>CM073928.1:30000000-32400000 GCA_037179545.1 Sesamia inferens | reverse complement strand
TTCTAATGTTGTACAAAGCACAGGTCCGTTCGTGTGTGGAGTACTGCAGCCACATTTGGGCTGGTGCTGCTAAGTGTCACCTGGCCACTTTGGATTCAGTGGAGAGGCGTGCGAAGAGGCTGATTGGTGACCCTGATTTAACTCGAGTTGGTCTCCAAAGCCTAGAGCACAGGCGTAGAGTAGCCAGCCTTTCGGTGTTCTATAGGATACATTCTGGGGAGTGTGCGAGGGAATTGCACGATTTAATTCCCCCATCTCCGTTCCACCATCGGACGACCCGTCGTACGGCGAGTTTCCACCCTTATGTTGTTAACACCTCAACGATCCGGACGAAGCGTTTCGCCTCGTCCTTTATACCGCGTACATCGAGGGACTGGAACAATCTGCCGGCGGCGGTGTTTCCGTCGGACTACAATTTGAGTGTCTTCAAGGCTAGAGTGAATAGGCTCTTAATAAACTAGTGCGCTTTACCATCAACGATTGCGTCACTGCTTACCATCAGGCGGGATTGCGGTCAAGCGCTGGTTTATATTTTAATAAAAAAAAAAAAAAATTATTTTTTTAATAAGTATGCAAACTTTTTAGATTAATCTATTTAAATAAAAATGGATCGTTGTTCGTTAGTCTGGTTAAAACTCGAGAACGGCTGGGCCGATTGAGCTGATTTAGGTTATAAAATGTTTGTCGTAGTCCAGGGTAGGTCTAAACGGTGAGCAAATAAGGAAAAATGATTTAATATTAATAATGAATGAGCTTCATTGTTTCGACTTCTCCTCTACACTTTTGTGCTACCCGCACCTCCAAAAAGTAGGCAAAATAAAACTCAGTTACAAGAGCAAAGACAGGCAGCCAGTGAAAGGGCTCAGTGGGCAATGCCAAATCGTCGAGCAAACCTCAGAGATCAACAGCTAGATAGCTTACGAAGCACACAAAGAAATTCATAATTTCTTTCACAAGGTGCAATAAATGGCAAATAGAAGAATCATAGAATATATTTGTTTTTTATTTACAAATATAAATAAAAATGAATTGTTGTTCGTTAGTGTGGTTAAAACTCGAGAACGGCTGGGCCGATTGAGCTGATTTTGGTTTTAAAATGTTTGTCGTAGTCCAAGATAGATAGATGATGATGAGATGTATTCCTTCATCTTCAATCATTGGTGTCCAAAATATACTTAGAAAGAACATGTAACATATATATTTATTTATTATTATTTATGTATGTATATTTTGCCTACTTTTTAGAGATCCAGGGTACCAGAGTAGCACAAAAGTGTCGGAGAAGTCGAAACAATGAAGCTTTTTCATCATTATTAATCTAATATTACACGAATGAAGTTTTCTTTTGTCTACTTTGAAGAGGTGTAAGGTACCAGGGCCGCACAAAAGTGTAGGAGACAATTCATTCACACAAGAACAACGGGAACGGGATAAAAAGTTTATATCCTATGACCTATGTCCTTCTTCCAGTTCTTAAATATAGATTATCCTAATTTAAAAAGTAGTAAATAAGATCATGTCATATTGCCTTTAAGACGGAACATAGTTTGCCGGGTCAGCTAGTAATTATATAAATATGGAAAGACTGGCTCTTAATCTTAAAAAAAGAACAAATTTTATAATAGAACTGCAATAAAACAAATGAATATAGGCGGAAAAATAAAATGTACTCGTGGTATTAAATTTGCGTGTTATTTAAAGTAACGTTTTATATTCATTAGCATTGATTTTTTATTCTTTTGTCAATTGAATTATTATTACCAGCAGAACTGTTGGGTTAGTTTTTTTTTAACTCATCGGGAGTTTTTAAACCATGATATGGATACTTCGCCCGAACAAGCGGCTCAAATTGTAGCAGTGTTGCGGGAGGACTTGGATCAACGAACGATTGGTAGTAATTTAAATTTAAACCAGTCTACGGTTTCTAGAATATACAGAAGATTTGTGGAGACAGGTTTTACAGAAGAAGACGTGGTACAGGCAGGACTCGAGCAACCACCGGTCGTGATGACTGATTTATTCTTACAACTTCCCTGCGAAATCGATTCCTTGCGTTAGTTAATAATAATAATTTATTTGCATCAAATTTTACAGGTAAAAAGGATGTAAACATTAGTGTGGCGACACCGGCACCCTTGCTAAGCTGCCAAGACAACTTGAGTTAAAGATGCTGGGCTCGACCCTTTGTTGAATGTTTCTTTCTTGGATTTAGATACATTCATGCCCGTTTGAAATTATACTTATAATCAAAACAGAGCTTAATGAAGTGCGTGGAGTAAATGTGAGTGCAAGAACAATAAGAAGAAGGTTAAAGGATGCGCATATCACCCCTTTTAGACCGGCAAATGGTTCAAACTTGTCTGTAGCTCACAGACAAGCTCGCTTAAATTTTGCTCGTGATCATCAAAATTGGAAAGAAGAGCAAGGGGCTTCCGTATTATTCACGAACGAGTATAGGACATGTTTATATGGTGCAGATAGTCTCAGAAGAGTCTATCGTCGACGTGGGAAGCGATATGCTCAAAGTTGCATTGAGGAGCGTGTTCCTTCGTATTCCTTTTGGAGGCGGTTCGTGTATGGTCTGGGGTGGCATATCGATGAATGGGTGAACAGAACTTCTGTTCATAGACATAGTTCGTCAAAACGGTAATATAGGGGGGTTGACTGCACATCGCTACATAACGGAGATCTTAGATCACGTGGTGCCTTACATGAGATTCATAGGCGAAAATTTTATTTAAATGCAGGATAATGCCCGGCGGCACGCTGCTGCACAAGTTCGACAATATTGCGAAGAGGTTGGGATACGTACAATGAATTGGCGAGCAGGCAGCCCGGATCTTAATCCCATTGAGCATGTTTGGGACAATTTAAAAAGAGCTGTATATGCGAGAAATCCTTTGCCCACGACAGTGGCAGCACTAAGAACAGCACTTTCAGAAGAATGTGACAATATTCCGCAAAATATTTTAATAACCCTAATAAAATCTATGCGGAACCGATTATAATCCGTAATAAGGGCACGTGGAGGTAATGCACCTTATCCTTACTAATATTATAAATCGGAAAGTGAGTTTGTTTGTTTGTTCCGCTTTCACGCCGTAACTACTGAACCGATTGCTTTGAAATTTTGCAGACGTGAAGTTAGAAGTCCGGATTAAATAATAAGGTACTTTTTTATTCCGAAAAAATTGGTATTCCCGAGGGAAAACAAAAAATTTGTTAGCCTCATACCAATCGAATATGCACATGTAAACTTAGAAGCTAAATGATACGATAATCAATCCCCGATAATGAGGAATCTAAAAAGCGAGATATAACCGAATTCCAAGCGGGCGAAACCGCGGGTGGTCTACTGTTAAAACTAATTTTTTTAATAAACCAATTTTTCTTAAATTTATGTTTTTCTTCAAAAAAGTCTTAAGATCCTTTCCAGTAAACAAACTTAAACTTAAGGATATGACCCTACGCTGCTTTAAAGTTCACGAACCAATCTAGAGGTTTCAATTTAAATCTGTATAGAAAGTTTGCATACTTGGTTAAAATATTTATTTCAAAGTCGTCTATTACTTTTATGCAGTTTATGAGTCTGTCAGTGTATATATAATTTAATAGTCTGTCAGTGTATGTATAAAAACAAAGCAAAAACTATCACTGCACGACCAAAATGAAATGACAGCATGAATGACACAACAACACGCACGAAAAAAGTGTCAATTTGACAGCACAATCCCCATCTCAGAAGCGTTTCTATTCAAAATGATCCACCATTTATTGAATTTATTTGTTACAAAAAATGTGATAAATGAAGAACCGCTTGACCGATTTTGTGCTGACTTCACATAAACCCATCTACTAATTAGTGAAAATAAAGCCAAAACATTTGGTTTGAATAGGTTAGCCCGTTCTTGAGATATATAATTATAACGAAAAGTGGCATTAATTTTATATAAGGTTATTTATAGATGACAACTCCGCTCGCTGTACGAAGATTTTCTAATATTTTCTCCAAACTAAAAATATGTATTTTGTCGTATTTGGTCATATATCGTCGTCCTCCGTGGCGCAGCGATCAACACGCCTGCCTGCGACGTGGAGGTCCCGGGTTCGATCCCCGGCCAGGCCATGATGGAAAACGATCCTTACCTGATTAAGATACATATGTATCTATTATAAATATACAGGGTTTTTCGTCAAGAGCGCTCGAACATTGAAATAAAATAAAACAATCTGTTTAAGTGATATTACCACAATCCATACTAATATTATAAATGTGAAAGTGTGTTTGTTTGTTTGTTTGTCCTTCCTTCACGCCGTAGCTAAGCAATCAATCGACCTGATTTTTGGCACACAGTTAGTTGAAAAGATGGAGAGTAACATAGGCTACTTTTGGTCCTAAAAAAACATCAAGTTCCCAAGGGAGATTACTGGAATATCTAAAAAAAGCGATATAACCGAAGTTAACGCGGGCGAAGCCACGGGCGGAAAGCTAGTTTTTATTATATTTAAAGAATACTCATTGACATTATGTGTGGAAAATAATATCAGCCAAATGGCCACCGCAACTCCGCTGTAGATGGTGTATTCTAGTGGACTAATTTTGAATGACGTCTTCGCATAAATGGGGCTCAATTTCACGAAGAATATGATTTATGTTGGCCTTTGGTAATAATTGACTGTAGTTTATCTGAATATACTAGAGATTTCATGTAGCCCCACAGAAAATAATCGAGCGGTGTTAAGTCACGCGATCTCGGGGGCTAGTTGATGTCGCCACCACGCGAGATGACGAAGTTCCTCGATGCCCTCGAACTTCTCTATCAATAAATTTAATGTTTCCCGTGGTGTATGGCAAGTGGCGCCATCCTTTTAGAACCGCATGTTTGTAAGATCAATACCACCTACCCTAGGCCACAATTTTTTTTTATCATCGTCCGATATCGTTCGCTATTCTCTTATCAGGTTCACGTCCGAGATCGGTGACCTCACGTAACATCAGGTTCAGTTGAAAACCAGCGTCAGGCACTAGTTGTCTGGCATTTTTACTGAACGGAACCTTTTTGGTGCAGCCACGAGGCACACTTTGTTGCTATTTTTTAACAGGGACTTTTACTTTTTGTTTAGTTTTTTATTTTACTTTAATTTTTTTTTAGCTATCTGATGTATGTTTATGCTAGATGTATTGTGTGTCTTTAAGTCTGTGCTGAAAAAATGTATTTTCTTTATTTCCATTGACAGCGAGCGCGGCTCCTTGCGCATCTTCGAAGAAATAAGGGCCGATAAATACCCCCGGATCAAAATCCACACCAAACAGTTACTTTTTCGGAGTGTATAGGCACCTGATGAATCTCCCGCGGATTTTCATCGCACCAAATCTGGCAACTTTGTTTATTAACAAAGCCGCTTAACCAGAAATGAGCCTCATTAGTGAAGATGATTTTTTTTTGCAAAAGCAGGATCAGCTGCCAGATGCTCTAATGCCGGATCAGCGAATACATGGCGCTGCCTGTGGTCATTGGGTTTTAGCTCTTGAGTTAATTGAACTTTATATGCATGAAAACCCAAATCTCGGCGCAAAATTCGCCATGTTGATGTCGCAGAAAGACCCAGGTCTTGCGCACGACGCGGAATGGTTTGTCTGGGGTTTTCTCGCACACTATCTCGAACGGCAACAATATTCTCCAACGATCTTGCGTTTTTTTGACGTACAGGAACTGCGCCATCGATCACCGACCCGGTTGTCTCTAATTTTTTTATGAAACGACTGATTGTGGTCTCTGCAGGACGGCCATGAACGCCATAAATTGGACACAACGCACGAAACGTTAGGCGAATAGAGCACTGATTTTGATAACAAATTTCAATAATTTCTACGCATTGTTGAAGCGTTTGGCGTTCCATGCTGAAATGTCACGACTAAATATGTATTCATGCCAAATTTGGCAGCTATCGCATTACCAAGTTGGCCGCTATGAGCTGTCAAAGTTCGAGCGTCCATAATGAAAAACCCTTTAGTATCGTTGAGTTAGTGTCCCATAACACAAGTCTCGAACTTATTTTGGCGCTAGCTCAATCTGTGTGATTTGTCCGTAAAAAAAAATATATAAAAATCAGGGTCGTACCGGATTACAAACATACGAATGAGAGGACGTAAAATATAACTTACTTATTACTCAAGGGACATGGATTGATGATAAGGAAAAAACTTCAGTGGATTTCAGATTGGCACATAGAAGGAAATAACTGCTCTGATTGGAGGAATAAAATGAGGCCATGTTGATTAATATACGAATTTTTTAAAGATTATTTGAATATACATGTTTACTCTCTTCAAAGGCCGCGCCAATTGGTCGCGCAAGACATACAAGTACATAAAAAAATAATCTCTTTGTTTACATTATTTTCTTTAACATCTTGTTAGTAATTCAGTCATAGAAATTTATATATTAGAGTAATTGAACAAGATTATGAATTTCGATATTATAGGGTTAAGGAATTTGAATTTGTGGCCGTTTCATAGGTTTACTGCCTGATACATGGGACTTCTAAATAATTCCTGATAACTTTAGGCAATTAAACCAACCTTTCTTACGGTCCATTCAACCGATTTCGACTTCTATTTCATTATTCCTAAGGATGGCATTAAAAGCAAAAAAGTAGTGATCATACCAAATTACTTACTGCAGGTGCTGTATGTCATGCCACCAATAAAATAGAAGTTCAAATCTATTGAATGGACTTTATATTCTATTCGTTCATATGTGAAATCTTATTCCTAATGAAATGTAAAAACATTTATATTATATTATTATTACTATTTCGTTTCAGCTCTACGTGTATGATTCTAAAGAAAAACTAACTCTAATCGACAACCCTATCAGTCTGACACCGGAGTCGTTTTCTGACATCAACATCTATGTCTGGGCTATTGATTCCTCGAATTACGTCAAGGCGCTTCCGCTTTCCAGTAGAAAGTGTGTATTGGAGACGGTGAGTAATAATTTTATTTTTACTTTAACATTTGTGAACCTTTCAGTTATAAATGTCGAAGTTTACCTACAACGACTGCTATTCGCTAAAAATAACCATATCCACCCACATATTTATTTTTTTACATTATTCCCCCGTAGGTACGTTATTTTTTTTCTACGTAGCTGATTTGGTAGACTTTTAATAAATAAATAAAATACTTGATTATTTAAATAAAAAAAAAAATTGTTTGCTAAGAATAAAATCAACAAATAATGTCTGTTATTACGTTCAATTTTAGTTGCTCTAAGCCAATATCTTTTAAAACAATGCACAATTTTGATCTAATTTTTGGAGCCATTATCATCAATCATATCCTTTGTCGATCAGCGTTATTCGAGCCCTCATCAACTCACAGGCAGTGGGGCAAAATGTAGGTCACTGAGTCATTACTTTATATCTAATTAAAACATACACAATCGCGATTAAAAAATTTGTGAAATATAAAACTCTAAAATAAACGCAATCCAAAAAGCATGACTAAATGATGTATTTAGCCGAAGAATTAAAAAATATGTAATATTTTGAGCGTAACGTATTGCACATAAATTAAGAACGGTCGGACTATTTCTTCAAGCACCCTTTATAAGCAAGTGCTTTGCTGTGAAATTGCAGGTGTCAGATAATTTTAATAATCATAATAAACTAAAACTCTTAGAGAGAGAAAGACCTCTTTCTGAAATTGATTTACTTTGTGATTTATTTTGGGTCGTCAATAATTATAAGCCAACTGCTAAGCCTTGCAATTTCACTATACCACCAGTCAAAATTCATTCGCATCAGTGTCGACTGTTAATGTACCCAACATTACCAGTCAACAGCAATGTAGATACATTTTTCGATGTATATTTTAGTTTTTGTTAAGTTAGCAAATTAATTTTGATATTTTAGGGTTAGCATGTAAATTGCAATTGTTTCTTCTTACATATAATTTAACTGATATACGAAATATTTAAAATAATGTAAATGTTTCCCATCATTGAAATGAAATGAAATGAAATGAAATCGTTTATTAAGCAAGCAGGATCACCGATCACTTTTACACGTCATATGTCTTTTTTTTATTCTTTTTTTTTTTTTTAACTAGATGAAGCCGGCATTTCCTAACTGACTACCTCTGAGAAGAAATAGCCGAAACAAACTCAGGGATCATCGTCTTTTTTAAAGTCCAGACATTAAAAATGAAAATGTTTACAATAATTTACGTTATAATTACGCATATTGCTTAATAACAACGCTCAACAGAGCGAGCAGCTCAGTCCCAAGCCTCTCTATCCTCTAAATAATCTGAGATTTTATAATACCCCTTTTTGCAAAGTTTGGCCTTTATATAGGTTTTATATCGTTTAATGGGTAAGTTTCGAATGTCCATGGGAAGCTTGTTGTAAAAGTGTATACATTGACCCATGAACGAGTTGCCTACTCTGTGGAGACGAGTGTGATGTACAGCAAGATTGTGTTTGTTCCTGGTATTTATATTATGAATATAGCTTATTTTCTTAAAATTAGATATATTTTTATGTACATACATAAGATTTTCAAATATATATTGCGAAGCTACAGTCAGAATGTTCACCTCTCTGAATTTTTCTCTAAGAGAATCTCTAGGACCAAGGTTGTAAACGGCTCGAACAGCCCTTTTCTGTAAAACAAAGATGGTATTGATGTCCGCACAAGTTCCCCAGAGAAGAATCCCATAAGTCATAAGACTATGAAAATAACTAAAATAAACAATTCTGGCTGTATTCACATCAGTTATCTGTCTAATTTTCTTAACAGCATAAGCGGCAGAACTGAGTCTACCCGACAGCTTCTCAATGTGAGGACCCCATTGTAACTTGGAGTCAATAGTCAATCCAAGAAAAACTGTCGACTCGACAGGGATCAACTCTACTCCATTCAGTTGAACATTGGTACTTAACTGCCTGACATTTGGCGTAGAAAATTTAATGAATTTAGTTTTTTTTTCATTCAAAAGAAGGTTATTTACATTAAACCAATGGACAACTTTCGAAAGTGCATTATTAACTTCGTCAAAATTTGCTAGCTGACGCTTGACTTTAAAAATAAGAGAAGTGTCATCCGCGAACAATACTATGTTATGATTATCCCTCACGTGATGAGGTAAGTCATTAATATAAATTAAAAACAAGAAAGGACCTAGAATTGAGCCCTGCGGAACGCCCATGGTGACCTCAGATCCTGCCGATTTGTTGCCATTAACATTAACCCTCTGAATTCGATTATTCAGATAAGAAGTCAGAAGGTCGAGAGCTCTGTCCCTTAAACCATAATGGTACAGTTTCCTAATAAGAGTGTCATGATGTACGCAATCAAAGGCCTTGGACAAATCACAAAAAATACCAAGAGCATCTTGCGATTCCTCCCAGGCCCCAAATATGTTCTTTAGCAACGCCACGCCCGCATCGGTAGTTGAACGACCCTTTGTAAAACCAAATTGTTTCACGTGCAATAAATTATATAAGTTGAAGTGTCTCAACAACTGTTTCAAAATTAATTTTTCAAAAATTTTGCTCAAAGTTGGTAATATAGAAATTGGCCGAAAATTCGTGGGATCAGTTGTACTACCAGATTTGAACAGTGGAATTACTTTGCTAAGTTTCATCAAATCAGGAAATATACCAGATGTGACACAAGAATTAAAAACAATTGCTAAGAAAGGTGCGATAACATCTATTATTGAAGCTACAGTATATACTGACAAACCCCAATGATCGGCAGTTTTTTTTACATCAAGATCCTTAAAAGATTCTATGATGTCTTTAGCAGTCGCAAACGTAAATTCAAAGTGTTTGTCACATTCTGGAACACATTCTTTTAGTATGGCGTAGGCAGAAGTGGAGGAAGAAGACAAAGTTTTTGTTGTTATTATTGGAATACTAGTAAAAAAATTCTCAAACTCAGTTGCTACCTCCAAGTCCGCCTTTATATCTTCATTGTTAATTTTAAGATGGAAATCGCGATTTTGTACTTTGGTTCTTCCAGTTTCAGAATTTATAATTTGCCAAGTTGTTTTGATTTTATTTCTAGAAGATTTTATTTTATTTTTAATGTGTATGGCTTTTGCTGAGCAACAGGCTCTCTTAAAAGTTTTTGAATATTTTTTAACGAATTCTTGAAAAGCTACATCATGGTTATATGTTTTTTCCTGATACAATTCATACATTTTTTCCCTGCTTTTATAAATACCTGGGGTTGCCCAGTCACTAAATATAATGCGGTCGCTAACAGGCAATGTTTTTTTTGTGAAAACTTTCATAAATTCACAATTAATCAAGTTAAATAGTATACTATATGCATGATCCGGGTTGGTGTGATGAGGCAAGCCCGGTAGCTTTTCAATTAAATTATTTTTAAATTGTCCTAAACGATTTTCATTTACAGGAACAAAACTCACAAGTTTTCTTGGAGCTCTGTCTTCACTCTTCTGAGGAAAAGTAACTAACTGGCCACAGTGATCAGAGTCTAACTCATTTATAATTAAATGGTCTGAAGGTCTTAGGTTAGTAAAGATGTTGTCTAAACAGGTGGCACTTGTGGCAGTTATTCTAGTCGGCTCAAAGAATCTTGCGTACAAATTATAGGACTTGAATAATGAGATAAATTCATTCACTGTAGCTGATTTCTCTAGAATATTAATGTTGAAGTCTCCACAGACAACAACTGTTTTGTTACTGTGACAAGTCTTTAATAAAACCAACAATTGTTCCAGCATCATGTTAATTATATTCTTGCCTTTAAAAACTACAAAAATTTACAAAGAGTCAGAACAGTAAACTGCGCTAGCATAAAAACAACAATTTGAACTCAACTGTAAGAACAATTTTCTGGCTGAAAAAATGTAAATGGCAGCTACGAACTGCAATATTTTTTGTTTTACATACGTACGAGTACATGGAAAAGTTTTAACATTTCCTAAATGCTGCTGGCCGCACATATGGCGTTTGACAAAAGAAGATTTGAAAACAAAAACAATGCTTCGTAGCTCTGGGATCGCAATCCTCGTTTGTTTTCGACATACTTTTTACTTTTTTTTTTTAATAAAAGCTTCACCTGTATGTTTGCTTGCCTGTGTATAATAGTGTGAATAATTACGGGGTATTGATTGAGAGTAGCGGTAGCCTAGTGGCTGCGACTTGCAACTTGTTAGTCGTTCGTTCGAACAATATCCCATCAGGCGCTTTAATCATTATCATCATCATCATCACCCTCTACTCGTCCACTGCTGGACATAGGCCTCCTCCATGGCACGCCAACAAGCTCGATCATGAGCAGTTCTCCGCCAGCCACTACCAGCCACCTTTTTGATGTCGTCGCTCTATCTCGCCCAAGGGCGTCCTACACTACGTTTGCCGAGACGCGATCTCAACTCGAGGACTCGTTTACCCCAACATGCGCTTTACTTTGTGTAAATTATTTCATTACCACTTAAAAATGGCGAAGGAAAGCATCGCGAGGAAACCGGCATGTCCTACAGGCGAACCTTCGAAGACATGTGTCATCTACCAACTCACGCTCGTCCGAGTGTTATATTAAGGCCAACTCTCTTACAGGAAGAGGAGGCCTCTGTCCCAGGAGTGTGAACATTATACGCTGATTATGTATGTATGTTATATGATTCCGGGGATTTTTAACATCAAAGAAATATTAAAAGTCTACGACACCAGCAAATTGTTTATCGCCCCAAAATCGTTCAATGAAATCAGTCAATTTTAAATCAAATCAATCAAATTTGGGGCGAAGAGAACTCTAACAAATGAAAGATCATAAAAATCAAGGTACAGCCGTGCGAAAGTTCTAAATGGTTGCCATTTAGAACTCAAGCTCGGCTGGATCGATTTTATTATTTATTCAGATTTTATCTAGTTAAGTTCTAACATAGATAGACCTTTATTTACTATGGCACAGGTACACAAGATAAGATGCTCAATCAGGCTTAGGGGAATGCTCTACCGCAGTAGTCAGCGGGTCCTCATGTTCGGTTTCAATAACTTTCTCGGTGACGATGACGGTTGCGGCGACACATCGCTCCTGACATTATTGTATTTTCAGTGACACGATATTTTAGTAAATAATGTCAAATGATAAGTTTTATCGTCCAATTTGACTAAATTAATATTAGATAAAATTAATGCTGCTTATTATAATAAGCGGTAAGAAGATTACGTAAGTAAAATGTCAGAAAATAAATTCTTTGAAAAAGATTAAAGTAAGCGATGGCCGATGGGGCAGTAAGGTTTTGGAGTGGCGACCACGTACCGGAAGACGCAGCGTAGGGGGCCTCCCAACAAGGTGAACCGATGACCTGGTGACGGTCGCGGGAAGCCGATGGATGCGGGCAGCACAAGACCGGTCATTGTGGATAGCCTTGGGTGATCTTGATCTCTATGGGCTGAAGAAGAAGAAGAAAAACGTAATGATTATTGTGTTGACAATTAGGTTTAACCTCGCTCACCATGAACAAACATTTACTTTGTTTAAGTTTCATTCCGTTCGAAAGTAATCTTTTCAATACTCTCTCCAAAGTGATTAAATGCTTCCTGACATTTGGCGATCCGATAATTATATCATCAAGAAAAACTTCTACGTTTGGAATATCATTCAAAAGATTAGCCATAATCCTTTGAAATATTCCCGGACTCGAGGACAAGCCAAAAACTAATCTTTTATACTTAAAAAGGCCCTTGTGCGTATTAATAACAGTGCAATTATCGGGGTCGTCTAATTCAATTTGATTGTAGGCTTGTGTTCATGCACCACTTGGTACTGAACTTGTTACTTCACTACCACTACTGGAAGACTCAAATAAAACACCTTTGTCTATGAGAGTACTTGCTTTAATTTTAATAAACACACGTCTTATACAACTCACGGAGAGTCTTGTCACCGCGATTCACAAATGTTACGTCACTGCACAACTCCATCTATGGCGGAGTACGGGAACTAATACGCTACGTGGCGTTGCGTTGCGTGTACCGCCATCTATCAATTATTGTGCGAACTACTTCTTACGTTTACAACTAAACATCCCGCCCACCATGGACCGATTGTCCATAACATAACATGTTACTACACACAAATTGAGCCAAAGGTTTGAGAACTAAACAATTGTGACAAATAATTGACAAGCAACCCACCGTGAAGCGAGTGGATCCAAAACCAGTAAATTATGCAAATGCTTACATTGATTGATTGATTTTGTAACAATGATCATTCGAACGTGGACTGTAAAATAAATTAACAAAATCAAATCTTACACATTACACAATTTTAACATTGACACAATTACACTCTAACAAAAACATGACAATACGAAATAAACACCATAACCCTTTGACATAAAATAAACAAAGATAAACAAAGGAGATGTACATACAACACAAAAATATACACAATACACTAAATTTCCATCTTATTTAAGTGGTTATTGGGAGTACAATTAACTTTGACACAGGTCTCTTAATAATTGTTCCCTTACAGCGTAGTGACACTACTCGTGTGACCTTGTCCGAGCCAGGATGTTTTTCGAGAATTAACCCGTGGAGCCATCTCGCGGGAGGCAAATCATCCTCCATAACCAATGCTACATCACCTATTTTTGGTTCGACAGTGTGATGAGTCCATTTGTTCCTCTGATGGAACTGAACGAGATACTCTCGGGACCACTTGTGCCAGAAATCCTGAACCAAACGCTGTGTCAATTGCCATCTACGTAAATTACTTATATTTGACGTTTCGAAGTCCGACTCCGGTGGAAGTAGCAGCGGCTCTCCTATCAAAAAATGTCCCGGAGTGAGAGGACATGGGTCTTCTGGATGACAACTTATGGCCGAAATTGGTCTGGAGTTGAGGCATGCTTCGGTCTGGGCTAGTACTGTTGACATCTCCTCAAATGTAAGAGTGTTGTTTCCGACCACTCGTTTGAGGTGATGTTTGCAGGACTTCACCCCTGCCTCCCAAAGTCCTCCAAAGTTTGGCGAGTGAGGTGTGATGAAGTGCCAGGTTGTTCCATTCGTTGCCAACCACTCCGAAATGTCAGCCTTTACACCAACTCGTTCGTGATTACACAATGATTTTAATTCTTTATTGGCTCCGACAAAGGTAGTACCGTTATCGCTCCATATTTCCTGACAATGACCTCTCCTAGCAGTAAACCGCTTAAAGGCTGCTAGAAAGGCCTGTGAGGTCATGTCGCTTACAACCTCCAAGTGTATGGCCCGTGTGGCCATGCATATGAATAAGCAAATATAGCCTTTGGTGGCATGGTGACCGCGACCTTTGGTTGACCTGATACTAATGGGTCCTGCATAGTCAACACCACTTTTAAGGAAAGGTCTACTAGCGTTGACTCTAGTTGAAGGCAATGAACCCATCAATGGAGCTACAGGCCGAGCAGAATATCGCATGCACTTAACACATTTGCGAACATATTGCCTAATAACTCCCTTTGCATTAATAATCCAGTATTTGGATCTCAAGTAATTCAAAACTAACTGAGGACCGCCATGCAATGTGCGCTCATGGGCGTCAGCAATCAAAAGATTGGTTAAATGCGAATTATGAGGAATAATAAGAGGATGCTTAGTATCTTCATGAAGATTGGCTTTATGAAGTCTGCCGCCAACTCTTAGGAGCTGATCTTTATCTAAAAAAGGATTGAGCGAGTTGAGTACTCCTGCCTTCTCTAATTTTCCCTTTGCTTTCAGCATTTCAATTTCTGCTATAAAATGTTTTTGTTGACATAACTTTATGCAGGTAAACAATGCTACGTTAATTTCAGTGTGTGTTAAAAAGGTATTGAATTTAACAGTGTCATTTTTGTTCTTAAAATTTAAAAATCTTCTACAGTAGGCGATTACTCTGGTAAGTTTCCTCAAACTTGAATATTTGTTTATAATAGAATCCCCATCGATTTCCTTCGTTACGACATTGCATGCTAGTACCCCTTTCTCCTCTAAGTTGGTTTCTTTGATCAACTTTCTGTTGTAGTTGATTTCTACCTTTTGTAACCAACTAGGTCCCTGCGTCCATAATACCAAGTTTGTGCACTCTGAGGGATTCACGCCGCGCGACGCGCAATCTGCGGGATTGTCTTTGGACTGAACGTGAGACCACTGATTACTGTCCATAAAGGTGAGTATATCGGATACTCTATTCCCAACAAAGGTTTTCCAGCGGCTGGGATGGCTGCTTAACCAGGCGAGCACTACTGTTGAGTCGGTCCATGCGTGAACGTTTTCTTTACTTACGCCTACAGTGTCTGACACTTCCCGCAGGAGTTTTGATAAAAGCACTGCACCACATAACTCCAAACGAGGTATGGATACCTGTTTGACAGGGGCCACCTTGGTCTTTGAGGCTACAAGACTAACCTGTACATTCCCATCAGAGTCAACGCACCGAGTATAAACTACTGCCGCATAAGCAATATTAGAGGAGTCTGAGAATCCATGCAGCTCTAAAAGGACGTCACTTTTACTTGTACGGATCCAACGCGGTAATCTAAACTCTTGCACGTGATAAAGGTTGTTTCTAAACGTGATCCATTCCTTTAAGAGCTGATCAGGAAGTTCATCGTCCCATTCAATTCCTACTAACCACAGACGCTGAATGAACACCTTGGCTGTGACAACAACAGGTGCCAACCAACCGAGAGGATCAAATAAACGAGCGATATCTGACACTACTTTGCGTTTAGTCACAGGGGCTTCAAGCGGAGGAAGATTCACAGTATATTTGAAAGTGTCAGTTAGTCTATCCCAAGTGAGACCTAAGATTTTCATAACTGCATCCGATTTTAACTCTAAATTTTCAGTTAATGGTCCATCCTTTATTTTACTATGCAAATCAGCGTTACTGCTGGACCATTTCTGAAGCTGGAAGCCTCCGCGACTCAACAACTCGTTCATTTGTTGATGTATCTGTTGACCCTCGGCAATAGATTCACAGCCCGACAAAAAATCGTCGACATAAAAATCCTTAAGAATTCGATCGCCTATCAAGGCATAATTGCTTCCTTCATCATGAGCAAGCTGCTGTAGTGTACGGACGGCCAGGTACGGAGCGGAAGCTGTACCGAATGTGACACGCATGAGTCGGAAATGTTCTAACTCTGCATCTGAATTGTCACGCCACAGAAAGCGTTGGTAATCAGCATCCTCTTTACTAACCACAACCTGACGGTACATTTTGACTATGTCCGCAACTAAACTAATAGGATGGCGCCGCCATCGCATAATAACTTGACGCAAATCGGGTTGTAGGGTTGGGCCCACCATTAATTCCTTATTTAAGGATACACCATTGTGGCCAGAACATGAAGCGTCAAAGACGACCCTAACCTTGGTTGTGACTTTATCGTCACGTATCACTGCGTGATGTGGCAGGTAGAATGCATCAGCATTTAATTCCGCCGGTGGGACAACTTCAGCGTGTCCCAACTGAATATACTCATTGATAACAGCCCTGTACTGTGCCCTAAGTTCTGGTTCTTTTTCTAATCTTCTCTCTAGGTTGAGAAAACGTCTGCGAGCAATGACCTCGGATGACCCTCCAAGTGCGCAATTGGGGTGTTCAGTTTTGAACGGCAGTTTCACTATATACCGCCCGCTTGCATCGCGTTTGGTGGTCTTAGAGTAGAATTCTTCGCACTTCAGTTCTTCCTCATTCAAAATACGTTGAACTGAAGGCTCCGATTCCAACTCCCAAAATTTACGCATGAGGTCATTGACATCTGCTGATTGTACTACTGTATGATAACATACAGGCCTAGAGACAGCTGAGGATTGGATTTCGCCTGAGACGATCCATCCAAGTTTGGTCTTCTGTGCGACTGGACTTCCAGGCGGACCTTTGACCAAACCTTCTAAAAGAACTTCTCCAATCACTTGTGCACCTAAGAGCAGATCAATTTTTCCTGGTGTGTGGAATGAAGGATCTGCTAATTGCAAATTTGCAAGTGACAGAGGAACTTGTATAATCTTCCTTTCAGGAAGATTTGTAGTGAGTTTATTCATTACGTATGCACTGACATATGAACAATAGTTCGGATCTAGACGAGACTGTAATTTGAATGTCACCATTGACCTAGAGGGGACTGAGCTTCCCTCGTCATCGCCTAATCTATGTATGCCAGTTTGAGTGGGTACCTTGTGCAACCCGAGAAACTGAACTGCGGCTTCGGTAATCAATGATACCTGAGAGCCCTGATCTACCAGAGCTCTAAAAGTCTGCGCAGTACCGGTTCTATCAGATTCAACTTGGACCAGGGCTGTCGCCAGCAATCCGAGACTGTGGTCTAGTTGACCTAAACAACAAATGGGTTTGCCTATCGATTCTTTGGTACCCTCCCCACTTGGGGCTGTAGATGTGACAACCGCGGCTGTCACAACCTTATCTTCTGCTAACCTATTGTTAGAATCAGAGCAACCTACAGTAGCGTCTAAGTGAAGCAGTGAGTGGTGTTTTCTCTTACAAACTTTGCATTTGGTTTTTTGTCGGCAGTTATAGACAGAGTGATTTTTTCCCAGACAATTAAAGCACAAGTTGCTGACTCGGACGAGGTCACGACGTTCATTGCAATTCCTTTTTGAAAACTCTTTACAATTTACCAATTTGTGATCTCCAGAACAAACGACGCATTGTTGGGTTGTGACATTAAATGATTTTACTATTTGAGGTTTGTTATTCTTATTGGATTTTGTATCTAAGTATTCTAATGATCTGAACCTGGATTCAAGGAATGTTTTGAATTCGTTAAATGTTGGTAAATCATCTAATGCACTGACCCTCGTTTCCCACAATTTACGAGATTCACAATTTAACTTTTCACTAACTATATAAATTACAATGGCGTCCCAAGACTGAATATCTATGTCTAAGTTCTGCAACCCTTGCAAACAATCTACAGTGTTGTCCAGTAATGACTTGATATTGGATGCTGTTTCTTTACTAATATTTGGTTGAGTCATAAATCTTTTTAACATGCAATTAGCAAGAAATCGTTTGTTATCGTATCGTTTTACTAAGATTGACCAACACTCTTCATAATTCGAAGCGGTTACTGGGGTATGGCGCAGTAGCTGCTCTGCCTCCCCTGTCAGATGACCCTTCAAATAATGAAGTTTTTGAACGTCGTCCAAGGCTTCATTTTTATGAATTAAAGATAAAAACAAATCTCTGAACGAAGCCCACTCAGTGTATAGTCCGGAAAATGTTGGCAGTGTGATTTTAGGTAATCGAATATTTGACAAGACCTTTGCACTTGAATTTGAACTGTTATTATAACTAGATGTGCCTTGAAATATAACTATGTGTTCTTTTAATTGGGACTTGTAAGTAAAATATAATTCTTCTATGGTATCGTACAACTCTTGGGTAAAATAAGTATTGCTAGCTATATCTGACTCTGTTGCTTGTAACAAAATACTTTTGTGAGTTTGATTGAAGTCCTTCCACTGACTTTCTAATGATTCTAACCGAGTTGTTACATAAGTTGGGGTAAGTCTCTCCTTTGGAGATTTCTTAAAGTTTACTAACCCCTTTTCAATTAAACCTTTATTTACTAACTGTATTTTGACCAATGATGACAAAGACTCCATAGTTGTTGAATTGATCGGAATTTAAAACTTACTAAAGAGGAAATAACAAGACTTGCTAGTCAATGGTAACAATAATTACGAGTCAATGAACCCTATCTATCTATCACCCAGTATTTTATGTACACAGTCTTCAACATGTACACAGGTTTAATAGTGACCAAGACACATATAAAATAGGCCGATAGTGACCAAGACACATAAATTGGCCGATAGTGACCAAAACACATAAATAGTCAAATTCTAGTAATGTTCTAACTACACACAGATATAAAAGTCTCAGAGTTCTAAAGTCAATATTAACGTCTACTTACAGTTCTTTTTCTTGATTACCTTTACTTGCCGTACACTGCACTTACGAACACGATTATTTACACTAACACTTATACTGGTACTACGTAGGTAATACGTATTTTTATGACACTATGACACTGCAACACTGATATCACGTTGGTATGTGATATGACACTGCAATCCGGAAACACTGCAACACTTTGCTTCGGAAACACCGCAATCCAATATCACTGGAGAGAGGACTGGCACGCCCTCTACCGTAGAACGCTGCAACTCTCGGCGTGCTGCGCTGACACCTGCGCTTGCACAGCTCAGCAGCTCCACTCGAGCACCAATCTTACTACTGTGTAAGATTGTTAAGCGGCACTTCAGGGCGATCCACCCTGGTTTCTATGCCGACCTGTCCGACTCGACAGGATCAAATGTTCATGCACCACTTGGTACTGAACTTGTTACTTCACTACCACTACTGGAAGACTCAAATAAAACACCTTTGTCTATGAGAGTACTTGCTTTAATTTTAATAAACACACGTCTTATACAACTCACGGAGAGTCTTGTCACCGCGATTCACAAATGTTACGTCACTGCACAACTCCATCTATGGCGGAGTACGGGAACTAATACGCTACGTGGCGTTGCGTTGCGTGTACCGCCATCTATCAATTATTGTGCGAACTACTTCTTACGTTTACAACTAAACAGCTTGTGTTAAATCTAACTTTGTGAATATCTTTGCACCGGTTAATTTAACCAGTAAGTCATTTATGCGCGGTAAAGGATATTTATCAACTACCAGAACAGGATTAAGAGTTAATTTGTAGTCAGCACAGATACGGAGTCCACCATCAGCCTTACGTACAGGTACCAGCGGGGTAGCCCAGTCCGAGCTGTCCACAGGCTCGATGACACCGGCGCGCAGCATACCGTCAAGCTCCGCCTCCACGCGCTCGCGCAGCGCGTACGGAATAGGTCGTGCGCGGCAGAACACTGGTACCGCACCCTCGCGTAACCGTAACCGAGCCTTGCTTCCCGTGAACCGGCCCAGTCCACACGCAAACAAATCCTTATATCTGCAAAGTAATTGCTTTAGTTGATTATCACCTACTTTATCGCAATCTGTTCTCATTTTAAAAATATTATTTTGGTACAAAGGTATTTTTATTCCTAACTCTATAAGCCATTGCCGGCCTAATAGACAAGTAGTACCTCCGCGTATTACAAATAATTCTAAATGCTTGTACTTTAACCCGTGCTTGACAAGGGGTTTAATTACCCCTAAAGGTTTAATTATTGTACCATCGTAAAATCTAAACACTAACTTAGACCTTTGTAGCGATCTATGACTAAACCATTTCATGTACATGGTTTCACTGATACATGATACTGACGATCCCGTATCAACTTCCATTTGTAATTGTACTGCATCTACCCATATGAACATGTTCACCGGTCGATAGCTGTTCAGGCTGAGTTGATGCAATTTCTCCGCCTCCCAGCTTTCTCCGTCTGACAACGGAGGTTCATATGCCCCTGACTTGCCTCCTGAGTGCAGCTGCCCAGCTGCTTCCATGTGCACTACCGCGTTGTTGGTGACCCGATGCACTCCCAGCTGCTTATCTCCTAGACGCGTCGGACAAACTCTACGTAAGTGTCCTTTATGCCGACACCTACTGCAAATTAAACGCTTATGTCTACAAACTTCAACCTGATGATCTTCCGCTCCGCAAGCCGAACAACATTTTCCGCATGCCTCGCCGGTGGTAGTTTTGAGCTCATGTCTCGAGATGCGTGCCTGCCCGCGCTGACCGCCCCGGCCCCGGCGCCCGCGCCCGGCCCACGTCACCGCATGCAGCGCACCCGCAGCTCCCACACTGCCGCCGTTAGCTCCGCTGTTGTTCTCGACTGTTTCCACGGCTGCCGCATCGCGTTCCGCCGCTTCCATTGCACATGCAATTTTAACAGCGTTGCTAAAAGGCAGGTCCTCCTCCGTGAACAGTCTTTGTCTGATATGCTCGTTCTTTAACCCGCAAACCATCTGGTCCCGTAAAATCTCTTCTAGTCTGGCCTTGAATTCGCAATGTTTTGAGAGCTTTTTTAATTCTGCTATGAATTCTAAAACAAATTCACCTTCATTTTGACGTCTTTGACGGAAGCGATATCTTTCCGCCATGAAAGATGGTTTTGGTTGTAAGTGATCTGTCATAGTTTTGACCACTGACAAATAAGTTTTTTCGCTCGGCTTTTCAGGGCTTGTTAAATTACTAAGCAATTCATATGCTTCGTCCCCCATTGCCGCTATCAACGTGGGTAACCATAACTCGTCCTTTATCTTGTTCACTTTGAAATACATTTCTAAGCGTTCTACGTACAAGGTGAAATTTCCGGACCTCACGTTAAACTCCACTAATTTACCAATCGACATGATGCAAAGCTCTCCACAACAATATTATGTATTGATCCTCGTCGCCACTGAGGTATTCAGAGAAACACGTTTATCCAGCTATGCGGTTTTTATTTGAAGACACCTGTCAATTCCTTAGACATCATAGATAAACCTAAACATAGACAATACATCACACTTACCACTTTAAAAATGGCGAAGGAAAGCATCGCGAGGAAACTGGCATGTCCTACAGACAAACCATCGAAGACATGTGTCATCTACTAACTCACACTCGTCCCGAGTGTTATATTAAGGCCCACTCCCTTACCTGAGGAGGCTGTCCCAGGAGTGTGAACATTATACGCTGATTATGTATGTATGTTATGTAATTCCAGTGGATTTTTAACATCAAAGAAATATTAAAAGTCTGCGACACCAGCAAGTAATTGTTTATCGACCCAAAGTCGTTCAATGAAATCAGTCAATTTTAAATCAAATCAATCAAATTTGGGGCGAAGAGAACTCTAACAAATGAAAGATCATAAAAATCAAGGTACAGCCGTGCGAAAGTTCTAAATGGTTGCCATTTAGAACTCAAGCTCGGCTGGATCGATTTTTTTATTTATTCAGATTTTATCTAGTTGAGTTCTAACATAGATAGACCTTTATTTACTATGGCACAGGTACACAAGATAAAATGCTCAATCAGGCTTAGGGGAATGGTCTACCGCAGTAGTCAGCGGGTCCTCATGTTCGGTTTCAATAACTTTCTCGGTGACGATGACGGTTGCGGCGACACATCGCTCCTGACATTATTGTATTTTCAGTGACACGATATTTTAGTAAATAATGTCAAATGATAAGTTTTATCGTCCAATTTGACTAAATTAATGTTAGATAAAATTAATGCTGCTTATTATAACAAGCGGTAAGACGATTACGTAAGTAAAATGTCAGAAAATAAATTCTTTGAAAAAGATTAAAGTAACCGATGGCCGATGGGGCAGTAAGGTTTTGGAGTGGCGGCCACGTACCTGAAGACGCAGCGTAGGGGGCCTCCCAACAAGGTAGACCGATGACCTGGTGATGGTCGCGGGAAGTCGATGGGTGCGAGCAGCACAAGACTGGTCATTGTGGATAGCCTTGGGTGATCTTGATCTCTATGGGCTGAAGAAGAAGAAGAAGAACGTAATGATTATTGTGTTGACAATTAGGTAAATAGTAATAGATAAGGGAAATACTATTATCAATTTGAACTCTCACAATTCCTACCTGGTTTGTAGTGTTATTATCTGTCAGTGTGTCTCGGGAAAAAGACCGCACTTAGCTACAGTATGTTGCAAATCGATGGGTACAATTTATCGTTGACAGCACCTCTAAGGCTTCATTTTTTAATCAAATTTAGACGATCCTTTTTAAAGGTGAGCCTGTATCAGTTTTCAGTGGACGCTTAGCAATCGTCTGATTGCTTTGAATATTTTTTTACTGAAAATTCAAGGTGACGCATTTTCGCAATAGCTTTTCTTTTAAAAGGAAAATAATTGTATTATGCGTTGCTGTATGTTTAATTCAGGGAACTCTTATTATTTGAATGATTTTGTGAAACTGATATGTTTCGGGATTTGTTATTTTTTTTACCTCTTCAGCTTCTTCATCAGTCTATTTACATACGTCCCCACTGCAAGGGCACTGGCCTCCATCAATAACATGAGTGGTAAATTTTTGTTATTATATATTTGTCGGAGATCGTCGATTAATTTTAATAGAAGTTGCTGATTTGATTTACGTAGTAGAGGGGCAAACGCTTGTGACGTCATATTGTGATGGCGGCACATGGACAGAGTCGCTTTGGAAAGTGGGGTTCGTCGAACGGTGACTTTGCATCGAGACGCGGACCTAGGCACATCTCCGAACCGAAACTGTCGGTTTGCCTATTCAAATTGTTATTATGAAGATTGGAGGGTATATCTACACGTCGTGCTTTAATTCAAAACTCACCTACGAAACGGAACCTGTACCACCACACCAAGATGCTGTCGACCCTACCGCTCTGCCGTCGCTGTCTCCGACATATTTATTTTTTCCTCAGATATACTTTTTTATTTTAATTATTTAATTATATCGAGGCGACCTAAATACTTATACAAAACAGCATTGACCCCTAATCTATGTAGTAAATATCCCCTTATGCTTGTTAAACGATTTTTTTTTTCAGGACCAAAACGCAGACGATAGCTTCCACCAGGGATGTATGACGGGCCTGATCTTGAAGAGAGTGGTCAACCGTTGTAAATGCTTGCCTTTCCATTATACTTGTAAGTGTCTTCGCTTTACTTAGTACGAGAATACCGTAGTATGTAATATTTCAAAATGTTTAGGATTTAAAGAAGTACTAATTAAGAAGTTTCGATTATTTCGGCTTTAAGACCTTTTCATTTTTGTAAAATTTTAGGTACAGACAAAAAAGTAATAATACAGAAAACTTTTTCTAGTAGAGAATAAAATAAAACAGTATAATAAATTTACCTTTTTCCTAGCTTTAGTACCCTACAATGACAGTCTTTTTAAGCAAGAGGAGTGAAAAAAATATTTGATGACAATCTTTAATGTTGAGAATACCTCTAAAATGCCAATATCTATATCATTGATCGAAGTCTGTAACTTGGTTACAATATTATTTGATTACACACAGGTGTTATCAAACAACACTGCATAACAAAGTTACATAATAATGGAATATTATTTCACGTATTACCAAGGAATGTTCGAAATCTATCATGAAATTGAGATAGATACATAGATATAGATACATAGAGACAGTCATGATAAATTGATTCTTGCATTTTTTTCTCAGATCAAGAACTGGATGTAGAAGAATTTGTGAAATGTTCCTGGGAGCATTTAGCTTGCGTTTATGAAACCTTTGGTAGGTACTCATGATCTAGTTAGTGTCGTAAGATACCGTCACCAAATTTAGACTAAAAGAGTCTAAAAATGGTGAACTCATTATTATAGGCCGCAGATTTTACCTAATATTAAAATGGAATGACCATTTTATTTTAAAATGGTTTATGGGTCAAACATTCCTAAAGAAATCTATTATATTTTTAGTTTTCTTTTACTTATGTTATAAATCTAGCTAAAAAGATGATTCAAAAGATAAGAATGGCTTTGAATAAACAAAATATCAATACTGGTTTCAACTTTCTAGCTTTGGTTTCCAATCTCATTTATTTGCTTTCAGAAACGGTTGATGTTGACATAAAGGATGTATTGTCTGATAGGGAGTGCTATCAAAGATGTGACTACGTGCAATACGCTGCCGAAGTAGAATTTATTAAATACCAGAGGCATTTGAGGTGAACATTTTGTTTTGAAGCAGTTTCAAAGCATATGTATACATTAAGTTCCATTGTCATCAGTGTCATTTGCACTTAATCTGCCAACGGCTTTTTTTGACGTGACAACGTCTTAAATTAGGTTGCGGCTGGGAGTCACTTATGAAAAAGTGTAACGCTCGGTAACGTTACGATGAGTCACCGATGTTTTAGTAAACAAAATATATTTCTATAGTTAAAATTTGTGCAATTCTTATTTTCATTCAATTCCTTGTTCCTATTGTGCAATTTAATTATATTCATATCAATAAATATTCTACCGAGAAAAAGACGTTGTCACGTAAAATCTTCGCCCGTAAAACCGACTTTACAGGCAACCATTTTTTTTTTTTTTTTGTTGGGATGGGAAATCATCAAATGACTTCTAACGCTCTGGGCGGAGCGGAAGGGTGTGTCAGACTTTTACTGACTAAAACCCACCCGTGTTTCTTCACTTGCCAGTGCGGCGGCCATGGGCCGCGGTTTCTTGTTTAACCAACCCGCAACCCTGACCCAGGAGGCATCGGTCTTCGTGGACCCCGTCACGATGTGCTGACATCTTTTTGAAGCGCGTGTGAAACACGACGCGCCGTTGACTCGGGCCTGGTCCTTACCGGGCGGCGAGCTGCCCACTTCTCACCGCCCGCAGGTCCGCGCTTACGGTGGCTGGGAGTTAGGTGTCGTCTCCCGACCAGGGCGTCTACTGCGGCGGCTAGTGGCGTGAGGGCGCTGGGATTCCCGTTGCCTCACGAGCTCCGCCTCCTCCTTTGCCAGCATCACTGCTTCGCAGAAGGAGGTGACGGCCTGCCATGCACTCTCGCTCCGGACCATGGCCTGGACCAGGGTCGGACGCGAGAGATCGCCGCCGATCGCCGTTACGAGGACACGGTGGTGCTCTACCTAAGCCGGGCAGACCTCCACCGTATGCTCCACCGTGTCCTCAGGGCGATCCACACAATGGTGACACCCTGGCGTTTCCTCCCGCCTAATATGGAACAGGAACCTCCCGATACAACCGTGTCCGGTAAGGACCTGCGTCAGGCGGAAGGTGAGGGCGCCGTGGCGCCTCTCTAGCCACTCCTCAAAGAGGGGACTTACCGCCGCTATTGTGGCGTGCCCAGCACTGGGTTGCGACAATCGCACTCTCCATGTCGCCATGAGATCCTGCCGGAGCTCTGTCCGCCGTACCGCGATTTCTCGCGGCAGCGGAGTTATGCCCCGGCGTTTTGCCTCCTCTCGCCACTCCCACATGTGGGCGAGGGCTTTGGCCTCCAGATCCCATGGCGGCAATCCGGCAAGGAGGCTCGCCGCCTCAGTGGAGACCGTGCGGTATCCCCGAATCAGCCGAACGGCCATGACCCTCGGGACGCGGTCAGGCATCGGGCTGGTCGCTTCCTTAGCGACCGCGCCCACACCGGTGCCCCGTAAAGGGCCATGGACCGCACGGCCCCCGCGTAGAGCCTCCGGCAGGAGGCGTTTGGTCCCCCTAGATTGGGGAGGAGCCGCCTCAGGGCAGCCCCGGCCCGTTCCAGTCTGGGTGCCAAACGTCAGAAGTGCTCCTCGAAGTTCCACCGGCTGTCGAGGACTAGTCCCAGGTACTTCATCGGCGACCCAACGCCGATGTGAACCCCTCCTACTGTAATGTGGGAACCCGACGGTGGCGCATTCTGAGGACCATGAAAGCACATGGCCTCGGACTTCTGCAGGGCCACCTCGAGTCCCAATTGCCGGATCCTGTTGACGATTGTCGCAACCCCGAGGGTCGCTGCGTCAGCCGTCGCCTGGGTTGACCTCCCTTGTGCCAGAACCAGCATGTCATCAGCGTAACAAACTACGCTGACGCCGATAGAGAGGTCGGCGCGCAGCATCCAGTCGTACCCGATGTTCCACAGATGTGGTCCCAAGACCGATCCCTGTGGAACACCGCACGACATCTCTCGTCGGTTCCACACTCCTTGGTGATCGGGGTAGATTACGGCCCTGTCCGTCAGATAGGCCTCGATCACTCGACAGAGATAGGTCGGTAGGGTAGGGTAGGGTGTTAAAGGCGTTAGCGATGTCTAGAGACACCGCCAAGACTACCCCACCCCGGGCCAGAGCATCCCCTGTCGTAAGGGCTCATCTGCCAACGGCTGAGTATATCTCATCAGGTCTTCCCCCTTATAGACTCAATATTTCAGTTACACGCCTCAATCTTCCAGCGCATAGCGCACTCCACAACCCCTTGTTCAACTTGCTCTATATACACATTCCCTTTACCAAGCGACAATGTTTCGACCCCATGATGAGCATAGTAGAGCAAGACACATTGTTCATATAATTTTGATAATTTAAAATATTAGTAATATTTCACCTTCATTAAAAACATCACGCCACATTTTAGTATTTCAGGTTCCTTAAAAACATCACACAGCTTGTCAAATGTCGCCCAACCTTTCGTCTCGTTTCCACCACATCAATCCAGGTCATCCATTGTATTACCTCCTTTATCTTAAGATCCACCATTACAGAGGATTATTCTGGTTTTGTAGCATTGACTCGAGATTTTGATCATGGGAAAATCCCTACTGTGACTCGGTCTACTTGTCAGACATAGTCATGATAACTACTCCAATGTACTTTAAAATTAAATATTGTGTTATAACATGGTCTAAGAACTTAGTAAATAACGTGGATGAAATGAAAGGGTCCATATCTTTATTTGAATTATGTCACCAACGCATGTATGCATTGTCTTTTAATATATTTAACATAGCGGTTTGGTACATATTATTATGAAATAGGCTTAAATTTGTGCTCAGTTTACATAATATATAATATATACGGAACAATCACACAGATTGAGCTAGCCCCAAAGTAAGTTCAAGACTTATGTAATGGGATACTAACTCAACGATACATAGTGTGCTTGTAACTGTACCTACATTCTGTGTTGTTTGGTGTTTTTAGTCAACCCTGCACTGCTGGGCCAAATGTGCATAGATAAGATTGCCACATTAGTTGAAATGTTCATTCGTTTGCTAGTCCTGTTTGGTGTGACCGTGGGTGGCAGTGGACGAACTCACCGTCATTGTCTGAACTTAGGGAACTTGGCGATGTGTTGTTGTAGAGCGCCGTCTTTATTGGTTGGTACTTTGGTTTAGTCTTAAATTTAGTTTAGATGCATAAACTCTAACTTTAATTGTATGATATAATTAAAGTTAAACGATTTAATTACATTGAAAAGATTTAATACAAAAACATTAATTAAATTAATATTAAATTAAATAATACAATTAGAGTTGGGGGTTATACATGTTTTATGTTAGAGTTTCTGTTACCCGTAATAATTGTAACCATACTAGGTTATAATTATTACGGGTTTTGCCGCAATCAGTCAACTGCGGACCTACTACTATATGCCACTCATCGAGAAAAATGGAGAAGCAATTGCTCCCTAGATGTCTCGATGGCACCGACCGGATATGGCACGCTGGCCTCAGGGATCTGTTCTCTCTGCAACTCTGTTCCTGCTGCATATTAAGGACCTGCTGATGCCCGGTATTTATGGGTATGCAGACAACAGAATTGTGGAGAGATACCTGCCGGGTGTTCGGGCTAATAGGGAATCAATCCAATCCGAAAGAGAGGCTATGGTAGAGCATACATATGTTGCACTTCAGGTAGTCTCTAAAAGAAGTGAAGCCAATCTTGTGGTATTCAACACCACCAAAACACAAGAGTGTCTATTCACCGCCAAAAGGAGAACGTTTGCCTTGGCTCCTACTTTTCGGAATGTATGCTTGAAGTGCATCGACCGCCTTCAGCTCCTGGTAATTGAAATTTCCTTGAACCTAAATTTTCGGTGGTTCATTGAGTCAAAGCCAAGGTGGCTGCCAGGGAACATGGCGTTATTGCAATGGTCTGTTGTGGTAATTCAAACCGGGACAGCTTCTAAAGTTATACAAAACTCAGGTCCATTCGTGTGTGGAGTACTGCAGCCACATTTGGGCTGGTGCTGCAGATTGCCACCTGGCAACTTCGGATCCTATGGAGAGCCGCGCGAAGAGGTCAATTGGTCAACCAAATTTGGTTCAAAACGCTCTAGAAAATGGAAAACGGCGTAGAGATGTAGAGACCCATCGTAAGGCATGTATTACGTTGTTGAGACAACTATGATCCGGAGAAAGTGTTTTGCGTCCTCTTGTATACCGCGTACGTTGAGGGACTGGAACAATGCCAGCGACGGTCTTTTCGTCTGACGACAATTTCTGTGTAGGTAGTAATTTCTGTGTGTGTGTCTTCAAGGGTAGAGTGAATAGGCTCTTAATTAACTACCACATTTTACCATTAACGATTGCATCACTGCTTACCATCAGACGGGATTGCAGTCAAGCACTAGTTTAAAACATTTAAAAAAACCTGCACAGCAGATTATATAATCTAAATGGTCTAGTAAGTAAGATACCAAGCAACATCAAAGTAACATTACATTAGTTAATTATTTGTCATTACATAGAGATAATTCAAATTTAACTTCTTATTATTAGTGGATGTACTGATATCCATGTCACTATATTTTAATAGATTTTATATTTTATATATCTTTATACTTTGTGGGCCTTGTAGACTTCATACCATCTACCATCATGATCTGTTGACTATTTCTTATTTTACCTGGCACTAGTTTACTGGCGTATAATGCTGTCCTCTCATACCCACTGTGATTTGAAAGCATGGTAAAAGCCAATTATTTTTAAAAGGGTAACGTTGGGTTTCTTACCGGCTCGTTTCCATTGGGAGCGACCAATTTGCAACCGTCCATCTTCTTACGTTTTATAAGTGCCCATCTTGGTTTATGTGAAACAAAATATTTTAATATATTTATAAACTAGCACCTCACTGCAATCCCGCCAGATGGTAAGCAGTGATGCAATTGTTGATGGTAAAGCGCGCTAGCTATTTAATTAAAAATCTTAATGAATAGGAAGGAAGGTGATGTAATAAGATGTGCTTAACAACTCGACCAATGGTGTTGCGCCAGAGGGACATTGATTTGGAGACCCACCACGATCAAACTCCCGACACAACAACATTTGGTGCATCGTACCCGGCACACATCGCAGCACAACTGCTCAGACCCGTCCTCCGTACGGCTTCACCAGACATCATGCCGGAACACGACGAATCGCTTGGCAGCAAGACTTTGTCTGGTGGGTGGCAACTTCTGCCGGCAGCCGATATTATGGCCTGCCATCTAGATTACAATTTAAATTTAACAACTTTTACTAATTTAAACACACTGAATAAATAATCTTTTCGACGGCATAAAATAAATTATATCAAATACAGCAAAGTCCTGAAGGACCGATATCACTAACATTGCTGCCTTATCGGTTTACTTGTCGTCCCTAAGGACCAACAGTATTGATAAGATTTACCTTCACAAAAAATACAAGAGCAATTTACCCTATTTAGTTTTTGACTTGAATTACGTGAGGAGGATTGCCTTGACAAAATTTTGTTTTGAAAAGTGGCACTAAGCAAAGTGAAACTTTTCGTTTGCAGTACAATGAATGAAACTCGCAGCAGGGTGCTGGTACATTTCAGTCAAAATACTTGTATGAAGTACCGACGGGAAGTAATTTACACCTGGGACCAAATGTTAGGTAAGTTTGTCAGAATGGTTTGAATATGTAATTAAAATATGTGATTGAAATGATACAAAAAAACCTATAATAAATAAAGAAAGCCGATTTCCTCAAAGCCGCAATACATTTAAAAGCAAAGAGAATAACTTAACGTATCCAAATTATTTGAGTGCTCGGTTACCATTTGTGTCAAACGGACTACATAAAAGCAGTACCTTACCATCTTACTTGACTTTTAAACATAATGTTTTTTCCTGTGTTAACTGACCGTGAATATTATTATCAGAAAAAAAAACAAACACAGTAAATAAAAAAAAAAACAGTACTAACTTACGACTCGGTGGCTCTCATTTTATGACAAATGATGAATTACGTTGTGGTAGGCTCAGACAGGGTCAAATTGGTCTTGGGCACCTCTGGACAGAGAGAGGAGGAGAGTAGGCTTTTGCCCAGCAACAGAACTTTAATGACTAATAAAAAAAGTTATTAACAGGGTGCATTAATCAAATTTTTCAATGAATGATAGCACTCTGATAACTAATAAGCAACTTTCTAAAGAGCTTTTAAATTCATTCACGAGCTGAATATTTATGAAGTCATCTCTTAAGTATTCTAATTTGATCATTTTATTCAAATTCTTTGCAGCAAATCTCGGCGGTATTTTCGGCCTCTGCCTCGGCGGATCAATCATCAGCGTCATAGAAATCATCTGGTTTCTATTGGAGATACTCTTTACATTTCTCGGCTCCTGGTGTAAGAATCCCGCTGTCGTACCGAAGAAAAACATAAAGAACAAAGTTTTCATCGTCTCTGAAAAGGAAATGCTTCCAAAGAAGAGTTCAGAAAAAAAAGTTATTGGAAAATATAACTTTTTCAACTAAATAATATTCCTACGCCGATATTTCAATGGTGACACATATTTTTTTTATCTGAGATGAACTCGAAACTTATTTTGTCGGCCATACGAGAAGATAAAAACAGCTAAAAAAATGTAACGCATGGAAAATTAAGTATAATATTTGAAATTTAACAACTATAGAAAATATGTCATTTATTGTTCAGTTATAAGTTATTTGGCTCATCAAAATCAGCCCTTATTATACAATAGTATTAAATAGCTACTAATGTAGTTAGTTAAGTAGTTAGTACCTACTAATTTAGACTGATGCAGACAATCGCTTCAATTCTTTTGTTCACAAATTAATCTAAAATTAAAGTCACCTTTTTATTTCTATATATATCATTACTGAAAATGTGTTAAACTATTTATTATTCTATGTTTATGTGATGCTGTCTATTTACTTATCATTTGTTTAAATTATTTAATATGATACTATAAAACTAATTTTAAACCACATATTAGTATGAATGTGTATCAATCACAATCTTGCGGTAGCAAAACTAACCAGTAACTTTGTGTAGTGTTGGGGTCCCCAAGATTCAGGCTGTGTCTAGTTTGGGACCAGCTGTTAAATCAATGTAGGGTTTTTACTGTTTATGCTTCTTAATACTTGTATGTCTGTAAACTATGTCTAAGTTTCAATAAATGAATTTTTGAACTCAATAATAAATTTTATACCAAACCAACAAAATATACGAGTACGCATATTTTAAGCATATATCTACATTTTGATCGAGTGATGTTAAGGTTGTCTTAAGGTACAATGAGATTGGCGCATCTATTTGAATTAAAACCGCTTACTGGGACACGGCGGTGCCCCCGCCAAATCCATAGCGAAGCAAATACTGCCGTACCATCCTTTATCCAAACCATTTCAAAATATTAAAATCGGTTCACGCAACTCAAAATTACAGATTCCTGAGAGATGGCGCTTTACTTTGGGCTAGTTTGCGCTTTTAAGGTTTTTTCTCAGTTGATGGAGTCGACGGACCTACACAATAGTTAGATTCTATAATTATTTCTTTAGTTATTACCGTCCTTTGGAGAGAAAAACGGGCCCATTTTTAAAACTCCGTACCTACGACGTTTGTCAATTCAATGTAACAAATAGCCCATTTGTAATAGCTAATGACTTCACTTCATTTTCACAAACTAATATATCAAGAACTTATATGTGTAATGAATTTCCCCACGGAGATTATACTTTACATTTTGGTTCAATACGACATTCTGTAACACAAAGCAACTTTTCATCAAATAATCCTATGAATTTCTAAATACCCTAGCTGTCGTTATATCAAAAAATATGAAATATGACGCAACATATTTAATATTAATTCTTTGTCATTATGCAATGTTATTTGAAGTTTTTTTTTAAATAATTATTAACTAGTGCTTGACTGCAATCCCGCCTGATGTTAAGCAGTGATGCAATCGTTGATGCGTTAATCGCGCAAGATTATTAAGCCTATTCACTTAAAAATCTTAGTGAGTAGGAAGGAAAGACGGCAGTTGAGCGAGGTGATGCAATATTAAACTCAACAACTCGACCAACGATGCTGCGCCAGAGGGAGATTAATCTGGAAACCCTCCACGATCAAACATTTGGCGCATTGTACCCGGCACACATCGCAACACAACTGCTCAGACCCGTCTTCCTTACGGCTTCACCAGACAGAGAGAGAGTTTTTTCGAAGGAGGACCCAACCCGGAAATTTTTCCATGAATAAATACAGGCATTTAAAAAGTTTTTGTCCAGTTCCAGGGATTTATAAGCTGCTTAATCTAGTCCAAAGGCCCGTTGTAGCTCTGTTTTCAGCGTTATATCTAAAAAAAACGTAAAAAGAGAAAGCGTTACAATTCTAGGCTCCAAATACATCAGCTTAAAATTTATACTAACACCGAAAAACTAAGCAGGCAAAGATAGAAAATTTATTTGTCTATGATAACAAACTTGTAGTGAAGATGTTCATGATCATTTGATGGTTTTGTTCACTCAAAACCTAGAGAAGAATCAAATAATATACCGTAACATCTCGACGAAACTATACATTAGGTTTGACTTAAATATGTACTCTATTTAGTTGGGTGCCGAAATAAGTATTTAATTAAAACTAAGTCAGTAGCTACCACATACTGTTATCTGAGGAATAATTTTGAATTGTTAATAGTTCAACAATACTGTTAAAAATACTTCCTGTTTTAATATAATATGTAAAATTTTTGCTAACTGTGTGATTTTTTTTTAATAATTATAAACTAACGCTTGACCGCAATCCCGCCTGATGGTAAACCGTGATGCGATCGTTGATGGTAAAGCGTGCTAGTTTATTAAGAACCTGTTCACTCAGAAAAACTGAGCGAATAGGAAGGAAGACGGCAGTTGAGCTAGGTGATGCAATGTTAAACCCAACAACACGACCAGCGATGCTGTGCCAAAGGGACATTGATCTGAAAACCCTCTACGACCAAACTCCCAACACAACAACATTAGGCACATCGTACCCGGCACACATCGCAACACAACTGCTCAGACCCGTCCTCCGTACGGCTTCACCAGACATCATGCCGGAACACGACAAATCGCTTGGCGGCAAGGCTTTGTTTTTTTTTTTTTATTTCAAATATTTTGAATTCATATTTATTTATTTGTAATGTAGTAATATAAGTGTTGCTTTAGAAGGCGTACAAATATTGCTTATCCAATAGGGAATAGGTGAAGAGGAACCTCCTGTACACATATTCTATTAGAACCTCTACATCGTGGGATTTAGTTGTTGTTACGTATTGTATCTACGTGGACGTGGGAAAGGGGTACACGAGTGAAATGCTCTTTAGCCAGCAACGCACTGATTTATTCGGCACTTGATTCATTTGTTTATTTTATATTTGCACAGAATCCAAAACAAAGTTTACTGTTACCTTTGGATCCGAGTTGGGGAAGTTGGTTTGTATTCGGGGAGGAATTGTTATGTATGTGTGCCAGAAGCGCACACGCAAGCGCGCCACCTACATATTTTCCCGTTGAGTCCCTGTACAAATGAATTTGAAAGTTGGCTGCATTGCAAGTGTTCTTCGATAATTCGAACTGCAACTGCTGCAAGTTTACCCTCCTGATTAATACGAGCTATTTTATTGGTACATACTGAATTATATATTTTATACGTATAGAGTATACGTGTGTGTGTTTGAAATAAAGTCGAGCTTGTAATTGATTATTACTTTTTACACCAATTCATAGTACCTTTACACCAATTTAAGTGGCAGTGGGAGGGGCACTTGCTCGTAGAATCGATAGCCGATGGGGCAGTAAGGTTCTAGAGTGGCGGCCACGTACCGGAAGACGTAGCGTAGGGAGGCCCCCAACAAGGTGGACTGATGACGAAGAAGACACCAATTTCTAGCAACATAAAATTTCACTGAGGTTGAAATTATCTAACTGTGACACATTGGCAACATGGCTTCATGACGTGCAAGTAAACCTCTACATGGGGACGAACCTAAAACAATTAAGAGAGTGACTATACTTTATTATTCTATCTCCCGCGTACCACAATAAATTAAAAAAGTTGTAATTAAGTTAAAGGTTTCTTTCGCGCAGAGGCCTTTAATTATTTAAGAGACTACGAATAATCCTGATAAGATTTATAACTACCTTTTACAAACGGACTAAGCCTAAACTAAAGCAAAACTCTTAACTGACTTCCAATATTTTATTAAAACCTGCTTTTTGTGGGGGAGAACCTTTAAATTTATACATTCTATAGAATTCGTAAAAGTAATTGAAAATTCTAAGGGTGCTGGGAATAGAAATTAAAAAGGTACACGAGAATTATAGAATACCAAAACGAGGATAGTCACTTATTTTTCATCATGTTTATAAAAGTTTTCTTTTTTAACGTTGCCCCGCACTAGGAATTTCTCTTGTATCGTGGGAGCGTTTACAAACATATAAACTCACAAACACACACAGCCAGACCCGGAATAACTACTTGTAGGTCATACAAATATTCCTTCCGTGCGGTAATAGAACCCACGACACGCAGCGCAGCAGTCAATAGCTTAACCACTGCGCTAACCGTGTACGTTTTTTTAACACAACCATTTTAACTGTGTATCATTATTGAATTATGTACATACTGAGTTTTAGCGTTAAAGAAACTCAATAATTCAATTATGATGAAGGGTTTCAATCATCATCATCATCATCATCATCAGTCTCTACTCGTCCACTGCTGGACATAGGCCTCTTCCATGGCACGCCAACAAGCTCGATCCTGAGCAGTTCTCCGCCTGCCACTACCAGCCACCTTTTTGATGTCGGCACTCCATCTCGCCCAAGGGCATCCTACGCTACGTTTGTCGAGACGCGGTCTCTACACGAACAAACAAAATCTTGAGTACATCACACTCGTCTCCACAGAGTAGGCAACTCGTTCATGGGTCAATGTATACACTTTTACAACAAGCTTCCCATGGACATTCGAAACTTACCCATTAAACGACATAAAACCTATATAAAGGCCAAACTTTGCAAAAAGGGGTATTATAAAATCTTAGATTATTTAGAGGACAGAGAAGCTTGGGACTGAGCTGCTCGCTCTGTTAAGCATTGTTATTAAGCAACATGCGTAATTATAACGTAAATTATTAAAAACATTTTCATTTTTAATGTCTGGACTTCAAAAAAGACGATGATCCCTGAGTTTGTTTCGGCTATTTCTTCTCAGAGGTAGTCAGTTAGGAAATGCCGGCTTTATCTGGTTTAAAAAAAAAGGAAAAAAAAACATATGAAGTGTAAAAGTGATCGGTGATCCTGCTTGCTTAATAAACGATTTCATTTCATTTCATCCCACTGGAGGACTCGTTTACCCCAACGGTTGTCGGTTCTGCGGCATATGTGACCAGCCCATTGCCACTTCAGCTTGCTAATCCTCTCAGCTATGTCGGTGACTTTGGTCCTCTCTCGGATCACCTCATTTCTGATGCGGTCCTTTAGAAAGATAACCCGCCCAACAACATAGCCCGCTCCATAGCTCGCTGAGCGGCTTTAAACTTATGGACTAGTCTGACCGTTAGTGTCCACGTCTCGGCTCCGTAAGTCATGACGAGTAGGACGCACTGGATACTGGTGGATTCAATAATAGGTCAAAACTTGAAAATTGTAGAACATCCCGACTAATTATAATTTTAGTATCTTCAAAGTCTGTATCTTAATTCTCTGGGACGTGTTTTTAATTAACATTATCAATAATAGTAGGACGCTGGACGCAAGCCTTCTTAACGAAGTGTTTACTAAATGTAATCTTCAAAGACAGTCGGCTATTCATTCATTTATTATTACGTGTACTGGTATTTTTAAATCCAAAATCCATAAATGCGTATAAGATCTCAGTTTAAATTTAATTTGATAAATCTTTCAATAGAGGGGACTAATCAGGAATTTCCATGGACGGAAAGGAGACCGCCAGAAATCCATATATCGGTGGGCCAAATGTGCACAGGAATCATTTATGTGTTATTTAATAGATAAAACACGTACATATCAATATCAGAAAGATTTTTTAAAAAATCGATGGGAATCAAGAAGAAAATATGTTTTTGGGTCACTAGGTTAGGTTATGCGGCAAATGGTAAGAATTGTATTTCTAATGCCAAAATGTATTGTAAATACAAACTGTCAAATAGACATATTGATTTAATTATTTTAAAACATATTTGTATGTTACTATTAGCATATTATTGCATAGCACAAAAAAGGAATTAGGTAGGTAAAATAAAAACAAGTTATTTTTTTTTTAATATTTTATTCACCTTCATTTTCATACTCAATTAAAATATCACCGAGGAATGGTGCAGGAAGTGTGATGGTATTTTGGTACCTTGCTCAACTAAGGTACCAGATTACCACCATTACATGTGCACAGCAACTCACTTCGCCTGCCGACAATGCAGTTACAACAATATTGTAAAATGGCTTCTTTACTTGTAAGAAAGCTGTCAACTAAAATATTAATAAAATATATTTTTCCACTCACATGTCTTGACTAAATGCGGCCTCTGACTAAGTACAAATTATTTGTAGATGACAACTCTCTTAGTAGGTTGCTGTCCACCTCCCTACATACTTCTATTTCAAATCTGCCATTTGCCCTTACATGCTCTCCATAATACGACCGGGTCTGTTTTATCTGATATGTGCCTAGAGATATTATTAATAATAATATAATATAATAATAATCTTTATTAAAAAAATTACACAACATTGTAAAATAAAAGCTACAAAAATATTCTTATACAAATACATATATATCTTATCACCTAAATAACAGCTAGGTATTATGTGTGACTAAAAATATACATAAGGTCATACAGAACGTATTATTATACAGAGAATCATGTAAAATTAGCGACATGCCCGAGCTAGGTTTATTAAACCTGTGTTTCAGGCGATCACTCTACATAACAATATATGAATAATTCCGTAAGATTTAATCATGCAATGTAAACTAATATTGGTTCAAAAAGCTGAGCTGTGGAAAATCCGCTAAGTTACTTTGGCCATTGATGCGTGTGAAATTAGCCCTACGTCTATTCAAATTATTTTGCTGCACAATATCAGCCAAAGCATTATTTACATACATTTTTTCATTCATTATGTTAAGTATTTCCATAGCATCAGGACGATCTCTGAAAGGAGGGTGAAATCTATTCATTAGAGCCGCTGCCACTTCAAAATCTTTCAATAGCTCTAACATAGTCAGGTAGAACAATTTGGTTTGTGTAAGTACTTGCACCAGACACAACATTTCTCATTTATATTGGAGGGTTTCAGTCGGTATTTGAGGTGATTCTTCTACAGTAGGTGCACTACTCGAGGTAGATGTTCCAGAGATAAAATGGCGACTATCCTTATCAGCTCTCATCCAGCAGGGATGGCACAAGCGGCTGGTCGGTTCCACCTGTAGAAATAACCATACATGAATTATATGAGTCTATTAAATGGTAAACTCAATAACACATGAAGCTTTTGTTAAATGTTATTTACCGTTCGTAGCATTATCCATTCGCAAATAACATTATGGATCCGAGCTGCACATTCGTGCCGTTGTATTATTCGGACACGCTTTCACCCTTTGAACAGTAGTTCAAAGGGTGAAAGCGTGTCCGAAGAATACAACGGCCACAGAGTACACACACACTTAGATGTCCAAACATAGTCGTAGAGCTTGAACTTATTTCTTGATGCTCAGATCTCAATGTATCATTTGCAAGATTCCAGCAAGAACACACATGATCTGCATTGTTAATCTGCAAAAGAAAAAGTATACAATGTTAGAATACCAGACATAATTTCGGTCAGTGACTCGTCCTAGCTGCGAGTAAATAGGTAAGGAATAAACAAACCGTTAAAAACTATCTCGCGATTAAATTATGCGACCGATTGATTGATCGAAACCGATTAGAACCCTTAAATATGAGCGTGTAACGCCCCAAATCGGTAACAATTTTAAAATAATAATACAGCTATAGATACTCACTGTTCGAAGACCAGTCCTTGCTCTTATTATGGAAAGAACTGCTTCATCATGTAAAGGCACACTTCCAGTAGCGTTGCTACGATCAGTAGCGATACCACAACTCACGCAATTCACCATTATCCAGTCTAGCAATATCGGTGTCCAATAATATACAAAATAACAAGTATCCAAGTCCGTAAAGACAATCCAAAGTCATCAGAAAAATAGCGTCGTAATAGTACGATAACGAATGACGAGACTTGACAAGTATGGACGTGGTATTTTTTTTTTTTTGGATTTTATGACCTGGGAACTACATTGACATTTTGATATGTTTTCGTTTTAAAACAGTCGCTGATACACGATTTTGAAAGATGTTATTGTTAAATAAATAAATAACTTACTATAACAACAATAATTCGTCTAATGTCCTTTTTCTTTTATAAACGATTATAATGTTCATGTCAAAAATGCTAAAACAAAATAGATTAAGTATATATTTACTAGTTTTAGAACGAGCTTAAAATGACCTGACAGCTTGTTTACAGAGCTAGTTTTAGAACAACGTTCAATTAAAAACCATATTTAAAATCATAATTTTTAGCTCATTCCGGTAGAAAGTTATTATTGTTACATGTTCTTTTTAATCAGTAAAAGATCTAGTTTTTTTTTAAATACATATCGATTCTGTGTATACTTGGCCCAATTTTGGCGGTCTCCTTTAGAGTCTACGGAAAGTATGTAGCAAAAAAATCTACAATACCTACCTGATTTAATTTGTAATATTAAAAAGATATTTTTAGAGAGGTAAACAATTTCAGGGTTTAGTGGTATTATTTTAGTATTAGTTTAGTAAAAAAATGATCTTACATTAAAATATGAAGAAAAAGGGAAATAAGAATAATCAAAGACCTGGGTTGGGCATTCGAATACTTTTATGATGTGTATTGTTACCATTATTAAGGTGCAAATTAGTGTATACCAAACCGATTTTGAACAATGCATGAAGAACAAATGTAAAACTTTTTAATTTAGAATTGAGAAAAAAGGAACTTCGAAGGCAATTTATTATATAATTAAAAAATAAACTATACAATGTGTAATGAAGAAGGGTACATATCAGCTTCTTGATATTGAACAATATTGGAAGGTTTTTTTTTTAATTCTATCATTAATTTTAGGAGGTTATGAAAATTTTTAATAAATTTGTACCAAAAACCAAACTTTTCAAAATGAAATAAGCACATCTCTAGCATTAAGTTTATTCTTAGTATTGTGGAAAGTTATTAAACTACGTGGTGCATTTGTTATGATTTGAATTAAAAAAACACGAATCCGAAAGTATCAATTCTAAATGTGAGTTGAACCGTTCCCAGTATCGTTTAACATCACCCAAAGAAGCCGTGCCTATAGTATGTGTATACCATTTTCGTTCAGGTTGTTTATAGTCACAAAAATTTTGTTATTAAGAGGTACTCTGGTAGTACTTTCTCTACACAAACGTATTTCGCTGTTTTCTTAGTGGATAATGCTTTTAGAGCAATTATTTTTTTCTACAATTTTACACCGTTATTATACATATTGTATTCCCCCTATCAATTGATTTTTTCCGAAACTTATTTGATAAAAGAAATACGATACTTCAAAATCGCAAAAAATAACCCATTTTTACCTTGATGTTCAGACGACTATTAAACAAAAGTTTTTGACAAAAAGAAAATAATAGAAGCATAGGTATACTTTTCCTCTAAATTTTGATATAAAAATAAATGAGATCAATCGTGTTATGAAAAAGAAAACAGTGGAATATGAAACGTCTTTTGGTCAATGTTTTTATAGGTAAAATCAGCCTGAGCTGCAACTGTCCTTTTCGCACTTTACCGGGAGAGGCTGCAAGCATCGCGACGGCAGTAGTTTCTTCAAATACCTATTTCGCAAATTCCTCGGCACTACAGTCCCCTCTTAATATTTCTGTGTGTATAGACTGTTACATTATTTCCTTTTCCTTTAATTTTAATTTTCTCTCGGCTTTGCCATTCCACACAATCCACTAACACTAATTCCACGGCCTCATAAATTCCAAAACTAATATTTAATTAACATACTAATTGTCCTCTGTATGTAATATAAATAGCCCCAGTCTGTACCGCGCAACATATCAACGAATTGACAATGATCACCCCGAGTGGTGTATTTGAATTTTGTTACTTGATGGATAGAATAGAGGTACCTACACCATATAAATACAAAGGGTGACTCAATGGGCGTTCTTATTGCTAAGAGCGATGTTTTACAGACAACCTTTGAATATAATACCAAGGACAAGAAAAGACTAATATCGTAGGTAGTCTGCGGTGTACTATTTTGATTTGGCTTATGTCCAGTTGTGGGTATAGTAGCCTTAAGAGATTATTAAGGTGAGTACGTAACATAGAGTGCTTGGCTAATTGCCAGACAGTCTTGGTTATAAGGTCACGTTTTTACCCTAAGAAGAAGAATATCTACTCGGCGTTATAAACACCAAATAAATCACAGATATAAATGTAGGTATTTTGAAAAGATTGATATAATAATCGGTTTCATCAAGCGATCTTTTAAGGAAAGACAGACAATACCAAGAAGGCAGTTTCTGTGACCTAACAATCTGTGGCACTGAGGCGCTCAGTAACCGCTGTTAGAAGCGCCACTCTCTATAAGTTCCATACAAAGCTTGTCATCGGTTACTTGCACTACAACACAAAATTTATTCAAACATAAACAAACTGATACTTTGATTGACAACTCGTTACAAAAGTTCACGATCAACGTACTTTGGCGCTCAAAGATTGGTTAGTTGTGTCGTATACAGTTTTTAAGAAAACCCTGTCCAACCTATAAGGATAATAAAGGTTAGGTAAACACTTGACCAAATATAATATAAAATTTTACGTAATCATCATACGAGTAGTACCAATACAATTTTGAAATAATCTTTTTTTCCCGCGAATTAATTCCAACTTCCCCGAAATTTGGTAATTTTTAAAAAAGTGACAACAACGGTATTATTATGAGCGAATAGCGATGCGACCACGTGCCGCATGCCCTGCCGCCCGCCGCCCGCGGAAGGGTGGTTAACGCACATTTATTAAGTTACCTTTTTTGCGAAATAATATTTTTTTTAAGTTTAGCCCGGTTTTGTATGCATTAGTAGAATCAGTTATCGATACCTAACAACACCTTCACGGGTCGGACAGGGTTTTCTTAACATACTATATATGCTGCCAGCGCGCTGCACAGGGATTCAGTGTTCTATGTGGCGCTGAATACCAAGTTTAAGAAGTTTTCGACTCACCAATACCTCCCAGAAGTCATGCAAGGTAGTTTATTTTTATACAGAAATAATAAAAGGCGAAGTATTAGTGGTTTCCTCCTGTAACATCGTTTTCAAGGTAAAACCTGTCGCAGGCCACGTGTTATCATACTTAACGTGATTTCATATTTTGAAAAACTGTGGCAAAAGGGGGAGATTATAGCCATTCCTGGTTCCCTTAATACGACTCTAAAATATGTCAAATTATGTGAGGCGTTGACTAATTTGACAGCACTAATCTAATGTTAATTGATCTTCTGTCGTTTCTTAATGAAATAAAAAGAAAAATGATGCACTGAATTGTTCGTGAACAATCTGCGCCAAAGTTTGACAAATAAGAAAACTTACAAAGATTTCTGACTTATGGCTAAATTAGACCACAAATAAAATAAGGAAAATTTTTATATTTAATATAAAGAATCCCTAAAGGTACATTTATTAATCTAAAAGATAGCTACGAATAATTGACTTTCTATATTTGCAGGTTATTTATTATTGTTTATTTTATGAAACACGTGCAACTTTTTATCAGTACTTAACTAAATATATCATGTACGTTTATAGAAAAATAATTTGTAAGTTAAATAAACTAGTTCCATTTTTTTAACCAACTTCAAGGGATGATGAACCGATTTTGACAATTCTTTTTTGTTGGAAAGAAGATTCCGAGGGTGGTCCCATGATAAGGACATCAGGATTTGATGGTGGAAGACCAGAGAAATCAAAGGAAATTTTCAAAAATTCTATGAACGGCTAGTCCATTTGTAAGTTTTTTCATTAGGTATTTTATAGCACTACAATTTAATAAGGGTCTGGAGTAGGTCCGATGATTAAACCGGGAGACAGGCGAGGAAACTCTTCAACGATTCACAGCAGCTACCTTGTGTTTGTGCTTGATTAATTGGTATTGATAGGAACCTTACACCTAGATGGGTTGTGACTGTCATTAAGGGGTTGATGATGAAAACAAAGGTCAGTTCAGGGAACTCCTCAACGTTTTACAGTAGTTTGCACCTATATATTATGGTTTAAAATGATGGTCTGCAGTAAATCTGACGACAAAGACCATAGGCAATCGAGGGAATTCCTCAAAAATGTACAAGATTGAAGTTTAATGTAGGACAATCACTACCTAATCTTCACGCTTTTGTTATGCAGTAATAAACTGAATCATGAGACTAAATTTGAGTTGCTTTCAGTTTGGTCTCATAGGAATTTTATAGAAATTGGTTCAGTGGTATCGTTTATTAACCAAAATTACGGGTAAAAATTAAAGTAACGTCCTTTGCTTACCTTTTTTTTTTATAAATTATAAACCAGCGCTTGACCACAATCCCGCCTGATGGTAAGCAGTGATGCGATCGTTGATGGTAAAGCGCGCTAGTTTATTAAGAGCCTATTCACTCTAGCTTTGAAGACACTCAAATTGTATTGTAACGGAAACACCGACGCTGGCAAATTGTTCCAGTCCCTCGATGTACGCGGTATAAAGGAGGAAGCAAAACGCTTCGACCGGATCGCAGTGGTGTCAACAACGTAAGGGTGGAAACTCGCCGTACGACGGGTCGTCCGATGGTGGAACGGAGATGGGGGAATTAAATCATGCAACTCCCTTGCACACTCACCAGAATGCATCCTATAGAAGACCGAAAGGCTGGCTACTCTACGCCTGTGCTCCAGGCTTTGGATACCGTTTCGAGTTAAGTCTGGGTCGCCAATCAGCCTCTTCGTACACCTCTCCACCGAATCCAAAGTGGCAAGGTGACATTTCGCAGCACCAGCCCAAATGTGGCTGCAGTACTCCACACACGAGCGGACCTGTGCTTTGTATAAAATTAGAAGCTGCCTTGGTGTGAAGTACCGCCGGACCTTCGCGATGACGCCTAGTTTTCTGGCAGCCACTCTGGCGTTGGACTCAATGAACCGCCCAAAGTTAAGGTTCAAGGAAATCTCAACTCCCAAAAGCTGAAGGCGGTCGGTACACTCCAAGGATACATTCTGAAAAGTAGGTGCCAAGGTGAACGGGCTCCTTTTGGCGGTGAAAAGACACGCCTGTGTTTTGGCGGCATTGAATGCTACAAGCTTGGCATTGCCCCATTCGGAGACTGCCTGCAGTACTTTTCACAACTAAAGAGTTTAAAATAAAATCTTTTTTACTAAAAAAACAACCGACTTCCAAAAAAAAACACTACAATTTGAAAAATAACTAATTTTGGCAGTCGGTGTCAAATACTATACAAAAACCAAAGACACCGACTTCCGAAATAAGTTATTTTTCAATTTGTCGTGTTTTTTTTCAGTAAAAAAGTTTTTTGATAAGGATTACATTAAATAGCTTTATCCTACAAATAATATATACTTTGTACTAATATGTACTTTGTTTTCGCTTAGCATTCTTCCTCCCTTGGGCATTTTAATTCTCTCTGCTCAGCTCCGAAGAATCATAGCGTGATGTTAAATGGCTATCAAGATTGGTTTATCTATTTAATACGCAATTATACGCGATATCAGACTGATATTCCCCAGATTAGCGCGTTCAAACAGATAACCTCTTCAGTTTCGTTAACTTTTTTTATATGGTAAAGCGCGTTAGTTTATTAAGAGCCTATTCACTCAGAAAAACTAAGCGAATAGGAAGGAAGACGGCAGTTGAGCGAGGTGATGCAATGTTAAACCCAACAACACGACCAACGATGCTGCGCCAAAGGGAGATTGATCTGAAGACCCTCCACGACCAAACTCCCAACACAACAACATTTGGCGCATCGTACCCGACTCACATCGCAACACAACTGCTCAGATCCGTCCTCCGTACGGCTTCACCAGACATCATGCCGGAACACGACAAATCGCTTGGCGGCAAGGCTTTGTATGGTGGGTGGTAACTTCTGCCGGCGGCCGATGTTATGGCCTACCACCGAGATAGAATTTATAAAATATTCAGAATTATAAATAGGATAAGGAACGAAGTATTTATGATGTAAAGAACCCAAACTGTTTGTGTAGTTGTGTGAGTTTAAATGTTTGTATACGCATCCACAACGCAGGAGTAATTTCTAGTGTGGGGACGCTTTCTTTTCAACTAAATTAAAATGACACATGACGTTGTAAAAGACATGTTTTTTTGAATAATAATTAATAACATTGACATTTTCTTGACATGATTATCTTTATTCCTATTTCGACTTCCTGTTGGATATTTTTTTTCATTTTTTTATAAATTAATGTGATTTCCTTGATTTTATATATTTAAAAATTTATTAATTAATCAATATTATTTTTATGTATTTATATTGTTCTGTATGTCATCATTTTATGTAATGTGTAATGTTCAACACAATTTAAATTGTTAATGAATAAATAAATGAATTCAAATGAAGGAAAACAAATTAAATTTACCATACTCAATAATAATACCGAGACTATCATTTATGAACGTAAAGTATGAAAACTACAATAAAAAATGACGTATTTTCACAATGCCATCTATGGGTCAATGGACAAAAAGTTTGCAATATGAATGTGATTAGTATAAAAATAACAATATTAATTAAACCTAAACCTTATATCGAAACTATAACACCAAAAAGGCGGCTTAGATTGACACACATTGTTTACAGTTATATATGTACACCCGGATCAAGAGAAATCTCAACCCCTAAAAGCAACATCTTTACTAATATTATAAATGGGAAAGTGAGTTTGTTTGTTTGTTCTGCTTTCACACCGTTACTACTGAACCGATTGATTTGAAATTTTGCAATCGTAATGTTAGAAGTCCGGATTAAATAATAGGGTACATTTCATCCTAGAAAAAAATAATATCCCCGAAAGAAATCTAAAAAGCGCGATATAACAGAACTCCATGCGGTCGAAGCTGCGGGCGGAAAACTAGTCTTTTGATAAGAGTTATAATACGACGACGTTACGTGCGCGCCATCTCTGTGACATCAATGAAGTTATCATTCATATCGGCGGTCTCCATTATATATAGTTAGGTGTGTTCATATTCTCCCCCCTCCCCCCATTTGCCTATGTAAGACAGGGCATTTCTTCGAGAAGGAGCATCCGCACTTCAATCTTCGTGGTGCACGGTTGTCTTCGGTCCGACTTGTGTACCACTAGTGTATTTAATAAGTAAATAAGAGGATAAGAGTAAAGACTATTTATTATTTGTAAGTACTTTTGATTTGTGAAATTGGTGATTTATTTATATTTTTGTCTATTAATTTAATTTTGTTTTAAATCAATAATAATAATAATAATAATAAGCCTTTTTATTTCTTGTTGTACAATAATTAGTAATAATGTTACAGGAAACACAATTTATATTTCTATGTATTAGTAATGTTAGTAATATATGTAGGTTTATAATATGTTAGTAGTGTTATTAATCAACAAGAACCCCGGTTTGGGTAAAGGCCTCCTCCAAAGATGCCCAGTTTTGTCGGTCTTGTGCTATGGTGTACCAGTTTGTGCCCGTTGATCTTTTCAAATCATCTTCCCAGCGGTTTAAAGGTCTCCCCCTCTTTCTTTTGCCTGGTGGTCCTAACCAGTTAGTAACCCGCGAAGTCCACCTTCCGTCAGTCATTCTCGCCACATGTCCAGCACACTGCCATTTTCGTTTTTGAGCATAAATCAAGGCGTCTGTAACTTTAGTGAAGTCTCTTATCTTTGAATGTCTTATTTTGTCCATTTTCTTTATGTTTAACATGCTTCGCTCTAAACTTCTTTGACATGTTTTGATTTTATTCATGGCTTCTGTGGAGAACTTTCAGGTCTGGCTTCCATAGGTTAGGGTCGGTATAAGACATGAGTTCATAACTTTAGCTTTGAGAGTTATTGGTAGATGACTTTTAAATATTTCTTTTAGACTCCAATATTTGTTCCAAGTTTGTTGGGTCCTTCTTTCTATTTCTTTAATGTTGCTGTCTTTTTGAAAACTTATTCTTTTTCCCAGGTATATATAGCTGTCCACGTATTCTAATTATAGTATTCGTATAAGTATACTATTCGTTTTAAATCAATAAATAGTTGTTAAGATTTTGTTTTTTAAATACTTTCCGCTTCTGGATCCTAAATATGTAAAATAGATAATAAAGAAAATTGAAGGTAAGCTTATCATTTTATTGAGTAAAACATGACGTCGCAAAATAGAAAGTTGCCCACTCCGTTATTAGTATAGGTTTAACCCCACAAGTTAAGTTTATAGTTTTTATAGTTACTTAACTGATTTGTGATGTAAATTGTTGTTCTGTTTGTTTCAATCGTGCGTAACACGTTAGTTCTCTTGAGATATCAATCAAAACTTAAATTATCAGTTTTATCAGTAACTAGCTGCACCGCGCAGTTTTACCCGCGTAGGTTTCGATATGTTTTTTTATATGCCTCACTTTTATTGGTCGCAGCGTAATGTTATATAGCCTAAAGCCTTCCGGGATTAATGGGCTATCCAACGTAAAAATAATTTTTCAAATCGGACCAGTAGTTCCTGAGATTAGCGCGTTCAAACAATCTCTTCAGCTTTATATATTAGTACGTTATTCATCATAACGATGAATTTCACTACTTTGTTAAGCAACTGAATAGCGCAGCGGTATGACAGTTTGGATTGTGAATATAAATAACCAGGTTCGATTCTTTCTTAAACAGATAAATTTTATTAAATTTTAAAATTCTACTGTGAGTTTCCAGATATTTCTAAAAAAATATAATGTTTGTGTAACAATTTTGCAAGTTTAAAAATATCTATAAGTAGGATGCACGAAGTAAATACCAAGATGCGATGGGTATTACCTAGCGGTCGCTATTTTTGTTTCTAGTTAGAATATCTTAGAAATTTTATTGAGTCTCAGAGATGGAGCGCATGTAAACATCGTAGAGCTTTCTCTGGAGCTGTATGTACAATTATTATGTAACGCATGTAAACAATTCTGACTTGCTAGACAAAATTTATGATACCGACTAATTAAAATGAAAAAAAAAAAAAAAATTTGGCATTAACTAACCTAGCTCCTTCTATTCCCGTAATTGCTCTGTTATTATTATTTCTGTAATAAATAATTACTAGGAAGTATTAGCAAAATTATTATTTTGGGAAAGGACAATAAATACATAAGTGTTACATTTTTATTTACAAAATAGACTTTAATAGAAGTTCTTTTCAGCTACATGCGGTGGTATTCTCGCTGAGTTTCAGCGGTTCCATAATTATGTTTTGTAGAAATAACGTTTTTGTTGGTTTCTTTCATAATAACTGTTGTAATATTCTAGTTATAACTATTGTGATTTCAAGGAGACAACAAAAATACAAGTAAATGTTGTTGTTTTATTATGAAACCAATATTTCAGATTCTATGTATATGTGGTGGCCTAGTGGTTAAAACACCAGCCTCTCAAGTATGAGTGTGCGAGTTCGATTCCAGGTTAGGCAAGTACCAATGTAACTTTTCTAAAGCTATATGTACTTTCTAAGTATATCTTGGACACCAATGACTGAAGGTGAAGGAAAACATCTTGAGAAAACCTGGATTTTAAGTCTGAAATCGCCAACCCGTATTGAGCAAGCGTGGTGATTACGCTCAATCCTTCTCTGTATGAGAGGAGACCTGTGCCCAGCAGTGGGATGATAAAAAGGTTGATGATGATGATGATGATGATATCTATAATTAACTCATCATATTGACGATAGAAAATATAATCGTAAAACTGATGGGGCAGTAATGTTCTGCACGCGACACGCAGACGCAGCGTAGGGAGGCTCCCAACAAGGTGAACCGATGACCTGGTGAAGGTCGCGGGAAGCCGATGGATACCGGCAGCATAAGACCGGTCATGTAAAGCCTTGGCGCAGGCCTTTGTCCAGCAGCGGACTTCTATAGGCTGAAAAAGAAGAAGGTATTCCTTCATAATGATGTATCTTATCCTTAGCCATAATGTCTGTTCACTATACCAGTTTAGTCTTCCACCTGTCCAAATTGTTCACTATACTAGTTAACGTTAAAGTAGTAATTAATATGGCGTTTAAGTTATCACATTAAAATATAGTATAGCGGCTAATACAAGATATTATCACTCTGTTTAAGTTATCACATTAAAATATAGTATAGCGGCTAATACAAGATATTATCACTCTGTTCAAAATACAATGTTATTTAATAAAAAAATGATTAAATGTAGATTAAATGTAGAATTAGAATGCTTGCGTTTAAAATTATTTTTAATAATTAATTCAATTAATTTAAACAGACTTAGAATTACAATTACTGATTCGGGGAATGTTTATTAATTTCAATTTATGACAGAAAACTGAAAATCTTAAATTTCCTCAACTAGGTAGTACTTAGTACGTTAGTCTAATTAATCTGTCAGTAAACAGATCAGAGACATTTGAAAGTGAGTTTTTTTTTGTCTGTGTTCTATTTTTATTACAAGCTTTTATTAAATTGCAATGTTGACGATTGCGTTAAAATTTTGCAAATTTAAATTGGATGGCAATCTATGATTAGAAAACTGGTGACGTTATAGTAAAAGCGTCATGGCAGAATGCCCAAGATGACGATTATATTTTCTTTAAATTCATTCCTACGAAATGGGTATCAAATGAAAGGACTTGCTGGGAATAAACCAAAAATAAAATGATGTCACTCTAAAATCAATATGGCAGATTATTTAAGGTAATGTAGGATATAAGGGAGTAACGGGGAGTCGAGGGTTGTTTAAAGTTATGATTGGAACGTAGCGGGACAGGCTTTACCGCTGATCTCACCACCATCGAGGTATTCCGGCCGGTACTGGCAGACTGGCTCGGGAGATGGCACGCCTTCCTGTCGTTTCGGATGACACAGGTACTCTCGGGGCATCGTTGCTACGAAAAGTAACTAACTGTGTTGCATAAACAGGGAGCCCGACGTCCGGTTTCACCACTGAGTCGACTGCCGAGAGGATACGGCGGCATACGTTAGTAGAGAGTGCCGCTTGGGAGGAGTCGCGCCGTGCCCTCATCTCTAAAGTAAGCAGCGACCTGTCTTTGCCAGCCGTAATCGAGTTGATGGTCGGCAGCGAAGAGTCTTGGAACTGTGAGGCGGCTGTTTTCAGAAGGAAGCTGCGGAAAAGGAGAAGGAGATCCCGTCCACTTACCCGGCCCGCAGCAGGCGCATGTTGCCCCCCAAACATCACGGCCTGAGGTGACGGCGCGAATTGTTCCACGCGCTCTACTCTTAGACGTCACGGAGGGAATCGACCTCACTCTTCCTTTAGATCCGAGTAGGCCCGCGGTGGCGGGCCGGCACTAATTCGCTGCGGAAGCAGTGTTCGTTCTCGCAACCCCAGGTGTAGATGCGAGATGGAACACCGGGGTGGTTTTTAGTCAATAAGAGACTGACTGACCCCGCCGCCCTCCCCAGGGTGACGGACATATATGAGGATTTTTCACTCAGGAAAAAAAACAGGTTTGAATGTTAGCGGAGTACTTAAGTACTCTTAGTTAGGTACTTAGTTTGAACATTTTAATAGATATATTAATTTACATCAAACAATCTTTCATGGTCGCCCATCTAAATCCAACATACAACAACCAAAGTATATTCCACCATGTGTCAGCATTCGTTCGCCATCTTTCACGGGATTAAAGTTCTCACAAACAACTTTCATTTAGGCACACAGCAACATTGACAGGATTTTAGTTTACCTATTATTGTTGTACATGTTTGATAATAAAGAATACTAAAAATAACTCATAAAATAACCTAGATAAATCGGAGCTATTCATTCGAGCTTTGAAGTCACTTTAAATAATTTAATATAGTCGGGCTGGAAGACCGCTGCAGGCTAATGGTGTCTAATACCTAAAAACTTTGTTCATGAAATTTTTATCTTTTCCAAGTTGACTTTCAGGAGTTTTATCTTGGAGAACACCTTTATTAAGTACTTTAGTTTCTTCCAGGTTGTCGTTGTTTCGAACTTGTTTATAAGTATTTGGACGCCTGCTGCTAATCTTTAACAAAATATTGGGTAAACATTATGAAGCCTTATGTTCTGTTTGAAAGGAGGCAATTCCATGATATTATAAGAAAAGCGACATGTTTTAAAATCTAACGAGAAATAAGAGTAATAAATGAATACCCAAAAGCAATTAATTTGCCTTTTTGTGAAGCCCCCGTCTGCGTATTTAAGTTATGGAAAATGTTATTTTGTTATTCACAAAGACAACAAAAAATCCAATTTATAAGTTGACACTATATAAATAAAATTAAAAAAAAGTGTTGGCGTGTCGTTAGCAATATAAATGGACTCCGTCCAGATCTTGGCCACGTGTTTGGTTACTGGATACGCAAGATACGTCATTAAGTGTAAAAAAAAGTCACCCTGAATACAAGCTTGTAAGTAAATGAAGTGATTTTTAATTTCTCCGGTGAAATGGACGCTTTTCCCTTGAACTTTTTTATTGAAATTCTTAATTGATATTGTCAATATTTATATAACAAAGTAAAATAAGGCCTTAAACTAGAGGTAGGTAAGAAATAATTGGGTTTTACCTGAACAGGGGACAAAACTGGTAGGTATACAATTATATAAGGTATGTATTTCAAGTATCTCACTCAAGTGCTTATGTATAGCTATTTCAAATATCGTTATTTCTAAATTGTTCAAGTTGTTACCCATATATGTTAGTAGGCGTCGATGAAACAGTCTTTATGCCAATTTGTTTGAGGTCGAAGTATTTTTATTCTCAACACCTTTTAAAAATATTAAAATGAAAATTAAAAAGGAGCGTTGTGAGGTACACTAAGCGACTTGTTTATCTACATAACTGGCGGCCGACCACGAATTCGTTCGAGTGTAGGTAGTTATTATGCTCCGCTCCTATTGGTCGTAGCGTGATGTTATATAGCCTAAAGCCTTCCTGAGTTAATGGGCTGTCCACACAAAGATTTTTTTAAATCGGACAAGTGGTTCTGAGATTAGCGCGTTCAAACGAACAAACTCACCAGCTTTATACAATATGCAAAGAAAACCCTGTCCGACCCTAAGGATAATAAAGGTTAGGTAAACACATGACCAAATATAATATAAAATTTTACGTAATCATCATAGTAACAATACTAATGAATTTTAAAATAATCTTTTTTCCGCGAATTAACTCCAACTTCCCCGAAATTTGGTAATGTTTAAAAAGTGACAACACCATTTGGACTATATTATTATAGCGATGTGACCACGTGCCGCACTGCCCTGTCCCCCGTCGCCCGCGGAAGAGTTGCCTACCGCACATGTATTAAGTCACCTCTTTTTGCGAAATACAATTGATTTTTTTAGGGGGTTTTTTTTAAGTTTAGCCCGGCTTTATATCCGTTAGTAGAATCAGTTATCGATACCTAACAATGCCTTCACGGATCGGACAGGGTTTTCTTTACATATTGTATATTTGTGTAGATATAGAGTATCATAGATTAGCCAATAATGTTCCCATTGCTGGGACATTGGCTTCCTCTTTGTGGAAGGGAGGGTCCATAATCCACCAAGCAGGTCCAGTATGGGTTGGTTTCCTCACGATGTTTTCCTTCACCGTTTTGGAAGTGATGGTTGATATTATTGTATTTACACAAAGTAAAATGGCTTCTTGGGTTCGAACCCACGAATTACATAACTCGTCAGTCGCGACTGCTACCACTTGCTAACATTAGTCTCCTAATACTTATTTATCGCTCTAGCGCTCTATCGCTCTTATAAATATTCAACAACAAAGGAAATTTTTGTCTATAAGTAATTAGAAAATTATTTGAACCATAAATTTCTTGAATATTTCTTTATTGTAGTTTCAGATTAATATTTATTCAACCATTGAGCTCAAGTTAAACTTCAGGGCTCTTCTAGTTGTAATGAAGTAGTTTTAGCAGTCCTATTTGTGTTGAAATTAAAATTTAAAACAATGCTTTTGTATATATTTCACTTCAAACTCCATTAGAATCTTGTTAACTACTTTGTGACTAATCCGTTGTGAATGTTTCATTGCCTTAAATATTTAATTTTAGAGCTTCCGTTTAAAAGTAATATCCTGGCATTAGTAATGTCATTTAGAATTTAGATTAAAATGGTTCAAAACAATGAATGTTTCATTTATTTTAACCTGAACAATTTCAAAAGATTACTTCGTACTTTGAAGGTTTTTACGATTAATCACAATTTGAAATTGGTAATTTGACTTAACACTATATTAATATAATAATTAAACTAACTATAAAGGAAATGTTCTGGTGCCATTATACCGTAAAATATAAGGAAAATAAGAATGCCATTGAAATATTACTACGTATCTTTATACACATACATACTTATTTCAATTTCATTTTGTTGAGATATGTATAAACATATAAATTGCTAACTTCTGTTACAATTTTATTTAGGTAAGCATGCTATTTATATCGTTTCATATAGTAGACTATACTTGTATTATTATTAAGTTACAACATAACAATTGTAGACAGGCAATAATTAAACATCTACACGAATGTAACCAACTACTGTTTTTGAGTCAGCTGAGAATTTCAGTCATTTCAATGATAATACGAATTATTTTTACACAAAGTGTGACGTAAAGAGTATTTAAATACCAAAGGCATGACTTCTTGAAGTAGGCAAGCTCTTCGAAAGAATACTGCAGACCGCCTCGTCAGGCAACTCAGGCGAGCGGGCCCGGATTTGGCGGAGAGCCAGTTTGGCTTTCCAGTTGGCCGACCTATCTCTGTCGAGTGTTTGAGGCCTATCTGATGGACAGGGCCATAATCTACCCGAATCACCAAGGAGTGTGGAACCGGTGAGAGATGTCGTGCGGTGTTCCACAGGGATCGGTCCTGGGACCGCATCTGTGGAACATCGGGTACGCTTGGGTGCTGCGCGCCGACCTCCCTATCGGCGTCAGCGTAGTTTGTTACGCTGACGACACGCTAGTTCTGGCACAAGGGAGGTCGCACCAGGCGCCGGCTGACGCAGCGACCCTCAGGGTTGTGACAACCTTCAACAGGATCCGGTCGTTGGGACTCGAGGTTTCCCTGCAAAAGTCCGAAGCCATATGCTTTCATGGTCCTCGGAATGCGCCACCGTCGGGTTCCCACATAACGGTAGGAGGGGTTCACATCGGCGTCGGGTCGACGATGAAGTACCTGGGACTCGTCCTCGAAAGCCGTTGGAACTTCGAGGAGCACTTCTGACGTTCGGCACCCAGACTGGAACGGGCCGGGGCTGCACTAAGGCGGCTCCTCCCCTATCTAGGGGGACCAAACGCATTCTCCGGAGGCTCTATACGGGGGCCTTGCGGTTCATGGCCCTTTACGAGGCATCGGTGTGGGTGCGGTTGCTAAGGAAGAGACCAGCCCGATGCCTGACCGTGTCCCAGAGGGTCATGGCCGTTCGGCTGGTCGGGAGATACCGCACGGTCTCCGCTGAGGTGGCCTGACGCAGGCCCTCACCGGACACGGTTGTTTCGGGAGGTTTCTGTTTCGTATAAGGCGGGAGGAAACACCAGGGTGTCACCATTGTGTGGATCGCCTTGAGGACATCGTGGACCATACTCGACCAGGCCCGAGTCGACAGCGTGTTGAGTTTCACGCGCACCTCAAAGAGATGTCTGCACATCATGACGGGGTCCACGAAGACCGATGCCTCCTGTGTCAGGGTTGCGGGTCGGTTAAACAAGAAACCGCGGCCTTGGCCGTCGCACAGGCAAGTGAAGAAACACCCGGCGGGAGCGGGAGAAGTCATTTGACGATTTCCCATCCCAAAAAAAGGCATGACTTCTTTAGATGAAGACAACCAATAATGGTAGGATTTTTTAATCCTATCTTAACATATTCAAAAGTTCTGAGAAAGAACATAGCTTGCGGAAGGCTAGGCAGGCAATATTACAGAAGAGATTCGTAGTGATATTCGCAAGTGACGTGACATGTAACGTATATCTATTGACGTTATGATTTGAATTTAAGAAGTACAATAAATGAAACCAAAAATTTGATATCAATTCATAGATTATTTGATTCATGTTGAAACCCTTCCTTTTCCTTCATCCACAGAAGCGGTAACCTTGGTATACCTTTTCCGTTATGCGATGTATATATTTATTTTTTGTTACGCCGTTTTCCAACTGATCGTCTGTATGGCAGGTCGTTCACACGCTTAGTAACAGTTACGGCCATAATGGTGTGAAACCGCCAATCATTACCATTTGTCAAGTTTAACACGCACTAAAGTCATACATTCTTGTCAAGGGAAAGGGCCTTGATAGATATCTGAACTCTATTTGCTTTTAACGCGTCATTAATATAATCAGTTTGAAATCGCGAAAAAGTAACTGAATCATGTTAGCGAACTTAATATTTCCATCTTCATTTTTATGGAATCATTTACATGTGGTGACCTTCAGAGAAGGAAAATCTTATTTATTATAGGACAATAACCAAAACACATCCATGCTTATGCTAAAGCTTTAATATCTTTTACATGTTATTGTGTAATAGCCTAAATTAATGACCAGCCAACAGCCAGCGTAGCCTATTAGATGTCCCACAGCTGGCAAGACTCACTGTTACCTCTGGCCATGTTGTCCCTGAGAACGTTACCAGATCGTCACACCACCATCGCCGTGATCTACAGCGACGGCGATTAAACATAGAAGAAAATGCAATAACTAAACAGATTTTGCTTAGAAGCTAGACAGATTGATTGTTACATAAATGCGGATACATAGTCATCATCATCATCCTATCCCACTTATCGTCCCACTGCTGGACACAGGCCTCCTCTCATGAATAATGTCAGAAATCTCTGAATCACAGGAGAAGGATCGAGCGTAATCACCAAGCTTCAACACGGGTTGATGATTTCAGACTTCAGGTTTCGTCCAGGTTTTCTCAAAATGTTTTCGTTCATATTATAATCAGTTATTGGTGTCCAAGATATACTTAGAAAGTACATGTAATTTAGAAAAGTTACATTACTAGTACTTGCCTGGACCTGGAATCGAACCCGCACACTCATACTTGAGAGGCTGGTGTTTTAACCACTAGGCCACCACGACATTTAGATAAGATACATATTACTGCGCGAGTTAAAAAGCAAGCCGCTTTAAGCAATACCGCCGTCTAGTCTAGCTCGGTGGGGGACTGCAGGGAGTTGGGCGCAAATCACCGTCTCTGTGTAATAGACTGGCCGTCCAGAATTCACTTTCTAATGGACACAGAAGTCAACGTTTTGATCCTACCAGTAAGTGACACATACATACGGACATTGTGGGCCCGTTGCCTACATCGAAGCAGGGACCTTGCTATTGCATTACAGTTATAAACCATTTTACGCGTTGGCCTGAGGCCATAGTCTCAGATATATCAACGGGTATCTAGGTATTTTTGAGCAGTGGCTGCCAAGCAGAATCAATTACAATGGATCGAGGACGGCAGTTCGAAAGCGACCTTTTCAATGCTTTAATGAAGTTTGTTGGAGTACAAAGAGTGAGAACCACCCCTTATCACCCACAAAGTAAAGAATTAATTGAAAGATGTCTCCGTTCTTTAAAAAATGCGCTGATTGTCGGCCAATAGGGACTGGGCAGAAGAGTAACCGATGGTTTTGTTAGGATTGCGAGCAGTAAGTAGGACGGATACAGGCATATGCGCAGCGGAAATGGTATATGGAGAAACAATTAGGCTTTCAGGAGATATTATTCGTGTAAAAAAAATGGATTACGGCTAAGAGAAATGCAGCACACTATAGGTAAGTTAAGGCCTCAGTCGCGAGCGGAAAAAAAAATCGTTAGTAATAGTTTAATGTCGTGTATGCATGTATTTATTCGAAAAGATACCTTATAAAAATCTTTGTGTCCCACGTACGATGGTCCATACCACGTACTAATAGGTATGATAAGGTTTACAAAGTAAGGCTACCCAGGCTATACAGATGTCTGGCTGGTGTAGGCTCAAAGCGGCCTATATATTAAAAGATGAAGAAAATCTGAAATGAAATGAAATCGTTCACCAAGCAAGTAGGATCACCGATCACTTTTACACGTCATATATTTTTTTTTTAACTAGATGAAGCCGGCATTTCCTAACTGACTACCTCTGAGAAGAAATAGCCGAAACAAACTCAGGGATCATCGTCTTTTTTCAAGTCCAGACATTAAAAATGAGAATGTTTACAATAATTTACCTTATAATTACGCATATTGCTAATAACAATGCTTATCAGAGCGAACAGCTCAGTCCCAAGCTTTTTTGTCTTCTAAATAATCTGTGATTTTATAATACCCTTTTTTGCAAAGTTTGGCCTTTATATACTTTTTAAATCGTTTAATGGGTAAGTTTCGAATATCCATGGGAAGCTTGTTGTAAAAGTGTATACATTGACCCATGAATGAGTTGCCTACTCTGTGGAGACGAGTGTGATGTACAGCTAGATTGTGTTTGTTCCTGGTATTTATATTATGAATATCGCTTATTTTCTTAAAATCCGATATATTTTTATGTACGTACATAAGATTTTCAAATATATACTGTGAAGCTACAGTCAGAATGTCCACCTCTCTGAATTTTTCTCTAAGAGAATCTCTAGGACCAAGGTTGTAAATGGCTCGAACAGCCCTTTTCTGTAAAACAAAGATGATATTGATGTCCGCACAAGTTCCCCAGAGAAGAATCCCATAAGTCATTAGACTATGAAAATAACTAAAATAAACAATTCTGGCTGTATCCACATCAGTTATCTGTCTAATTTTCTTAACAGCAATAATAAATCTCGATAATAAATCATGTTTAGACAGTAAGTTAGAAGTAGAAAATAATAATAAGGAAACGAAATTGCCCTCGCTCGTAACTAGAACCACACGCAGCGGTCGGCACGTCAAGCCACCCGTGTCATTTATATTGTGGCTCACTTCTTCTGCTTCTTTTCAGCATATAGAGGTCCACTGCTGGACAAAGACCTCCCCCAAGGCTTTCATTCCATTGGGGGGCATTTCCATAACCCTTAAATTGATTTAGTCCGTTTTAAAGGACATGGTGTTTACACGCACACAGATACTGTTTTAATAGCGCTAAGTGCAGTGTGATCACAGAATGTCTTGCAGTTGCTATCTCTTTCACGTACGTTCATGAAACATGTATGGAGAGAGGAATGATCGCGAGCAGTAAACATTTGAAAAAGTGCAACTGTCAAATTTGTTTGTGGTCCTGATGAATTTCATAATAACTGTGAGTATATGAGTTATTTTGTTTATGATGTTATATTATCAGTTAGAATATGAATAAATGTATTGTATTGTGATATAATTTTTATAAATTTTCGTGTAATTAGAGGAAAAACCTTGGTTTATTTATAATGTCCCACAAAACGGACCTCGCCAACTTTAACTATCAACTAGGGTATTCTTTGACTGTCCCACGTAAAGGACATCGCCATTTAGTCCTATTTCCAAGTGTCCCTTATGATTGTCATATGAAACGGACGTCGCCAATAAGTTGTCATTTGCAATATCGTCGTTACTAAAGCATATTTTTGACATTTTAATTTTATTCTACAGTGATATGGCTTGGCGATCAAAGAAAATTTTGTCACTCATACCTCCAGCGGATTCTGATGAGTCAGATATTAAGTCTGATGACGATTTAGAGGTCAACCTTCCGCGACGTGAGTATTATCATAATGGTAACAGTGATTCGTCTTCACCCTGTACCATATCTCCGATGTTATACGACATATTGGCTAATATCAGTGACAGCGAAGATATAAATGGTAAGGATTATAACAAAGAAAATTATATTGCTGAGGAATAGCTGCTAGGGACGGAGCGAGATGAATCTTCTCCACTCTCTGGTAGACCTTCAGCTCCAGTATCCTGTTACATACCAGAAACACCTTCACCAATTATTGCTGCATCACCATCTTCTAGTTTTATTAGACCAACAATATTTTAAAACATTGCAACACGCCGAACCAGACATACTGCCATCATAGACAGGTCACCTATGCCCCCACCAGGGACAACAGCACCTGCGGCTAAGAAGAAGCATCAAATGAAGCGATTAAATTTTGTATTTATAAAAAGTAAATAGGTATACCGGATTCGTACATACACCAGACTTCACCAACTTTGAGGAACGTCACGACATCACTGATGAGTTGCTCGATTTTATAGTCGAAATGAAAAATTTATATTCGGTACAAACTACAGAGAAATCCATATGTGTGAACCGAAAAAAATGGAAATTTTATTAGGAATAGAAGTCATGATGGGTATTGTATACTTACCAGCAGTCGAATATTACTGGAGTGCTGATTTAAAGTATGAGCAAATTTCATCTGCCATGTCGCTTAAGTGATATAGACCTAACAAACGCTACTTGCACTTTTGTGATAATACAAATGTCGACTTAAATGATCGTTACTATAAACTTACCCCTGTCATGGATTATATTCGCAAGCAATGCTTGAAGATAGAAAAAGAACGATCGTTTGCAATCGATGAGATGATGATACCTTACAAAGGTAAAAAAGCTAGTAGCAGGAGGCAGTACATGCCACAAAAACCCAGCAAATGGGGATTCAAATTTTTTGTTCGTGCTGGTACTTCAGGCATGGTGTATGATTTCTTTGCTTACGACGCCGCAAACACATTTCAGGGTGGCCAATTTATGAATGGGAAGAAGATTTTCTTGGGGTTGGCGGTAAAACAGGTCTGGGGCTGTGTAGAACCATTTCTAATCCGATTCTAAGCACAGTGTACTTTGATAATTGGTTTACGTCACTTGAACTGATATACTATTTGCGAAACGAGATGGGTATTTTATCTTTAGGAACGATACGACAAGATAGATTGCGAAACTGTAAGCTGAGGACTGAAAAAGCTATGAAAAAAAAGGGAAGAGGAACAATTGAGGTAGTATGTTATAACTCTAAAAAAATAGCCGTGACAAAGTGGATGGATAATAAATGTATTCATATTGCATGTTCGTTTTGCGCTCAAGATCCACTGAGTACTATAGAACGATATGATAGAAAGCAAAAAAGGAGATAGATTTCATAAGAAAAATTAACATTTTATATTTACGGTTACTTTCCAAAAGTTGATTGTTTTGTCCTTTTTTTTAATATAATATCAATAAAAATTTAAGGATTTTACTTTAAGTTTGAAGCTTTAAAAATGTTTTTTGTTAATTTCTTTAAAGTTTTATGTTCCATGTATTTTGTTCGATGTTTTTTTGGTGTACAATAAAGAATAAATAAATAAATAAATAAATACCCACTCTTTTAAAAGGCTGATTCTAGAATGTTCCTAATTATTATTTGATGTTTATTATTACTTATTGTTGTTAATCTCTGTTGTATGTGACATATTTTCAGCTACGTTAACTGTACATAATAATGGGCAATGTCCGTTTTATGTGACGTACTATTACCTATTATAAATCTACATGTAATTGGCAATGTCCGTTTTATGTGACATTAAATAACTATTAAAATATATAAATATATGTACTTTTTTTTAATTTACTCCTTTTCTATCTCAATTCTAACAATAATCTGAAATTTGAACATAAAATATCCAAGGAATCTAAGGGTGACAATTTAAGGGATAATCCCCACGCTTGGCAGGCGGGTTGGGGATCTCGCAGTAATTTGTTATTCCACAGGAGAAGCGCTGCTGCCCGCTTTCCTGGTGACAGTTCCCTTAGTCGTCTTACTACACCCACGGGAAGATATGGGTTGGCACCACACGGGGTGTGGCCCACTTAATGTAAACTTATTTAAATGTGCAAATAAACAGAATTTTTAAAATACTAGCCGCCGCCAGCGACTTCGTTCGCGTGGTTTAGATATGCTCCGCTCCTATTGGTCGCAGTATGATGTTATATAGCTTAAAGCCTTTCTGGATTAATGGACATCCACAAAAAATAATAATTTTGCAAATCGGACCAGTAGTTCCTGAGATTAGCGCGTTCAAACAAACAAACAAACAAACTCTGCAGCTTTAGGTATATATTAGTATAGATTTAGTAAACCAGCACATAATTATGATATTTAATTTTAAGCATTAATTGTAATCAGGCAGTGTAGCAAGCAATATTATAATTGCTTTTGATATATGTAATTCAAAACACGTTCTATTGGTTGATAATCCTAATAGATAATTATGGGTTACGATCAGTCAAAACAGGAAAAGATAATAATTACACAGCAGGAAGGAAAAGAACAGAAAATGATAAACATACCGAGATAGAAAAGATATTGGAACATCATTTTTGTAATATTGCCAATCGTTCTCATTACCTTACTCTGTTTATGGGTGTACGGTAAAAATTGTTGCAATCGTCTTAAAAAGCATGCTAAGAAGGTGATGGCACCATGGTGGACAGAGGGACAGGCAGCTCAAGCTATCCCACAAAGTTCCATGTAGCCAGCTGTGGAGACATGTTATCAAACCCTTATAAAATGGACAGTGCAAGCAGGTTTATAGGACAAAGGGTGTGGTTACACATAAAAGCACTTTACTTTTGTGACTTGATAAGTTTATCATTCGATTAAGTGTTATTATAAATTATAACAGACGCTGAATCAGCCATTCCACCAGCTCAGCCTTTAGCTTAAACTTATTAAAATCATGCATGTCTAGTTTTTTAGGGATTTTCTTCTAAATTAGTGAAATTAATGTAAAGTATTGGTGTTGGGTAAAAGCGGTTTTATGTTGTGAACCTGGGTGAATATTGGTTCGTTTATTGAGATCAGACAGTAGGAAACTGGAGTGTCTTCTGAGTATGGATTGCAATACGAAGAGTTGACGAACTATTAGAGCCTTACAATCTGAGTACAGCTGAGTTATTGGATAGCGATAAGGTTTTCATAGCTTCACTTCAAGTATCACTGACTGGGCTCTTTCCAATTTGAGAAACGTAGTTTTAGCTGCACCGACCCAAACACTGATGCAATATCCAAGAAAGGACTGGCACAGAGCATAAACACCATTTTTAGAGTATCAATATTCGCTCAAAGTTTGAGTAACATAAAATAAATCAGTCTCAACGAGTATGTCCTCAGAATTTCTATAAAACCTTGTAGACAGGCGGCTGTTGACACATTTTGTAAGGGGTAGACTTGTGACACATTCGGGAATTGCAAGGCTCATACCGGTAGCTCAGAGCGGGTTTTACATTTGTGATAGCAAGAGCATCGGCCCCTGGGCTGCCGTATTAAACAATGTGTAATATGAAATTCATCTATACATTGTTGACCATACGATCAGGGCGAAGAGTCTCGCTTTGTTATTTACACCGTGTACATGGACTGAAATAATTTACCTGCGGCGGTCTTCCCTTATTTAAATGTCTTCAAGGCTAGAGTGAATAGGTTCATAATATACAAAATATGCGCTTTATCATCAACGATTGCACCACTGCTTACATATCTAACAAATTTTTTTTCCGGAGAAGTGAGTGAGACTTCTCCGAAAAAAAAGTTTCAAGTTTGTCACAGTCAAGATACCAATTACCGTTAGTGAAATTGAAAACCATTAGTGAAAAGAAAAACTATTTTCATGTATCAGCTTTAGTTTTTGAGATACAAAATATATTGTATACTTTAGAATGAAAACACTATAGACACAGTCATGCAAAGAAAATAAACTTAATCTCCAAAAGCAGCCAAAAATGATATTTTCAATGATTTTCTTGAATCTGATGCTTGAGGTTGGTTTCGTTTCAGACACCAGTAGTAATCGGCCATCATATGCACATCCCACCTACTCTTGTATTGTTCCTCCATAGTAGGTATTTCTTCATGGAATGCAATGGATCACTAACGTGGCCGAGATTTTCAGGAAAATGGTCCAAATGAGAGTTCAAATAATGAAGTTTGACGCTCATGTTGCAACCATGATCTTTTATTAATTTTATTTACATCAGACAATTGTCCATAGTTTTTCATAAAAACTATGGACGGTGATTTGGCGCTTTAGTTATTACAAAAGAAGTTTTCAATTACTGGCACAAATGAATTCCATGCATTGGCCCCAATTTTGTTCATGTTTGTAACAAAATTAACATCATTAACTAGTAGTCTTATTAGGGGTCCAACAAATATTCTGGATTTTAATTTTTCTGTACTTCGGTCAGGAAACTTTTGTGCAATATACTCAAAACATTCACTATTTCTATTAAGCGCCTTAACAAACTGCTTCATTATTCCAAGTTTCATGTGCAATGGTGGCAAAATAATGCAATCTCTCTTAACTAGAGGATAGTGTATTACATTCTGATTACCAGGTATTAACCGTTCCCTTGAAGGTCACTCTTTCCGAGTGAAATGATGTTCTACAAACATGTAAAATACGAAGAAGCTGTATTTAAAAAAACAAGAGTTGATAAATAAAGACTGATGGTATATTCAAATTCACCGTACTGAAATATAGAGGAAAGAGATTTCGGAAAATTTAAAAAAGTGATCAGGCGTGATCGTGGTCAAGCACTAGTTTATGTCATAAAATAGGCATTTCTTAAAATTTAAACTCGTTAGTGGAATCAATTAGCTTTAAACACATAAAACACCTTCTTCAATACCCAATACTAGTTCAAAATTGAATTTCAGTTCGATAGAAATATTATCATTAATGTTTTAACGGCGTACATGATGTATCATAAATTCATGAGCTTCTATCAACAGTTGTTTTTAACCGACTTCAAAAAGGAGGAGGTTACTTAATTCGACTGTATATATACTTTTCTTTTATGATTGTTCGCGGATATCTTCATCGCTTATGAACCGATTATGATAATTATTTTTCTATTGGAAAGAAAACATACCCAAGGTGGGCCCATGATAAGGAAATTAAGGTTTGATGGTGGAAAGCCAGAGAAATAAAGGGGAACTTTAACTAATTGTAGGGACGGCTAGTGCATTTGTTAGTTTCTTCATTAGGCATTTTAAAGCACTACAATTTAATAAGGGTTTGGAGTAGATCTGATGATGGAGCCGGGACACAAGCGAGGGATTTTCTCAACGATTCACGGCAGCTACGTTATGTTCGTGCTTGATTAATTTGTTTTGATAAGAAGCTTACGTCTAGATAGGCTGTGACTGTCATTACGGAGCTGATGATGAAGACAAAGATCAATTCAGGGAATTTCTTAACAATTATGATTGGTGTACAATATAGAATATATATGTCGGAGATCGTCGATATAATTTTAATAGAAGTTGCTGATTTAATTTACGTAGTAGAGGGGCGAACGCTTGTGACGTTATTTTTGTGATGGCGTCACATGGACAGAGTCGCTTTGGAAAGTGGAGTTCGTCGAACGGTCACTTTGCATCGAGACGCGGACCAAGGCACTTCTCCGAACCGAAACTGTCGGTTTGCTTATTCAAATTGTTATTATGAAGATTGGAGGGTATATCTACACGTCGTGCGTTAATTCAAAACTCACCTACGAAATGGAACCTGTACCACCACACCAAGATGCTGTCGACCCTACCGCTCTGCCGTCGCTATCTCCGACATCAGAAGTTGGATAAAGAACTACACTGCTCACAATCTCGTTATAAATCAAGGAACAGAATAACAGTCACTTTCTGCCAATATTTTTATAGTACTTGTGTGATTACTTGTGTGGTAGTTGTTCATTGCCTTTGTATGACCTTCTGTAAATGTTGGATGTACTGGCAGTGAGGCTGGAAGTGAACGTGCGCTCAATTGCTGACGCAGAAGAGATCGCTCAGCGTGATAGTGCGCTGCAGGAGTCCGCTGTAGCCGTGCACGTGCGGCTGGATGCGGCGCTGTCGCGACAGTGCTGGATGTTGCTTGGCGCGCGACAGTGCTGGCTGTTGCTTGGCGAGCGAGGTGCGCTTGCGGAACATGCAAGGTGTGCTTGCGGAGCGCGGAAGGTGCACTTGCGGAGTGTGCAAGGTGCGCTTGCGGAGCGCGCAAGGTGAGCTTGCAGAGTGTGCAAGGTGCGTTTGCGGAGCACGCAAGGTGGGCTTGCGGAGCGCGCAAGGTGAGCTTGCGGAGCACGCAAGGTGGGCTTGCGGAGCACGCAAGGTGCGCTTGCGGAGCACGCAAGGTGCGCTTGCGGAGCGCGCAAGGTGAGCTTGCGAAGCGCGCAAGATGAGCTTGCGAAGCGCGCAAGATGAGCTTGCGGAGCGTGCAAAGTGCGCTTGCGGAGCGCGCTTCTAGCTGCTTGGTGAATCACATCAATGGCGTGTGGCACGGAGTCAAAACTGCTTGCGTTTTGCGGAACGCCCAAGGTTTCAAGAATTGAACCTCTACTCTGCAGGCGATGAGAAGGTTTCAAAATACCCAAAACGTTTGTGGTGACGTGATGGGGTTTTATGAGAGCTCGGAGATGTCTGGTGTGCAACGGTTGACAACTGCCAAGTGGCAGGTGTTTGTGGGAAATTGCCATAATCCGGTGAGTCGTACTATTTTTATTTTGATTCCGTGGCCGAATGTTCTCTTGTCAAGCAATCTGTAATTTCATTGGTGTATGTACACACGCGCCAGTATATATACAGTGTACATGGTTGTGCCAGTGTATTGTGTACTGAACAATTTCTTTGAGACATGATAATAAGAGTTATTTGCAAATTTTATTTCTTGTACTACCCGTATTCTTTGTTATAATGGGCTGAGAAATATTAAATCAGGGTTTTAAAATTATGATGTCTGGTTTGTCTTTATTACAAAACTAAAGTTCACTGTGGCCTATAGTTACAAGCTCACTTGAGTTTCTGATAGTATGTGTGGCAAAACTATTAAATCTTCTCAAGAGAACAAGCGGTAACGAACATAGAAATGAGTGCTATTTACGAAAACTGTAAATTTGATAGAAATGAGCTAAAGTAATGAAATTGAATATTGGTAAGTTGTTTGATGGCGATAATGGCGATCGTTACCTATTGAAATCGTTGATTGGAAACAGAACTTATAATTACCCCACGATCGCCATTATCAGTACGAAAGATTTTTCCAAGTAATGTCTGCTGAGTTAGATTTTCATTCATGTAGAAGATGGTGAGGAGGGAGCCTTCGCCAGCAAATAGAACACGTATCATGGCTATGTGGTCGCGCTGCACGCACTAGTCTGTAGTCGTAACTGCAACCCAGTGAGGGGTTGTTCAGAGCGCGATGGGCAGCTAGTGGTGTGGCGGGGACACTAGTAGGTATGGTCGCACTGCATGCACTAGTCTGTAGTCGTAACTGCAACTCAGTGAGGAGTTGTTCAGGGGGCGATGGGCAGCTAGTGATGTGGTGGGGACTCTGGTAGATATGGTCGCACTGCATGCACTAGTCTGTAGTCGTAACTGCAACTCAGTGAGGAGTTGTTCAGGGGGCGATGGGCAGCTAGTGATGTGGCGGGGACCTGGGTCTCGGAGGAGATTATTAGTTGTACGGTCATGTGTTGATCTGGGAGTCGTGGACTCTAGAGTTGGTCGTATCACAAGAGGTGATGACGATATGGGTGTCAACTATAAGTTGTCACTAGCTACTGTGGTAGCGGGCCATGGTGTGTTTTCTTATTGAAGATTATGATTTTGATTTGATAATTATGAGGCTTGGAGGAACCTTTTGTTTTCTTTTTGAATTTTGATAAATATGAGGCTTGAAGGAAGCTCTTGCGTTTAAGTTGCAAAAATGATTAAGCTTGTTTGGTTTTCTAATAGTCATTGTAACTAAACGTGACGTGTGACGGTCAGGTTGGCCGAGTTCTCAAAAATGCTCCAAAGTCGGTTTTCTGTGTTTTCTTTTAATTTGTTACAGACGTGCACGAGGACGTGCAACGTGAAATATCGAAATTTGGCCGGAATCGGGCGGTTGGCCTGGTGAACCGGATCCCTGACTCCGGGGCTGAGGGAGCTTCGGATGCGACTTGGATTGGCGCTGGGATGATGATGATGATGATGCACGAGGACGTGCAACTCGTCAGGCTGGCCGTGTCGGAGATCGTCGATATAATTTTAATAGAAGTTGCTGATTTAATTTACGTAGTAGAGGGGCGAACGCTTGAGACGTTATTTTTGTGATGGCGTCACATGGACAGAGTCGCTTTGGAAAGTGGAGTTCATCGAACGGTCACTTTGCATCGAGACGCGGACCAAGGCACTTCTCCGAACCGAAACTGTCGGTTTGCCTATTCAAATTGTTATTATGAAGATTGGAGGGTATATCTACACGTCGTGCGTTAATTCAAAACTCACCTACGTAATGGAACCTGTACCACCACACCAAGATGCTGTCGACCCTACCGCTCTGCCGTCGCTGTCTCCGACATATAAATAAAATAAATAAATAAAGGCGATGTTTCATTTTGGGCCAACACTATGTACACTATATAGATAAAAAGGAAAAAATTGAAGATTTTCATAAAAATACTACTAAATTAATTTGAATTAAAATACAAGTATATATAATTAATTATTTGAAACGTTTTTTAGTAAGATAACCCTTTATTATGGTAGCCATGACACTGGTTATGAAGGTTGATTGGCGATTTTGACAGTTCTATTTTCCCGTTGTGTTCATGTCGAGTGTTGATTTGAGTTGATTGTGTTTATTTAATGGGCCGTATGTTCGGAATTCATGTTTTGTTTTTTTTCGCGATCATATGTTAGATGATATAGATACGATAGCCTTAGATACATGTCACGTCAATCAAATGTCACTGTCAAAATCTTATTTCGCTTATTGCTGACCATCATATTTATTAGTAGTTGTGTTGCACTCCTTGAGCGAGTTAAATTAAATCTGTATAAAAACTTGTGGCTGTACTACGAGCCTCAAACTACTTCTGCGCAGGCGCACTGCGCGCCCGCCGCACGCGACCATAGCCGATCACCCCGCGATCGCTTGGTCGCCAGCGGCAGTGCAAATCCTATCTCCACGGCGAATGCACGCTCCGATTTCTTCCGTTCTAAATCGTTAATATTTACGCAAATGTTCATTTTTCCAGTTAATCTTAATTTCGGTTTCTTTATTGTGTCTATATGTAAATTCTTCATCTTATCTCCTCTCTATGTCTGCCAACTAGAACATTACATCTATCCTCTGTGATCTGCAATACACATCTAAAAATCCTATCTGCTGTGTCGTTATTTCTAACACACCAACATACCTACAAACTAAACCAAAATATAGGAAATTAACATTAAAAACAGTTAACTATAGCGTAACTATACCTAGCATTAAGTGCACAATGTGCTGGCCCAGGCTCCATACATTTCTGAAACATCTCCTTTACAGCAATTACCTTGTGTCTGGACTCAATTAATTTATATTGATGAGCTGTTTGCATCCTTATGGGTTATAACGAGAGTTTGCAGTAGATCTAATAATAACGGCCATAGACAGTCGAAAGAAGTCCTCAACAAATTAAGTCGCGTAATCGTGATATCTCTAACAATGCTCATACATTCAGTCTGGTCCCTGAGAAAAGTTATAAAAATTGGTTCTGTAGTTAAGTATTTAAACCAAAATTACTGGTAAAAATTAAAAAAAGGCGGCGTCCAGTCTGACCGGATGCAGCTGAACGGTACTTTTTGCAACTAAAAATTGTAAAATAAAACTTTTTTACAAAAAAAAAAAAAAAAAAAAACAACCGACTTCCACAAAAAAAACACTACAAAGTGAAAAATAACTAATTTCGGAAGTCGGTGGCAAAAACGAATATACAAAAATCAACGATACTATGGCCATAAACAGGTAAGGTAAGGTTTTTAAAGTAAATTATAACAATGTTCCGCAATTCCCTGCATTAGCAACGTTTCAAAAACTGGATTTCTCGATGAAATCGCAAGCGGCCACAAAAACCAGTAAATTGATGATGCAGACACTTCAGACACGGTCTTTTTTATCATTTTGAAGGTTTCCCAGATTAATGTCATGATCCATTTTTATTTTTAGGTTTATCGGCGTAGTATTCAGTTAAATATACCGGTTAATATTGAATTCGGAGCAAAATGTCTAAGAAATGTGTACATATAGTAAAAGTGCACAGTAATTTATTTTGAGAACATAATTATACATTATCTTTTACTTTGTGTGTACCTGCCTTAACAGAAAAAAGATGTTTCCATCACTTTAATAAATCAAATAAACTAATGAACCTAAACAAAAAAAAAATAACTTTTACTTCCATAATCACTCATTGGGTATACTAAAAACTTTTTTTACAAAAACAAAAAAAAAACAACAGACTTCCAAAAAACCACTACAAAGTGAAAAATAACTAATTTCGGACGTCGGTGTCTTTGATTTTTGTATATTAGTTTTTGACACCGATTTCCGAAATCAGTTAATTTTCACTTTGCAGTGGTTTTTGGAAGTCGGTTGTTTTTTTTTTTTTTGTAAAAAAGTTTTTATTTCACACTTTTTAGTTGTGAAAAGTGCTATGTATTCAGTTGCATCGGGTCAGACTGGAAGCTGACGCAAATATAGGTGGTAATCGACGTAATTTTGTTTACTTTAATTTTTACCCGTAATTTTGAAGAATTCCCTCGACTACCTATGGTCTTTATCATCAGATTTACTGCAGACCATTATTTTAACCCAATGGGTGCAAAGTTCTCATCAATATAAAGGAGGAGTTCCCGGAACTGGCCTTTGTCTTCATGATCAGAGCTCTTATGACAGTCACAACCCATCTAGGTGTAAAGTTCTTATTAATACAAATTAAGCAAACCCATACACAAGTTAGCAGCTGCTTTGAATTTTGAGAAGTTCTTTCGACTGTTTCCCGGCTCTATCATCTGATCTACTTCAGACCTTTATCAAATTGTAGTGTGCTTTAAAATACCTAATGAAAATACTAAGAAATGCACTAGTTGCCCCTACGATTTTTGAAATTTCCCCTTGAATTCTCTGGTCTTCCATCATCAGATCCCGATGTCCTTATCATGAGACCACCTTGGAAATATCTTCTTTCCAACAAAAAAAGAATTATTAAAATCGGTTCATAAACGACGAAGTTATGCGCGAACAACATTAAAAAAAGCATATATATATACGGTCAAATTATTAAAGAGTAAACTTTTTGACATCGGTTATAAACAGGTTACCGTGAAGTTGGTCTGTTGACACACGCCGCGCCCGCAGAGCAGTTTGCGAGCCGAACGCTGAAAGTTGCGCGTCATCAGGCAGTACACTATGGGGTTGATGGCGGAGTTCGCGTGACCTGCTCACAAAATTATAAGCAGTTCAAAATATTTTTTAACTGACTACCTTCTGCTCGCGACTTAGTTTGCCTGGAAGTAATACAACACCACAACGTACATACATACTAAAATAAAAGCTACATTTTTATAAAACATTCACTGCGTCAGCCAAAATAATATGAAGAGAGTTCTGATTTGTGATTTGTTACGCAAGATCGTCCTCACAATTCTCTTAATTTAGGTTGATATTTATAAGTAATATCCAGCATGAACAAGCAAAATACAATCCAGTTCCATTCCACAACAACAACCTATACCTAACAACATCCAGGTGAACGTTTCGTTTCAATTGTATGTAATGTCACGTCCCTCTTTTGTATCATTCAAATAAGAGGATCATACGTGACGAGAATATTATAAATCAGTTTGAGTAACCACATTTAATTAATTTAATATTCATACAGAAGGCACGGATCAGTTCTCATTAAAACAAGGCAATATTTATTTACTTAAATACACAAGAGGGTGAATGTGAGTAAATTAATAATAACGTTTGTTAGTTAGAGACATGCGTCCCACACGATGTGAAGTGCAAATCAGCAGTTCCGTGGACATTTTTCAGAAGCACAGTTTGTGCGGATGGAGTATATTTTGCTTTGTTAGAGTATAATATGCTTTGTTTTGTTTGGTAGTCGTGGTAGTAATACTCGAAGTTGTAGGTCATCGGTTAAAATTCAGGCAAACGTTTATAACTGTGGTGTTTAGATGTTATAATTAGATATGTGCGCAAGCGACACCCGTCCCTCGTCATTACGTTTACAGAGGCTGGGCGAGCGGACGAGGCGGGAGCGCTCGCACTGAGTGATTGATTTCTGTGTTTTATTCTCAACCACCTGTGCCCAAACGTGAGACATGACAAGCATCATTTTTCTCAAAACGATAAAGGAATACATTGTGTCAAAACCGACGGGTCTTGAAATCAAAATACCTATCCATCATAAATTATAATTACAGTATTCCCAAATTAATAATGCGCATGCAGATCTTCGCTAATGATCGTATTCCCGGAAACACCTGAATCATTGAATCGTAAGAGCCCTAAACATTGCACTTGCATTTTGTACCTTGTTTGAATGAAATAGAAGTCAATATCATGTGTACACAAATTATAAGAATTCGGGCGGTCAGCGGCGGTCGCTGGTCAGTCATTGTTAGTTAGTCGTTCTTTTATTTTGGTGGTGAGTGCACGTCTTCATTCTGTGTGGAATTATGTAGAGCTGCTATTACACATCCCTCTTGGTTTTGTTTACAAAGGTAAATTTAATTTCAACTTTAATTATCTTATTCAAATTTAAATAATTTATTTTATAAAATAGATAAATATACTAATATATTTCACGGTTTTTTAATATTAAAAAAATTAAAAATACCTACTTTAAATGCATATTAAGTACTAAAAAAAACATTTTAAAAATAACATTTAGGCTTATATAAATTTAATAGAAAGATACACATCCATAAATAAACGGATATAGGAATAAATAATATTATAACGTTTATTAGTATATACTTAATGCAATAATACAACAAATAAAAAAATATACCTAACTCTGTCCATACCAATTTCTTTCAGACGTATTTTTCCAGAATGGATAAATTTAAACGTGGGAAGCCGCTTAAGTCACAAGCACGGCAAATGGTATTTAATGTGTACCTTTATTTCTTAAATGAAGCCAATGTTTTTGGAAGAGGCCATGAAGGTTATTTAAAAAAAAAATCAGGACCGTATTACAAAAGTTACCGGAATCAATCAATGAAATTTTCTACACCGAAAAAAGGAAAACCTAAAAGTAGATTTCGGCTGGGACTTGATGATTTCGACTACTGTGTTATTCGTAATATGATACGAGTATACAATTTTCAGTTGACGCTCAAAGAAGTCCCAACTGTAAATAATTTGAGAAAAAAGTTAATCGAAGCTATTAATTTCAAAGGCTGTGTAGAGACTTTAAGGCTGATCTTGAAAGAAATGGGGTTTAGGTTTCTGAAAACTGATAATAACAGAAGATTACTTATGGAAAAGTATGATATACGTTTAAAAAGGATCAAATATCTCAGAGAAATACAACAGCTGAGGGATTCTGGTAGAAACATAGTGTTTATGGACGAGTCATACGTGCATACATCACATACTAAGGGTAAAACTTGGCAAGATAGCAGCAAAAAAGGCATCAAACAACCCATATCCAAAGGAGAACGAATAATTATTGTACACGTAGGCAATGAAAAAGGCTTCGCACCAGGGGCTCTAATGTTACATAAATGTGTCGACTCAGAGGGTGACTATCATAAAGAAATAAACGCGGAACGTTATCTAACTTGGCTACGCAATCAATTGATTCCCAACTTGCCTCCTAATAGTGTGTTGGTAATTGACAACGTCCCATATCATAATAAGCTGTCTGTGAAACCACCAAACTCAAACACACCTAAACCACAAATGATAGCTTGGTTACAACAACACAACATTCCGCATGACCCAAATAAATTAAAACCCGATTTGTATGAAATTATAAAAAGACATAAAGAAAAATACACAGAATTTGCCATTGACCGTATAATGGAAGAACATGGGCATAAAATTATACGATTACCACCATATCATCCCGATTACAACCCCATTGAAAATATTTGGTCCCAAATAAAGCAACACGTAGGCAAAAAAACATTGCAATGACTGTCACGTCAGTTAAAGATGCTATATTAGAAAAAATCAATAATATAGGACCAGAAGTATGGAAAAAAGTTTGTGATCGTGCTGTTAAATGCTAAGATGAAAATAGAAAATTTGACCCAAGAATCGATAGTTTTTCTGATGAAATGATTATTTACACAGGTGATAGCAGTGAGGAAGAGTGTGTAAGTGTACAAGAGCATAATGAAAGTTCTGATGAATCTACGATGTCCCTCCCTGATTCTGATTAAATTTTTTGTAATTGTAATATTATTGAAGTGAAACTTCTTTATCGGCGTTGGAAAAAAATTTACCGTCACATTTTTCCGTTACGCGCCATCTTTTTATTAAATTTTTTACTATATTTACCCACCTCGAAGTCCTTCCCCATATCCCTACCTAAAATCCCGGATATCTTGGAAACGGCTGGGAATTTCAAAATTCTGACAAAATCCCCCCCCCCCCCCCCCTCTAGCCCCACTCCCCAGCCGGAACCTATATTCAGATAGGACCCCTAGACCCCCATTTTGACCCCATAGTACCTGACCCCCAATACCCATATAGCAAATACATTCCGAGATTCCAGTGTCCTGTCCCCTACCACTCTCCCCTCATGTTGTGACCCCAGGTGGACAGGATCCTCCCAACACTTAGACAAACCCCCCTCACCTACCCTTCCCCCCTCCCCCTAGACTCAACCTAGCCTCCCCACCCCTCTCCTCTACACTCCTTTACCCCCCCCCCACTTGCTCCTCAGGCCACCTCACCCCCCCGCGGCCTATCTCGGGATCCGGAGGTCGTAGACTAGCCGAGTTTGGGCTCTTCGGAATCGGGAGGAAGAGCCCAACATTCTGGCCCCGGGGGATTCCGCATCCCGCATCCCGCATTTCGCATTCCACACTGACTCACCTGGTGCTGGCGCGTGCAATTGTTGGGACATACAGGCTGTATCTTTAGGTTACTTTAGTTTTAAATTTGGTGTTGTATTTAGTCGTGGACCGTCCCCGTATTGGGGACGCTAAGTTTTAATCTTTATTAATGTTATTTTATTGAAGTGAAACTTCTTCGCCATCTTTTTCTAAGAAGTTTCACTTCTTACGTGTGTACACTAGTACACGCACACTTTTTTTTTTGGAATGATCCGTGCTGAGAATCTGTACTGAAAATTTAATGATTACATTTCTAAGATTTTAATGTAAAACTGTGTTTGAATACTATTTATTCTTCTTCTAATATAAACCTTGTGTTGTTTAACCCTTCATTTCTTCCATCATTACACTAGCTTCAGTAAGACACTTGAATAGTAAGTACACACATCAAAAGTGTCTAGGGATCAAGCATTTTTATGCGGATTTCTTGAGATTGAGATGTGGCTTTGTAATAAATTTATGATTTTATAAATTTATATGGATCCTTTTTGGTGCATTTCATAATTTGAATCAGGAACTGTGAATCAAATTCGAGTAAAAGGTGAAAATCAGCTGTCAATATTTTCCCTATAAAAACATACAACGCATTGAAGACATTATTAGTGCTACTGTTTCCCTACTACTGATTAAAACCAACGTTATTATGGAGCGGCGACGTCATTTAAGCAGGGAAGAAATGCTCAGAGCCGTGGGAATGATAGAAGCTGGTTCCCGGCAACGTACTGTGGCTTTAGCTCTGAATACAAGTCAGAGTGTTATCAGTCGACTTTGGACACGTTACCGAAGCACTGGTACCGTGGCTGAGCGCCATGGAGGACGGTATCGCTGCACCACACGGAGACAAGACCGATACATTCAAATCTTAACTCGAAGAGCTCCAACAATAACCGCCATGATGTTAGCCGTGAGGCTTCATCACTCTTCAGGGAACTTAATTAGCGACCAAACAGTCAGAAACCGCTTGCATGAAGTGAACCTTCATTCCCGAAGACCGCTACGGGTACCACCTATAGCAATGCACAATCGTAGGATTCGATATCAATGGGCTCTTGAACACAGAAATTGGGCAGAAGAACAATGGCGGTTCGTGTGCTTTTCTGATGAGTCTCGTTTTGGTATGAGACCGGATACAAGACGTATACGACACTGGAGAACCCCTGGACGCCAACAGCGATTAAAATCCTGCCAGGAAGTCCATCCTTATAGTGGTGGAACCATCATGGTATGGGCGGGTATTTGGATCGGCGGAAGAACTTAGTTGATTTGGATCAGAGGCAACCTCAACGCTCAAATTTATGCTGAGACGATTGTATCAGACGTCATCGTTCCTCTACAAGTGCAAATCGGTCCCTTATTTCAGTTAATGCATGATAATGCACGACCGCACACCGCAAGAGTTGTAAGACAGACTCTCGCCGCAGCTAACATCAATGTCCTGCCCTGGCCTGCTCAGTCGCCAGACTTGAACCCGATTGAGCATGCATGGGATATGCTACAGAGAAGAGCTCTGCCGAATATGGAGGGTATCCAGTCGCAAGAAGACCTTTTTTTGTTGTTGCAACGAACATGGGCGGCCATTCCACAGCGTGATTTGGATGAACTCATTTTGAGTATGCCAAACCGATGTTCTTGTGTTGTTAGTATTCGCGGTAGAAACACGGATTATTAATTGTTTAAGTTACCCAATAAAATTTTAGAGAAAACTGTTATTTCAGTCTTTTTTTCGAACTTTTGTGTTAGTGGTTCAAATGTCAAATATTCCTTTATTAGGAAAATGGCAAATTTCTTTATTAATGCAAAGGTGACTTGGTTTATCGTTACTGTGATAAACGAAAACACTTTATTTGATGAATCCTTAAAGAAAATTTTAATTAATATCAATCAGGAGAAAAGTTATTGCAAAAATATTTGTTGATCCCTAGACACTTTTGATGTGTGTACTATAAAATAATAATAATAATAGTTTTGTTACAAAAGATTGCATAATTATGCATGAAGAAAATGCACTTAACCACTCTATATACCTACATATCTTCTTCCGAACGCTCGGGGAATACGACCGTTGCCGAACAGTTATTAAGATTTCTATGCGTATTATCACTTTGGGAGACCTGTACATTTATGCTCTGTTGATTAACCCGATGAAGTAAAGGGGATGGAGATTTTAGAAGTCCAAGAATTTGACAGCTATCATCTATCAAACGTATTTTTTCTTGCTAACAGTGACGTCCTTGATTTTCATTAACATTCTACACATCAAGTATCATTTATAATGTTTATGAAATGCGCAGATTGCCGCCATGGGATTTGGAGGCCAAAGCTCTCGCCCACATCTGTGGCAGTGGCGAGAGGAGGCAAAACGCCTCAAATAACTCCGCTGCCGCTAACTGCCGCGACAAATCTCGGTGTGGCAGGCAGAGCTCCGGCGGGATCTCATGACGACATGGAGATTGCGATTGTCGCAACCCAGTGCTATGCAGCCCTCTTTGAGAAGTGGCTAGAGAAGCGCCACGACGCCCTCACCTTCTGCCTGATGTAGGTCCTCACCGGACCCGGATGTTTCAGGAGGTCCCTGTTCCGTATAAGGCGAGAGGCAACACCAGGGTGTCACCACATTGTGGATCCCACTGAGGACACGGTGGAGGTCTGCCCGACTTAGATAGACCGCCGCCGTGTTCTCGTGGCGAGAAAGCAGGAATCTCGGTGGATTCACGCCTCTAGCCGCCGCAAGAGACGCCCTGATCCGGAGACAACAAGGAACTTCCAGCTACCGCAGGCGCGGGCTTGCGGGCGGAGAGCAGTGGCCAGCTCGCCGCCTGGTGAGGGTTTTTTAGGTAGGTATTTTTAAAAACACGTCGATTTATGTCATTCGCGGACCAATTTTTACTTATTCTTAACATATTTGATTAACACATAAAACATATACAGGAAAAAAAATTATCCAGTGCGTAAACTTTGTCAACTTATAGTTAAATAAGTTTTATAGATAAAAATATTATTACTTTGATATGTTTTAGTAAAAAAATAATACAAAATTAAAGAATATTGCAATGTATTTTAAAAACTATGTCTTGTGAACAACGCGTTAAGGATTGGCGTTTATCGAAAAAATGAGTTAGTGCACTTTTAATAAAAACGTAATGAATTCAAATTATTGGCATCACGTCAATGTATCGCAGTTGCCGCACATCAAGCTACTACAATCTGTCAGATTTCTTTAATAGATTTTCAACTTTATCGCTAAAGCATTATGGTTCAAGTTTCATTGGGAAAGTTTGACGGTTTCGGGTAGGTTGACCTGCTGGCATCCATACTTCTGCATTAAGGCGTATTTAAAAAATTGGAATCAACTACTTATGTAAAATAATGTTCAATCCTGCATTTTGACTAACACCAAAGCGACGTGCCGCATCGTAAGTACTGGATCTAGGATATCGCTCGAAAAAAACCATAATTTAGTCTTCGTTATCGACCGCCAGTCGTGGTCTACCAGAGCCTTATGCGTGGCTTGGGTTGCGAAACTGTCCATGGTCGAGCAACCTTTGGGTAACTGCTAAAATAGTCCTTGCATTGGGGACAGTGGGGTTTGTAATTCCTAGAGCTCGTTTCCTAGGTATGCTCTCCGACGCGTACAGTCTCCGGGCTACACGTAAACTTTCACCACTTTGTAAATACACTCGCAACATTTCGAAAAACTCGCAGTTCGTGTAGTCTGGCATAGTGACCGATGCGTTTTTAAGCTTTTAAGAGATTCACAATTCGTAAACTGAGCCCGTTAACTGTGCCAGCGAACTTTGCGCGCGAAATAATATTGGAACACACCGTCAGGCAAGGGCGCGCGTGAGTCACTGTCGTGTCGCTCTGACCTACGGCCTACGGGCCCTAGGTAGGTGGAGGAAGCGCGGGGTTAACACTGCATCTTTTCTTAAGGCGCTCCTTAACCGGGAGCCTGTAATATCACCTTTACCCGTCTACTCATTTAATTATATGTAGGTTGCACTAGTTTCAATTAATAATAATAATAATAAATTTTATTGTCAGACCATGGTTCATAGAGATAGCATATATTTGCAACAATATTATACAAAAAAGATTAATCCAGAAATAAAATAAAAATTGTAGAAGAAATAATATTAACAATAAAAATAAATCGAAATTAGAATTAAAGTACAAAATTTAAATTTAAACAACAATATTAAAATAAAATTAAACTACTGAATCCACGAAACAAAAATACAAAATGTCAAAGAAATGTGATATACAATGCAATAAAATTTAATTTGTATCAAAATTGAAATTAATGTACGCTGTTCAATTAAAACAAACACAGTTAAAATAAAATTAAAATTATGTAAACTAGTCAGTCCACGTAAATGTATGACGCTCGATGCATCGTGATCCAGTGCCACATTACTGGGCTGCCCATGCTGTTTACTTGTGTTACTGTGTTTGACCTCTAAGTTTATTTCGGGGTTTCTTCTTAGAACTAGTAAGTACTAGGAAACGCCTCGGAAATGAAAACAAAATGATAATTTCGATCCAGCCGTCTCTTGCTGCTCTCTTCAATGATGCCCTAAGCCGGGGCTCGTATCCCACAGGGGGTGCCCTTAGTATGTAGTCACTAGTTTTATACTCGTAAGTTACCGCTGAATAGTTCATTTAAGTAGTCACGACTAGGGTTGTAACTTCACTTCCGTTACTGCGGAAGTTCCGCAAGAAATCGTATCTTTGCTTCGGCCACCGCCTCCGCACAATTTTTGCAAAAATTATTTACGTATTTATAAAATAAATAACGCTCAAGCTGCGACACTCGACAACCGTGCGGCCGCGTTTGAACGCGAAATGGTCAAGAATCAACTAGTGCGAGACGGGAATGCGGCAAATACAATTTGTGTCTCCTTAATTTTCATTACAGAAGATAATATTTGTTTACTAAGTATACTACTAATAATATACGTATTTAAAATAATAAAATGTTTTAATTAACCATAAATTTCATTTTTTTCTATATATACTTTCATATCCGCCTCCGCCTCCGTTAACCTCCGCATCCGTAGAGGTGAGACTCGTCGCCTCCGCATCCGCCTCCGCCTCCGCTAACAAGGCCTCCGTTATAACCCTAGTCAGGACCTCTCACGATCAAAACATCCGCCATATTGAATTAAGAGTGACACACATTATTTTTGAGGAAGTTTTAGCAAGCCGATTTATTACATGCTCATTTTGTAGGAGAGCATTAAACATAATCCGCCATCTTAGGTTCATCAGTTGATTATGTATTGTCATTAAAACGAAACGTGTATACAACGATTTCACCTTAATCCGTTAAAGAGAAAAAAGAAAGATGTCTGCTTAAAATTAAATTGCAAGAATTCACCCGAACATAATTACATTGCAAGCATATAAAAGCTTGCGAAAAATGCACCAGCTTTTTGCCTTCGATACATCGGCCGTCACTCTGTCGGTTGCTTTTATTTTTCAACATTGTTCATTGTGTATTATTAATATTTTGTGTGTTTGTTATCAAGTTCCTAAATATAATTAGTAATATCATATGTTGTCAGTTCGATTCGTTGTAATTGCTTGTAGGTAGTGGATTTCCATATTTCTCTTTAAAAAAAACTCACTTCTGATTTATTTCCAAAAAATATTGTAGTGGCAACATAAATAAATCATTTGTGAAAATTTCAACGAACTAGCTATCACGATTCATGAGATACATAGATATAGCAATCAGCTTGGTGTCAGAGAGATATAGAGTCGAGTCTCAGTAATAGGCTCCCGGTTTTACACCTTGGATATGTGATCTTTAAAGCGTAAAAATATATTAATAGGTTAAATTATTATTATTATCCTAAACATACTAAATAATCAAAAACCGTCATTCATCATCATTTCAGCCGAAAGACGTCCACTGCTGGACATAGGCCTCCCCCAAGGTTCTCCACAACGACCAGTCCTGCGCCTCCCGCATCCAGCGGTTTCTCGCGACCTTCACCAGGTCGTCGGTCCACCTTGTTGGGGGCCTACCCACGCTACGTCTTCCGGTGCTTGGTCGCCACTCGAGAACCCGTCGGCCCCATCGGGCATCGGTCCTACGGGCAATGTGTCCAGCCCATTGCCACTTCAGTGTTGCAATTCTTCAGGCTATGTCGGTTACTCTCGTTCTTCTGCGGATCTCCTCATTCCCGATTCGATCGCGCAGTGAAAACCCAAGCATAGCCCTCTCCATTGCCCTTTGAGTGACTTTGAGCCTTCTTATAAGGCCCATTATTAGCGACCACGTCTCAATTCCATAAGTCATCACTGGCAACGCACACTGGTCGAAGACTTTTGTCTTGAGACACTGCGGTATTTCGAACGAGAAGATTCTACGTAGCTCTCTCTAATCAAAAACCGTGTCAGTGAGGAAATGCTTACGTTGAGAGTTTCAAATAATTTCTGATTTTTTTTTTTTAGTTTTCGGTCAAACCAACAGCGTCGATAATGAAACCATTTTCTACGTATTGTTGCTCCTACACATGTTCACTTGGGTGCTCATTTGTTATATATGTCGGAGACAGCGACGGCAGAGCTGTAGGGCCGACAGCATCTTGGTGGTGGTACAGGTTCCATTTCGTAGGTGAGTTTTGAATTGAATCACGACGTGTAGATATACCCTCCAATCTTCATAATAACAATTTGAATAGGCAAACCGACAGTTTCGATTCGGAAAAGTGCCTTGGTCCGCGTCTCGATGCAAAGTGACCGTTCGACGAACCCCACTTTCCAAAGCGATTCTGTCCAGGTGTCGCCATCACAAAATGACGTCACAAGCGTTCGCCCCTCTACTACGTAAATTAAATCAGCAACATCTATTAAAATTATATCGACGATCTCCGACACGGCCAGCCTGACGATTTGCACGTCCTCGTGCATCATCATCATCATCATCATCATTCCAGCACCAATCCCAGTCGCATCCAAAGCTCCCTCAGGCCCGGAGTCCGGGATCTGGTTCACCAGGCCAACCGCCGATTCCGGCCAAACCTCGATATTTCCCGTTGCACGTCCTCGTGAATGTCTGTAACAAATGAAAAAAAAAAACACAGAAAACCGACTTCGAAGCATTTTTGAGAACTCGGCCAACCTGACCGTCAAAAGTCACATTTAATTACAATGACTATTAGAAAACCAAACAAACTTAATTATTATAACAACTTAAACACAAAAGCTTCATTCAAGCCTCATAATTATCAAATTTCAAAAAGAAAACAAAGGTTCCTCCAAGCCTCATAATTATAAAATCGAAATCATAATCATAATTGTCAAAAAGAAAACACATCATCGCCCGGCTACCACAGTAGCTAGTGACAACTCATTATTGACCTGACCATATCGTCATCACTTCATGTGATATGACCAACTCAAGAGTCCGCAACTCCCAGGTCAATATACGACTGTACAACTAATAGTCTCCTTTGAGATCCTGGTCCCCACCACACCACCATCTGCCCATCGTGCCCTGAACGACTCCTCACTGAGTTTCAGTCACGACAACAGACTAGTGCATGCAGTGCGACCATATCTACCCAGGTCCCCGCCACACCACTAGCTGCCCATCGCCCCCTGAACAACCCCTCACTGGGTTGCAGTTACGACTACATACTAGTGCGTGCAGTGCGACCACATAGCAATGATACGTGTTCCATTTGCTGGCGGAGGCACCCTTCTCACCATCTTCTACTTTATGAAATCTAACTCAGCAGACTCATTACTTGGAGAAGTCTTTCGTGTACGATCGAGGGTATACTTATAAGTTCTGTTTCAATAGGTAACGATCGCCATCAAATAAATCGCCAATATTAAATTTCATTACTTTAGCTCACTTATATCAAATTTAAATTTTTCGTAAATAGCACTCATTTCTCTGTTCGTTACCGCTTGTTCTCTTGAGAAGATTTAATAGTCTAGCCACACATACTATCAGAAGCTCAAGTGAGCTCGTAACTATAGGCCACAGTGAACTTTAGTTTTGAAATAAAGACAAACCAGACATCATAATTTTAAAACCCTGATTTAAAATTTCTCAGCCCATTATAACAAAGAATACGGGTAGTACAAGAAATAAAATTTGCAAATAACTCTTATTATAATGTCGCAAAGAAATTAGTTAGTACACAATACACTGGCACAACCTTGTACACTGTATATATACTGGCGCGTGTGTACGTACACCAATGAGATTACAGATTGTTTGACAAGAGAACATTCAGCACCGAAATCGATTATGGCAATTTCCCACAAACACCTGCCACTTGGCAGTTATCAACCGTTGCACACCAGACATTTCGGAGCTCTCATAAAATCCCATTACGTTACCACAAACGTTTTGGGTATTTTGAAACCTTCTCATTGCCTGCAGAGTAGATGCTGTCCTGAAATCTCATCGCCTGCAGAGTAGAGGCTCAAGTCGTGAAACCGTGGGCGTTCCACAAAGCACACGCAGCTTCGGCTGCGCCGCATGTAGCTCCAGCAGCGCCACACGCCATTGATGCGATTCACCAAGCAGCTAGAAGCGCGCTCCGCAAGCGCACTTTGCACCTTCCGCAAAGTGCACCTTGCGCGCTTCGCAATCGCATCTTGCGTGCTCCGCAAGCGCACCTTGCACACTCCAGAAGCGTACCTTCCGCGCTCCGCAAGTACACCTTGCATGTTCCGCAAGCGTACCTCGCTCGCCAAGCAACAGCCAGCAGTGTCGCGCGCCAAGCATCAGCCAAAACTGTCGCGCGCCAAGCAACAGCCAGCACTGTCGCGGGCAAAGCAACAGCCAGCATTGCGAAAGCGAAAGCGCCGCGTCCAGCTGCACGTGCACGCCTGCAGCGGACTCCTGCAGCGCACTATCACGCGGAGCGAACTCTTCTGCATCAGCAATTGAGCGCACCTCGTAACGTGACGTTCACTTCCAGCCTAACTGCCAGTACATCCAGCACTTACAGAAGGTCATACAAAGGCAATGAACAACTACCACACAAGTAATCACACAAGTACTATAAAAATATTGGCAGAAAGTGACTTATTCTGTTCCTGGATTTATAACGAGATTGTTAGCAGTGTAGTTCTTTATCCAACTTCTGATGTCGGAGACAGCGACGGCAGAGCGGTAGGGTCGACAGCATCTTGGTGGTGGTACAGGTTCCATTTCGTAGGTGAGTTTTGAATTGAAGCACGACGTGTAGATATACCCTCCAATCTTCATAATAACAATTTGAATAGGCAAACCGACAGTTTCGGTTCGGAGAAGTGCCTTGGTCCGCGTCTCGATGCAAAGTGACCGTTCGACGAACCCCACTTTCCAAAGCGACTCTGTCCAGGTGCCGCCATCACAAAATGACGTCACAAGCGTTCGCCCCTCTACTACGTAAATCAAATCAGCAACCTCTATTAAAATTATATCGACGATATCCGACATATAATTTAGAATGTCATAAATTTTTCGTATTTAGTGGAAAAGAAAAAAAAATCATCAGACATTATATTTAATTATTACTTAGTCTTCCAACAAAAATACGCTAGGGAGAGATTTTTCATTAAATAATAGTAGGTACAGTCCAAGGGACTTAATCTGAGCTTTGCATTTGTGTGAGTGATTGCCAAAAGTAGAGTCGAACAAAAAAAGAACATTCAAAAGTATAGTTTATTACATTTTAATGACAAAATTAAATTCATTTTCTACAAATAGGTTTGTAGACACACATTTTTTTTAACTAGACGAGTTCGGCGTTTCCTGTCTAACTAATCTAAAAAGAAAGGTCAAACAAACTCAGAGTCTTCTCTCCTCTGTCATCAACTTTTCATCTTTCATTTCATAGATGGCACGTCTTTAGTATTAATGTGAAAGTTGGGAATAGTTAGATTACCGCTTTATCAAAGTCGACAAATGGCGCATCTGCTCTTTTGCGGAGAATTGAATTTGCTTACAAAAGACGTTTACATTCTAATAAACTCTTTTCACCGTGAAAAGCGGAATTCTCGTCGATGATGTTGTTATTTGGGCTGCTGGTACAGACTTGTCTTTTTTTAAACAACAATTTTTTTACACATAATTTTTTGGTTGGCTATTGTAAGGTCTTCCTGGTTTTCGTTTACTTATGTTGGTAGCCATTTCAGTAATTAAGTGAACACAAAAACAAAATATTAAGAATTATACATGTTACGTTGCTACCAGTACAAAAGATGAAGTGTGGAATGTGCGCGGCAGAGTTGCGCCGGGCGAGGGCCGCGCCGCGATTATGCTGATTGTATAAACCGGTTTAACCTCGGAACACTCTCGAAGATCACGACGAGTTCCATGGTTTACAAGCTTCGAAAGCATGGAACTCGTCGAGGTAAAGACTAAGGCCATCATCATACCTACACTATCACTGTGCACATATTATGTAGATTGTAGGTGCACTTACACAATTAATGCAAAGCACAGCTCAGGCCTCGAGATCTGTACCTAATATTGTTTACAGTTTTTGTTGCTGTGTTTTTCAGATTAAGTTTAAATTTGGTAGATATTTTAACATACAAGGTTCAGTCTACCAGGAAAAGATGCAAATGTAAATATTAGATTTATAAATTATACCCTTATTTTGTTGGTATGTCATCCTGCGGTATTTCAACACATCTGTTAATTATATAATTATTACTATTATTATTAAATGATCATTTATCAACAACATTCAGTCCAACCATCCAAACACACATCGTAATATTTAAACATTTAGGTACTACTTACCTTCTTCTTCTCCAGCCTGTAGAGATCCACTACTGGACTACTATGAAATGAAAGGCCTCCCAAGGCTTTCCACGATGACCGGTCTTGGGCTTCCCTCGACCTTGACAGGTCATCGTTCCACCTTGTTGGAGGCCTGCCTACGCTGCGTCTTCCGGCTCTGTGTATGTACTAATGGAATTGTTTTCAACATTTAGATTCATTTGATGTTTTATTTGTTGAGTTCGGGTAGTTAAATTATTTAAAAAGATCACTATTTATATTCTTAGATATTAAAAAACTCATTGTTTTACTTAGACGTTGAGATGTTGATTCGACCGTTGCTCTAGACTGTACAAATATCAGCTGAACAATCTAGTGAAATGAAAGCTTCAATTGTAATGTCTGACTTAGTGCTAGATTGATTAACGATTGCATCACTGTTTAACATCAGGCGGGATTGCAGTCAAGCGCTAGTTTATAATTATTGTAAAAAAAAAAAAAGATAGTAACAAATAAATCAATTGCTTGTAAATCAGATAAAATGAAAATTTTAATTATAATCACTATAATTATAATTACAAATTATTGATGAAATAATAATTAAAATAAAAATCCTTAAGTAAAATAAAAAAAAAACTATTAATTACGCCTGCCTCTAAGAAATTGTATGTCTTTCTTTTTTCGTATGACAATGGTTAAAGAAATGATAATTAAACCAGTTCGACCCTATATCCTGCTTACTTCACCTAATAGATCGGCATGCTTTGAATATTTCAGAAACTGTCACTTTTTTATATCTAAATATTATTTATTTTTTTTTTAGAAAAAACGTGCCCGCTCTAGGAATTTCTCCTAGTGTGGGGTCATTCACATACACAAATAGCCAGACCTAGAACAACTACTTGTAGGTCCACAATCGAATCGAACCCGCGACACGCAGCGCAGCAGTCAATAGCTTAACCACTGCGCTAATCGTGCAGATGATTGTAAAGTCAGTGAGAGTAAATCTTAAATTAGAGGAAGATTGAATAATCCGTCATCATACACACGGCACCATCTGTTTACCTACTGTCGCAGTTGTCACTCCCATTCATATCCCTAGTTTGATCCTTCGTTGGATGCTATCCGCTTATATTTATCCAACAAATCTGCATATGAACGGGACTCGAATAGGAAAATAACTGCGAGCTGCGTAATCGCGTTGAATAATGGACAATAAAGCCCTTTGATTGCAAAATTAATGAGTTTCTCGTTGATAGCGAGAATCGATCTAAATATACGATTTAGATCAGTCATTTAACGTCAGATAACTGACTGAAACTATATTAGGTAATCCCTAATCAGTCAAAATAATCGTATTCAAATACAGAATAAAAACTAAGATTGTAAACCATAATGTATTACGGGTGCATTGGAAATGTGTCAAATAAACTTCCTCAATAGCTTCGATTCGGAAAAATAATGACCGACTGCGATTTTCGAAATTGGACTTCTGCAATCTCAAAGTTCAATCTTCCCAAAGTTTATGTACAGAACTTTATTTGTATTTTATATTCGAGAGGAGGATATGTAGTTAAAGATCTTTGGAGTTATCTTAAAAGCTTTTAAACTAGTGCAACTGTGTGTTGCATCACGCACAATGAATAGTTGTGTAGTTTAATTTATCCCATAAACAAACTTTACTTTGTATTTCTTCTTAGATTCCTTCTTTTAAGTCACATGAACGTATGATTAAGTTTGTTGGCATATACATACGTATGCATACTATGTATATATTTTCATCTTATTTGAAATTTAAAAATACCTACATAGAATTGATCTCCCATTAATAGATTTTACGGCCAATTAACCAACTGCAAAAATAAAATGTTCCTACATCATCATCATCATCAACTTTTTTACTGTCCCACTGCTGGGCACAGATCTTCCCTCATACAGAGAAGTGAGGCATTCAGAGAAAATACGTTTATCCAGCTATGCGGTTTTTATTCAAAGACCACTGTCAATTGCAAAAACTTCATAGACAAACCTAAACATAGACAATACATCACACCCTCACCCTTAATCTATGACCCTTCATTTTCTTGTTATAAGTTAGGACATCTAAAATTCAAAACTATCAAAACAGAAATACCAAAAGAAAACATCAAACAAATATAAAATTACAAACTAAACAAAACCAAACTTAACTCACATTATACCATACTAATATTATAAATGCGAAAGTGTCTCTGTTTGTCTGTCTATCTGTCCGTCTGTCCGCCTTTCACGCCAAAACTACTAAACTGATTGTAATGAAATTTGGTACAGAGATAGTCTAAAGCCTGAGAAAGGACATAGGCTATATTACATCCTGCTATTACTAATAGAAGCAGAGCGGTAACAAAAAATGTTGCGAAAACGGAAGCTAACGCGGACTAACTACATATTGCTCCCATTATTTTAACAGGCGCTTATTTTATATCAACTGAGCTCTTTTTAATTTACTGGAACCACCGTAAACTGAAGTCCACGCAGACGGAGTCGCGAGTTTCGTCTCGAGGGTTGCCCAGACCGGACTCTCCCCGATCTTGAGCTACTTCCACTATGTCCTACCTCTCACGTACCGCGCTGGAAGAACAGATGCTGCTCTACATGCCTATGAAATTCCCTATCAAAAGTATCTACTACCCTATAATCCGTGACTCCCATCCTATCTATTACTTTTACCGGTACCCATCTATCCTGTCCCCTATATTGGCGCAGCCAGACTTCATTCCCCGGACTTTATTGTCTCTACTAGGTCGTAACGCGTCTAATTTAGTACGCAACACGAGGCTGGCGTTTCACCAGTCGATCAGCGTTCGGTGTTTCTAGTGCAATAAAAATGTGTTCAAAAATAATTGAATGCTTAACTTTTCCCTAATGACTTTTTTTATCACCCATTTAACCATGTGTACAGCATTTTCCGCTGCGCCGTTTGAGGCGGGATGATAAGGAGCCGAAAATATATGTTTAATGCCATTGCTAAGCAGAAATTGAAAAATTCTAGTTGTGAAAACTTGTGAAGGGCGGACCGATATCTGAAACGATTTGTCTTGGTAGGCCAAAACGTGCAAAGATATCGCTCAAAACGCCGATAGTGTTACTCGCCGCTGTATAAGGTACTTGACTAACTTCTAGCCACTTAGTCCGGGCATCGATCAGTACCAAAAATATTTATCCATTTATAGGACCTAAGTAATTAATATGAACGCGGGCCCAAGGTTTGTCAGGCCATGGCCAGGGATAAGGTATGTGACGAGTTGGCGCCTCACTTTCTGCAGCGCAGACGCGACAACTCTGACACATCTTTTCAATTTCTTTGTCCATGCCTGGCCACCAAACGTAGCTTCCGGCAAAAGCTTTAGTTTTTACTATGCCATATGAGCCTCATGCAAGTTAGTCTTCTTTATTTCACTGGAGTTCGTTTGTTCCTTTTGGGGTAAACAATCTTAAGAACTGATTTACAGCAAATCAAATCATTTATTTCAATAATTTATTTACCGTTTGAATATCAAAGCATTTCAAATTTAAATAATGATATATTTAGGAGCAAGGACGAAAATTAAAATCAACAAACATTTTTACTTATTGCGTTTGAGCGTAATCTACAGTCAAGGGTCTTAAGTTCAGTGTCAATGAAATGGAATGAACGGAGTGGTCCCTGCAATCAATCAATCTGCGCTTACCGCGGTGTGTGTGATGTTTTAAAGCAGATAGTAACGAGTACACAGTATACCTACGAAAACGCGATGTTGGTTGGTCAGTCACCTACTTATACGAATATTTATATATACTTTTTTATACCCTCAAATTATAGACCTATTTAAAAGACTGACCTGTAAAGAGACCTGTAAAGACCTCGTCTCCTGTGTAAGCTGTAAGTGCGTGCTGAACGTGCTCGAAATTAAGCGCTAATTTTATTACTTCTAGACAGATCTGGAATGTTCGATTAGCTCGCCTATATAAAGCGACGTGACACCAGCGCGCAGTTATTCTGGGGAAAGACGATATATAAGGGAAGTGTTCACGACTACCAAGGCGTGAACAGAGTCCGCGCCAGGGGACGCGCGGAGAGGGCGGTGCGGCGCGGGACGGCAGCGGCAAGCAGCGGACGGCGGCCGGCTCTTCACTCTGCTACGGACTTGGTCGTCGACGCGCGCACACACTTGTTAATATTATAGTTTCCAACATTTTACTGTCTTGAACCATTATATTACGTTTTACAGTTCACCTGACTATTATTAATAACCTTAGTTAGGTCCTTAACAGAAGACTTCGGTGCAACATCTGCTACTTTCTACTTGTCATTGCCTACTACTGACTCTACCTTCGTTGACAACAAACTTCGTTAACCTTAACCGACATTTTAATACCCCTAGCCTGAAATTTACCAACCAACAACGTCATACCATTATAACTACACTCCAAAAATATTCTCCTTTATGGAGATAATAAACATGTGTTACGTCATATCATTGTTGTTTTAATGAATACAAAGGTTAGAAGTCCAATTAATGTTCGTAACTATGACTTTGATTATGTCATCACAAAGTTATAGATCAAAGGCATAGGTAATTGAGGACAAAGTTGATTTTTTGACCGGAAAGCTAAGATGAATGCCACGCTCATTTTTCATTGAACTTTTAAATTATTTATAGTGTCGTTTACTAAATAAAAGTGCGTGATTTATGTAGTAAAAAGTGCATTCAGTGAATAATTCATAAAGAACATTGAAATATCGCAGCATAGTGGCCAAGTAGTCGGCTCACGCAGCCATTACTGTGAAATAAAATTTTTCAAGAATTTCTATAATTTGTTACACGTGTTATTGGCAAAATTGTGGTATCTAACCAAAGAAGCCATTGAAGAGCTGAAGTAGTATTCACTCCAAAGAAAAGAAAGAAAGAAAGAGGACAAAGTTGACATTGATTGTGACAAGATGTTAGAGTAGGTTGCAGTAAATATGGCGTAAATGCGTATCATGAGATCAGTAGCTATGAGTTTCATTTTGACAGTTACACAATATTCATTGCGTTAATTACATTATTGAGATACATTTTCTTTAATAAATTATAAACTAGTGCTTGACCACAACCCCACGTGATGGTAAGCACTAAGCAGTGAAGCAATCGTAGATGGTAAAGCGCGCTAATTTATTAAGAGCCTATTCACTCTAGCCTTGAAGACACGTGAACTGTAGCCATGAATCCACAAATTAATACAGGTTTTTCAATTTAATCAGTTATGATCATTTTGTAATGGAATCCCACTATTTTAAAAGTATTTAGTTTAAGGTTAAGTGTGTTTTATTATTATATTTATATATTATCTTTATACATTGAATATTCATTAAATTTCACGTTAATTGAAGCTCAATGTGTACTTAGTCCATGAATAATTCTATTACGTCACTAAATAAACTTTACTATAAAATAAAACCAGCCTGTAATATTGATAATAGTAATTGCAATTCAAATGTTTATTACAATCAGTCTTACGATAGAGGTGTCACATTCACTTAAACTACTTCTATTATTCTAATTTGGACCAATAAACAACATTACGTCACTTTTTGGTAGTTTGTACTTCACATTAACGACTTTCGTGCGGTTCATTATGTGTATAATGATATATTTATTTAAAAAAATCGAACAGGTGCCAAAATATTCCTTTTTGATTAACCCAGAGGCGCATATTTGCCTAGAATTATTTGAAAATAATAAGTTTAAATAGCACAGACTAAGTAGGACACGTCACGTTACTGGCATGAGATGGATGAGATTTAACTTTAATCATCGCTAATGAATAAACACCACAGTGTTTAAGGAGTTTATTCATAAAGGATGATTAAAGTTAAGTGACGTTAAAAGGTAAAAAATGTATAGTTAAAGAATCGCTAGTGAAATTGAGCACGTTTTTATTTTTTATTGAATGAATCTCTATCTTATTTTCATATTGCACATTAACATTTCAATATATTAAAAAAAAAACATGTCTTGAAGCAATGCATTATTGATAAACAAGCTAACTAAGCAAGTCATAGGACACGCAATTTTCCTGCAAACAAAATCTCTGAAATCCGCCCGGATACAACGTCACACTCATTAAGAACTACTTTATAAAGCTATTCAGATCATACTCAGTCGTTTCAAACTGTCTAATAAAATCTTTGTCACTCCATCCCTGTGAACAAACAGGTGTTGAAAGCCTTCTGTCTTCACAAACAAAGGCATACCAAAGTTTACGAAAGGAAAAATTACGCGGCTGTAATAGCGACAACACATTCATAATTAATGTTTTGGCGTTAACACAATGGCTATTGTTAAAGTCAGGCCTACCCTCGGTTCTGTGAAACATTATAAAGTTGTAAACAAGATTTCTATTTTATTTTTATATTTTGAGCTTAATAATATCATGTGCCTACAGGGTCTCGTCGTAGTACCCATAAAACTCCGTTGACTCTGTAATGGGTAACAATGTTATCTAAACGGGTTACAACAAAAAGTAAAGTTAGTTTTCCCTGTCATGTTTATACAACGCGTTTTTTATAAAGGGTGTATCTGACATCGACGCACAAACGAGTACCACAGATCTAGTACTCGTACATGATTCTGAACCCGCCAGTGGTGGAATTTCTCGTCGGCTTTTTCATGATTAAAAAAAATGTATATGTCGTTTTTTTCACTTTAGACAGTTCATAATTGCTATACTTTTATAACCCAATAAGATTTTAAAGTAAAAATTAATTAATTCGCTAATTACACAAAAAAGCGCAATGAAAACAAAACTCGAAAAACTATCTTATCAGCTGATTTAATAGAGTTCACATCAGAGATCAACATCATACCTACAAACCTGCACGGCGGCACGCTTGCGATGTTTAAAGGCCGAGCCGACATTTTTTGTATAAGACTGTGATTTCTGTAACCGTTCATTAACGACATAAATGACTATCATAATTTTATTAGTGGCATGCGGTCTAGCCTTTTCGCGAAGTTTGCGTTACGATGTCAGATACACCCTGTATCTCATAACTCCAGCGTTATACGGAACTAGCTGTGCCACGCGGTTTCACCCGCGTAGGTTTGGATATTTTTTTTTATATGCTCCGCTCCTATTAGTTGCAGCGTGATGTTATACTCGTATAGCCTAAAGCCTTCCTGGATTAATGGGCTACCCAACTAAAAAAGAATTTTTCAAATCGGTTTAGTTGTTCCTGAGATTAGCGCGTTCAAACAAACAATCAAACAAACTCTTCAGCTTTATAAATATTAGTATAGATAATGTAATAATACAATAGGCCTAAAATATTTGTGTAGGTATAAGTTTCATTGATAAATACGAGCTATTCATTTTCAAGCAAACCAATCTTCAAACTAAATTCATATTTAATGCTAATAAACTGTTTTACATTAATAATCGTGACTTTGTCGAGTGATTTTGTACTAGCGACGCCCTGCAGGATCACTCGCAAGTTTCGATCACGTGGGAGCATCGGCATAAGTAACATATATTTTAATTCTGATTAGAAACCATCTATTGAATATCTCCTCTAATTTTTGTGTTTATTGGCGATGAAAGGTGCCGAAAACTCAAGATAAACGGAACGCGACCCTAGTAGTGAGCGTCCTTCTGCGAGCCGCCGCACGGCGTAGCAAGGAAAACTTCCTTTCGAACTGGCAAACTACGGAGTCATTACCACGATATTTTAACGGTCACAAAAATGTAATGAGTTTTATGTATTTAAAGTAATTTATCGCGGGGATTTAGGCCTCAAAATTCTAAATTAATAAGGTGTGGGAGTCTGCCAGTAAATTGTGTCTATGTTCGTCTACTCGTGATCTGGTATGGTGGTCTAGGAACTCCGCATCTGAAGGCTGAAGGTAAGTGGATTGTCGCTTGTAGCACTTTAATCAGAGGGATATATTCCGAAGGCATCATTCTATCATACATTTGCTAATATATTGCTATCCTAAATACAGTCCACTTGAATCTTGTTTAAAATCGTTTGTGGTAGCCACGTTGCCGCTACACCATCGGTGTGGCAAATTTCATTTCAATCCGTTTAGTAATTGCGTAGAAGTAACGATAAATATACAAAGTTTCAGTTTTATAATATTGATAGGACTGAAAATAAAACCCGCCCGCGCTGAATCATGCCAACACAAAAATTCCAATTAAACGTGTAGCATGAAGCGTGTAGCTTCCCTCACACCGCAATAGATTGTTAACTTAGATATCACATTGTATGGATAACTTTGTGATTAGATATCTGCCAAGATGATGATGATGTTGGAAGGAAATAGTTTATGTTTTACCTGTTTCCTTATGTGTAGGCGCTTAAGTTAATGTGGTTAATGTGGGACTATTTTACGACTTTATCAACTTGTACTGACGGTACCGGAAACCTTCTTCATGTTTGTATATTTTTATTTTTATATATCACTAATATGAAAGTCTACAATATTTACTTTTACTTTTATATGAAGCTAACACGATAAATTTATGTATGACCGTCTGATGGAGCCAGCGTAGCAGCTACACCGTAGCTATAAGCTCAAGCGTAGCAGATAAGTCGTCTTAATCAGTCCCAGCATAGCAGCTATGCCGTAGTAAACAGAAATGGCGTAGGAGCTACGTCGTAGCTATCGGCTACATCGTTGAGGCTTTGCAGTTAGTAAAACGTCAAAGTAAAACGTTTCCTTGTTTTCTGTACTTGGGATGTTAAATAAGTACGAAGAATGGTTTTAAAAACCATTTTAAAATAAACTGGCGCGCTTTACCATCAACGACTATCACCAGGCGGGATTGCGGTCAAGCATATTTTTCGATTATTAAAAAAAACCAATCAGAATTACGATTTTGAAATCTCTTATACTTTTACATAGGTATTATTTTCTAATAAGTAATGTATCCGCCCCCTTTTAAAAATGTAGAGTTGTACAATCCTATACAAGGTAATAAATACTAACAGAAGTGTTCACAATTTTAACAGCAAAAATATGATAAAATTCCTATAACAAGCACTTCTACAAATTTCAAAGAAATACAATAAATAAAATTAATTTTAGTAATTATATGTTATATGTCTGGTGAAGCCGTCAGGAGGACGGGTCAGAGCAGTTGTGTTGCGATGTGTGCCGGGTACGATGCGCCAAATGTTGTTGTGTTGGGAGTTTGGTCGTGGAGGGTCTTCAGATCAATCTCCCTTTGGCGCAGCATCGTTGGTCGTGTTGTTGGGTTTAACATTGCAGCACCTCGCTCAACTGCCGTCTTCCTTCCTATTCGCTCAGTTTTTCTGAGTGACTAGGCTCTTAATAAACTAGCGCGCTTTACCATCAACGATCGCATCACTGCTTACCGTCAGGCGGGATTGCGGTCAAGCGTTAGCATATATTTATAAAAAAAAAAAATTACTTTGTATAACAAGGTTGATACCCCACATTTTAAAAGTAATAAAATAAACCTTTATTTAGAGATCGAAATTTTAAGAAAAGAAAGCAACGGTAGCAGGTAGGATAATGAATAACAATAGTCACAATAGTGTCTACATTTCAATATGGGCGGATTGGATTACAATTCAAAATCTAAATAAGACTAAGGATCAGCACTTTTCGAACGTAAACATTAAATAAAGCAGTTCCCCAAAACGCCCGCTCTTCATTACTACTTAGTGTTTTCGCTAGGAAGAAGAAGATGCTCAACAGAGTTCCTAGCAGCACAGCTACCTGTTTAGTTTCGAAACATGTTTCAATACAATTTTAAGTACGCAAGTAAAAAGACAATACGAGACATATAGCATGAAATTTGTCATATCTCAGTTAGCTACGTTAATATACCAATAAAACATAAAATGTACTATCCAAAATAGAACAATAAAAATTATATAACAATAAGTTGATAGCTCCGATACAGTCCTATTAAAGAAAAGCATTATTTCGATGGCCCCACAGAATAAACGTGTAAAGCAAAAACGATAACTTTTCGGGGAAAATAAAAACGATATAACTGGAATAACTGTTGTGTGGTAGTATGTAGGGTTAAACAAATTTGGTATACAAATTAAAGATAAAAAATACAAGTACAAGACTTCTATCAAAAGTTTGCTTGTTTTAACACGATTATTTTTATGAACTCGGAGACCCATAAAGCATTTAACAATAGCATTAAGCAAGCAAGCAATAACTTGTGATATAATTCCATGATTTTCACCTGGAATAAAGAAATCAAATGATATAATAGGAGTATTTTGAGTAAAAAAAATTATAAAATATTTAGAAGGTGCTGCATATGTCAATGAAATAAAAAATTCAAGAAAAAAAAATTGTGTAAGAGCTCTTGCACGTTTATTCTGTGGGGCCATCGATGTGTATGAGCCCGATCATCTTTAACAAACTACCCGATGTAATAAAAATGCCACTTTTCAGTTTTCAAAAAGAAAATAACAATTCTCATTCATCATCATTTCTGCCGAAAGACGTCCACTGCTGGACATAAGCCTCACCCAATGCTCTCCACGACGAACGGTCCTCGCGCATCCAGCGGTTTCCCGCGACCTTCAACAGGTCGTCGGTCCACCTTGTCGGGGGCCAGAGAACCCATCGGCCCGACCGGGCATCGGTCCAACGGGCAATGTGTCCAGCCCATTGCCACTTCAATGTTGCAATTCTTCGGACTATGTCGGCTACTCTCAGTCTTCTGCGGATCTCCTCATTCCTGATTCGATCGCGCAGTGAAACCCCAAGCATAGCCCTCTTCATTGCCCTTTGAGTGACTTTGAGCCTTCTTATAAGGCCCATTGTTAGCGACCACGTCTCAATCCCATAAGTCATCACTGGCAACACACACTGGTCGAAGACTTTTGTTTTGAGACACTGCGGTATTTCGGACGAGAGGATTTTACGTAGCTTCCCGAAAGCAGCCCAGCCGAGTTGGATTCAACGATTGACCTCGTTCTCGAAATTGGACCTTCCTAACTAGATAGTTTGTCCTAGGTACACGTAGCTGTCGACAACTTCGAGAACAGAGTCTCCAATCTTTATAGGAGTCGGTACAACATGGGCATTAGACATGACTTTCGATGACAAGGATTGGTTCACCACCCGCCTTCAGTAGCTCAGCCGGTATTCCGTCATCGCCCGGCGCCTTGTTGTTTTTAAGCTGTTTAAGAGCCAATCGAATCTCCTGCAGGCTGACATCCAGGATATCTTCTGTGTAATGTCGGGTTAATCTTGCTCTAGGGTCTTCAGCAAGATTTAATGCAGGTTTTGTCGTCGAAGTGTAGAGCTGTCCATAGAAATTCTCGACTTCCCTCAAAATCTCGGGCCCGGACGTTATGATCTTGCCGTTGTCAGTATTCAGCTTGCTTAGCCGGCTATACCCAATAGTCAGATCCCTAGCGAAAACTTTAGAGCCTCTATTTCGCTGTTATACGCTCGGTATTATACGGAAATAGGTCGCGCTTCAGAGACTTTGAGATCTGCTTGTTGAGCTGCCGGTATCTGCAAGCATCACTTGACGAACGCAAAACCATCTCACATATATCCTCCATGAGCTCGATAGTGTAGTCCGAGAGCTTTTTAGTTCTATTTGTACGGCGGGTCTTAAAATACTTAGTCCCGACCGTACGGACAGCTTCTACAAACCCGTCATTGTATTCGTCCACGTCGCTACTTAGGCATTCGAAGCGATTTTGGAGCTCGAGCTGGAAAAATTCAGAGTTATGGATCTAGATGGGTGCTGGCCGGAGCGTAGACTTCATCAGGCGAGATCTTTCGGACACTATGTTCAGATTCAATGTGCCTCTGACCATACGGTGATCGCTGCCGCATTTGAGCGAGTTGATCACTGAGACATCATTTAATATGTGTCTTTTTGTCGTCATCCAAGTACACTTCCGCTAGTTCTGCAAACTCTTACTCCATTTATGCAATGTTAAAGTATCATTAGTGATTAGAATCGCTTGTTTTGTAGAAATTTCGTATAATCAGACTCAAACTCAAAGTATTTATTTCAATTAAATTATTTACAGGCACTTTTGAATTTCCAAAATTTAGTTGTCGGTTAAAAAACGCATATGTCTTTGGAGAAGATTGGGCAAGAAACTTCAAGGGACACTCTTTTAAATAAAGATATTATTACAAAATCCTGGGTACATTATTCCTGTTGCTTCTCAGAGTGAGCACAAATAATTCATTTGACATCCTGTGTTATGTTTTTATCTCTAAAAGTAATGACAACCTAAAAACAAAACACACAGGTAAATAATACTAGCTGAATTTTATAGTATGTCTTTTTCTAATATTTCATAAAAATGTTTCATTTTTCTTCTCGTAACATTTCAGTATTTTTTTTCGATGGGTGTCATATTTCAGTTTTTTTGAACCGTTTACGAGGAATTTGTTATTTATGGAAGGAAATCGAAGTAAATCATAATGTTCTTAGTTTCTGTATAACATCATAGATAGGGGTCAGGATTAGAAGTAATTTTTGGACATTGGATGCTACTCTTTTTGGGAGATTTTTCTTTGCTTTTGCAATCTCTTAATAATGCAAAACCTACCTATTTTGTAGCCAAAGAGATTACTCATAAAGTTTGTTTGAACCATGGTTTGAACCAATAGTTTGACAACTGCTGCTGCTTCAAACGTTATACATATATACAGCGTCTTTCAGACAGGTGAAACAATACTTTCAGATATTGAAGTATACCTTATAAACTTTAACTTGACCTAGTCATAAATTTTAAATACTAAGAATTTGTTGTTCCCTACAAAATAACTAAAAATATTTATTAAACATTTTGTCGACAACCTAAACCTACCCTACAGCCGACTACGAGAGGCCGACTAGACGCGCCGTCTGCTAAATACCTAGCAGCATACATTACCTACTGGTTGTTGTCAATAAAGATACTTGCGTAAATATGTAGCTACTTACTTAGTTATCCTTAAAAATCAGTCTTGTTTTTCCTACCAGGTAGCCACGACGGGGATGCTCATTCAGGTACAACTTAAAAACGTGATCAGCCAATTAAATGAAATTCAGACCAATAAGGGAAGAAACATATGATTAACAAAAGAAGACTATTTATAGCCAATATTTTAATACTACATTAAGTATTATGACACACATAGGTACATACCTACGCTAATTATAACGCACATAACAAATAATCCGATAAATAAATACAGCAATACAATTATCAATGCAAGTAAATGGACTTTGATTTTTCGCAACATCGTACACAAAATAAAATTAAGTCTAAAATTCTTTAGCAAACAGTGAATGTACCTGCTCTATAAACCTTTGCCTATATCTTCGGCTAAAGTAAGCCTGACGATGATAATGTTATGTGTTAAAATGTAATCAAAGATTGGTAGGTACTCCTCCGAGCGCAACAAGTAACCCTATCCAGTACATTATTACAGAATTTGTTAGATAGATAACACTTACAGTGCGCTATTAGTAGTGAGTCTAATCGGCCTGCGCACGCGGCTAGGATGGCGTTGGAGCTGCCGCGCACCCGCACCATTAAAGACGCACTCCGCTTGCGTATGACGGCGTAAAAGCCGTCCACGCGCGTTTCTGCGGACATACCACTGGCGCTACAGTACCGCGGCAGCCCCATCAGCACCCAGAACGCATTATTGTATTGCACACGCAGAGCGTTGTCTGTCCTCTGCGTGTAATTGGTCCACAAACTGCATGTGTAAAAGGTCTGACAGAAAGCTCTGAACAATGTGACCTTCACTTGCTCAGTACACCGTGCGAATCTGCGAGCCAACATGTTACAGCGAACAGACAACGCCCTGCGTTCCCTCTCCACATCCGTATCACCTTTAAGGTCCTCGGTGACCCAGTGGCCCATATACTTGAAGTGAGTGACTTGGTTCAATGGTGTAGAGAGATAGAGTGAGACGGGAGATACCACTCTGGCCTCTTTTTTCTGTGCTGTAAATACCATAATCTCACTTTTTTACATTGTATCTGAGCTCATGGGCTTCCGCATACTCTTCACCTATACTGAGTAGTTTACGCAACGCACCGATTGAGGGGCTGAGCTAGACTATGTCATCCGCATAGCATATATTATTTACGCAGATCCCATCTATGTGACATCCGATGCCGGTGCCGCTCAGCTCACCAATCAGGCGGTCCATGTATAAATTGAATAACTTCGGTAAGGTCAACCCTTCCTGCCGCACCCCACACTCTAACATATATTCCTTAGACTTACTAGCCGCCCATCATCACCAACAGCATTATTCTGATCATTGTACCAGAACTTAAATACAACTATAATTTCAGGGGGTAGACGAGTGTCATGATCCATTTTTGTCCACAGGAGGACGTACGAAACCAAGTCGAATGCCCTGGACAGGTCCATGAAACATGCGTGTACTGGCGTTTTACGAGCAGTGTAATATTGCACAGTCTGCTTAAGGCACAAAATCGCACTTTCAGTGGATAGACCAGTTCAAAAACCGAACTGGCAATCGTGCAGTTTTATATGTTTTGTTAAATCGCCGTCACGCAAACTGTCCAATATCTTCGTTATAACCGTTGCTAAGGATATAGGCCTGTAGTTAGACCTGTCCTAGAGATTTCCGGTACTGTTTTTTACAATGGGGACAACAATGGTATACATGAGATCGTCAGGCAGGTAGGAGTGGTTAATGCACAGATTAAAGAGTAGAGCCAGAACTCTAGGCAAGTGTACGCCAGCATGCCGCAGATGCTCAATGCTGAGGACATCATGATCTGGAGATTTTCCTCTTTTCATAGATTTGATAACTACATCAATGTCTTTTTCAGAGTACTTTACATTCATATCTCCATGTATAGCCCCAGCATCAGGCACCGACATCATCTCAGACCGTGCACGTTTCACAAACGGCTAAACTCTGAAATGCTTCCGAAATAATCCTGCGATGGCATCTGTGATTAAAAATGCGATATAAAATAGACACGATATTGAAGTGTTTTCTTTCTTCTGAAAAGCTATCCACGACTGATCTTAGCATGTTAATTAAAATATCGTAATTAATTACTGAATTCTCGTCGAATCCAGCTCGGCTGGGCAGCGTTCGGGAAGCTAGGATACATCTTCTTGTCGTTCAAGATACCACAGTGTCTCAAGACTAAAGTCTTTGAACAGTGTGTGTTGCCAGTGATGACTTACGGAACTGAAACGTGGTCGCTCACAATGGGCCTCATAAGAAGGCTCAGAGTCACACAAAGGGCAATGGAAAGACCTATGCTCGGAGTTTCTCTGCGTGATCGAATCAAAAATGAGGAGATCCGCAGAAGAACCAAAGTCACCGACATAGCTCTGCGAGTCGCTAATCTGAAGTGGCAGTGGGCAGGGCACATTGCTCGTAGAACCGATGGCCGATGGGGCAGTAAGGTTCTGGAGTGGCGGCCACGTACTGGAAGACGCAGCGTAGGGAGGTCCCCATCAAGGTCCCTGACCTGGTGAAGGTCGCGGGAACAGCACAAGACCGGTCAGCGTAGGAAGCCTTGGTGGAGGCCTTTGTCCAGCAGTGGACATCCACAGGGTGAAGAAGAAGAAGAAGAATTACTGAAAACAGTACTGCGAGAACTAGACCTGGCCAGAACCTGCATATCAAGTTTTGGCTAGTTTGTAGGGCCCCGGACGGCGAGCTGGCCATCACTCGCCACCCGCAAGCGCGCGCCTACGGTGGCTGAGAGTCCTATGTCGTCTCCCGATCAGGGCGTCTTATGCGGCGGCTGGGGAGTTAGTGCGCTAAGATTCTCAAAGTGTAGGCCTCAGTACGACGCATTGAACGCACCATTTTCCATCATACTCACGACTCATAACTTTTTATCTCCACTGAAATGGCGACATGACTCTTAAGGCTCACAAGTCACGTTAAATTAAAAATATAAACAATGTTATCCCTTTTAACTAATTAAATATTTATAAAACAAATAGCTGCGCCCCGCGGTCTCACCTGCGTAAGTTTTCATCCCGTGAGAATATTAGGATAAAAAGAATCCTATATATTATTCCTGGTTATAAACTATCGGTGTACCAAATTTCATTTAAATATCTGCAATAGGTTTGACATTAAAGAGTAACAAACATGTATATGTTGCAGTCAAACTCTTAACCAGTCAACTGTACAGTAAGTCTTAAACAGTACTGTTGACTAGCAAAATTAGTCAAAAGTACTTTTGACTGAACAGGTTGGTAAAAAGTTGTTTTGACTGAAAATTATTGGTTATTAGTAATTATGACTGCAAATTTGCAGTTAAAAGTACTTTTGACTGACGCTCTTCGTCAAAAGTAGTTTTAACTGCAATAAAGCATCAGTCGAAAGCACTATTAACTCGATAGATATGAATAAAAAAGATATTTATTAAATGTGACATCGTTTATTACGAAAAAATTGGCATTACAATCAATACAAAGAAGACATACACTTAAAAATTGACATTAAAATTAATAATCAGAAAATCAGCTTATAAAAACACAGTACCTATATTATCACGTTAATCGCTTTTCTGAAATAATTATTAACTTTAATTGAAATTAAATAACCAAAACATAATCCGCGATTATATAATGAGAACCTTGCAAATTATGTATGTTTTATTTATTACACACTAGCTTTCCGCCCGCGGCTTCGCTCACGTAGAGATCGGTTATATCGCGCTTTTAGATTTCTCTCGTGAATATAATTTTTTTCCGGGATAAAAAAGTACCCTATTATTTAATCCGGACTTCTATTTTTACGTCTGCAAAATTTCAAAACAATCGGCTTAGTAGTTACGGCGTGAAAGCGGAACAAACAAACAAACTCACTTTCCGATTTATAATATTAGGATATTTGGTGTACACATACAAATGTTCCAGTAATCTCCCTTGGGAACTTGATGTTTTTTTTAGGACCAAAAGTAGCCTATGTTACTCTCCATCTTTTCAACTAACTGTATGCCAAAAATCAGGTCGATTGATTGCTTAGCTACGGCGTGAAGGAAGGACAAACAAACAAACAAACACACTTTCACATTTATAATATTAGTATGGATTATTTATGCATTGTGATCATCATACGTGTTTTCTTTTTAATAACTTTACATATTTTTCTTTTGATATCACATTGAATAGGCTGTCTTTCATATCTTCTATCGCTAAAATTCTTTGCAAAAAGCGTTCCTTCTTTTCGTAGTCACTCATTTTGTTCTAATTTCAGCACGTTCTCCACTAATAACGAGTAATATAATAGTTTATATATGCTTTTGTCGTTATTTTTATCGACCACTTTAACTTTTATATAATCTCACAAACTTTCGCATTTACATATATTATTTATTAGTAGGATTTTAATTTTCTTAAAGTGTTAAACCATAAATTCGTAAATAATTTAGAATTAAGGTAACCCTAGATCCATTTGATGTATGTATAATTAGATTTAATTACCTACTAAGTAATCTAACAACTTTTTAGATTCCCATATTATACACATAATATACCTAAAGAAAAAGTTTGCATAATACATAACAATATAATGACTGGTAGAATTATTTCTAAGTGAATCAGCCATTGATTAGGTAATAGAAAAACTTAGCTGAATCTAAAACCAAATTCTGTTAGTTCCGCCTAGCCGCTTCCCAACTGTCTTGGGTGGGTTTCCAGTCTTACTTTATACAGTTAAATACCAGTATTTTAAATGGAGCGAATGTATATTGAAAGCATCAAAAATAATCATTTAATTTAAAGCTAAAATTAATACTTACCGTATCCAATGTACATTTTCTGCCAGAAATCGGCAGTGCCTTGACGTAATTGAAGGAGTTGATAGACCAGACATAGACGTCGATTTTGAAGAACGACTCCGGTATCAGATTGAACGAGCTGTCGATCAGAGTCACTTGGTTTTTATGATCGTGTACGTAGAGCTGTAACAAAATGAGACTCATAATAGCCTCTAATGCCAGGAGGGCAATGAGGTCGAGCCCCATGGCATTAAAGGCCGCAAATCAAACTAGAGGTTACTATTGGTAGGAACCCCAAGTTATGTCGAAATCTGTTATGTTTTTTAGTAAAATTCTATGGCTAAATTACTGACTTTTTTTTTTTAATAGAACACATGAATATAAATTAAAATGAATAAGCTCATTAGGTTGCTGATTGGAACCCTTGTTTTCTTTTATATGACGACCTTCTATAAACTTTAAAGATTTCCTTTATTAATCAACACGACCCGACCTTTTCTTCAATCAACGGATAAATTTCTTTCACACAGCCAATCTAAAATCAAGTAACTTTTTTTCATAAGATCAATCGAAGTCTTGAGGAGCATTTTTATTTTACATCCTTTCATTCGTACATTTATTTGCCTTTCAGATTTTTAGGAAGGTTATACAAATATACGCTGATATTTCATTCCTTGTTGATATGTTTCTTTGTTTAAAGGATGTAAGGTTATCTCAGGAAAGATGGATGTAAGTGTCACATGTCTCACGTTTCAATGAAAAGGTTATTCTCTTGCACGGAACTTCCCTTGCCTCAAGTACTTTGTTTGTGCTGAAATAATCACAAAGGCGAGCAACCGCTCTTCTATGCATCGTTCATTTCGGGACAGTAGGTGACCCGTGCAAAGTATCCGCACATTCATCGAAATAAATCCCATTTCGAAATATCTCGATGTTCACGATAGAGGATCAATAGGTGAAAGCAGGATTTGAAAAATCCTACATTTTGAAAACCATTGAAATGTGAGAAATTTGTATATTTTTTCGTTGTAGCGATTCAGAACAACTTTAAAATGATGCCTCATTTATGTATATGAGGGAAGTTATGATGTACAAACAAAAAACCCTTGACTAAATATTTTTGATCAAATACAGAAAATAAAAATTTCTACTGTATTAGTAGAAAAAGTAGCTGTGATGTTGAGTCACTATAATTTAATAGGTTTTGTATCTTATTTATTTTGATAGATTATTTTACATTTCGTAACTCTAAGGATTTGGTAAGCCCTGTAGACTTTAATCTATAGATCATTTCTTATTTTATCAAGTACCAAAAAAGCATAGGCTGTCCTTCCGGCTATAGTAGATGTGATTTGAAGACATTGTAAAAGCAAAATATTTACTACACGTACGTGTGTTTTAACATTTTGTAGATTTAGATTTCCAAATCACAAACAATTAGATTATTACATTCTGTCAGCCGTGATCTTGTTAAAGTTATTTTTTTTATTTAATTATATTTATTACAACCACCAGTAATTGGTACAACACTTAAATAATTATAAGTTAATAATTATAAGTTCTTAGCTAGTTACACAACATATTAAGGTGGCTAAAGCGGGCACCTTTACTTCTATTATTGAACAGTATCGATAACTTTCTGCGAATATTCGACGTTGAGGAAGGTTTAGGTCTCTAAGTATGACTCTTGTACATTAGCTAGTAAAGATATATTTAAGTTGTAATAGGAGACAATTTTTTACAGTACCAGAGGAACTAATACAACACCAGTTTCTTAAACAAGTTCATCATAAATTTCAATGGCAACTTACCACAGAATATTCACTGGAGCTCTGGCCCTTAACTACAATATCCAGTGCTTCATCGGAAACCATTCCAGGAAGTAAATTAGTCTGGTTATCTGCATGTTCCCTGTATTGGACAGAAATATGGTAAGTAGCAAATCCTGTTCTATTTGTCAAGTTGTCTCTAAGAAAATTGTTTCTTTTATGCTCAAAGAAATGTTTATTAAGTATGAGAAGGTAGTCTTATTGCCTTATTTGTTATGTATTTTGGACACGAGCCGTAGCGCTGCGTTATCTTCTTTACAAATGAGCCTAACAAACATGCCTTGGTTAATGCGGTGCGTGGGTTGAGTTCTCATTGTGATCGATTCCCACACGGTACAAAATATTATTATAACCTAACCTAACCTAATACTTGTTCCGGTTCGTGTTTAGTTTATAATAACTATGTGTGACGACATCAAAGGTGGCCGGTAGTGGCTGGCAGGGAACTGCTCAGGATCGAGCTTGTTGGCGGGAGGTCTATATCCAGTAGTGGACGAGTAGAGGCTTATGATGATGATGATGATGATGATGATGTGTAGTTATGACAGAGATGTAAATAATAGGGAGGAAAATTTTAATATTAATAAATAATTGATCAGAAAACATTTGAAAAATAATGATCATTCCTCAAACTGACATGAAGTATGCTATATCAAATTGACAGCAATGTCCCATGATAGTGAGCACAGATCGGAACATCTCTGAACAGTTGTGCGCCCTGGAGCTCCAGTAGCACTCCACGACTACGTTACTGCATGGCCTCTTGAACTGCAAAAACATAACAAGAGATTGTTTTTGAAAAGGAAATCTGTTTATAATTAAAATTTTAAAAAATTGCGGATAAAACTGAAAATTCAGAATAAACTTTTTTCTGTTTTACGTTAATAATAATATACCTAAGTTATTTTGACCCCAATTGTCAAAATTGGACTACTCTGTAAAAGGTGTGGTCATGTGGTCAAAAAAGGCAAAAATTACGCGTCAACTTGAGAACCTCCTCAGTTTATTTTTTGTCAAAAAAAAAAAATGGAATTATTGTTGTTGTTTTTGTTCAACGATCTATGAACAATAATACTTCCATCAATTAATTGCTTTGAATCAGTTGAATAATTTAAAGATTCTGTAATCATTCAACTGGTTTATTTGGCGAATTAGAATGCCCACTTTTTAGACCAGCACCCAGCATGTGCAGTTTTGAATAAAGTAAGTCAAATAGTCGCATGTACCATTTCCAGAAGAGCCTTTAAAGAGTATCCAAGATCTTCAAGCAAGGAATCCATCTTCCGGACGTACGTCTCTGGCGTGTACTCCTTACGTTTGACTTCTGAGAAACTCTTGTAGAAATCGTTTATTTCCGTCGTGTTCTAGCCGCGAAGGATTCTGAAAAGTAAACATTATGTATTGTGCGTTTATTTGCTTCTTGTTTCACACGGTATCTTAGGAATATATAGTTATAGTTAATATTATTTATCTACATATGATACTTCTGTGTATGTCACATTAATTTAAACCACACTGACAAGCGATAGTTGTTGATCCTAATTTCTACTATCCTACTAAATGATTATTTATTATACTACGACGTCACATCCTCTAGATTTATTTGATTCACTTGGTAGTCCACTTTCTAATGTACTAGGCATCGCACAATTTTTAGAGCTAGAAAAATAAGATTGTAAAAATTAAGCAGATTGACTATGACGTAGTTCCTTCCCCCACTACGTTACCTGCGCGCGCGCCAATATAACTTTTGCCATTCGCTTTTCTTGTGCGGGCATCGCAACATCTATAATATTTCGAGTACACCTCGCGTGTGATTTAGTGAAAACTGTAATACCTGTTTTACCATAACGGGTAAACGAAAACACGGAGGTAAGGAATCGCGGATACGGAAGAAAATAAGACGGTTACAAAAGCAACTTAATCACGACTCGGAAACGAGTGAGGGTGAGTCATGCTTGTTTAAGTTATTGAAAGACTATTCCTAATTACCTTTACGCAGGATTACATCTATCGACAGCCGTATTTGTTACCATATATTTAAAAAACATACTGTCACAAATTAAATAACCGTCTACCGTCAATATGTATTATTATTATTTTTCTATGTTTTCCGTGTGTATTCCTAAATTTAGGGCAACGATTTTAAAATAGTTTTAACTATATTACTATGTAGTCTCTTATGCTATTCTCCGCGACGCGATCGCGGCTGATAGATTATCTTTACCGGCAGGCTATTCTTTGCGACGTGATCGTTATAGATAGCTCTAGACGGCATATAGCCTTATGAGGTGACACGGTTATTCTCCATGACGTGATCATGACAGATAACCATTCAGTCTCGTGTTGTAACGTGATTATAACCAATGACTCTAAAATACACAACCGTAAACGCAGTATACGATTGTTTCGAATAACTCAAAAACAACGACCAAGTTGTTTCATTCCATACTCAGACCCTTGGCCATTATCCCTCCATAATTCGCGGCCATTATCACCAGGCGCCTTATCGTCTTATGAACAAACTCTGGTGGACCTGTCGGAATCGGACGATCCAGATGTGCCAACACAACTAGTCAGGTCCGCCGTAACTCCTGCCCTCTGGTCAGGAAATGTGAACAGGACCCAAGGGGAACACCCTTCGGAGGGTGCCATTGAACATGAAACACAAATCGGTGCCTCAACGCTGCTCTCAGAACCAAGCCCCAGCACTAGTAAACATGTCATTGCTACAACTATTCAGGAATCCCTACCACAGGAGATTCTAGAAGCCCTCGAAAAATTGAAGGGCAAGGACGAAGGCTTTGGACCACCGATTCCAGACGAGATTGCTAAACGTTGGGGGTGTATCCTAGTCTACGGTCTGACGAGAGAACAGAAATAGGAAGGGTTATCAAAATCACTAGTACCAGAAAACTTCAAGTTTGCTAAAGCACCCCTGTTAAACCCAGAAATCATCCCGGTTCTAAGTGACTCTGTAAAAAGCAAAGATAAACTACTGGAAAAGGCACAAACCCATCTTGGTTATGGCATTGCAGGGTTAGCAAACCTGGCATGATCCATCAATAACGGGGACACAGACAAAATAGAACCCCTGAAGAAAATATCAGATATCAATAAGATAAAACTGGTGGTCACATCTCTTTATAAAAAATTTACACAGCTCATTACCGATGTAAAAAGAGACACCTACCTTTTTGGAGCCAATCTAGGTGAGAAAATAAAGGCATCAAAAACTGCCGAAAGGTCTGGACTCCAGATAAAACGTGGTGATCCTACACCTACAGCCCGGAGATATACACAGCAGGGAAACTGGCGGGGCCCACGCAGAGTTCAAAGTCAACAAGCATGCAGACAGGATGGGCAGAGACCTCGCTTCCATGTTCATATGAACAAACTACCAACATCAGCGGCTCAGCGCCAGACACCATCATCGAAGACCAACTTCAGACAACACAAACCTTAAACGAGGTAACTATACCCCATGCGGGTAGACTAAGCTACTTTCTTGACAACTGGTGTGATATAACTAATAATCCTGTAATCTTAAGTCTTGTAAAAGGTTTTAAATTTCCCTTTTCTAAACCTGTTGTGCTAATAGCTATTTCAAAAAACCAAAATTGAAGTATGTAATTCTGAAATATACAATATAAAAGCCGAGATATCAAAATTCCAGTGTTCTGGTGCTGTTGTGGGTACTACCGTACTTGACCAATTTTTATCAAAAATTTTTTTTTTTTTGACTAACAAAAGTGACTGATCATTCAGATTCATATTAGATTTAAAGAACTTTAATAGTTTTATTACAACACGATATTTTAAAATGGAGGATATTAGAACTGTTACAAAATTAATGAGTATTTACGATTTATATTCAAACAGGAAATTTACGAATTCAAATGTTTACCATTCGGTTTGTCCTTAGCACCGTGTATTTTCACTAAATTAATGAAACCGGTGATGGCTACTCTAAGAAATAGAGGCTTGATATTAGCTTTTTATTTAGATGATATCATTTGTATTGGTAATAATTACTAAGAATGCCAAAAATGTGTTATAGACACAAAGGTATTATTAGAACATCTGGGTTTCGTCATAAAGTTTGGTAAAAATAATTTAGAACCGAAATAATCCCAAACTTTCGTTGGTTTCGAATTGCATTCGCAGGGTTATTATTATTTAAAATTACCCAAAGAAAAACGAGTGAAAGTAAAAAAGTGTGTTAAAAATATTTCTAAACAAAAACTAATATCTATTAGAGATTTTGCTAAATTCCTTGGTAAACTTTGTTCCGTATGTTCAGTCTCTTACGGCGGGGTCTATACCAAATTTTTTGAACCCGAAAAATTCTTAGCTTTGAGAAATTCGAATAATGATTACGATAAAACCATGACGTTACCAATTAGCCTAAAACCAGACTTTACATGGTAGATGGATAATATAATGAGTGCAAAAAATCCAATACGAAATGGACGTTATGAAATAGAAATATTTTCTGACACTTCCCTGACAGGCGGGAGTGTATTTTGTAACGGGGAAAGGACAAGTGGGTTTTGGAATAATATAGAACTCAAGTGTCACATAAATTTGCTAGAATTAAAAACCGCTTTTAACGGACTTCAGTGCGTCGCCAAACAACAACGCAATAAAGAGATATTGCTGCGTATCGACAATACGACAGCAATATCTTATATAAATAGATATGGTGGAGTACAATATTCAGACCTAAATGATTTAGCTAGGGAAATCTGGCAATGGTGCAAAAAAAAAAAAAAAAAAAAAAAGGCAATTGCATATATTTGCGTCATATATAAAGTCTACAGACAATTTTGAGGCAGACAAAGAATCAAGGCGTAAAAACATCGATACGGAATGGAGCCTATCCATGTTACCCTTTAAAGAATTCATTCATAAGTTTGGTTGTCCTGAAATCGACTTATTTGCTACTAGAGTAAATGCTAAGAGTGACAAGTACATCTCATGGAAATGAGACCCAGAGGCGTTCAACATCGACGAATTCACGATAGATTGGGGCTTATTCTTCTTCTCGTTCCCTCCATTTTCATTGATTTTAAGATGTCTATGAAAAATCGTAAATGATAAAGCTACAGGTATAATTATAGTACCATATTGGCCTAGTCAGCCTTGGTACCCGGTTTTTTTTTTGAAGTTGTCACAGGGCAACCTTATTTATTTTAAACCCGATCCTAATCTTCTACTGTCTCCTTTCAGAACCAGACGCCCATTTTGGCCACGACTTGCCCTGGTGTCATCCCTATTATCAGGGGAGCATATGCAAGACAAGACTTATCTCCCGATGTTATCGAAATCATGATTGCGTACTTAGCATCTTTAAAACAATACAACTGTGCCTATGAAAAATGTTGGCAATTTTGTACCAATAATAATATATGTGGCTATAGTGCAAATATTCTACTAATATTAAGGTTCCTAATAGCGGAGCTCGAAGAGGGGGCGAGCTATTCCACCCTTAATTGTATTCGCTCAGTGTTGGCTCTAATATTAGGCAGGCATTTAAGCGCCGATGCTCGGGTTCTCGGTTCTATAAGGTTGTTTTTTAGAAGGAACCCTAGTTTCCCCAAATATCAGGCAGCTTGAGACCCAAACCTGGTCCTCAGCTATAGCTAAAACTGGTATCCAAACGATGAATTACAACTAGATAAACTTACTAAAAAGTTGGTAGCTCTACTTGCGTTGTTGACTGCACAACGCGTACAGACGCTATCATTATTTCGTTTATGTAATGTTAGAGCTAATGACTCAAACTTTGAAGTAATTATAACAGATATTATTAAAACTTCAGCACCAGGACATAACATGCGACGATTAATCATTCCGTTTTTCCCTTATAAAATAGAGAATTGCCCTGGCAAGACTTTGTCCTCATACCTAGAAGCAACTCAGAAGCTTAGAATTTCTTCCGAAACTGATAAAACTCATACTAACTAGTGCCTCTTCTATTAGCCGCTGGATTAAACTAATACCTACTGAGAGTGGGGTAGACACGACTATTTTTTCCGCGCATAGTACGCGTCACGCATCTACCTCAGCGGCTAAAAGAAGTCATATCTGTAGACCTTATTAAGAAGTCAGCGGGGTGGTCTGGAAACTCATTAACGTTTGCGAAGTTCTACGACTGACCTCTAGTAAGTAATTATGAGGAGGTTTTTGCGACCGCTATTGGTAATTGATTTGTCAAAAAATCTTAGTTAAATGATATAATTATAATACAGTGTCATAAATCATAGCGTGTTGTGTAGTGTTGTTAATTATTAATATTGTTGATTTGAAAACATAACTGAGAGTTTCTATTCCAAATCGTCCGCTCTCCTCTGTTATGCTTCACCTATTTCACTCCAGGTTCTAAACATCTACCAAGTGAATCAAATAAATCTAGAGGATGTGACGTCGTAGTATAATTGATGGTTAAACGAACTTACCTTAAGTGATGTTCGACCATAATTATACGAGACGTCACATCCGAAAGATTTATTACCCACCCAAACCCTATGATTCCAAGATCAATCATAAAACTCCCCAAATCATATCGTGACATAGGCTCAGCTTCTCTAAAAAGAATGGCAAAAGTTATATTGGCGCGCGCGCAGGTAACGTAGTGGGGGAAGGAACTACGTCATAGTCAATCTGCTTAATTTTTACAATCTTATTTTTCTAGCTCTAAAAATTGTGCGATGCCTAGTACATTAGAAAGTGGACTACCAAGTGAATCAAATAAATCTTTCGGATGTGACGTCTCGTATAATTATGGTCGAACATCACTTAAGGTAAGTTCGTTTAACCATCAATTATAAATGCGATAAACATTCACAAAACTGAAGACCTGTGATTGCTTTTTATGCTACCATTATTGTAAATATGTCGTTGGTGTGCCATAATAAATAAATAAATAAATAGGTTCTGAAGATTTATGTATGTATGAATGTTTTTCGCGCTTTCACGCACAAACTGCTGAACAGATTTGGATGGATATTGGCATACAGGTTGTTTGAGTTAATACAGGATATATTTTTTTTTTTTTTATGGGGGACCCCCCCACAGCGCTGACTTCCACGTAGTGTTCCCCGGGCAACGCCGTGTCTGACCACCGTAACGGAGTGGCAGACCGGTGGCTAACGAGCGCTGTGACCTACGCGATCCTACTTTCTTGTACTCTGAGGGCGATTGCGTAATTGTGGATATTTTAATTGTGGTTTTTGTTCTAACTGTGGGTTTTATTTCTATTGCGGTTTTTGGTTGACGCTATGCCGAAGCCGAAATCATTGCGGAATGCCTCCGGGCGTTTCGTTTCAAAAGGCCCTTCTCAGGGCCAACCAACCGGCCCTTCTCAGGGCCAACCAAAAGGCCCTTCTCAGGGCCAACCAAAAGGCCCTTCTCAGGGCCAACCCGACGACTTGTCGGCGTCGGAAGCCAGTCGCGCACCATCGGCGGCGGGCTCTTGCGGGGAGGACGAGTACTCCGACTCGGACATGGGGTCCGTTGTCGGGGACTCGTCGTCCGTGTGTGGAGTGGCTGCGGACCGCAGCTTGAAGAGGGCCTACCTGAGGCCCGGGTCCGAGTGTTCTTCGGACTCGGCCAAGGGTAAGCCCAAACAGAAGAAGCCGAGGGCGAAGACTTCTTCGCTCTCGACTTCTTCTCATACTGGCACCCATGATGTGGGTCTAGCGGACGCCCAGCGTCAGCTTGACTTGGCCAGACGGGCCGACCTCGAGCTGGAGCTGGAGGAGAAGGTTGCCGCGAAAGAGAGACAGGCGCGTGCAGCCAAGTCGAGGGCCGGATATGGTTCAGCCCTCGTCAGTTTCGAGGGATTATCCGTGGCGGAGCTGGCCCGACTGGCAGAGGAGGACAAGGAGGAGATCGTCGAGGTCGCCTCCAAGTCCTCCAACCTGAAGGGCACGATTCAAAAGGCCCTGAAATGCCGAGCAACTAGCCTGCTCGGCATTGTGTCTGAACTGACGCAGCGTACTGCGTCAGAGGAGACGCGGCAGCTGCAGGCGAGGGTGGATCGCCTGCAAGCAGAAGTCAGCCAGCTTCACAAGAAGCTGGCTGAAGCTACGGCCCCGCCCCCGTCAGCAGCGGCCCCGTCGGCAGTGGTTCCCGCCCCCTCCTCCTCCAATCTCGAGGAACTGTTCCGCAAGGTTGTCATGGAGGAGAGGGCGTTCATCCGTGCCTGTTTTGCAGGCATAGAAGACCGCCTCTTGCCCGAACCGCGTCTCCGTCCACCACTAGCGGCGGACAAGACGCCGACAGTGGCTCCCCCTGTCCCAAAGCCCTCAAAGGGCAAGGGCAAGGGAAAGAAGACGCCGGGGGCTCTGCCTCCCCCCGGTACGAGTGCGGGTGCCGAACTGGGGCCGGTTGCCATCGCGACACCTGCCCCCCAGGTTCAGGAGGGAGACGCCCTCCTCCCCTCCACCACCCCGTCCAACCAGCCGTGGTCAGAGGTGGTGAAGAGGGGCAGGAGGAAGAAGGCGACCCAAGCCCCGGCAACCCCAGCGGCTGCACCAGCGGCTGCCTCGGCAGCTAAAAAGTCTCCGAGGCTGGTTGCCCCCAAATCCGCGGCGGTCACGGTGACCATCGTGCCCGAGGCCGCGGAGAGGGGGGTAACCTACGAGTCCGTCCTGAGACGGGCTCGAGCCGTCGCAGACCCCGCCGAGTTGGGGCTCGGTAACTGCCGACGTACCCAAACCGGAGCTCGACTCTTCGAGTTTCCGGGGAAGGACGGCGGCAGGAACGCTGACTTATTCGCCGGCAAGTTGAGGGAGGCACTTGCCGACGTGGCGAAGGTCGCCAGGCCGACCAAAACCACAGCCATTGAGGTGACCGGTCTAGATGACTCGGTCACCAAGGAGGAAGTGGTGGAGGCGGTCGCGAAAGCCGGTGGCTGCGAACCCACAGCGGTGCAGGCTCGGGATATCAGGCCCGGCCGCGGTGGACTGGGCACTATCCGGCTGATGTGCCCAGTCGCCGCAATGTTGGCCGTCCAGGCTAAATGCCAGGGACGGCTTCTGGTAGGCTTCAGCCGGGCTGTGATCCGGGTGCTTGAGGCAGCGCCAATGCGCTGCTTCAAGTGCTTCGGCATCGGCCACACCCGAGCCATGTGTCCATCCACCGTGGATAGGGCGGACACATGCTTCCGCTGCGGGAAACAGGGGCATATGGCGGCCACGTGTGAGGCCACCAAGTCGCATTGCGCCGCGTGTGCCTCTAGTGGCCGCCCCGCGGACCACGTGATGGGGGGGAGGTCATGCCGACCCCCGTCTAAGAAGGGCAAGCCGCAGGCGGTTATAAGCCGTCCTGCCGCTGCTGCCACTACCCCCGCTGATATCCCATCAGCGGCGGTGGCCGAGGGTGATGCGATGGTCGAATAATGGGTACCGACCGTCGCATCCTGCAGGCAAACATCAACCACTGCCGGGCTGCCCAGGACTTACTGGTGCAGTCAATGGCCGAGTGGTTGGTGGATGTGGCAGTGGTGGCCGAGCCGTACTATACTCCCAGCAATTGGCTGGGAGATAGTGACGGCTTGGTGGCAATCGCGGTGCGGTCCTCCACGGACTCCCCTCCCCTCTCGCTCTTAGAGAGGGGACCGGGATACGTGGCCGCCGCGTGGGGAGGGATGGCCCTTGTGGGGGTCTATTTCTCCCCAAACCGCCCACTTCAGGACTTCGAGGACTTCCTCGGAGTCCTGACGGCGGTCATAGGTAGGGCGACAACGCGTCAGGTCTCCGTTTTGGGAGATCTGAATGCCAAATCGGTGGTCTGGGGAAACCCGGCCACCGACAATCGCGGACGGGCGGTCGAATTGTGGGCGGCCACGTCTGGTCTCTCCCTCTTGAATAGGGGGAGCGTCCAGACGTGCGTGCGGCGGCAGGGCGGGTCCATAGTGGACCTCACCTTCGCCACACCGGCACTGGCCGCCCGCATTCGTAACTGGAGGGTGGAACTGGGGGAGACGATCTCGGATCACCGCTACGTGCGATTCGAGATCTCCCCCCAGAATCCACGGGGGCGCCGCAGCACCCCCTCATCGTCGGGCCGTTCCCCGTTTCCAAGGTGGGCTCTGACCCACCTGGATCGGGAGGCGGCACGGGAGGCCGCGTTCGTCCAGGACTGGCTTTGGCCAGGTCCCGGCGTGGACGTCCTGGACGTGGACGCGGCGGCGGCCCGACTGAGGGGGTCATTGACCGAGGTGTGCAACGCCAGCATGCCTCGGTCGAGACGTCCACTTCCCCGACGTGCCGTGTACTGGTGGTCGGAGGAGTTGGCGGAGCTGCGGGCCTCCTGCGTGGCGGCACGGCGGGCCTACACCCGCTCGCGTCGGCGACGTCGACGGGATCTGGCTGACGAGGACCGCCTCTATGCCAGATACGTGGAGGCGAGGGCGGCCTTCAAGTCGGCCATCGGCGCCGCCAAGGAGGCTGAGATGCTGGAGGGTCTCGACAACGACCCATTCGGGAGGCCATATAAGGCGGCGCGGAACAAACTGCGTCGCATTGGTCCCCCGGTTGCCGAGACCCTCGAACCAGCGCTCCTGGATGGGGTGGTGCGGTCCCTGTTTCCGCGCAGGGATCCACACTTCACCCCACCAGCGATGGGCCCGCCAAGAGCAGCGGCTCTACCGGAGGAGGAAGCTCCTCCTCCTCCGGTTTCAGAGGAGGAATTTGGCGCGGAGACGAATAGTCGCCGACGAAAAAGACGGCTCCCGGCCTGGACGGCGTTCCCGCTCGGGTGGTGGCCATCGCGGCCACGGAGATGGAGGGAAGGTTTCGGGACCTCTACGACGCGTGCTTCGCGTCGAGGAGGTTCCCGAAACCTTGGCGGGAAGGCCAACTGTGCCTCCTCCGGAAGGAAGGGCGGCCGGCGGACTCCCCCTCGGCTTACCGGCCCATCGTCTTGCTTGACGAGGCCGGTAAGATGTTCGAGGGGATTATCGCCGCCCGCCTGAAGCGCCATCTGCGGGACGTGGGACCGGACCTGTCGGACGCCCAGTTCGGTTTTCGAGCTGGGCGTTCGACAGTGGACGCCCTGGCCCGTCTAAAGGGCCAGGTGACAGAGGCGGTAGGAGTGGGGGATGGAGTGTTGGCTGTGTCATTCGACATTGCCAACGCCTTCAACTCCATCCCCCACTCCACCATCCTGGAGGCGCTCCGGTTCCACGGTGTGCCCCTGTACTTGCGGGGCCTCCTGGCCAGCTACTTGGCGGACCGTGCCGTCCTCCTCGTGGACGGGGCTGGCCAGGTCCGGCGGTATGGCGTGGAAACCGGCGTTCCACAGGGGTCCGTTCTAGGGCCTCTTCTGTGGAACGTCGGTTATGACTGGCTCCTGCGGGGAACCCTCCTACGAGGCACGAGTGTCATCTGCTACGCGGATGACACTCTCCTCACTTCCCGCGGGAGCACCTTCCGGGAGGCGGCCAGTTTGGCATCGGCGGGCGGATCCTTAGTGGCGGGGAGGATCCGCCGCCTGGGCTTGAGGGTGGCGCTGCACAAAACGGAGGCCGTGTTCTTTCACGGCCTCCGGCAGCGCCCCCCACCCGACGCCCACATATTTGTGGAGGGAGTGAGGGTCGGGGTTGAGGCCCAGATGAAGTATCTGGGCCTCATTGTGGACAGCAGGCTGCGCTTCGGCCCGCATTTCAGCGGGCTGTCGACGCGCCTGCTGAAGGCTGCGAACGCCCTCTCATGGCTCATGCCGAACATGGGAGGGCCCAGCACGCGGTGCCGGCGTTTATACGCCGGCATACTGCGGAGCATGGCCCTTTACGGGGCTCCAATTTGGGCGGACTCCCTCCACAGGAGGGAGAACCTCACCGCCCTTCGGGCGCCCCAAAGGGCCATCGCCCAGCGGGCAGCGCGGGCCTACCGCACGGTAGGCTTCGCTTCGGCATGCGCTCTGGCGAGCACCCCGCCTTGGGAGCTCGAGGCCTGGGTGCTCGCCAGAGTGTACGAGTGGACGGCGGGGCGCAGGGCGCTGGGCGAGCGTCCGGCCCCGGAGCTGAGGGAGGCCGTCCGCCGGGAGGCGAGGGACGCCATCGTCCAACATTGGACGCGCGACCTCGCCTCCGCGGTGTTCGGCCGTCGCACCCTCGACGCCATCGGGCCGGTCCTGAAGGACTGGCTCGACAGGCGTCACGGGTTCCTCTCCTTCCGTCTGGTGCAGGTACTCTCCGGTCACGGCTGCTTCGGCAGGTACCTGCACCGGATAGGACGAGAGGAGACGCCGTCGTGCCACGGTTACGGCGCGGCGGAGGACACGGCGGACCACACCCTCGCGGTGTGCCCGTCGTGGGCCGTGCCGCGCCGCGATCTTGTCGCGGTGGTAGGAGGGGACCTCTCGCTGCCCGCCATCGTCAGAGCGATGGTGGGGAGCGAGGGGGCCTGGGCGGCGATGGCCTCCTTCTGCGAGGTCGTGATGTCGCAGAAGGAGGCCGCGGAGCGGGAGCGAGAGGAGGATCCCCTCGCTCCGGCGCTCCGTAGGCGGCGTAGGGGCAGGAGAAGGCGGGATTTCGCCCGCCTTCTCCCGCCCTGAGGTGAGCGGCGGGCGTGAGGCACGGGGGTGCCCGCGCCCGCCCTGCACCGCTCACCACGCGGGAGCCACGGCCCCTCTTTAAGAGGGGCAAATGAGGGCCCGCCTTCTTAGGCGGGTTTCGCCGGCGGGGGAGAGGTAGCTGAGGCTGTGCTAGTTTCCCACTCCCCCGCTACTATGGCGATGCCGGAGTTGCGCTGGGGTTTTTAGTGGGTATACCGGGAGGCTCTCTCCCGGGGAGTCCCACATACCCTTCCCGTCCCCCGACGGGAGGGGATGCGTAATTGTCATTTTCCCCAGCGAGAACAAAAAAAAAAAAAAAAAAGGATATATTTTTTATAATTTTGCAATATTTTTCCAAATTCGAAAATATGTAAAATTACATTTGTATAAAAGTAAGTAAGATCTAATACATTCGGTTCGGAATTGAATCCAGTCCTCTTGAGAGGGTTTAGATGAAAATTGCAGCAATTATGATACAGAAATTGCGTCACAGAAAATAATCAAGGTAGGGTATTGTTTTAGGGTTTCGTAACCAAAGGGTAAAAATGGAACTGTTTAGGAATTTTCAGAGATGGTGTATTTCTGTTACCGCTATTACAAAAAATAACAAAAACAGAATAATCAAATAAATATTCTTGTTTTGTATAGTTATGGGTCAGAACCTTTCATGTGCGAATTTTATTCTGTTTTCAGGGTTTCGTAGTTAACTAAGGGACCCTTATAGTTTCATCAAGTCTGTCTGCCTTACCATCCGCGGATAATCTCAGTGAAAGACAGAACCGTGACCGAATAGAAAGCTGAAATTTGGTGCTAATTTGTATAATCACGCTGAGAAAGTCGTGAAATGTGTTTGTTTGTTTGTTTGTCCTTCCTTCACGCCGTAACTACGCAATCAATCGACCTGATTTTTGGCATACAGTTAGTTGAAAAGATGGAGAGTAACATAGGCTACTTTTGGTCCTAAAAAAACATCAAGTTCCCAAGGGAGATTACTGGAATATTTGTATGTGTACACCAAATATCAAATCGTATCGTCAATAATTACAGGCCCATTTCCATTTTACCAGCGATATCAAAAGTTGTTGAAAAACTAATAAATAAGAGACTCTTGAAATTCTTGCACAAATTTAATACCTTAAGTAGCTCACAATTTGGATTCAGGCAAGGAGTTTCAACCGAGGACGCAGTTACAGGCCTCACTTCGATTGTGGCTGATGATTTGGATATGGGTAGCAAATGTTTAACAGTCTTTCTGGACTTAAAGAAGGCATTTGACACCGTCTCTGTTCCTATCCTCGTAAACAAATTGGAAGCTTCTGGTGTGAGAGGAATTCCGCTCAAAATGTTTAAAGATTATCTAACAAATAGAAAGCAACGGGTTAGGGTGGGAGAATACGTTAGTCATAATGCAGATGTCACATTTGGGGTACCTCAGGGTAGTGTATTGGGCCCCACATTGTTCCTGCTTTACATAAACGACCTCTGCAATCTTAAAATCAATAACACTAGAGTGTTTTCCTATGCTGACGACACTGCTGTAGTATTCTCCGAGAATTCTTGGCAGGAAGTTGCCCGAAGTGCTGAAACCGGTATGTCCCTAATAGCAGAATGGCTCAAAAATAACCTGCTCACTCTGAATACAGCTAAAACGAACTACATTTGTTTCAGTAAATCGCACAAAACACAACCAAATAATGATTTTAATATAAGGGTTCATACATGTGATGACTCAATTAATTGTCAATGTCCGACACTGCTCAGGGTATCACAAACAAAGTATCTTGGTGTTATTGTTGACCAGAGACTAACGTGGTACCCCCATCTAGAACAGGTCACTAATAGAATTAGGAAACTGAGCTGGATTTTCAAGACGCTGAGATAAATCGTATCAAAAAAAGTACCCACAAATTCAAATACCTCCAGAAATCTATTAAACGAAATATATGTAGCTTTAGTACAGTCGGTACTAGTGTACTGCATCCCCATTTGGGGGGGGTGCAGCTAAGACAAAATTCGTTAACCTTGAGCGGAGTCAACGAGCTTTGATAAAACTTATGTATTTTAAAAACCTTAGATATCCTACGCAAAAACTTTACCAAATTAGTAATTTACTCTCGGTTAGAAAACTATACATAATTAAAACAGTGCTTAAGAAACACAAAGAAACTCCTTTTGACCTTAGACTTACATTAAAAAGAAGAAAAGATATTATAGTTGAAGTTCCTCAAACCAAAACCAAATTCGCTAGTATGCAGTACAAAAGACGCTCAGCTCAGCTATACAATAGAATCAACAAAGAAATTTATGTTTATAATAAGAAACAATTCGAATTAAAAAAATCATTTGCTAGTTGGATAAAAACACTAACATATGATGAAACGGAGGCGTTGTTAAGATGTTAAGATGAACATAACCCTTCATCTGCCAAATCTTTGCACCATCATGCGCATATTCTAACTCATTCGTGTTCTCATTCATACTCACACACACTCACACACACACACAAGCACGCGCGCACACGCACAGAAGCGCACACACACACACACACACACACGCTCACACCACTCGCACGCACTTTCGCCTACTCACTCGCATGCCTGCGGGAGTGCTGTATGTATAGCCTTAAGCCCCTTTTTTTTATTATTCTTTTATTACTATTATTTAGTTTAATTTTGTATAAAGCAAGTATCTTAAGGAAACTTATTAAGTTATGGAAGAGCGGAGTTTCCTAACACAGGCTTTTCTGCTTAAAAGGAGGCTCCAATTACAAGACTGTATTGTTACTTGATGCTGAAATAATAAACAATAATTATTATTAAAAAAAAAAAATATATCCTTACTAATATTATACATCGGAAAGTGAGTTTGTTTGTACCACTTTCACGTCGTATCTCCTGAACCGATTGCTTTGAAATTTTGCAGACGTAAAGTTAGAAGTCCGGATTAAATAATAGGGTACTTTTTATCCCGAAAAAATTTGATATTCCCGAGAGAAATCTAAAAAGCGCGATATAATCGAAGTTAACGCGGGCGAAGCCGCGGGCGGAAAGCTAGTAGTTGATATTTTTGGGGAACATGTTTATTTTTACTTTGGAAGCGATTATTTTTACTCCTCTAACTTTTGAACATCAATTACTTAAAAAAAATATAAAAAAAACCAAAACAAAAGAATTTTATAAAGACTCTAAAAAAATTATTTTGTACTTGATGAGTATAAATAGTTTAAGAAAAATTGTACAAAATATTTCTGGACTAAGTTTGTAATTTAACCAACATATTTTTTTTTATCATAATTTAAATATTTTACTATCCTGAACGTACCTATCTTCTTTGAAATAAAAAAGAATAATTAAAATTGGTGCCCGCAACCCAAAATCACCATCGAACATTCAATATACAAAACCCATCCAGTGTGTATAAATTAGTAACCAATTGTAACACGTAGCCTTTTTTTATCTATTAAGTGAGTTCTAGTTCAACTAGTGACCCCACTTAATAGATAAAAAGTTGTGACGATCGGGAAACTACGGAACCCTATATTGAGCGTAGATCGTCACGCTCTTGGCTGGTTTTTATATTTATATCTCCGTCAGATTTCAAATCTTTTGTTTGTGAAGTCAGAACGAATAATAAGACCAAAGAGCAGGCTGAAAACTTTTTACATAATAAAACAAAACAAAGCACTGTCTACAGTGTCTACACAGCTGGGCCTAGGACATGTATTTTAATACGACAGTTCTTCATATAACGAAAAGCAATTGAAAGGAAATAGGGGAGTTATGTTTACATAAAAGTTAATTTTCCTATGGTTATGTCATCGATCTCATCACTATTTTCTTTTTATTCTCTTTATTTATAAAGGGTATTATCCACATGGATACGTCAGTAAACTATGTTCATATCACACAAAACTATTCTTGTAACATAATATGAGAGCGAATTACTGCCTAAAGTTCTAAATCAAGCCACAAACGATGCGTTAAGTCCTTACTGATTTTGGGTGAGTTAAAATATTTTGGATAAGTCCAACGTCCCACATGTTTAAATCAAACTCCCTAGCCAAAGTTCCCTCTCGTTTTTGTTCTTAACGCAATCCATCAGCAAATGTTGCACATCTTCAATTTTTTGAAGATAATATACAGTATGTTAAGAAAACCCCGTCCGACCCGTGAAGGTGTTGTTAGGTATCGATAACTGATTCTACTAATGGATACAAAACCGGGCTAAACTTAAAAAAAAATCCCCCTAAAAAAATAAATATTATTTCGCAAAAAGAGGTAACTTAATAAATGTGCGTTAAGCACCCTTCCGCGAGCGGCAGGCGGCAGGGCACGCGGCACGTGGTCGCATCGCTGTTCGCTCATAATAATACCGGTGTTGTCACTTTTGTAAAAATTACCAAATTTCGGGGAAGCTGGAATTAATTCGCGGGAAAAAAAGATTATTTCAAAATTCATTTGTATTGGTACTATGATGATTACGTAAAATTTTATATTATATTTGGTCATGTGTTTACAACTTTTTGCCAACAACAACTTTTGCCGTTGGATAGTGGCCGGATCTCATCGCTTCTATATAATAACTTTATTACAAACTAGCTGATGTTTCATCCTCATAACTTTTCACTCATAATGTTTGTTTTCAGAGAGCAGTGGTAGCCTAGCAGTTTCGGCCGCGACTTCCAAGTTGTAGGTCGTAGCTTCGAACCCTTTCAGGCGCTTTACTATGTGTAAATTATTTCATCATCACTGCTTTCAAAACGTGAGGAAACCTGCATCTCGTAGTGCTAAAAATGTCGAAGACATGTGACATCTATCAACGAGCACTGGGCCAGCGTGGTAGATTACTCTCTCATCAAGAGAGGGCCTGTCGCCCAAAAGTGGGACACAATATAGGCTGATTGTTAACTTTTCATCCCGTGAGAATATCGAAATAAAAATATTCGTAAGATATTTGTGATTATAAATCATCTGTGTGCCAAATTTCATCTAAATTCGTTCAGTAGTGTTTTGTGTGAAAGAGAAGAAACATCCATATAAACATTCTCAAACTTTCAAGTTTTATAATATTATAAGGATGTCAAAACACACAAGTTCTTCATTAATGTCGCCTCAATCAATCTTAACACTGTTGGAGGACTATTTTATGAAATACTAGCGGCCGCCAGCGACTTTCGCGTGGAGTTTGTTATGCTCCGCTCCTATTGGTCATAGCGTGATGTTATATAAAGCCTAAAGCCTTCCTGGATTAATGGGCTATCCAAGGCAAAAATATTTTTAAGCTATTGCATAGCTTCTATCGCGGGCCTTGAGCGCGGGGACCGAATCCAGAAATTCCGTAACGAAAAAACCTCACGCTCCCCACTCCGACGGGCACGGAGGTGTGGCTTGAAGGCCGTAGCCGTACATCGTCTAACGTCGTTTCAGTGGGCCTAGTATGAGTTTTCATTACGAAACTCGATCGTTGATATCGAGCGCGTTTGACTCAGCGATTGGCCGGCTTCAAGGTCGTAAGAACTCTCAACCAATGAGAGCGCCAAACGCGCTCTGTATCGACGATCGAGTTTCGTATTGAAAACTCATACTAGGCCTAAAGTTCGTCAGTCTTCGGCACGGTATATTTGTGCGCGTGCGACTACATCTTTTGAAAACAATTTATAGATTTTCAAAAAGAGCATGCATATTGCAGGGCGCGAACTCAGTTCTACACACTTGCCATGTTACTGATTAGATAGTCGCGATGTGCTAAACTTGTGATTAATTTTCTCTCTGAAATAGGTCTTCTATAGAGATATGTCATAGACGTCATCGACGTTGTCATGGCTACCTTAAAAACTTTTCATATAATTAATTATTAAGTACTTTTATTCAAATTAATTTAGTAGTGTTTTTATAAAATAGCTTTTTTTTAACGGAAAAGCTAAGATGAATGTCACGCTAATTTTTCATTGGACTTTTAAATTATTTATAGTGTTGTTTACTAAATAAAAGCGCGTGATTTTATAGAGTAAAAAGTGCTCACGCGGCCGTTTTTTCAACTGTTATTGGCGATATCCGCCATTATTGTGAAATATTTTTTTAAAGAATTTCTATAATTTGTTACACGTGTTATTGGCAAAATTGTGGTATCTATCCACAGGGACCAGATCAAGAGTTGAAGTTTTTATTAAATAAAATATTACAGAAAGATGTCGGGGAACAATGTTAATACGAGTACATTTAAGTGTACGAGTTGTAATATTGTTATCTCCGAAACGAAACAACGAAAGTTTAATAAAAATATGCTTGTCGGCTTTTTCTGAGGAAGACATTGATGAGGCAAAAAAGTTATTGTTTGTTTCTACGAAGACAAGACAAAAACATGTATCGAGGCGTAAGAACAAAAAGCAGAAAGACCTAAAATATACGATTACGTTTAAAATCACGGATCCCGAACAATCCCAGTTTTTGTGGCATATGACCTTCACAAATTGCCACCAGTTTGCTTTGACTACGTAGAACGTATAGTTGATAAAAAAAAGGCTATGCAATAGCTTTACCGCGGCAGTCTCCGAGTGCCACACGTCTTTTTTTAAATCGGACCTGTAGTTCCGTTAGCGCGTTCAAACAACCAAACAAACTCTTCAGCTTTATATATTAGTATAGATTAAGCTTGTAATATTTACTTCCGTACCTCAAAAAGTAAACAAATAACGCAACTCTTAAAGGACTACTTCGTTATCTGTCTATTTGTCCGTCTGTCAAGACCCTTTTTCTACTTAATATAAGGTGCTATCAAGAGGAAATTAATATCAATTACGTAGGACCCTCGGCGCTTCCCGTTCACCTAAATCATGATTTTTTTGTGATACTTATTTTATAATTCTTCGTTTATATTTTGTGTATGTAAGATATGAAATTGTTACATATTTTCGTAATTCCATTGGCCTTAGTGTACACTTACTCTAATGGGCAAATAATATGTGTAAGCTTTCCAAAGTACATACTGAAATATGATGTCTTTGTTATACTATCAGCCTTACCTTTACCCTATCAGATATACCTTTATGTACAAATAAATAAATCTGAATATTGAATCAAAATTGTTAATACGCAAAGTGAATCATAGGTGAAGAAAACATTCTAAAATTTATCAGGAACTTTTTCTTTCGCAATTACAATGTTACTTTTGCAATATTAACTGTACATTTAGTTTCTACGAATGATCGAAACTTTTTAACGATATGTTTAAGGGAAAAAAAATTTACAGCTACAGAGTTAGTAAGATATATTTTTTTTTAATTCGCATTATCATATATCGTTTAGACATAGTTCTGTTAAGTTTATTCGAGAAAGATTCTGGTAAGTAGTTATTTTTTGTTCGATTGAAATATTAACTCTAAAATAAAACTGCTAACATTTTTACTTGAGGACTGAGGAACAAATGTAAAAGTAAAGCTAGGCTGTTATGTATTAGTAACATTTATAGACGTAATCGAGCACAGGGAAATTATTTGGATTCATAAAAAGCAGTTTAAGTCATTTGTATTGTATTTTATGTACACTATTATGATAAATCATGTAGATTGTAAATAGTTATCATACAGTATGTTAAGAAAACCCTGTCCGACCCATAAGGACAATAAAGGTTAGGTAAACACATGACCAAATATAATATAAAATTTTACGTAATCATCATAGTACCAATACAAATGAATTTTGAAGTAATCTTTTTTTCCCGCGAATTAATTCCAACTTCCCCGAAATTTGGTAATTTTTAAAAAAGTGACAACACCGGTATTATTATGAGCGAATAGCGATGCGACCATGTGCCGCGTGCCCTGCCGCCCGCCGCCCTCGGAAGGGTGCTTACGCACATTTATTAAGTTACCTCTTTTTTGCGAAATAATATTTATTTTTAGTGGGTTTTTTTTTTAAGTTTAGCCCGGTTTTGTATCCATTAGTAGAATCAGTCGATACCTAACAACACCTTCACGGGTCGGACAGGGTTTTCTTAACATACTGTATAAGTGAGTGTAAATATTTAATGTCAAATGATTACAAATCTATTATTTAAAATACAAAAAAAAAGAAAATATCTAAAACTTAATACTTAGTAGGTACACTGTGTCGGGCCTCACAGAGAAGATGCGAAACCTGAATATAGTTTGTTCAGACTAAGCCACTGAATCGATTTCAATCTTTTACACCATGTTATATTTTTACCCAAATACATTTAACCGTTACCAAGCGCCCAATATTCAATTTACGGTAGATCATAGTACTTGGCACATGCGCAAGCCCGCGCAACAGCCGACACCACAGCTCGACACTGCTCGGGCGGGCGAGCGGGGTGTTGACCATATTTTTCTTAGGACAACCAGGTAAGATAACTCACTCGGTGGTAGGCCTCACCATCGGCCGCCGACGTAGTTACCACCCACCAGACAAAGTCATGCCGCCAAGCGATTCGTCGTGTTCCGGCATGATGTCTGGTGAAGCCGTTTGGAGGGCGGGTCTGAGCAGTTGTGTTGCGATGTATGCCGGGTACGATGCGCCAATTGTTGTCGTGTCGGGAGTTTGGTTGTGGAGGGTAGCGGGATCCGAAGCACGGTTTTCCGCTGGCCGACCGCAGGTAGCTGGGGGCCCAAGTAGTGTGCCAGCCACACATGAAAGGCTGCCCCGCCAACTGCGAAAAATCCCAGGGTGGCCCCATCGTGCCGGTTGGCGACCGGACGAGAGGACCCGATGGCGATCCCTGGGGGGGTTCGGGCGTCCCCGCAGTCTCCAGATCAATCTCCCTCTGGCCCGGCATCGTTGGTCGCATTGTTGGGATTAAAATTGCATCACCTCACTCAACTGCCGTCTTCCTTCCTATTCACTCATTTTTTTTTTTTTTCAAATGAAAAAGTCAAATAAGAAAAGTAGGTGTGTACAGCGGGCGCACGTCCTCTCTTTCAAAGTGCACCTCTCTAATATTCGAGGTCTGCACTCCAATCTCATTGCAGTACATCACCACCTTGAGACTGAGAAGCCCCATCTACTTTTCTTGACGGAGACCCAGATCAGATGTCCGTCTGATGCGGCATACCTCAACTACCCGGGATACGCATTGGAGCACCATTTCCTGCAGCGTGCCGGGGTCTGTGTGTATGTCCGCAATGACATTTGTTGCCGGCGCCTCCGTCACCTCGAAGACCCTCATTTCTCGTCCCTATGGCTGTTGGTTGACACTGGTGTGGACAAAATTGTTTACACTTGTGTCTACCGATCGCACAGCGGTGATCAGGAGACGACTCGTTTATTTGACCACCTCAGTGAGGCTGCTGACAATGCACTGCAGCGGCACCCTGACGCACACTTCGTCGCTCTGGGGGACTTCAATGCCTGCCATCAGGACTGGCTTTTCCCGTACCAGAGGACCGACCACGCTGGGAGAGAAGCTTGAAACTTCGCGCTTTCAATGGGCCTTTCCCAGCTGGTAAAGCAAGCGACTAGGGTGCCTGATGTAGTTGGTCATACTGCCAATTGTCTGGACCTTCTGCTGACCACTGATCCGGACAGGTGTGTTGTAACAGTTTCCTCGCCGTTGGGAACTTCAGACCACTGTCTGGTGAAGTCTGTGTCGACCTTCTCCCCACCAGATCACGACTCTCGTGGTGAACGGCGAATGTGGCGATACAGGTCAGCAGACTGGGATGAGATGCGCCATTTCTTTGCGTCTTATCCTTGGCAGCAGGTCTGCTTCTCTTCTAGCAATCCGTCGAGCTGTGCGGATGCTATAACCGATGTGGTGCGTCAAGCTATGGAATATTTTATTCCCTATAATGACGTGCCCGTCGGTGGCTCGGCTCGCCCATGGTTCAATGCCGATTGTGCCCAAGCCGAACAGCGTAAGCACACGGCATTTCTCACCTGGGTTGACGCTCGTGACCGCGGAGCTCCGGATCTAAGCTCAAAGAAGAGAGCCTTTAACCGTGCTGCCAAGTCCTACAAAAAGGCACTAAAGAAGGCTCGCTTCGACCGTATTACCCATATTGGCAACAAGTTATCTGCGCAGCCTTCCGGTAGCAGATCTTTTTGGTCCCTTGCCAAATCGGTCGAGGCGAACTTCTGTCGGCCCTCACTGCCTCCGCTGGTTAGGCCTGATGGAACACTGGCCCATACGGCGAGAGAGAAAGCAGGTCTCTTTGCATCTCTCTTTGCCCATAATTCGCGTCTTGATACTGGCAGTGCTACTCCACCTTTTTTTACCCCATTGCGGTACTTCAATGCCTGAGGTTCGCATTCGGAACAAGGAGGTTCTGAGAGCACTGTGTCGTCTGGACGTGAATAAGGCTAGTGGTCCGGATGGTATACCAGCGATTGTTCTAAAAGCATGTGCGCCCGAGTTGTCTCCTGTATTGACACGCTTGTACCGCCTCTCATTTGGGACTGGTATAGTGCCCAAGTCCTGGAAGCTTGCCAACGTGCAGCCCGTGCCCAAAAAGGGTAGTCGTGCCGATCCTACCAACTATCGGCCGATTTCGATCACCTCCATACTTTGTAAAATTATGTAGCGTGTATTGAACTCGCGCCTCTTGGCATACCTGGAAGGTAACGATCTCCTCAGTGACCGACAGTACGGGTTTCGCCGCAATCGGTCAACTGGGGACCTACTAGTGTATGCCACTCACTTGTGGGGCGAGGCCCTCGAGAGAAATGGGGAAGCGATTGCTGTCTCCCTTGATGTCTCGAAGGCCTTCGACCGGGTATGGCACACTGGCCTTTTGAGTAAGCTTCCAGCGTACGGCATTTCCCCTAGCCTGACTGGCTGGGTAAAAGACTTCCTGACTGAACGGTCCCTCCGAGTTGTTGTCGACGGATGCTCATCTGAGCCCATGTCGACTAATACCGGTGTTCCTCAGGGGTCTGTTCTCTCTGCAACTCTGTTTTTGCTGCATATTAACGATCTGCTGATGCCCGGTATCTATGGGTATGCAGATGACAGCACAGTTGTGGAGAGATACCTGCCGGATGCTCGGGCTAGTAGGGAATCAATCCGGTCCGAAAGAGAGGCCATGGTAGAGCGAACGAGTGTTGCACTTCAGGCAGTCTCCGAATGGGGCAATGCCAATCTTGTAGCATTCAATGCCGCCAAAACGCAGGCGTGTCTCTTCACCGCCAAAAGGAGCCCGTTCACCTTGGCTCCTACTTTTCGGAATGTATCCTTGGAGTGTACCGACCGCCTTCAGCTTTTGGGTGTTGAGATTTCCTCGAACCTAAACTTTGGGCGGTTCATTGAGTCCAAGGCCAAGGTGGCTGCCAGAAAACTTGGTGTAATCGCAAAGGTCCGGCAGTACTTCACACCAGGGCAGCTTCTAATGTTGTACAAAGCACAGGTCCGTTCGTGTGTGGAGTACTGTAGCCACATTTGGGCTGGTGCTGCTAAGTGTCACCTGGCCACTTTGGATTCAGTGGAGAGGCGTGCGAAGAGGCTGATTGGTGACCCTGATTTAACTCGAGTTGGTCTCCAAAGCCTAGAGCACAGGCGTAGAGTAGCCAGCCTTTCGGTGTTCTATAGGATACATTCTGGGGAGTGTGCGAGGGAATTGCACGATTTAATTCCCCCATCTCCGTTCCACCATCGGACGACCCGTCGTACGGCGAGTTTCCACCCTTATGTTGTTAACACCTCAACGATCCGGACGAAGCGTTTCGCCTCGTCCTTTATACCGCGTACATCGAGGGACTGGAACAATCTGCCGGCGGCGGTGTTTCCGTCGGACTACAATTTGAGTGTCTTCAAGGCTAGAGTGAATAGGCTCTTAATAAACTAGTGCGCTTTACCATCAACGATTGCGTCACTGCTTACCATCAGGCGGGATTGCGGTCAAGCGCTGGTTTATATTTTAATAAAAAAAAAAAAAAAAAAAAAAGATAACAAGCTCATAACTTTGTTGTCTTTTTAAATTTTACATATTATATAGATTTTTTACTTAAAAAGTTAAACTAACCAAGTATTTCAGGTTTCGCATAGTTAAGAACGTAACGGTAACGTTGTATTTAATATAAGTCTTTTATAAACATGGTATAATGATGTTACAGTCTTATTTAAATACAATTTCCACATGTTTAGCTGTACAGAATATGAATCAATAGTATGCAAAAGTAATAATTACGATCCGGACGAAGCGTTTCGCCTCCTCCTTCATACCGCGTACATCGAGGGACTGGAACAATCTGCCGGCGGCGGTGTTTCCGTACTACAATTTAAGTATCTTCAAGGCTAGAGTGAATAGGCTCTTAATAAACTGTTGTATCATACATCACTACTCTGTAGTCGAGTAACTAATACCATCTCTATGTATTAGTGTCTATGAATATAGTCTATTGTCTTGTCATTGTAACTTAGGATCTGACCTAGAAGAGGTCGTTTCCAATAATATAATTCTACAAGTGTAATAAACCAGTCTAATTATCTAAAGTCTTTAATATTTACCAACCGAACAATCATACATGGTGTCAGAAGAGTGAAAAAACCCAATACGAAGAAAGAAAATTCATAAAATGCAAAAGTCGGATGGCGTCGGTGGCGGCCATGACACCGGAGCTGCAATGAACAGTGGCTTGAAGGCGCTTAAAATATCGTCAGATGCAACAAACAACAATTACGAAACCTGGAAGCGCTGGTGGCAACAGTTCGAATTATACTTGTTGGCAACGGGTTTAGACAAGTCCGGTGAGAAACGCAAGATCGCCATTTTATTACATCACATTGGTGAAAAATGCTTAAATATTTTCAACACATTCAACATAAATATTGGAGAAAGCACATTACATGACGTCAAAGCCAAATTCGACGAATTTTTTCAACCCAGAAAAAATATTACCATGTATCGTTACATGTTTTTTACCACACGTCAACAGAAATCGGAAAGCATCGAGGATTTCTTAACCGATCTCGAAAATAAGAGCCAAGATTGCGAATTTGGAACGCTCAGAGAATCTCTTATCAGAGATATTTTTATCGCCAACTTGAGTTTGGACTTAGCACATGTACGTCAGAGACTGCTGCAGGAACCTGATCTGACATATCAGAGGATGCGAGAGCTAGCTAGGACACTCATCGTCGCACAGCAGGATGCAGACCAAATTGTCAAGAGGTCCACTAGTCAAGAGTCTGAAAAAGTCATGCATCTGCGTCGGAGGAGCCGTGGTCGAGCGGAGCGTCAGCGACGGCGAGCTTCACCAGTCAGTCAGCAGGGATCCAGCGCAGGGAGGTCAAAGTCAAGTCCCAGTCCTGAGAAGCGCTCGAAGACGTGTAGCCGCTGTGGACAACACCACCGCTACAAATGTCCAGCGCAGGGAGCTAAATGCAGGTCATGTAACTCTTATGGTCATTTTGAAAAATTTTGTTACTCCAATAATAAAAAAGTCAGTCATTTAGAGTCTTTTAGTTCAACTGGTAGTCAAGATAATTTTGTTGGAATTTTAAATTGTCATAAAATCAGTCATAGTCATAAGTATAGTCAATATAATTGTCATTTAGAGTCACAAAGTCATCACAATCAAAATCATTACAGACATAGCAGGTTGTCATACACACAGTCAGATCATAAGTTACAATCAACGGTCAGGTCGCACATAGGCCAGTCGCAGTCAATGTCTAAGAGATCTCATGAAGACTCATCTTGTCATAAAAAATATCCTGTGTCATATTTCTGTGATGAAAGTGGTGATAATGCCATATCTGAGAGGTCTAATAAAAAATGCCTCAGTGATGAAAAAAGGCTGGTGACTGATAGGTCTGAGAGATCCAATGAAGACTCATCTTGTCATATGTCATATCTCAATGATGAAAACACTAAACAGTCTGAGAGATTCACAGTCAAGTCAAAAAAGTCAAAAAGTCTTAGCCGAGATTCATATCTTAATGATGAGTACAGACACAAGTCTGAGGAATCTCACACAACAAACACTTGTAGAATTATTACAGCAAAGTCAACACATAGTAAACAGGTCAATACAGTCGAGTCAAAAGAAAACAAATACTATTCTAAACAGTCATGGAACATAAACATTTTAGTTGGTCATACACAAATTAATTGCATTATTGACTCAGGAGCTGATATCAATATTATGTCAAAGAAAACTTTTCAATCTTTGAAATGTCAAAGTCAAATGTCACTTGAGAAATGTCAAATAAACGTTAGTGGGTTTGGTGGTATATCAATACCCATTATGGGCAAAGTCAATGTAAAATGTAGTTTATCTTTAAATAATAGCACTATTAGTGTAAATATAGTGTTTATAGTCGCAGATTTAGTTTGTCCGAATGTTTTAGGTCTACCAACTTGTGAAAAATTAGGTATAATTCAAAGAGTTTTCTCTGTGTCTCAACAAAATTTTAGTGAACAAATTCTTACACAATACAATGATGTATTTCAGGGTCTTGGATGTCTACCTCAAGTCTGTCGCCTGAAACTCAAACCTGAAGCAGTGCCATGCGTGGATGCTCCGAGAAGAGTACCCTTCGCTTTACTGAACAAACTGCGCGATGAATTGGATCGCATGGAGAAAATGCAGGTCATTGAAAAGGTTTTTAAACCTACAGAATGGGTGAACAGTATAGTGATAACAGTCAAAAGCACGGGTCAGTTACGAATTTGTTTAGATCCTAGAAATTTGAATAAGAATATTATAAGGGAAATTTATCCACTAAAGTCAATAGATGAGATCAGATCTCAACTAGCAGGAGCTGTTTGTTTTTCTCATTTAGATGCATTTTCAGGATTTTGGATGCTTAAACTAGATGAATATAGTTCTGATTTATGTACATTTCAAACACCTTTCGGTAGATATAAATATTTAAGGTTACCTTTTGGTATTAATGCATCGTCTGAAATTTTTCAAAGAGTCATGATGAATTTGTTCGGTGATTTAGAAGGAGTTCTAATATTCATCGATGATATTTTGGTATATGGACCAAACGAGTTGGTACATAATGAGAGAGTACATAAAGTCATGCAACGAGCACGTGAAGTCAATTTAAAGTTCAATAAGTCTAAATGTAAATTTCTAGTTTCAGAAGTCTGTTTTTTAGGGTATGTTTTTAGTAAAGATGGTGCTAGGGTTGATGAAGAGAAAGTAAAAGCAATTGTCAATATGCCCACACCAAAAAATGTCAAAGAATTGCAAAGAATATTAGGTATGATCAATTATTTAGGTCCCTTCATTAGCAATTTGTCTCAAAAAACTCAAATTTTAAGAAATCTTTTGAAGAAAGATTCAGTCTGGACTTGGGATGAAAATCATAGTCAATGTCTTAAGAGTTTAATCGATGAAATTACAAATTCACCAGTTTTAGCTCATTATAATCCCAATGTACCATTAGTCTTGTCAGTCGATTCGTCAAAGTCAGCATTAGGAGCAGTCATTATGCAGAATAATAAACCTATTGCTTATAGTTCAAAAACATTAACTCAAACTCAGTCAAGGTATGCTCAAATTGAGAAAGAATTATTAGCCATTCAGTTTGGTTGTGAAAAATTTCACCAGTATGTGTACGGTCATAAAGTAACTGTTCATACTGATCATAAACCTTTAGTCTATCTTTTTAAAAAGCCATTACATGATGTACCAGCAAGATTGCAACGTATGATGTTAACTTTACAAAAATATGATTTGGAAGTTATACATGTTCCAGGTAAAGAAATGTTTATATCTGACACTCTGTCTAGAGCAGCATTGAAAGAAAATTATATACCTGAGAATGAGTCAGAAATATCTTGTCATGTCAATTTAATGCATTCAAGTCTAGCAGTCACAAAGGAGTACTGTACAAAATTGTTACAGAACACTAAGAAAGATGATACTTTGCAATTGTTAAAAAAGTATTATTATGAAGGTTGGCCAAAAAATAAAAATAATGTCAGTCTGTCAATAAAACCATTTTGGAACATACAAGCTGAAATTCATGTAGTCAAAGATTTGTTGTTCAAAGGGTCAAAATTAATAGTACCACAGTCAATGTATAAGGAAATGTTAGGTAAAATTCATGAAGGTCACCAAGGTATAAATAAATGCTTAAAACTGGCTAGAGAGTCTTTGTACTGGCCAAGCATGTCAGCTGATATTAAAAACTTGGTAGAACAATGTTATGTATGTGCACAATTTAAACCTAATAATCCAAAGGAACCACTAAAAAATTTTGAAATAAATAAATATCCATGGCAACAAGTAGGTGTTGATTTAATGTATTTTGATAACCTTACTTATTTAATTGTCACAGATTATTATTCTAAATTTATAGAAATAGCTTTGTTAAATAAAAACAGTACAGCAAAGAATGTAATAACACATTTAAAGTCCATTTTTGCTCGTCATGGAATACCTTTATCTTTAGTGTCTGATGGTGGTCCTCCTTTTCAGTCATTAGAATTTAAGAATTTTATGCATGAATGGGACATAGAACACATTGTAACTAGCCCATATCATCCACAGTCAAATGGTCAAGCAGAGAGTTCAGTCAAAATTATCAAAAATATGTTAAAAAAATGTAAAAGAAACTCATCTGATCCATACATAGCTTTATTACAGTATAGAAACACACCTAAGAATAATTTACCATCTCCAGCTCAATTGTTAATGTCCAGGAATTTAAGAAATAACATTCCTATGTCTTATAAGAAATTAAAACCTAAAGTGGTTACATTCAAAAATTATAAAGAATGTGTCAAGCAAAATAATAAAAATAAGTCTAAATATTATAATAGAAATACAAAGTCATTGTCATTATTGTATCCCAATGATCATGTATACTTTAAAAGAAAGCCTGATAGCAATTGGGAACAAGCCATTGTCAAGCTAAGGTTGGCTAATAATAGGTCATATGTCGTTGAGGATGTCAATGGAGTTAGGTATAGGAGGAATAGGGTTCATTTAAGACACAAATATTCTCCTATGCTATCCAATTCGTCGCAGGGGAGAGAGGAAGGTAACAGGCAGGAGTCTAGACCTCAAGAGCTCTCATCTCAATCCTCAGTCAGTCAACATGTAACTCGTTCTGGAAGAGTTGTAAAGCCAACCAGAAGGCTAATTGATGAAATAAATTAAGTAGAACATTGTATCCTAGATTAAGACCTAACCATAGTCTTAAGTCATTGTCTAAATTATAACTAAGTCAGGTTTCTATAACATTGTTTGTCAAGGGTTAATTTAAACTTAAACAGGGGGGATGTTGTATCATACATCACTACTCTGTAGTCGAGTAACTAATACCATCTCTATGTATTAGTGTCTATGAATATAGTCTATTGTCTTGTCATTGTAACTTAGGATCTGACCTAGAAGAGGTCGTTTCCAATAATATAATTCTACAAGTGTAATAAACCAGTCTAATTATCTAAAGTCTTTAATATTTACCAACCGAACAATCATACATAAACTAGTGCGCTTTACCATCAACGATTGCGTCACTGTTTACCATCAGGCGGGATTGCGGTCAAGCGCTGGTTTATAAATTAATAAAAAAAAAATATGTCAAAAAATCCTTAATGCCATAAAAATTATGTAGTTTGTAATTTATATAGTTTGTTTTTAAATAAATTCACATTATTTATATATTTTAGCTATATATATTATAGTATACATTATATTATAGCGTCACTTTTCTCCCCAGCGAAAACACTAGGATTGAAGCGCGGTTATAAGACCCTCTCACCAGGACAGTGATGCCCTCTTCTCCATGGTGATATGAACACGGAGTATTTGTATCATTCCAACTAATGGGGTGAAGGTCAGGCGTCTTACAGGACTACCTAATTTTGACGTATGAAAAGTGCTTAATTCTCGGCATGATTTAAATAAATGACTTTATACAATATGTAAAGAAAATCCTGTCCGATCCGTGAAGGTATTGTTAGGTATCGTTAACTGATTCTACTAATGGATACAAAGCCGGACTACACTTAAAAAAAAAAAATCCACCTAAAATAAATATAATTTCGCAAAAAGAGGTAACTTAATACATGTGCGGTAGGCAACCCTTTCGCGGGTGACGGGGGCAGGGCACGCGGCACGTGGTCGCATCGCTTATAATAATACCGTCAAAATGGTGTTGTCACTTTTTTAAAAATACCTAATTTCGGGGAAGTTGGAATTAATTCGCGAGAAAAAAAAGATTATTTCAAAATTCATTAATATTATGATGATTACGTAAAATTTTATATTATATTTGGTCATGTGTTTACCTAACCTTTAGTATCCTTATGGGTCGGAGGGGGTTTTCTTTACATATTGTATAGTAATTAAAACTATTATTTAACAAAAAAAAAAAGAAACAGATACTTGCACGCTAAGGTTTTGCGGAGCGTTGTTTTAAAAAAAAAAACGATGCCCCACAAGGAATTTCACCTGTATTGGGGGTGCGTTTACAATTTGTTTTTTTTGTTCCGTGCGGGAATCGAAAAAAAACGACACACAACGCACCAGTCGATGGCTCAGCCACTGCGTCATTCGTGGCGTCATATCTGAACTGTCATACCAAATAATGCTGAGGATTTGACACCGTTAATCCCAGTCGCATCCAAAGCTTTTTCAGCATTGGAGTCTGGGGTCCACTTTACCTGTCTAACTGCTGATTTTGACTAGTTTTCTGACTTCCACAACCCGAAGGTGATACCGAAGCATTGCGGCTAGACCAATTGTTTGACTTTTGAGGGCTCTAACAACCCGTAACGACTGTCATTAAATGTTTGTATGGCAACCGGGACCAACGGCTTAACGTTCTTCCCGAGGCACGACCAGATCAGTGCAAATATTAATATTCATGCAGACATATATTTGCACTGCGCGGGGATCGAACCCGCGTCTCCTTGTGCAGCGACCGCGTTCCCTACTGCGACGCCATGGAGGCTATCATTACTCATCATCACTCTAAGCTCGCTAGATCCAACTTTTCACTGTGAGATTTATACAAAATCGATCGGATAATTTATTTTCGTATCCAATTTTGTATTTCTTTTACATATGAGTTGATGAAATATAAAAAGAGAAAAATAAGAACTTTGTTAACTCTTAAAGAAACATATTGATAAGAGTCAATAATAGTATCAATACTGCGGTGACCTAATCACTCTAAGTGGTTCTTTAAACAAAAGGCAATATCGGACACTTACATAGTTTCATGATTTGACCAAGATTACATCTAGACTTTAAAAGAGACTATGACCTCTGAATTTATTTTGGCCTTTCTACTAATAAGAAGCTTTTCACCTCGTCTTTTATACCATGTGCATCGAGGGACTGGAACAATTTGCCAGCGGCGGTGTTTCCGTCGGACTGCAATTTAAGTGTCTTCAAGGTGTCTCTTAATAAACTAGCGCGCTTTACCATTAACGATTGCATCACTGCTTATCATCAGTCGGGATTACAGTGAAGCACTAGTCAATAATTTGTAAAAAAAAAATAAATAAATAGAAAACGCCGATTTTGACGTGTAAAAACTTTTGTACAAATCTAATTACAGAAACCGGCCACCGGCTTGCATGATGCTATCTATACTCACGGCCGGGGATCGTAACAGATGGCGAACTATTGTAAAGTAGAGGATAATTCAACAGGGACATCACTTCCGCCAGTAATGAGGAGAATGACTTGAGGAGGAGGAGAAATTACAAATCATTTATCACCTTCTTAACAATAGTATTTTTTCTACTCTGTTATTGAATCAAATAGACCTTTAAATAAAATTATGCTGAATGGCTCGAATCAGGTGAACAGTGTATTATTACGTCTTCAGAATATAAGTATCTGTAAGTATGTCTTATCGTAAGCTTCAAACCCACGCATGAATCCAATTTCACTCGTCTTTCTAGCAAAATGACTGTGCTGGTACGTGCAAAATGGTTTTTATTTTATTTGGGACTGCTTTTCCTAACATTAGATAATTTTATCAGAGGAATAACTTTGAATTTTGAGAATGTTTTCATAGAATACTAAACACATTTTCAGAATAATTTCAGAATGATATATTATTTTATTAAAATAAAATAAGATTATCCTTCAGTGGCTAGAGTTTCAATAAAATCGACAACGTAAGAGAAAGTTTAGTACTGAGCGTGATAATTATTATGATATCTTATACAACACAATATTGTGTATGAAATAAAATCTTCGTACTTACTGTAGTTGTGTAGAGTGCTTTAATGCAAATTGCAAAATAACTGTTTTAAATGTGAAGTTGTTTTAGATGGTCACATTATTATGAGTTATTTTAACTGTCATGTATATGTCGCAGGCAATTTGTATGATTCCGCCGTTTACATACGGCTTCGTCAGTTTATAAACGCACGCAGCTATGTATAATGCCGAAGGCAAAATCTGTATTGCCGTGTTATTATATATAATGCCGAAACATTTCATTGACATTTCGAATGCCGTATACATAGTGCCGCGGCAAATTGAAGAATTTAGTTCTGATTCCTACCACGCGCGTCGCTGCTAATCAAAACAAGCAAAATGGCGTCAACCAGTGATTTCGTGACACAAAAAGTTTGTGAAAACCGTGAAAGTATTACGTGTGCAACAGACTTTTCACAAAAAGATTGTGATTTTAAAGACATTTATTATACAGAACTAAAAAAATTGTATTCTTCTCAAGCGGAAACAATAAAAAAGCCGTGGACAAATGACAAGGTTTTGGAGGTTATCCGACACCTCAAAAACGCTAGGGTGTCAATCGAATGTGGTTCTCGGAGGACACCTGCAGAATACTATTGGTCAAAAAAATATGAGGTAATGAGTATTGGTGATGTGGATTACCTTATTTTAAAAAAAGACAGATTTGACAGTCCAACCATCCGTATAATACCCTTGGAAGAATATTACGACGTATTGTTAGAAATTCATAGAAGCTGTGGACACGGTGGTCGAGATAAAATTCAGTATCAAATCAGGGATAGATTTATCATTGTAAGAAAAGCAATCGACTTATTTGTATCATTATGCCCTATCTGTGAATCAAAACGGAACATACCAAAGAAAGGCATCGTAGTTAAACCAATTATATCTCGAGATTATAATGAGCGGGGCCAAGTTGACCTAATTGACCTGCAGTCAGCACCAGATGGTGAATTTAAATGGCTTCTCAACTACCAGGATCATAGCACTAAGTTTATACATCTCAGACCGCTTTGTTCAAAAAGAGCAAATGAAGTTGCTACCGAATTACTTAAAATATTTTTGGAGTTCGGAGCACCCTATATCCTGCAAAGCGATAACGGCAGAGAATTCACCGCCAACATAATTGAAGAGATGGTTAAAATGTGGCCTGAATGTAAAATAATACACGGTACTCCGCGACACCCGCAGACTCAAGGAAGTGTTGAGCGCAGTAATCAGGATGTAGAAAATATGCTTCGTGCTTGGATGCGAGAAAATAATTCCACAAAATGGGCAGTGGGTTGCTTTTTCGTACAGTATAGTAAAAATACATCTTTCCATAGAATTATAGGAAGGTCGCCATTTCGTGCTCTTTTTGGTTGCGAACCAAAATCTGGCCTCAGAAGTTCTAGTATTCCTCATGGAATTCTCAAGCATATCACAGCCGAAGAACAATTACAAGAAGTTTGTGATGGAAGACAATTGCAGGTTCAGGAATCGACTGAATATGATAAGATTATTCAAGTACACGAGACTTCGGAAAATCAAATTTCAAATTTGGATAATTCCAAAAACACAAGTGCTATTTTAATTACAAGAAATGAAAACAAGACATTAGTCACAAATGAAACACGTATCATAGATGAAGTTGATTCTGAAGAACAATTACAAGAAGTTTGTGATGAAAGACAATTGGAGGTTCAGGAATCGACTGATTATGATAAGATTATTCAAGTACACGAGACTTTGGAAAATCAAATTTCAAATTTGTATAATTCCAAAAATACAACTGCTATTTTAAGTACAAGAAATGAAAACAAGACATTCATCACAAATATAACACCTATCATAGACGAAATTGCTTCTATCCCAATGTTCTCAGAAAATAGAAACTTACTTTCACAAACAACTAACAGTTCTTTTATGACATGTTCTAACGAGTTAATAACGTTACCTGCACCAATTAACGTCTCTATCATTACCGGGAATACGAGTAATTCTGTTCAACAACCAGGTGAGAAATCACAGACTGATAGCTTAACTCTACGAAATTCTATTGTGATGTGCGATTCAAATGAGGCTTCTACTCTTGAAACTGATTTTAGATGCATTGTATGTAAAGATGTGACTAGTGGTGCTCACCAATGTTGTTCTTGTCTTAGACATGTTCACACTATTTGTGGAGAAACAATTGGTAACGAAGGCTACGGAGCAAGTGTTTTATGTTTAATGTGCAAACGAGAGCAAGAAATACAATCAGAAAGGAGTAAATCACACCAAGGTTTGAAACGTGCAGCTGAAAAAATGATTACAGATACTGCTAAGAAACTCCCAGTTCTAAATATAGGAGATAGCGTATTTCTCAATGTCCCGAAAATTGATAGAGGTCCCATAGATGCTAAAAATATATCGGGAAAAATATTGGATATGAGACATGGTGTTTACCAAATTGGCACATGTAATGGGACTATCAAAAACTGGTTTAACCGGCAAGAATTAAAGATATCGTCCAAGAAATACCTCGAAGAAATCCCTGAAAATTTAATATCTTTAAGACAAGCTGTTTCTAAAGAGTCTTTATTTGGCGGACAGGGCTTTAGCAAATGTTTGTGCAAGCCAAGTAAAAGGCAGTGCCAAAATAACAGATGTGTATGTTTTAAAAATAACGTTTTGTGTGGGTCCAAATGTCATTCAAGTTTGACGTGTGCAAATAAATAATTACGAAATACAATACCCACCTTTAACTATTTTTCACTTATTTTTTAATATTTTCGATTATCTTGAAATTTTTTCGACTGTATTGTGTAGTAATTGCAGTATTGAGAAATTAAGAAATTTTTGTAACTGTGTAATGCACTAATAAGCAAGTGATTTTCTTTTGTTGTGATAGTTTTTTTAAGAAGAGTAAATTAAATAAATAATTGCTACTACTACTACTTAATTGCGTGAAAAAAAATCTTAATATTCTTCACTTGGTAATGAAGATTATTAAGAAGAAATAACCAAATATATAAACAAATGAGTATTTATGTGATTAAAAATTTTCTTAGCATATTATTTTTTTCCAATATCTTTTTTATTTTTCTTTATTTGGTGAAATTATGTTTAGTTTGGATCTCTTAAGGTATGAAAATGTAAGTCTTCAAAAATATTTAGGTAATAGTACCAATGTGTTTAAAAGTGCCATTGTTATAATTATATTGTTATCAATGTTGCTTATTTTAATTATGTTATTTGTTACTTAAATATTTTAACTACTTTAGTGCATAATTTTATTATATTAATCTTGCTTGAAATCTTCATTAGTTACCTGATTGTCGAAATAAAGTTAATTTGTCCAATCTGTGTTTTATCATGGTAACCCTAAAACTACAACCAACGTCGAAATGATTACAATTGAACAAGTCATCAATTTGCCTTCGGCATTATACATAACTGCGAGCGTTTAAAAACTGACGACGCCGTATGTAAACGGCGGAATTATACGGTTTGCCTGCGACATATACATGTACAACGTTATTTTAATTTTATATCGTGTTGTTGGATTTAACATTGCATCACCTCGCTCAACTGCCGTCTTCCTTCCTATTCGCTCAGTTTTTCTGAGTGAATAGGCTCTTAATAAACTAGCACGCTTTACCATCAACGATCGCATCACTGCTTACCATCAGGCGGGATTGCGGTCAAGCGCTAGTTTATAATTATTTAAAAAAAAAAAACCTTTATATAGTTTGTTCAGAATGTTATATTTATTCCCAAATATATTCAGAAATTGTTGCAGTGTGGTTACCGAATGCACACAGCTGACGGTAGCTCATAGTACTAGGAGCACAGTGAGACAGGAGTCCCCGCGCCGCACCACTCTAGGCACGGGTGGGCGAGCGGTGCGTTGACCATCTATTTGTTGGGACAACCAATTAAGATAACAAGCTCATAACTTTGTGGTTTTTATGATATATTTTTGATATTTTGTACATAGATTCTTTACTTAAAAGTACTGGTCACGTGTTTCAGATTTCGTATAAACATAAAATAACGTTATATTGGGATGGACGGGCGCTCATGCCGTCGTCGCGTGCACAGCGCCACCGCCTGCTTCTCCTCACTTCGAATCAAGTCCGGCTGACGACAGTGTCATCTCAACAATCTTCATATTTGTATTGCAGCGATGTTAGCAATAGCCACGGTTGTTTCAACAGTTTGACAACGACAACGTGATATTTTTGACAACGCTGTTGAAAATGTCCCTAACGACAACCTTTTTCTTCTAAATTCTTGACAGCCTACTATTTTTCCACTCCTTTAACTTATTTCATATTGCTTATGATTTTTCGAATATTTAAATTTCGTGAAAAGCTGTTCGGCGGGGTTTCATCGGAAGCCTTCGCTGAGCAGTGACAGTTGGGTTTAGCTTTTCGGTCGGGGTTTTAATTTTGTAATTTTGCCTCCAGAGCCCTCCCAGGAGTACCTTCTCCCTCGCGAAGAGGGGCACCTCCTCTAAACCTCCTCCTGCCTGTAACGCTCTACCTGTGCTGCGCATTTTCTGCCGCTGTTCTGCTGTCTGGTACCGCCTCTGATGGCGGCGCAGGTACTGTTGCCGGACGCTGTCTCGGCTGCAGGCGGCGCTACTGTTGACGACGCCGCCTCTGCTACCTGGCACGGCTCCACTGCCGGTGACTCTCCTATAGCCAGCGTCGCTCCTGCTACTACTGGAGCCGCTTCTCCGCTACTGCTGCCGGCTTGCTGCTGCTGCTGTACCCTGCACGACTGACCGCTGCCTTCCTTTTTCTATTTTACTGTGTTTTTTTAATGTTTACTTTTGTTGTTACCTCGCCCATCTTCACCCGCATCACATTTTTTTTAATCCTTTTAATTATGTTTTAATAAATTCTTTGTCTCTCTCCTCCCCTTTTTCTTTCCTGTCTAACACGACACGAGTTGCCTTTTAATTTTAATGTGTGAGCGGTAATACCGCAGTTTAAAACATTGATTTTAAACTATGTTGTATAATTTATTATATTGTACTATTTGTGTAATTGTGCAGCAAATTGCGAAGAAGAAAGCAGATTGTTTATTGAGATATCCAATGCAACAAAAACCACAACAGCAGTCTGATTGAAGCGAGCATGGAGTTGCCAACTACAAGCTACAGATTGACAGCACCTGCCAAGCTCACTCCACCTATCTTTTCACGGTACGATTTTACAAAACTGATCGGCTGTTGTTGCTGGACGAAGTATTCCAGGGAGAGGATCAGAATAATTAAATGTAAAATGAATACATCGATTTTATTCATTATATAAACAATTTAAACGGTTTTATTAAAGACTGCTAATCGGGCGAGGGTTACCCACGAAACCAAAATGTTTTACAACTATTTATTTTTTGTAATTTACAGGAACATTGTAATAAATATACAATATGTTAAGAAAACCCCGTCCGACCCAAAAGGATAATAAATGTTAAGTATACACAAGACCAAATAAAATATGAAGTTTTACGTAATCATCATAGTGACAATAGTAATGAATTTTGAAATAATCTTTTTATTCCGCGAATTCATTACAACTTCCCAAAAATTTATTTTATTTTTTTAAAAAGTGACACCACCATTTGTGACGGAGCGAATAGCGATGCGACCACGTGCCGAGTGTCCTGCCCCCCTACACCCGCGCATGTACGCCTAACGTGTTGCCTACCGCACATGTATTAAGTTACCTCGATTTTTCGAAATAATATTTATTTTTTAATGGGGATTTTTTTTTAAGTTTAGCCCGGCTTTGTTGACATTATTAGAATCAGTTAACGATACCTAACAATACCTTCACGGATCGGACAGGGTTTTCTTTACATATTGTATATAACGGCGCGTGACTGATTAATTTTGAATATTGTGATCTGTTTTGTGTCAGTATCAATTGTCCGTAAATTACTCTACTATTTTTTGAAGTCGATTAATCGATCGGTATTCGGATAAATTATGATTATTTTATTAAGAGCGGGTAATACCATGGAGCGAATGGTAACACCGACTGGAGTTGCGTTTCGACCGTTAGGGCGGGCATTCTTTGCTCAAGCTTCGATCCAGTGGTCAGTAAGTCATACTCAAACCCAGTGGCTCTTATCTGTTTTAATCTGAGATTATCATTGTAATCCTTTAATATTAAACTGATTTAAGTGTCTGTACAGTTAAAATAATATGAATTGAACATAACACTATTGTTATTGTTCAACGTTTCCTCGAAATACTCCCACGATGGATGCTCATGCGGATTAGAAGACACCTCAACTATCCGGAATTTTGGCCCCGCCTTCCTGACGATTTTCCCGTCATATATTTTATTAATGTTTTTTTTTTGTTGTCATTATTTAGTAACTTTATAAGCCTATCACGAAGAGAGACTAGTGCAGTAAAGCATACAGTGAACATGTCTTTAATTCCATAACATTCCAGTTACAAAAATATAGAAAGAAAGAAAGAAAAATTTTTTTTTTTTTTTTTTTTTTATTCTGCACAAACAAAACGCACCTTACAACTAAATACCATAAAAACCAAACAAAATACAGGAAAAAAATAATAATAATAATATCATCAAAAATCTCCTATCCTAACATGCAAAACTATAAACAGAGTTAATTTGATGTCAGAGCCAGAGCCATAGACCATATACGATGGAAGTAATAAGCACCACGTACAACGTAGTACTTACTACCCCCATGCCATAGGCATAGACAGCAGACATTCTTTGACAATTCGATCCAGGTATAGTATATTATCTATGATTCGATCTGTCTGTCATCCGCAATGCGCTAGCGACACTGGCTCATGTCAACAAACCCAACAAGATAATTGCAGAAAGGAGTACATAATTAAGTGTGTTACAAAACAAATAACAGTTTAACTGTGCGTCGCATCTGTGCAAGAAAAGGTTGTTGCTCAGCAAAATGCTGTGACTTCAGACGAACCTATTGTCATCAGCGCTGATTTTCAGCAACCACCTCTCGGATGACGTAATGACGTCCCAGCGTGTGAGACAATTTGTCGGGTAAGTGTAATTTTTTTCACATGATCTTTAAGTGATAAACTAGGTGAGAAACATAGAAAAATATGTATAAATATTGTGTGTAGTGTAGTGTGATTTTCTATTAGGTACATAAATATCTTTGATTACTTAGTATTATTGCATTTTTAGCCTTGCCCATGGGCGTCGATGGCGGCCACTTGCACAACAGCATGGCGCTGGCAGACGACAACCACGCTTCTTGAACACACCCACTCAAGGAACTGAAAAGCATGACAAATTGGGCTTAAGCAGGGAAGATCCAATGCCACTCGCACCGACGGACAGCCATATCAATTGCCCAGAGGCCATTACCTTTGAGGTGAGTATAGAAAAAGAAATAGTAATAATAATATCTTAAGCTGTCTGTTGTATCTGCAAGAAGTATTTCTTTAATATATTTAAAAAGTGCTTCTTTGTTCTAAGGTCTCTTACTGGTGGAGGAAGGTTATTCCAACAGTGGGTGGCAGCATACCTGAAACTCCCCCTGAAAGCTGCGGTCTTATGTGCTACTGAACAAAGAGGTTTGGTAGTCAAACGTGGTAAATATTTGCTCTGTCTCCAACTTAACTTCTCAAACAGATAGTGAGGTTTTTGTGTAGTGACTATTCCAAAAAGCAGACCAGCCATATGTAACCTTCTCCTAGCAGCCATTTTCAATATATTATTTTCATTTATAAATGGTGTTACATGACTTCTAGGAGGTATCTTTACACAGAACCGTGTACAAGCATTCTGTATGCGTTGAATCAGATTCTCTGTTCTTGCTAACAGGCATGGGCCATACACAGTATCACAATAATTAAGTCTAGATAAAATTAGGCTATCCACCAACTGTTTGCGTAGATCAACAGTCAGGTAGTCTCTAATTGAGTAAAGGAGCTTTAGTCTATAAAAACAACTCCTCATGCAATTACTGATATGCTTTTCAAAGCGCAGTTCTGGATCCATGGTTAACCCAAGGTTGCATACCACCTCTACCCTATCTATCCTTTCTCCTCTGATTAAAACCTCTGGCTTGGCTGACAATATAGTGCCTATCATTTTCCTACTGCCCAAAACCATAAATTTAGATTTTACTGGGTTTAACACTAGTGAGTTATCATCGGACCACAGCACTACTCTCTCAAGATTGTCATTGATCTTTCTCATAGCTTCCAATGTATCAGCTGGTTTAAAAGTTTTATACAATTGTATATCATCTGCGTACATATGATACATGCAATACTGGAAAGAGTTAACAATGTCGGCACTGTATAGAATATATAAAATGGGCCCCAAAATAGATCCCTGAGGCACACCACGTGGCACCTGGCGAAGGGGGGATGAAAGCCTTGATCCATCCTCCTTCTGGATTTCAACAAGCTGTGATCTATTTTGCAAGTAGCTAGCGAACCACTCTATTGTTTTCGGTGTAAACCCATAATATGCCAGCTTTGCAAGCAATAGAGAAGTGTTTATTGAATCAAAAGCCCGTGAGAAATCAAGAAGTACAAGGATTGTTCCCTCCCCCCTGTCCCGTGCCTCCAGGATATTCCCCACTACATCAGAGAGAGCTGTGGCAGTCCCACGTCCCCTCCTAAAGCCAGACTGAAGGTCCGGTAGCATATTGTTCCCTTCCAAATATTGCAGCATTTGGTTATTGACCACCCTCTCCAATATCTTTGATAGACAGGGCAAAATGCTAACCGGACGGAGATCTTTGAAGGTACTCGGGTTGCTAACTTTAGGCAGAGGCCGCACAATAGCACGCTTCCATAAGTCAGGGAAGGTGTGTGTCTCAATAGACTTATTTACTAATTTGGTGATAGCATGAAGGGTGGTTGGCAGAGTCAACATTACCATATCCAGGCTTATTCCATCAATCCCCTTTGCATTCGACCCCAAGGTGTTTATAACCCTTAGTATTTCTTCCTCACTGACGCTTCGCAACTCAAATTGTGTTTCACCAAACCTAAAATATGCAAGCTGCGATGTGGGTGTTGCACACTGTCCCGGTACCTTCAAAAATGCCTTGTTGATCTCGTCTGGATCATCAAACTGTATGGGAAGCATAGTTTCACCATGTTCAGCAAAAACATCCTTCTTGAGACTGTTCCAAAGCATTTTGGGGTTTCTCAGCTGGCTATTAATGTGCCCGTCAAAGTATGCCTTCTTTTCCTGAGTCAATGCTGCACTAGCTTGTTTTTTTAAGTCCAAATAGTATCTCTTTGCTGTATCTAGCTTGTTTTTATGATAGTTTCTTTTTGCCTCATCTCTCAACCTAATCATTAATTTTATGTTTTCTGTAATCCATGGTGTGGGCCGGTCTCTAAAAATCTTACTTTTTATTGGGGCATGTAAGTCAAACAGCTGAGTCATACAAACATTAAAATGCTGAGTCATGCTATTAACATCCGGCAGTGAGCTTATATCACACCATGGCATTAATTTTAAATCCACTATGAAATAATCATTTAATATGTCTCTTAAAGGCCGATACACAACTAACCGAGGCTTGCTGTTTACCTTTTTGATGACTGTATCGCATACAATAAATGAATGGTGACCCAGCTCACTGGTATGACTCACCAGGACATTACGAACCCCCACATCGGTACATATAACGTCTATAAGTGTGCCACTGTCCCCCACAAAATGAGTGGGTGATTGCACTACCTGATTTAGGTTGGTATAATTAAAAATAATAATTATATTAATTATATTAATATAAATGAAATAAAACCATACTCACCACTGTCAAAGTAGGATCAATCATATACTTTTTCCAGATCATGTTTCCGAGGAAGCAACACAAAGTCATGCTGGCCGCTATTATCAGGGTCTACAGGAGATGCAAACCACACCACCTGAACACCACTGGAAGCTTTGTAGAAGTTGTACACCCCATGTAGGTTGCAGTGCTCGCAGAACGACTTAGATTTTGAAACGAGCGTGATTTTAATGCTTTGTTCATCGCCATTTAGGAAAATTATCAAAGCAACTATATAGATTTTGAATACATTGATTATTTGAATAATTTTAAGAAAAGGTAAGGTGCATGGAATGATATTAAAATGACCTTCAAACCAGAAAGGCTTTAGATTTTCAACGAAAATATTTTCTTTTTATATTCATGAACAAGCTATTTTGATTAACGGTTAAGAGTGCTCTAAATTCAATATTTCAATAAGAAAGCAGAACGTCGCCTAAAAACCACTCTGCAATAACGATAAAATCACTCCCACACGAATGATTAATATTTTCTAATTACAATAAATTACTGTCGTTGGAGAAGTTTAATTAAGTTCGAATCAATTCATAACTTTCTTTTTAAGTTATGGGCTAATTTTCCATCGCTAAAATATACATATGAATATTGAAAAAATATTTCGTTACTAAAGAAAAAACAGTGTCATTCAGTATTAGTGGATTTAAATTATTGAAGAACAAAGTTTCACATGTGTTTTTGGATTATTTGGTGTCTCCTGGTTACGCTTCCTGTATTTAATAATCAGCTCAATTATACAAGTTAGACGTACGGTATTTTATAATATAATGCAAAGTTAGAATAAAGTTTTTGAATGTTTACTTTACATATGTATGTTTACGTTTGAATGTTTTTTTTTTTTTTATTAATTTATAAACCAGCGCTTGGCCGCAATCCCGCCTGATGGTAAGCAGTGACGCAATCGTTGATGGTAAAGCGCACTAGTTTATTAAGAGCCTATTCACTCTAGCCTTGAAGACACTCAAATTGTAGTCCGACGGAAACACCGCCGTTGGCAGATTGTTCCAGTCCCTGGATGTACGCGGTATAAAGGAGGAAGCGAAACGCTTCGTCCGGATCGTAGTGGTGTTAACAACATAAGGGTGGAAACTCGCCATACGACGGGTCATCCGATGGTGGAACGGAGATGGGGGAATTAAATCATGCAATTCCCACGCACATTCCCCAAAATGTATCCTATAGAACACCGAAAGGCTGACTACTCTCCGCCTGTGCTCTAGGCTTTGGAGACCAACTCGAGTTAAATCAGGGTCACCAATCAGCCTCTTCGCACGCCTCTCCACTGAATTCAAAGTGGCCAGGTGACACTTAGCAGCACCAGCCCAAATGTGGCTGCAGCACTCCACACACGAACGGACCTGTGCTTTGTACAACATTAGAAGCTGCCCTGGTATGAAGTACTGCTGGACCTTTGCGATAACGCCAAGTTTTCTGGCAGCCACCTTGGCCTTGGACTCAATGAACCGCCCAAAGTTTAGGTTCGAGGAAATCTCAACACCCAAAAGCTGAAGGCGGTCGGAACACTCCAAGGATACATTCCGAAAAGTAGGAGCCAAGGTGAACGGGCTCCTTTTGGCGGTGAAAAGACACGCCCGTGTTTTGGCGGCATTGGATCATTATTATTATTATATAGTTGTAACTAATTATTTGTTATTCTGAAGACGCATGTGTATTAAATGTGCTAAATATTCACGCACATAAATTATAGTATAATAATATAGGAGCATACTCGCGTTTATTAGCACCCCAAAGCTTTAAAGAATGCAAAACAAAAAAATATTGTTATTTTATATACTGCTATATCTAAATAATATATTTTTACTAAATATAGATAAATAGATAGATAGATAACAAATTTATTTGTTGCAACAAAAAAAGACACAATACAGATAAGACAGGAAAAATATACATAAAGAAGGATGATAAGCAAAAAGTAAAAAATGAAAACAAATTCACCCATAGACACCACACACATTTAAAACGATCTCGAACACTCTTTGCGGCGTATGTCTCATGGTTGCAGCAAATAGGAGTCCAGCTCAGCATGTGCCAGGTAGGTGCCAAACTTAACGCTTCAACAACTCATACTCAAAACTTTCCCATAACATTTTCCTAATTATTCCCTATCATACCTATCACAATAAGTGTAGCAAATTTTTTTAGTAATTCCTAGGTCGGTACCCAATTACAACTTTCCAATATGAGAGTCGATAAAATGAATCACGACACTACTTGAACAGAACAATAATTTATTCATGCCTAAATTAAAATGTAACTAGGCGCTTAAATACACGTACGTCGACTGATGCAATACGAGCAGATTGAGGAAATTTTTATTATTTAGCTACAGAGAAATACGAATATGGCCATAAGCTGTTCGTTTAGAACGTAATTGTGCTGGTGTTTAAGTAGAAATGTAGACACTTTAATGTTTTTTTTTTTTTTATTTCAAGTTTACTGCTAATCGAATTTTTCATATTATGTCATTTCAAAATGTCAAAATATAACAGCAGCTCGTGCTACGTGTCTTTAATCGCCTCTCGATGTTACATGGGCCCAGGTACTCCAAGTCCAAGAGTGAAATTTCACTGGTGCTATTGAGCCTAGCAGTGCTCAGCAGTGTCATGCTGATGATTGCATCTGTTATGACCATGAAAGAGAAGATCAATGAAAATCAGATTGTGACTACAGATTAAAAAAAAAAAAAACGATAAAGGACGTAATTAATTGATATAAAAAAATAATGATACGGTATTAATTTTTTTTTCGTACATAATAAAACAATTCGATAATAAACCTAAATGAGGATACTTCAATTTTACTCTTAGATCAGAACCAATCATTGATAAAAAGTTTCCTTACGAAACCTTAGAAACCATTCAAGGTGCTTACATAAGGAATTCGTAGAGATAAATGATATGATGTAGATTTGAGTGCCGATATATGTACTTTGAGATCATGGTGGTTATTAGAGCACAGTTTATTTTAAGATAATAATGATATATGAGGAAAATTATTAATTTACTTTTAATTTAACATATCTTCGTTGTGTTTGTGATGGCTTTTATACAATAATCTTTAGTCAATTATAACGACACTTTTTGTGACAGGAAAATTAGATATTTGATTGGCTTTTCAAAATTATAAATCTAGCCCTAATCGTGTGCCGTTTGTTTTTGCTGACAAATAACTAATAGCTTTTAACCTTTGTACATCACATTACGGGTGTAACAACTTTGAACTCCCTTACGATATCTTGTGTATATTCGTTGAATACCGCAGAGAGCGATGAGTGACTTTTAGCGTATTGAATGGCAGTATGAGCTAGATATGCTTTGTGGTGACTTACCAGGTTACATACAGTCGGGGGCAAAAGTGCGTCGATTTATTTAAAAGTGATTTAGTCATTTAATTTGATTGAAATTTTACGTTGTTTCGATTACAAAATTTTTTTGATTCAACATTTTTGAGGTTAATCCGACTTTTTACTCCTAACAGTAAATGTTATCAAAACTTTTTCGGTTAAGTGGATAATTACCTAAATTAATAACCGAATTATAATTAAATATATTCATAAAGTTATGTTCAATGTTTTGGAGCTAGTGAAGATTTGGCCGAAATGAAATCAATTAAATGGATCTATTCCTATGCTAAGTTATATTTAGTTACCTTCTGTGATATTTGAAACTTGAGATCGATCGAGTCCGCATATGTATTATGTATACTGTATTATGTAAATTATCCGTATTGTATTGAAATTTTATGTTGTTAGGAACATGTTTAATGTTTATTATATCAGATTTATTTAAGACTGCGCCGGTATTTTTACTCCTAACCGTAAATGTTATTGAAATTTGTTCGGTGAAGTGGGTAAGTACCTAAATTAATAACTTAATTATAATTAAATATATTCATAAAATATGTTGATACATGTATTACAACATTTGCGAGCTACTTTGTACAATTTTATTTTAAAATACTAGAATTATTGTTCAAAATTTTGTTACGCCGAGTAAAAACGTGATTCTTCTGTGATATTGGGATCTTGAGAACGATCGAATCCGCATTATGAATACACAAAAATTCTTTCAGTTACTGTTTAATTTGAGTAATCGATTTTTTTAATTTAAAATGTGTCTTTCAAAAGAGTTTCTTGAAATGAGCAACAAAATTAAAAATTGATAGAAGCAGCTAAATGGGCTATTAATATTAGGGGTTAATAAAGTATGAAATTGCCGTTTTGTTGCAATAGTTTTTTGAATTGACATAGAATCTTGGTGGTATTCATGGTTTGAGATTTTCGCATAAAACTTTATCAGATGGTTTCAAAAAAAATTAAACATTAGGCTATCGACATTTAATTTTTTTTTTGTAATTCAACTTAGACAAGAAAGATGGATACTGCGAAAATTCGCATGATTTTTGAATACGAGTTCCGAAGCGGAAGTCACACGGCAGAAACAGCCCGCAATATAATTGTTGCGTTTGGAGAGGGGTATACTGATGAACACACCGTGCGTTTTTCGTGATGGAAACTTCGACTTGAAGAACGAGCCACAAGGAAGACCGCCCACACAGGTGAATCAAGAGAGAAAGTGAACCCCGGTCCTAGTCAAACTACCCAAGAATTAGCGGCATTGTTTAACGTTACCTTACCCACAATATTGACTCATTTGGGTCCAATCAATAAAATAGTAAAATACAAAAAATAAGTGCTTCATAATTTGACTGATCTGCAGAAAGAAATGAGTGATGAAACTTGTGTTGCCTTGTTGAATCGGTACAGAAATGAAGAAATATTGGATCGCAATGTGACATGTGATGAAAAGTGGATTCTTTATGATAACTGTAAAAGAAAAATACAGTGGCTGACCCCAGTTCAAATGTCCCACAACAGTGTGCTAAAGCAAAACTTATCAATAAAAGTTAACGGTAACTGTTTGGTGATCTCATCGTGGTATTGTTCACTATAGTTTTCTCCGCAAAAGTGGCAGGAAATCAACCCCGACTCGTGAATCAATCTTCACCATTATTGCTCCATGACAACGCGAGACCTCATGCAGCATGAGAAACCATTTTGACGCTTCATGAACTGCAGTTAGAAACTATTCATCATCCTTTGTATACGCCAGACTTTGCTCCAACGCACTATCATTTCGTGATTTGTACAATTATCTACGTGACAAGAAGTTTTCTTCCCAGGAGGCAGTACAAATGCTTTCACACAGTTTCCGCAGTCTAGATCCTCAGAGTTCTATCGCCAAGGCATAAATGACCTGCCTATTAGATGGTAGCAATGTATAAATAATAATGGTAACTATTTTGATTAAATAAATTAGTTAAAAATTTAAAAAAATAAACAATTTACATTTTCAGTACAAATCGGCAACTTCATACTTTAACCTCAAATATTATATTTGTCGGAGACAGCGACGGCAGAGCGGTAGGGTCGATAGCATCTTGGTGTGGTGGTACAGGTTCCGTTTCGCAGGTGAGTTTTGAATTAAAGCACGACGTGTAGATATACCCTCCAATCTTCATAATAACAATTTGAATAGGCGAACCGACAGTTTCGGTTCGGAGGAGTGCCTTGGTCCGCGTCTCGATGCAAAGTGACCGTTCGACGAACCCCACTTTCCAAAGCGACTCTGTCCATGTGCCGCCATCATAAAATAACGTCACAAGCGTTTGCCCCTCTACTACGTAAATCAAATCAGCAACTTCTATTAAAATTAATCGACGATCTCCGACACGGTCAACCTGACGAGTTGCACGTCCTCGTGCATCATCATCTTCATCATCATCATCATCATCTCAGCGCCAATCCCAGTCGCATCCGAAGCTCCCTCAGCCCCGGAGTCCGGGATCCGGTTCACCAGGCCAACCGCCGATTCCGGCCAAACTTCGATATTTCCTGTTGCACGTCCTCGTGGATGTCTGTAACAAATTAAAAAAAGCACAGAAAACCGACTTTGAAGCATTTTTGAGAACTCGGCCAACCTGACCGTCACACGTCACGTTTAGTTACATTGACTATTAGAAAACCAAACAAACTTAATTGTTTTAACAACTTAAAAGCTTCCTTCAAGCCTCATAATTATCAACTTTCAAAAAGAAAACAAAAGGTTCCTCCAAGCCTCATAATTATCAAATCAAAATCATAATCTTCAATAAGAAAACACACCATGGTTCGCTACCACAGTAGCTAGTGACAACTCATAGACACCCATATCGTCATCACCTCTTGTGATACGACCAACTCTAGAGTCCACGACTCCCAGGTCAACACATGACCGTACAACTAATAGTCTTCTCCGAGACCCAGGTCCCCGCCACATCACTAGCTGCCCATCGCCCCCTGAACAACTCCTCACTGAGTTGCAGTTACGACTACAGACTAGTGCATGCAGTGCGACCATATCTACCAGAGTCCCCGCCACATCACTAGCTGCCCATCGCGCTCTGAACAACCCCTCACTGGGTTGCAGTTACGACTACAGACTAGTGCATGCAGTGCGACCATACCTACTAGTGTCCCCGCCACACCACTAGTTGCCCATCGCGCTCTGAACAACCCCTCACTGGATTGCAGTTACGACTACAGACTAGTGCGTGCAGCGCGACCACATAGCCATGATACGTGTTCTATTTGCTGGCGGAGGCACCCTCCTCACCAACTTCTACATTTTGAAAATCTAACTCGGCAGACATTACTTGGAAAAATCTTTCGTACCTATGCGATCGTGGGGTACTTATAAGTTCTGTTTCCAATCAACGATTTCAATAGGTAACGATCGCCATTATCGCCATAAAACAACTCACCAATATTAAATTTCATTACTTTATCTCACTTCTATCAAATTTACATTTTTCGTAAATAGCACTCATTTCTATGTTCGTTACAGCTTGTTCTCTTGAGAAGATTTAATAGTCTAGCCACACATACTATCATAAGCTCAAGTGAGCTCGTAACTATAGGCCACAGTGAACTTTAGTTTTGAATTAAAGACAAACCAGACATCATAATTTTAAAACCCTGATTTAAAATTTCTCAGCCCATTATTACAAACAATAATCGGGTAGTACAAGAAATAAAATTTGCAAAAATAACTCTTATTATCATGTCGCAAAGAAATTGTTCAGTACACAACGCTGGTACTACCCATAATCTGTATACGTAATATCGCGTGTGTACGTATACCAATGAAATTACAAATACCTTGACAAGAGAACATTCAGCATCGAAATCAAAATAAAAATAGTACGACTCACCGGATTGTGGCAATTTCTCGCAAACACCTGCCACTTGGCAGTTATCAACCGTTGCACACCAGGAATCTGGGAGCTCTCATAAAGCCCCATTACGTTACCACAAACGTTTTGGGTATTTTGACATCTTCTCATCGCCTGCAGAGTAGATGCTGTCCTGAAATCTTCTCATCGCCTGCAGAGTAGAGGCTCAAGTCTTGAAACCTTGGGCGTTCAGCAAAACGCACGCAGCTCCGGCTGCGCCGCACGCAGCTCCAGCAGCGCCATACGCCATTGATGCGATTCACCAAGCAGCTAGAAGCGCGCTCCTCAAGCGCACTTTGCACGCTCCGTTAGCGCACCCTGCGCGCTCCGCAAGCGCACCTTGCGCGCTCCGCAAGCGCACCTTTCGCGCTCCGCAAGCGCACTTGCATCAGCCAGCACTGTCGCATGCCAAGCAACAGCCAGCACTGTCGCACGCCAAGCAACAGCCAGCACTGTCGCGCGCCAAGCAACAGCCAGCACTGTCGCGCGCCAAGCAACAGCCAGCACTGTCGCGCGCCAAGCAACAGCCAGCACTGTCGCGCGCCAAGCAACAGCCAGCACTGTCGCGCGCCAAGCAACAGCCAGCACTGTCGCGCGCCAAGCAACAGCCAGCACTGTCGCGCGCCAAGCAACAGCCAGCACTGTCGCGCGCCAAGCAACAGCCAGCACTGTCGCACGTCAAGCAACAGCCAGCACTGTCGCGCGCCAAGCAACAGCCAGCACTGTCGCGACAGCGCCGCGTCCAGCCGCACGTGCACGCCTGCAGCGGACTCCTGCAGCGCACTTCTGCAGCGCACTATCACGCGGAGCGATCTCTTCTGCGTCAGCAATTGAGCGCACCTCGTAACTTCACGTTCACTTCCAGCCTCACGTTATTCTGTTCCTTGATTTATAACGAGATTGTGAGCAGTGTAGTTCTTTATCCAACTTCTGATGTCGGAGACAGCGACGGCAGAGCGGTAGGGTCGATAGCATCTTGGTGTGGTGGTACAGGTTCCGTTTCGCAAGGTGAGTTTTGAATTAAAGCACGACGTGTAGATATACCCTCCAATCTTCATAATAACAATTTGAATAGGCGAACCGACAGTTTCGGTTCGGAGGAGTGCCTTGGTCCGCGTCTCGATGCAAAGTGACCGTTCGACGAACCCCACTTTCCAAAGCGACTCTGTCCATGTGCCGCCATCATAAAATAACGTCACAAGCGTTTGCCCCTCTACTACGTAAATCAAATCAGCAACTTCTATTAAAATTAATCGACGATCTCCGACATATTTATAATCTTGTTGACGGTGAATAATTTCCAACAAATCGGTGAGAGTGATTTTAAGAGGTCAGAGATGGTCATAGCGGATCAAGGATAAACTAATTTTAATTTTAAGTTTAGTTCAATCTTCTTCTACTTTGTAGTTGTTGATTGAATATAGGCAATGGTAAATCTTAATATATCATATTAATTTCTACTTTTCGTAATATAATAGATATTATAAAGGCGGAAGTTTGTGATGACGGGATGATGCTCATTACTCTTTCACGCACAAACTACCATTTTTTTTTTAATAATTAAAAAATTTAATAATTTTTAATAATTATAATATTCTAGTGCTTGATCGCAATCCCACCTGATGGTAAGTAGTGGTGCAATCGTTGATGGTAAAGCGCGCTAGTTTAATAAGCCTATTCACTCATAAACTGAGTGAATAGGAAGGAAGACGGCAGTTGAGCGAGATGATGCAATGTTTAAGCCAGAAGAAGATTGATCTGGAGACCCTCCACGACCAAACTCCCGACACAACAACATTTGGCGCATCGTACCCGACACACATCGCAACACAACTGCTCAGACCCGTCCTCCGCATCATATAAAATACTTCTTATACCAAAATTCCAAATAAGAGTCTGATGTTGGAATAAGTAATTGAAACGAGGATAAAATTAGTAGCTGGTTGCACTGTAAAACAATATGGTTCAGTTTCGCAAAGCAGTCTAAAATGCATGAGACGAAAGTTATTTAAATTTTTTCGAAATTCCTGACTGCCTTAATCGGACTTAATCCAGTAAGCATCGGAGGATTGCTTATGAAAAACAGATGGTTTCTATCCAGAAATAATTAATGTATATCACTGGAGAAAAAATACATTTCATGTCACGCGACGGCACTTGGAATAAAATATTAATCTCGCGTCGGGGATTTTAAATTTGAAATTATGTGATACTCCCTCACATTGGTTAGAAGTACTTAACTTAGGAAAAAGAGTCCTTTTTTTCCTTTTGTCCTTTCCGAACTAAGGAGTTATCCGATTAAATGTAATACAGACACATAATGTAGCAAAGTTATATCTAAATTGAATTAAAACGTTGCTAAATTTAAAATGGCGACCTGGTGAAGGTCGCGGGAAACCGCTGGATGCGGGAGGCGCAGGACCGGTCGTCGTGGAGAACCTTGGGGGAGGCCTATGTCCAGCAGTGGACGTCTTTCGGCTGAAATGATGATGATGAAATTTAAAATAACGTTTAGTAGAATTAAGGTCTCTTAAATGTTTGTGCTCCAATAACGCTCCCACCCAACACCGCCCTAAACTAAGACGACTGCTCACAGTCCACGCGGCGACAGCTAACAGGTGCCCACCCGTCGATCGCTCTAACTTTTCGCGATTGTCACAGTTCACGATTGGTTTCTAATGAAGCAACTATTCTTTATTATAAAGTCCCGATTCACAACGCGTGAACTAGTAATTAACGCTACTGCGCTTGAGGATGAAGAAAGAAGCGCAAGAAATAGTAGACCAAGATTTTGGGTTGACCACCGGCAACGGCGACGGCCCGAGCGCCAGTGCGGCGAATGCTAACAGCCTGCGCGCGTACTCCTCCGACCGCTCGGCTACAATGAGCGGCCAACGAGGCGTCAACTACCGCGCAGTCTGACAGCGGTAAGCTAGCTGACAGCGAGCTGGCTGCTAATTTATGATGCCAATCTCTATACTAATATATAAAGCTGCAGAGTTTGTTTGTTTGTTTGAACGCCCTAATCTCAGGAACTATTGGTCCGATTTGAAAAATTCTTCTTGCGTTGGATTGCCCATTAATTCAGGAAGGCTTTAGGCTATAAAATATCACGCTGCAACCAATAGGAGCGAAACATATCGAAACCTACGCTATTGAAACCGCGGCGCACAGCTATTGTAAAATATATCTAAAGTGCAATATTTAAAGCCCATATTTGAATTACATTCTTTTTACCGGGTGGCAACAGAGTAATTTAAGTGTACTATGACCTTTTAACGTATAAAATAAACAATTTGTTGGACATTGTTTTTAATTCTGAGGTGACTTTTATCAAGAAATAATTCTTTGCACTCGTCAAGGTCTCGTCAAAATAAGGGTTTACGTTATTTTTTCAATCATAACTTTCAAGTTTCTTAATAACCTCTTTTATATTTTGAATCACAATATTGCCGCACTGGAATAACAATATTATTTGTCCGACAATTTCAATAAGTAAGCCGTCAACTAGAACATTAATTTGTTGAAAGACCCTACCTACTCACTTATTAATATATTTTATCAATCTTTCACTAAATATTGACTATTTTTATTAATCAAATTGCGACTCAGAAACTCGACAAATTATTTATCATAGACGTTTACTTAAATCGTCCAAGGGGTATCGTATTAATGTAATTGGGTTGAGTAAGTCATGTCAGCTGTATCCGATTATACTAAAAACCGACCCCAACAAACTTTGAAAAGGCAAAGCAGATGTTGAGACGTTTCCAAAGTTTATAATTATATCTACTTTCTTTTACGAAATCTATGTATATCTTTTCTTCAGTCAAAAACGAAGTGCAAAGTGAGCATGCACCCTAACTGCGTAGCATACTCCGTGGCGTAGCGGTAGCGAACGCGGCCGCTGCGCAAGGAGGCGCGGGTTTGATCCCCGCGCAGTGCAAATATTTATATGCATGAATATAAATATTTGCACTGGTCTGGGCGTGCCTCGGAAAGCACGTTAAGCCGTTGGTCCCGGTTGCCATACGAACATCTGGTAGCAGTCGTTTCGGGTTGTTGGAGCCCTCAAAAGTCTAACAATTGGTTTAACTGCAATTCTTAGATATCGCCTTCGGGTTATGGAGGTCAGATGGCAGTCGCTTCACGGAAATTATCGAAGTTTAGCCAAAATCAGGAGTTAGACTGGTAAAGCGGACCCCAGATTCCAAAGGGTGCGACTGGGATTAACGCTGAAATGATGATGATGACTGATTAATACTACCAATTTAAATCATTTTGAAGTAAGCTGCTGCTAATCGATTGCTCCATATGGTCGAAAATTGTGTCTGGTCAATGAATGTTGCTAACTGTGAAAATTATACCCTTTGCTACTGATAGTGTTTTAGGCAATTACCGCAGATGCAGATGCTGTTCTCAGCGGTCAGCATCTGTAACGTCAACGTGTAATGATATCAGAAAATTGCCAGGGTTTTTACATGTAGGTATTGACATTTTGGATGAGATGGGGATGCTCTGCTTTTTGCTAAAAGTTTAAAATGGAGGTGGGCTGGCCATGTCGCCAGATACAAGGACAATCGTTGGACAATAAATTTCACAAACTGGAAAGGACCATTCGGAAGAAAAGCTAGAGGTCGTCCGAACGCTCAGTGACAAGATGAGATTGTGGCCACCGCAGGAAGAGACTGGATATCCACCGCCAGAAACAAAATTAAATGAAATTCTTTGGAGGAGGCTTTTACCCTAAAAGGGGTCCACACTATTTGATTTAAAACAATGAAAATAACAATATCTTGCACAAATTAATGTCTATATATTTTTTTAATTTTTATATTTTTGAATTTAATGGATTGATGTATACTTTAATTAATGGAATTACATATTAATATTACTTGATTAATTGTGGAATGTAATAAAATATTTATAACTAGCTTTCCGCCCGCAGCTTCGCCCGCGTGCTATTCGGTTATATCGCGCTTTTTATATTCCTCATATTCGGTACACACACAAGGCATATTCGTTTGCAATATATAACCTTTTTTTTAAATGACACACAGCGCCATCTATCACCGAACTGGTATGAAGCTAACATTATTTTTGTTTTCCCTCGGAAATATAAAATTTTTCCGGAATAGAAGTACCTACCCTATTATTTAATCCGGACTTCTAACTCTACGTCTGCAAAATTTCAAAGCAATCGGTTCAGTAGTTACGGCGTGAAAGCGGCACAAACAAACAAACTCACGTTTCGATTTACAATATTAGTAAGGATTATTTCGAAGTAGTATAAAATAACTCCTAAATGTTAAATTTACTTGGTACGAGAATGTTCTTTCGTCGCGGTTAATTAAAATTATACCTACCTATTAAGTAAGTATACTTGAAGAGAATTAATAAAATATCCAGTCATTAAAATTTTCCGAGAAAATTCTCACAGGAATAATACTCCACTGTTCTACAAAAGCCTGTACAGATATTTGATGCTTTTAGATTGGAATTTGAACCAGTATACAACGTTATTTTGTTGTATATGGCAAACCCGAAACACGTGTCCAGGTTTTTTATGTAAATAATTTATGTACAAAATTTCAAAAAGAGATCACAAAAAATCATGAAGTTATGAGCTAAAAATATGGTCAACACGCCACTCGCCCGCTCGCGCCTGCAACGGTGCGACACGGCGGCGGGTGCCCTAGGACACTATGATCCGCTGTGAACTGTAATGCACGCTCGGTAACCACACTGCAATATTTGTTAAATGTATTTGGGAAAAGATTTCGATTTAGTTGCTTATACAAACTATATTCAGGTTTCGTATAAAGAAAAATAACGCTGTAAATCATAGAGCTATCTGACCTCCAAAACGCAATTACTGTTTAATACGAAATGAATTGGTAATACTGATTGTCGGACTTTCATTATTTTGAATACCCGTAACAGTTGTCAAATATACATCTATACTAATCTATAAAGCTGAAGAGTTTGTTTGTTTATTTGAATGCGCTAATCTCAGGAACTGCGGGTCCGATTTGAAAAATTGATTTTGCATTAAATAGCCCAATTATTCAGGAAGGCTTTAGGCTATGTAATAATCATGCTGCGACCAATAGGAGCGGAGTATAACAAACATTTAAAATGTATGCTATATATTTCGGGGTTCAAATAAAATTGTTCAAATAACTAACTCCACGCGAACGAAGTCGCCGGTGGCAGCTACTTTATGATAACCACGACCAACGGCAACATTTAGCTCTGTTAAAAGGTCATCCATCCTAGAAGCAATCGCGGCAAGCGTAACATAAACTGACCTTCAATCGACCTGAGGTCCGGGGCCAACGGCTTGAAAGTGTTTTCCGAGGCACGGTGGTGTCTCGGTATATAAAGGTCACCCATCCATGGACGAAACGCGGCAAGAGTAGCTTAACTTGATAAATCGACCCTTGCCCCTGTCAGTACATAGTCAGCGCCCTAATTGCGTACTACACCGGTACTCATCATCATCATCATCTCAGCGTTAATCACAGTCGCATCCAAAGCCTTCCAGCTTCCAGCTCTGGAGTCTGCGGTCCGCTTTATCAGTCTAACTTCTGATTTTGGCGAAACTTCGACATTTTCCGTGAAGCGACTGCCGTCCGACCTCCACAATCCGAAGGCGATATCGAATCATTGCAGTTAGACCAATTCTTTGACTTTTGAGGGCTCCAACAACCCGTAGCGACTGCCATTAGATGTTCGTATGGCAACCGGGACCAACGGCTGAACGTGCTTTTCGAGGCACAACCAGACCAGTGCAAGTATTTATATTCATGCATACAATTATTTACACTGTGCGGGGATCGAACCCGCTCCTCCTTGCGCAGCGGCCGCATTTGCTACCGCTACGCCACGGAGGCTGTCTAGCGTAATACACTGTTACTATCTATTGAAATTATTATGCATATTGCTGATCCATTGATTCGTTTGTGCAAAAAATGGGTCTGCCAACGACGTAAGTTTAGCAATGAGTGTTGTTGAATTGTCAACATGAAGCTTATTGCTACTGATAGAGTACATATTATGCAAATACCCTGCAAAAGTCCCTATGAGACAGTTTATAAAGCAATAAAATACGGCTTAAATAACCTAAGACTACACAAATTGCTACTGTTTCTTGCACCACGTCTTCCCATAGAAATTTATAGGAAGTGATGAAGAAGGGCGTTTTGGGGAAGTATCTTCCGAATTTGTTACGGTAGGTGTCCTAATTTTTAGCATAATTTGAATAAATAACTTTTGATTTTGCTCGACAATTTAGCGTCAACATTAAAAGAGTGCGTATGGGTTTGGTTGCCTCAACCTACTGCCTCATCATTAATCACGTAACTATAGCCATAGTAAGAGAGCATCATTTATCATTTTCTATGTAAACCTCCTAAATTCAAGTTTAACAATTCATCAAAGCCTAGGATATTGGCATCCAAGTGGTTACACAAAGGATACCATCTTCGATAGGAATTTATCTAATTAATGTGGACGTGGACTTATCAATCATTTATAAGTTAAATAAATGGAATGTGCCTTTCGAATAACCATAAACAGGGAAACAGGAACCATCGGACAAATATAATAAATGCCTTATCAAGTAGAGGGCCTGGAACAATTTGTCAGCGGCGGTGTTTCCGTCTGACTAAAATTTAAGTGTCTTCAAGACTAGAGTGAATAGGCTCTTAACAAACTAGCGCGCTTTACCATCAACGATTGCATCACTACTTACCATCAGGAGGAATTCGGTCAAGCATTAGTTTATTATTATACTTTAAAAAGTTTGTTCATACATCACGTCATAGTAAATTGCTCAGAGCATAGATAACTAACTCGGTACCTGGAAAAGGATGAAAATGATAATTTTTACTGTCGTCCTTTTCCGGGTAATAAGTTGTTAAAAAAAAATGTAACAACAGTTACCATCCGGTTTTCTCAATAAATTACTCGGAAATTTACCATCAGCGATCTGTAAGAGCTGGAATGAGGTTACCAGGGGAGGCGACAAAGATTCTTGTAGCAATGTTTAAGATGTCCAAATCAATAGCTACCATTTTTTGATATATGAAATGGCAACTTCGCGTAGAGTGTCAATTTACTACTATTATACGATCGAAACCTCTAATATTCTATTTTCAAACTTTCAAGTTTCGACTTCTCCAAATAATCAGCAAAATATAACCCAAGACTATAGAGGTGACTAGTACAAATGCTGTAGAAGATCCACTTGCTGGTAAGAGATCAAACAGTCCTAAGGACGCTGCATGAAGCTGATTTCCATGCTTGAAGAACCTCAATGCATCTAGAAGCTTTCGTAGGCTCCGGAGCATTTATATTGTACCTAGTAATGAAAAATGGTATTTGGTACTGTTCACCGTTGAATCTCAGTTTAGGTTAAATTCGGATTAACAAAGAACTCGCGTTTGTAGAACTGCAAAGAGAGATAGCCGTTTACAGAAGGTAGTAGTAATAGATCAGCAGTTTTATAAGAAGAATTGAAGATTTTATTATAACTATTATTTTCTACGGCGATTAAAAATCTTAAAATTTCTTTGTAAAACAAGATATTACTTATTTTTAATGAAGACCTTAATATAACCTATCATTTTACCATTTCATCATCAGAAAATTCTTCATAGATTTTCATATATTTGATGAAATATAAATTATTTCTAGATTATATTGATATGTGTATCTTTACGTCATTTTCAGTTGATGTACTCGACACTTTGGATTTGGAAGAGTTCCAACGGCAATAAAAAGCAAGTCACTTTCTAATGGATAGGCCATCCGGGACGAATTTGCCGTAATAGCATTTTAATTATGAGATCTCTATCGTCATTACAAAAACATTTATCATTTACTTAGTCACACGTCCATTCATTCTACCTGATCCTTTGTTCTATCTTGATTTCGGCAAAGCAAACCTTTATGCCTAGCGGATAGCATGGAATTATCCTGATTCAATGATTTTCCTGTAAATATTTTGCGAAAACAAACCTGACCTTTTTGAGGGTAAATTAATGTATACGTGGGGAGATTCGCTTGAGCCAGTTGTATCAACTAACTTGTATGGAGGTGTTCTAACTCTCACCAACCACGTGACACCCTAATGGTTAAAATGAGTCAATGCCGACAACGCGTCCTGGGTCCCAAGGGAATATCCCCAGAAGGGAATAACCAGAAGGCACCCAAAGTGACAGACTAGACAAAGTGACAGAGTAAGTTAAAAGCAGCGGAGTAAAGGGTATAGCGAAATATGTTTTGTATTAGAAGGTCATGCTATGAATAATGTTGAATAACACTGCCTTACGCAACTGATGTAGTTGTTATTTAATTAAAAATACTCTAAACTTCTCAAGCTGTTATGCATAGAAATGTGAAAACAGAGCTGGACCTGGTTATATAAAATGTTGCCTTTGCAAAAGAAGAAGAATTTAATTCTAAAGCCATTTCAAAGACTAGGTTGTACCAGTCAAAATTTTTCTGACGCTCAGAAAAACATTTAGCACATATTCGATATAAAAAAATTATGTCCGTATATTGAACTAGTTCATAATCGATGAGCCGACGTGGGATGTTAAAATTACAACAGAACAGGCGAGGAAATTAGAAACTTTTACAACTCACTCCCATCTTGAACAAGATCCACAAGATAACCCAACAGTTGGGAAATTTCACAGGAATTATGAATATTGTGAAACATCATTTTCTGTTGATACTATTAATGGACGATGTACTGTATAATTATTATCTACTACTTAATTCAAATGTTCAATGCTACCTTTGAACATTGATTCAACATTTCGGCAGCTGACGCGCGGCCTACTTCAAATATTGTTAAAATTGCAGATTTCACGTATAGAATACCAAGACGTTGGTACATTTGTGTGTGTAGGGAAAAATTAGTAGATACGCTGTAATATTGTGTAAATATATCAGATTCGTATTTATTCTTGTCTCATAACCCCCATCACTGTGGCCAAGACACCCTTAGCCATCTCTGATCAGTCCTGTGAGTCTGTTGGACTGTCAGTGAGTTTACCCTTCGGTCCTTAGGTCCTTAGGTCTCTTGGACTGTAGGGATGATAGGTCTTAGATTAGGTTCTGTTAACTTGCCATGTAGGCACATGTACTACCGCTATCTTTAATAAGGGTGGTCGTACATATTACCTACTAGTTATTATTTTTTAATATGTATACATTTTTAATACAGGTAAGTAAATATTCGGTTTGTTCCATTAAACAATAAGAAGTTAGTATTCATACTTTTACTACAAGAACACACTTATAAGTAAAGTTTACTAACTATGTACACAAAGTGTTTTTATATCCTACAACTATACGTTGATATGTAAAACAACAATAAGTAAAATTATAAAAATATAAACTATATTATATAAATATAAAAAGGTGACTTCAAAGACATCGCGAACTACAGGCCAATAAGTCTACTTCCATGCATCTACAAATTATTCTCTTCAATCATAAATCATAGAATAAGTATCACACTTGATGAGAGTCAACCTGAAGAACACGCCGGCTTTAGGAAGCGATTCTCGACTGTAGACCACATAATCACCTAGAACTACTCATAGTTAATTTTCAGGAAATGAGAAGACCACTCTACTTGCCTTTTATAGACTATCACTTGGTACATAAATGTATATGGGAAACATTAAGAACACAGAACGTAGAAAAGGAATATATACAATTTCTCAAAAACATCTATAGTTATAGCAGAAGTATAGTAAACTGGAGAAAGTTGGGCCGTGATTCCCTGTGACAAGAGGGGTAAGGCAAGGAGTTCCGATATCCCCAAAGCTATTTATAGCTACACTGGAGGCCAAAATGGCATAACTAGACTAGAGTCGATACGGCATAAAGATTGGAACGAAGTACCTAAACCACCTACGATTTGCGAATGACCTAGTTCTTATATCAGCACCTGGGAAAGATCTCCAATCCATGATAGATTCCTTGAACATAGGCAGTAAAAAAGTGGGCTTAGAGGTGAATCTATATAAAACCATGGTAATGACAAACAGTGTCAGGAGAACAGTATTGGTTGGCAGCGACCCTCTGACATATACAGACCAGTACTTGTACTTAGGTAAGCAAATCAGCTTTACTCGCGAAAATAACAAACGAGAAGTCGAACGAAGGATACAACTAACATTGCAAATACTGGAGCCTAAAAGAAATATTCAAAGGTAGTTTACAGGTACCAACCAACATTAAAACGAAGGTTATGAACTCTTGCCTCTTGAGCTGTTTAACATACGGCTGCCAAACGTGGATATTCAACAATAACGTTAAAAATAAGCTAGTAACATCAAGTCAACGTGAAATGGAGCGAAGCATTTTAAATATAAAAAAATTCAAAGAATACGTCACACACAAAAATAAGACAAAGAACAAATGCCAAAGATGGACTACAACAAGCGTTGACTCTAAAATGGAAATGGGCCGGACATGTAGCATGCTTGAAAGACCAGAGATGGACCAAAATATTTACAGCCTGGAAAGGCCCACTTGGCAAGAGGAGAAGAGGAAGACCCTGTGCAAGATGGGAAGATGACGTAGTTAAAGTCGCCGGTGTAGATTGGTTTCAAATAGCCAAATCTGCAGAAGACTGGACATCGTTGGAAGAGGCCTTCACCTGCAGAGGGGTTCTAGCAGAAGAATAAAAAAAAAACTATAGATTATATTTACTTTTTTACCCGACTACGGCAAAGCCAAAGGAGGGTTATGATTTTGACAGGCTATGTATGTATGTATGTATGTATGTATGTATGTATGTATGTATGTATGTTCATCTGTTCCCTCGTAACTTCTAAACCACTAATCAGAATTCGACAAATGACATATCATTAGAAGCGTCTTAATTGTCCGCTGGTTATAGGCTATATAGATTTTCACCAAATTCAATGTGGCGCCCTCTAGCGGACAAAATATACAGAGTAAAAAAATAAAGTTAAGCTAGATATGCCGTGTTTGGTATCATTTTAAAGCGCTTCACTTGTACATTTCGAATATATATATATATTACTAGCATTTGCTTGTGACTTTACTTGCATTTATGGGCTAATTGCATATAATTCACATCTTTTCGTTCTTAATTTCTTTGGTACTTAGTAATCAGAATAAGACCACTGCAGTGCCATTAGAAGGGTCTTGATCTTGATATTCTGTTGGTTGTGAGCTATAAAGTTTGTCACCAAATTTACTATTATGCCCTCTAGCGGACAAAAAGTATAAAATAAAAATATATGTAATGTGTTTGGTATTACTTGAAAGAGCTTCACCAGTATTTATATGCTTATACATAATTATTATCAGCGTCGTTTTTTGTCGTAGTTGGGTTTTAGTTTTTTTACTTTATCTTGTTCATTAAATATATTGTTTGTTAAGTTACTTTTTGATTTCATCGTTTATTATGTTACTTTTACTTTTTTCTAATGTGTTACTATTAACTACTTACCTTCGGTTTAGAAATAAAAGGCTTTTTTTATTTTATTAATCATAATTAGTAAAATAAAAATGTTCAGTTAAAATCACTATGAACCATTGATTTTAGACAAAAGTATTTTTGACATGTTCAGTCAAAATTACTTTTGTCTGGTTTCTGCAGTTAAATATAGATACTATTTTGAAAGAATGGAAGAAAAATTGTTTATTCCGCACAAACAGAACGCACATTACAATAATAATAATTGGGTTTAACATTGCATCACCTCGCTCAACTGTCGTCTTCCTTCCTATTTGCTCAGTTTTTCTGAGTGAATAGGCTCTTAATAAACTAGCGCGCTTTACCATCAACGATCGCATCACTGCTTACTATCAGGCGGGATTGCGGTCAATGGCTAGTTTATAGTTATTAAAAAAAAAAATAATACCTCTCCCACTCTGTGCGGAGCGGAAGGTCGTGTCAGACTTTTACTGACTAAAACCCACCCGTGTTCCTTCACTTTTCTGTAGGCCAGGGCCACGGTTTCTTTTTTAACCAACCCGCAAGCCTGATCCAAGATACTATTAACTGAGCTTGAGATCCTGAGTTTCACTCCCTGGTCTGGAATAGTGTTATCAATTGGTTTCTTACGCGACCAATACGAGCGGAGCATATAAAAAAAAAACATACCGAAACCTACGCGGGTAATTAAAATTCATATTTATTTCAATGCAAATAAATCAATCTAATACCAAAAGTTATTTTTTCAAATTAGGCTGAGAATCAGCACTTTTTGAACCGTAACATTGCATAAGACAGTCCCCCCAAAACGCCCTTCGCCAATTCCTAGTACTTTAGCTAGAAAGAAGAAGTGGCGGAACAAACTCCCCAGCAGCACATCTGTCTGTTCATTAAAAACAAAGACGATTATATGAACTCATGTAACCTGTCAATAAGCTAATTCTGGAGAAAGAACATAAAACTTATCTTTGCTTAATCAGATTGACCTACTATTCTTATCATTTAAAAAGTCGTTTACGGAATAATATGCCTTTGAACAAAGCTTGGATTTGATTTATGCTTTAAATGCATTGTAAAGCAAGTCTAATAAAGCAGAGGGTATCTTGTTATAATAAGTTATACTAAGCCCAACAATAGAGTTATGAACCTTTTGAAGTCGGTGAAAAGGGGCTCGCAGTTTGTCCTTACTTCTGGTGTACATGTGAATATTGTGTGTCCATGTGACTTGTCCAACAGACAATAAAGAAATATCTTAAAGAAACTCGGACACCGCGCTGGAAATTGCCCGAACAGCTCGTTAAAAATAATATTAACGTAATAAACATTAAGTTAACGTCACGTGAATATTGTCAAAGCAAGTACTAACAATATAATGTCCTGCTGCGATCAATCTACGGTAATTTGCTTCAGATGAATAAAACTAATGCCAGTACTATATTTTTATTATCCTGACTGAGACACAAACGACCACTCGTTATTAGAAAACATATTAATTAATGTTTGAGGTTGGTAAATTATGCTAAAATATTGTATGTTTCTTGTTATTAATCAGCATTATACATCAACTCACACAGTGCTAGCATGGCCCATTACTCAACTGTGCCGTAAAATAATGTTAAAAGATATTCGCCAAAAATGAGTTTCTGGAAAAAATACTTTAATTCCTACACAATAGGTACAGTTTGAACTACAACTTTAAAACGTTCTTTTTTAATAGTGCTAGTCATTCTGAAATCAATTTAAAGTTAGTAGAAAAGTTTAAGCTTTTCTTTAAACAACCTCTAAACGGAAAATATTCTGTATCAGAAGTAATGTATATTTTTCCGTAAGTATTGAAGTAATTCAATTACACCTTATCCAAATTATTTCCAAGTAAAATGTAACAACACAAAAAGAAAGGGCTAGATCTAACATAATAAATAAATAAGATCTTTCCAAACACAACCCTTGGGTACCTATGTTATATTTCGCGCGAAAAAAAATAATCATTTCTGCACCCCTAAGTAAATCCTCGCTTACATGTTATATTGAACAAAGGTAATTTACCGAGCCATTAGCTTGTATTGTTCAAATTTTATGTTACATTTTCTTGCCTTTTGTGAACATCTTATATAATTAGATCACAGGCAGGTCGTGAGAACCGAGGATTAGCAAGGTCTTGTTAAAGGTGTTGGATTTCGTTAATTAATATCTGCGTGCTGTATCTGCATAGCTCAAGCTGACGGAAGTTATAGACAAAGAAGGTTTACACTTGATTGGGTCACCTAGGATATGGGTAACCTGGTACTTGTGTTCGGGCATTTCTCTTATCCAGGATCACTTTTGAGATGCTCTAGGTGCGATTTCGACTATCGCAGTTTTAAACCTGACATAGGTACACATATCTTCGACTTTTGAATCGAGGATCCGTTGCCACATGCGTTCGATGGCAGGGGGACTCAATCATGGATCTGTCATGGGCGAGTCCTTCTATAGCCCGCGTGGTGTTAGATTGGAGAGTAGCGGAGGAAATGGTCCCTCTTTTTGACCATCGACACAACTTTTTCTATGTTCCACTCCCTGCCCTACCTTGGCCGTTAAACAGCTCTATCATGATTTGCTTGTCGCATCTGCCAACGTCGCAGCGTGGTCAGATGATGGCGGAACCCAAAGGATCTCGCTCGATCCAGAAGAGGAGGCGACCTGGTTCCTGGACACAATAACGTCTATTTGTGACGCTGCCACGCTCCCGTGCCCCATGATGTTTTGACAATGAAATTTAGAAAGTTGTAAATGTTCTTTGGACTGATTCGCCCCATTCCCTGTGATTGTAAATTTATTTTATGCTTGTTTATACTATAGGTACAAAAGAAGTTCGGCTAGTTGCTAATAAAACGTTTTTGGAAAATTTTAATTACTGAATTTTTACAATGTATTGAATATCTTACGATGCTTTGATTGAAGTAATAGGCTGTTATAGTAAAATGTAGGCCTGACGCGGGCGGAGACGGCGATATTAAATAACACGAATAAATTAAAACTTACCTCAGTAAGTATATGTAATACATATGTATGTACTCTGAAAGGAGAAGACAGCTTTTATTTTGACGTCGCTACTAAAATTTCGCTGGTGCATTGTAATATACCTAATTTATGCTATTTGAAAGTTAAGGCACTTTACGTATGTTTTCTTTTCGTAAATAATAAAAATATACGTTTATTTACAAAGGGCATTTGGATACATGTTATTGGAGATGAGCTTTTAAGTTAGGCTTTTGGGGTAGGGTTACTTCTGTTAGGTTTTTAGAATAAATACATACATATTGGACTTATGTTATTTATAATGTGTCGTAAATATATCTTGTCAAGTTGTAAAGGTCGTGTAAAGAAATCGGTATGTTTCATGTCAACTCATCGGTAATGTTCGTTGAGTCATCCATTTCAGACAAGATTCACCAAAAAAATCTTACGATTTATTTTCCAATTAAGAGAATTAAAAACTGGAGGAAAAATGTTCGTAGACAGTGTTAGCAGTTTTCGTTTGGGAATTAAAGAAAATTGGCTTTAGGCTCTCGTGTGCTCCAGACACTGAAATTAATCTATACCTACTAATATTAATATGTTGGTTGACTTTTCCTATTGAACGTATTTACCTTAGCGCTCGAAAGATTCAATTACTGTTATAATTTTTCTATTTAAATGTCGTTCATAAGAGCCATTACTTTCCTCTATACTGTGAGTATTTGATTCTATTATTATTGAAGTGAAACTTCTTTACGCACGCTTGACTTGGGGAGTAAGCTGGCGAACGCGTGACGTAAGCGTTATGAAAAGTGATCGAGCAAGGCGAACGGAAGTTAGGTGGGGGATGTAAGCACAGAGGCGCCCGTGGCGCGAGCTTGGTACTACAAGGTCTACAACGAGTTTTTTTTTTTTTTTCTATAAAAATAGAAGATCTATGCAAAAATATTAATTTACCAATGAAACCATGAAATAAATTTAAATATTTATAGAAAATTAATATATGTATATGTGTATACATGTATATATTGTACACACATATATATATATACGAGCTGACCCGGCGAACTTTGTTCCGCCTTAAAGGCAATAAATATCACATGATCACATTTTTTACTTTTTCAATTAGGAACATTGTAAATAAAAAAAATAATATTATTATTTCTAATCGAAATCAGTTCCTAATTGAAAAAGTAAAAAATTCATGATTTTTTTATTTGTCATTTATTTATTGTAGCACCTTGTGAAAGAAATTATGAATTTCTACCTGTGCTTCGTAAATTATCTAGCTGTTGATCTCTGAGATATCGTGGTGGCCTAGTAGTTAAAACACCAGCCTCTCTTGTATGAGTGCGCGGGTTCGATTCCAGGTCAGGCAAGTATCGATGTAACTTTTCTAAAGTGATATGTACTCTCTAGGTATATCGAGGGCACTAATGACTGAAGGTGAAGGAAAACATCTTGAGGAAACCTGGACTTTATAAGTCTGAAATCGCCACCCCGCATTGAGCAAGCGTGGTGATTACGCTTAATCCTTCTCTGCATGAGAGGAGACCTGTGCCCAGCAGTGGGACGATAAAAAGATTGATGATGGTGATGATGATCTCTGAGGTTTGTTCGCCGATTTCGCATTGTCAACGGAGCAGTTTCACGGACTGCCGCCTCCCTTTGCTCTTGTGAGTGACAAGAATGAAGTCGAGTAATACTAAGGCGGCGCTCTTCACGTGCAATTTCTTGCTCTTCTTCACTGCTTTCATTCAGAATGTTTCGATTTACTCTTGCACTACGGCATTGTCGAGAAAGATTTGATGGTCTTGGTCGCGGCATGGTATTTTTATTGATGGTAAATGGCACAGCAATACAATATGAGAATTCATGTATTATGACATGAAAGAAGGTTTATTGTGCATAGTTTGTTGACGTGCAATGTACCAGGGTAGCACAAAAGTGTAGGAGAAATCGAAACAATAAAAAAGCTCATTCATCATTATCAAATCATCATAATACATGAAAGAGGTTTTATTGTGCATAGTTTGTGGACGTGCAAGGTACCAAAGTAGCAAAAAAGTGTAGGAGAAGTTGAAACAAAGAAGCTCATTTATTCCCAAAGGAACGACGGGGAGCGACATAGAAATGTATACTATGTCCTTCTCCCGGCTCTAAACTACCTCCCTGACAATTTTCAGCTAAATCGGTTCAGCCGTTCTTGAGTTATAAGTGGAGTAACTAACACGACTTTCTTTTATATGTATAGATAGTGAATAAGCAACTGAATCGATTCCAATAATTTTGACACCATGTTATATTTTGTCCCAAATACATTTAGAAATTGTTACAGTGTAGTTACTGAGTGCGTCACGCAGCTTACGATACATCATAGTATTGCGCGCGCGCAACAGGTGACGCTAGAGGTCAACGCACCGCGCTCGCTCGGCCGCGGATTTTTGACCATATTTATGTTGGGACAACCAAGTAGAATAGCAAGCTTATAAATTTGTGGTTTTTCATGATATCTTTTTGATTTTTTTACTTAAAAATATTGGACACGTGTTTCCTACTTTGTGGAGGTGCAAGGTACCAGGGTAGCACAAAAGTGTAGGAGAAGTCGAAACAATAAACCTCATTCATTCATCATTATCAAATCATCATAATAAATACATGAAAGAAGGTTTATTGTGCATAGTTTGTTGACGTGCAATGTACCAGGGTAGTACAAAAGTGTAGGAGAAATCGAAACAATAAAAAAGCTCATTCATCATTATCAAATAAATCATCATAATACATGAAAGAGGTTTTATTGTGCATAGTTTGTGGACGTGCAAGGTACCAGGGTAGCAAAAAAGTGTAGGAGAAGTCGAAACACAGAAGCTCATTCATCATTAAATCAATGGAAGAAATTTTGTTTTGCCTAATTTGTGGAGGTGCAAGGTACCAGGGTCGCACAAAAGTGTAGAACTCGAAACAATTGTGAAAGAAATGATGTTGAATATAAACAACAATATTTTTGTTGTAAATAGATAATACATGGAAGAACTTTTATTTTGCCTACTTTGTGGAGGTGCAAGGTACCAGGGTAGCACAAAAGTGTAGGAGAAGTTGAAACATTAAAGTCATTCATCATTACTAAAATCATATTATATGGATGAATTTTATTTTGCCTACTTTGAGGAGGTGCAAGGTATCATCAGGTTAGCACAAAAGCGTAGGAGAATTCGAAACAATGAAGCTTATTCATCATTAAATCAATGGAAGAAGTTTTGTTTTGCCTGCTTTGTGGAGGTGCAATGTGCCAGGGTAACATAAAAGTGTGGGAGAAGTCGAAACAAAGAAGCTCATTTATTCCCACAGGAACGACGGGGAGCGGCATAGAAAGTATCCTATGTCCTTCTCCCAGTTCTTAGCCCACCAATTATCTCCTTACCAATTTTCAGCCAATTTGGTTCAGCCGTTCTTGAGTTATAAATGATGTAACTAACACGACTTTCTTTTATATATATAGATATATACATACAGATGGAGCGAAAGAAGTTTCACTTCAGTCGTCTGGTCATAAGCACACTCGTTTTTTTTTAATACATGCGTATTATTGCTACTTGTATAGATAGTTTATATATTGTGTTATATGTGTCGGTATTTCTAAATGTTTACTACACACTTCCATAATTTTCTCTTTACGTCCACACACACTACTTTTTCAATATATTTTCATCACCTCATCTCGGAAAGCGTATTTTTGTTCTTCGATATTCGAGTGCAAAGCTGTTTATGTCCGCATCCGCCAGCTACAGGATAAAGGAAGTTGAATTTAAATATAAAAATATCATTTAACCTATTTACTTCTACTTTCACGGTGACAAACTTATTTTATAAAACATTTATTTTTTTGCTTTTTTGTCAGTTTCTCGCTAATTAGGGATGACTGGTTACGTTTTGCACTTGAGTGCAATTATTATTCACCTTGTGCTCTTCTGATTCCCTCGCTACCGCTCAGAGTTCTAATTTTTTAATCATTTCCTGCGCTCGTGTTTCTATTTTAGAATGCCTTCCTTGCTCCGTTATCAAAATTGACCACGCGGTTAAAAAGAATCTTTGCACTCTTGTGTCTCGCCCTTTATTAACATACTTGCTAAATATTTAATTAAAATCTAATTTTCAAATTGTAACCGTGTTGACTGACTTTTGTCGGTTGACGACCAGTAGGCTATAAACTTAGCTATCAACTTGCGTAGCCTTTTGTTTTGTTAGGATGGGAAATCATCAAATGATTTCCCCCGCTCTGGGCGGAGCGGAAGAGTGTGTCAGACTTTTACTGACTAAAACCCACTCACTTCACTTGCCTGTGCGACGGCCAGGGCCACGGTTTCTTGTTTAACCAATCCCACTTGGGAACACGGCACTCGAGCTCGAGCGGTCGTAAATAGGTGTACTTGTTAAATGGTGTAAAGCCAAAGTAAAGGTAACAGTACAGTTAAAAAGACTTATTAATTCCGTGTAGAGTTTGCTTTATTTTCTTCGTAGCCTTGAAGTGAGTTACTTGTACACCATAAAAAGCATGTGTATAATTCACACGTGGTGGAAACAAAATCTTCAAAAGTTTTGGTTTCAAAATTATAAGACGAATGAAAAACTTTGCTGTCGCTTTATTGTTCCATCGTTTTTGAAATCACAGTGATGTTAACTATTTTACTCGTCGTTTGGCAGATTTATTGGAAGAAATTTCTTAGAAATAAGCAGTGCCTTTGTATTCAAATATATTATATAATTTTGTTATATCCTTATATATTTTAATTTGTGTACATAAATTCTTATAAATCGGAAAGTGAATTTGTTTGTTTGTTTGTTGCGCTTTCACGCCGTAACTACTGAATCGATTGCTTTGAAATTTTGCATGTAAAGTTAAAAGTCCGGATTAAATAATAGGGCTTTTTATCCCGGAAACATTTTATATTCCTGAGGAAAAACAAAAATAATGTTGGCTTCATACCAGTTCGGTGATAGATGGCGCTGTGTGTCTTTTAAAATATTATAATATATTGCCTACGAATAAGCCCATGTAAACATAGTAGCTAAAAGATAAGATAAATAATCCCAGAGCATGAGGAATCTAAAAAGAGCGATTGCTAGTTATAAAATAAATAGATAGTGGAAATATTATAGCCCACTCTCTCCTACAGAGGCCTGTGTCCCAGCGGTCGGAACATTAAAGGCTGTATGTTTACACTAACATAGATAGTTTTATCATCATTATCATCTCAACCGAAATACGTCCACTGCTGGACATAGGCCTAGCCCAAGGGTCTCCACGACGACTGGTCCTGCGCCTCCCGCATCCAGGAGTTTCCCGCGACCTTCACCGGGTCGTCGGTCCACCTTGTCGGAGGCCTACCCACGATACCCACTCCACTAAATAGTTACCAGTCAGCGAAACACGACGCTGAAGATCCGTGTACAGTAGTTTTAGTTGTTATGTTATATGTATTTATAGTATTGTTAAGTTTTATTATTTGTTTTTATTGTACAGTATTATCATATTTTATTATGGGCCTTTGTTGCCTGAGCCAAATAAATAATTAAAAATTAATACATCATCAACCAATAGGTTACGTCAAGTTATAAACTATATTATATTGTAATGATAACTATACTGCAATCTGCAATAAACCACAGTTGACAACTCCACATAATCTTTTACTTACACGACATTCTTCGTTCAACGCTAGTACCATACCTACTTAGGTATTCATATATATGTAGGTATTCCTTGCAAAATCTAAAAATAAAAGTGGTAGTCCTTATTTTCAATGTTTCAAGCAAAGGCAAAGGCCAAGTCAACCGTGGGATGACAGTCATAATAATAATATTTCAGAACTTATTATTAAGACTTTTCAGAACCTCTTGAAAGCCAAGAAAGATAAACAGATTAAGTATCTTGACTTGATTCTCGAGGTTGTCGTCACGTGGGGTGTGGATTCTGCAATCAATATATCGAGAGTTGTGACAGGCAATTTCTTAATAGCCAAGAGCCTCGACCAACACCTCAGGAGAATCTCGTTAGGCAGCTGGATCAAATGCTTGATTCAGAAAGCGGCACTCCTGGACACGGCTTGCATTGTTAGGAGGTTCCTCTCTCTAAAGCCCTGACGGCTGATAGCGTGGACCCTGTTCCCGGTAGGCTACTATCTATACTAATATATGAAGTTTGTTTGTTTGAACGCGCTAATCTCAGGAACTACTGGTCCGATTTGAAAAAATATTTTTGCGTTGGATAGCCCTTAATCCAGGAAGGCTTTAGGCTATATAACATCATGCTGCAACCAATAGAACCGGAGCATATAAAAAAAATCGAAACCCACGCGGGTGAAACCGCGGCGCGCAGCTAGTCTTTTATATTTTAAAATATTTTTATATTCTAACTAGCGGCCGTGGTTTAGTTATGCTCTGTATATGCGCTATAAAAAAATGTTATATGCTCCGCTCTTATTGGTCCCAGGGTAATGTCATATAGCCTAAAGCCTTCCTAGATTAAAGGGCATTCTATCCAAGGCAAAAAGAATTTTTCAAATCGGATCAGTAGTTCCTGAGATTAGTGCGTTCAAACAAACAAACTCTTCAGTTTTAATATATTTAAATATACAATTTATTTGTAAATGTGATAAAATAAAGGTAATAAAAGTTTTGCTAGAAGAAGAGATTGTGAGAAGGGTGTATAATAACAAATAGTATAGGTGTCTAGATATACATAATATACATATATAGATAGTATAGGTATCGCAGATATTTTTCTTGGTAACTAAGAATATTGTACAAAATAGCAAAATTTTTTCCATATCTAGAACATGATAGATGAGACAGTCGGTGGATTGATAAACGGTGTATTAAGATAACTGATTACAAAAGATTTATTCTTATATTACATTAACTAGAGACATCATCATCAACCTTTTTATCACCCCAATGCTGGGCACAGGTCTCATGCAGAGAAGTTTTGAGCGTAACCATAACGCTTGCTTAATGCAGCCCCCTAATCGGCGAACACATTTTTGTCAAATGATTGCGACTAGTTGGTATCGTTTGGACCGAACGGACCAATGGGCGGTCCAAACGATCCCAACTGAACCCAACTAGTCGCAATCATTTGACAAAAATGTGTTCGCCGATTAGGGGGCAGGTTGGCGATTTCAGACTTAAAGTCTAGGTTTCCTCAAGGCGTTTTCCTTCACCTTTTAATCAATCATTGGTGTCCAAAATATACTTAGAAAGTACATATTACTTAGAAAAGTTACATTGGAACTTGCCTGACATGGAATCGAACCCGCACACTCATACTTGAGAAGCTAGTGTTTTAACCATTAGGCCACCACGATTAGAGACATCTGTAACGAAAATCTCAACGTTTCGTCAAATCAAGATAACCGTGCGAAGAATATCACCAGAGTCTATATAAAAGTGCTGCTTTTAAATTAACAATATTGAGTTTAATTCCAGTGGAACGCGGCGATCCTAAGGGGACTCTATAAATCTGCTTGGAATCAGTATCCTTTAAAGCGTTGCTTGGTAGGATTAATTTAAATCAATTTGCTGTAATCATTGCTTAATCTGTGATGAATTACCTACATTCAGGTTGGTTGTCTCAATGTACCCATTGAATGAAAAAAATACCATTCAGTATCTACGAAGAAGACATAGTGCTGTCACACTCCATGTAACAAACGAGATACCATTTGTTACATGGGCGACAAGAATTACAGTGTTAACAGCTACCTAACGCCCTTTTTACCTGCCAACTATCCGGGTAAAGATACGCAATTTGTCTTATGTGCCTACATTTTATTATATTTTTAATTTAAACTGTGATGTGATGCAATAATAACGCAAACCAGCGTGTGTCCAACGTCTCAGACAGATCGGAACTAACGACCCGCAACTTCCGAATACGCTGTCAAGGAATTAATGTGTGGGCGCATTTTTTTTTTAATTATAATTATGAACTAATGCTTAACCGCAATCCTGCATGATGGTAAGCCGTGATGCAATCGTTGATGGTAAAGCGCACTACTTTATTAAGAGCCCGTTGACTAGCCTTAAAGATAATTAAATTCTTGACTCTGTACGCGGTAAAGATCAGGCGATATTCTTCGTTCGGATTGTAGTGGTGTCAACAACGCAAGGGATACTTTACACTACGCGCCTTGAACCAAGGCATAAAACGGGCGATGCGCGTGTCCAGTGTACGGCTTTTCTATGAGAAATTATGAATGACCTCTCCCTCTTTGGACAGAGCAGAAAGGTGTGTCAGACTTTCACTGACTAAAACGCACCGTTGATCCTTCTTCATAAGCCTAAGCGTCTGAGCGACCTCGTCATGATGTGCCGACAACTCTTTGAGGGGAATATAATATGATTGGTTGATTGATGGCATTATAAAATAAATTAACATACTGTACGGGTACAATAGGTTTACCTGGGGTATCATTATTGCTCCACCCGGTCAGTATTTTTCCACCATTTATATTATTGCACTTACACCGCAATAGTTTAGTACGTAATTCGGCGACGTACTGTGCGCGTGACTCCTAAACTCATATCATTCCCATTCATCCTAGTATAAATTAATCTCAAACTTTTCTAAAATTTGTGGAAACTGAGGATACAGTGAATTTATTAATCTTAAACTGACTTTCATCTCTTAACTCATCCTACATCTTTATCTTAATCCAACCCCGAACACAATAATAGTACACGATTTTATTCAAAAGTGGTTTCCTACTTCATATATGAATGAAACTTTTCGTTTTTACCAACATTTTGGAACCCTTATTTAATGTGTCATATTTTAATGTTGAATTCGTTATTTATCAATAATTTAAAGTTGCTAAGTGTAGGCCTAGGCATATGAGTGCTCGTGATTGTATAATAAACTGTTGATACAATCCGGTTCTCTTTCAAGAAATCTTACATCTAGCATTTGGCTGCAAAACTTTATTGGATAAGTGGGGTAATTGCATAGTAATTAGTTGCAATGTATTTTAATTTCAGAGATTCATACCTTAATAAATAAATAATGATAAATTAATTATTTGTGTAAGTAGGTTTATAGAAATACTTTTATAGTTCAATCACACATTTGAACAAAATAAATTATTATGTTCGACTTTTTCTATCCGACAATTCAATAACATTCAACGCGCTATTTACGTTGCTGAGCGGAAAGATTTACGAACACTGAAGTAATGGGTTGGTGCTATCCTTCAAAATGATTGAGATTGATGGTGCGTTACGCAACCTGCTTTTCTTTTAAACTTATCTGTAATGTACCCGTAACAAAATAGTAGATTGTTAACCGAGGGTGGAAAGAATCAATTCCCGAGGTATTTAGGCGAGGTATTCGGCTATAGTCCGAGTAGGAATTTATTCTTTTACCCGTGTTAAACACTCTACTTTTCATTTTGCATATGAGGAAAATAAAACTAGTTCTTTATCTGAACTTTTGTTAGTCCTAATTTGACGTTGACGGCTGAGGCGAATTGAGGTGTATTTTTATAGTTTCAGTTAATTTGTTCGAAGTTTCTGTTTTATTTTGGATTGAATCCTCAATGTAGCCTTCGGCGACTGTGCTGGATTTCCAGCCTTCGTGTCTTTTTAACGTCGTCATGTTTCGGAATCGGCTAAAAGAGTTGCTGACGTACGTCTATAACAATGTCCGGTATACTGCTCACAATTTGATAAATTTAAATATGTTGCTATCTGCTTCGGCATACCTGAGATTTTATTTTTTCCGATCACTTGTTTGCAGCATTTCTTATTCTGGTAGTTGAGAAAAATACGGTCCGGTTTTAGATCACTGGGTCTCATTTTTTGATATTTCTTTACTACTCGTATTTGTTTAAACTCTTCTTGTACTACAAACGAGAGCTCAATATTTGTTTTTATTTTAGTCAGTTTTACTAGTAATAATTGGCCTTGCCTTTCAATGTTCTTAATTGTTAAATTTGTGAGTTCACTGCTTCTGCAAGCGCCGCTTATACCGAGTATCAATACCACCTGTGAAAACATATATTTTTTTAGTATTTGTGTAATAAATACATTCTTATTTAGAATAAATGCAAAAATACTTAGGTAAACTTACTTTCACTGCCAAATATAGTCTCGTCAGGAGCATCATTTAAAAATGTTTCCACTTCATGAGAGGTAAAAACCTTAGATTTTCTACTTTTGAACCACTGAGACTGTTTTTTCAAAAAGGATGTGAAATTATGATTTCAAATTTACATTGTGTTTTACACTAAGTGTACTTTTGAGCATTAAATATCGGCTCCATAGCGTAGAAGGTTGTAGTTTGCTAGACGGTCCTTTAAAGTATGTAAGAAATACACTTTCGGAAAATGATTTTATATTCTCTCTGCTCGCCACATCATAAAATCATTGTATGTGTATATATGTCTTTCTTTTGTGATTTCTCGTAAAAGATTGTTAATCACACAATTTGCCTCGTCTTTAATTGAATCTGGAGTCAATATTTCAGAATCGCTTGACCTCTTTTTTAAATTAAAATCTTGGCATAAAAGATTAGGTATTATAGTAACATTTTTTTAAATTCCGTCCCGGATACATAATAGATTAGTATCCCGCTAATTTCTGTCGAATTTTTAAATTTTAAATATGGAACTCATCACGTTATTGTTGCGATCATAGAATTAATAAGTGGGTACGATAGTACTTCTTAATTCTATGGTTGCGACCTATTTCGCTCAAGGAAGTTTGCGCTAGGTTCACACTGGCTGTTCGAGGCTGGAAGAAAGTCACATTGCCGCTGCATTTCTTTTTATTAGATTTTTTACACAAATTTCTTCACAGCTGACAGCAGTTCTATTTTTAAAGTTCATTCCGACCCTTAGGTGGAAAGAAATTTGTATGAGTTTTTGCCGCTCTAAGGAGAGAAATAGCACTTTCTACAAAATAATCAGATCAAGGAAATACTACTTTCCGAATATGAGAAATGAAAAAAAAAAAATACATATAGTTGACCTCCGTCTAGTATTTTTCACCGCTAAAAGGGTTGGATTTTAATTTGTATTTTGCATTATTTTACTCTCTTAATTGTTATATAAAACTATGTAATATCTTTACATGTCTTACCACCAAGCGACTTGTCGTGTTCCGGCATGATGTCTTGTGAAGCCGTAAAGAGGACAGGTCTGAGAAGTTGTGATGTGATGTGTGCCGGGGACGATGCGCCAAATGTTGTCGTGTCAGGAGGTTGATCGTGGAGGGTTTCCAGATCATTCTCGCTCTGGAGCAGCATCGTTGATCGTGCTGTTGGGTTTAACATTGCATCACCTCGCTCTACTGCCGTCTTCCTTCCTATTCATTCAGTTTTTTGAGTGAATAGGCTCTACTTTTCTACCGCGAACATCGAGGGACTGGAACAATTTGCTCGCGGTGGTGTTTCCGTCACATTACAATTTGAGTGTCTTCAAGGCTAGAGTGAATAGGCTCTTAATAAACTGCCACCGCCGCCGCAAAGCTAGTTTATATTTTATAAAAATATAATAATAATAAACTAGCGTGCTTTACCATCAACGATTGCATCACTGCTTACCATCAGGCGATTCGGGATTCGGGATTGCGGTCAAGCAATAGTGTATAATAATTATAAAAAATAAATAGTTAAAATTTTCACAGATGATGTATTTAACAGCGCGTGACTGGTTAACTTAGAAAATTGTGATTACTTTTGTATCAGTATCAATTGTTGGTAAATTAAAAAAAAAATAATAGAGTACTATTTTTTTTGAAGTTAGGAAACGATGGGTATTCGGATAAATTATGATTTTTTTAAGATAGTGGGCAACACCCCGCTGGCGTTGCGTTTACCATAGCGAGCGACCGTTAGCCCAATCCCTTAATATTGAATTGATCTAAGTTTCTGTACAATTAAAATAATAAGAATCAAACGTCACTCTATAGTTATTTTTCAACGTTTTCTCGAAATACCGCCCACGATGGATGCTCATGCAGATGAGAAGACACCTCAACTATCCGGAACTTCGGACCCGCCTTCTGATCCTACCCCACAAATTTATATCTGTTGTCGCTACTAACCACTACGGTTTTTATTTGTATAGTAGTATTCTGATCTTTGTGTGCAAGTTCGATTCACTCTTAGCCGGTCTTTTGAATACCGGGAACAATTTCAACTCATGCAAGGATTTTTCCCTGTAAAAGGTAGAGGAGGAAATCCGGAATTAGGAAATGAATGAAGCTTTGAAAATATCGTGTGAATAAAATAATATACTGTAAAGGTCACTAGGCACCGACCTTTAAATATTAACGTTGAAGGTACGTGTAAGAAAGAAGATTAGTTGAAGGATTTTACTTTCTCATCATATTTTTTTGGAAAATTAGTTACGTTATATTTTGAGTTAGTCGTTAGGCGTGGTGGCCTAGTGGTTAAAATACCAGCCTGTCAAGTATGAGTGTTCGATTCCAGGTTAGGCAAGTACCAATGTAACTTTTCTACGTTCTATGAACTTTCTAAGTATATCCTGGATACCAATGACTGATTACAAGGTGAAGGAAAATATCTTGAGGTAACCTGGACTTTCAAGTCTGAAATAGTCAACCCGTATTGAGCAAGCGTGGTGACTATCCTCAATATTTCTCTGTATGAGAGGAGACCTGTACCCACTAGTGGGACGATGAAAAGGTTGATATTTTGAGTTTCACTATCTAATCCGCTTGAACAACAATTTGACTTCCAAGTTCCAAGATTTAAGATGAAAGGTTGTCTGTAAAAGATCGCTCTTAGCGATAAGACCGCCCATTGTGTCACCCTTTGTAAAATATTTTTATTTATATTCTGTAATCTATATGGTGTACATAATAAAGAGTTTTCTATTCTATTCTATTCTATTCTAAAGTAAAAGATAGGATAATATGAATCTTTCAATTACACATATTAAAAATTATAATCATAATTTGGGCTCAGAAAGATCGAACTGAACGATTGAACTAGTTTTCGCATCTTGGTGATATTTAAAATTTCCGATAGGTATGACTGTCACACGAACACGAGACGAAAGATCACTCAATTATCTATTATTTCATAAGGATTAATTTTAAATAGATAGGCTTAATTTAATTCGTGGTGTCATAAACTCAAAATTGTTCTAACGGTGACAAAATAAGTGATACATGTATAATGAAACATTACCGAGTCAATTTATAATCAATTAAAGCTCTTACTCCGCCCACACCCCAAACTGACGGCATTAATATTCATTTAATTCAACAACAATACCCTATTATCTTATCAACAAATTTCAAAATTGTTGTGTTGAACTCAATCATTGTTACTTGATGTCTAAAGAGATGAAAAGTTTTGCAATAATCCTTGTAAAAACTTGTAAATTCAACATATAAACCCTTTCCCGTTTTTGCCAAAAATAAGTTTGAAATGTAACATTCAGCTTCGATTACACGCCGCTATTGATAAAGTTATCTCGACCCAAGCGTCAACAACAAGTAAATATCTTATCTCCATGAGGTAGGGAAATAAGGCTCAAAATAGAAAGTTCAAACATAATGAGCATCATAAGAGGATTCAGAGACAGCTGGGCTACATTCCAAGTAACGCTTCAGATTTCCTATTAATGTTATATTTTGACAGAGATAATATGAACTCCAAAGATATTTTGAATGAAAGTTATGTACCTTTTTTTTTTAATAATTATAAACTAGCGCTTGATCGCAATCCCGCCTGATGGAAGCAGTGATGCGATCGTTGATGGTAAAGCGCGCTAGTTTATTAAGAGCCTATTCACTCAGAAAAACTGAGCTAATAGGAAGGAAGACGGCAGTTGAACGAGGTGATGCAATGTTAAACCCAACAACACGACCAACGATGCTGCGCCAAAGGGAGATTGATCTGAAGACCCTCCACGACCAAACCAAACTCTCAACACAACAACATTAGGTGAATCATACCCGGCACACATCGCAACACAACTGCTCATACCCGTCCTACGTACGGCTTCACCAGACATCATGCCGCAACACGACAAATCACTTAGCGGCAAGGTTTTGTCTGGTGGGTGGTAACTTCTGCCGGCGGCCGGTGTTATGGCCTACCACCGAGAAAAAAAAGACAAAACACTTTTCATTCATATGTTCACAACAATAGGGATGTTTCCAGGGTAAAAAAAAATTTGATTCTATTTAGTCCGTCATTCAGATTATAGAAAAATATTGGATACGTGAATTTTGTTGTATCAAACTAATAAAATTGACAAATATAAAAGGCATCAAAGAGCAGGAGTGGTGGCTGGTGACGTCACTCGAATTTTCAAAGCACTGTGCCGTCTTCATTTTTTGTTTATATGAAAAAAGAAAAATACGTGTCTAGTATTTTTTGGAAATCTGACTGACGGACTAATTAGTATTTTTAGTCAACTACCCTATTGCCACATTTCATTAAATAATAGAGTATTTGACTAAAAAAAACTAATTAGTCCGTCATTCAGATTATAGAAAAATATTGGATACGTGAATTTTGTTGTATCAAACCAATAAAAAGTGACAAATATAAAAGGCATCAAAGATCAGGAGTGGTGGCTGGTGACGTCACTGCTCGCTAAAAAGTATAGCGTGCAGTGACGTCACACGAATTTTCAACGCACTGTGTCGTCTTCATTTTTTGTTTATATGAAAAAAGAAAAAAATACGTGTCTAGTATTTTTTGGAAATCTGACTGACGGACTGATTAGTATTTTTAGTCAACTACCCTATTGCCACATTTCATTAAATAATAGAGTATTTGACTAAAAAAACTAATTAGTTCGTCATTCAGATTATAGAAAAATATTGGATACGTATATTTTGTTTTATCAAATCAATAAAGATTGACAAATATAAAAGGCATCAAAGATCAGGAGTGGTGGCTGGTGATGTCACAGCTCGCTAAAAAGTGTGTGTGTCGTCTTCATTTTTTGTTTATATGAAAAAAGAAAAAATACGTATCTAATATTTTTTGGAAATCTGACTGAAGGACTAATTTGTTTTTTTTTTTTAGTCTAATACCCTATTCCATGAACACCCGTAAGGCCTGAATAAATGTAAAATGGATGTGATCATTTATATTTATATATAAAGCTGAAGAGTTTGTTTATTAGTTTGATTGAACGCGCTAATCTCAGAAACCACTTTTTCGATTTGTTTATTTTGCGTTTGATAGCCCATTAACCCAGGAAGGCTATAGGCTATATAATTATCATCACGCTCCGACCAATAGGAGCCGTATTTTATACTAGCTGCACCACGCGGTTTCACCCGCGTTTTTGTTTTATATGCCCCGCTCCTATTGGTCGCAGCGTGATGTTATATAAATATATACAAATAGCCTAAAGCCTTTCTGGATTAATGGGCTATCCAACGCAAAAAGAATTTCTTAAATTGGAGTGGTCCAATTCTTAGTTCTTGAGATTAGCGTGTTCAAACAAACAAACTCTTCAGCAATATTAGTATAGATATAGATGACTGTTTGCCTAGCCTTTTCAGTCTTGTCTCAGTTACTGGGTAATGCGATACCCCTTTGGTAATACTGGTTATCAGACTTTCGGACTTCGTACTACTTTCCCGTAACGACTGTCAAAAACATGTATCTATCTTTGACAGTCTTAGTACAGTCTAGTCTAGTCTAGTCTTAGTCTTGGTATTATTATTGTAGCTTTTATTTATTACTCATCTAAGGGTCGTATTAATTCCGTCAGTCTTCCAAGGTATTTAATAAAAGTCAGAAAGGTTGTTGTAAATCATGAGAGCGTTAGTAATAGAAATCAAATTAGTACAATCTTAAGAACATACCAATACGCGGGATAGCCAATTATTATTTATGATTATTATTTTTGTAAAAGTCTGAGTAGAATAGTAGACTTAAGTACTGAACGAAAAAGTATTGAAGTACAGAATGTGCCTTTTTAAAGTGAGTCAAATCGCGCACGAAGAGTTCCGTACCTACAGAGGTTAGGTGCAAAATAAATAGTCCTTTAGATAACTTTATACTGGATAAGTGCACGCCTGTACAGAAATAGGAAAAACAGTTATAGGGTTATTATTATGGAACTTGTTTTTTTTACTACATTATTTAATGTTTTTATACATTTAACACCTGTTTTTTATTAGTATTGTGTGTTCTACTAACAACTCTAAAAACACCGTCTGGGTATTGTCTAAATCATAATCAACCTATAATAGCGTGCGGCGGTAGATGTCACAAACAGGAGAAAATCAGTTGTTAAAGAATTTATTAACAAAAACAATAATATAATATGAATTATATGGATGAAATTATAAAGGAACAAGAAAAAAGTCAATGGAAGACAGCGGCAGCGACAGGCTACAGACGGGTGAGTAAGTCAGCAGTAGCGGCCTCTCAAAGGCTAAGGCCTAATCATAATTAAACATTAATATTACATTGTATGTTTTATGTTCCATGTATTTTGTTCGATGTTTGATTGGTGTACAATAAAGAATAAATAAATAAATAAAATAAGATAAAAATATAACTATGAGTACAAATAATATATGTGTATATGTACATAACGTTACAACAAGTCTCCGAATTTAGGTTGTTTGTTCCCTTACAACGTTTTTCTTCACGTTTTGAGAGCAGTAGTGGTGAAATAGTTTACACGTGTGAACCTAAAAGCTACATGATCCCAACAGTGGGCCGCCACTGCTCTCGAATAAATATATTACTCTTTATTAAGTACACCAAATAAATTATAAAACGTAAATATGAAGATTTTACAAATGGTAACTCAATGGACGTTCTTAGCGCTAAGGGCGATCTTTTACGGACAACCTGAAAAAAAGATACTGCTGAAACTGTATCGTCCAATATTTAGGCTGTATCCCTGTTTTTTTAATCATAATTACATTACAGTGTACCATCAGATTGTACCGCCAATAGTAAGTAGTAAGTAGGTACTTAACATTTTTCTCATTTGATGCTATTACAAATTGAACCAGTGCTCTACCAGCCAAGGTAGATTATCTCGCTACATAATTTTCGTGTAATTTGCCGCCTCCTTTGAAAGAATTAACTAATTAAGATTGACGTTTAAACTAAGATTAAGCTTTTATGGCTTTTGTATTGGATTTTAATTTCCATTAGCTAACTGACTTTGAAGATTTGTTAATATTAAGTATTAATGATTCTTAAGGATTGCGTTTGTCGTATTAAACTAAATTAGGTTATTTCCGTTTTTTATATTCTATTTTATTGTCATTCTGACTATTAATAATATTTACATCATTTTTTTTTTTTTTTTACATAAATTATAAACTAGCGCTTGACCGAAATCCCGCCTGATGGTAAGCAGTGGCGCAATCGTTGATGATAAAGCGCACTAGTTTATTACGAGCCTATTCACTCTAGCCTTGAAGACACTTAAATTGTAGTCCGACGCAAACACCACCGCTGGCAAATTGTTCCAGTCCCTCGATGTACGCGGTATAAAGTAGGAGGCGAAACGCTTCGTCCGGATCGTAGAGGTGTTAACAACCACGTTGTATGGTGATGATGATTCTTTGCCCAAAAAATAGGCCAGTTCTCTAGTCACGTGAAGACGAAGAAGATAAACGCTTAGCGATATCTAAAAATAGTATGTGTGCACTCAGACCCCATGGTCCTAGTGTTTCAATCCCAAATGGCTCAATACCAATTAGATTGGAGTATTTGAGCCGTTTGAGGTTTGTCTGCACTTGCAGCAGCCACCACAGCACAGCTTACCGTATTTGGAAGATGGCATGGTGCAAGAGTGTCGACACAGGTTGCATTTCACACCAAAGACCTACCTACCTTCCAAGTCATTACAGTCATTCCGTCTGGCCATTAGGTTCTAAAACAGCTGGCACGCCGGCGATGACAAGAGCACGACGGATGATATCATTAATGCTGGCGCTATTTGACCTACACTTTTACTGCAGAATAAGCCATGGTGTTTGAGGCAGTCAACATCTTCACCGCATTAGCAGCGATTTAGGACCACACAAGGGGCGCCCTGATGCAGAGAAGTAGCGAGCCGGAAAGTCGCGACTACCAGCAAAGTGTCTATGTTGGGTGACGGTAACTGAGGCCCGACTCTCACTTACCCATAGCCAGTAGGCGGGTACGCTCAACAGTATTGGTGGACGTATTAATAAGATTAGGTATGCCGTATCAACTTACAGAGCGGCTCATCCCGCTGCCTCTGGGAAGAAGAGTTCTCGGGAAGAATTTTATTAATTAATTGTATTTAAGAATTTTATCTGGGCAAGCCCAGGCGTTCACCGCGTCGGCGGAGCACGGCATTTTAGAGTCAATCAGGCTAAAATCTTCCCGGTTAACTTTTCAGTGCTGGGGACAGAGGACAGGAACGCTAGGTAAGCTATTACTGGTAATTTTACGGACGCCGAGCCCACCAAAACGGATGGTAAGTGTGGCTTACGTCCACGCTCGGTCATCCAAGGCCACATGGGCCAAATGGGTGTTAGTGTGTTGCGAATTTTGTTCAAAAGTTGTGGCCCTTTCCATAAAGGGGAAGAGCGTAAATAGGTAATATATAAAATTTGGGCCCAAACAACAGTATAAAATAAAGGTGAATGCCGATTGTAAATAAAATTTACAAAGTCTGTCCAAAATGTCGATTGATCTCTGAGTTTGTTTCGGCTTTTCTTCTTAGAAGTCAGTTAGGAAATGCCGACTCCAGCTAGTTTCAAAAAATATGACGTGTAATAAAAATCATCAGATTCCCTACCCGCACAGCTTTTATGGATGCTATTCTTGACTTTTTAAGACATCGCAGCCATGAGTGGTTGCTCTCCGAAAGTATATTTCAAACTAGCGGCCGCACGCGACTTCGTTCGTCTGGATTTAGTTATTTGAACATTTTAATTTAATCCCACAATAGTTATTTTAAAAATTTAGTATCTTATAAGATACTAAATTTTTGATGTTAATCGAAATTAAAGGATGTCAATGACAACTTTGTTTAAAATTAAATGCTATTAATTTATTTGGATAAGGATTAATATTTTTTTATATGATCTGCTCCTATTAGTCACAACATGATGTTGTATAGCCTAAAGCCTCCCTGGATTAATGGGCTATCCAACACAAAAAGAATTTCAAATCGGACCCATAGTTCGTGAGATTAGCGTGTTCAAACAAACAAACAAATTCTTCAGCTTTAAATAATAGTATAGAGTATAGATAACACTTTTAATTACGAACATGTGGCTATGTGCTGACGTGATTAGGGACGCGACCGTCGTCATTCGAGCGGCAAATCCTGGAATTATTGAAACTATTACGGTCGTAAGTTTACGCTAGAACCGGTAACAAATACGCTTATCGCAAAACTATACCCGTAGAATCAGAAATTAAAGCCGCGAAATTTCGAATTCCTAAGATACAGGTGTGCCTACCTAAGTAGTATAGGAGCCCAGAAAGCACACAATAACTTTAAACGTGTTGTTGTTTTAGGTACTAATAGACTAATTGTTATTTTCTTTATTTCGAGATATTCATATATAAATTATATTTTTTTACAATTAATATTAAAATATTAAAAACATTTTGAAACATAAAAATGTAGCCCAACCGTATCGGTAACAGGGTCCAAGCTACCGTCGTTCAGGGCTCCATAGAGTGGAACCTTCTGACAATGTGAGCTATCTCCAGAAGTACCGCTTTCTGAATCAAGCCCTTTATCCAGGTGCCTAACGGAAGCCTCCTAAGGGGTTGGTCGAGGCTCTTAGCGATGAAATCATTGCCCGATATGACAATCGGTACAATGACAGCAGAGTTCACTTTCCACATGTCGTCAATCACGTGTTCCAAGTCGAGATATTTAATTTATTTCTCTTTCTCAGCTTTCACGAGATTCCCATCACAAAACAAACAAAACAATCATTGCAAGGCGCGCTAATCGGACTATCACTACTATGTCAGGCTTATTTGCAACAATAGTCCTGTCAGTAATGATAGACCGATTCCAGTATAAAGAGACATATTCATTTTCAAGAACTGGATTGGGCACATTTTTATAGTACGATACCTCAGAATCCACGAATCTGCATCACCTTAAAGCAAATTTCTAAACCAGCATAACACATAAATAACGAAATGAATATTGTTAAACTATTAAAATGAAACCGATTCTAATTGATAATATATTACGCAATTGCCCCGCCCGATGGTGACATGCCCAACACACGTCAATCGTTCCGTACTTCATAGTATATCTCCGGTAGTTATTGGTCTAGATAACTTTGCCAATAATTGGACAGACAAAACCTTCAGTTTTTCCGAAAAGGTCACTAAATCGTATCCAGGATACATAAGCTAAGAAGTTCCTTGCTTTGCCATAACTTCTTGCAGTCATCAGTAGTAAGTATTATACTTGTACCAATTATCTTTCGCCGTGGATAGAAGGGTAAGCCCCTTATTTACTGTGACCACATCATGGTGCGTATCTACTACGGTTTTAAAAAAATATTCTCTGAGACTCCACACTCCATACTCTCGGTTGTGGAGGGTCTTCGCATTTAAAAAGCCTCGACCCCCGCACTTCCGCGAGATATACAATATTATCACTGATGATCGTGGGTGATGCATCCGGTTTGCTGTCAGCAGTATACGGGCTCTTTTATCTAGGGCGTCGAGTTGGGTCTGAGTTCATTTAACTATGCCGAAAAAGTACATTAAATCTGGCATGACCTATCCGTTGAAGGCGCACACCTTATTTCTTCCCGAAAGAAAACTATTTAATACCTTCTTCATGCGACCAAAGAAGCGCTCCTTCAACGATTGCTTCATGTCAGCATTGTTGATACCTAACACTTCCGACATACATAAATATTTATAGTTTTCGAATGAGGAGAGGGATCTAAGGTGTATGGAATCCGAGAGTGTAATTCCCTCGGATTCCATAAACTAAACTACTAAACATAAAGCGGGGGGCGCTTTACATGCAGGGCTACATATTTGTCCACACAGAATTCCATCCTGATGGCACTACTAAAACTTCCAGCTAGTTTCTGTAAGAATTTAAAATCATCCATGTAAGGGAGGTGAGATATGGCCTGACCACCACTCGCCAATCGATATCCCAGATCCAAATCCACTAGCAGTGTGCTTAGATGATTCAGAACTAAGCAGAATCAATGTGGACATAGACGTCGCTCTAGAATATTCGTCGCTTAATCCATACAGTTTCATCGTTCCCTTGAATCTGTTGCCTCCCTGGATAGCGAAGGACTGTCTTCCATTGCCCCATACTCGACCTAAGGAAAGGGCGCAGATTTGCATTTATCTTGTACAACTCCAGCGCCCTCATAAGTCATATGTGGGCCTTCTTATAATCTATCTAGTAAGTTTACAAATCCTTGCGGGATCGACGAACCTGTTGGCTGATGACCATGTCTATGCTCTTTAGTACCGCGGGACCCGCTCCTACATCCATTTTGAGAGACAGACATGATGGAGCTGCAAGATGTTATTCTTATCTGTTTAATACGGCAGCCCAGGGTCCAACGCTCTTGCTACCTCAAATGTAAACCCGGCTCTGAGCCATCGGTCTACCCTTTACAAAATGTGTCAACAGCCGCCTGTCTACAAGGTTTTATAATAATTCTGAGGACTTACCCTTTTGTTGCTCGTTCTAGCTACTGGCAATATATTACGTGTTATGTGGTAAGTTCTGTGTTGTATTGCCGTGTACTATAATATATTAGTAGATACTAATAGAGTAGAGGGTGTGATGGGTCTTCGCGCCACAGAATTAGTTGGTACCGCCTTCATTCTCGTTGATTATTGTCTGTCTGAACATTATCCGGATGTCCGTAGCGAAGACCACCTGATTTCTACGAAACGCGGTAATAATATCCGAGATATCTTTATGTAGCTTCGCACCCGAGTGCAAAGTCTGATTCAATAAAACCGCGTTACTAAAAGGGGCCGATCCGTCGAACACGACCCGTATCTTGGCATGATGTGGGATGAAGTAATATTCTTCATCGGAATAGTCCCGCTGTTCCAAGAACATATGACCTAGCTGTTCATATTCCCGTATGAACTAGATATATTTATCGCGAAACTCCGTATCTCGCTTCGCTTCCATAGAAAGTAAACGTTTCTCTGCCGTGAGGTATGACAGCCCCAGCGGTGAGCGTGAATTCAAAAAGGGCAACCGTGCAACAAAGCGATCAGCGGGTCCGTCCGCAAGACAGTGGCCACCTCCTCTGTCTCCAAAAATCGCTGTACCAAATTGGAGAGGAAAATGCCCGCAAAAACCTTATCCAAAACCGTATCCGATTCCGGCATCGTATCCTAGACCCATAATAATATAACCGCAATACCATCTCATTTCGGTGTAAAATAATAATTTATTTAAAGTTATAGTGCGCCCGGTTCACAATAACTGACCAAGTACATCGGTGCCTAGCAAAAAATCAATTTTACTAACATCTAAACATTTACTATCTGCTAAAGGCCAGTGAGAAACCGAATTAAATATTTTCTGTGGGTGCTCTCCCAAAATATCCTGCAATACCAAAGCCGTAATTGGAATGACGGGTTGTGAGACTGATTCTCCCACAATATTAAAAGAACACTGACCGTAAACGTGGGGTATCCCACGTTTACGGTCAGTGTTTTTTTCGCACGCCGACGCACGTCGACAATACCCCGAACCGAAATATTATTGTTTAGAATGGGTAGGCCCAACTGCCTCGCCAAATTTACCGTAATCATGCAACCCTATGAACCCGTGTCTACTAGAGCCCGTGCTCTAATGTAACGTCCGCCTAGATCCAGAATACGAACCGTAACTGTAGGCAACAGAACCGTACCTAAAAGGGTTGCATTTGGCGGGGCGCGGACAACTACCTAGCGCTCACCGTCACTAAGAGGAAGGAGCCCGCACGGTCAAAGACCCGGGTGGCCCACAAGACCAGCGGATCATACGCAGCTGAAGAGGCACACTGTTCTGCAGTGAGGTCCCGAGGTCCGCCCGAAACCTGTTGTGCAGTGGGGCACTCGCACCTCCGCTGCAAGAGGATGCCCCCACTCGAATAATGGTGTGTCTGCAAGGCAGGCACGGAGACACCCCCACCCGTGAGTGGTGGTGTCGAGCGCGCGTCCTAGGATTTCTGTCGAATCAATCTGTCAAAGACATTGACGTTTTGTTTTTAATAGTGACGTGGAGTATAAATTACGGTAGCGGAAGCTAGTCTTTTAATCCTAAACATATCATTATTATTATTTTACTCCTCTTTAAAATTTAACAATATTTTCGTAATACTTACCTGGCCCTTTTCACTCCTTTTCAGTCTGTTATTTCACAGTACGTTGCTCTTTGTCATGAATAATTTCAATTGATAAGGGTATAAAAACAGAATAATTATTCAATATTCGTCGGGAATTTTCAAAATAAAATGAAATTATTTTATCGTTTCCTCTTTCAGCTACGTGCGTCTCGCTGAGTTTCGGCGGATTAATAATTTTAGAGGAAATAAAGTATTATTTTGTTTTTTTTTGTAAGCAGTGATGTAATTGTTGATGGTAAAATTCACTTCAATACTGCAGTTTAATAAGAGCGTATTCATTCTAGCCTTGAAGCCACGAACGAAAAACAAGTATGTGAGAATGCCACCAGTTCCTTAGGTAGTTTTGTCAGTCGACATCAATTAGGATGATTGTTAACTTTAACAAATAAATTTTACATCACCATTAGAAGCCACGTCACCAGATTTCGTTCTTTTCCTTTTTTATATATTTAGCAGCGCAGGGAGCCCTCCAACTAGGTGGACCGATGACCTGGTGAAGTTCGTGGAAAACCCATGGATGCAGGCAACACAAGACCATTCATTGTGGTAAGCCTTTGATGAGGTCTTTATCCAGCAGTGGACCTCTATAGGCTGAGAAGTAGAAGACATATTTAGAATAAAAGCTGTGCCGGTGTTTTACCTGCATCATTTTCTATCCCATGGAAACATCGGGATAAAAAGTATCCGATATGTTAATCCCGATTATAGCACGGGCATATGAGCATCCCGTTATAATTCATTATACTTAACTATAAGGTTATTCAAAGAAAATATTGGCTAACGAGCCTGAGAAACAAACGGACCTGACACCAAACTCGTCTGACAGCCAAACGGGCCTGACAGTCAGCTGGAGCAAAAAGAGACATACTGTAACATGCAAGACAGTACACAATTTACTTGTGACAACAATTCTTACGTTCATTCATTGGGAGTGTCGCAATAGCATGAAAGTTACAACGAAGTTTGGACTCACGCAGTAAATACTGAGAGTAAATAAAAAATCTGGTTTTCAAGCTAACGCTTTTTGAAAACACCTGTGCGCTACCAAAAATGCTTTTATCTCATCTTGCAGAATTGTAAGAACATATATTAGTAGCGGGTGTGTGGGTTCCAGAAATTACATACTCATCCGCCCGCAATCTTGATTAGATACGTGATCCTTCGCTGAGTGGAGATCATGAAAACATCAGCGAGACTGACCCAAGAGGTTTTTAATATCTTTGAATTACTTTTTTTCCTGCTATCGGCAATGTGGTTAGACGTTTCTTCTGCCACATTGAAACTGGCCATCGATAATTCTTTTCTTAAATGGAATCTTTTTTAATTTAAAAATAGCCCGTACCATAGTATTGAAAAAACCGGCCAAGTGCGTGTCGGACTCACGCACAAAGGGTTCCGTACCATTGATTTATGAAATTAAAGGATTTATTTGTATGAAAGATTACGCGGTAATAAGCGGTTTACGATTTACGAGGTATTCAAAAAAAACTACTTACTAGATCTCGTTCAAAACAATTTTCGTTGGTAGTTTTTATAGTAATGTACATCATATGTTTTCTTTTTTTAGATTTTTCATTTTCTTATTTTAGAAGTAAGAAGGCGGGACCAACATTTTTCCACCTTGCAAGCGTCTGTCACCACAACTAAATATATAAAAAAGAAAAAGAACGAAATCTGGTGACGTGGCTTCTAATGGTGATGTAAAATTTATTTGTTAAAGTTAACAATCATCCTAATTGATGTCGACTGACAAAACTACCTAAGGAACTGGTGGCATTGTGCCACCGACGACCTGGTGAAGGTCGCGGGAAACCGCTGGCTGCGGGAGGCGCAGGACCGATCGTCGTAGAGAACCTTGGGGGAGGCCTATGTCCAGCTGTGGACGTCTTTCGGCTGAAATGATGATGATGATGATGAAGAAATGAAATGAAATGAAATGAAATGAAATCGTTTATTAAGCAAGTAGGATCACCGATCACTTTTACACGTCATATGTTTTTTTTTTCTTAATTTTTTTTTTTTTTTTTTAAACTAGATGAAGCTGGCATTTCCTAACTGACTACCTCTGAGAAGAAATAGCCGAAACAAACTCAGGGATCATCGTCTTTTTTAAAGTCCAGACATTAAAAATGAAAATGTTTACAATAATTTACGTTATAATTACGCATATTGCTTAATAACAATGCTTAACAGAGCGAGCAGCTCAGTCCCAAGCCTCTCTATCCTCTAAATAATCTGAGATTTTATAATACCCCTTTTTGCAAAGTTTGGCCTTTATATAGGTTTTATATCGTTTAATGTGTAAGTTTCGAATGTCCATGGGAAGCTTGTTGTAAAAGTGTATACATTGACCCATGAACGAGTTACCTACTCTGTGGAGACGAGTGTAATGTACAGCAAGATTGTGTTTGTTCCTGGTATTTATATTATGAACATCGCTTATTTTCTTAAAATTAGATATATTTTTATGTACATACATAAGATTTTCAAATATATATTGCGAAGCTACAGTCAGAATGTTCACCTCTCTGAATTTTTCTCTAAGAGAATCTCTAGGACCAAGGTTGTAGATGGCTCGAACAGCCCTTTTCTGTAAAACAAAGATGGTATTGATGTCCGCACAAGTTCCCCAGAGAAGAATCCCATAAGTCATAAGACTATGAAAATAACTAAAATAAACAATTCTGGCTGTATTCACATCAGTTATCTGTCTAATTTTCTTAACAGCATAAGCGGCAGAACTGAGTCTACCCGACAGCTTCTCAATGTGAGGACCCCATTGTAACTTGGAGTCAATAGTCAATCCAAGAAAAACTGTCGACTCGACAGGGATCAACTCTACTCCATTCAGTTGAACATTGGTACTTAACTGCCTGACATTTGGCGTAAAAAATTTAATGAATTTAGTTTTTTTTTCATTCAAAAGAAGGTTATTTACATTAAACCAATGGACAACTTTCGAAAGTGCATTGTTAACTTCGTCAAAATTTGCTAGCTGACGCTTGACTTTAAAAATAAGAGAAGTGTCATCCGCGAACAATACTATGTTGTGATTATCCCTCACGTGATGAGGTAAGTCATTAATATAAATTAAAAACAAGAAAGGACCTAGAATTGAGCCCTGCGGAACGCCCATGGTGACCTCAGATCCTGCAGATTTGTTGCCATTAACATCAACCCTCTGAATTCGATTATTCAGATAAGAAGTCAGAAGGTCGAGAGCTCTGTCCCTTAAACCATAATGGTACAGTTTCCTAATAAGAGTATCATGATGTACGCAATCAAAGGCCTTGGACAAATCACAAAAAATACCAAGAGCATCTTGCGATTCCTCCCAGGCCCCAAATATGTTCTTTAGCAACGCCACGCCCGCATCGGTAGTTGAACGACCCTTTGTAAAACCAAATTGTTTCACGTGCAATAAATTATATAAGTTGAAATGTCTCAACAACTGTTTCAAAATTAATTTTTCAAAAATTTTGCTCAAAGTTGGTAATATAGAAATTGGCCGAAAATTCGTGGGATCAGTTGTACTACCAGATTTGAACAGTGGAATTACTTTGCTAAGTTTCATCAAATCAGGAAATATACCAGATGTGACACAAGAATTAAAAACAATTGCTAAGAAAGGTGCGATAACATCTATTATTGAAGCTACAGTATATACTGACAAACCCCAATGATCGGCAGTTTTTTTTACATCAAGATCCTTAAAAGATTCTATAATGTCTTTAGCAGTCGCAAACGCAAATTCAAAGTGCTTGTCACATTCCGGAACACATTCTTTTAGTATGGCGTAGGCAGAAGTGGAGGAAGAAGACAAAGTTTTTGTTGTTATTATTGGAATACTAGTAAAAAAATTCTCAAACTCAGTTGCTACCTCCAAGTCTGCCTTTATATCTTCATCGTTAATTTTAAGATGGAAATCGCGATTTTGTACTTTGGTTCTTCCAGTTTCAGAATTTATAATTTGCCAAGTTGTTTTGATTTTATTTCTAGAAGATTTTATTTTATTTTTAATGTGTAAGGCTTTTGCTGAGGAACAGGCTCTCTTAAAAGTTTTTGAATATTTTTTAACGAATTCTTGAAAAGCTACATCATGGTTATATGTTTTTTCCTGATACAATTCATACATTTTTTCCCTGCTTTTATAAATACCTGGGGTTGCCCAGTCACTAAATATAATGCGGTCGCTAACAGGCAATGTTTTTTTTGTGAAAACTTTCATAAATTCACAATTAATCAAGTTAAATAGTATACTATATGCATGATCCGGGTTGGTGTGATGAGGCAAGCCCGGTAGCTTTTCAATTAAATTATTTTTAAATTGTCCTAAACGATTTTCATTTACAGGAACAAAACTCACAAGTTTTCTTTGAGCTCTGACTTCACTCTTCTGAGGAAAAGTAACTAACTGGCCACAGTGATCAGAGTCTAACTCATTTATAATTAAATGGTCAGAAGGTCTTAGGTTAGTAAAGATGTTGTCTAAACAGGTGGCACTTGTGGCAGTTATTCTAGTCGGCTCAAAGAATCTTGCGTACAAATTATAGGACTTGAATAATGAGATAAATTCATTGACTGTAGCTGATTTCTCTAGAATATTAATGTTGAAGTCTCCACAGACAACAACTGTTTTGTTACTGTGACAAGTCTTTAATAAAACTTCCTCCATATATTTTCCAAAAATATCATAGGAAGCACATGGAGGCCTGTAGACACTTATTACAATGAAGCGTGTCACGCAAACTATTCGGTTTAGAAAAAAAATATTTTATAAACCTCGATATAACTTTTGAAGACCTATCCATAGATACCCCACAAGTATGTATGTGATGAAAAAAAAATTGAGTTTCAGTTCTAAGTATGGGGAGCCCCCAATTTTTTTTTTTTAATTTTTACATCAAAATCTTAATGCGGTTCACAGAGTACATCTACTTACCAAGTTTCCACGAGTATACCAAGAGTATAGCTCTTATAGTTTCGGAAAAAAATGTCTGTGACATACGGACGGACAGACGGACAGACGGACATGATGAATCTATAAGGGTTCCGTTTTTTGCCATTTGGCTACGGAAGCCTAAAAATGAAACCTATGATTCGAAATTCTAATACTAACATATCGATTTATAAAAACTGTCTATGACCAAATAATTATAATCATATCAAAATTCTAAAAATGAATGAATGGAATTCTTAAAATTGACCGATTGGTATCTTAATATAAATGTGAGACACATTCTAATTGTCTAGGATGATTGATTTGAACAATTCGCCTCTAATGTGAACCTCTTTTTTTTTCGTTGGGATGGGAAATCATCAAATGACTTCTCCCGTTCAGGGCGGAGCGGAAGGGCGTGTCAGATCTTTACTGACTAAAACCCACCCATGTTTCCTCACTTACCTGTGAGACGGCCAGGGCCACGGTTTCTTGTTTAACCAACCCGCAACCCTGACCCAGGAGGCTTCGGTCTTCCTGGACCCCGGTACGATGTGCTGACATCTCTTTGAGGCGCGCGTGAAACACGACGCGCCTTCGACTCGGACCTGGTCTTTACCGGGCGGCGAGCTGCCCACTGCTCACCGTCCGCAGGCCCTCGCCTACGGTGGCTGGAAGTTTGGTGTCGTCTCCCGACCAGGGCATCTCCTGCGGCAGCTAGTGGCGTGAGAGAGCTGGGGTTCTCGTTGCCTCACGCACTCCGCCTCCGCCTTTGCCAGCATGACTGCTTCGCAGAAGGAGGTGACGGCCGGTTATGCACTCTCGCTCAGGACCATGGCCTGGACCAGGGTCAGACGCGAGAGATCGCCACCGAACGCCGCTACGAGGACACGGCGGTGCTCTACCAAACCAGGGCAGACCTCCGCCGTATACTCACCGTGACCTCAGGGCGATCCACACAATGGTAACACCCTGGCGTTTCCTCCCGCCTTATACTTGAACCGAAACCTCCCGAAACAACCGTGTCCGGTGAGGACCTGCGTCAAGCGGAAGGTGAGGGCGCCGTGGCGCCTCCCTAGCCACTCCTCAAAGAGGGGACTTACCGCCGCTATTGTGGCGTGCCCAGCACTGGGTTGCGACAATCGCACTCTCCATATCGCCATGACATCCCGGCGGAGCTCTGTCCGCCGTACCGTGATTTCTCGCGGCAGCGTAGTAATATGCCCCGTCGTTTTGCCTCCTCTCGCCACTCCCACATGTGGCTGAGGGCTTTGGCCTCTAGATCCCATGGCGGCAATCTCACGGCTTGCCGCCTCAGCGGAGACTGTGCGGTATCCCCGGATCAGCCCAACGGCCATTACCCTCTGGGCTCTAATGTGAACCTTAGTTTTTATTCATAAGCGGTTGTCCTATGAAAAAAAAAAAACAAAATACACGTTAATTAAATTATTGAGATGGTTCAAAATAAAACTTAACCAAAATATTAATAATTTTATTCATCGTACATTCTTTATAAATTAGTATCACATGGAATATAAAAAAATCTATCAATGATTACACTAACTTACATGTAAACATTTAGATACATAAAAATATTTATTTACAAGGTATATTTTGACAAGGATTTTATACATTTGGTCCGATATTTTTTTGATATCTTTCAGCGAACCGTAAAGAGTCTAAGAGCTTGTTTACACGAGCATGCTTATAAACCTACATCAGAGACGCTAAATTTTTCTATCGCGTTGTTTATTGAAGCACTATCGTCTTCGTAACTAGATTACCCTTTTCTTTATTTACCTAATAGACTTTCATGGCTCTCAAGTGTTAAGTTTGGTGTAAGATCAGTAAAAATTTAAAACCTTACGTCTACACTTACTTCATAAATATTATGATGAGTTTTTTATTTACATAATTAATATTTTGAGATAAGAAGCAATGGTTTCAGAGAGATACAATAAGAAAAATAAAATAATGTTCGTAGGTTTCTTAAATTTTATTTTAACAAGTGAATTTTAGACATTAAGAACCAACGTATATATTAACGCCTGACTCCCTTGTTCAAAAACCTAATTAAAGTTTTTTTTTTTTGTATTCTAAACTAGTGATTGACCGCGATTCCGCCTGATGGTAAGCAATGATACAATCGTTGATAAAGTGCACTAGTTTATGAAGATACTTAAATTGTAATCTAACGGAAAGAACGCCACAGGCAAATTGTTCCAATCCTTCGATATACTCGATATAAAAGAACGAAACACATCGTGTGGATCATAGCGGAGTCACGTGTAAGGTTGAATACTCAACATGAACGGTGATGGCGGAATTAAGTTATGTAATTCCCGCGAACACTCTCCAAAATGCTTTCTTTAAAATATCGAAAAGCTACGCCTACGCTCGTGCTCCAGATTTTAGATATTGGTCTAAACCTATTACTACACATATTATATAAATATTATAAATCACCAATTAGCTTCATCGCACGCCTCTTCTCTGTGTCCTAAAGTGGTTGATGGCATTTTGCAAAATGCTATCTAGCAGCTTTATATAGTACGTGGCCGCAGTACGCTACACATGATCGGACTTGTGCTTTGTATAACTTTAAAAGTCGTCCGGGTGTTAGATACCTCGGGACCTTTGCAAATTCAGTGTATCGTTTTCATGAAATTTGATAAATCGAAAGTCATTTATTCAAATTAAGCTGAGAATTTGCACTTTTCGATCGTCAAAGTTACAAAGGTGCGGAAATTTTGGGAGACAAACGTCCACTCTTCACCACTTCCTGGTGCTTTCACTGGGAGTCATTAAGAAATTATCAAAATAATTAAATTATGATTAAGACACTCTATAGATAGTTTAGACATGATTAAAAAAAATAGTACTCAAAAACACGTCAATTTGTGTCAGGCGCTGACTAATTTGTTCGGACAAAATTAATATTTAGTTATATTAGTTAGGTATATTCTGTCATGTTCTTAATGAAATAGAAAGAAAAGGTGAACTTTTCTTCAATTTAGTTTAGTTTGTGCACAATCGAATCGGCCTCAATATTAGCTACGCAGGCTAAAAATTTGTGATGGATGGGTTTGACCGATATCGGATCTAAGGAAAAAAGGCAAAATTACACCGACTGAGCTCAAGTGGAGAGAAAATATATAATATTTTCGTAGTTTTGTAAAATAACTGGCTTGGTATTTTATCATTGTTATAATTATTCTTCTGCTTATAATTCTGTGAGAAGGTAAAAGTCAGAAGAAGCTAATTTGCCGTTGGAGTCATATCGTAATCTTGGTTTTCAGTAATTATAGCATTAAAAAAATCAGTTATAGTAAAGTTATGTCATTATCTTACACTTAAATTCTTTGTATTTATACAAAATGATTACTTACAACTAAGACGTATAAATCATTGATAAAATAAATGTTACAAAATTAACCCTAATTTTCAAAATAAAAACACCTTAAGTGTTTTTAAATAATTCAAATAAACAAACCAAAGCACTCAATTTCTATGCGGCACTACAGATTGGTATCCACAACAACATTTTCTGATCCAAGTATTTGTACAGAGTGGCGATTAGGTTATCAATTCAATTGAAACCCCACATATGTGTATTAAATATAATTACGTGTTTAAAGATACACCATTGAAATAATGAATAACAATTAACATTCTGGTCGTGTGACTTTTTTGTTTTAGTATTTAACAACATTAAACCTTGTTTGTGACGTTTTGGTGACAACTCGCAAGCAGAGTTTATTTTACAACTAGCATACATAATTATTTATAACTTTCAAACATCTACCGTTGGGCAAGTGCACGCCAGATATAACACCAGTAAAACTCACAACACGCGTCAAATGATCCGCTCAGCTATTAAGCCAACCGTGACGTCGTTTTTAGCTATAACAATAAAAAAAATGTAGTATTCTATTTCAAGTAAAAATTCAACAGACTGATAGCAACTTGTTACAACTGAAATACTTTTAAAAATAATAATTTAATCGCCACTCTGTATACATCACGTGATTTTGAATCAGACCATAGTTATGTAATCACATACAACAAATATATATAGTGCTGAAAAAAATCTACAGGTAATGGATTCAGCACAAGAAATTATCAGCTATAAGCTCAGGAGTAGTACAAACTCACATACATGTTGTCAAACACACACAGTTTCAAAATAACTTTAATATCAACGTTTAAAATCAATAAGTCCATGTCGCTGCAGCATTTCTACAGACAGCGCGTGCGCAGGAGCCGTTCTCCGTGAAGATCTAGTGACGTGACTGAGCTGTGTGGTTTGCGCGCGAGTATCCACACCGCGGGGAACCTGCGTGCTGTATGCGTGCCCGTTGTTGTAGCGAAGATTGTGCATCTGTGGGCGAACCATTGCGTTAGATCAAAAGGCCAATCCACACCATAAATTAAACATAGAAAATCTAGTTAGTATGACAGCAATGGCTGCAGTTATACAGATAAATGAAAATACATTTGACTCAAATAAAGCAGAGAACTAGGCGAGATGTATCGAATAATAACTTTGTTCGCGGACGCAAGATGATTTCAGAATCATCTTGCGTACATTCACAACTATTATTATCTTGTAGAAAACCCAAAATTGTACCAGTTTCTTTAAAATTATTTTATATATTTTTGACCTCCAAAGAAATGGAATGCTTTCTGGAAAATCATCAACAGAACATTTGGGAGGTAAACATACGAATGAGGCCTTGGTTGTTGTTTCAGCCGACACAAATCCTTGAATTTATAACAACAGCACATTTATAAAAGACAAATAATAGTAGATCATCCTATTGTCATCATCGCCAACGTTTTGTTTCGTAGTATAAGGTATTATAAATGCAGATACCTATGTAACAGAAGATCTAATATTTATTGGAAAGAGAATCCTTGAATTTTTTAGGAGGTAAGTGTCTATCTTCTGAGGTATCCGTACTATTACTAAGTACTTGTGGTGCTTGACAATTTCGCTATCAAGTGTCATCCAGTGTCCTACATTAATAAACCTTAGAGTAGGCCTTGAGTTTTAACTTTCCACATAATTAGAAAGGAGTTTGTCAAAGATATAAGATACTGTTTGATGCTCGTAATTTTCTTAACAAGGTCAGTGAAGCAAATATTATGCAAAACAGATTTTGGAGAGATTTAAGTAGATAGTAAGTTCAACAAGAAAGACTTTTCCCAACGATGTAATTACTTCCTTCGGCTTGTATTTTCCCCGGATGCAACGGAATACCGTTATTTCACAAAGAGATCCCTCCTTGCAAAACAATGGCATTCAGTTCCTTCCTTTGTCTCCACAACACTGTTACTGAGTAAGATGAAACTCTTTAATTAATTTATTTATAGTTAGCTAAAATGATACAAAACCAATTAGATTAACTTAAAAACATATAACTATTATGAAACTTTTCAAGAATTTCTTAAATATTATCAGCAAAAGCCATGCACATTAAAAATAAAATAAAATCTTCAGGAAATAAAATCAAAACAACTTGGGAAATTATAAATTCGGAAACTGGAAGAAGCAAAGTACAAAATCGCGATTTCCATCTTAAAATTAACGATGAAGTTATAAAGGCGGACTTGGAGGTAGCAAATGAGTTTCAGATTATTTTTACTAATATTCCAATTATAACAACAAAAACTTTGTCTTCTTCCTCTACTTCTGCTTACGCCATACTAAAAGAATATGTTCCAGAATGTGACAAACACTTTGAATTTACATTTGTGCTAATTACATTATACAATGTTTTAAGGATCTTGATGTAAAAAAACTGCCGATCATTAGGGTTTGTCAGTATGTACTGTAGCTTTAATAATAGATGTTATCGCACCTTTCTTAGCAATTGTTTTTAATTCTTATGTCACATCTGGTACACTTCCTGATTTGATGAAACTTAGCAAAGTAATTCCACTGTTCAAATCTGGTAGTAAAGTGATCCCACGAATGTTCGGGCAATTTCGATATTACCAACTTTGATTAAAATTTTTGAAAAAATATTATTATTATTAAAATTATAAACTAGCGCTTGACCGTAATCCCGCCTGATGGTAAGCAGTGACGCAGTCGTTGATGGTAAATAATTTTGAAACAGTTGTTGAGGCACTTTAATTTACATAATTTATTGCACGTGAAACAATTTGGTTTTACAAAGGGTCGTTCAACTATAGATGCGGGCGTGGCGTTGCTAAATAACATATTTGGGGCCTGGTAGGAATTGCAAGATGCTCTTGGTATTTTTTGTGATTTGTCCAAGGCCTTTGATTGCGTACATCATGATACTCTTATTAGGAAATTGTACCATTATGTTTTAAGGGACAGAGCTCTCGACCTTCTGACTTCTTATTATTATATTCTTATTCTTATCTGAATAATCGAATTCAGAGGGTTGATGTTAATGGCAAGAGATCTGCAGGATCTGTGGTCACCATGGGCGTTCCGCAGGGCTCAATTCTAGGTCCTTTCTTATTTTTAATTTATATTAATGACTTTCCTCATGTGAGGGATAATCACAACATAGTATTGTTCGCAGATAACACTTCTCATATTTTTAAAGTCAAGCGTCAACTAACAAATTTTGACGAAATTAACAATGCGCTTTCTAAAGTTGTCCATTGGTTTAATGTAAATGACATTCTATTAAATGAAAAAAAAAAAAACTAAAGTCATCAAATTTTCTACGCCGAATGTCAGGCAGCTAAGTACCAATGTTTAACTGAATGGAGTAGAGTTGATCCCTGTCGAGTCGACAATTTTTACCATGCACTCTCGCTCCGGACCATGGTCTGGCCCAGAGTCGGAAGCGAGAGATCGCCGCCGATCACCGCCACAAGGACACGGTGGTGCTCTACCCAAGCCGGAAAGACATCCACCGTATGCTCCATCCACTGAGTACACAGCTGAAAGACGTCTACTGCTGGACATAGGCCTCCCCCAAGGTTCTCCACGACGACCGGTCCTGCGCCTCCCGCATCCAGCGGTTTCCCGCGACCTTCACCAGGTCATCGGTCCACCTTGTCGGGGGCCTACCCATGCTACGTCTTCCGGTGCGTGGTCGCCACTCGAGAACCCGTCGGCCCCATCGGGCATCGGTCCTACGGGCAATGTGTCGAGCCCACTGCCACTTTAGTGTTGCAATTCTTCGGGCTATGTCGGTTACTTTCGTTCCTTTTGAGTGACTTTGAGCCTTCTTATAAGGCCCATTGTTAGCGACCACGTCTCAATTCCATAAGTCATCATTGGCAACACACACTGGTTGAAGACTTTTGTCTTGAGACACTGCGGTATTTCGGACGAAAAGATTCTACGTAGCTTCCCGAAAACAGCCCAGCCGAGTTGGATTCGACGATTGTCCTCTTTCTCGAAGTTGGACCTTCCTAACTGGATAGTTTGTCCCAGGTACACGTAATTGTTAACAGCTTCGAGAACAGAGTCTCCAATCTTTATAGGAGTCCGTACAACCCATGTTGTACGGACTCCTATAAAGATTGGCAAGGCAAGGCATGGGCAAGACGAAAGTAATGTCTAATGCCCATGCATTAGACATTACTTTCGTCTTGCCCATGTTCATTTTAAGATCGACTCGCTCGGAGGCTCTACTGAGGTCTTCGAGCTTTGTACTCAGGTCCTCCGCGGTCTCAGTCATGACTACGATATCATCAGCAAACCAAAGGTGTGTCATGTACTCACCATTGATGTTGATGCCCAGTCCTTTCCAGTCCAGAACCTTGAAGACATCCTCCAATGCAGTGGGTGCAAACAGTTTCGGGGAGATAACATCTCCCTGTCTGACACCACGCTGCAGAGGTATTGTTTTCGAGGTCTGATCCTGTATTCGGACTGACATCGGTGGCGTTTTCGTACAAACCCTTCAGCGCTTCAATACACCGATAGTCTACTTGGCACCGCTGGAGAGACTGCAGTACAGCCCAGGTCTCGATCGAATCAAAGGCTTTTTCGTAGTCCACAAACGCCAAACAAAGGGGTAGGTTATACTCCTCGGACTTCTGTATAACCTGTCGCAGCGTATGTATGTGGTCTACTGTGCTGAAGCCCTTTCGGAAACCGGCTTGTTCGGGTGGCTGGAAGTCGTCAAACCTACAGGCGAGACGATTCGTGAGGACTCTCGAAAACAACTTATAGCCATGTCTCAGAAGTGAAATGGGTCTGTAGTTTTTCAAAAGGGTGTTGTCACCCTTTTTGAAAAAGAGTTTTTCCCTTGACTATGACGGAATTCAATAACTTCTGAAGGGCAATAAGGATCGGTTCACCACCCGCCTTCAGTTGCCCTGCCATTATTCCGTCATCGCCCGGCTCCTTGTTGTTTTTAAGCTGTTTCAGAGCAAATCGAATCTTCTGCAGGCTCACGTCCGGGATATCTTCAATGTAGTGTCGGATTAATCTTGCTCTAGGGTTTTCAGCAAGATTTAGTGCAGGTTTTGTCGTCGAAGTGTAGAGCTGTCCATAGAAATATGCTACGCTATGGCTCCTCTCTAGGCAATTCTCTAAAATCGGAGGTACTTACTTTTTCAAAAGAGATTGTCGAATTTATTGATTAATAAATGTTACTATTCAATTGACGAATTCATAAATGATGAGAATTGTATGTTATCCTGATTGAAGTTTATTTTTATTGATAGATATTTCATTTTATTTTTACTTTTGTTATTATTATTTTTTTTACTAATTTATTTATAATTTTATTTAACCTGACATGATACTTTTTATTTTTTAATGACATTTTCTTAATTTTAATGACATTATTTTTTGTATCTTATCGACATTCATTTAAAATCTGTTTTTGCATGCCTAATTTAAGGTAGTTAGTAAAGGATCTTGTGTAACTTAACATCTTCATTGTGTACCTACTAATAATGCAAATAAAATATATTATTATTATTACCGCCGGAATTATGGCGCGCCCTGCCGCAGACTCCTTAGAAGATAAATGGACGAGCTGGACAAAATAAACGACTAGTAGTGTGATGTAGCTCTCGATCGAAAGAGCTGGAATTAATGGGATAACTGTAATAAGGACCGTGACCAACCATGTGACGTACTCTCCAAAACACGGTAGGGTCTCAATAAACACCGACCTACTGCCTCCATGATAATGGCCGACAGGTGTGAAGGACCCGTGGAGCCAACGTGCGTCACATGGCCGAGTTGACATTGTGACGCTTTCGCCCATGCCACTCAGATGAGGAAAGCAGCCGCTGAGGGCTGCTCGTGCGAGAAGAGACCAAGGGATCAAGGCCTGCCGGGAATACCGTAGAATTGGGAGGACCCGGTACCCCGTAAATTCAGATGACGAACGCTTAAGTGGTTTTTTTTTTGCAGGTAACAGTCCAGCACACCCCTCCGCGTCCCCAACCGAAGGTTAGTCCATGAGGATTTTTCCACCTTCGGAAAAAAGGGTCTCAATAAACACGTGTAATGAAAGGTTATCAACCCACGATCCGACCGGGGCTCTAATTAATTAGCCTCGAGCCTCTACAAAATAAATTAAATTATGCTACCGTATATACATATATAGGTAAATAAGCTCCTAATTCGTATTTAACTATTTGACGACGAAATATGAATAGTAAATCTAAAGTCTGTTCTAGTTTATGTTTCAATTTCATGTTATTTCAAGTTTAACAAATATTAAATTTATTTTAATGTTGATTAAGTTGATACCAGAGTAATATTCAATAAAAATATTTGAAGTTGTAACGTAAACTGAACTATATTGTGAAGGAATTAAAGTTGTATTTCATAAACTTATAATTTACATATTATAATATTATATTATAATGTTAACTTACTTTTTTGGAAAGGAATATCGGCATGCTATGTTCAAGCCGATATTTCCGAGCGAAATCTATATTAAAGTAAGGTAAACTCCGAAAACAAACCTGTAAGTAACATCTTTTATGTGGCTCGTGGTACAGCTCGTAGTCACTCGACGAACCTTCAGGCTTTTGTGCACAGCGCCACTGTTGACAAAGAATTTATTTTTATATTACTATTATCTATACAGGATATCCTGAAAATGTGCCAAATGGTAGAATAGAATACTCTTTTTATGTACAGCACACAAATTCACCATGCCCGTGTTTAGTCCCGGTTGCATACGCGGCATTCGCGTTGGAGCCCGGGGTCCACTTTCCTGAACATTCTCCTCGATTTCGCGCGATTTTTAGCATCCCGTGGTGAGAGATTGTAACACGCATGTCATCTCTTACCACGTTAAACCAGCATTTCTTTAGTCTACCCCCCTTGTTCCGGCCAGGCGGAGGCGCCATGGCAAGACATTTATTACCCACGTTTTCCTAAAACGTGGCCGTACGAGCGTAGGCAACCCTCCTGCAGTTTGTATGCTATGTCACGGACACGAAAACTGCAACGGATGCGTGAGTTCTTTATGCGGTCTTTCCGCGTAACTCCACATATCCACTGCATCATATTCATCTCCGTCACAGGCAGCTTGTAGACCATATAAATAAATAAACACAAATATAAATATTTTACACAATGAACGGTCTTATCGCTAAAAGCGATCTTTTACAGGCAACCATGGGATGAAACATCAGAGGGGGAAGTCCAGAGTACCCGTTAGGTGCCCGTATCAAGCCATGTATGTTCCGTGATTTCGATTAATTCTGTATTTCCCGGCAAACATTGACGGCTCTCCGTGAACCATAAGTAGGCACATTTTAACAAATAATTGAATCTAAAAATATTAAATCAACGTCATCATCCAACTTGTTTCGTATACAATTTGAGGTCGAAGTTTAAACTATTTACATTAAGTATTTTATCTTCCCTAAATCTCAGTATTATGTCTACGGTGATTTCAAATAGAATGAAATGGAAAAGAAAAGGAGAGTAACATAACGTTCCGAGTTCAGATTAATTTTATCTTTCCTTAGATCTGCTGGAATGTGTGGGCGGTCCCTGAGAAGGTGACCAGCCCAACGCCTGACCGTGTCCTAGAGATTCATGGCCATTCGGCTAGTACGAGGATACTGCACAGTTTTCGCTGAGGCGATGCGCCTCCTTGCTGGATTGCCGCCATGGTATCTGGAGGCCAAAGTCCTCGCCCGTGGAAGTGGCCAGAGGAAGCCAAACGCCGTGCATAACTCCGCAGCCGCGAGAAATCGTGGCACGGCAGACAGAGTTCCGGCGGGATCTCATGGCAACATGGAGAGTGCGATTGTCGTAACTCAGTGCTGGACACGCCACAATAGCGAGAGAGTAAGTCCCCTCTTTGAGTACTGGCTAGAGAGGCGCCACGGCGTCCTCACCTTCCGCTTGACCCAGGTCCTCACAGGACACGGCTATTTCGGGAGGTTCCTATTCCAGATAAACGAGGGAACGCCACCCTGAGGACATGGTGGAGGTCGACTTAGGTGGAGCACCACCGTGTCCTCGTGGCGGCGATTGGCCACAATCTCTCGCGTCCGGCCCTGGTCCAGGCCATGGTCCGGAGTCAGAGTGCATGGCAAGCCGTCACCTCCTTTTGCGAAGCAGTGTTGCTGCAGCAGTTCTGCTGGAATAAGTATATTAAACGGACTGTTCAGCGTCTCCGTAATAAATAAGCGTGGGTTTTGAATCTTGATTCAAACGATACAATTAAATTTCCTGTGGTTTACTTTTTTGTTCTAGTATACAAGAAACTTGCATCCTAGGAACTGACCGTAATGTTCTAACGAGCTAATAAATGCTCAACTTACTAATGAAATCAGTTATGTGGCAAGAAATAGGTCATACTATAGACTCAGATGACTTGCCACGTTACGTTACGGGTCGTTATGTTACGTTAATTAAAGTCATTTTATCGGAACATTCGATCGTTAAAGGCGTCGTAAATGTTAAGCATAGGTGGGGTTAAAGTGCGGTTAAAATGAGTGCTATTAACTGTAATATTATAGACGTTATACGCATTTGTTTAGGTAGTTAATTAAAAGTAAACAAAAAAAAAAAACACGTGACTTCGTTAACCGACTAAACTTCTATTCAGCTTTACGTCACAGTTGCCTTTGCCAATTTCACAGCGTGGTTAACATTGCTAAATTGAAGACTAGATATGTACGTCATGTGTCGAAGCTCTCGTGTCGTAGTAACGTGAGTTGGTGAATAACACAATTATTCAACCATTTTTCTATTTACTATAAACATGTTGCGTTTTTCCTGCATCAACTATTTCCATCGTTTAAAGACAATTTCTCTGAATTCTGCCTCTGTAACACGGGTTGAATCCCGTCTGTCACAATACGCGTATTATTCGGAATAACTGATATTTCTGAGGAAATGGAAAATAAATTTCTTCACGAACATAGCTTCAAGAACATAGGACAGATAACATAATTATTTATTGTTTACTAGCTTTCCGCCCGTGGCTTTGCCCGCGTGGAGTTCGGTTATATCGCGCTTTTTAGATTTCCCTCGGGAATATCAAATTCTTGCAGGATAAAAAGTACCTTATTATTTAATCCAGACTTCTAACTTGACGTCCGCAAAATTTCAAAGCAATCGGTTCAGTAATTACGGCGTGAAAGCGGAACAAATAAACTCACTTTCCATTTATAATATTAGTATAGATATTAATATAGATTGAGCTGTTGGAAAAAAGCAAGTCTTTTATTAGGTTCAATCTTGAGACTGAGATTTTTTTTTAAGTCACGTAAATGATTGTAAACGTTTTCATTTTAAATGTGAAAAGACGATGATCCCTGAGTTTGTTTTGGCTATTTCTTCTCAGAGGTAGTCAGTTAGGAAATATAGTACAAAAAAAAAAATACGTGTAAAAGTGATCAGTGATCCTGCTTGCTTAATAAACGATTTCAATTAATTTCGTTAATATTAATAAAGGCTCCTAAATCAAAGGAAGAAATAATTAAATTACAATCTGTATTGGTTAAAGAGAAAATTTGGTTAAGTTCGTGTCGGTATCTTCGGGTTCCTTGTTATTATCTATACAAAAAAAAAAAAACTGATTGTAGGAGCAACAATTTATTTGTTGTTGTGTCGGGAGTTTGGTCGTGGACGGTCTCCAGATCAATCTCCCTCTGGCGTAGCATCGTTGGTCGTGTTGTTGGGTTAAACATTGCATCACCTCATTCAACTGCCATCTTACTTCCTATTCACTAACTTTTTTTGAGCGAATAGGCTCTTAATAAACTAGCGCGCTTTACCATCAACGATTGCATTGCTGCTTACCATCAGGTGGGATTGCGGTCTAGCAGTAGATTATAATAAAAAAAAAAACAACAATAATCGTCATCTGGCAAAATGTCCACTGTTTAGCTATTACGGTTCTTGAGATACAGCCTGGCACAAATACAGTGTTAATAATAGGGCCCCATATGAGATGTAGGCATAACAGACAAACAGAGAGACAGTAGTAAATGGGCTTGTTCTGGACCTCAAAAACCGTCCTAAATTTTATCTGCCTAGCCATTTCTGTTCGCGACCTGACTGACTTTACGATATCACGTTGGTTTGGGATCGGCTGAAGCATCTTTGACAGTTGGCTTTTGCTGTCAATTTGACTTTAGGCACCTGATTTTTATCAATACCATATGTAGCAATTTTTATACATAAGTGCTTTTAATTAAAATGCTTCAATTGAAAGCTAATTACTTATTTAAACTTTTCGTATGCAAAACAAATAAACAAGTCGACTTAAAACCTCTGTTAAGTTAGATTAGATTAGTGGTATATCGAAACAAATAAAAAAATAATTTACATACCAGACAAATTATCAAACAGAGGCCGTCTAGAAATTATTTTTAATCTACACACATCAAAAGTGTCTAGGGATCAAGCATTTTTATGCGGATTTCTTGAGATTGAGACGTGGCTTTGTAATAAATTTATGATTTTATAAATTTATATGGATCCTTTTTGGTGCATTTCATAATTTGAATCAGGAACTGTGAATCAAATTCGAGTAAAAGATGAAAATCAGCTGTCAATATTTTCCCTATAAAAACATACAACGCATTGAAGACATTATTAGTGCTACTGTTTCCCTACTACTGATTAAAACCAACGTTATTATGGAGCGGCGACGTCATTTAAGCAGGGAAGAAATGCTCAGAGCCGTGGGAATGATAGAAGCTGGTTCCCGGCAACGTACTGTGGCTTTAGCTCTGAATACAAGTCAGAGTGTTATCAGTCGACTTTGGACACGTTACCGAAGCACTGGTACCGTGGCTGAGCGCCATGGAGGACGGTATCGCTGCACCACACGGAGACAAGACCGATACATTCAAATCTTAACTCGAAGAGCTCCAACAATAACCGCCATGATGTTAGCCGTGAGGCTTCATCACTCTTCAGGGAACTTAATTAGCGACCAAACAGTCAGAAACCGCTTGCATGAAGTGAACCTTCATTCCAGAACCGCTACGGGTACCACCTATAGCAATGCACAATCGTAGGATTCGATATCAATGGGCTCTTGAACACAGAAATTGGGCAGAAGAACAATGGCGTTTCGTGTGCTTTTCTGATGAGTCTCGTTTTGGTATGAGACCGGATACAAGACGTATACGACACTGGAGAACCCCTGGACGCCAACAGCGATTAAAATCCTGCCAGGAAGTCCATCCTTATAGTGGTGGAACCATCATGGTATGGGCGGGTATTTGGATCGGCGGAAGAACTGAGTTGATTTGGATCAGAGGCAACCTCAACGCTCAAATTTATGCTGATACGATTGTATCAGACGTCATCGTTCCTCTACAAGTGCAAATCGGTCCCTTATTTCAGTTAAAGCATGATAATGCACGACCGCACACCGCAAGAGTTGTAAGACAGACTCTCACCGCAGCTAACATCAATGTCCTGCCCTGGCCTGCTCAGTCGCCAGACTTGAACCCGATTGAGCATGCATGGGATATGCTACAGAGAAGAGCTCTGCTGAATATGGAGGGTATCCAGTCGCAAGAAGACCTTTTTTTGTTGTTGCAACGAACATGGGCGGCCATTCCACAGCGTGATTTGGATGAACTCATTTTGAGTATGCCAAACCGATGTTCTTGTGTTGTTAGTGTTCGCGGTAGAAACACGGATTATTAATTGTTTAAGTTACCCAATCAAATTTTAGAGAAAACTGTTATTTCAGTCTTTTTTTCGAACTTTTGTGTTAGTGGTTCAAATGTCAAATATCCCTTTATTAGGAAAATGGCAAATTTCTTTATTAATGCAAAGGTGACTTGGTTTATCGTTACTGTGACAAACGAAAACACATTATTTGATGAATCCTTAAAGAAAATTTTAATTAATATCAATCAGGAGAAAAGTTATTGCAAAAATATATGTTGATCCCTAGACACTTTTGATGTGTGTATATCCGATATCCGATATCCGATTTTACTAGGTTAGTTCTAATGAACGCGACATAGGATGTTCAAGTTAGTGCGGTACAATACGTACGGTATTGTAAAATATAGTTTAAAGTAAATTTCGCTGCAATCATCCTGTACAGTGTGTTTTCAATGGAATCCTTATAGACACCCGAATATGTATAAGTTTAGATAGAAATTACCAAAATGGGCTCAGTTGTTTAGTTTTCAAACCAAAATTGTTTTCCAAAACTCATCATCTGTCTAGCCTTTTCCAACTATGTTTTGTTTGTTTATAAAACAAAGTCCCTTTCTCTTTCCCTATGTCCCTTTGTATGATTTTTTTTTTATTAATAATAAACTAGCACTTGACCGCATTCCCGTCTGATGGTAAGCAGTGATGCGATCGTTGATGGTAAAGCGCGCTAGTTTATTAAGAGCCTATTCACTCAGAAAAACTGAGCGAATAGGAAGGAAGACGGCAGTTGAGCGAGGTGATGCAATGTTAAACCCAACAACACGACCAACGATGCTGCGCCAAAGGGAGATTGATCTGAAGACCCTCCACGACCAAACTCCCAACACAACAACATTAGGCGCATCGTACCCGGCACACATCGTAACACAACTGCTCAGACCCGTCCTCCGAACACGACAAATCGCTTGGCGGCAAGGCTTTGTCTGTGGTAAATCTTTAAAACTACGTAACGAATTTTGATACGGTTTGTTTTAGTAGATAGAGTGATTAAATAAAGGAAGGTTTATATGTATAATAACATCCGTTAAATTGTGGAGAAATACTATTATTTTTGAGGTTTCTAATGTCATGCCGCAAATAATTACATTTTTTCCGCGCTTGCAGTGAAGCGCAGGCTGCAAACGCAGCGCCCTACGAGATTTACCAAAATAATGTACTAAATATTGTACACATTGATAAGATCTATTAAAAAGTCCGCGATGGTATATGTCTATCTCTTATAGATATCTCACGATAACAATTTTTTGTCATTTACTTTTTACGACAAATACCGGTTAATTTTCGAAGCGATTTTCACCAATACAGCAGTAATCCTTATCCGCATTAATACCATAATCAAATTGTTGATTTAATATATATGACGGGGTAAAACCATGTCTTCTCATCCGCATGAGCATCCATCGTGGGCGGTATTTCGAAAAAACTTTGAAAAATAACTGTAATGTGATGTTCGATTCTTATTATTTTAACTGTACAGACACTTAAATCACTTTAATATTAAGGGATTACAATGATAATCTCAGATTAAAACAGATAAGAGCCACTGATTTTGAGTATGATCAACCCACTCGATCGAAGCTTGAGCAAATAATGTCCAGCGCCAACGGTCGATCGCTATGTCAAACGCAACTCCTGTCGGTGTTACTCGCTTTTAATAAAAATCATAATATTTATCCGAATACCGACCGATTAATCGACTTCAAAAAATAGTAGAGTAATTTACGGTCAATTGATACCGATACGATAAAACAGATCACAATATTCTGAATTAACCAGTCACGCGCCGTTATATATCTATATCGCCCTTTACAGCATATCATTTAAATGGATATTTTTGAAGATATTACAGATTTAAAAATTGCGGGGTGTCGCTTTTGGCGGTACACGGTGCGGTGTTCGCGGCGGTTTTTTAAACAACGTTCACAGTTTTTCCGTATTGTAGTGTATATCAGCAATGCATCCGTACGAAGCCGGGGTGGGTCGCTGGTAAACAATAGTAAATAACAAAAGTAAAATGTTATCGGCAGATACTCAGAATCGATTGTTCTAAGATATGTTATACCTATCTGTCAAGGCACTGGTGCCGCGTGGTAGATTGTGGCCTACACCAGCATTGACAACATAACAGTCAGATTCTGTTTGTACCAAATGGTTTTGAAGCCCTCTTTCTTATCAAGTCTCAAAGTAATTTTCATTGCTATTTGAAATTTAATTTATTCAAGTTTTGCTATTGTGTTAAAATAGGCCACATAAGTCTTTCCCGATACAATAGGTCTTAAATTCAATTTTCAGGCTCTTGAAATAGCTGAGATAAATATTGACGTAAACCAAGAAATATTTTGGTAGATTTTTTCTAGAATAGTTTTCATTAAATTTTATGTAGTAGAATGTTTCTAACTATCGTCAAACCGAAAGGAGGCCCGTATCTTAGCATTAGGAACATTCCCCCTTATTCATAAACGCTGATTAAAGTTAACTAGTGATTAGCGATTCTTTAATCATTCAATTTTGACCTTTTAACGTCACTTAACTTAAATCATCCTTTATGTATATACACCACAGTGTTTAAGGAGTTTATTCATAAACGAAGATTAAAGTTAAGTGACGTGCAAACGTCTAAAATGTATGGTTTAAGAATCGCTAATCACTAGTTAACTTTAAACATCTTTTATGAATAAGGGGGATAAAGTCAAGAAAGTAATTCAATCGATTATAATCATGACTTAATGTTCCTATTGCTAACATACGATCCTCCTCTCGGTGTGACCTTAATCCATCTCGTGGATTGGTGGATGTCACGTTTTCGATGTTTTGATTCGATGACATGTCGGTTTCCTCACGATGTTTTCCTTATTCATAAAACAAACAGACGAATTGATATTGCCCTCCCCCGTACCCTTTCCTCAATGGAGGCGATTTATAAAAGATCGTGCTACTTTTTATTTATACAGTTATTGTTTTAATCATTTTATTCGGCCAGCCGCGTCAAAAAAGCTGGTCTGTGTTGTTATTTGATTGTCTAAGTAACATAAAAAAACATTATGTACATATAATAACGCTTCATACTAGAACTAAGATGAGGGCAAATCCGAACAGTTTAAGTCTACTGTTTTGTGATTTTCGACATTAGGTGCAAATTTTATTAGTAAAATAAAAATAATCTAAGTTTCGTCACAAAACACAATACAGGTATCGTATAGTAATTATTTACTGCATTTATTTCGGTGCATTATTTTTCTTAGTTTATTTTGTCTTAATGTACGGTTATATCAAAAAGTGTGTTATAGTAGTATTACGTAGGCATATCAATTATGAAGGCGTAGGTAACGGTAATTATTAGACATTTAGGGGTGTGTGACTCTCGATATAAATAAAACTATTATTTCACTAGAACTGTATTTTACTATCACTTTACCCTAATACAAAGTTATGAGAAATATCAGAAGGATCACAAGTGTACGACCATACTGGTTCTCCTGAACCAACAGCATGGAATTGAATCACTGTCATGGTTCACCGCTGTTTCGCTATGCCGCGGACGATTTGCCTGCGTAGGCATTCCGCACGTCCCTACAGACATAAGTATTTTTATGATTTTCAATTGAAACAAAGTTTTTTTCATATATCGGGTGATAACTACCTTCTTTTTTTTTGTTTGGGATGGGAAATCATTAAATGACCTCTCACGCTCTGGGCGGAGCGGAAGGGCGTGTCAGACTTTTACTATTACTGACTAAACCCCACCCGTATTTCTTTACTTGCCTGTGCGACGGCCAGGGCCACGGTTTCTTATGATAACTACCATCAAACACGAGCGTAGTAGATGTGAAATAACTTTAGTATCTTTAGTCTTTAATTTTTTTTATTGAAACTGGCATACCTATTTTGTATTTTCTATTCGTAAAATATTTTTTTCAATTTTCACCTGAGTGTTTCGAAATTTCACTGCCACTTACAATGTTATTGAATTATCTCTACGAACTCTATTCACCGAGTCGAATTCAATATTTTTAGTTGATTAAACTTTTGTGCTGGAATTGACGAATTCGATGGCAATTTTTACCTCTCACTTCAAGTACTTACTCGTTATGACATCATCGCCACATCGACGTCTAAAATAAACGCCCGAACTTACATATTTTTCGTCATTTAATTAAAAATAAACAGTTTTGTTTATGTACACTCTTGCTTCTCCAATCCACTTTTGCCATTGGCAGAATAGTCGACATCGGCTCCACTTGTCATAAATAAAAATAGAAATACAATGCATAAATATGTGAGCTGTCACTCCCTTTATGCCTGGGGCTTTTATTTAGGTAATAAGTTTTTACTTATTTACATTTCCATTTTAATGATATTTATTTTATTTATTTTTGTTTTGCTTTGCTGGTATTTTAGCGTTGCTGGCATACGGTAAACAATTTCATTGTTGTTGTATTTTCTAGTGTTCATCATTATACATAGTATTGTATAAAGTAATGTTTTTTTAAAATGACCATACAGCTGTGCTGCTGAGGAGTTTGTTCCGCCACTACTTCCCAGCGAAAGCACTAGGAAATGTCGATGGGAGGGATTTTGGGGGATTGTCTTATGTAATATTGATGTTCAAAAAGTGCTGATTCTCAGCCTAATTTGAATAAATTACATTTGATTTTGATTTTGAATAGAAAAAGAAACAGTTATAATATAAAATAGTCCACAACTATGCGGTCAACTATGGTCTAGTTTTGTATTTACTACAAGAAAATTTTGTGGTCACTATGATAAACTCTAAGAACTCTCTCTTGTGTGTTAAAGCAGTACCGTAAGTACAGACGATAGCACATCAAGTTCTGTCAGATTTTTTTTAGATATTTAGTTTATCTCTAAAGTATTAAGCCACAAGGTTGGGATGGTCGGCATACAGCTTGAAGACACGATGAGCGTACACTTTCACTGAGTTAGCAATGTAGGTGGTCAGCGCCAAGAGAATGGAGTGCTCGTTAGGATCTTCTTCTATGGAGCGCATCAGACCCTGGGAAAGTTTGTAGTTCAGAGTTTTTTAGTGTCATCATTATCATCTCAGCGGAAAACCTAGTCGCCGTCCGAAGCTTTTTTTTTAGCTTTGGAGTCTGGGGTCTGCTTTACCAGTCTATATGCTGTTTTTTGCTAAAGTTTGATATTTTCCGTGAAGGTACTGCCGTCCGACATCCACAACCCGAAGGCGATATCGAAGCACTGCAGTTAGACCAATCGTTGAACTTTTGAGGGTCCAACAACCCGTAACGTCTGCCACTAGATGTTCGTATGGCAACTGGGATCAACGGCTTAACGTGCTTTCCGAGGCACGACCAGACCAGTGAAAATATTGATATTCATGCATGCAAATATTTGCACTGCGCGGGGATCGAACCCGCGCCTCTTTGCGCAGCGGCCGCGTTCGCTATCGCTACGCCACGAAGGCTGTGGCTACGCGACAATTTTTTGAATTCGATTTTGTTTTTCTTTTTACAAAATAATAAAAAAACAAAATCGAATTTTATGTTCCTTAATGTATGAAAACGCGTACATGAAACATTTTTTTTTATGTTTAATCTAAGCAGATGAACAAAATTTCATTCATATTTACTAATTCTTTATTAATATTCACCATATTTATTATTGATCATAATTTTTAATTAGGTGGTAACTATATAATTTTGATCATTATGGACCTTGTAGGGCAGACCAAAAAGTTTTAAGAGACAATAAAGTTACTTTTGTAGGAAAGACTTTAAGTTCACTTAGTGTAATCAAAGTCAGGAGATAGCAAATAAGATATTAAAATTTTGCTTAGCTATCATTTATGTATTTTTAATTAAGAACATTATGGTAGGTACTCCACCCTCGAGAGCAATCAAACTATAAAGAAGCTGTCACCGCAGACTCCATTTTGAAATTCAATTTAAAGTCAATACGATTTTCCGATGTCGCTGAACGAACAAGCTTTATTGAGCTGATCCTCTTCAACCCTTCCGATTCAGTAAAGCTAAAGGCTTAACTGACATAGGTACAGATAACATAGGAGGTTCGACTTGTGCTAAAAATATTAACTAGATAGTAAGACATTGAGAAAGTAGATAAATAGAATATTCTCCTTTTGTTCTCCAAATGACTATCATCTAAATGGCACTATCATCTAAGTGTGTTACATATCTACCAATCTCTCATAGGTACAAAAAACCAGCATATAATAACTTATAACAAAAAAATGTTGTCCCACACTAGGAACTTTTCCTGTATAGTGCGTTTATAAACATATAACTCACATACACAAACATCCAAACCGGGAGCAACTATTTGTAAGTCATACAAATGTTTGTTCCGTGTGGGAATCGAACGCGCAACACGTAGCGCAGCAGTCAATAGCTTAACCACTGCTAACCGCATGCCGCAATTGCACGTAAAAGCAATCTGTGCAATTTTTGGCAAAAAATTGTGAACAAGCTATCATTGATGTCGTAAAATGCAATAACCAAAAATATGAAAATTTAAAACGATGCGCACACACACATGTGTAAGGGTGTGTGTGTGTGCGTGCTGCAAAATGTAGGATACCTATACAGTTTCCTTTTTTATCGACTTCATAAAAGTCTATTCTCCTTAATAAAACCCTAGTAGTGAAAAAAATTATACAACAATTGCAAATTGATGATGTATCAGATACGTTTTAATATTTTGACATTTCTAAAATAAAGTTTGGGCCAGTTTTATAGCTTTATCAGTACTGTGTTTACTAAAGTAGAACAGTATTTTATAAGCTACGTAAAACAAAATAATATTATTTACATATATTAATAATAGCCCTTTTATACATCTTCGTGAAGATCACGTTAAATTACTTCGCAGATAAGGTCATTTAACTTTTGTCAGGTGTTATTGAATATAGTAAAAACAGCTTCCAAGTAAATCCTTTTCTCCAAAAACGTAATAAACTTTACTGTAACTAAGTAAATGTTAATGTATCAGGTGATAAGCAATTAGTAATAAAAAAACAGGTTACCGTGAAATTGGTCTGTTGACACACGCCGCGCCCGCAGAGTAGCTTGCGAGCCGAGCGCTGAAAGTTGCGCGTCATCAGGCAGTACACTATGGGGTTGATAGCGGAGTTCGCGTGACCTGCTCACAAAATTATAAGCAGTTAAAATTTTTATTACTTGAATAGCTGTTGTCCGTGGCTTCGCTTGAGAGGAGGTTGGAAATTAACTCAATAATCAAAGTCTATACTAATATACAGTATGTTAAGAAAACCCTGTCCGACCCATAAGGATAATAAAGGTTAGGTAAACACATGACCAAATATAATATAAAATTTTACGTAATCATCATAGTACCAATACAAATGAATTTTGAAATAATCTTTTTTTCCCGCGAATTAATTCCAACTTACCCGAAATTTGGTAATTTTTAAAAAAGTGACAACACCGGTAATATTATGAGCGAATAGCGATGCGACCACGTGCCGCGTGCCCTGCCGCCCGCCGCCCGCGAAAGGGTGCTTAACGTACATTTATTAAGTTACCTCTTTTTGCGAAATAATATTAATTTTTTAGGGGGATTTTTTTTAAGTTTAGCCCGGTTTTGTATCCATTAGTAGAATCAGTTATCGATACCTAATAACACCTTCACGAGTCGGACAGGGTTTTCTTAACATACTGCATAAAGCTGAAGTTCGTTTGTTTGAACGCGCTAATTTCAGGAAGTACTAGTAAGATTTGAATAATTCTTTTACCGTCAGATGGCACATTAAAAAAGGAAGCCATTAAACATTACGCTGCAACCAATAGGTTATGGGTCTATTCTCTGTGCAACTCTGTTCCTGTTGCATATTAACGATCTGCTGAAGCCCGGTATCTATTGGTATGCAGATGACAGCACAGTTGTGGAGAGATTCCTGCCGGATTCTTGGGCTAGTATAAAATATCCTATGACCTTCTCAAGATAATGCTACATCCATGTTTGCGTTTATTCAGATGTTACCATAATGAAGCTACTTTATAAAACGGCTAGCTGTATGCACCAGAACAATAATTGTTTATAAGTAAACGAATTTATAAGTAAAAGAATTCACATAAGTATGTAATTTATAGACAAGTTTATAGGATAGTTTAGTTAAGTGCAATGTATCATATTTTCACTCGAAATCCCAAAAAAGCAATCTCAAAAAAACGTGATGTCAAAATTACAAAATTATCACACAAATTAAGTGTAAACAAGCATATTAAAATTCACCTGCATTCCACATCATCAAAACCTATATAACAACTTCTAAGTAAGTATGTAACATTTCACTACGACGACGGTAGATCGTCACGTTCCTCAACCAAATCAATCAATACACACGGAGTATACGTGACAAGAATCCCATCAATTAGTTTAATCAATTCAATATTAATACAAAATCTGCGTTTCGCTTCATATAACAGACTAGCTGCGCCTTGCGGTTTCACCCGCGTAGGTTTCGATATGTTTTTTTTATATGCTCCGCTCCTATTGGTCGTAGCATTATGTCATATAGCCTAAAGCCTTTCTGGATTCAGACCAGTAGTCCCTGAGATTAGCGCGTTCAAACAAACAATCAAACAAACTCTTCAGCTTTAAATATTAGTATAGATAGATACTACAGATTATTACAGATGTTCTTGTTGGCACAGTGAGTCCTTACTACTTACTAAATCCATATGTAGCTTTAAAAGCTTCATCTGTTTCTAGAATAAGGTACTATAACTACCTATTTTCAAGAAATTGTCTCTCATTTTCGTGTTAATTACCTACTATATATTTCAGATCAGAACTATTAATTCGTAATAGTTCTGTTCTATCTCATTTGTTCTTGTTTCACGATTTGTATCAGTACATCGAAAATAATGAGAAAAACTAAACGGCTTGTATCATAAAGGACACGGATCCGGTGACTGACCCAGATATATAGGACGAACGTAATGACGGAATTACATACAATACCACTGATCCCCTTGTTTAAAAACAAACGAAAGATAAATATGACCCCATTTCGTAAGGTTACCCATTCTGTTAAATCCCGCAAATTTTCATCTAAATAAAGCAACAACATAAAGCGTATACATATATTATTCAGAAAATATAAATCAAGACATACTCGTACCTCACTGGGTAACTAGCCAGCAGGGTAGATGCGTAACTCACTATCAGTAGCAATTGGTTTCAGTTTGACAGTTCAACAACATTCATTGTGTTATTTACGTTGTGGAGCAGACACGTTTTCGAACATATGGAGCAATGGATTAGCAATATGCTTCGAAATGATTCCAACTGACAGTAATAGTGTGTTACGCAATTAGGGTGCTGATATGTTATAATGAACTATAGAAAAATAATAATTAATATAATTCGGTAATTAATATAAATTATGGAGGTAGTATTTTTCATGAAACTCATTTGCTAGGGTGTTCGACATTAATTGATTTGGAAAAGCATCACGAGTGAAAAACTAATGGCTCTAGTACAGTCACGAGCAAAAGTGTGTAATATGTATATGTTTGCAATTTTATTCAAAAGTGATTTACTGCTTTATCTTGTAACAAAATTTTATACACAATATGTAAAGAAAGCCCTATCCGATCCGTGAAGGTATTGTTAGGTATCGATAGCTGATTCTACTAATGTCTACAAAGCCGCACGAAACTTAAAAAAAAACCCCTAAAAAATAAATATTATTTAGTAAAAGGAGGTAGGCAATACATGCGCGGGCGAAAGGGGACAGGACACGCGACAAGCGGTCACATCGCTATTCGCTCATAATGATAGTGTCAAAAATGGTGTTGTCACTTATTAAAAAATACCAAATTTTAGTCAATCGCTTAACCGCTGTGACAACCGTGTCGTTAATTAATGACGTGTCGTTTTTAGGGTTCCGTAGCCAAATGGCAAAAAACGGATCCTTTATAAATTCGTCATGTCTGTCTGTCCGTCTGTCCGTCCGTATGTCACAGCCACTTTTTTCCAAAACTATAAGAGCTATACTGTTGAAACTTGGTAGGCAGATGTATTCTGTGAACCGCATTAAGATTTTGATGCAAAAATAATAATAAATATTGGGGGCTTCCCTTACTTAGAACTGAAACTCAATTTTTTTTTTTCATCAAACATACGTGTGGGGAATCTATGGATAGGTCTTCAGAAATGATATAGAGGTTTCTAAAATATTTTTTTTCTAAACCGAATAGTTTGCGTGACAGACGCTTCGAAAGTGGAAAAAAGTTGCCCCCGCCCCCTCGAACTTCTAAAATAAGAAAATGAAAAATATATAAGAAAAACATATGATGTACATTACTGTAAAAACTACCAACGATAATTATTTTGAACGAGATATAGTAAGTAGTTTTTTTTAATACCTCGTAAATCGGAAACCGCTTATTACCGTGTAATCTTTCATACAAATAACTTAAATCCTTTAATTTCATAAATCAATGGTACGGAACCCTTTCTGCGTGAGTCCGACACGCACTTGGCCGGTTTTTTAACGTTTCGTTTCATGAAAAAATCGCAATTCAAAGTAGCCATGTGTTGACACATTAGTGCTTATGACTACACAATAAGTATGTACAGACGACAGCACATGAAGCTGCTACAATCTGTCAGATTTTTTTATTAGATTTACAAATTTATTTCTAAAACTGTAAGGCTCAAAACTGATTGGGAATATTTGGCAGTTTAGGGTAGCTTGACTTGCGTCCGTACATGCAAGGAATTTTGGGACCTGTCTGGTTTACTTTAAGGCTAGGAAAGTGCCCTGACTATGATGGATTATGTCGAATGTTTTTGGCATTATCCATCTGGAATCCAGATTCTGAATTATCTGGAGTGTGTATGGTGGTGAGAAAAAAATAAATAGGTAAGCTACCAAATGATATAAAATATTTAAATTTGACTTGATTCAAACGCATCTCAAATATATATTTTTTTAACAGACAATAGCTACTACTCTACAATTAAATTCACAGGAAATTTTGACAGGAACAAAAAATTTCTTGCTATCAAAATTTTCTGTGACTGATTCTGTATTTATGATTTGCAATGTAATATTTCTGTCTAAGGTCTATTAATTCATATGAATTGTATCGATAGTATTTCATAAAAGGTTAAACGAGTACTGCATAAATTATAGAGTATATTTTTGAGTTTGTAGAAAATATCTGTTAAATTTGTTGTATTATCTACCAAAAATTCCACTATCACTACCACTATCTCTCGGTGGTAGGCCATAACATCGGCCGCCGGCAGAAGTTACCACCCACCAGACAAAGCCTTGCCGCCAAGCGATTTGTCGTGTTCCGGCATGATGTCTGGTGAAGCCGTACGGAGGACGGGTCTGAGCAGTTGTGTTGCGATGTGTGCCGGGTACGATGCGCCTAATGTTGTTGTGTTAGGAGTTTGGTCGTGGAGGGTCTTCAGATCAATCTCCCTTTGGCGCAGCATCGTTGGTCGTGTTGTTGGGTTTAACATTGCATGACCTCGCTCAACTGCCATCTTCCTTCCTATTCGCTCAGTTTTTCTGAGTGAATAGGCTCTTAATAAACTAGTGCGATTTACCATCAACGATCGCATCACTGCTTACCATCAGACGGGATAGCGGTCAAGCGCTAGTTTTTAATTATTAAAAAAAAAAAATCAAATACTTTTATTAGGTATGAATTCAGGAGTGAGTTAAAGATGAGAAAAACGACATAACTTGTATCATAATCGAAATCAAACTTCATTTATTCAAATTAGGCTAAGAATCAGCACTTTTTGAACATTAATATTACATTAGACAGTCTCCCATAACACACACCCTTCGTCGGTATGGAATTCATCTTCTATAAGCAAATGCACCAACCCGTAACCGATCCGAATTTTAATATGAGAAAAAAATTCGAATATGAGAAATTTCCTGTTTCGCGATGCTCCTAATATGCTTTAATGTAAGGTTTTAATTCATATGCACTCTCTAAGCTTAACTAGATCACCACTGAAGTTGGTGAAAGTAAACGCCATGACGAGACCGACGGTCGTCAAACTAAAAAAAAAACTCTAAAATGTGCTTACTTTTTGTATCATATATTTTCATTTCAATGATATATCTATATATACATATATATAAATCAATGCCACTTTCTTTGTAATTTTATAACTCCGAAACGGGCTCACCTATCCAAACCAAATGTTTAGGCTTTGTTGTGAGTAATTAGTAGATGGTTTATGTGAAGTTTGAACAAAACCCGTAGAGCGGTTCTTCATTTGTCACATTTTTTGTAACAAATAAATTCAATAAACGGTAAATATACAACGTGTAACATAAAGGGTATATACTTACCAAGGGCATGGCATCTTTACATGATGTCAATCGATATTGGAAGGATTTTCTAATCCTATCTCTTTATGTTAGGAAGTTACGAGAAAAAACACCGCCTGTGATAGGCTACTACCATACTAGGCGCACAGAATTTTTTTTTTTTTTTTTGATGATATTTGTCGTGATTTTGCCAAGTAATGTGACGTGTAATGAGTAGTTATTAACATATGTAGTGTGGTGCACGTTTGTTATGATTTGAATTTAAGAAACACGAAATCGAAAATTTTGTATAAATTTTTTGAGTATTTTATTTTGAGCTGAAAACCTTCCGATATCATTTGATATCATGTAAAGATGTCCTGCCCTTGGCATGTATATACCTTTTATGTTACACGTTGTATAAATCAATGCCACTTTCTTTGTAAATTTATAATCCACCAAAACTGTGTAATGACAACGGATTGGCAATGAGAAACTTATTGCCAAATTTAATTGAAACTACGATTTTAACTGGTAAATCAAAAGTGGAAGTTTTTTTGATACCGCGTATCCCTATGTTCCCAACTGATATGCCATTGTAGTTCAAACGATTACAATATCCTGTGCGTTTATCATTTGTTATGTTCATCAACAAAGCCTAAGGGCAAACATTTCACGTTTGTTGTGTGAATTTGAAGGAATAATGTTTTTCACATGGCGAACTTTATGTTGCCTGTTCGAGAATCAGTACCCCCAGTGGTTTGTTTATACATGCTAGAAATGGAAAAACAAAGAATATTGTTTATCTAAATGTTTTGGATTAAGTTTTAAAATTTCTAGCAATTAAAATCAAAATAATTAATTCAAACATAAAAATAGTTTGAATTAATCATTTTGATGAGTCAATAAATGTTTTTATTATTTCACTTTATACGTAGCGAAACACGTATCACTAATAATATATATATATACCTATATTTTGTTTTGCTTTGCTGGTAATTTGGCGTGGTAGCTGTCATATGGTAAATAATTTCATTGTTGTTGTATTTTCTTGTGTTCATCACTATACATAGTGTTGTATAAAGTCATGTGTTTTTTTTAAATGAACAGTCAGCTGTGCTGCTGGGGAGTTTCTTCCGCCACTTCATCTTCCCAGCGAACACACTAGGAAGTGTCGATGAGTGGGCATTTTGGGGGACTGTCTTATGTAATATTGACGTTCAAAAAGTGCTGATTCTCAGTCTAATTTGAATACTGAAATGACTTTTGATTTTGATTTCTACAAAAGGCAAGCACATTTTTTCACAACAAGAGGTTTTTGTTACTGAAGTGGGACATTCAGGCTGAAATTATTATACTTATGAGGATAATGATTCTGCTCACCCACAAATAGCGCGTATGGTAGAAACATGCTAAGATCCTTCGCGTTGACTAAGTTCACGTCTAGTAGGAGCTGCATAATGTGATATGGCATCCAGCACATCGCGAATAGAACCGCTAGGAGCAGCAGTATCCACGCTACTCGCTTCCTCTCCTTCATCAGTCTTAGACCCTGGAAGTATTTATCCTGTTATCTTAAATATTTAAGAGGTTATGGAAAATATTCTATCGGTTTTGGTTATTAACTAAAGGTAAACAAAAATCACGTAACTTAGTAAACCAACTCAACGAAATACTCGGCAGGGTAATTACGTAACATCGTATCATCGTATCCTTCATTTTCACAATTCAACAACATTCATAGCGTTATTTCCGTTGTTGAGCAGACACGTTTTCGAACACATGGAGTAATGGATTAGCAATGTGCTTCGAAATGATTTCAACTGATAGAAATGGTGTGTTACGCACTTAGGGTGCAGTTCAATTCAGTTGTCATGCTACGTCACACTTTTATTCTTCAACTGAGTAACGTTATAATTCCTTAATAACATTGGGAACTCGGGATACTGCAGTAAAAACTTTTATAGAGACGTTGAGCACTTTTGTAGGATAGAGAAAAGCATTTTTTTTTTTTTTAATCACTGCCCCACACTAGTAATTTCTCCTGTATCGTGAGTGCATTTACAAATAATAAACTCACATACACAACTACCTGTAGACCGTACAAATATTTATTCCGTGCAGAATGGAACCCGTGACACGCAGTGCAGCAGTCCATCGCTCAGCCACTGCACCAACCGTGTGGTCAATTGATTTCGCGTGACGTGACGTCATTGAATTCGCGCGAGCGTGAGCGAGCGACACCTTGATCGTTTCTTCTGTTTTTTATTGTTTATGTTTATTAATGTTTTCACTTCCAAGACTGCTATTTTTTTTTACTTCCTACAATTACAATACAATCGCTGTTTAAAGCAGTGGCTAGTCAATAACAGAATTTTGATAAATAAGCAACTTATTCCTATTAGCAAACATAATATTTAATTATTTTGCTCAAGATTCACAGATTTTATTTTTATATGATGTACTCATGTTTGTTTTTCATCCGAAAACCTTAACCGCTTTCCGCTAATTGTATATTAATTGTATATTCACGCAACAAGTAAACTCATCGAACCAATTTACTCTTGCTTTTGAAGTGTCCACTCGAAATATTACAATAAACTAAACAAACACAAAGGAGATAAACAATAAGAAGTAGGTACAATAAAATTGTCTGGGAAAAATATTTTTGCGATTTCAATGGAGCCTTAGTATCCGGCTAAAGCTAGCTACTTTATTGAACAAAAAATGTATATGTTTTATTCAACGAGTTTCATTTATCAAGCATGAACTGCGAATACAGTAGGTAACACATACATACGTATTAATTATTGAAGTGAAACTTCTTTAGGCACGCTTGACTAGGGGAGTAAGCTGGCGAAAGCGTTACGAAAAATCATCGGGCAAGGCGAACGGAAGTTAAGTGGGGTCCTATTTCGTCTGTACTACAAACAAGGAGTTGGCTCATGTAAATATTGCATGACATGTCGAGTATGAAGTTGTGAGTTCGCATCTCGCCGAAGGCAATATATATTTTTTGGATCTTTTTAAGATTTGTTAACAATTGATTACCTAAGAGCACAAATAATTGAAGTGAAACTTCTTTACGCACGCTTGACTTGGGGAGTAAGCTGGCGAAAGCGTTATGGAAATTGATCGGGCAAGGCGAACGGAAGTTAAGTGGGAGATATAAGCACAGAGGCGCCCGTGGCGCGAGCTTGGTACTACAAGGTCTACAACGAGTTTTTTTTTTCAATAGAATAGAAGATCTATGCAAAATTTTTTTTTTTTAATTTTGAGACACGGATACACTTATTTATTTATTTATTTACACTTAACACTATACATTAAATTTTATATTGACTGACACCCATTAAGGGGGTCAGTTAACATAAAATTTGGTACCGCCTACTTCACAGTCCCTCCTGTATCCCCTCTCCCTTACTCCCTCCCCTCACCCCTTAATATCCCCACGAAACTACCCCCCACCCCCGACCCCCTCAATGATTACCTCACCCCCCCGTGGATTATCTCGGGAACCAGAGGTCGTGGACTACCCGAGTTTGGGGTCTCCTGATTCAGGAGGAAGAGCCCGACCTTTTGGCCCCGAGGGAATCCACTACCCCCATCCTCACGAAACTTCCCCCCCCCCGACCCCCCTTTAGTTACCTCACCTCCCCGTGGATTATCTCGGGAACCAGAGGTCGTGGACTACCCGAGTTTGGGGTCCCCTGAATCAGGAGGAGGAGCCCGACCTTTTGACCCCGAGGGAATCCACTCCCCCCCCCCTCCCCAACCCCTCTACCCCTCTCCCCCTCCCCCCTCTCCCCCTCCCCACACAACCCCACGAAACCTACCCCCCCCAACCCCCTTTAGTTACCTCACCCCCCCGTGTATTAGCTCGGGAACCAGAGGTCGTGGACTATCCGAGTTTGGGGTCCCCTAATTCAGGAGGAAGAGCCCGACCTTTTAGCCCCGAGGGACTCCACTCCCCCACCCTCCCCCCTCCCTCCCCCCTCCCTCCGCATCCCCACGAAATCTATCCCCCCCTCCCGACCCCCTTTAGTTACTTTACCCCCCCGTGGATTATCTCGGGGACCAGAAGTCGTGGACTACCCGAGTTTGGGGTCTCCTGAATCAGGAGGAAGAGCCCAACCTTTTGGCCCCGAGGGAATCCACTTTCCCCTCCCCCCCGTCTTGCCCTATCCCACTGACTCACCTGGTGCTGCGCACTCAATCGTTGGCGAGCAGGCCGTGTCTTATAGGTTAGTTAGGTTAGGAATTGTGTGTGTTGTGCTGTTATTGTCCCCCTATTAGGACGCATTTTAATTCTAGTTGTAAGTCTTTTGACCGCCACCCCTATTGGTGGCATAGATTTTAATTATTAGTAATTATTTATTCCTTTTACTCTTTAATTTAAGCAATTGTATTTTACTGTATTGACCGTCCCCCTATTGGGGAGTAAGCTGGCGAATGCGTGACGTAAGCGTTACGAAAATGATCGGGCAAGGCGAACGGAACTTAAGTGGGGGATATAAGCACAGAGGCGCCCATGGCGCGGGCTTGGTACTACAAGGTCTACGAGTTTTTTTTTTTTTCAATAATAATAGAAGATCTATGCAAAAATATTAATTTACCAATGAAACCATGAAAAAAATTTAAATATTTATAGAAAATTAATATATGTATACATGTATATATTGTTTCACTTCGGTCGTGTGGTCATAAATTTCTTTTTCTTTGGTTTCTACAAAAACTCTCTTTTCGTTATGACTGAATCCGATTTTTGGTTTCTATAGTGTCATAAATGTTATGGCAACATAACTATTTGGCGACACGATTGGCACAGTGGCCATGCGTTAGACGTTCGACTGCTGCGCTGTGTGTCACGGGTTAGATTCCCGCACTGAACAAATAATTGTATGGCCTACAATTAGTTGTTTCGGGTCTGGCTCTTTGTGTGATAAAATGTTTGTAAATGCACCCACGATACAGGAGAAATTCTGAGTGTGGAGCAACGCTTTAAAAAAAATGCGTTCGCGATATATTTGCCAAAAATATAAACGAATATGAAGTCGTATATACGTAATGTAAATAATGATCTTAACAATGTCTGCCATCGGCTGCCGGCACAGGTACCACCAAACAAAGTGTTGCCGCCAAGCGAATCGTCGTGTTCCAGCATGATGTCTGGTGAAGCCGTATGGAGGACAGGTCTGAGCAGTTGTGATACGGATACGATGCGCCAAATGTCGTTGTGCCGGGAGTTTGATCGTATTGTTGTGTTTAACACTGCATTTCAACTGCCGTCATCCTTCCTATTCAATCAGTTTTTATTGAATGAATAGGCTCTTAATAAAGTAGGGCGTTTACCAACAACGATTGCACCACTGCTTACCTTACAAGCACTAATTTTTAATAAAAAAAAACCTTTCCCATCTATATTAACGTCAGCTACCGTCAATTGGTCATATGAGAATATCAGTATTGTATTGTATAGTGTATTCCTATTCTCTCAACCCTTATTAAGATCCCAAAGTAATAAACAATTGTAAAAAGCAATTCCACTAACCTGTTGCATACTGACGTTTCCCTCGTCAATGTCAAAAGGAGGTCGCACAGAGCAGAGCGTACGCCCCATGCACGCATACGACATTATTGTTATTGAACCTGAAACAATTATATAACTTAAAACATAATAATCCATATAATATTATTCCGTTGCAATATGCAGGGAAAGCAAGGAAATCAAAGTGTTTTGTTGAGATAAGAACCAAAATCACCTCCATATTATAAGAAATAAAAATAAACGTCAAGAGATTCAATCGATTTAAATTCTGACCCATGCTGAGGTTCCTCCCTTATGGGACCCAGGACGCGTTGTCCGCATCATTTTATTTAAAGCAATAGGATGTCACGTGGTTGTAGGCGTTGGTTAGAATTAGAACACCTCCACACAAGTTAGTTGATACAACTGGCTCAAGCGAATTTCCCCACGAATACATTAATTTTCCCTCAAAAAGGTTAGGAGGTTTGTTTTCTCTAAATATTTACGGGAAAATCATTGAAGCAGGATAATCCCATGCTATCCGCTGGACATAAATGTTTGACTTCCCGGTATCAAGACAGAAAAATCGAACAGGTAGAATCAATGAAAAAAATGATAAATGATTTTGTAATGATGATAGAGATGTCATAATTAAAATGCTATTACGGCAAATTCGTCCCGGATGGCCTATCCATTAGAAAGTGACTTGCTTTTTATTGCCGTTGGAACTCTTCCAAATCCTAAATGTCGAGTTTATACATTAACTGAAAAAGATACCCACATCAATAATATTGTAGAGATATTTTATATTTCATCAAATATATGAGGAATTTTTTGATGCAGTGAATGGAAAAATGGTAGTTTATTTTAAAGCCTTCATTAAAAATAAAAAGCATCTTGTTTTTTCTTGTTTTAAAATAATTGTGATAAAAAAATCTTCAATCCCTACTAATATTATAAATGCGAAAGTAACTCTGTCTGTCTGTCTGTATGTTACGCTTTCACGCCTAAACTACTAAACTGATTTGATTGAAATTTGGTACAAAGATAGAGTTGAACTTGAGAAACAACATAGGATAGTTTTGATTCCGGAATTTTGTAGAGTTCTCTTGGAAACGTGATATAACGCTAGTTCTCCTTATAAAACTACTGATCGATTACTACTACCTTCTATAAGCGGCTATCTCTCTTTAGAATTCTCCAAACGCGAGTTCTTTGTGAATCCGAATTAAACCCAAACCGGAATTCAACGGTGAACAATACTAAATACCATTTTTCATCATTCAATTTAAATGTTGCAAAGCCTACGAAAGCTTCTACTCGTAGATGCACTAAGACTCTTCAAGCATGGAGACCAGCTTCATGCATCGTCTTTAGGACTGTTTGATCTGGAGCATTTGTACTTGTCATCTCTATGATATTGGGTTATGTTTTTCTGGTCATTTGGAGAAGTTGAAACTGTCTTTGCGTAGTCACATGATATCTACCCATATGTCTACCCGTTCAGCCACATCACTAGTACTGTGATAATGTCACCACGACGTTGATATCATGTGTTGGCTGATGTGTAAGGTCTCAGCAACGACGCGTTGGATAGCACAATTGGGTTGTATCCTAAAAAGTAATTTAATGTCCATCAGATAGATTTATAAAAAATATTGAACACGTATTTATTAGTTTTTCTTTCATTCAAATACTAAGGAAGATATATTGATTTGAAATGTCGCATGACGTCACGCCGTAATTAACCCTCACTCCGTTAATACGCTATATCTCAGTTGTTTTTGGTAATTTCGACAACATAAAAAATGCGGGTCTTATTTTTTTTAATATCTATAAGACGGACTAATAATTTTTTTGATTTTCAAACCATGGATACATCCCTATTATTGTGACAACGCGACATGATTCTTAAAGCTCACATGCCACGTTAAATTAAACAGAATAACAAACATTAATTAATATTAATAAAACCGTATAAATTTTCCTTAACGTGACTTAACATTAACAATATTATACTGCCGTATTTGTTTTCTTTATTTACATTTTAAAAGTTTGAAAATAGAATATTAGAGCTTTTCATATTTTTTTATGGAAACTAAACATAGAATAAGTCTAGTTGATGAGTGAACATTATATTCGTTTCAATCCTCCTTCCTTCTAACCTGGATTTTGTCTGAAATCGCCACCCGCTTTGAGCAAGCGTGGTGATTACGCTCAATCCTTCTCTGTATGAGAGGCGAGCTGTGACGATAAAAAACGGTTGATGATGATGATGACAAATCCTCCTTATGGCTGCCTGCAAATCTTTATGTTTATTATCTTTTGGCAATATTTGGCACTGTGTATGTTATTCTACAGTACTTAATACCAGACAAGCTCTAGACGTGAAGTCTTGTAATTGGCTGTACTGATTGTAATACTGTTATTTATCACCATTCTATTTTTTTTTCCAAAGGCCCATAAACAAGTAGATAAATATAGATTGGTGTTCACTTTAGAATAAGTTGGTTACATCCAGGCTTCAAGTAACCAAAAATTCCATCCATAAACAGATGTTATTGAAGAAAAAAATAATACGAAATTCCATTTTCCTTGTATCTCCAATTTAACAGCAACTAGGATTACCGTGTTAAGTCGTGTGACAAAGTAAATCGAGTGTCAATCAACGCGTCGGATCCTTGACGTTAGGGCTGTGTAATTAGTGCCGAGCTAAAGGTCAATTACTTTATCGTCTTTTATTATAATTACAAAATGTAGATTAAGGATTTAGTTTATGGTTCAAAGAATGCACATTTTCTCAGAGTACGTACCAGTAAAAGTAATAATTACCAACATGAAAAGTAGCGCGATCAGTCGCGAGAGAGTAGCGGTGCCCTTGTGGTATCAGTGGCGAGAGAGTAGCGGTGCCCTAGTGGTATTAGTCGCGGGAGAGTAGCGGTGCCCTAGTGGTATCAGCCATGAGAGAGTAGCGGTGCCCTAGTGGTATCTATCAGTCGCGAGAGAGTAGCGGTGCCCTAGTGGTATCAGTCGCTGGAGAGTAGCGGTGCCCTAGTGGTATCAGTCGTGAGAGAGTAGCGGTGCCCTAGTGGTATCAGTCGTGAGAGAGTAGCGGTGCCCTAGTGGTATCTATCAGTCGCGAGAGAGTAGCGGTGCCCTAGTGGTATCAGTCGCGGGAGAGTAGCGGTGCCCTAGTGGTATCAGTCGTGAGAGAGTAGCGGTGCCCTAGTGGTATCAGTCGTGAGAGAGTAGCGGTGCCCTAGTGGTATCTATCAGTCGCGAGAGAGTAGCGGTGCCTTAGTGGTATCAGTCGCGAGAGAGTAGCGGTGCCCTAGTGGTATCAGTCGTGAGAGAGTAGCGGTGCCCTAGTGGTATCAGTCGTGAGAGAGTAGCGGTGCCCTAGTGGTATCTATCAGTCGCGAGAGAGTAGCGGTGCACTAGTGGTATCAGTCGCGGGAGAGTAGCGGTGCACTAGTGGTATCAGTCGTGAGAGAGTAGCGGTGCCCTAGTGGTATCTATCAGTCGCGGGAGAGTAGCGGTGCCCTAGTGGTATCAGTCGTGAGAGAGTAGCGGTGCCCTAGTCGTATCAGTCGCGGGAGAGTAGCGGTGCCCTAGTGGTATCAGTCGCGGGAGAGTAGCGGTGCCCTAGTGGTATCAGTCGCGAGAGAGTAGCGGTGCCCTAGTGGTATCAGTCGCGAGAGAGTAGCGGTGCCCTAGTGGTATCAGTCGCGAGAGAGTAGCGGTGCCCTAGTGGTATCAGTCGTGAGAGAGTAGCGGTGCCCCAGTGGTATCAGTCGCGAGAGAGTAGCGGTGCCCTAGTGGTATCAGTCGTGAGAGAGTAGCGGTGCCCTAGTGGTATCAGTCGTGAGAGAGTAGCGGTGCCCTAGTGGTATCTATCAGTCGCGAGAGAGTAGCGGTGCCCTAGTGGTATCAGTCGCGGGAGAGTAGCGGTGCCCTAGTGGTATCAGTCGTGAGAGAGTAGCGGTGCCCTAGTGGTATCAGTCGTGAGAGAGTAGCGGTGCCCTAGTGGTATCTATCAGTCGCGAGAGAGTAGCGGTGCCTTAGTGGTATCAGTCGCGAGAGAGTAGCGGTGCCCTAGTGGTATCAGTCGTGAGAGAGTAGCGGTGCCCTAGTGGTATCAGTCGTGAGAGAGTAGCGGTGCCCTAGTGGTATCTATCAGTCGCGAGAGAGTAGCGGTGCACTAGTGGTATCAGTCGCGGGAGAGTAGCGGTGCACTAGTGGTATCAGTCGTGAGAGAGTAGCGGTGCCCTAGTGGTATCTATCAGTCGCGGGAGAGTAGCGGTGCCCTAGTGGTATCAGTCGTGAGAGAGTAGCGGTGCCCTAGTCGTATCAGTCGCGGGAGAGTAGCGGTGCCCTAGTGGTATCAGTCGCGGGAGAGTAGCGGTGCCCTAGTGGTATCAGTCGCGAGAGAGTAGCGGTGCCCTAGTGGTATCAGTCGCGAGAGAGTAGCGGTGCCCTAGTGGTATCAGTCGCGAGAGAGTAGCGGTGCCCTAGTGGTATCAGTCGTGAGAGAGTAGCGGTGCCCCAGTGGTATCAGTCGCGAGAGAGTAGCGGTGCCCTAGTGGTATCAGTCGCGAGAGAGTAGCGGTGCCCTAGTGGTATCAGTCGCGAGAGAGTAGCGGTGCCCTAGTGGTATCAGTCGTGAGAGAATAGCGGTGCCCTAGTGGTATCAGTCGTGAGAGAGTAGCGGTGCCCCAGTGGTATCAGTCGCGAGAGAGTAGCGGTGCCCTAGTGGTATCAGTCGCGAGAGAGTAGCGGTGCCCTAGTGGTATTAGTCGTGAGAGAGTAGCGGTGCCCTGGTGGTAGACTTCGAAAACATGTGACATCTACTAACATGGGCCACCGTGGTAGATTACGGCCCACTCCCTCCCAGGCCTGTGTCCCAACAGTGGGAACGTTATAGGCTGATTATATTATGTTATGCTTTCACTGATTATATTAAGGACACGTAATAGAATGCTATGGTCACTAACCCGACACTATCCACTTATTTCAAAGAAAGGAATTTTTGATTAAAATCGAACTCAAAACCATGTCATGATCTGAAATTGACAATTACGATAATTAAAACAGCAGTGAGATAAGATTGGTGTTTGGGAGCTATATATTTCTATACACATTTGACATTCATTCGACTTGAGATAGGTAAACTCTGTTTGACATCTTCACTCGCTGAATCCCTCTAGCTCGCCTCCGTAGAATACGAGCTAAGCCAAGCAAATTTAAATTTGCCACCCATTCAAATACAGGGAACGTAATAAATATGCAGTATGCCATAATAAGTATCATACTTACCTTTTAACAATGATTATATTACACAATATTCATATACTACAATTGGAATCAATTTCAAGTATATATAACTGATTGATACCAAACGTTACTGATGTTATTATTGTCTGTAAAATATCGTACTTAGCGATAAGTCCGCCCATTGTGTCACCCTTTGTAAAATCTTCATTATTTATGTTCTGTAATTTATATGGTGTACATAATAAAGAGTGTTCTATTCTATTCTATGATATGACTTAATTTCAAAATTATTTCAGGACTGGAGTATAATATACTCTTTATTATGGAGGGATTTAAGCAGCAATTGTAACTTATACTTCAATATTATGAAAAGAGATAGATACATAACAAAGTGGTAAAAAGAAAAAGAAGACTTGGCAGATAGAGGATAAAACATTGGGATACTATTGAAAGACCAAGAGCAATTAATGTATACTACACGAAACAGAAAAAAAATAAGAGAGAGACTCGAAAAGCTTACGTCAAAGAGCCAATTGCAGCACGATTCATTTGAAAATTGCACATAATTTTGGTAGGACAAAAAAGAAATTCATTTATTTACTTTTCTTGAATGTGGAGCTTGATTGCAAAACATAGCAACTGTATTATTTGTTAACAAAACCATAGATGAATGAATATGAAAATGAAATGAATAACTTTGAAAATGAAACTATATGAACGAACACTGACAATATACGATATTTTTAGATATAATCTAATGATATTTTCAGATATAATTCATTATTATTATAAAAATAATCTGAAAATACCGTTACTAAACAAGTCCCACCCAAATTTAAAAATGTTTAAATATTTTTACCTATCAAAACACGAGTAAATAACGTCTAAGAATTTGCTTGGCTTATAAATAACAAGAGGTACAGGTGCATATTTATCTCAATTTAAAATACAAAGGACCACAACTCTTTGACAGTGAAGTACGTTTCGTTTACGTTGAATTTGACAAATGATTGGTTTAACTACCACTTTATTTTATATTTTTAAAGAAGAAAACCCTTTGTTGTTTGCGAAGACTAAACTTGTTATTGGCAATCAAGCGAAATGTTATCCACCAGAGTAATTGTTGCGGTATTAGGATTTACGATATGACAGTTTTGATTAATGGTTTTATTGGTGTGTTAAGCAGTTGCTTGTATCAAATAGTTGAAATGCTCAAGGTAGCATGGTAATGTATATGTCGGCGCAAGGCTAACTTAAACCTTTAAAATATTAACCTTGAGTTTAGCCTTAACAGTTAATATGGCTGTAAATTGGTTTGAATTTATTTCAATGTAGAAATCCAGGTTAGGATTTCCGGCTGCTTTGATGGCAACCCATAACTGAGGTCTATGAAAATAATTATCTATAGTTAATTCATTTCATGATTAATAGGTGACATGCGTTAGTTTTATAATAGACTTTGATTACTCTTGATGACTCTTGATAAAACGAAAAAGCATGGCGCATGTTTTAAATAAATGTTTAAGCATATGAAGCATTGAATACTCTTAATACATGTGCGGCGTGCCCTGCCCCCCTTCGGCCGCGTGTGTTACCTACCGCACATGTATTAAGTTAGCTCCTTTTGCGAAATTATATTTATTGTCTTAGGGGGTTTTTATAAGTTTAGCCCGGCTTTATAGGCATTAGTAGAATCAGTTATCGATACCTAACAATACCTTCATGGATCGGACAGGGTTTTCTTTACATATTATATATAAGGGAGTACCATGGTCATTGGAATTCGTAGAAACTGAAGCGTCAACAGAGTCGACGCCATTGTCTCCAACACTAGGCTCAGATGTAACAAAAATGAATACAACTAATTGTTTTTACGTACATTTTTATTATTCTCGCTTAACAACGATCAAAAACAAAATAAAATAAACCTGAATATCTCAATTAATTACAGAAATCATACTTACAAGATATTCTAGTGAAAAACAACATATTCATCAAAATTCTCATTGACAATCTGTCCTCACAGCCGCTAGGCATTCCTTTTATGAAAAACGTCATGGCGTCGTTGTTACAAGTCATTACACCGCTTTTATAAAAATTTGCAGGTAACATTAAATAATTACAGTTACAAACTATGATTTTGTAATTCGTTTTACTATTTCTAATACTGGATTTTAACATTGAATTAATTATTCATTGCTTAACATGCTTAAACATTGGTTTAAAACATGCGCCATGCTTTTTCGTTTCATCAAGAGTCCTCCTGTGTGCGAGTTCCTGTTTGGCTTGGGTCTTGGATGTTTATCTATATATGTATCTATTATAAATATAGTATAGTTGAGTTAGCATCCCATAACACAAATCTCGAGCTTACTTTGGGGCTAGCTCAATCTGTGTGATTTTTCCGTATATATATATATATTATTTATTTAATATTGAAAAGCTTGCCGAGGACTCGAAAGAACAAATACCACCAATGCGATTGAATGTTACGGCGACCATGTAAACAAACATCGGAATAAAAAAGCTTCGAAACGAGAAAACTCCGTTATATGTAAATAAATTGTCAATAGCTGGAAATTCGGATCCGAACCATTTGAAACTATTCCGGGGTAGATATATGCTTTCTAAGAACTTTTCTGGATAATAGCAATTGAAAGGGGATCCGTTAACCATTACTTCTTCAGACCATTTACCCGTATTACCACCATAGCATAGACCACAAATATATTGGGATTACGGCAGGATAATGATGATGAATATTTAAACACTTTTTATTGTGAGTCAGTGATAGAAATTTCATGTGTATATTTATGTACAATAGATTTTGGGTTATTTTTTATGAAAGATGGTTCGTGTAATGTGTAACAAACGTAGTAAGACTAACAAACGGCAAGTTTTGCTTGAACTTAGCTCGACACGCCTTCGTGCATTGAGATACTGGGTCTTTCTTTTTTCTTTTGTTGTGGATTGGTAATCATCAAATGACCTCTCCCGCTCTGGGCAGAACCGAAGGGCGTGTCAGACTTTTACTGACTAAAACCCACCCGTGTTTCTTCACTTGCCTGTGTGACAGCCAGGGCCACGGTTTATTTAGTAACCAACCCGCAACCCTGACCCAGCAGGCATCGGTATTTGGGGTCCACGAAGATGTAAAAAGTAAAGAAAAAACATAATTGTCATATACTGTTACCGTGTCATGTATTGTATAACCGTGTGTATTGTTTTATTATTTTTAATTGTAACTATTTGGCATTAGTCTGTTCGAATGGTTTAAAATTATACATCCTAATTACAGAGGGAAACCTATGAATTGGCCACAAAAAGATGTAATACTCATATTTGTATCATATATGTATCGCTGTTGGTTACCTAAATAAATAAAAATAATTATAGAAATAGATTGAACTTGGCAATATGTCAAAAAAATTAGAGGTATTTTCGCTAGGTTGCGACTGATTTCAAACTGTTTTCAAAATTATTTGAATCGCCCCTCTGGTTTCCTATGATATTCTTTGGAAAAAGTTTAAGGACGTAGATTTTCTCATGTAAATTTTGAACTTATTTGAATGTTAATCCCAGATCAATAACGCTGTGGGCGGGACCATAAGGGTCGATACGCGGAACCGGGAGGGTAGCCCGTACTTTTCACTTATATGTTAATGCGCTGATCGCTGCTCTTAGACGTTGGGCGTCATATTGATGGAGTTTGCCTGAACAATACCAGCTTTATGCTGATGAAACGATGCTGATAAATTGTATTGTAGATTTTTTTGGCATATGCTGCAAGTCATTTGGAATTTTTCAGAGCTTTTTTTTTTATGGGACAAATCCCGCCACACATTTTTCCACCCACTGCAACTCCTGAAAGCCAGAATCAACAGTGGAGACCGCCAGAAAAATGCCGAGCAATGAAGCTCGACGAGTCCCGGAGAAACGATTCAACTGTCTTGGGTCCCGCAACGAAATTAATCAGAAAAGAATAGCGGAGGAGTAACAAAAAAGATATTTTTTTCCACTTCCCTCCATAACAAGCAGGAGACAGAACAGAACTAGGCCAATCGGCACAAAGGGACATTATTGCAACTGGGAGAAGCCCAGATTGCCAAGCACCACGGAATAAAAATTGATTAGAGAATTAATTAGAGATTAATTTCAGAGCTTATTGTAAACCCTCGGATAATCATCATTATCATCATCTCAGCGTTAATTCCATTTGCATCCGTAGCTTTTCAGCTTTGGAGTCTGGGGTCCGCTTTACAGGTCGAACTGCTGATTTTGGCTAAACTTCGATATTTTCCGTGAAGCGACTGCCGTCTGACCTCCACAACCCGAAGGCGATATCTAAGCGTTGCAGTTAGACCAATTGTTAGACTTTTGAGGACTCCAACAACCCGTAACGACTGCCACTAGATGTTCGTATGGCAACCGGGACCAACGGCTTAACGTGCTTTCCGAAGCACGACCAGACCAGTGCAAATATTCATATTCATGCATACAAATATTTTCACTGTGCGGGGATCGAACCCGCGCCTCTGATAATAATATTGTTCCCACTGTTGGGACACAGGCCTCCTCTCGGTGAGAGGGAGTGGGCCGTAATCTACCACGCGGGCACAGTGCGGGTTGGTAGATGTCACATGTAAACCCCCATTTTAACCAAAAGTATACCACTGACTCCCTTTGAATCCAGTATAAGTCGACAGATGGGGCTTTCACGATAGTGTTTATCTTTTGAGTAAATGTAACTGAAACGGTATATATTTTCATACCAAAGGCCGGCTCCTTTGGATGATATCAAACGATATTGTTCCGGGTTTTTTAAATCCTATCTCTACGTATTCGGAAGTGATGCGAAAGAACACCGCCTGCGGTAGACTAGTATAATACTAGGCGCACAGAAATACGGAAGAGATTTATCGTGATATTGGCCAGTAATTGAGTGGTGGATCTAACTCCAACTTATCAAATTTTGAGGACGACGAATATCGGGTTAACAAAGACTCAAGAAAGAGAAGACCACACACTCTGGAATATGATTTCAAAAGAGATTTAGCCCAATTTCGAAGTGAAATGATTGTTTGTATAAAGGAAGCGATGAAAGAACAAAATGAAAATATAACACAAATGCGGAACGAAATTAGGCAAGATATTCAAGATCTTAAATTAACAACTGATAAACTAACAGAAGAATATAATAAATTACATAAAACCGTGGAAAATATAACAATTGAACATAAAATTACTCAACACAAAATTATAGCAATTGAGGATGAAATAAATCAACTTAAAAGCGAGAAGCGGAAATCTGAATTAAATTTAACAGGACAGCATGAGTTTTTTGTTGAAATTCAAGATAGAATTAAAAGAGAGAAGAATATAATATTAGTAGGGCTGAATGACCAAGATGTCAATCGCTCCATAGACAATAATTGCGACTCTGAAGAAATTTACAAGATCCTAGCACAAGCCTATCAGGAGTGTCCTAAGCCAATAATGTCTACAAGATTGGGCAAATATAATGCAGATAAACCACGTCCTATAAAAATTGTGTTTGATTCTCCTGATATACCAAAATATTTACTGAAAAATCGAGCAAAGCTACCAAAATCTATAAAAATATATTCGGACCAAACACCAGCACAAAGGACTTACATACAGCGTCTTCAAACTGAGCTCAAAGAGCGTGAACAAAAAGGGGAAACAAATTTAACTATTAAATATCTCAAAGGAGTACCTACTATAACTAAAAGCAACTACAATTCAAAAAACTAACTGAGGCTAACAACAGCTGTTCCAGTAATGCCAGCCCGGGACATACTACATATCAAATAATTCACAAGTATAAAGATTTGCCCTCAAAGTCGTCATTTCTCAAAACTTTCTATGCTAATGTAAGAAGTATCCGCACTCCAGGTAAACTTGAAGAACTACTCTGCATCCTAAAAGCAATTCCTTCTACAGTACATATCATTATCCTAACCGAGACTTGGATAACATCCGAACAAGATGCAAAATTATACAATCTACCTAACTACAAACACATTTACAACTATAGACATGATAGTAAGGGAGGAGGTGTATCTATTTACATCCATGAAGGCATTCCCTTTGAAGTAACAGAGGACACCTACAGAGATAGAAACCACTTCCTATGGATATATCTTCCCAAATATGCACTGCATATTGGAGGTATCTACAAACCAGGTGATTCGAACATTAAAGAGTTTCTCGAAATATATACATCACAGTTGGAAGCCAGAAAAAGATCGATCGTGTTTGGTGATTTTAACTTAGACCTACTGAATCCAAACACATGGGTCAAGCAATACCTATCTGAACTCGAAGAATGCGGCTACGATGTTTTGAATAAAATAGATAAGGAATATTCCACGAGGCAAACTCAAACAACAAGCACCATCTTAGATCATGTTGCAACTGACTTACAAAAGCAGCCCTTCTATTTTGTTATCCTGGAGTCTGCTATGTCCGACCATAAACAGATCTATCTGGAAATGTCTAAATATAAGACAAAAATTAAACAAAAAATCCAATATGAGGCCATCGACTATGAAAACTTATACAAAAGTATTAACAAAGCGTCATACACAGGCTTGGGAGATGATTACAAATGCCTGGAAGCCTTCATTACCTCACACATTTTACAAAACAAGAAGCAAAAATCTAAAATACTCAACTTACCGAAGGACGACTGGATTAACAAAGAAGTTATTGAGATGATCGATAACAGAAACGCCTTGTGGCATAAATTAAAAGGTGAGAAAGATAATATTGTTTTGAAGAGAACGTTTTTAGCGGAACGAAATAAAGTAAGAAAGAAAATAAACAATGATAAAAATAGTTACTACTACAATAAATTCGAAAAATGTAACAATAATCCGAAGAAGATGTGGAAGACTATTAATTCTCTGGCCATAAATAAGACTAAAACAAATAATTTACCTTCAAAGCTAACAGTAAATTCACAAAGTGTAACAGAGGGTGAAAAAGTCTGTGATGTGCTAAACGTATATTTCGCCACTATTGGTACAGAGTTGGCCAATGGGATACCGTCAGGATACCACTTAAATTCAGGTAACACACTAATGTATAAAGACGGACATGAACACACAGAAAAGCTCACTCAATTTAGACACTGTACAGTCGAGGAAATTTCCAAACTTATCGATAAAATGGATGTTGATACTAGCACAGGCTTGGATGGAATTAGCTCAAAGGCATTAAAATGCATAAAGGAAGTTATAATTTTGCCCTTGGTTAGTTGCGTTAATAAATGTCTTGACCATGGCACGTTTCCCGATAGCCTGAAATTGGCAAGAGTTTCTCCTATCTTTAAGTCGGGTGTGAGGACGGACCCAAGCAATTATAGGCCCATTTCTGTGCTTCCAGTGATATCCAAAATCTTTGAGAAAATTATATACAACCGCTTAAGTGAATATTTAAACGAAAAAAACTTCCTGATAGACCAACAATATGGTTTTAGATCAAAATCAAGCACCCTGTCTGCAACCATTGACCTAGTAACTAATATAAAAACAAATCTAGATAAAACTAATATAGGCTTAGGTATCTTCATTGATCTGAAAAAAGCTTTTGATACTGTTTCTCATGCAAAACTATTACAAAAACTAGTCAACTTGGGTATCACTGGAATAGCTTACAAGTTATTCGAATCCTATTTATCAAACAGATGCCAAATTGTTAAAATTGGTGACTACAGGAGTATTCCTCAAAAAATAACATGCGGAGTTCCGCAAGGATCTGTTCTAGGACCCCTGTTATTTTTAATATATGTAAACAACATTAATCAGATAGGGTTAACAGGATATCTAACACTTTACGCAGACGATACTAGCCTATTCTACTTCGGTCAATCTGTACATGATATTATTAGTGAAGCTCAAAACGATCTTGACGTGATAAATGAATGGTTTCTGTATAACTTGCTGACCATTAATACCTCGAAAACATCATACATGATATTTGCAGCCAAAAATAAAAAGATTCCACCCCACGCCCCTCTAATCATTAATAACCTAAGTATCCAAAAGTCCAGTACCGAAAAGTATCTTGGTCTCCTATTGGATGACAAACTGTCGTGGAAACCCCATATTGAGCACGTAAAATCCAAACTTGTGTCACTTTCTGGAGCTCTTCGCAAAATGGGAAACTGTTTGCCGCTTAAGATAAAACGCACTATCTACAATTCATTAGTAAAACCTAATTTAGAATACCTGATTGAGATTTGGGGATCGGCATCCAAGACTAACCTAAGTTACATACAGAGGACCCAAAGCAAAATTATTAAACGGTTATATTGTTATGACTTCCTTACACCTACTAAACAGCTGTATGAAAAAACTAAAATTTTCAATCTCCGTCAACTATACAATTACAATACTTGCATATTAGTAAAAAAGTTTTTAGATAACACCACACAAACGAACATTCAACTTACAAAAAAGACATATACGCACAGCCTAAGAAATAGAAACGAAGTAGTTCTGCGTTTTCCTAGAACAGTAAAATATGGGAAAAAGAACTTTTTATACGAAGGGGTCCAGTTATATAACAAATTGCCAAATGAAATCAAGGAGTGTAGAAGCATGAATATTTATAAAAGAAAACTAAAAGAATATATTACGCTGAACGTAAGTTGTACATAAATACCCTGGCAACATACTATGAAATACTTGGTAAAAACTAATAAAGTATTAAATACGATTACTACTACCTGTAAATCAATAAAATTAAGCATAAAAAACATGTACTTATTTAGATATATTTAATAATAACTACACTTAAGTAATAGTTACAACATAGAACTAACACACACATTATAGTCAAAATTATGGAATGAAACACGTAAGCGATCACCGGTCTCTGAGACTATAGTTTGCTGCATACATAACCACATCTACACAATGATTTGTTCAAGGGTGAATAATCAGTAAATGAGAGGGTACCTCGGTTTCTGATTGGCCAGCCGTATTGACTTGTTTGTAAATGTACTATGTGACTACCCACACTTTGGTTTTTGCTTTGTTATCGTTTTACCTATTGTGTATCTGCATGCTGCGTCACTAGACGAAATAATCTGTGCATTAAATGTGAAATCTCATATAAGTGAACTGTATTATGTTCTTTTTGAGAAATAAAGTTCTTTAAACCTTAATTACTGTGACGTGTAACGAACAGGTTTAATTTGAATTGTGGAACATAGGAAACCGAAAATTCGGTATCACTACTTAGAGTATTTTGTTTCTTCGAAGTCAAAATCCTACTAACCTGGTATTGCATATACTAATGTGAAGCTCAGCATCCCGAACTGCCTCTTCCTGTCACCTGGCCACTCCTCCGTACAGAAGTGCACGTCTCTCGTTTCTATCTAGAATTAATGGTACGACTTAGCAATTTTATTTATTTATGTATAAGAACATCACATATTGTAAAATAAACAATGGTTAAATAAATAACCACACGGTTTGTAGTAGGTAATGTCAAAGCAAAATTTATTAAACGGTGCTAACTGATTATGATATATATGTTACCGGCAAACCCGATTTCAGGACAAGCTAGTTTTGCCTAGGCTAAACTAGTTTTTTCTATTCGCGATAGGATAAATTCAAATTCAAATTCAAATTCTTTATTTCAGACAAGGCCCATATATTGTTAGTTAAAAAAAAACTTATCCTATGTTAGTAAAAAGAGAAACAGAGTTTAACATCAGTTGGCGACATGAAAATGTGCGCGCACATGTCAGTCCGCCCAGAGCCTAATAAAAGGTCCGTCGACCTTGTCCGCCAGTGTAGCTAGGATACTGTTTGGGCCGCCCCGAAATCGCCGCAACATCGAAGCACACCGTTTGCGTATGATGGCATAAAAGTCATCAATTCGCGCTTCCGCGAACATGCCTGATGCACTGCAAAATCGAGGCAGCCCCAACAACATCCTCAGCGCATTATTGTACTGGACGCGCAGAGCGTTGTAAGCCTTCTGCGTATACCTAACCCACAAGCTGCACGAGTAAAACGACTGGCAGTAAGCTCTAAAGAGCGTCAGTTTTACCTGCTCAGTACACCGTGCAAACCTGCGAGCAAGCATGTTGCATCGGGCTGCCAACGCCCTGCGCTCCCTATCTATATCTTGGTCATCTGTGAGAGAATCCGTCACCACATGACCGAGGTATTTAAAATGAGAGACCACTTTTAATGGTGTTCCTTGTAACATCACCGGTCTAAACTAATTTGTCCTAAGCCCGATAGGATAGACCAGTTTAGGTTAGTACCAGTTTAACTAGTTTGGCCGGTTACGCACACTCTAGGATAAACTAGTATGGCCTAGTCTAAGCAGCGGAGTTGAAAGTAATTGGAATATGATAGGCTCTTGGATGAAGGACAACGTTTCAACGAGATGGTCAGAAGGCTTGAGATGTGTTCAATTCATGAAAAACCGCACCTACCATTCAGATAAAATAATCGCCATACAAGGCATTATTTGGAATAGAACCCAGAGTACAACTTCGACTTCCTCTTTGTCACAAGAAATCATATATGATATATATATTTTTTTTTAATAATTATAAACTAGCGCTTGACCGCAATCCCGCCTGATGGTAAGCAGTGATGCGATCGTTGATGGTAAAGCAGTGTTAATCTGGCAGAAGATAGTGTTGACACGACGGACACCATGTCTGTGCAGATAGGCGGAGACATAGTCGAGTGCACGGACGAGTTTAAATACTTAGGGTCTGTGCTCCACGCATCCGGCGACATTGATTGCAACGTCAGGGCACGTATGTCCGCAGCTTAGGCAAAATAGCGTGAGGTACCAGGTGTCATTTGTGACCCCAAAATGCCGGTTAAGCTTAAGGATCAGGTCTATAAAACCATCATTAGACCTGTTCTCCTGTATGGCAGTGAGGCGTGGCCTGTGCTTGAGCGACACAAGCAGGAGCTGCATGTCACGGAGATGAATTTGCTGCGGTGGATGTGTGGAGTTACGTGGAAAGACCGCATCAGGAACTCCCGCACCCGTGGCAGTCTTCGTGTCCGCGACATTGCAGACAAACTGCAGGAGGGTCGCCTACGCTGGTACGGCCACGTCTTCGCAAACCATGGCAAAACGGCATGTTACGTGGGTAACAAATATCTTGCCATGGCGCCTCCGCCGGGCCGGAACAAGCGAGGTAGACCAAAGAAATGCTGGCTTGACGTTGTAAGAGATGACATGCGTGCCAACAAGCTCTTACGCGAAATGGAGGAGAACGTGCAGGAAAGCGAACCCCGGGCTCCTCCAACGCGAAAGCCGTGGATGTAACCGGGATAAACGCTGAGATGATGATAATGATGTTACCCGTTCCCGGACAATTTCTTACAATCTTTCCATTGGGAATGTTATTGCGGCATTTCATATTTACATTGACAACTCATCATCATCATCAACCTTTTTTTATAGTCCCACTGCTGGGCACAGGTCTCCTCTCATACAAAGAAGGATTGAGCATAAACGCCACGCTTGCTCAATGCGGGTTGGCGATTTCAGACTTAAAGTTCAGGTTTCCTCAAGATGTTTTCCTTCACCTTCAGTCATTGGTATCCAAGATATACTTAGAAAGTACATATAACTTTAGAAAAGTTGCATTGGTACTTGCCGAACCCGTGCACTCATACTTGAGAGGCTGGTGTTTTAACCACTAGGCCACCACGACTCATTGACAACTACATAAATATAAATGTTTGCTGTCAAACGTGTTTAGGTTTCCTTGAGACTTACAAAATATTCTGTACCGCTGCTGCGTGCGAAAATCACTAAGTCACTTTATAGAAAAGAAAAATGAGTTATTTGGATTATATTTAGACCATCTTGATACTGATAACCGGAGAACTATGTCCCTTTTTTTAATCTATCTTAATACTAATGACCTACGACGTAACTTTAGATATAAGCGTAGATGGTTCCATTATTATTTATTTTGTAGCCTTAGTTACTAACCCCGCAGCAAAATGGCTGCGAGAACTCACAATACAGTTATAATAATAGAGAGGTATGTCTAGGTAGTGGTAAGTCTAAATTTGTACAAACAAAGGCGTTTCTTGGTACATCCTAATAACCAATTAGACATACTTATTTTAGAAATTACTAATGAAATCACGTAGGTAGTCGCGGTAAGCAAAATTAATGAATCTATTTTCATTATGATTCATGTTCTGTTCACGGAATTTTGTTTGTGGCTCATGAATATTTGCATTTTAATTATAATGTGCTCATACATACCGATATATTTTTCAACGCCTTCGATATGATAGGCACAGGTTCTCGTCTAACAGTAGCTACCAATAATAGTGGTATGAATATCAGTAACGCAGCACACCACAGCAGTAACAGCAGGAGCACCGCCTGCTTCCGTCCTGGTGGTCGGAGCCTTGGTTCTGGTGATATTGAAAGCCATCTGTCTACTGACATGGCTGTTATTGTGAATACGCTGGCTGCCACTGCTACGCCTAGAACAAAAAAAAAGATGTAATATAGTCAAGTTTGTGAGGTCGAAGTGGGACTGGGCAGGTTACACTTGACTTTATCTGGGCGAAAATCATCACAAACTGGGTGCTTGAAGACGGACGTCACAGACCTAAGAAACTCTGACTTGTCAATTTGAGCTCATTCCTGACTGATTGGATGAAGAAGGCATAGCACAAGGAACGGTGGAAAATATGGGAAAACATTAGCCCAGCACTAAGAAAGAAAACATTTTTTTTTAATTGATGAATTAATTGCTTTGAAAAGCGATTTCATTGGAACGGACTAAATTGTAAGAACCATTTTAGTCTGTTTCAATAGTATCTATATTCAAATCATAACAATCAATTTATAAGTGACACTTCAAACTGGTATTTGCAGGTAGGTAGGTTTAACCCATTTTGTTCACATTTTTATGAGATACTTTTACAACACACTATGCTTATGTCAGCCAGAGAGCCTTAAAAAATCATATAGTAAGACATTGTACAAGTGTGTTTTTAGTGTTACGTAGTACACTTAGAACCCTTGTCGCTTTATTACAAAACGAAATTTAACTATACATATTTCCAGACTTAACCGTTGAGTCAATTGTATTTCGAACTTTATTGAGGTTAAGTCAAAGTTCTTGATACAAAAGTGATAACTTAGTACCGAATTATCATTTTATATAAAGAACTGCTACTAGAATTATAATAAATAAATAAAAAATAAATATATAAGGACAAATCACACAGATTGAGCTAGCCCCAAAGTAAGTTTGAGACTTGTGTTATGGGATACTAACTCAAAGATTCTATATTTATAATAGATACATATATAGATAAACATCCAAGACCCAGGCCAATCAGGACAAGATCGTTTTCCATCATGACCTGGCCGGGGATCGAAACTGAGGCCTCCACATCACAGGCAGGCGTGTTGACCGCTGGAACCATTTGGATGGTTTAAACCTTGTCTAAATAAAAAATAACGATTTAAGTAGACGGTTAATGGTGAGACGGTGCTCCTCGAAGTTCCACCGACTGTCGAGGACGAGTCCCAGGTACTTCATCGTTGACCCGATGCCGATGTGAACCTCTCCTACCGATATGTGGGAACCCGACGGTGGCGCATTCCGACGTCCATGAAAGCACATGGCCTTGAACTTCTGCAGGGCCACTTCGAGTCCCAATTGCTTGATACTGTTGACGATTGTCGCAACCTCTAGGGTCGCTGCATCAGTCGCCGCCTGGTGCAACCTCCCTTGTTTCAGAACTAGCGTGTCGTCAGCGTAACAAACTACGCTGACGCTGATAGGGATGTCACAGTTTATAGGGATGTCACAGTTTGTACAGGATTGTCAGATTTACACCTTGATTATATGTGCTCCTATCATTTGATTTTTTTCCAAAACATAATTAATAAAAGATATATGAGATTTTAAAATCCCATAAATTAGAGAAATGTGATAATAATGTGTATTTTGATAAAAAAGAAAATAATAGAAACTTAGAAATACTTTTCAACTATATACGGTGGTAGGCCATAACATCGGCCGCCGGCGGAAGTTACCACCCACCAGACAAAGCCTTGCCGCCAAGCGATTTGTCGTGTTCCGGCATGATGTCTGGTGAAGCCGTACGGAGGACGGGTCTGAGCAGTTGTGCTGCGATGTGTGCCGGGTACGATGCGCCAAATGTTGCTGTGCCGGGAGTTTGGTCGTGGAGGGTCTCCAGATCAATCTCCCTTTGGCGCAGCATCGTTGGTCGTGTTGTTGGGTTTAACATTGCATAACCTCGCTCAACTGCCGTCTTCCTTTCTATTCGCTCAGTTTTTTCTGAGTGAATAGGCTCTTAATAAACTAGCGCGCTTTACCATCAACGATCGCATCACTGCTTACCATCAGGCGGGAGTGCGGTCAAGCGCTAGTTTATAATTTAAAAAAAAAAAATTGTTATCTATCGTGTTTTGAAAAAGAAAACAGCGGAATACGAAACGTCTTTTGGCCAACGTTTTTATAGTTAAAATCAGCCTGAGCTGCAACTGTCCCTTTCGCACTTTCCTGGGAGAGGTGGGAAGCAGCGCGACGGCAATAGTTTCTTCAAATACCTATTTTTCAAATTCCTGGGCTCTAGAGTCTCCTCTTAATGTGGCCTTTTACTACCAGTTAAACATTCTCACTTATAAATGGGAAAGTGAGTTTGTTTGTTTGTTGCGAAGTGATTACTGAACCGATTGCTTTAAAATTTTTCAGACGTAAAGTAAGAAGTCCTGCTGCATATTAACGATCTGCTGATGCCTGGTATCTATGGGTATGCAGATGACAGCACAGTTGTAGAGAGATGCTCGGGCTAGTAGGGAATCAATCAGGTCCGAAAGAGAGATCATGGTAGAGCGAACGAATATTGCACTACAGGCAGTCTCCGAATGGGAAAATGCCAATCTTGTAGCATTCAATGCCGCCAAAACACAGGCGTGTCTATTCATCGCCAAAAGGAGCCCGTTCACTTTGGCTCCTACTTTTCGAAATGTATCCTTGGAGTGTACCAACCGCTTTCAGCTTTTGGGAGTTGAAATTTCCTCAAACCTAAACTTTGGGCAGTTCATTGAGTCCAAGGCCAAGGTGACTGCCAGGAAACTTGGCGTTATCGCAAACGTCCGGCGGTACTTCATCCCAAGGCAGCTTCTAATGATGTACAAAGCACAGGTCCGCTCGTGTGTGGAGTACTGCAGCCACATTTGGGCTGGCGCTGCTAAGTGTCACTTGACCACTTTGGATTCGGTGGAAAGGCGGGCGAAGAGGCTGATTGGTGGCCCTTATTTAACTCGGAATTGCATGATTAAATTCCCCCATCTCCGTTACACCTTCGGACGATCCGTCTAAAGGCGAGTTTCCACCGTTACGTAGTTAACGTAACCACTACGTTCCGGACGAAGCCTTCCGCCTCCTCCTTTATACCGCCTACATCGAGGGACTGGAACAATTTTCCAGCGGCGGTGTTTCCGTTGGACTACAATTTGAGTTAAAAAAAAGTCCGGATTAAATAATAGGGTACTTTTTATCCCGGAAAAATTGATATTCCCTAGGGAAATCTAAAAAGCGCAATAGAATCGAATACCACGCGGGCAAAGCCGCGGGCGGAAAGCTAGTGAATAATAAAATCCAACTGTCGTCAAACAGAATGAGCAAGTAGCAAAAAGTAACGTGGATTGCCATAAAAAGAACTTTGAAACACGTTTTATAACGTAGAAACAAGAAATCGGTGCCGAACTTGGTGATACTTATAAAGACTCACTCGAGATTTTCTCCTTAAAATTGCGGCACAAAGCGGTTTATGTATGTGGGCATCGTACTCCTTACTGTTAATTTTAAATGAAATTGTAAACAAATAAACCTAAAACATACCTACGACAAAAACAACTTAATTATCTCCTAAAACAGGACTTCCTTGCTTCTACCCTTTTAATTTACCCCATAGGGTCCATAATGATCTAAATTATGTAGCTTGGTGGTAAACCTAAGTACACATTATGATAAAACAATAAAAATATTGAATATTGGGTATCTCATTCGTAGTTCTAGATAGCAACACGCGGCATGTTACTGCCACAATAAAAGCAGAAATTCATTAGGTTAGTTGTAATCGCTAGTCATAAACCATTGAGTGCCGACAGATATCTCAAGGAAATAAAAATGAAAAAGGAAACGAAAAGAAGGTATGGACGGTCGATCGAAATATGTGTTTACTGAATAACATAAATAATGCGATTAATGTCGGTAGGTATGTGTTATATAATATAAAGTTGTTGGTAAAGCAAGCGACTAGGGTGCCTGATGTAGTTGGTCATACTGCCAATTGTCTGGACCTTCTGCTGACCACTGATCCGGACAGGTGTGTTGTAACAGTTTCCTCACCGTTGGGAACTTCAGACCACTGTCTGGTGAAGTCTGTGTCGACCTTCTCCCCACCAGATCACGACTCTCGTGGTGAACGGCGAATGTGGCGATACAGGTCAGCAGACTGGGATGAGATGCGCCATTTCTTTGCGTCTTATCCTTGGCAGCAGGTCTGCTTCTCTTCTAGCAATCCGTCGAGCTGTGCGGATGCTATAACCGATGTGGTGCGTCAAGCTATGGAATATTTTATTCCCTATAATGACGTGCCCGTCGGTGGCTCGGCTCGCCCATGGTTCAATGCCGATTGTGCCCAAGCTGAACAGCGTAAGCACACGGCATTTCTCACCTGGGTTGACGCTCGTGACCGCGGAGCTCCGGATCTAAGCTCAAAGAAGAGAGCCTTTAACCGTGCTGCCAAGTCCTACAAAAAGGCGCTAAAGAAGGCTCGCTTTGACCGTATTACCCATATTGGCAACAAGTTATCTGCGCAGCCTTCCGGTAGCAGATCTTTTTGGTCCCTTGCCAAATCGGTCGAGGCGAACTTCTGTCGGCCCTCACTGCCTCCGCTGGTTAGGCCTGATGGAACACTGGCTCATACGGCGAGAGAGAAAGCAGGTCTCTTTGCATCTCTCTTTGCCCATAATTCGCGTCTTGATACTGGCAGTGCTACTCCACCTATTTTACCCCACTGCGGTACTTCAATGCCTGAGGTTCGCATTCGGAACAAGGAGGTTCTGAGAGCACTGTGTCGTCTGGACGTGAATAAGGCTAGTGGTCCGGATGGTATACCAGCGATTGTTCTAAAAGCATGTGCGCCCGAGTTGTCTCCTGTACTGACACGCTTGTATCGCCTCTCATTTGGGACTGGTATAGTGCCCAAGTCCTGGAAGCTTGCCAACGTGCAGCCCGTGCCCAAAAAGGGTAGTCGTGCCGATCCTAACAACTATCGGCCGATTTCGATCACCTCCATACTTTGCAAAATTATGGAGCGTGTATTGAACTCGCGCCTTTTGGCATACCTGGAAGGTAACGATCTCCTCTGTGACCGACAGTACGGGTTTCGCCGCAATCGGTCAACTGGGGACCTACTAGTGTATGCCACTCACTTGTGGGGCGAGGCACTCGAGAGGAATGGGGAAGCAATTGCTGTCTCCCTTGATGTCTCGAAGGCCTTCGACCGGGTATGGCACGCTGGCCTTTTGAGTAAGCTTCCAGCGTACGGCATTTCCCCTAGCCTGACTGGCTGGGTAAAAGACTTCCTGACTGAACGGTCCCTCCGAGTTGTTGTCGACGGATGCTCATCTGAGCCCATGTCGACTAATGCCGGTGTTCCTCAGGGGTCTGTTCTCTCTGCAACTCTGTTTCTGCTGCATATTAACGATCTGCTGATGCCCGGTATCTATGGGTATGCAGATGACAGCACAGTTGTGGAGAGATACCTGCCGGATGCTCGGGCTAGTAGGGAATCAATCCGGTCCGAAAGAGAGGCCATGGTAGAGCGAACGAGTGTTGCACTTCAGGCAGTCTCCGAATGGGGCAATGCCAATCTTGTAGCATTCAATGCCGCCAAAACGCAGGCGTGTCTTTTCACCGCCAAAAGGAGCCCGTTTACCTTGGCTCCTACTTTTCGGAATGTATCCTTGGAGTGTACCGACCGCCTTCAGCTTTTGGGTATTGAGATTTCCTCGAACCTAAACTTTGGGCGGTTCATTGAGTCCAAGGCCAAGGTGGCTGCCAGAAAACTTGGTGTAATCGCAAAGGTCCGGCAGTACTTCACACCAGGGCAGCTTCTAATGTTGTACAAAGCACAGGTCCGTTCGTGTGTGGAGTACTGCAGCCACATTTGGGCTGGTGCTGCTAAGTGTCACCTGGCCACTTTGGATTCAGTGGAGAGGCGTGCGAAGAGGCTGATTGGTGACCCTGATTTAACTCGAGTTGGTCTCCAAAGCCTAGAGCACAGGCGTAGAGTAGCCAGCCTTTCGGTGTTCTATAGGATACATTCTGGGGAGTGTGCGAGGGAATTGCACGATTTAATTCCCCCATCTCCGTTCCACCATCGGACGACCCGTCGTACGGCGAGTTTCCACCCTTATGTTGTTAACACCTCTACGATCCGGACGAAGCGTTTCGCCTCCTCCTTTATACCGCGTACATCGAGGGACTGGAACAATCTGCCGGCGGCGGTGTTTCCGTCGGACTACAATTTGAGTGTCTTCAAGGCTAGAGTGAATAGGCTCTTAATAAACTAGTGCGCTTTACCATCAACGATTGCGTCACTGCTTACCATCAGGCAGGATTGCGGTCAAGCGCTGGTTTATACTTTAATAAAAAAAAAAAAAAAAAAAAAATATCCTGCTGATTCACGAGAAAGAAGCTTAATTGTTTATAAAATATACGTAGTAAGTACTTAAAAGGTAAAGTAAGTTAAGTATTCATAACTTCTGGTATCTTGCAATACCTACGAATAATGGCTGATCTTAACCTTCCTATACTCGCTTGTTGGTCTCTCAGACCGACATATCAATAATTTGTTGTTTTCTCAGAAAATATCAACACTGTGACCTTGAGACTTTTGGTAGCTTCGTAATTTGTCATTCGCTATTGCTTAGTGCAGCGCAAGCGCTGGTACAGTTTACACGTGTATTCCTTTTTACTGCATTTGGTCCGAGAGACCGATGCGAGTATATGTGTTATAATTTTAGGTAAGTAGTATATTTTTTATTTTGGAGTTTTACTCATTGAAATGTATTGATTTATTTTAGTGGTGTATAATATTTATTGAGTATAGTGTATGTCATTATTTTAGCTCCATTTTTATTTGTTTTTAGTAATTTTGCCTCTACAATAGCCGAAGAAAGAATAAGGACCCTGTTGCTAGAAGATGATTCAGTTGCGACAGTGAGGTGGAGGATGCTGTAGAAGTGCAGGAAGAAAATACGGACACTGAGCAGGGGGGTGATTATGTTGGAAAAGACAAAAGTAGTAGATGGAACAAAAATAGTCCACCTTCTAGTATAAGGACAAGATCTCAAAATATTATAGCGCAATTACCTGGCGTCATAGGAGAAGCAAGAAATACAAAAGATCCAGGTGAGATTTGGAAATTGTTTTTTTCAAATAAAGTAATCCATCTGATAACAAAGTATATACCAGCACATTGAGCGGCTTTCACCTGAATTCAAACGAGCTAGAGACTGTCGACTTACGGATGAAATAGAAATTGAAGCATTACTTGGTCTTCTTATATTTGCTGGTGTTAGAAAAAATAGTCGGCTGAATGCTAAAGATTTATTCAGGACTGATGGTTCGTCACCAGAGATTTTCCGATTGACAATGAGCTGGAGTCGATTTTACCTTCTGTTACGTTGTATAAGGTTTGACGACAAGGAAACACGAACTCAGCGTGCTTCAGTCAACAAGTTGGCTCCAATAAGAGACCTGTTTGAAGACATTGTGATGCGTTTCAAAAAATATTTCAGCCACTCTGAATTTGTAACAATTGACGAAAATTTGGAGGCATTTAGAGGCCGCCGTAACTTCCGTTAGTATATACCTTCTAAGCCAAACAAATATGGCATAAAAATATATGCACTCACCGACGCCAAAGGCGCTAATCTCGAAGTTTATGTAGGACGACAACATGAATGACCATATAAGTTCGATACTGGGACTCAGGAATTAGTCAAGCGTCTTTGTTGCGGAATCGATGGATCTGGTCGAAATTATAACTTGTGATAATTTTTTCACCAGCATCCCTTTAGTCGACAGTTTGATGAGGGACCATAAGCTAATCGTGATAGGCACAATACGACGGACGACGGAATTCACTGCAGTAAAAGGCCGCAGAGAAAAATTATGTTTACTTGGACATCGGAATAACTGCACTCTTGTTTCATATGTACCGAAAAAAAATAAAAATGTTCTTCTAATTTCTAGTATGCACCCTGATGCTCAAATTAATGACTAAACTAGAAAACCAGACATCATTATGGACTACAATGCTACAAAAGGGGGCGTTGACACGGTAGACAAAATGTGTGAAACATATAACTGTGCTAGAGGAACAAATCGGTGACCGATGGTTATTTTTTATAGCCTTATAAATGTAGCCGGAATAAATTCTTATATCATATATGGGCTAAACAATACCAACATAAAAACAAATCGCAGAAAGTTTCTAGAGACGCTTTCATATGACTTAATTATGCCCCATCTAAAAAAACAAAAAAACGGGCACTCGCTTGGAGTTTGCCAAGAACACTAAGACAAAGGATTTTAAAAATATGCACACTTGATAATGCTGAATCTTCATCTTCTGGAAATCATCAAGCAGGTCGTTGTTCGTTCTGTTCTTCAAAAAAAAAAAATCGGAAAACTCGATACAACTGCATGAAATGCAAAAAATATTTTTGTCTCGAGCATGCAGTTATGGTATGCTCTGATTGTTACAGCAATGAAACCATATACGATTAATACTTGTTTCTTCGTTTTTTTTTATTTTTGGTACATTCATATTTTATAGTTTTTTTTTTTATTTTTAAGGAGAAAAAAGTTTAATTTTGTTATTGCAATTAGAGTATCAAAAATTATATTATTTTTAAGAGGCTGATTCAAGAGACTGTTTCTACCAAATAAAGTAAAAAAAATTACTTATTTGTTTCCTTTTGACGTGACAACGTCTATTAAATTGGTACGGAGGAGTCATTCTCGAAAACACCGTAACGGCCGAATCTGACGCCACACGGAGTTCAAGGCTAATTTTTTTGACGTGCAAGGTACCAGGGTAGCATAAAAGTGTAGGAAAAATCGAAACAATAAAAAAGCTCATTAATGATTATAAAATCACCATAATACATGAAAGAGGTTTTATTGTGCATAGTTTGTGGACGTGCAAAGTACCAGGGTATCACAAAAATGTAGGAGTTGACGTGAAAACGTCTATTAAATTGGTAAGGAGGAGTCATTCTCGAAAACACCGTAACGGCCGAATCTGACGCCACACGGAGTCCACGCCTACTTTACCCCCACCCCTAGAGCGAATAGACGTTGTCACGTTCAAATATCGGCAGTAGACGGAGTTCTACAGACAACCATTTTTTTTTTTATTAAATTATATCCTCTTCTTTAAAATAAAAACCAAAAATACTTAATAACTTATTATTATAACAATACAGACGAGATCAAATTTCGGTCTGAGACACCGTGCGCGAGTATAATGTGTTATGCTTTCTCGCGCGAGTATACGAAGGTTAAAACAAATTATGAAAATTCTGCTCTAATCAAAATATTATCTGGTAGAAAATTCTTATGGCATTAAGTCTCACATTTTTGCCATTTTGTCGGGTTTATTTTCACACAGTGATTTTACCAAATGTACAAACATATAATAAATACATATAAGCCGTGGTGGTTAAAACACCAGCCTCTCAAGTATGAGTTGGGTTTTCCAGGTCAGGCAAGTACCAATGTAACTTTTCTAAGTTATATGTACTTTCTAAGTTTATCTTGGACACCAATACAAGGTGAAGGAAAACATCTTAAAGAGTCCAGGTTGGACTTTAAGTCTCAATCCTTCTATGCACGAGAGGAGACCTGTGCCCAGCAGTGGAACGATTAAATAGGTTGATGATTATGATAATAAATACAAATTTTTGACGATTACACGTTACAATATTTATTTAGTTATTAACGTATAAAAATAAGTGAATTAATTTCACTTATTTTTATACATTAATAAGTAATTATTAAATTAATAATAATACTTTCTGGTATACTCCCGTTTATAAAAATAAAAACGTTCAAAATATTGTAACGTGTAATCGTCAAAAATTTGTATTATAATAAAGAAATTAAAACTAAACATAAATGTTAGTTCAGTCCTGTCAAATTATATAAACGGGCGCCTTTGTACCAAAACAGCAACGCTTAGCACATTGCCACACCTTGACTAAATAAATATTGGCAATCAAACCTTTACTGATATGAAGACAAGACTTTCTGACCAAAGGATTAATTTTTTTTTTTAAGAATTATAAACTAGTGCTACTGCAATCCCACCCGCAGTAAGCAGTGCTGCAATCGTTGAACGTAAAGCGCCCTAGTTTTTTTAAGCCTATCCACTTAAAAAACTTAGTGAATAAGAAGAAAAACGGCAGTTGAAAGAGGTGATGCAATGTTAACCCCAACAACACGACCAACGATCCTGCAGGACATTGATCTGGAGACCCTCCGCGATCCAACGTCCGACATAACAACCTTTAGTTCATCGTACCCGGCACTCATCGCAACACACGGCTTTACACATCATGCCGGAATACGTCCAATCACTTGGCGGTAAGACTTTGTCTGGTGGGTGGTAACTTCTGCCGGCAGCCGATATTACAGAGTAGAAAAGTGAATCGCTGGTTAAAGCTTAACATAGCTTTATTCGCTTAACGACAATGTTATTGTCATATTTCAATACTCTAGTCACCCCAAAGATATCCTCCTTTTTTTGGCAACTGAACATAATACTTTTCCTCAGAATAATATTATGTCAAAGGAATTATTATAAACCTCGACGAAGCTTCCTTTGGTTAACTTACGATCTATACGGATAAAAAAGCCTTTTTTTTTTTTCTTTTGTGTGATCAACAAGCTTTGTACCCTTAAAAAACAGATGAAACATTTTTTTGCCTATGAATAGTAGACATGGTATTTATATCTTCTATTAAACCTTTTCACTTGGGATAGTATGCTTGAAATGGATAGACGGAGGAGTATAACATTAATATCTTACTAGCATCTGCTCACGAATTCGCTAATGTGGATTTCGAAAAATATCCCACGGGAACATGCTACCGGGACAAAAAAAAACCTACCGAAAAAATAAAGAAAAGTATGGATTCGACTCGTACATGGAAACCATAAAACCAAACTCAACACGATCAAAAAAAAAAAAAAATAGAAAAATTAATCAAAAAGTTCTAAATACCCATACTTCGCAATGCTTCGACAATAAAAAATAAATGTTACAGCGCTGTTATTCTCTTAGAGCCCCCTTTGATATCACGGTGTATTTGCACATAGCAAATGTTTTATATGTGCCTACTTAAAAGTAGGCATCCGGTTAAACAGGAAACCGTCCCCAACTTAATTCTGGTGTACCCAGTTTAAAGCTTTTAGAAGAATGAACCTCTAATCATTGTAAAGTGTTTTGCGATATTTCCATTATTTTTCTTCTATGTTATTTACAATTTTCCAGTAAATCAAGCCACGCCGTAAAATCTTCTCCTATGAAATTGACTACCCCTTTTTAAATAATTTTATCTTTTTTTTTACTGAAGATGTTTTTCAATTTTATATAATAAGCATATTTTAAAAAAGGTACAAGTTTTCTGACCTCGCATTTTAACAGAAGCGTCATCATGACGAGATCGATTTCTGGACCACACTTTCTCTAATACGCTTACGAGTACATAATTAGCATATACAGTATGTTAAGAAAACCCTGTCCGACCCGTGAAGGTGTTGTTAGGTATCGATAACTGATTCTACTAATGCATACAAAACCGGGCTAAACATAAAAAAAATCCCCCTAAAAAAGTAAATATTCTTTCGCAAAAAGAGGTAACTTAATCAATATGCGATATGCACCCTTCCGCGGGGAGCGGGCGGCAGGGCACGCGGCACGTGGTTGCATCGCTATTCGCTCATAATAATACCGGTGTTGTCACTTTTTTTAAAATTACCAAATTTCGGGGAAGTTGGAATTAATTCGCGGGAAAAAAACATTATTTCAAAATTCATTTGTATTGGTACTATGATGATTACGTAAAATTTTATATTATATTTGATCATGTGTATACCTAACCTTTATTATCCTTATGGGTCGGACAGGGTTTTCTTAACATACTGTATAGATTGACAAATTACCTACATCTGTGTTGAAGATATCATCTAATTTTAATAAACAAATTTGAGATGAAGAATGAGGTCTTGGTTCAACGACGTATAGAAAATAAAAGTATATAAAATTTTTAGTCCTTCAGTTAGATAATATGAGATATTTCAGTAAGCATTTTGACTTTAATAATTTATTCACGTTTATTGTCTCCAGTATCTCGGTAAATTAATAGGCTAGCATTAAACATAGTTCAAGGGAAGGTCCACCATTAATATTGTGAACTATCTTAACACTATATCAAAGTGACCAAACTGACCTACATTGTTAACGATAGCCCTCGAGGGTCACATAGAAGCAACCTGTAAATAGCCTTTAACCTGGCAATACTCGCTACTATATAAGTAAAAGTACCACAAAATATGTATGTACAGCGTAACGTTTTAATGAAGACATAAATTCAACACATGTATACGGATTTTCGTCATCGTTGTATGGACATAATACACACATCAAAAGTGTCTAGGGATCAAGCATTTTTATGCGGATTTCTTGAGATTGAGATGTGGCTTTGTAATAAATTTATGATTTTATAAATTTATATGGATACTTTTTGGTTCATTTCATAATTTGAATCAGGAACTGTGAATCAAATTCGAGTAAAAGATGAAAATCAGCTGTCAATATTTTCCCTATAAAAACATACAACGCATTGAAGACATTATTAGTGCTACTGTTTCCCTACTACTGATTAAAACCAACGTTATTATGGAGCGGCGACGTCATTTAAGCAGGGAAGAAATGCTCAGAGCCGTGGGAATGATAGAAGCTGGTTCCCGGCAACGTACTGTGGCTTTAGCTCTGAATACAAGTCAGAGTGTTATCAGTCGACTTTGGACACGTTACCGAAGCACTGGTACCGTGGCTGAGCGCCATGGAGGACGGTATCGCTGCACCACCGATACATTCAAATCTTAACTCGAAGAGCTCCAACAATAACCGCCATGATGTTAGCCGTGAGGCTTCATCACTCTTCAGGGAACTTAATTAGCGACCAAACAGTCAGAAACCGCTTGCATGAAGTGAACCTTCATTCCCGAAGACCGCTACGGGTACCACCTATAGCAATGCACAATCGTAGGATTCGACATCAATGGGCTCTTGAACACAGAAATTGGGCAGAAGAACAATGGCGTTTCGTGTGCTTTTCTGATGAGTCTCGTTTTGGTATGAGACCGGATACAAGACGTATACGACACTGGAGAACCCCTGGACGCCAACAGCGATTAAAATCCTGCCAGGAAGTCCATCCTTATAGTGGTGGAACCATCATGGTATGGGCGGGTATTTGGATCGGCGGAAGAACTGAGTTGATTTGGATCAGAGGCAACCTCAACGCTCAAATTTATGCTGAGACGATTGTATCAGACGTCATCGTTCCTCTACAAGTGCAAATCGGTCCCTTATTTCAGTTAATGCATGATAATGCACGACCGCACACCGCAAGAGTTGTAAGACAGACTCTCGCCGCAGCTAACATCAATGTCCTGCCCTGGCCTGCTCAGTCGCCAGACTTGAACCCGATTGAGCATGCATGGGATATGCTACAGAGAAGAGCTCTGCCGAATATGGAGGGTATCCAGTCGCAAGAAGACCTTTTTTTGTTGTTGCAACGAACATGGGCGGCCATTCCACAGCGTGATTTGGATGAACTCATTTTGAGTATGCCAAACCGATGTTCTTGTGTTGTTAGTGTTCGCGGTAGAAACACAGATTATTAATTGTTTAAGTTACCCAATAAAATTTTAGAGAAAACTGTTATTTCAGTCTTTTTTTCGAACTTTTGTGTTAGTGGTTCAAATGTCAAATATCCCTTTATTAGGAAAATGGCAAATTTCTTTATTAATGCAAAGGTGACTTGGTTTATCGTTACTGTGACAAACGAAAACACTTTATTTGATGAATCCTTAAAGAAAATTTTAATTAATATCAATCAGGAGAAAAGTTATTGCAAAAATATATGTTGATCCCTAGACACTTTTGATGTGTGTATTTTAAATTCATTAAAGATTATAATTTATTTCTAATTTTCTAAAATTGCATCTTGGAGCAATTTGTACTTAAATAAATGTAGCTTAGAGGTCATTTGCCGGAGTCAGAAACCATAACATTGTATCAAAAAAAAAATTAAAAGAATAACGAGAAAAGAATTGATGAAAGGGGGAAAGACGAAAGTTTTTTCTGTTTTTGATGGAAAATCATCAAATGACCTCTCCTGCTCTGGGCGGAGCGGAAGGGCATGTCAGACTTTTATCGCCAAAAATCACACGTGTCCCTTTATTTGCCAGTACGTCAAGAACCACGGTATCTCTTTTGAAAACTCTCCCAGAGCCCTAAGTTTGCAAGTAGTGCAGTCGGTGGTTTTTAAATTAAAAATTATTTTATATTGTTATCATCATCATCATTTCAGCCGAAAGACATCCACTGCTGGACATAGGCCTCCCCCAAGGATCTCCACGACGACCGGTCCTACGCCTCCCGCATCCAGCGGATTCCCGCGACCTTCACCAGGTCGTTGTCCACCTTGTCGGGGGCTACTCACACTACGTCTTCTGGTGCGCGGTCGTCATTCGAGAACCCGTCGTCGGCCCCATCGTGCATCAGTCCTACAGACAATGTGCCCGGCCCACTGCTACTTTAGTAACGCTACGCTACGCTTTCGCCAATGTAGCGCTATGTTTTAAATGCAACAATTATTACTTTTCTAAGCAGTCTGTCGACGCGGAACTCTAGGTAGTGTAATCAGGTGAATTACATTCGTCGGGTAGTGACAACTTGATTATAAAGGGGCATAGTCATGTCATGTATAAGTTGTAGATGGTGGGTGAGGCATTAACAGGCAGCCACAAGTAAATTGAGACTCCTCGCAACATGAGACGGCAAAGAGCTTTGATTTATTTTCAGTATCGGTGAGACCAAAATGTTCCTACTTATTTACTGTTACTTTTCTTTATAGTTACACACATTATAATTAAAAATAATTATCTGAATGTATTTTAATATCAATTGCCATTCACATTTTCGGTTCAAGCGCACCTCTGGGAATTTAGCCACTAAGCTGTGTCGCACAAATCTCTTTTTTTTCCAGCGTGGAAAATTTTGATCGATGGCTGCCTCCTTGTGGTCGGCAGCAGGGTTTGTAAGACTCTTACCAGGACAACAACCATCCCGGTGTTCCATATTATACCTATGCCGGGGGTTCCGGACACAAACTATCCCAGGTTGCTTCCTGTAGAACGTTAATGGCCGTTAGGTGTGTAATCTGACACATCTTGACTTTATTGTCATATTCAAAATATCATATGTAATGACAATCAGTCTGCACATCACATTGCGAGTAATAAGATGCACCATAATAAAACGAAACATATCGATATTAAGTTTCACTTTGTTCGCGAAGCAGTATCAAATGAGGCGGTAGAGTTGCAGTTTGTGCCTTCACAAGGAATGGTGAAATATATGTTACCAAAGTCTCTGTCAAGCCCCAAGATAAAGTTAGCTTTAGCGAGATTACCCATTAAGAGGACGGGTAGTGAAAGTGGTATAACTTAAGTTTTGATATGTGGTATTTGTATTGTACAGACAGGTTGTGTTTGTAAAATGGCATAGATTCTGTTTTGTTTATTTTCTTTGGTTTTATGTAATGTGTAGATGTGGGTACAGTCGAGTAAAATGTGTTTATGTACACTTGTGTACAAAGATCACACAAGGTTTAGTGTGTGTGTCCAAGTGTGCATAGACACTTGATCATCAGATCAAGTGATCTGGTGCGATTTAAGTGTGGATGTTCCCTTGCTAGGCTTAAGGGTGCGTACACATGTGGCAGATTAGGGGTTCGTGTTGCAGGTTGGCTCATGTAGAACGTTACTGCGCCGAGGAAGGGCGGATAACGCCCTCTTCCGGTCCCCCATGAATGGGGGCGAGGGACATGAGGAAGTCCCGGGGACCGCCCCCTATTCGTTGGACCCCGAGACGGAGGCATGCGCGAGTGTTGGCACGCGCCTTATAGGCGACGCACGGGGTAGTTTAATACCTTACTACCCAGTGCAGGAGGCGAGGCCCGGACAGACCGGGCCGGCACGAGAGTGTGGGGCCGCGGCAGAATCCAGGACTCCCGCGGCTCCGTGCGCACGTGACCGGAGTGACACAGGGGTGGTTTTTAGTCAGTAGGAGTCTGACAGACCCCATCGCCCACCCCAGGGCGGCGGACTTCCATTGAGGATTTTTTCCTCGGAACAAAAAAAAAATGTAGAAAGTTACTGGCCGCGAGGTGTGTAATCTGACACATAGTTCGAAATAAATGTTTGAGACGAACGGACGTTGTTTCTGTGACATAAAATAACGAATTTAGATATCGGCATTAGGCTTGTGGACTCTGCACTAACCGTTTTCCATTACAAACGATACTTTCTCAACCCCCGACTGGTGACCTTTATTGCGGCCTTCCTTAGATCAAGGGGCGGAGTGGGTTTGATATTTTTATAAATTTGTTATTCGAACACGATTCCATTTTCACTCATTGTAAAAGTTCGTAATCTGGCAAATTCAAAATGATCCATCAATTACCGCTCAGACGTTTTGTTAGGGAATGGTGATAGAATGACACTGCCGTATTGCTATTATTATAAAACCCGTTACTAGAAATGATTTTCTAAAAAATACCACTCAATTTGAACATTAATAATATGGAATGGAGTATATTTCCAGTGATTAACCACTGGAAAGTGATAATGACGCCATTCTGTTAGTAGATTACGAAACTTGTGAAAATCAGTCATTATAAGATCACTGATCGACCATTCTGACACAACTGACTGTAATAGCATCTGATGTTTGGGGGGAAGACAGACGTCCCCGAATTTATTGGATGTGGACCCATTTTGAAGGACTGAATTATCCGCCCTCCGCCGACACCCGGTGCGCCTGCTGCGGGCCGGATGAGAGGACGAGATCTCATTTTTCGCAGCCTGCTTCTGCGAGACATAGTACTTTTAATATAATCTGAATGTTATACGTACATTTATAAAAAAATCTAATGATTTAATGAAAAATGTGTGTGAATGTAGTGCATGCCTATAATGAAGCAATGTATGTATACACCGAACTGAAGACTTGTGATTGCTTACTGTTATTACCTTTTTTAAATATATCGTTGCTGTGCCTTACTTAATAAATAAAAAAATTGAATACGAAACGACCGTTTCGGGTTCTGGTGACATGTTTTTCGTTTTTCTTACAGAAACGATATTAGCCACCGCCGAAGTAAAAATGAAAATGTCTAATTCTTTTTTGAAGTCGGTATAACGAATTTTAGGGTTCCTGCCCATAACTCAGTAATAAGGCTTCTCATGAACCGTAATTAGATAAATAAAATTTTCACAGATGATAATACATAATATGTATCTTCTATTGTAATATAATGGTACCTGTTTACGTAAAAACACATGAGTTATTTTACACTTTTAATAAAACTATGGGGTAAGTAAGTACACATTATGAAATAAAACAAAACAATCATAATGCTATTTGAATTATGTGGTATTATTTACTACCCGGTAACGAGTATTAGTGTATGTATACACTATGGTACCAGGTTAATAGAGGTAAAGTGTGGGCATCCTTCGTCCTAAAGGGTACGGCCCTTTTTGATAATTGGCGACTTACAGAACTAAGTTAAGCTCAATGTTTAATTTATGGCAACCGTGAATTTAATCTTAAAGGATCCATTTCATTCGCCAGTTTACCAATTAATCCGGTCAGCTGTTGATTTTGTTATGACACGAAAGGATATGCTTATTTCTAAACATGATGGAGAAATTAACACACCATTATACCAAGTTTTTGGGCAAATAAAGGGTAATCTTATTAACTAGATTGATAAATAAAGAAAAAGACCAGGTGAAATGACCACAATGCCGTGGAAATTGGGTAGGCTTTTGGTGTGGGATGCAACCTGTGCCGATACCTCCATGTTGTCTCATCACTAACACGGTAAGCTGTGCTGGAGTGGCTGGAGCTGCAGGAGCAGGAAATCTCATACAGCGCAAATACAACAACCTACAACAATTCATTAAATTTTCTACGCCAAATGTCAGGCAGCTAAGTACCAATGTTCAACTGAATGGAGTAGAGTTGATCCCTGTCAAGTCGACAGTTTTTCTTGGATTGACTATTGACTCCAAGTTACAATGAGGTCCTCACATTGAGAAGCTGTCGGGTAGACTCAGTTCTGCCGCTTATGCTGTTAAGAAAATTAGACAGATAACTGATTTGAATACAGCCAGAATTGTTTATTTTAGTTATTTTCATAGTCTTATGACTTATGGGATTCTTCTCTGGGGAACTTGTGCGGACATCAATACCATCTTTGTTTTACAGAAAAGGGCTGTTCGAGCCATTTACAACCTTGGTCCTAGAGATTCTCTTAGAGAAAAATTCAGGGAGGTGAACATTCTGACTGTAGCTTCACAATATATATTTGAAAATCTTATGTATGTACATAAAAATATATCTAATTTTAAGAAAATAAGCGATATTCATAATATAAATACCAGGAACAAACACAATCTTGCTGTACATCACACTCGTCTCCACAGAGTAGGCAACTCGTTCATGGGTCAATGTATACACTTTTACAACAAGCTTCCCATGGACATTCGAAACTTACCCATTAAACGATATAAAACCTATATAAAGGCCAAACTTTGCAAAAAGGGGTATTATATTTAATTTTATACAAAGCACAGGTCCGCTCGTGTGTGGAGTACTGCAGCCACATTTGGGCTGGTGCTGCGAAGTGTCACCTTTCCGCTTTGGATTCGGTGGAGAGGCGTGCGAAGAGGCTGATTGGCGACCCAGACTTAACTCGAAACGGTCTCCAAAGCCTGGAGCACAGGCGTAGAGTAGCCAGCCTTTCGGTCTTCTATAGGATGCATTCTGGTGAGTGTGCAAGGGAATTGCATGACTTAATTCCCCCATCTCCGTTCCATCATCGGACGACCCGTCGTACGGCGAGTTTCCACCCTTACGTTGTTGACACCACTGCGATCCGGACGAAGCGTTTTGCTTCCTCCTTTATACCGCGTACATCGAGGGACTGGAACAATTTGCCGGCGTCGGTGTTTCCGTCAAATTACAATTTGAGTGTCTTCAAGGCTAGAGTGAATAGGCTCTTAATAAACTAGCGCGCTTTACCATCAACGATCGCATCACTGCTTACCATCAGGCGGGATTGCGGTCAAGCGCTGGTTTATAATTTATAAAAAAAAAAAAAAAAAAAAAATAATCTCAGATTATTTAGAGGATAGAGAGGCTTGGGACTGAGCTGCTCGCTCTGTTAAGCATTGTTATTAAGCAATATGCGTAATTTTAATGTAAATTATTGTAAACATTTTCATTTTTAATGTCTGGACTTTAAAAAAGACGATGATCCCTGAGTTTGTTTTGGCTATTTCTTCTCAGAGGTAGTCAGTTAGGAAATGCCGGCTTCATCTAGTTTAAAAAAAAAAAAATTGAAAAAAAAAGACATATGACGTGTAAAAGTGATCGGTGATCCTACTTGCTTAATAAACGATTTCATTTCATTTCATTTCATTTCATTTCAACCTTTTTTATTGTTCTAGATGGGAAATCATCAAATGACCGCTCCTGCTCTGGGCGGAGCGGAAGGGCGTGTCAGACTTTTACTAATTAAAACCCACCTGTGTTTCTTCACTTGCCCGTGCCCCAGCGCCACGTTTCTTTTTTAACCAACCCGCAACCCTGACCCAGGAGGCATCGGTTTTCCGGGACCCCTTCACGATGTGCTGAAATCTCTTTCAGGCGCGCGTGAAACACAATGCGCCGTATACCCCAGCCTGGTCATAACCAGGTAGCAAGCTCCAAACTGCTGCCCGCAAGCCCGCGCCCACGGTGGCCAGGAGTTCGATGTTGTCTCCCAACCAGGGCGTCTTTTGCGGCAGCTAGAAGCGTGAGAGCGGGGATTTCAGGCTGGGGTTCCTACTCCCTCACGCACTCCGCCTCCTTCTTTGCCAGCATCACAGCTTCGCAGGAGGAGGTAACGACCTGCCATGCACTCTGGCTTAGGATCATGGTATGGATCAAGGCCGAACGCTAGTGATCGCCGCCGATTGTCGCTACAAGGACACTGAGGTGCGCAGACCTCCACCGCTTTATCCGGAACAGGAACCTCCCGAAACAACCGTGTCCGGTGCGGACCTGCGTCAGGCGCAAGGTGAGGGCGCCGTGGCCCTCACCTCTGGTGTGCACCTCTCTAGCCACTCCTTAAAGAGGGGACTTACTGCCACTATTGTGGCGTCTCCAAAATACAACAACCTTGAGTTATATTGCTGGCTATTTATAGGCTGGTATGTTTGAGCCGTTTGCGGTTGAAACACTAGAGGCTTAAGGTGTGAGTGCTTAGCGAATTTTTTGGGATGTCGCCAAGCGATTTGTTCGCGTACCCTTTCGACTCGCACTTGACAGGTTTTTGCTAGTCGCCTTTCTTCATCTCAACATATTGTATTTATTTTATTTACCTTGAATATAATTGACGATCTTGCAGACCGTCTCCCCGTAGAACCACACGAGGGTGATGGCCTTGCTGAGCTGGATCGGCATACAGATGCTCGTCACCAGCAGGTCTGCGGCCGACAAGTTTACCAGGAATATGTTTGTGACACTGCAACAAAACACAGTCTTTTATAACTACACTCAGAACCTAGTGCCTTAATGCTTTAGAGATAAAGTTGAAAATTTAATAAGGAAATCTGACAGATTGTAGTAGCCTGATGTGCTGTCGTCTGTACTTATACAGCACATTCTTTTATTAGCATTAGTGTTTCGATATTGATTAAACTTTAATATAATGTGAATTTTTCTCGGTGGTAGGCCATAACACCGGCCGCCGGCAGAAGTTACCACCCACCAGACAAAGTCTTGCCGCCAAGCGATTTGTCGTGTTCCGGCATGATGTCTGGTGAAGCCGTACGAAGGACGGATCGGAGCAGTTGTGTTGCGATGTGTACCGGGTACGATGCGCCTAATGTTGTTGTGTTGGGAGTTTGATCGTGGAGGGTATTCAGATCAATCTCCCTTTGGCGCAGCATCGTTGGTCGTGTTGTTGGGTATAACATTGCATCACTTCGCTCAACTGCCGTCTTCCTTCCTATTCGCTCAGTTTTTCTGAGTGAATAGGCTCTTAATAAACTAGCGCGCTTTACCATCAACGATCGCACCACTGCTTACCATCAGGCGGGATTGAGGTCAAGCGCTAGTTTATAATTATTAAAAAAAAAAAATACAAATTGAAAGTTGCTTCTAATGTACAGTAAGGGTCAAAAGTGCGTTACCACTTTTGAACTTTATTGCACTAACAATAATAGTACGAGATCCGGCTGCAGAATCAGTGTACCCATCGAGTGTTTGCTGAAAACCAAATTTTTTCACATATTTATGATTAGGAGAATTTATATCTACCAGGTTGCCTATCAAAATGTGGCCGCTAGTATTTTTAATTAAATTATTAATAATTCATAATCCGTAAGAAATTTCACTGACATGTTTTTTCAATGAAATGTCGTCTATTTTACGGTAACATCTATGAAGACTCTGAAAAATCATGGTTGCCGTTGCGCACCTGGCCGCACCTCTTCGCAGCCAGGTGTACACAGGTATGATTTTGTTACATTTATACACCCACAACGTACATTCATATTTTATAAATCAAATTAAAGCTAATTTTTTTCTGTTCATTATTATATACGGTTGCCTAATTAAATCTGGCCGCAAATAAGGGTTGCTGGCTGTTAAATAAAGTAAACATTAAAAGTAGAGTGAAAGAGAGCTAGCGCGTTACACCACTATTCAGGCGAGGATAGCGATTGCCAGCTGTCGGACAGTTTAAAGCCATTGCGCATGCGTCAGATGCTAGTGTTCTCAACCTCCGATTCAAACAATAGTAGGTACGCCTCAAAATAATAAATACTCCAAAAGAAACGTCTTGGAGTATTTATTATTTTGAGGCGTACCGTAAAATGCAATTTAATTCATCAACAATATCCGTAAATGGATATTGTTGATGAATAAAACCAAGGTTATTTATGTAAAAAAAATTGTGTTGTGCAAGTACTGTATGAAAAAGATTTGATTTTATTTAAGTATTAGATTTATTTTACATATTCATAAATTTAAGTAAATTATAAATTTTTAAAATGTATTTTATATTTCCGTGACTCTTTTTTAAAAATCGATAATTTAATTAATTTAATTAATAATTAAATTAATAATAATAATAAATTTAATTAATTTAATTAATAATTAAATTAATAATAATAATAAATTTAATTAATTTAATTTAATTTAATTTTTAAAGATTGATAATTTTTCGATGCACAAATGAAACAGCAATATATTATGTTGTGTATTACGTACTCCAAAATAGCGTGGTTTTTACCTTAGAATAAAAGTCGCAACTGATCCGTTGAGAACACTAGCATCTGACGCATGCGCAATGGCTTTAAACTGTCCGACAGCTGGCAATTGCTATCCTCGTCTGAATAGTAGTGTAACGCGCTAGCTCTCTTTCACTCTTCTTTTAATATTTTCTTTATTTAACAGCCAGCAACCCTTATTTGCGGCCAAATTTAATTAGGCAACCGTATATAATAATGAACAGAAAAAAATTAGCTTTAATTTGATTTATAAAATATGAATGTACGTTGTGGGTGTATAAATGTAACAAAATCATACCTGTGTATACCTGGCTGCGAAGAGGTGCGGCCAGGTGCGCAACGGCAACCATGATTTTTCAGAGTCTTCATAGATATTGCCGTAAAATAGACGACATTTCATTGAAAAAACATGTCAGTGAAATTTCTTACGGATTATGAATTATTAATAATTTAATTAAAAATACTAGCGGCCACATTTTGATAGGCAACCTGGTGGATATAAATTCTCCTAATCATAAATATGTGTAAAAATTTGGTTTTCAGCAAACACTCGATGGGTACACTGATTCTGCAGCCGGATCTTAGACTATAAGTGTCAAAAGTGGTACTCCACTTTTCACCCTTACTGTTCAGGCAACAGCACATCAAGCTACTACAGTCTGTCAGATATTTGTTAGATTTACAACTTTATCTCTAAAACATTAAGGCTCAAGGTTGATTGGAAATTTGACAGTTTCGGGTAGCTAGACCTGTTGTCTTCCGTACAATGTGTCGTGACAAATTAAATAAGCCACCATTTCAAAATTACTGAACACCAAACTTATGTAATTAAGGACTATCTTATGCACGTTATAGCTAGACTCCAACGAACTGATAACCTCATAGTTACAAACGTTACAAAGTGTTGAATATCTCCTCTGATTTTTGTGTTTATCGGCGGTGAACGCTGCTGAAAACTTAAAGTAAACGGAACGCGACCATAGAGTGTGCGTGCTTCCGCTGACCGCCGCACGACGTGACGAACGTACTCCCAGTCGAACTGGCAAGCTGGCGAGTCATGGCCACGTTCTTTTTACGGTAAAATCTTTTGTAGCAGGCACATTGCCGCCACACAAAGTATACTCACAAATTAACATTATGATAGTTTAAAACACACAGCACAAAAGATGTTTCAAATATTAAGTAATATCCAATAAGGAGAATAAACATACAATAAACATGGAATACATAAAACAAATTAAAATGTCAAATGAAGACTCTACGACAGCTAATTTAAACGTTGTTATAAATACTTTAACTTACAACAGGCGCTGTCAAATTAACATGATGAAACTAATATTAATCTTTTCTACTTTTTAAATAATATTTTAAAAAGTAGAAAAGATTAATATTAGAGAAAAGATGCACTGAAATAAAACGCAATAGAGATGTTTCCTGTGTAAAAAAAATGATTCTATTTAGTCCGTCATTCAGATTATACAAAAATATTGGATACGTATATTTTGTTTTATCAAATCAATAAAAAATGACAAATATAAAAGGCACCAAAGATCAGGAGTGGGGACTGGTTTTGTTTATATGAAAAAAGAAAAAATACGTCTCTAGTATTTTTTGGAAATCTGACTGACGGACTAATTAGTTTTTTTTTAGTCAACTACTCTATTCGTGAACAAAAGAGTCTGCGTCCACCCCCTACCCTCTTCTTTACCGCATATTTATAAAACTGTGCGACCATAAAAAAAATTGGTTAAGCTTGGTTCGTGGATCCGTTGTAAACATAGTAAATAATAAATATTTTAGCCGAAAATAGGTGAGGCTTGATTTAAAACTCATACAACCTTTTATCTGAGATTTCGTTGTTTTATGAGATAGACGTCTCAGTTCCTAGATTTTGGATATTTTTTGATTCAACTAAGGTAAACATGTTATTTTTTATAGTACTAGTGATTCCGTATTTATTCTGGACTTTTTATATCTAATCCAAGAAAAACTACTTTGTATCTATATTTTCATGATCGGAGAAAAAGAGGTACTTTAACGTGAATAAACTTGTACAAGAGATACAATACATACATATAGGAGATATAGTTAACCAGAAGCTGAAGTAGATCTATGTACAATAAATGGAAAACAAATTTCAATCTACACTTCATAAATATTAACTTTTTATGATCCTTATTTTGAATTAAACTCCACTTTCCATCGTACTGTCATCAACATGTCAGACCCAATCGAGTCCCAATATAATACATAATATAATTAGACAGGATCCATTAAAAGAGACGGGGAACGCTCCCACACAAATGTGGCCCAGTAATGAACACATATGAAACAAATTGTATTATGAAACAACAGTAGTGGTTCAAAGTATTATGAAGATCCTATACCAAATCAATCAAAAATAATAGTTCACTCAAGCGATCGTAAAGTACTCTGAAACTTCCAACAGATTCAATTTCACAACAAATTAATTTGCGTTGCCCCGGAACATAGAATGTTGGTTCTTTTATGAAAATCAAGTAAAATTATAGCCAAAGTAAAGTATAGTGCTAAGACCGATAGTCTAAGAAAGGTGAAGTCATTTAGAAATTCACAAAAGATTATCAAAAATACAGCTAATAATATTTTTGAGCAAATAACAAGAAATCATAACAAAACTTTCACGATTCTGTCACGCGCACTACGGCGTTATAGACAGGTAGACTGACAAGAAGGTTATATTTTGGCATTTCGTTGTATAGTACATAGTATACATGTTACATGTAAAATACTTTATCCTCGCATATTTTAATGATTTAGTTGTCGTTAGGTTTGTGGCGACCGCCCAGCGTGACGCATGAGCATTACACTTCATCAATCAATCACAATCCGACGGATTTTCATGAAAATTCCTAATCCATTAGGTGAGGTTTCACAAAAATTAGGTTAGTTAACTTTAGAACCTAATGTGTAAAGTCGTGAAAAAATAAAGGGCTCGAGGACACGACACCAAAAATTTGAGTTATGAGCCTGAGGTCACTGAAGGATACATTTATCTATTTCTATTGTCTCACAAACATTTGTTTAACCCGGTGTTACACTAAGATTAAAACTGTTGGAACAATTAGTTACGGCCATAAGTCATATCTTCTAGTGTCTCTGTGAAAAAATAGTGACATAATATAGTTATTTATAGAAAATTATGTTAATTAATTAATTCGTATAGAAAAAGAAAATATTATGTTCCATGTTTATCATTTAATGCATCCTCTAATAAGATATAGTTCTATACAGAACATAAGGGGCATATTATGACAAATACATGACTATGACGGGCAGTGACAATGATTATGAACGGAAAGGAAGGTGCTGCCATTACATACTTTTAAGACAGGACTAGTCTGTTTAAAAACGAAGTTGATTTACTAATCAATTTACTAAATATCATGTTTATAACAGCTACCTACCAACTGAAATACCCTTGCCTGGTGAACAAGTTTAATTCGGTATTCAAAACCACATTGTGGGTGTCCGCAGCAAGCAATTCCGATGTTGGTTTCAGGTCAAGACTGTCGTGTTTACCAATCTCGATTTTACTATTTCAATGATTAAACGTGTAGTTTTATCCGTGTTGTTGATCACCTAATATGCATGCATGTTGCATGATTTAATTCCCCTATCTCCGTTTCACCATCGAACAATCTGTCGTACGGCGAGTTTCCACCCTTAGGTTGTTAACACCTCTACGATCCGGACGAAGCGTTTCGCCTCCTCCTTTATACCGCTTACATCGAGGGACTGGAACAATTTGCCAGCGACTGTGTTTCCGCCAAACTACAATTTGAGTGTCTTCAAGGCTAGAGTGAATAGGCTGTTAATAAACTAGCGCGCTTTACCTTTAACGATCGCATCACTGCTTACCATCAGGCGGGATTGCGGTCAAGCGCTAGTTTATAATTGACAAAAAAAAAAAAAAAAAATTCATTATGAAAATAATTCTTAAATTCATATCGAATGTATTAGTAACAATAAATAATGGGCTCGAATTCCTATCTAAATTAAATTTAAGATCAGTGCACCTTTTTCTTTAAATTTCATTAAGAAAAGGACACAATATAAAATGTTAGTTTAGACCTGTCAAATTAGTCCACTCCTGACGTAAATTGACGTATTTTTGGTCGCCATGTTTGCCAAAGCTAAGATGAGTGTCACGCGCATTTTTCATTGGACTTTTAATAGTAGTTTATGAAACTGTTACATAATAAGGGATATTATGCACGAGTGTGGGTTTAGAAAACGAGCGAAGCGAGTTTTTTAATAGTATCACACGAGTGTGTAATACCTAATTATGTACAGTTTCATACACTACTTTATCTAATCTCATATATTGTATTGAATATATGAATATAAGATACAGATTGACCACTTCACATTTTAAGAAACAATAATAATCAATTATGTGTCCAGTGAAACATAACAACGACTTGCAATGCAAAGAAACGTATTTGGCGCCAAAATTCTGCACCCTGCATCACCGCCCACGCGCCAAAGCGCGCGCAGCCACTGATGAAAAATGAAATAGTGCTGTCTATGGTTTGTAATCTGTACGGTAATGAAAAAAAAAAAGACGTGTGGCACTCGGAGACTGCCGCGGTAAAGCTATTGCATAGCCTTTTTTTTATCAACTATAACTTGCAATTATAATTATTTATTTATTTTATTTATACAGTAATTTTTCCTTTGTTTTTTTTTCTTTGATATCAATTCAAGTTTTCTTTCTTTTTTGTAATTTATTTATTTTTTACCAGCAACGTCATCAAAAGAGTGCGAAAAATGGTGACGATTAAGCGACTAAACTATATTCAATGTTTTCTGTTCGACTTTGATAAAGAGATAGAAAGAAGCTAAGCAATAGCTTAAAATGACGTCATGTTCGTTATCACACCCATGTCAGAATGTCATGAAATATGATGTCGGCCATCTTGGATTTCAAAAATGAAATCATTTTCGTGATCAGCACCCTGAGTTTTGGCGGGAAAGTCAAGCTGAGTGTCACGCTCGTTTTTCATTGGACTTTTAAAATTATTTATAGTGTTGTATACTAAATAAAAGTGCGTGATTAATGTAGTAAAAAGTGCATTTAGTAAATAGTTCATAAAGAACAGTGAAATATCGCTGCATAGTGGCCACATCATGACTTTGTCCCAAACCTCACTCGTAAGACGGGTCACGCGGCCGTCTTTTTCGACATGAATAATTCATAATTACGTGACATTGATTAAATGCACAAACCGTGCGAAGCCAAAAAATAAAGAAATAAAGAAAAAACCCATGAAATCTATTATATTATCACTCGAGTCAGTAAGCACGTAAAATGAGAAAACTAACATAGAACGATCCGTGTGAGAACTAAACGATCACTATTACACAACAACATTGATACCTTTGAGAAAGCGGACTTCCTCTACAATAGGGCAATTCCTCCGTAAGGTCTGTCTGGTCTATTGCTTATAATCTCTGTCATTGTGTGCTGTTTTGGTGCAATCGCAAGACCGGCCGGGCACTGAGGGGCAGGCAAGACAGCTATAGTATCCTTATGACTCCACCAACGGAAACGGCGCACAGGGAGCACCACGAAATATACTCAAAGACTCCGAGGTTCTTTTTCAATATACCCCACTGTTTTGTCGTGGTGGCCTATTGGTTAAAACACCAGCCTCTCAAGTATGAGTGCGCGGGTTCGATTCTAGGTTAGACAAGTACCAATGTAACTTTTCTAAAGTTATATGTACTTTCTAAGTATATCTTGGACACCAATGACTGAAGGCGAAGGAAAACATCTTGAGGAAACCTGGGCTTTATAAGTCTGAAATCGCCAACCCGCATTGAGGAAGCGTGGTGATTACGCTCAATCCTTCTCTGTATGAGAGGAGATCTGTGCCCAGCAGTGGGACGATAAAAAGGTTGTTGATGATGAATGGCGTCGGTGTCGAATTATTTGTTATCAATTTAATATTTTCGAGCTGATCTTTAGTAACATAATCACTTCTGATTGCGTTAACATCTGACCGTAGAATTAATAAATCCTTCATCAACTTCTTTACGTACGTTCTACGTAGTCAAAGCAAACTGGTGGCAATTTGTGAAGGTCATATGCCACAAAAACTGGGATTGTTCGGGATCCGTGATTTTAAACACCGTAATCGTATATTTTAGGTCTTTCTGCTTTTTGTTCTTACGCCTCGATACATGTTTTTGTCTTGTCTTCGTAGAAACAAACAATAACTTTTTTGCCTCATCAATGTCTTCCTCAGAAAAAGCCGACGAGCATATTTTTATTAAACTTTCGTTGTTTCGTTTCGGAGATAACAATATTACAACTCGTACACTTAAATGTACTCGTATTAACATTGTTCACCGACACCTTTCTGTAATATTTTATTTAATAAAAACTTCAACTTCAACTCTTGATCTGGTCCCTGTGGATAGATACCACAATTTTGCCAATAACACGTGTAACAAATTATAGAAATTCTTTAAAAAAATATTTCACAATAATGGCGGATATCGCCAATAACAGTTGAAAAAACGGCCGCGTGAGCACTTTTTACTCTATAAAATCACGCGCTTTTATTTAGTAAACAACACTATAAATAATTTAAAAGTCCAATGAAAAATTAGCGTGACATTCATCTTACCTTTTCCGTTAAAAAAAACTATTTTATAAAAACACTACTAAATTAATTTGAATAAAAGTACTTAATAATTAATTATATGAAAAGTTTTTAAGGTAGCCATGACAACGTCGATGACGTCTATGACATATCTCTATAGAAGACCTATTTCAGAGAGAAAATTAATCACAAGTTTAGCACATCGCGACTATCAGTAACATGGCAAGTGTGTAGAACTGAGTTCGCGCCCTGCAATATGCATGCTCTTTTTGAAAATCTATAAATTGTTTTCAAAAGATCTAGTCGCACGCACACAAACATACCGTGCCGAAGACTGACGAACTGAAACGACGTTAGACGATGTACGGCCTTCAAGTGGGGAGCGTGAGGTTTTTTCGTTACGGAATTTCTGGATTCGGTCCCCGCGCTCAAGGCCCGCGATAGAAGCTATGCAATAGCTTAAAAATTATTATAACATTATTTTGTTAGAGAAATAATGTTATAATTTAATTTTTTAATTTCCTTTCGATATACTATTGGTAAAGTACTTCAATATAAACTCCTTTTTAGTTTTATATTTTTGAATTTTTTGATATGAGAGTAGATAAAATTTTAATAGTGTCGTTTATTAAATAAAAGCGCGTGATTTATGTAGTAAAAAGCGCATTCAGTAAATAATTCATAAAGAATAGTGGCCATATCATGACTTTGCCTCAAACCTCCCTCATAGACGGTTCACGCGGCCGTCTTTTTCAACTGTCACTGGCGATATCCGCCATTATTGTGAAATAAAATTTTCAAAGAATTTCTATAATTCGTTACACGTGTTATTGGCAAAATTTTGGTATCTATTCCACAGAGGCCATGGATCAGGAGTTGAGATTGAATCTCACCTTGAAAAAAGAAGAAGAAGAAGAACTAAATATGACAGGATTAAACTAAAATGTTATCTTCAATCCATTTTTATATGTATAGTAATATTAATAGTACTTGTTATGTACTGTTGTGTATTATAGTAATAGTACTTGATCGCAATGCCGCCCGATGGAAAGCAGTGATGCAATCGTTGATGGTAAAGAGGCACTTAAAATTGGTTTAGTTTGTGAAGAAGAGAATCGGTGCCATAGTCTTGCTAACAAAGCGGCACGAATGTAGTGTTTATTATGACGTATCAATTTAACACTAACGCGGCGATGGTGATATATTAATAATAATGTCACCGTTTTCACATTTTTTTAAATTGGAGTTTAGAGGTAACATCACATCTTGACAACACTTTGTGAAAGCCATCGTTTCGCTCTTTACGCATAAGCAACCCACGTGTTCCTTGTGTAGGCATTTTGTCAATATCGGGCCTGTCTAGTGGGTATCTTGTTACTTGTGTATGTGAGTTAAAACGTTAGTAAACGTACCCATGACACAGGAGTAGCTTTATAAAAAATATATCTTAAAAAGAATGATTTTGATATAATATACTACATCTGGAGAAGCTACGTGCCTGTTTGTTACCTCAGATCAATAGCTGTTAAAAATACTTACATTTCGTGGAAAAGAATATAATATTTCCTCAGATCCAGTTTTTGATCTCGGGATTTTTAGATTGGATATGTACGGATGTGTTGACATGGCAGACGGAGATATCCAGTCCACCGGTAAAAGATGCAAATCAAATACATAGCTTATTTTAACTTTCGATGCATACTTATGTTGTATCGTTGCATAATTCAGTCATCCTTTTCCCTCCTGTAATTAAGTCAAAAACCAAAACGATTTTATTTTTGAGCTTAACCGACTGTAACTGCATTTTCCAGTCCACATTATCGTCATTATTTAGCCGAATCGCTACATATCACTATTCCGGGTCTAGGTGTTTGTGTATGTGAGTTTGTATGTTTTGTAAATGCTGGATGCGTTACAGGAGAAATTTCAACGTTAAAAAAACAAACAGTTCACCAATTCTGATAAAATTATTTTAATTCAAGACTTTTCTTCAAGCATCTAATGAGCGTCCAAGATTTAGGTTAGGAGTAGGTTAATGCAAATAAAATAAGGATCTTTATGAAAAAGTTCCTCCTTTTAAAGGGTTTTTTTGTGACGAATTATGACTGACTGTTTGTTATATTAAAATGTACTGTATGTTCATATTAAAATCAAAAATCTTTTCATTCTCCAACACACTAAATAACTTCAGAATTAGTTTTAAGAGCCTCCCTTTAAGCAAGTATTGTTAAGTAAATGCTAGTATTGCGAGACTCCGCTCTTCCGTAACAACAATTATGGGGTAAATTTATTAAAATTCAAGCAGACACATTTTCGAACATATGTAGCTATGGATTGGCAATGACTTCGAAATGATTACAACTAATAGTAAAAGCGCGTTACATAATTAGGGTACTGTTCAGTACCTGACGCGGCTGCCTCCTTTGACTTGCCCCTTTCTGGACGTAAAAATTATGACTGCCCTTTTCTCCTTACGACGTGCAATCAATTCTTATTGTTAGGGGCCTCGGAGATAATTGAAACAGTCTTTGTGACGAGACGTTGATGTCGTGAATCCAATTTCAGAAGCCATTTGAAAGCTAGATATAAACTACAGCTTTAAATACAAGCACCGCCAAATTAATTAAGTTCAAACGCACACTTCCATCTAATCAATACACATGTCAACATTACACCGTCTTCAACGCACAATAATTTTGTACACAACCACTAATCTATTTCGCCAGTTCTAAACTCAAATCTATTCAAGCTTTACCCCAAGTTTAATCCCTTGTATAACATCAGATGCTATCCGTTTATATTTTCCAACAAATCTGCATATAAATGGGACTTGAATAAGACACTGACAGCGGCTTTCGTAATAGCTTCTAATAACGGATGTTAAAGCGCTTCGATTGCAAGGTTAACGAGTTGCTCTTTGTTATCGAGAATCAATGGCTTGATTCGAGTAGACGTGGGCTGACCGAGATTTTTTTAAATCTGTGCTTACATGTTCCGAGGAATGGGAATTTCGGGATTTAAAATATGTGGAGATGATCTTAGAAGCTGTCCAATTGTCGTCCTCCGTGGCGCAGCGGTCAACACGCCCGCCTGGGACGTGGAGGCCCCGGGTTCGATCCCCGGTCATGATGGAAAACAATCTTTTCCTGATTGGCCTGGGTCTTGGATGTTTATCGATATATGTATCTATTGTAAATATAGTATCGTTGAGTTAGTATCCCATAACACAAGTCTCGAACTTACTTTGGGGCTAGCTCAATCTGTGTGATTTGTCCGTAGATATTTATTTATTATTTATATCCACGTATGACTCTGACGACCATTACTCTCTGCGGTTTCCGCAGTAAAGCGAAGCTGCCGGCCGTCAGGTCACAGGCCCACACCGGGGCCCCATACATGACCATCGATCGCACGATTCCCATGTAGAGCCGCCCGCAGGCGGCGCTCGGGCCCCCAAAATTGGGAGGCAGCGTTGAAAGTACCTCAGCCGCCCCCAACAACTTGTGCGTCAGCCGTCGGAAGTAGGCGCGGAAGTCCCACCGGTTGTCGAACACCAATCCTAGGTACTTCATGGCGGACTCGACAGCGATCCGAACCTCCCCGACCACGATGTGTGAGCTGGGTGGCGGCGCCCAGGCAGCAAACATATGCAACATTGGTACCTACTGCGGAGCCAAAAGAGCAACAAACTTCCACTCACCCATCTCAAGGCGTGAAAATCTATTTACCACTTCTCCCACGCAGTCATCAACCATATGTACCAGTGGTGCATACTGCGGAGCCAGAGGCGCGGGAGCGGGGCAAATGACCGATGCAGCGTCAGCTCGGGCCGCGTCGGTCGCAACTCAGCGAGATCCTGGTGGCGGAATGCCGGGACAGGTTCTCACGCCCTACTACCGTCCTCACCACCATCGAGGCCATCCGGCCAATACTGGCTAACTGGCTCGAGAGAAGGCACGGCTCGACACAGGTGCTTTCGGGGCATGGTTGCTTCGGAAAGTACCTGTGTCGCATAAACATAGAGCCGGATGCCCGGTGTCACCAATGCGTCGACTGCCGTGAGGATACGGCGCAGCATACGCTGGCCGATTGTGCCGCTTGAGAGGAGCTGCGCCGTGCCCTCATCTCAGAAGTAGGCAGTGACCTGTCGCTGCTGGCAAAGAGTCCTGGGATGCGGTAAAAGGAGGCTGAGGAAAGGGAGAGGCAGATCTCGTCCTCTCGGAGGGCGAATAACGCCTTCTTCCAGTCCATGGGCGACAGACCCGGGGATATCTGTCGCTCTCCAAACATCAGGACCCGACGCGGTGGCGCGAAATGTTCCACGCGCACCATCTTAGACGTCACGGCGGGAATCATACACCTCACTCCTCCCTCCCTGGCCCGAGAAGGCCCGCGGTGGCGGGCCGGCACCAATCGGGGGTTGCGAAAGCAGTGTTCGTTCTCGTAACCCCCGATGTAGGTGTGAGATGGAACACCGGAGTGGTTTAAGTCAGTAAAAGTCTGACAGACCCTTTCACATGCCCCAGAGCGGCGGACATACATGAGGATTTTCAACCCCGAAAACAAAAAAAAAAAAGGAAGCTGTAGCTGTCTTCCTTTGACATTTTTTTTCTCTATCACCTCATTTCATCAACATTTCATATCATTCATAATTCATTTTTTTTTTTGTAACACAAATTCTTTATCTTAACTGATTCCTCATTTTTTTATTAGATTCTTGTCGTTTACACGGCAACTAGATATCATGTCGTCATTCTTGTTATGATGAATACGAGGATTAGAAGTCTCATTAATGTTTGTGATCATGCTCTTTGTTGCGTAATCAGGTAAAGGTCAACGCAGACATTTATTATAATATAAGGGATTACAACATATATTCTACAAAGTCTACTATCTTGTAATTTGACAACATTACAGGTACTAATTAAATCTTATTAGGATACATCAGATTTTCATGCAGTACGACAATCTGATGTATTCTATTTCAACTGTCATCATCGTGTTGGACCACGTTTCTAATCAGCAAACAATTTCACTCGATTGGTTGCAGTAGTAATGTTATTCAGAATTTGTGTACTTAAAACTGTCTGTTAAAAGCTTCGTCACTCAATCATTGTGAACCAACAGATGTTGAAAGCATGTCCTTTATAACAAAGCAGTGTTGTAAGACTTGCCATAGTTTACGAAACGCAAAATGACGGCAATATTAATGTCTTAAAGTGATACAATAAATGTATTGTTAATGTGGGTCCTACCTCTTTTTTAAGTTGTCCTTTTTCAACTTTATCAGTGTTATTCGGTTTAAGTGCTTACGTACTAATTGTTATTAACCAAAATTAATGATGACCAATAAATTGCTCAGCATGTCTTTCTGCTGTCACCTCAACGTTCTTATTTTTGAAGTCACAATTTGTCTACTATCAAACTTTACGCAAACTTTTAATATTTCAATTTGTGCAAGCAATGGAGCTACATTGAATGTTGAATAAAAAATCAATCTTCTATATTATTCATGAGTTTGTATACCTTTCGTCTGGGAATAGGTATTGTCCGTCTTCAGGGTTTAATTAATCAGCGTCAATTGTTTGTTCAACAGCTGAGTGCGTTGCACTTACGTTGCGAATAGAAATTGGCCTATTGTTTTCATGATTGTCTACGTCTGTTTATTGTGAGTGTAGTTTGCATAATTTATGTTTGCTACGTCCTCGGGTGTTGTGCAAATATTGGAATTTATATTGAAATAGCGCGCGCTATTGTGTTAGTTTTATTTGTTACATGGGTACGTTTTTAGAATCAATAGTGTGTTCTCGTTTCAATTTCGATCGGTTTTCTCTGTTTCTTTGAAATCTTCTATGATGTAATGATAATAATAATAATTGTTTATGACCACAAAGACTCAAGTACATTGAACTGTATTCAGAATAAATTACACAGAATTTAGCACTATGTACGTATAATTGGTTTAACCCTGTCCCCTAAACTAATTTAGGCCTGTATCTTAGGGGACAGCCTTACCTTGTACTTATTTAATAGGACCATCTGTAAAATTCTGTTAAAATACATTAGGTAAAGTGAACTATCTATGTGATGACAAAAATACATAGATAGTTAAGGTACATACTTTGATTAAATAAATATAATTTATTTAAAAAAAAATATTCTTTTGTAACCTAATAAAACTGTAACAAAAGATTCAACTAATTGGTCTCTATTTCCAGTCTTGACTGCTTTTACTGAAAAGATTTAGTTGTTTTCTTACATAGATGATGTTTTTATTGATACCGTCGTGATGATAATATTTTTAAACAATTCCCTTAGAGAATCTCGCCTGCGGAGATCAAATGTATATTGCCCCGATGGATCTTTTTTGCAGAATAAAAATGGACTCGATATTTGCAAACACCGTTGTGCATATATCATATCTGCAGTTAAAATATATTAGCAGATGTCGATGTTGTTTATTTCCAGGAAGTAAGTGATAATATTTTTGATTATTTAGTGTTATTCCTTTGGACCTACGATAAAAGTCATGTCGCCTTTTTCTGGTGATAAAACTTTATAAACTAAACATTAAATTAGGAAGAAAGGCAGAACGAATGATGCGTTTATTGGCATTGCGTCAGAATGTCAGATCAAAGAAAGTAAGGCAAGCAGAAAAAGATTTACATTTTATTTTCATATAATGAAGTAATAATTTATTGACTTCCTAATTCACCGTTCCATCATCGGTGGACGATCCGTTGTACGCCGACTATCCACACCCTTACGTTATTGACACCGCTACTATCTGAACGAAGCGTTTTATACCGCGTACATCGAAGAACTGGAAAAATTTACCTGCTCTGGACTCCCTGTCTGGTAATATTTGAAGTGACAATTTTCATTACGGCGGTGCGGTTAATATCAGTTTGAGTACGGATAATTGTTGTATGGTATAGGTTACTGTCGTTTTTAATTTGATCGCCGACCTTCTAGACTGCCCTTATATCCGATATAGCTGTGGTAGACATGCTGCTGTACAAATGCCCACTAGGAGATTATAAGTTGACATTATTGTAAAATTCTGTGTGTCTATTCAATGTTATTGTCATGTATTTTGGTTATTATTTTATTTTGTCTTTATTTTCTTCTGTTGTTTAAATTTATATTTTATTATTTGATTTCCTTTTTGAATTACTTTAATGTGAAATTGGATTTATTGACTATAATAGTCTAAAATAAATAAATAAAAAAATTAAGAACTCACTTGGGACTTATTTTGGTTTACGATTAGTTGCAATTTTCTAAAATATGGCGATTGTTCTCGTTAAATCGACTCGATGAATAGTTTTCTGGTAAACGTCGGCAAAATAGATTGTTTGTTCAAGAGCTAACGGATACTGATTGTCTTAAATTAAGAATTTCATTCATATAAACACAAAAAATGCTTCCCTTTCATGCCAACAACACTTGCATGTAGCTTTTGGCCCGTAACGCGTCATCCGCGACGCTACTCAAAAGTAACCAGCACCCTAATTGAGTAACTCACAATCAATCAGAATATGAATCATTTTAAAGCATGTTGCTCATCCATTGCTACATATGTACGAAAAATGTATTTACCTACAAAATAATAACGCAATGAATTTTGCTGAAGTACCAAACTTACCTAGTTTTATTACAACACACTATCGATCAACACATTATGATAATAGACCTAGCTGTACAGTAAATATGCACTTTTTTGGATGGGAAATCATTAAATGACTACCGTCTTCCTTCCTATTCACTCAGTTTTTAGAGTGAACGGGCTTACTGAACTAGCGTGTTTTACCATCAACGATTGCATCACTGCTTACCATCAGGCGGGATTGCGATCAAGCACTAGTTTATAATTATTAAAAAAAAGGACGTGTCAGACTTTTTTTACTCCTCAGGGCGATCCCCACAGTGGATATCCGGAACAAAAATATCCCGAAACAGCCGTGTCCGCTAAAGACCTGCGACAGGTGAAAAGTGAAGGCTCCTTTTCCGCGTCTCTAGCCTTTCCTAAAATTATACTACACGTACCTACAACACCACTCAGTACAAGTTATCTAGTAATCATACAAGAAGTTTTGGAATGATAATAGTCTGGCAATTGATAAATACACTTCCTATAAAGTATGTACCTACTTTTGGTTAAACATTCCTCAATTCCAATACGTAGTTTCGCTAGTAAACATTATGGACAGCAACCACAAAGAAATAATAATGGTTTGCCTAAAAACTACTTTATTGTTGAAACAGAATAGTAGAACCTAATCCAGTGAGAACTCGACACGTGTTTAAGAAAGTATCTCTGGAGTCACCTTTTGGGTTCCCACGCACTAACATTTTATTGGTAAGTAGGCAATACAATATATTATGTATGTACACAAAAAAAATTTGTTCGGTTTCCATTTCACACACCGATAGCTGTGTCGGTATGAATAGTTGCGTACATAAACGTTAGATAAAACCACGATAAAACGGGCGAACTCTGTTTTTAGGGTTCCTTCGTTCACAACTCGGAACCATCCACACATGTTGTAATCATCCTTATAACTACAAATTAAAGAGCATATAGGACGTATTCCTTCCCTTTAGTATTCCATCCAAAGGTTGTCTGTAAAAGATTGCTCTTAGCCATAAGACCATTCATTTTGTCACCCTTTGTAAAATCTTTATATTTATGTTCTGTAATCTATATGGTGTACATAATAAAGAGTATTCTATTCTATTCAATATTGTGTACTTTTCACGGGCGTCGGTTCGCTAAGTTATATACGAGTACTAGAGAAAAAGTGAGGAAAACGTATTATGCAGTTATTTGTAGTATGTTCATATAAACTTTGAAATGTACATAAGAATAAATAATGACCATCAGCATCATCATTTCTGTCGAAAGACGTCCACTGCTGGACATAGGCCTCCCCTAAAGCTCTCCACGACGACCGGTCCTGCGCCTCCCGCATCCAGCGGTTTCCCGCGACCTTCACCAGGTCATCAGTCCACCTTGCCGGGGGCCTACCCACGCAACGTCTTCCGGTGCGTGGTCGCCACTAGAGAACCCGTCGGCCCCATCGGGCATCGGTCCTACGGGCAATGTGTACAGCCCACTGCCACTTTGGTGTTGCAATTCTTCGGGCTATGTCGGCTACTCTCGTTCTTCTGCGGATCTCCTCATTCCTGATTCGATCGCGCAATGAAACCCCAAGCATAGCCCTCTCCATTGCCCTTTGAGTGACTTTGAGCCTTCTTATAAGTCCCATTGTTAGCGACCACGTCTCAATTCCATAAGTCATCACTGGCAACACACACTGGTCGAAGACTTTTGTCTTGTGACACTGCGGTATTTCGGACGAGAAGATTTTACGTAGCTTCTCGAAAGCAGCCCAGCCGAGTTGGATTCGACGACTGCCCTCTTTCTCGAAGTTGGACATTCCTAACTGGATAGTTTGTACCAGGTACATGTAACTGTCAACAACTTCGAGAACAGAGTCTCCAATCTTTATAGGAGTTGGTACAACATGGGCATTAGACATGATTTTCGTCTTGTCCATGTTCATTTTAAGACCGACTCGTTCGGAGGCCCTACTGAGGTCTTCGAGCATTGTACTCAGGTCCTCCGCGGTCTCAGCCATGACTACGATATCATCAGCAAATCGAAGGGGTGTCATGTACTCGCCATTGATGTTGATGCCCAGTCCTTTTCAGGCCAGAACCTTGAAAACATCCTCCAATGCAGCGGTGAACATACAAATTGCACTTTATTTCAGTTTCTATAGGTAATTATTTATTTTAAAGAAGTATCTACGGCATAGTCGACGCAGCAGTTAAATGTTTAACTGCTGCGCTGCGTGTCGCGGTTAATATTCCCGTACGGAACAAACATTCGTATGACCTGCAAGTAGTTGTTCTGGGTCTAGATGTTTGTAAACGCACCCACAGAAGAAATTCCTAGGATGGGGCAACGTTTTAAAAATATAAAATTACGTCCATATTTAATCAACAAATAAACTTTTTCTTGTCTTCCTATAAACTGGTTTAGAAGTTATAGGCCATCATCAAAACAATTGTCATATACCCATTAAGTTATTATATTTGGGAGGGAATATGTTTAAAAAAGCTTGAATTAGGTAGATACTATAAATAATTTTATTGTTCACACGTAATTTTTTGTATGCTTACTTATCGCTTGAGCTAAATTGTACTAAGGTTCAATTTGACAACGGTTTCGTTCAAGGAAAGGAGCAATAAGCGCCCACGATCCAACGCCTAGTTTATTTTAATTTATTTTAATGGCTTTATTTTAGTAACATGAGACAAAAAATAAAAGCCTATAATAATCCTCTGTCGTTATTCATGTCAGGTTTATTTTCAACGACTCCTGATCCATATTTATAATGTTCATCATCAACCTTTTTATCATCCCACTGCAGCTGGGCACAGGCGTCGATGCAGAGAAGAGTTGAGCGTAATAGCCACGCTTGCTCAATGCGGGTTGGCGATTTCAGACTTAAAGTCTGAAACAAGTCAACAACAGAAGTCTTAAAGTCTGGACTTTAAGTCCAGGAGCCCAATGACTTATTACAAGGTAAAGGAAATTCCTTTACCTTGTAATAAGTTATTGGGCTCCAAGACATACTTAAAAGTACATATAACTTTAAGTAAAAGTTACATTGGTACTTGCCTAACCTGGAATCGAACCCGCACACTCACACTTGAGAGGCTAGTGGTTAAACCACTAGGCCACCACGACTTTTTAATGTTAAGATAATGTATTAAATTCAATTATCATAACTATTAGCATTTGCTAATTCATTAATGCACGCACACAGTGACAATAATCCACGCGTGTGCGAAGATAAACTGATTTGCTTCGTGTACAGATGACAACAACACCCACCAACAGGGTAACAGACTATTCACAATATTGCTTCACAGGAGGTGACGGCATGTCATGCACTGTCGCTCCGGACCATAGCCTGGATCAGGGTCGGGCGCGAGAGATCGCTGCCGATCACTGCCATAAGGACACGACGGTGCTCTACCCAAGCCGAGCAAACCTCCACCGTATGCTCCACCGTGTCACCTGGGCGATCAACACAGTGGTGACACCCTGGCGTTTCCTCTCACCTTATACGGAACAGGAACCTTCCGAAACAGCCGTGTCCGATGAGGGCCTGCGTCAAGTGGAAGGTGAGGGCGCTCCGTGGCGCCTCTCTAGCCACTGCTCAAAGAGGGGACTTACCGCCGCTATTGTGACGTGCCCATTCCCAATCAACCTTGAGCCTTAATACTAGCTATGCTAAAAGATATTTGACAGATTCTAGTAGCTTGATGTGGTGTCATCAACACATAAAAACTGGCCGAGATCGTAACACCTACATTTGCCAAAAATACATTTAACAAAAATACGTGCCATTTCTCTTCGTTTGAACAAAAAGCCCTACGCTGAACTTTGACTTTCTGAAAGTCCTTAACTATAAATAGGTTCCTAGAAATAATACTTTGAAATGCGAGTCCTGCAAAACTTCAGTAGGTTTCAGTGAATTTCCATTGGCGGATTACACAAAACATCGAAATAACAGTGTGTTTTGTATCGCAAAACATTATGTATTCTCCATCCCCACCAGCACACCTTATTCCTCCACAATACGGGGGTTCTATGTGTTTTATTACGATTCTCCTCAAAGACTCTCTGTAAGTAACAAGTTTTCAAACGATTTCGATTCCATTTCTATTAAAATGAAAATACAAACTTGTATCGGACTATTCATCTTCTAACAAAAACAATTCAATTACATTATTCTCGACCTTCAATTGGCGCTCACAATCTGACCAATGGGATATGTATTTTAAGAACAATAAGCAAACGATAAACAACGCTGTTCTTTATGCCACCGTTACGCACACGAGAGATATATTAAACAATACGTTATAAACAAGTCTGACAATAGTTTCACAAAGATATGGCAATATATCTCAGTTATATTGTATACTTTGTCCGATATAGTTTGCAAGGCTACAACTGTATTAATAAACGCGACAGTTTCATTGATCATCAACATCATCAAAAGACGTCCACTGCTGGATATAGGCCTCCCCCAAGGATCACCACGATGACCGGTCCTGCGCCTCCCGCATCCGGTTTCCCGCGATCTTTACCAGATCGTCGGTCCACCTTGTCGGGGGCTACCCACGCGTCTCCCTGTGCTTGGCCGCACTCGAGAACCTGTCGGCCCCATCGGGCAATGTGCCTGGCCCACTGCCACTTAAGTGTTGCAATTCTTCGGGCTATGTCGGTTAGTGTCGTTCTTCTGCGGATCTGCTCCTCATTATTGTGTAATTAATTTGGCCAAATATACGAAACATCACGATCACTTTGGGTTCGTTAAGGTGTAGGCGGAGTAAGATGTAATAATATAATGTGGGACAAAACCACTATAATACATAAGCGGAAACACGTTTTCATACTAACACAATCAACCTAAAATATTCTCACTACTGAGAAACATACCTCTACTCTTTTAGAGGGAGTGGTCTATAGTCTACCATTCACGGGTTGGCGACCTGTACATGTACCACGAGGGCTGTTCCAAATTGGCTATGGCAAAGGGTTCCAGCAAGCAGTTGCCCAGCAGTGAGAGTATACCTATAGATTAACTCATAAACGCTTGCTTGGGTTTGGACCTAGAATTGTAATTCAGAACCACTGAAACTTACTCTTACTCACTAATTCGTAATGTTTCCATACAAAATTAAAACGAAGATAACTTGGTATATTCGGGTGAATTCTTGAAACCCAAATTTGGAGCAGGTATGGATAATTATGTGACGTCATTCTAAATCCTACATGGCGGCATACCCAAGATGGCGGACCAACGCTCGTACAATATGGTTATTAAGTTATAGAGCTTGCAAAGAATTACTCAAAAATAATGTGACGTTACTATTAATACAATATGGCAGACGAGAGTGATCCAATATGACAATATGACGACAATTTGAAAATAAATTTTGAAGCATAAGTATATCTTGACCGATTAAACTCAAATTTTGTCTACATGTTCAGTTTGACTAAAAATGCATGCTTATTTACGTGACGACATTCTTAATCCAACATGGTGGTATACCCAAGATGGCGGATCATCGGCGATTTTAATGCGTTCCTACAAAATGGATGTCAAACACAAGGACTTGCTAAGAATAACTCGAAAATTATGTAACGTCACTCTTAGTACAATATGGTGAACCTCTAAAGCTTGAATATCTATTTTTAGAACAGATATCTTCAACAGTTTGAGCTCAAATTTTATAAATCTACACGTTCAGTGATAACAATGCAAACTGAGAAACGTGTCTAGTGATAATTAGATATCGCCGGATATGATTCTCAGTTTATTCAACTGATTTTTTTTTATAAATTAGAAACAAAAACCTTTTTATGATAAAATTTTATGAAATGCAATAAAAGAAAGAAAACAATAACGTTTACAGTTAACTTAAAACGTCGTTTCACTTTTGACAAAATTTGTATTCAATATAAAAGTTAATTAAATTCTTTGATTGTCTGATTTAATCTATCAAAATTTTAAAACTTAGTAGATACGAATTAAATTCGATAACGTATAATATGGATAACCTCTCTCCTATTCCCATTTATCTCAAGCCCATAACATGACAACAGATTTCCATACGACTGTTAGCGATTAGTTACCGGAACCACTATCAGACTTCCTGTTAAGTATCTACCCATTTCTCATTCTATCCATATATAATACAACACATCCCTCTCATCATTCTTATCTCAGCTGCATATAATCATCTTATTCATTAATTTTGTGGCTCAAAGTCTATACAAGGATTCGGGAGATGGAGATAGTTCCTGTGACCTGCTGCCCTATTATCGATCTGGTATTAATTCTGTGCTTGACCGTCCGACTTCTAATTCGATATCATTTTGCACGAGTGAACTGAGATACCGAAAGTCGGAGCAGATTCGGAAGAATGCGCGGTCATCCGCTACGGCTCCAGAAATGGAATGATTACCTAGAGCCTGGTAATAGATAGACAGACACTAGTCTTCGTAATAGAAACCGTAATATTTTTTTTTTTTTTATAATTATAATCTAACGCTTGACCGCAATCCCGCCTGATGGTAAGCAGTGATGCGATCGTTGATGGTAAAGCGCGCTAGTTTATTAAGAGCCTATTCACTCAGAAAAACTGAGCTAAACGACAGTTGAGCGAGGTGATTCAATGTTAAACCCAACAACACGACCAACTATGCTGCGCCAAAGGGAGATTGATCTGAAGACCCTCCACGACCAAACTCCCAACACAACAACATTAGGCGCATTGTACCCGGCACACATCGCAACACAACTGCTTAGACCCGTCCTCACCAGACACCATGCCGGAACACGATAACTCTATTACTCTAAAGCTATTCCCATCAGATAGATTCTGTGTTGGCCTAATCAAATTATAAGTATACCAGCGACCCGCCCCGGGTTCGCACGGGTACAATGCTGATACTAAATACACTACAGAAACACTGTGAACGTATAAAAAGCATAGCGGCCGCCGCCGCTCCTGCAAGCAATTTGCTAATCTGTAATATCTTCGAAAATATTCATTTAAATCATATATGAGGTGGCAATATAGATTTATTTTAAATGAACAATTTATTTAAGGTACCAAATTGGATAAGGATTAATGCTGTATTGGTTAAAATCGCTTCGAAAATTAGCCGGTATTTGTCGTAAAAAGTAAATGACAAAGAATATTATTGTGGGATATCCATAAGAGATAGACATTAGACATATACTATCGCGGACTTTTTTGTAGACCTTTTCAATGTGTACAATATTTTGTTCATTATTTTGATAAATCTCGTAGGGTTCCGCCTCCGTTTCACTGTAAACCCGAAAAAAAATTATTATTTGCGACATCACAAAATAATAGTATTTCTCCACAATTTAGTGGATGTTATTATACATACAACCCTTCCTGTTTGATCACTCTATCTATAAAAAACACCGCATCAAAATCCGTTGCGGGGTTTCAAAGATTCAATCATACAAAGGGACATAGGGAAAGAGATGTTGTAGCGAAGAAATACTTGAAAAAAAAATTACAAAGTAAAACTCAGCTAACGACATCATAAAAGAAAAAATACACAAACAAGCTCATTTCCAAAACACAATCAACACGTTGCTCAGTTAACCATAGACAAGAAAATCTAAACAACCCTTGTTCATCTCATCGCTGTCATAATTTTTTGAAACTACTTCCTTTGGCATGTCTTCAATCAAACGGTTTGGCAACAGCTCGGCGGCCATCTTGTTTACAACTTCATAAACAATGGACAGGTGTACATTGCATGTATGCTGTTTTTATTGGCGTGTTAAATAGATTGGGTTGAGTTTTTATGAGTTGATGGTTGGCTATCTTCGTCCTAGATACTGTCGAACAATTTGGTCTGTATCTAAGGCGTCTGTTTTTTTATTTTCAATTCTTGAACGACTCTGACAATTTTGTTTGTTGAGACTATCTTAGTTTATTCGTCATCCATTTACGAATTACTTAAAATATGAATAATGTGTTTCCTAGGCAACCCAGGACAAAGTATCCAAATATTTATTTCGTTTTATTTACTTGCCTACGCTGTCCCACTCCTGAGCAAGTGGTATTTGCAGTAACACTTCTTATAGTTTTGAAATAAAAACTTATATGCTCATTAACTTGTCCCTATTAAAAAAAAATATCTCGGGTCGGCGAAATAATGTATTTTTCTCCCCAACATTCCTACCTACATCATTACATATTATAAAACAAAATCACTTTCTCTTTCCCTATGTCCCTTTGTATGATTAAATCTTTAAAACTACGCAACGGATTTTGATGCGGTTTTTGTTTTTATTAATAGATAGAGTGATTAATTTTTTTTCTCATTTACTTTTTATGACAAATACCGGCTAATTTTCAACCAATACAGCATTAATTGTTATCCAATTCAATACATTAAATACATTGTTGATTTAATATAGGTCTATAATATTAGACAGGTGTCACATTTGCGGCGGTACAGAGCGCGACGTTTGCGGCGTTTTTTTATACACAAACACATACTTTTTCTGTAAGGTAGGTATTTTGTATGTAGTATCAGCATTGCACCCGTGCGAAGCCAGGGCGTGTCGCTAGTAAAATATAATAGGTACCTACCTACAATATTTAAAAGTTATTGTTTCAGTATCCCTTGCTGTGCGGGTTATAAGATAACACGTTGTAGCTATCTGTTTGTTTAATTTATCCCTTAGACGGCAATTCCCATTATAATATTGGAATTGGCAATCAATGTGACCTTTGAAGTTATAATAACTAAGCTCTTAATTTTTGTGAACGAGTGTAATTTATATTGTCTTTATTTTAATAATAGCTTTCCGTCCGAAGCTTCGCCCGCGTGGAATTCGCTTATATTGATAGATTTCCCTCGGGAAATCACAACTGCTCAGACCCGTCCTCCGTACGGCTTCACCAGACGGCGGCATGACTTTGTCTGGTGGGTGGTAATTTATACTGGCGGCCGATGTTGTGGCCTATCACCGAGGTCTACTATATGAAAATTTCGATGTTAAAAAGCAATTATCTATATACGGTACCCAAATAAATTAGCTAAAGGATATTTGCAAATGGACTCCCAAAAAATACCTCAGAAAAAAAAAGAATAACAGTAAATTAGAATTAGATTTTTAAAAACTAAATTAGATTTTTCAATGGAAACAAACAGTCCAAAGCAAATCTCATAACAGCAAAACAACCAACGAGATCTAAATAATCAATTGAAAAAAGGGATAACACGTCAAGGAAAACATCATGCATCTAACGGCTTAATTAGATGTACCTATTAAACAACTATCTAGATAAGCTGAACCCTCAACTCAGTTGAAATATAATAAAGCAAGAAATATCTACATAATTGAAGATGAAAAAGTAAGAGGTTTAGCTGCACGATTAATTCACATTAAGACTGGTAAATGAAATGACAATTATAAAATATAAGGAAGACTTAAACCTTTTGCTTCATCAAATGAGATTCTGCGCAATCCAGATAGTTTATTACCCGACCTAGCCGGCAACGATATCGTAATACTTTCAGTTGGCAAGTATGACACTAATCTATACTTGTTGTTTAGTAACATATGTAGTACTTTATGTAGACTAAGTAAATGTAAGATATTGATGTTGGATGTTTCTGAAAATAGATTCCTAAATGTACACTAAATTATGAATTAAAAATGTTCACAAAAAACTTTAAAAATTGTAAGTACATTAAAGTAAACGAGCTAAATGTCAGCTATACTAAAAAAATATCTTTTTTAGATCTAATGGCTTATAAACTTAACATAGAAATTGATTTTATTGAATACAAAAATAGTTTTTAAATCCAATAATTAGGCTACAAAACCACAATAAAAAAAACAATAGAGCTTGGATTAAATGGAAGGTATATGGTAACATTTCAGACTATGAACAATTTTCTATATTAAGGCAGAGATTTCAAGTAGAGTGTAAAATCTGTTACAATAAGTATATTGATTCAGTCGAAGAAAATATTAATAAAAACGTTAAATACTTATGGAGTTACATCTCTAATCGTAAAGCAGATACTAGCATACCTTCAACAATGTCTTATAAGAATCGTAGCTCGAGTAATTCCACTGAGATTTGTAATTTATTTTCAGAATTTTTTCACTCAGCTTACGAATGTTCCACCTTGAATGTAAATAATTGGTTACCTTCGTAATAATTCAATGAAAATAGTATTCCCATTAACAGTGTTACCTTTAATTATGAAAAAATTCTTATAGTATTAAAATCACTTGATATTACGAAGGGTTCAGGGCCTGATGGTATAATACATCCGCTTTATCTTACAAAAACGGCAGATTCTATATGTACACCCCTCCATATTATATATAATAAATATATTTCAGAGGGTTCATTTCCTGAAATATGGAAATGTGCTAACATTACGCCCGTTCATAAATCAGGTTCTAAACATAGTATTGAGAACTACCGCCCTATCTCCATTTTGTCCGCTTTGTCGAAGCTCTTTGAAAGACTGGTTTACAACGAACTCTATCCTATTTTACACAACTCGATAATTAAGCAGCAGCATGGATTTAACAACAAATCTATTGGTTTTCACAGATTTTTTATTCAATAACATGGATCATCAAGTGCAAATATATGCTGTTTATACAGACTTCCAGAAAGCTTTTGACAAAAATAGCTTTCAATAGTATACGAGGTGATTTATTACGCTGGTTTGTATCATACGTTACTAATAGAACCCAAAAAGTGGTCACCTAAGGCTTTGAATCCACATCCATACATGTCACGTCCGGTGTGCCCCAGGGTTTAATTTTAGGCCCTCTCCTATTTGTTCTTTTCATTAATGACTTAAATCAATGTTTCAGATATTCAAAATTTTTACTGTATGCCGATGACCTTAAAATATTTAGAAAAATTCAAAATAAAAACGTTTGTTCTTTATTCCAAGACGATTTGGATAGATTCTCGGCATATTGTATCAAAAATAAGCTAAAGTTAAACATCCTTAAATGCTCGTCTATAACATTCACCAAAAATAAAAATACTGTAACTCACACATACAACCTAAATAGCGCGTCATTGCATAGAGTTCCTGTAATCAGGGACCTTGGGGTTCTTTTGGATAGTAAACTTCACCTGGACCAACACATTGATAACATTATTAGTAATGCGTTTCGCATATATGTATTTGTGATGAGATGCATGATCGATTTTAAACGTACTCGCACGTACATTCATTTATACAAATCTTTAGTGAGATCACAGTTGTAGTATGCTGTAATGGTATGGAACCCCCTGTACAAAAAATACATAGACAACCTAGAGATCGTTCAACGTAAATTCCTTAAAGCCACACATTATCGTTGCTTCCGAAAAAAAAACATCCTACGTTAATTTATTGAAATATTATAAATTAACTACTTTAAGTGATAGACGCACTTTTTTGGAAACTAAGTTTCTCTATGACCTGTGTAATAACAAATATGATTGCTCAGATCTGACAAACAAATTGTGCTATATAGTACCTAAAACTGTTGTGCGGCGTGGGGTGTGTGGCTTCCCGTTATTTGCAGCGTCCTCTTATCGCACCAACGCGGGTGTCCGCGCACCTTTACAACTTTTAGCAAAAAATTATAATACTCTTTTTTCAGAATTAGATTTGTTTTCATTGTCAGCTAATAAAATTCGCATTGAACTTCTTAAGATGATCGAGGGAGCGGATGATTAACCGTGTCCCGTATGCATATACAGTATGTTACGAAAACCCTGTCCGACCCATAAGGATAATAAAGGTTAGGTAAACACATGACCAAATATAATATAAAATTTTACGTAATCATCATAGTACCAATACAAATGAATTTTGAAATAATCTTTTTTTGCCGCGAATTAATTCCAATTTCCCCGAAATTTGGTATTTTTTAAAAAGTGACAACACCGGTATTATTATGAGCGAATAGCGATGCGACCACGTGCCGCATGCCCTGCCGCCCGCCCCCCGCGGACGGCAGGCGAAGGGTGGTTATCGCGCCTTTATTAAGTTACCTCTTTTTGCGAAATAATATTTATTTTTTTAGGGGGATTTTTTTTTTTAAGTTTAGCCCGGTTTTGTATGCATTAGTAGAATCAGTTATCGATACCTAACAACGCCTTCACGGGTCGGACAGGGTTTTTGTAACATACTGTATATATATATGTACATTAGTATTATTAGTTAGTTCATTTTTATGTTTATGTAATGTTGTACTCGTGCTTCTTCTATTCGAATATGTAATATGTGGATAACGTAGTTAGTTACGCACTGATATACCTATTTATAGGCCATTTTTAACTATGAAGTGTGTAATTGTTGGTTTTCCTTAATAAATAAAATAAAATAAAAATAAACATAATGATACATTTTTCTTTCCTAACTCCAACACAAATAAAACTACACTAAATTACTACCAATCTAAACAGGTTAGTAGATATAAAAAACTGTTAATTCTACACCAAAACATAACTGGTATTTGTAACAAATTGGATTTGTTAGAATTAACTTTATTAGAATTAAAGGAGAATAATAAGGAGTTGATATATTATGTTTTAGTGAGATATTTGTTAATCAAGGTATGGAATCGAACATTAAATTAAACAATTTTAATCTAGCTACAATATTTACTCTTTTTTATATAAATTATAAACTAGCACTTGACCGCAATCCCGCCTGATTATTAGCAGTGGCGCAATCGTTGATGCTAAAGCGCACTAATTTATTAAGAGCGTATTCATTCTAGCCTTGAAGACACTTAAATTGTAGTCTGACGGAAACACCGCCGCTGGCAAATTGTCAGTCCCTCGATGTACGCGGTATAAGGAGAAGATTTGCTTCGTCGGGACCGTAGAGGTGTTAACAACGTAAGGGTCGAAACTGGCCAGGTGGCACTTAGCAGCACCAGCCCAAATGTAGCTGCAGTACTCCACACACCTGTGCTTTGTACAACATTAGAAGCTGCCCTTTTTTTTTTTTTTTTTTTCCGGGGTGGAAATCCTCATAGGATGCCCGCCGCCCTGGGGTGGGCGACGGGGTATGTCAGACTTTTACTGACTAAAACCACCCCGGTGTGTCTTCTATCACGAGCGCACGTGGGGCCGCGGGAGTCTAAATTCTTCCACGGCCCCACCCTCGTGCTGGCCCGGTCTGTCCGGGCCTCCTCTCCTGCACGGGGTAGTGGGGTGTTAAACTGCCCCGTGCATCACCTTAAAGGCGCGCGCCGACACTCGCGCGCGCCTTCACCTCGGGGTCCATCAATAGGGGGGCGGGGACTTCCCCATGTCCCTCGCCCCTGGACCCATTCATGGGGGGCGGAAGAGGGCGTTATCCGCCCTTCTTCGGCGCCCGGTGCGTCTTCTGCGGCCCGGGAAGGGAGTTGATATCTCCCTCTCCCGTTCCGCAGCTTCCTTCTGCGACATCACGTCCTCGCAGAAGGACACCACCGCGTCCCACGACTCTGAGCTGCCGACCATCCTCCGCACTACTGCCGGCAGCGTCAGGTCGCCTCCTACTTCATTTGTGAGGACACGGCGCTGCTCCTCCCAAGCTACACACTCGGAGAGCGTGTGCTGCGCCGTGTCCTCCCCGCATTGGACGCAGTGGTGGCACCGAGCGTCCGGCTCCCTGCCTAAGCGATGCAGGTACTTGCCGAAGCAGCCGTGCCCCGACAACACCTGCGTCACCCTGAACGACAGGGAGCCGTGCCTCCTCCCGAGCCAGTCGTCGAGTACTGGCCGGATCGCCGAGGCCGGCGGTAGGGCGCATGAGCCTCTGCCGCCAGTCCACCACCAGGACCTGATGGAGCTCCTCTCGGCGCAGCTCGATCTGCCGCTGCACCGGACTGGAGCCCCGTGTCCGCTCTTCCTCGCGCCATCGGTACAATGACGCGAGTACTTTCGCCTCTAGGTCCCAGGGCGGGGATCCGACCAGGACGCAAGCCGCCTCGTAGGATATCGTGCGATACCCGCGGACGACCCTGACGGCCATCGCTCTCTGCGGCTTGCGCAGAATGGCGAGTGTTCCGGCCGTCAGGTCCATCGCCCACACAGGGGCCCCATACAGGGCCATGGACCGCACGATTCCTACGTACAACCGCCTACAGGCGGCGCTCGGGCCCCCCATGTTGGGAAGCAACGTTGACAGCGCGCCTGCTGCACCCATCAGCTTGGGCGCCAGCCGCCGGAAGTGGGGTCCGAATTCCCACCGGCTGTCGAGCACCAATCCCAGGTACTTCATGGTGAACTCGACAGCTATCCGGGCCCCACTGACCACGATATGTGATCCCGGGGCCGGCGCACGCCGGGGGCCATGGAAAACCATGGCCTCCGACTTGTCAAGGGCCACCTCCAGGCCCAGGCGTCGGATGCGGTTCACCACCTGTGACACCGCAGCCGTGGCTATCAACGTCGCATTAGAAGCTGCCCTGGTGTAAAGTACTGCCGGACCGTTGCGATAACGCCTAGTTTCCTGGCCGCCACCTTGGCCTTGAACTTAATGAACTGCCCAAAGTTTAGGTACACGAGACAAGTGTAGAGGTGGCACGTGTATTTTAACGAGTAAAGTATTTAAGACTAAAGCATTAAATATTCCATCAAATTTACCAACTAAATTTTATTTTGAATGCTGTGGCATAGAGATTATTGGTCTAGGCGTAATAATTATAAATATATACAGAATACCCGATCAGAGAAAAGCTCAGGTATATTTCTTCATATACTTGATAACTTATTAAATTACATAACGGACCAATATCAAAGAAAGAAAATTGTTTTATGCGGAGACTGGAATATTGACTTGATAAAGAGCACTACAACAACAAAAGAACTCATAAGTTTACTTCTTAACTATAATTTTGAAGCTCATAATAACTGCCCACTCGGGATTACTCTTGTATTGACCAGATAGTTAGTAACATAAAAAATGTTCAGCCGGAAATATGTCACCTAGGTCTTTCAGATCATGAAACAATACAGATAGTGACCATAACAGTTAATATTCGAAAAACAATATCTAGCTAGTTTAAATTAAAATGTGACTATATCGAAATAATCTTCAGACTTTTGTAGTTGTATGGCATCTGTCTTATTCTCTCATCTCTTTAATTGTTTTAATTGTTTAAAAAATTGTTTAATGTTTGTATTTTAATTTATAATAATATTCCAAGTAACTTGAAACTATTGGAGGGTGGTGTTTACAAAACGAAATTGGTAGAGTGGCGTCAAAAATATTGTTTTTAGAGTATTAAGGAATTTTTGGAACATAAGAATTGAAATGTTTAAGGATAATTTGAATAGATATAAATAGTAAGTAAAAAGGAATAATGATTGTATAACATCAAACATTTGCACGCTTGCATGCAGGCAGAGTACTATAACTTTTAGGTTTCAAGAACTTTATGTAAAGATGTATCTCTAGCAAATAAACATATGATTATGATAACCCATGCCTGTGTTCCAGGTGCAGGGTAGCCAGGTCTTATATTTTATATAAAATTAGGAGATTAAATTATTATAGTACTCGATATTTTGAAAGAAACGTTTTAGAAGTAAAGATATACATACCAAAGAAACACAATTTCGAATTTCGAACATTTTAATTAGTTCATTTTATAATAAACGTATTATGGAAAATGATTATCGCGCAAACAAATTTAAGAGAAAAATATATAATAATAATAACTATTTAACTATCTCAACACAATTGATTTCTTAAAAGCTTTCAATTTTACGCTCCATTATGCCCTAAAGTATTTCGTGTTAAGTAATTGATTTGGATTCGTTGGTGCTCATGTACTGAATGGATTTTGTGTGTCATTCAGGATAGAATATGGCCATCGAGTGACAAATAGTTATTCCATTCTATTTTGTGGAGTGATGCCAATATTACGATGCGGAGAATAGAAAGACCCTGAATAGATGCTTAGATGAAACTTTCAAGGTCATACATGTTTATTCATAACACTTAGGTACAATCGAAAAACCTATGTATATTTTTATTTTTTTTATATCTTTATTTAGAGAGCTTTGTCAGACATAGCAATGTCGCTCTGTAATAACATATCTACATACTAAGAACATAATGCAAAAGCATCAAATACACTTTTCTCAAACAATAAACAAACTTTGCGCATTCCATTGTAATACATTAACCATTCCCCGTGTGCCCTAAAACTTGATTCTAATATCTTTTTAAATATAGAAAGATCAGTGAAGTTTTCTATATGTTCCATAATAGCAGTAATACAGCTTTCTACAGTTATTTTGACAATATTTTTTAAGTTTTTGTGTTATTGTTAATCTGTTTGAAAATATAATCAATTTGATTTTGGTAATTAACGTATACGATGAATTACTACTAGAACATGACTCTGTATAGTGATTAGTGCTCTCTGATTAGTGCACTCATCTCTGACAATTTAGCTGTGCTGCTGGGGATTTTGTTACGTCACTACTCCTTCCGAGCGAAAGTACTAGAAACAGGTGAAGAAATGGCGTTTTGGGATGCTGAATTATGTAGTTTTGACGGTCAACAAGTACTGATTCTTAACTGGAATATTTTTTTTTAACGAAAATTGCGTACATAATAGGATGACTACAGCTGCGTTCGTGAAATAAAAGAGGAACCATTATAGGTAGAATATAAATATGTGCATTGCAAGCAGGAATAATCCCTACGGTGGTCAGATTTAGGTTTTGGAGATCGTGATCCAAAAATTTCCTCAAAATAACCTTCTATCATAACGTATATATATAGTTTATCTGAACTAGAAGGAATTTAATATTAGGTACAGTCAGCTGAAGAAGTCCCCTTCCACCTTAAAGACTACTGTCGCCTGCGTTAAACCGGCCACGCACACTAACGCATTATTTTCTATCCATGTGTGCCATATTCCAACCAATCAACCGCATGCTGTGTAGTATTTCTACGAAGAATTAAAGCTGTAGTCTATGCAAGACAAGAAAATAATATTAGCAAACCGTTTTTTTTATCGCAGTCTTCGTCTTTCTTTAAAGTCATGCAAAATTTCGTTACTTCCGTTGAAGTTAAGTTAGCGATCGCACTTAACAATGGTGCTATGAAATGCGTGCGATTGTGGGTTCAAATCCTAAATAAAACAAAATCTTTTTGATTTGTATTTTAAAGAAAAAATGTTTGCGAATAATATTTAAACGAATAGGAAAATTTATTGATTATTTATACCAAAAAAGGTTTTTATTATATGTTTGAGTTTACTATAGATGTAATATAATAACAAACAATATGTATATTATAATGCAATATATTCTGAACCCCCCAGTGGTGGAATTTCTCGTCGGCTTTTTCATGATTTAAAAAAAAATATATATGTTTTTTTTTCACTTTAGACCGTTCATAATTGCTATACTTTTATAAACCAATAAGATTTTAAAATAAAAATTAATTAATTCGCTAATTACACAAAAATCGCAATAAAAACAATACTCGAAAAACTATCTTATCAGTTGATTTAATAGAGTTCACATCAGGGATCAAGTCATACCTACAAAGCCGCACGGCGGCACGCTTGCAACGTTCAAAGGCCGAGCCGACACTTTTTTTAAACTTTATGATTTCTGTAACCATTCATTAACGACATAAATGACTATCATAATTTTATTAGTGGCATGTGGTCTAGCCTTTTCGCGTAGTTTGCGTTACGATGTCAGATACACCCTGTATATTATTTGTTATAGATATACTTATAATAATAAATGAAACAAACGTTGATATGGCAGCATTGTAATATTTTATATAAAAGTAATTCCTGACAAACTTATGATATTTTAATACTACAAAATATAAAAACATTTTTGGTTTTTAAATATGAAAATGATAATATGATATGTTATCATTAAAGAGGTTATTTTTTTTTTTTTTTTTTTTTTTTTCTCGAGTGGAAATGCATTTACGCACCATACCCGTCGCTAGCTAGGCGACGAGCGTGTGTGGGACTCGCCCGGCCGAAGCCGGGAATACCCACTAAAACCACCCGGTTACCGTCGGGCCCTGTGTTGAGAGTGTCACGGGGCCGACCCGAAGGCCAAGTACTCCGTGCCACTCTCAGGGCTTGCCGGCCCTCCCCTGTAGGGCCGGTTTCCGCGCCAAAGGGGGATTACCCGGTAACGGAATAATCCCCAGACGTGGTGACCGTTGTGCAATGCACGTGCGGGAGCTACCCGCACGCGCTGGTCACACCCTGGGGCTAAAGGAGACGGGGGTTCGTCCCCCGCCTTCTTCGCCCCACCCGTCTACGCCGGAGGGGAGCGGCAAGTACGTCCTCTTCCCGCTCCCTCTCCGCAGCCTCCTTCTGCAAGAGGACGGTCTCGCAGAAGGAGGCGGCAGCCTCCCATGCCCTCTCACTCTCAACCATGGCTCGTACCATGGTTGCCAGTGAGAGGCGTCCGCCTCATCATTAAAGAGGTTATAGCTTAATTATTCATTTTCTTAAAGAAAAGAGGATTGAAGTTTAACCTGAATATTATTACAATCATAAAATAATCACCACACAAAACAGTGCAGTTAGAACACAAAACAGTGCTTTTTACATTTACAATTTTTTTGCGTGTATAGCATGTTACTAGTGCTGCCTCTTGCCGTGACTTCTTTCGAAATTGTGATGGTATGTGATTATAATGCTCAACCGCTTTCTTAGTTCAATAGTTAACGAAGTTATTTCTTATCGAATTCCGAAATTATTGTTTTTATAATTTACCAAAAGTAATTTGTATTGAAATTGCAAAAGGCGACATCTGTCAGCCATTAAGCCAACTGAACATATTACTGTCACTTAGCTAAATTTGTTGATGAGTAATAGCAATATTATTTTTTGTTTATTTAGAGTTCGTTATTAAGATATATAATGGTATATATTTAAAACACTCTGTAGGACACTTCTGCACTGTGAGTGTTATAAATTGTTTTTTTTTATAGTCTAGCTCGTTAAGTCTCCACCAGTCTCGCCAGTTTCTTTTTAAACCACAAACAATTTTATTTTTATTAGTTTATTCAAAGGTGAATATTGTCGTTTCGTTCCACTTGTCTCGACACTTTAAGCTACCTTCTTCCTCCAACCTCTTGACCCAACGGCTTACAGTATTTCTCTAAAACAATAACAATTTTATTACACACTTGCAACAAGCAATTGGTTTGCACCTTACCCAAATAATAATAAATAAAAACAACTTACACAAAAGCCGGTATCATATGATCTTTGATATATATTGAGTAAATTTTTAATGTGATAGCCTGCATATTGATTAAAAAAGTAAAACTAATAACACAAATTCGTAACTATATGTTCACAAACCAACAACAGCTAAGTAATATTATTTGAGTCATTGTAGCTAATGTAGGAGGTAGTGGAATATTTTATGTGAACTAGTTTGTTTCAAATCTACTCTCATCTTTTTATAATTAATAATATAGAAAAAATCTCAAAATAAAGTATCATCGTTAAGTTGCAGTTCGGTATTTTTACATATGTTTGTTGTCAGCTTTCATAACTCAGCAATAAAATTAAAAAAAAAAAAGTTTTGTAAATCATTAGATTTGAACTCGAACTCTCCTGAATGCCTATCATGGCGGTAAACGACTTGGCTACCGAGACCCTTATTGCAACTGTTGAAATTAGTAGCACCTAACAATCATAAGAGGGCAGCAAGTTGTCAAAGTGTATTAGTGTGTATCAAACTTTATTATAGAAGAAGGTCGTAACTACAACTAGCATTGCTTGGCCATAGTTTTGTGAGATTGTAACTCGACTTTTGGACTACTGATGGTACTAAATACCTACTGACTATAAAATAGCAAACAGTCTGTCACTAAAAATGCTCTCTAAAAATATCTAAATAGCAACATTTTCACGAATGATTTCTTTTTTTTTAACTTCATAAATTAGTGTTTGACTGTGGTCCCGCCTAATGGTAAGCAGTGAAGTAATCATTGATGTTGTCTAGCGCGCTAGTTTATTAAGAGCCTATTCAATCTATCCTTGAAAACACTTAAAGTGTAGTCAGATGGAAAAATCGCTGCAGGCAAATTGTTCCAGTGCCTCGTTATAAAAGATGAGACGAAACATTCTTCATTAGAATCAAAGTTTACACCAGCCCGTTGCCTTGGATTCTTTGATAGATGAAGTACCAAAGAATTCAAGTCTTGAATACTGAGCACCCTCAAAGTGCCCATTAAAGCTAAAAGCGAGTGAATCGGGTCAGTAATTGCTTAGATCCCATTTATTCCTTGAATATAAATTGTCAAAGCTAAATTATTAAGAAGAATTATTCTTAGCTTTAATGAACTATTCTACATAACTTACACAAAAAATAAATGTATAAATATTGTTTATTATATAGTAAACAAATAGGGGAAGGGGAGAATTAGGGAAGTAGAAATAGTAAGGGCTTATTAAAAATAACAAAGTTTTTTATGCATAAATGGACAGTGTCACATCTTGATGCCTATGTATGTACATTATTATTATTTGCGTTAAATACAACTTACTAGAAAGCTTATTCTAAATTGGGCACGCCACAATAGGGGCTGTAAGTCTCTTCATTGAGGAGTGGCTAGAGAACCGCCGCGGCGCCCTTACCTTCCGCCTGACGCAGGTCCTTACCGGATACGACTGTTTCGGGAGGCACCTGTTCCAGATAAAGCGGGAGGAATGCCAGGATGTCAGCACAGTGGGGATCGCCCTGGCCACGGTCTGGACCAGTCCAGGCCAGGGTCCGCAGCGAGAGTGCATGGCAGACTATCACCTCCTTCTGCGAAGCAGTGCATATGCTGGCAAAGGAGGAAGCTGAGCGCGTGAGGGCGCGGGAATCCCAGCGCCCTCACGCCTCTAGCCGCCGCAGGAGACGCCTTGGTGGGGAGACAACATCAAACTTCCAGCCACAGTAGGCGCGGATTTGCGGGCGACGAGTAGTGGGCAACTCGCCGCGGTCTTTCACGCATCCCTCAAAGAGATGTCAGCTAACGTGACGTGGTCCACGAAGACCGATGCCTTTTGAGTCAGGGTTGCGGGTTGGTTAAAAAAGGAACCGTGGCGCTGGCGTACAGGCAAGTGTAGTAGCACGATTGAGTTTTAGTCAGTAAAAGTCTGACACACCCTTCCGCTCTGCCCAGAGCGGGTGAGGTCATTTGATGATTTCCCATCCTGACTAAAAAAAGCTTATTCTAAATTCTTTGGAAGATTCTAATGCAACTAGACTTATTTTCTGCCAGCTTGCGTTATATATATAAGGTAAGCTCGACTTTTGCTGACAACTTACTATTACGAAGAAGTGGTGAAGAGCGGCTGGTGGGTGGGTCATCTGAATGAACACAGTTTTGAAATAAAAAATAATTCACTCGGTGGTAGGCCATAACATTGGCCGCCGGCAGAAGTTACCACCCACCAGACAAAGCCTTGCCGCCAAGCGATTTGTCGTGTTCCGGCATGATGTCTGGTGAAGCCGTACGGAGGACGGGTCTGAGCAGTTGTGTTGCGATGTGTGCCGGGTACGATGCGCCAAATGTTGTTGTGTGGGGAGTTTGGTCGTGGAAGGTCTTCAGATCAATCTCCCTTTGGCGCAGCATCGTTGGTCGTGTTGTTGGGTTTAACATTGCATCACCTCGCTCAACTGCCGTCTTCCTTCCTATTCGCTCAGTTTTTCTGAGTGAATAGGCTCTTAATAAACTAGCGCGCTTTACCATCAACGATCGCATCACTGCTTACCATCAGGCGGGAATGCGGTCAAGTGCTAGTTTATAATTATTAAAAAAAAAAAATTAACGTAATTGGAAAAACTAAATAACCTGTCTATGGAGAACTATCTTGATTAGATAGGCATAAACTTATGTATATTTATCTACTATCCAATGTATTCTTATTGAAATAGAGAAATATGCACTGAACTTAAATATTGTTTAATTTGTGGTTAAGAGTATCGGTATTAACAAAGACTTCCGTAAATGAGAACCATGAACGATATTCAGAGGTTTGTTCGGTCATCGATATCAATCTGCGATCTAAGCAGTTATCGGAAAAAACAGCGGAACAGTTAATTTCCAAACCAAATTGATGAAAATATATTGATGGATTTAAGCATTCGACATAACAATCGGCGGAGCGTTTCAAATTCAAAAAGGTTTAACAGGCGATCAAGTTAAGCTGCTCCCTTTATTAAACGGGACACTGAGTAATAATGGTAATTATTAAAACTAGTGACTTCACACAATTCTACGCCAGTTTTTAAATCTATTTTAACCTTAACTTTGGGCGGTTCATTGAATTCAAGGCCAAGTTAGTGCCAGAAAACTTGACGTTATCGCAAAGGTTCGGTGGTACTAATGTAGCTTCTAATGTTATACAAAGCACAGGTCCGTTCGTGTGTGGAGTACTGCAGCCACATTTAGGCTGGTGAAAAATGCCACCTGGTTACTTTGGATTCAGTGGAGAGGCTTGCGAAGAGGCTAATTGGCGACCCAGATTTAGCTAAAACCGTTCTCCAAAGCCTGGAGCATAGGCGAAATGTAGCCAGCCGGTCCGTGTTCTACAGGATGCATTTTGGATAGAGTGCGAGGGAATTGCATGATTTAATTCCTCCTTCTCCGTTCCATCAACGGACGACCCGTCATATGGCGAGTTTCCACCTTTACGTTGTTGACACCACTACAGCCCGGACGAAGCAATTCGCCTCCACTTTCATATCGCGTACATTGAGGCATTGGAAAAATTAGCCATCAGCGGTTTTCCGTCGGACTACAAGGCTAGAGTGAATTGGCAAACTAAATAAACTAGCGCGCTCTACCATCAACGTCATCACTGCTTACCATGAGGGGGGATTGCGGTCAAGCAGTAGATAATAATTTATAAAAAAAAAAATTATTTAATTTCATTTAAGTAGTTTTCATAGAAAAAAAAATAAGAAGACGTTTTGGCTGTTGCGGTATCTGCTTCAGTGGTTGTTACGATCCCTTACATCTACATACTACTGTATGAATACATACACACATTGTGTACATACACACAACGTGTACATACACACAACGTGTGCTCATCGTGTACTGCATCTTGCAAAAAATAAATGTCTACAATTAACCGTGATGTTTGCTAATGAACGCAATTTTGAAAGAATTAATCAAAAGTATAATAAAGGAACTCAAAGGAATAAAACTAAAATCAATTATAGTCACTTATTCGATTTTCTAACGAATTCTTTTTTTTTTTTTTTATTAAAATATAAACCAGCGCTTGACCGCAATCCCGCCTGATGGTAAGCAGTGACGCAATCGTTGATGGTAAAGCGCACTAGTTTATTAAGAGCCTATTCACTCTAGCCTTGAAGACACTCAAATTATAGTCCGACGGAAACACCGCCGCCGGCAGATTGTTCCAGTCCCTCGATGTACGCGGTATAAAGGAGGAGGCGAAACGCTTCGTCCGGATCGTAGAGGTGTTAACAACATAAGGGTGGAAACTCGCCGTACGACGTGTCGTCCGATGGTGGAACGGAGATGGGGGAATTAAATCGTGCAATTCCCTCGCACACTCCCCAGAATGTATCCTATAGAACACCGAAAGGCTGGCTACTCTACGCCTGTGCTCTAGGCTTTGGACAAAAATTCGCGGGAAAATATAGCATCATCTAGGTGTCTCGATCTTCCATCCAAACGAGGCTCTGATAATCAATAAATTGCGCTATAACTATATGATTTTGCAGCTAAATGAGTTTAGTGACGGGCAGCTGAGTCACTAGTAAGAAAACTAATACCGGTGATCGCCAACCCGCATACCTAAAATTGTGATTAATAGCAAATCCTCCACTGTTACCTCAAAATTTACGCTAAACCTAACTGACCTTGACGACGTATAATGAACACACGTTGCGGTTTGACGAAAATCTAGTGCAGCTCGAAAAAGAAGTCGGGAAAATAAGGTGGCACGTTCTTGGTTTAAATGAAGTCCGAAGAAAGAGGAGGACACATTATCACGGGTCACCTTATGTATTTTCAAGAGACCAGCTATTACAATTCAGAGTCGGATTGCTGGTAAATAAATCCCTTTGTGACGACGTTGTGGAAATGTCCAATGTGGGACACAGGGTAGCGTCCCTTGTAATGAAGCAAATCGAGAATTATAGCCTCAAAGTAGTTCAGATTTACGCACCGACCTTGGCACACCCCGATGACGAAGTGAACGAAATATTCGAGGACAATACAAAGGCCTTGCATTCCACCACGAAGGCATAATACAAAATTATCATGGGAGATTTTAATGCTATAGAATAAGCAAACTGAAGTGGCAGTGGGTCAGCTATATTAACCGTTGAACTGATCACCGTTAGTAGTCGTAGTGGCCTAGTGGTTAAAACACCAGCTTTTCGAGTATGGGCGTGCGGGTTCGATTGCAGGTCAGGTAAGTATCAATGTAACTTTTTTAAGTTATATGTACTTTCTAAGTATGTTTTGGACATGCATGAATCATCCTTTACCTTTTAATCGGTTAAAAGGTGAAGGAAAACATCTTGAGGAAATCTGGACTTTAAGTCTGAAATCGCCAACCCGCGTTGAGCGAGCGTGGCTCAATCCTTCTTTGTATAAGAGGAGACCTGTACCCAGCAGTGGGACAGTAAAAACGTTGGTGATGATGATGATGATGACCGTTAGGGTAGATGTGTTCTAAGTGGAGACTGGGAATTGGTACACATATGGTGCGTTCTCCGGCTCCTTATTCCCTCAGGATAAATGGAGCTAAAATCTTCTCAGGATGGCAGGTAGCAGCTGGATGAGAGTTTCCGAAAATCGAGTTGAGTAGCGTGTAATAGGAGAGACCTTTATTCAGCAGTGGGGTCCTATAAGCTGCCGGCGGAAATTACCACCCACTAGACAAGTCTTGCCGCCAAGCGATACGTCGTGTTCCGTAAATAAATCTATGGTGAAGCCGTACGGAGGGCGGGTCGAGCAGTTGTGCCGGGTACAATGCGCCAATTGTTGTTGTGTCGGGAGTTTGGTCGTGGAGGGTCTCCAGATCAATCTCCCTCTGCCGCAACATCGTGGGTCGTGTTGTTAGGTTTAACATTGCATCACCTCGCTCAACTGCACTCTTCCTTCCTATTTACTCAATTTTTTTTTTTGAGTGAATAGGCCTAATAATCTAGCGCACTTTACCATCAACGATTGCATCTCTGCTTACCATCAGGCGGGATTGCGTTCAAGAACTAGTATAAAAAAAGAGTTGAAAAAAAAAAGTTGCATATAAATAGACATCGTATGAACAGAAAAAGCGATTTAGGTGTGCGAACAAATGAGCTACAGAATAATCGTGACGGTCACGTGTTTTTGCAAGGCTGACTGCTAATCTGTATTAGGACAAGGCTTACATATTTTCATTTATGTTTATATTCATTGTAGGTCAAATGCCATCCATATTATTGTGGTATATTTCAAATTTATTTACTAATCAAAGAAAAAATTTGAATTGAATGAATGTCGAAGGGAAAATGCTTATCACGATGATTTTGTTGAAAGAAATACGTCATAGCTTTTTTTTAAAGAAGATTTACTAAATATAATTCTTCATAATAAATCTGTGTTAAGTTTTGTGTGTTTAATAATTTAATTACAGCTCTTTTAGCTTACAATATTATATATTACTTTTTAAATTTATACTTAACATAAATTAATGAGGGTGAAAATAATAGTTTACTAAGAGAATTTCATAATTAATTTGTAAAAGACTGTAGGTACCTAAACTAAGTGTTTGATCATCAGACCCTTAATCAAAGTTTTACATTACTAGGGTTGCACTGGAGACGATCGTTCTTATATTCATATTGAAATAAAATCTTAAACATTATAATATAGAAATATAAAAATATTATATTAAATAAATAATGAAAAATGCCCAAAGTCCCATATCTTCAGACAAACTTTTTAATATACGCATACTTTTATATCTCACATATTAACATGTCTGTGTGTGTGTGTGAATAGAGGAGCTTACAGGACACCTATATGTTATAACACAATACCTGTTCCGTCCTGTAGGACGTTTAGGGCTGATTAACGCGATACTAAAGTGTTAACTTTATTCAGTTTGTTTATCAGTAGGTACATATATAAAGGCTTTAATCTGGTACCTATGTTTTTGTTTTTTTAATAATTATAAACTAGCGCTTGACCGCAATCCCGCCTGATGGTAAACAGTGATGCAATCGTTGATGGTAAAGCGCGCTAGTTTATTGAGAGCCTATTCACTCAGAAAAACTGAGCGAATAGGAGGGAAGACGGCAGTTGAGCGAGCTGATGCAATGTTAAACTCAACAACACGACCAACGATGCTGCGCCAAAGGGAGATTGATCTGAAGACCCTCCACGACCAAACTCCCAACACAACACTTGCGCACTTTACATTTGGCGCATCGTACCTGGCACACATAGCAACACAACTGCTCAGACCCGTCCTCCGTACAAAATATTATTTTAATTTATTATTTAAATAGCGACCCGCCCCGACTTCGCATGAGTAACTTGTCAATATACAATCCAAATACGTGGATACGTGTTTGGATTGTAAAGGATTTTAGAGGTTACTCTTGAGAGAGCGACATAAAATTCCTTGCGCGTTTTCTCAAGACACGCCCGCTCCACCTCTCGGCCATTACCACCGCAACCGGTAATTTTAAGTGTGATATATCTTTGAAAATATTTATGTAAATTATATGTTACACTGTAGATCCGTAATTGGTCTGGTCGTGCCTCGGAACGAACGTTAAGCCGTAGGTCCCGGTTGCCATACGAACATCTAATGGCAGTCGTTACGAGTTGTTGGAGCCCTCAAAATTTCAAGAATAGGTCTAACTGCAATGCTTCAATGTCGCCCTAGGGTTGTGGAGGTAAAACGGCAATCGCTTCACGGAAAACATCGAAGTTTAGCAAAAAATCAGCAATTATACTAGTAAAGCGGATCCCAGACTCCAAAGCTGAAAAAGCTTTGGATGCGACTGGGATTAACGCTGAGATGATGATGACTGTAGAGAGTATCCAACATAGCCCGGAGTATTGCAACACTTAACTGGCAGCGGGTCGGGTACATTGCCCGTAGGACCGTTGCCCGATGGGACCGACGGTTTCTCGAGTGGCGACCACGCACCGGTAGACGCAGCGTGGGTAGGGCTCCGATAAGGTGGACCGACGACCTGGTGAAGATCGCGGGTAACCACTGGATGCGGGAGGCGCAGTACCGGTCGTCGTGGAGATGCTTGGGGGATGCCTATGTTCAACACCGTCTTTCAGCCAAAATGATGATGATGATGTAGATCAGTGTAACTGTTAAACTGTACATCAGTGTAGCAGTTCAGCATATAATTTAAATGAACGATGTATTTAATGTACTTTGTTTTAAGCAATATAGTATTAATGTTTATCCAGTTAGATAAGGATTAATACTATATTGCTTAAAATAAAATGAAATATAAATATAAACCTTCCTCTTGAATCAACAATCAGAGAATCATCTATTGAAAAAACCGCTTCATAATCTGTTGCGTAGTTTTAAAGATCTAAGCGCATATTATAATGGCAAAGAAATAGCGCGTGACTTTGTTTTATACTACGTATTATATGTGTGATAGTGATATACATGTCTGGAAAGTCAGTTTTAAGACAACAATATTAATCTTACGCCCGATAACAGTGTTTAGAAAGGGTGTTTTCTTAAGCAATCGACCTGTGTACCTATCTTATACAAATTGTGTTGTATAACAATAATGGTTTTGCTGTTGAAAATATTTATTATATTACTAAATTATGTTTCTAGGTATGCTATGAAAGTTTAGAAGCTAAGATATTTGACGATACGATTGATCCAGTGTCTAAGCGATTGACTACTGCACTGCGTGTCGCGGGTTCGTTTCCCGCCCGTGTCATCTGTTTGCGGTATGTGAATTTGAATGTTTATTTATATACGCACCCAAGATACAAGAGTCATTCCTAATGGGGCTTTATTCTCTTTTTTTAAATGTAAGAAACGAAAATATTTGATCCACTGACGATCGACAAAACAAAAAAGAGTCTTCAAATACAAGTTTAAAAATATTAAAGTAATATCCCTGAAGCCGTACGGAGGACGGGTCTGAGCAGTTGTGTTGCGATGTGTGCCGGGTACGCTGCGCCAAATGTTGTTGTGTCGGGAGTTTGGTCGTGGAGAGTCTGCAGATCAATCTCCCTCTGGCGCAGCATCGTTGGTCGTGTTGGTCTTGGGTTTAACATTATATTTCTAAGTTTTTTAAGTGAATAGTGCGCTTTACCATCAACGATTGGATCACTGCTTATCATCAGGCGGGATTGCAGTCAAGCACTAGTTTATAATTATTAAAAAAAAAGCTATAGGTTTCATGTGACAATTGTTTCTAATAAGAAAATATAAATAAAATACAAGCCCCTTCCTTCTTGTTATGAAAATATTGTGCTTTGATAATTATATTTTATTTACCAAACAAACAATGTTGATCTAAACCTAAAGTAAGGTTGGGACGCAGCTCTTTTTAAATTCAAACAAAACAAATCGTCTTAAAGCGATAATCGAAGACCCCAGGCTTTCTTACAACAGTTACACATACAAAGTGAGGAAAATAATCAAATAAATAAATATAATTTGGGCGACAAACCTTTTAACTACATCGCGCTTTATTTTGAAACTTGACGGTCCACACTTCTTTCTACCTATTGATTCCAATTAGCTCGAGGGTACCAGATTTGTAATAATTAGAGACTACGTCTGAACATGGAAAGATTATCCACGAGAGAACTAATACTTATTTAGTAATGCTACTACTCCGTTGCAATGCGACGTGAATAAAGTAATTAATAAATAGAATCAAAAGTTTAGTTATACCGATATTCCGTTAATTTGAGCTGTAGATCAGCCAATCGCTAATCGTTTCGGTAACATAATTGATTTTCGACGGTGAAGTTGTTTGACGTATTGATTTTTATTTATGTTACATAAACATAGATAGAATAGTATTAGTTGTGTAGGTATGAGGAATAGGGAGTAAAGTTCACTCATCCTCCATAGAAAACGTTTTGACGTCCTCCGTGGCTCAGCGGTCAACACGCCTGCCTGCGACATAGAGGCGCCAGGTTCGATCCCCAGCCAGGTCATGATGGAAAAACGATATTTTCCTGATTGGCCTGGGTCTGGGATGTTTATCTATATATGTATCTATTATAAATATAGTATCGTTGAATTAGTATCCCATAACACATGTCTCGAACTTACATTTGGGCTAGCTCAATTTGTGTGATTTGTCCGTAAAAAAAAGTCTGACCGGATTTGCCAACGGTTGATGTTGGGAAGTTTTTCTTTGTAATCTTTATTTTAAAGGACTTTTGAACACAGTTCACGTCAGTCCCATCATAAATTAATCTTAAATTACATAACACAACTTACTACTAAACCAAATATGAGCTTAAATATTAACTAATGAATAAATCGTTTTAGCCTCACGGGTCAAAGGCTGGGAAAGAAAATTATGAAATATACCTAAATCTAATCTATTATATCTAATTCTCTAATAATTCCATGTCTCTCAGACTAGTTTCTGACAACATAACAACTAATTTTAAAATCACTTTCTGGTTCAAGCCATGTCTCACTAACAGCAGCAATATGTACTTTTTGTTGGCACAATAGTTCATAAAAGCAAGTTGGGAAGTGTATGTATACTAGTTGACTGTAAACTCTGCTTGCGAGATGTAGGATTCGTGTGACGACAGTATAAAGCGTTGTTTATTTGTGACGTTTGTAGGTACCGCTACATTAATCATAATATTTTACAAAGTTTAGCTCAATGCAGCACATTCTCCATACAAGTATAGTGCCTACAATTAAAATGTATTTATATCTCTCATATTCGGTAAGTAGGTCCTTATTGCCCCCAAATGCGGCTTGTAAGTGACCAATTATATTACCGCTCTAGGGTAATAATGTAGCTAGAATCGCGAGGGCGGTAAGTAATTTAAAAAAAAACTTCACTCTTTCAAAAAGTTCGCGTACATTTAATGTAATCATCATACTGACAATAGACATCATGCATTCAGCCCAATGATAAAAGAGGTCACTTTGTAATTCAACCTTTTCCTCGTATGAGTATAATACTCATAAATTTTAAATATCAAATGGCGAAGTTCAATTTAGTTCTTGAAAAAATAACAAAAATGAGATGTAAAAAGGTGGAAATAGAAAACTTTTACCTTAAACATTGTCTGCTTTTGTCTTTTTTTTTAAATTACGTGCTAATTAGGAAAACAAAATGAGTTCTGCAAGTGATGAAGATATAAGCTGCACTCCCGATTCAATGAAAATAGCTGAAGCAACAATTAACAATATTTTATTGTTGTAATGCCGGTTTTGTTCTACTTAGCTCACAATCGAGACATGCACTATAGCACACCTCAGACTATAGAATTCTCGGGCTGCAATTGATGCCTTACAGCCCTTGGCTACTAATCTACTATTTATTAACGGTAGTAGTAATAAAGGTTTGAAATAACAGTATTGGGTAGTGACCCGCTCGAGCTCAGTATATTCAAACCAGTGTTTCAGTCAGTAGCCAGCAAGATAGATAGATATTTATAGATTCTGTTCACTCCAAACAGACAGCCTACCTTGCAATCTGTCATATATTTTATTACGACGTGGGCTATTAATACTCGTAAATAATACTAAATTGCGTTTGGTGTATTCTTGTTAGGCCATTATGTGGCGAAATCTACATTGTTAAATGTAAAAAACGCATCATGTAATATCCTGCATCGTGCAAACTGAGTTTACTACACAATTGACATATAACACTTATGTATTTGTTTCAGCCAAGTGGTTTAATGACCTGTTTGGTTAATCGCCTAGCATTTTAATTATATTTTGTAGTATAGGTTAGAATTGAAACATATCACGTGCATGCCGAATTGTTCGGAATTAATAAGCCAGGGGGGCAATCGCGCTAAAATAATTCCACCAAAACAGAATTGGATCTCAACTAAACCATAACTTTTGTAACGTTTCGTATCGCGCTAAGCACACAATAACTGGATCGCAATTGGAAAGTAACCGCCGTCAAATGAAAAAGTTTAACAAAGCTAGCTTTTGCTATGCCATGTCAAACTTACGTCTAAACGATTAGATTTACTTAAAATTTATTTAGTTTTAATTATTATATCTGATGCAAAATATTACTCATGGTTGATTTTACTTCAACCGAAGTTAAAACTTTAGCGCGATACGAAATGTGATCGAAACTAAACCATAACTTTAACTGGATTAGATACTAACAAGAGTGAAATTCTACTGTTTTATTTAGCGCGATTACCTCCCAGGGCATCACAATCAAATGGGTTAGGTTAGAACTACGATAAACCGCGTGCGATTCTAGAAAGCAAAGCGAGGTGAGAAGTACTTTCAAGTGGCAGTCGGTTACTAAGTGGTTAATTCAACCAGTTGGGTGCGACATTATATAAAAGAAATCCTCATCAATAGTCGGGCAGTAGCCCACAAGACATATTACCCATTAGGTGGTAGCGCACCAATTTTGTGTTTTTCGCGATATTTGATATTTCCTCATAAAAAGAGTTGCATGTTAATCAATAGGGTAATTCTTCAAATTTTTTCAGGCCTTAAAATTATAACTTATATAACTATTCTTGTAGCATGTGTCTATTATTAAGTGCTGAAACCTAACCAGAATAAATATACATGTAGTTATAAATCAATGGCAAAATAAAATTACTCTCATAGGATAAAAGTCAAGTGGTTTTCCGGCTATAGATCACGACCGGACAGACACATACAGAGAAGTTTTATTATTGTACCACGGATAAAGGCCTTCCTTGTTCTTCCAAACCTCTCTGTCTTGTGCAACCTCTGGCCGTGTTGGCCCTTCAATTAATTAGATCGTCACATCACTTGGTCTACCTCGAGGGCGATCTCTTTCTTCAAGTATCTAGTGAGTGACGATCTTTGCTTATCTCAATGAGTGGGTGTAATAGTGAGATGTGTCCGGACCATTCCCACTTCATCCTAGTTGTTTTTCTACAACTTCTGCTATTTAGGTTATGGAGCGCTGCGTGGATTTTCTAATTCTATCTGTACTATTAATACTGGCAAAGCACTCAACTAGCAAACAACAGTAGACTGAACCGAGGAGTTTCAATGCACCTATGCCCCAAGTGCATTCTCGTCGAGAGAAGTTGTGTTTTATAATTTATTAAGTGAATTAAAAAAAATATTATCTCGATTATGTGTACTTCTGAAAACAAAATGTTCTGCAAGAATCATTGCAATGTAAACAACGTGGCAATTTCTTTCGAGAGATGTACTTAAGTAGTGAAACTTGTAATTAAACTGAGAGTTCGCTAGTTAACCTCTGTTGGCAATATGGCCGCTACTTCAGCGCAATGCCTCGGCAACTTCCAACTTTAATTTAATTAAAGCAGCTTTATCTTTTAAATTAAAAACTTAAATGCAACAAAGTGACTTTAGTTACAAAATTTAAGTTTCAGGTTATGTTGAAATTATATTATATATATTTCATAAATAAAAATAGACGAATACAAAATATAAGTAACAATTATTTTATACCTAACTGTCTATAAAATTTCCCTATTGTTCAATTTTCCTTTTTGGCGCATAAACCGAGAGTTCAAAATGCTAAGTTCTAAATTCTATTTATTCTATTGAATTTACTAGTTAGGACTATTTTGCATTTAATTAATTACGTTCAGGCTGGTTTTAACATTGTTTATCAAGAACAAAAATGTAGCACAAACCGACAGTTCAAGATGCATTTAATTGTAATCAATTGAGTTTGGAACTAGTTTTACTGTTTTGCATTGAATGAATCAAACTCAGGCTGATATGAGCAATGACAAAAACGTATTGTAGAAAGTTTTGTGGAAAGTCGTTCACTTATTATATCTGAATTTCGTACAAAGCTTAAGTGGCTTCCCATTTCCTTCGCCGGAAAGAATAAGGAATTTAAAACGCTCTTTAAGATAAGAGGGGGTCTCTTATCTTAAAGAGCGTTTTAAATTCCTTCATAACACACATAATAGATCTCTGAGGTCATCGGAAAACCTGTTATTGGAGATGCCGATACATTCCACTAGTTTCTACGATAAATATTTTACTGTACAAGCAGTTCGGCTAGGGAATGACTTGCCCGTGTCCATAAGGCGTGCTCAAACTCTGTCCACTTTTAAAACTATGATAAGAAAGCACTACCTCTCTCTTTAAACATATTAACGTACATATTTATTGTATACTCTATGTAAATAGTGCACTGTAGGCTACTACACTATTTCTCTCTCCTTCCCCTTAGTATTCCATCCAAAGGTTGTCTGTAAAAGATCGCCCATTCTGTCACCCTTTGTAAAATCTTTATATTTATGTTCTGTAATCTATATGGTATACATAATAAAGAGTATTCTATTCTATTCTTCATCTATTGGCGCATTTGTAAACTAATAATTCAAACAATATAATTAATGTATTAAAGAAGAAAATCTTTAATAAATTCTCTAATAAGCTCGTTCGTAAGATATGTTATCCATCCAACTAGTTAAATTAGTCAATCGCTTGGTCTTTGGAAATACCCGCCCCACTTTGCTCTCTTGGTACGTACGCGGTTGTCACATTTCTAACCATTTGAACGGGGTTGTCGATCACTCAATCACTGAACGAACCATGTCTTCAAATCAAATCAATCAATCAGGCCGTAGGCTAAACGGTCGCCGTTTAGTTCAAAGGATAGGCGATAAACCAAAAGGCTTATTAAACCTACAGGGTGATTGCGTAACACACTACCAGTAACAATGGGTTTCATTTTGACAGTTCAATAACATTCATTGCGTTATTTACGTTGTTGAGCAGACACGTTTTCGAACAAATAAAACAATGGATTGGCAATTTGCTTCGAACGAACGCAATTAGTGTGCAGGTTAATGGCCTTTGTCGCAACCAACTGCAGCCTAATTACATAACGTGCTATTACTATTAGTTGGAATCAACGATTAGAACAAAATATTAGACAATAGTTTATTGGAACTTCACATATCAAGTATTTTTCTTCTTTCCCTCAAATTAGCTGGGGCTCGAACAACATGTTTTTGTCTTCCATTCTCTCACAGTTTTCACGTTTTCATTATCCCTCATCACAAAAAAATCAAAAGCATTACAGAAATAGATATCTTGTTTTCTGCTTAAACCTTTATGTACTGATATTAATTAGGAAACCCTCCGTTTTGATTAATTTGTCGGCAACATTTAATTAAAGCTTATGCGTGACGTAACCTAAAGAAGAACCTTTTGGCAGTTTTAGTGTCGCCTAATTTCCGAAACGTTCATGAATGAATATACAAGTAATGGTAGTTTTAGTACCAATATTATTTATACGAGTATGAAACAGTTGTAAGACTTTAGTATGAAGTGGTGCTCAGCTTGGGTAGGGTACCGTAACCTAGTGGCGGCGATTGGTAGTGGCGATCTTTCGCATCTGGCAATGGTACGGAGAACATGGGAGGTCATTTCCCTCATCTGGGAAGAAATAATGTTCAATAAGAAGGAGGTGGAGAAATCTTTATGCCCATACGCCCCTAGTCGCTGCAAGAGATGCCCTAGTCGTTGAGAGTCAGCAGTCAAATCCAGGGCACTGTAGTCACGGCTTTGCAGCTGGAGATACCCATCGGTCGCCGTCCGGAAAGGATCAAACTTGGGTCGACGGCACGTAGCGACGGGATCCACTAGGATCGATGCCTTCCAGGGCAGCAGGTTCCTCTAAAGAGAAACCGTCGGCCCTGGCACAAGCAAATAAGGCGAATTTTAGTAATTAATTATTTCCCACGCAAAAAGGGAACATATAAGTGCATAAAAAGTGGTTAAGTGCACCACTCTATATACATATCTTCTTCCGAACGCTCGGGGAATACGACCGTTGCCGAACAGTGACGAAGATTTCTATGCGCATTATCCCTTTGGGAGACCTGTAAGGGTGATGGGAAATGTTATAGTTAATTGTTATATTCCGTTCCACCATCGGACGACCCGTTGTACGTTGAGTTTCCACCCTTACGCTGTTAACACCTCTACGATCCATACGAAGCGTTTCGCCTGCTCTTTTATACCGCGTACATCGAGGTACCTACTGGAACAATTTGCCAGCGGCGGTGTTTCCGTCGGACTACAATTTGAGTGTCTTCAAGGCTATAGTGAATAAGCTCTTAACAAACTAGTGCGCCTTACCATCAACGATTGTATCACTGCTTACCATCTGGCGACATTGCGGTCAAGCATTAGGCATTCGTTTATAATTTATAAAAAAAATAATAATAATAATAAACGTAAGACGATGCCGCGCCATTGCAGGAGCTGGCGGGTGAGCGGCGGACAACCATAACAAGCTCATAACTTTGTTGTGATTTTTCATGACAGCTTTTTGAAATTTTATTTATTTATTTAATTTTATTCATAATTTCTTTACATAAAAATTGTTAAACCCTCGGGCTTCGTGAGGGTTTAGGGGTGATGGTGCTCGCTCACTAGAGGTGGGCGTTGTATGAACGAACCGTTTACCTAAACTGTTTTTTGTACGTGAACGATAGAACTAGTTTATAGTTCACAGATAAACTAGTTTATTCGTCGACTGGTTGACGAGTCCGTTGTCGTGTCGCGGTCGCTACGGAACGGACCGAGTGAACCCGAACATTGCCGACGCAAGCGAGGAGTCGCGACACCAACTGAATAGACCGCTTTCTTTACGCTCGCTTGTTTTACTAATTGACTATCTCTTTCTTTATCGGCACGTGCTCAACCTGTGACGTTTTGGTGGGAGCGCTACACGAGAAACGTCTCTATCGTAATAAGAATAAGAAATAAAAGTTGCGAATTTTGTTTGTTTTAGTAGTCTATAGTTTAATAAATTAGTTGTTGTTGGAAATTTGAAATGTTGCGTCGTCGCGCGGTGGACGAAATTTATGCAATAAAAATACAAAAAAATTAAAAACCCAAAAAAAAAAACGAAAGAAATTCATAAAATATAAAAATTTAAAAACCAAAAAAAAATTGTAAATATCTACTTGTAAATATTAAACTCATAATTTGATTAATGTACATAGTTGATTATTATGAATGAAAATGAACATATAATGCAATTAACTTTTAAATACGCCAAGTTTATTACATACCTACTAATTTAAATATAAGTATGCATAATAAGCTTGCCAGTCCTAAGCCTGGAAAAAGTACGAAGGGAAGTTCATTTCAACAATATGTCATTTCATTCTCAATAATCTCGTTTACCAAATGACGACGTATGTACATACCTATTCACATCGTCAAATTGGTAAACGAGACTTTCGTTCGTTCACGTTCACTAATCGTTTATGTGATGAAGTAGTCTTTTCGACGACGACGTAAACTAGTCGAAAATTAGACTGTTTTTTAAACTAGTTTATCGTCGACGGTAAACGGTCTCGTTGCGTCGACTGTAAAATCGTCAACGACCCACCACTATCGCTCACGTTGCGAGCTGGTAGAAAGAACTGCTGATGATGTAGGTCATGCGAATCCTCGGGCTTAGTGAGGGTCACATGACACTACGGGTCCCTACGTCTCAAGTTCTGATATCAAAAATGAAACATAGGTTTACTAAATCCAATGTTTATTCTACTATCCCTGAATACACAAAATGTAGTAAATTGAACCTTATTTCCTTAAAATATATATTACTGTCGGAGAATCTTGACACCGACTTCTAATTTTACCACTCAAATAAAAAGCGCCATCTATCGGCCCCTAATATAACTAAAATTACATTCATGTTCAAAATAAGATTGAGTTGACTGATAGATGGCTGAACATTCCGCCCACCAAGGACATTTTGTGAACATTATGTCCTTCACACTATTTAGTTAAAGCAATTACAAATTAAAGTTTACTCTTACTTAAAAACATTACAAGTTACAACACACATATACGTATTAAAGATATCCCTTAAAAAATAGACACACATAATAAAATATGCTTAAATTGCTAATGATAAGTTCCTACTAAAAGCTAATTTATAGGTAGCTACTAAAAGCTAATTTATAGCTAAGCTATAGGTAGGACACACAGTTTCGTAGTTGGTCGCTTAAATTTAGAACCGTTTCTACATAGCGTAACTACCCGTGTTAGGTTATCCAACCCTGGATGTTTCTCAACCACTGATACCAGACGGGGGTGCGGCGAATGTAGTAGTATATCCCGGGCCCCCGTCTCATGGTACTCGAAGGAATAGTGGGGTTTTGGTCGGTAGGAGTCCGACATAACCTTCCGTTAGTCGCGGGGGGTATCCATGAGGATTTCCCCACTAACAAAAAAAAAAAAAAAAAAAAAAAAAAAAAAAAAAAAAAAAAAAAAAAAAAAAAAAGGAGTTTGCGTAGACCACTTATACCGATGGAGCAGAGTGGATAGATATTCGGTAGACCAACGTCTCCAAAAGTGTTGCAGCATTTGTTGCACTAAATGCCACCTCTTTAGACTAGATATGTTAGTCTCTTCGTAATTTCTATCTGGGGCGTTTATAATAGGTTCCCCGATAAGAAAGTGTCCTGGCGTTAAAACATCACAACTATTGGAATCCGTTATCCTACATAAGGGACGTGAATTCAAACATGCCTCTACTTGACTTAAAAGAGTTGACAATTCTTCATAAGTCAAAGTAGAGTTTCCTATTACCCTGCGCATATGCCCTTTGCAAGATTTAATCCCGGCTTCCCACAAACCGCCAAAGTTTGGGGCATGTGGTGGAATGTAATGCCACGTTGTTCCCTCAGCAGCTAAAGCTGTAGCAATTTCCTTAGTTATAGTTGAATTTTCAGAGCGAAACATTGCATCTAACTCATTAGAAGCACCCTGGAAATTAGTACCATTGTCACTCCACAAATGTTTGCAGTGGCCCCGTCAAACAAATATATCCCTTATATGCGTGATGACCACGACCTTTAGATGTTCTTAGGTTTATCGGACCCGCATAGTCTACCCCACTGGTTTTAAATGGCCTGCTTGGTATAACTCGAGCAGGTGGCAATTGACCCATTAGCTGAGGTTTGGTTCTAGCTGCATACCTGATACAAGTTACGCATTTCCTTACATATGCCGTAACCAACCGCTTGGCTCCTAGGATGTAGTATTTCGTGATCAAATAGTTGAGCATGAGCTGTGGACCTCCATGAAGAGTTCTTTTATGCGCGTCTGCTATCAAGAGGTTGGTGAAGTGATCGTTACTGGGCATCATTATTGGATGTTTACGGTTGTGATTCAGATCTGAACATTCCAATCTACCGCCCACCCTCAAGATCTGTTTGGAATCCAGGTAAGGACTTAAGGATTTTAAGAACTTTTCCTTACAAATTTCCCCATTTTTTAGATTGGTGATCACCACTTCAAATGCCTTGCTTTGGCTAACCCTTATGCATGTCTCTGACGCTGATTCGAGCTCTTCTGCGGTAATATAGTTGAAGCCTTTCCTCGTGGTCTTTGGTTTTCTCAGTTGGAGAAACCGCTTCATATACGCCACTATGCGCAATAGTTTATCTAGTGATGAATATTTATCCCAGATAAAGTCGTCGGTATTCACTGATACGTGTACTCTTAGTTCCTCCATTTTAGTTGAAACTGATTTGAGTTTACCTGTTAGAATTACTGTATCTTTGAGGAACTCAGGACCTTCCAACCACATTTTAAAATGTATTAATTCTGAGGCGTGCATACCCCGTGATGCGCAGTCAGCTGGATTATTTTTTGATGTGACATGGTTCCATTGATGTGGTTCACTTATACATAAAATTTCCGAAACGCGATTTGCGACGAAGGTTTTCCACTTGTTTGGGTGACTGCTTAACCAAGCCAATACAATTTCAGAATCTGTCCAAAAGTGCAAGTTACATTTATCGATACCCATGACTGAGGATATTTCTGATATGAGTTTTGCTAACAGTACTGCCCCGCACAGCTCTAACCGAGGAATTGAGACTGTCTTTATAGGTGCCACGTTAGTTTTAGCAGTTACAAGAGTGACCGATATTCCACCATTAATATCGATCACTCGAGCATACACAACCGCGGCGTAGGCAGACTTTGATGCGTCACAAAATCCGTGTAATTCGATGTGTTTGTTATTGTGTTTCGTCTTCAACCATCGCGGTATGGAAAGCTCCGCTAAAACTGGCAATTGTTGTCGGTAAGTATACCATTCCTCCTTTATTTCCATAGGAATTTCTTCATCCCATCCTATTCCCGAGATCCATAATGCTTGTATTTGCATTTTTGCTTTTACGATGACTGGAGCGACCCACCCTAAGGGGTCGAATAATCTTGCGATGTCAGATAACATTTTCCTTTTGGTTACAGGTTCTTCTACTGGATGCAGCTGAACCAAATACTGGAATGTGTCAGATCCTCGATTCCAGGTGAGTCCTAGTGTTTTTAACATTTCATCTTGCTTGATCCAAAGTCCCTGTTCCGCACGATCTTTATTCTTCCCATTTATAATTTTTCCCAGAAGCTCATCACTGTTACTCGACCATTTTTGCAATTGAAACCCTGCTTTGGCGAGTATCTTTTCCATTTGGGTAAATATTTCCATTCCGTTTTCCACGGATTCACAACCTGTCATAAGATCATCAACATAAAAATCATTTAATATTTTCTCAGCTGCAAGAGGATATCTTTTTCCTTCATCGTATGCTAGTTGTTGCATAGCTCGAACCGCTAAGAATGGTGCCGCTGCAGTGCCAAACGTGACCGTCTGAAGCTGGTAATCTTTCAATTCAGAGTCCTTGTTTTCTCTCCATAAGATACGTTGAAAAACTTGATGTTTTGTCGCTATGCGTACTTGTCTGTACATCTTGACTACGTCTGATACCATGCAAATAGGATATCTTCTCCAACGCATCAATAGATGCCGCAAATCAGGTTGGAGACTTGGCCCAACAATTAGGTCATCGTTGAGCGAAATGCCGGTTTTTCCCTTGCAAGAAGCGTCGAATACCACACGCACCTTGGTTGTGTCTTTGTCATTTCTAACTACTGCGTGATGAGGTAAATATACAGCTTCGTTTGCTTGGTAGTCCGGTTTGCTTACCGGCCTCATATGCCCCAATTCGAGATACTCATTGATTACGTCTATATATTTAACCCTCAATTCCTCATTCCGGAGTAGTTTAGCTTCTAAAGCGTAAAATCTTCTCATTGCTATTTCTCTTGTTTTTCCATATTTGCAGCCTGGATCTTCAGTTCGGAACGGCAAGTTCACAACATAACGTCCACTATCATTCCTTGTAGTTGTAGTTGTAAATATTTCTTCGCATTTAATCTCTGCTTCGGTGAGTGCACGTTTCTTATTCACATTTGGTTCTTTCTCTAATTCCCAAAACTTTTTCAGGATTTCGTCATCGCCTACGAGGGCGTGCATCACGGTGATATCGGAAGACTTGTGGTAAGCGGAAGATATTGTTCCTGATATAATCCACCCCAGAGAAGTACGCTGAGCCACCGCACTGCAACCCGAAGCCTTCTTCAACCCGTTTTGTAAAACCTTACAATAAATTTCTGCCCCCAGCAACAAATCAACTTTATCTGGTTTATGATATTTGAGATCCGCTAACTGTATATCTTGGAATTGTACCCAATCTAAATGTGCTGTTTCCCTATTAGGCAATAAAGATGTTAGTGATTTTAAAACATATGAATTAACTTCCAATTCCACAGATGGATCAATCCTAGACCGTATTTTAACCTTAACAACCGAATTCAACTCTACTTTGTGGTTGACATCTATACCAACTATCAAACCCTTAGCTGGTGTTTTCTTTAATGCCAAGATTTGGACAATGTGTTCCGTAACAAAGGACGCTTGAGAGCCTTGATCTAACAAAGCCCTAACCGTGAACATAGACCCGTTATTTGATACAGCTTTCACTAAAGCTGTTGCTAATAAAACTTGGTTATTAGCTGAACCCTTTGAAAAACAAGCTACTACTTCTTGATTTTCTGCTCCAACCGTATGAGTGCCCTTCTCGCCAACCGATTCCTGCTCGCCTTTAGAATGCAACAAAGTGTGGTGTTTACGTTGACAAATTCTACAAGTGACTGTACACTTACAAAGCCTGGCAGAGTGGTTAGCCCCCAGACAGTTGAAGCATAAGTGCTTTTCTTGTACGAACTTACGCCGAGCGTCCACATCTTTACCAATGAACTGTTTGCAATTCCCTATCTTATGCTCTTCAGTACAAACAGGACAACTCGAAGCTACTGTGTGAAATACCTTTGCTTTAGTTGTATTCACATTTTGATTTGTACTCGACCTAGATTCTAAGAATTCAAATGCTCTGTACCTACTAGTTAAGAAGTCTTTGAATTGCTCAAACGTTGGTAGCATGGATGAATCATTGTTTGAAGTTACCCTTAACTCCCATTCCCTGCGACTATCTGGATCCAACTTAAGTGTTAGGATATGAATGATTAATATATCTTTAATTGCTGTGTCATTCAAATCCAGATTGATAAGCGCATTTAAACAATCAGATGTGGTATCCATTAGATCCTTTAAGCCACTAGCTGATTGATTGGTTATGTTTCTTTGACTGAACAAACGTTTTAAGATACAATGTGAAAGATATTTTTTATTATTGTAACGACTTTCCAATTGAGCCCAGCACTTATCATAATTTGAATCGGATATTGGAATGTGTCGCAAAAGTTGCTCTGCCTCACCTGTAAGGTAGCCTTTTAAGTAATGAAGTTTTTGCACTTTATCTATTTTATCGTTTTTGTGAATCAAAGAAACAAATAAATCTCTAAAGGTGATCCATTCAGTATATTTCCCAGAAAAAGTTGGGATTGTTATTCTAGGCAATTTTATGGGCATGTTTCTACTGTCCGAATTTGATGACGACCCCGCAATCGGAGAAGCATCGTTACTACCCTTGAATGCATTTAAAACAGTTTTTAATTCGCATTTCACATCTAGATATAATTCCTCGGTGTTGAAGTAAACATCGTTTGTAACATAAGGCGACTTTGTTAACTCAATTGATTCACAATCTTTAATCATCTGTGTATGTGTCAAGCTAAATTGAGCCCACAGCTCTTCAACGTTTTCTAACCTGGCTTCTACATATGGTTTGGTAATCCTATCCTTGGGTGACTTCTTGAAGTTACTTTTAGCTTTCGACAAACGAGCATACAGGTCATTCTGTACCTTGACATAAGTTTGCAATTGAGACATTTTTACAACCTTTTTTATGATATAAATCTAAGTCAATAACAATATAAAACATTCAAGGAAAGTTATCTAAGTCCATATGAACAATTAAAATTACTGAAGGTAAGACGATTTTTTTTTTTGCAAATATTCTAAGTCGATGTAAACAACAAAATTTTTCTAAGTGTTTGGACGTTACAAATTTAAAAAAAAATCGGGCATAGGTTCCCCGTCGGAACGCAATTTGCCTTAAATCTAACTAAGTCTAAGATTACGTTGCACAATCACTAAGTTAATTTTCACTTTAATATTAAGATCACTTTTGCTTGGCAGGAATGAATTTTAAAAGTACTCACGGTTTTCGCTTGTAACACTTAGCTTTAACCACTAAAGTCGCCTGCAGTGCAGCGCCTCCTTGCTGCTGTTGCGTTGTATGTTCTGCTCCCTCCGCGCGTCCCGCTGCTGCTGACTCCGAGTCCGGCCGTTGGTCGACCGCTTTGACACCGGAACAACTCCTCTTGAATTGGGCACGTTCGGGCTGATGCTATCCTTATTCACAGTAGGCTTAGCATCTGATGATGAACTGGTTCCACAGGTTACCATCCGGCTCGAAGGACCATGTTAAACCCTCGGGCTTCGTGAGGGTTTAGGGGTGATGGTGCTCGCTCACGTTGCGAGCTGGTAGAAAGAACTGCTGATGATGTAGGTCATGCGAATAGGGACACGAAAAAAGTATCGATACTTTATGGTATCGAGTAGATTTTTTTCGATACCGATACTTTTGTACTCGATACATTTGTATTCGATACTTTTACTTATCAAGTACTTTTGACGAGGTATCGTATCGAATAATTTCCGTTGCCGGTAGGCTGCCGGATTCACATTTCACTTGTTTGATTCTAACTCGTTTGTTCAATTTTTATTGATTCCTCCAACTTCAATACACTTAGAATGATTGTTTTCGAAAACTGGAAATACCGTCGACTGCAACAGATCAAGCTATCTGAAACTGACAAATATTGCCACTCTACCATGAACATTACTATGATACTTTAGCGATAAAGTTGAAAATCCAATAAATGTAGCAGCTTGATGTGCTGTCTTCTGTAGGTACAATTATTAAAACCAGTAACCGGCTATCGCTAAAAAAGCTGGACAAGCTTCTTTTCTCGAGCGATTATACTGAGAAGGAATGAGATATATAATATTTTAGATTAAAAAAATGTGACTTTACGTACTGGTGGTATCTATTTGTCTAATATTTACATAGGTGCGACAGCAAGTCAAGCTACCCGAAACTGTCAAAAATTCCCAATCAACCTTGAGTCATAATGCTTTAGAGATAAATATAAAATTCTAATAAAGAAATCTGACAGATTGTGTGTGGTAGCTTGATGTCCTGTCGTGTGTACCATTTGTTATTTTTTCATTTTGCCTGAATGTAGGTAACAACGATACTTACTAACATTGACAAACTAAAGTATGGCTCGGTATTATACTTTGAGGTATCGATACTTTTGTGTCGATTATTTTACGAACACAATACTTTTTTATCGATACTACTCATGAATAGAGTGCCGGTACTTTCTATTTGATGCCGTGACCCTACTAACGTATGGCGTACGCCCTGCCTGAGAAACGAACTCGGTACTTTGAGGTATCGATACTTTTGTGTCGATTCTCTTACAAGCACGATACTTTTTTATCGATACTACTCATGAGTACAGTATCGATACTTTCTATTCGATACCGTGTCCCTACATGCGAATCCTCGGGCTTAGTGAGGGTCACATGACACTACGGGTCCCTACGTCTCAAGTTCTGATATCAAAAATGAAACATAGGTTTACTAAATCCAATGTTTATTCTACTATCCCTGAATACACAAAATGTAGTAAATTGAACCTTATTTCCTTAAAATATATATTACTGTCGGAGAATCTTGACACCGACTTCTAATTTTACCACTCAAATAAAAAGCGCCATCTATCGGCCCCTAATATAACTAAAATTACATTCATGTTCAAAATAAGATTGAGTTGACTGATAGATGGCTGAACAAAAATACTGGACACATATTTCGAATTTCGCATATACAAAATACGTTGTACCTATAACTTTTGTGCGGACATAATCCTCCTTATTCATAAACGCTGCTGAAAGTTAACTAGTGACTAGGTTTTCGATTCTTTAACCATACATTTTTGAGCTTTTAACGTCACTTAATTTTAATCATCCTTTAGACATAAACACCACAGTGTTTAAGGGGTTTATTCATAATCGATGATTAAAGTTGAGTGACATACAAATGTCCAAAATGTATGTTTAAACAATCGCTAATCGCTAAAATTATAAACGCTGCGTTTTGAACAGTGGAATCCCTGCCGATAATCATCAGATCAACGAATTCTTACACCAAATGCAATAAAAGGGTTTAATGAAATGCAAAAAGGGGTGAAATAGCATTAATTATTGATGTCAGGTATGTAGTCATAATCCCTAAAGGACAGCATATATGGAGATTTTTAAAAGGGTCTATATAGTGAATTTTGCGATAGATACGCTTCATAGAAATGCGAATCTTTGTGAGTTTGTGTGTATCTGAGTGGGTGGACAAATTTAAATTAGGTGCTTAGACGGTTTATAACCAGAATCAACATAATTCTAGGATATTCAAAAGCGATCTAAACTTAGCCTGGTAAACCTGTGGGGCACAGCTAGAATAAATATAATCTTGAGGTAGAATTGATTTTTAGATTGAAGTCAGGATTTTCTACTAAGAAACTTAACACTTCTGAATAAATAATATTCCATTCTATTGTCACACATTTTCAGAAAATGTTATTTTATTTTTAATATTCATGGCTGTTCCAAAGTAGGATCTTCTATAGCAAAAACATATTTTTAACACGCACTAATATATATTATTGTATGTGTATTTATATCATATGTAGTTAACACCACTACGATCCGGACGAAGCGTTTCGCCTCCTCCTTTATACCGCGTACATCGAGGGACTGGAACAATTTGCCAGCGGCGGTATTTCCGTTGGACTATAATTTGAGTGTCTTCAAGGCTAGCGCTAATCTCAAGAACCACTGGTCCGATTTGAAAAATTCTTTATGTGATGGATAGCCCATTAATCCAGGAAGGCTTTAGGCTATATACTATCTACAACATCACGCTGCAACCAATAGAAGCGGAGTATATAAAAAAATGAAACTTCTTTCGCTCCATCTGTATGTATATATATATGTGTATTGTGTGTACAAAATATACATGTATACACATATACATATATTAATTTTTCTATAAATATTTAAATTTATTTTATGGTTTCATTGGTAAATTAATATTTTTGCATAGATCTTCTATTTTTATTGAAAAAAAAAAAACTCGTTGTAGACCTTGTAGTACCAAGCTCGCGCCACGGGCGCCTCTGTGCTTACATCCCCCACTTAACTTCCGTTCGCCTTGCCCGATCACTTTTCGTAACGCTTACGTCATGCGTTCGCCAGCTTACTCCCGTCAAGCGTGCGTAAAGAAGTTTCACTTCAAAAACATATCAAAACCTACGCAGGTGAAACCGCGGGGCGCAGCCAGTATACAATATGTCTGTAACTTTATTTTCACCTACTTCTACGAGTCTGATTAACTTGAAAATTTGCACAGGGGTCAAGGGACGATGACATTACAATACCTACTATAAAAAAAATGTTTTCTACTAAATTAAATAAAATTAAACCTGTTTTTTTACAACCATAATTTATTTATTCAACTTTATTTTATGTTAGCGTACACTGTCCCGCTCGTGGGCTCTTCCACTTTAATTTTAATAAACTTTGCTTAAAAAGAAATTGATACCTGACTAATCTTGTCAACATGTTGTAAACAAGGCTTGAAAGAAGGTAATTGATGTTACTACTCTATATTATACAATTCTTCCACCTTGACAGGCTGTAAGGAAGGTACAGGATCCAATTTTGTTTACATCATTGTAGGTACCACGAACCCCGGAAAAAGCGTTTGAACATTCAATAATCCACTTAGCGAGTATGTGCGATGTTTTCCTTATCTAACATGAAGGAAGCAGAAAATCTTCCATTAAAAAAAAAATATCTTTTCGAATCGAATTTCATACAGGCCGTACGTTTGGCAAACGAGTAATGAATTGTAGAATAGATAATACATATTATCTATGTAGTTCAAATGAGGGAATTATTTTAAAATATACTTTATGTGTAATATGATATTATATACCACAAAATTTACATTCAAAAAATATATGAGAAGACCGATGCCCCCATAGAAAATAAAATTAATAATCTGTAAAAAAATGTCTCAAGAAAAAATATATTAAACGCACCACACCACAATATCAGCACCGCATGCCACACGCGCCTGATCGTGACGGTCTTAAACCCAGTATACGAGCGTCCGAACGCCCTTCCGAATGTTCTTTAAACCAGCGGTCAATCTACGCTGCTTGTAATGCACCCTTTTCCTTCACTATATGCGTCGCCCCAGTGCGAACGCCCCATGCCCGTGCGCGAGAACAACCTGTTTCGGCCCGACTCCTAGATTACAACATTAACGCGTCCATATGCGTAAACGACGTCCATCCGCTATTTTTAATATACACCGTCTCGCCCCAGAGAGGTATGCATCGCACCGTACGCGACGAAAACTTTTCTCGGTCTGAGACTCTGAGCCCATGACGACTCACGCGTCGTTAAACCCCGCCTCCTCAGTGTTGTCAGGGAGGCCGGCCATGTTTTACCAAACTGACCGTTTTATTCTAAACACTTTATTACTTCTGAATTATGTATGAATCAATGTATGTTGTTTGCTTGTTTTTAACCGACTTTAAGAAAAGGCAGAGTCTCAATTTCACTGTACTTTTATTTTTTTATTTTTTTTATGTTTGTTACCTCAGAACTCCATTATTTATAAACCGAATTGCAAAACTTTTCTTTTATGTAAAATAATATATTTATAGATGGGTCCCATGTACATTTATTATATCAGGTTTCTAAAAGAAAATTAGGAGTAAAATGACTTTTTACAAATTATCAACTGCCTAGTCATTATCCAACTAATTTCTGGTGCTACAAAACTGTGGAAAATTTAAATATTTCATCATCAAGTTTTCCCAACAATGTTTACAATGGAAGCTGACCTTAATGAATTCCAATCTAACCAGAGATTGGAAAGCAAAAATAAATACAAATTTGAATATTTATTATTGCGTGATATAAAAGTCTATCACAGCTATGAAATGTTAATATATATATATTTTTTGCTATTATAATGGTGTTGGGAAGTATCGCAAAAAATACATGCCTCTGTAGGCACGTAAGTCTAGGTATGTATTAAGTCTGGGTATGTATGTCACACGTGTCGTTATTCGCAAATACTTAAATAGCTATGATTAATTTCATGAATCTTGTTTACTTGTCATAACTACTTATTTTATTTGAATCATCTAAATTTCCTTTCTATGTGTGCAATATGCATTGGATCACACAATAATAATAATTAATGTACTATAAATAGTCTTAAGTTTATACAATAAAGAGCATTACTGAACACGCATTCGTAGACATAACTACACCTCTTTTGTCCTATATTGGAAGCCAGATTATACCCGTTTTATTACAAACTAGAACGCCACGGCTCATAAATTCAAAGGCAATCATAAAATCTTTACGATATTCAAAAGTATTTTGTTTTCTATTGTTGGTCTGCAAACCAATACTTCAATAACTTATGATTTTGTAGATTTTTACAGAAAAAGTTGGAATATAATGAAACCCTAATTTGATGGATTTTTATGACTAAGTTCTTCCAAGACGTTCGACAGTGCCTTTGCCTGCGCAGAATATAAATAAAAAATCACATGTTAAGCTATTGCATAGCTTCTATCGCGGGCCTTGAGCGCGGGGACCGAATCCAGAAATTCCGTAACGAAAAAACCTCACGCTCCCCACTCCGACGGGCACGGAGGTGTGGCTTGAAGACCGTACATCGTCTAACGTCGTTTCAGTTCGGCAGTCTTCGGCACGGTATGTTTGGTGCGTGCGACTACATCTTCTGAAAACAATTTATATATTTTCAAAAAGAGCATGCATTTTGCAGGGCTCGAACTCAGTTCTACACACTTGCCATGTTACTGATAGGCGCGATGTGCTAAACTTGCTATTAATTTCCCCTCTGAAATAGGTCTTCTATAGAGATATGTCATAGACGTCATCGACGTTGTCATGGCTACCTTAAAAACTTTTCATATAATTAATTATTAAGTACTTTTATTCAAATTAATTTAATAGTGTTTTTATAAAATAGCTTTTTTTTAACGGAAAAGCTAAGATGAATGTCACGCTAATTTTTCATTGGACTTTTAAATTATTTATAGTGTTGTTTACTAAATAAAAGCGCGTGATTTTATAGAGCCGCCATTATTGTGAAATATTTTTTTAAAGAATTTCTATAATTTGTTACACGTGTTATTGGCAAAATTGTGGTATCTATCCACAGGGACCAGATCAAGAGTTGAAGTTGAAGTTTTTATTAAATAAAATATTACAGAAAGATGTCGGTGAACAATGTTAATACGAGTACATTTAAGTGTACGAGTTGTAATATTGTTATCTCCGAAACGAAACAACGAAAGTTTAATAAAAATATGCTCGTCGGCTTTTTCTGAGGAAGACATTGATGAGGCAAAAAAGTTATTGTTTGTTGCTACGAAGACAAGACAAAAACATGTATCGAGGCATGTATGTAATTGCATAAATTGATACAAAATGCTATGCGATAGCTTTACCGCGGCAGTCCCCGAGTGCCACACGTCTTTTTTTTTCCCAGAGGTTAAAGTATCCCCATACAAAATTCAAATACCACCAGAGATAGAAATATAATCAGAGAGTAATCTGAACACAAAACAAAAGATATTTTTTACTATAAATATATAATCCTATCCTACTAATAAAAACAGGAGAGACACAGGTATGTAGGGATGGATGTTTTTATCCGGCATGATGTCTGGTGAAGTCGTACGGAGGACGGGTCTGAGCAGTTGTGTTGCGATGTGTGCCGGGTACGATGCGCCAAAAGTTGTGTTGGGAGTTTGGTCGGGGAGGGTCTTCAGATCAATCTCCCTTTAGCGCAGCATCATTGATCGCGTTGTTGGGTTTAACATTGCATCACCTCACTCAACAGCCGTCTTCCTTCCTATTCGCTCAGTTCTTCTGACTGAATAGACTCTTAATAAACTAGCGCGCTTTACCATCAACGATCGCATTACTGCTTACCATCAGGCGGGATTGCGTTCAAGCGCTAGTTTATAATTATTAAAAATAAAAACTAATCTGCTAGCTATCACAGAAACAGCGGAGCGCTACTTGTAATTTCATAAATTACTTTTTTTTTGACGTGATGACGTCTATTAAATCGGTATGCTGGTAGTCATTCGCGAAAACGGCGTAACGGCCGAATCTGACGCTACACGGAGTCCACGCCTACTAAAACTAACCTTAGCCTTGTAGCTTTAGAGTGCAATATTATTCACCTACGTCTAGACGTAGCGTGGGTAGGCCCCCGACAAGGTGGACCGACGACCTGGTGAAGGTCGCGGGAAACCGCTGGATGCAGGAGGCGCAGGACCGGTCGTCGTGGAGAACCTTGGGGGAGGCCTATGTCCAGCAGTGGACGTCTTTCGGCTGAAATGATGATTATTTACCTAAAAGCACGGTTGTAAACAATTAGTAGCAGTTTTTCGCATACATGATTAAAGCATTGATAGCCGACTGGTGAAACGCTCGGATTAATATCGACTCACTCAAGAGGTGCCGCGGATCGATTCCTGACGGCAACGGACGTTTTTTATCCTTTTTAATTTTTTTTATGTTTATTTTTTTTGTTTTTTTTTTGCTTTTTGTTTTTTTTTTTGTTTTCCCTTCATTTCATACTTTTCGTACCATCGACCTATCCTCAATAAGATCACCGACGTAACAAACAATTAAACTTCGCTATATGTTACTTTCTAATGCATATACAATATTAATTTTATTGTAACTATAAACTTCTGTATGAAGATGAATGAATGTATGTTCATATGTATGTGCAATCATATGCTTATTGTATTTAGTGTGCAAGGGCACATTACTCATAATAATTAATTTATGTATAACTTCAGAAGCAGAAAATTTAAACAAACTATTAAATAAAAATATAAATGTTATACATTACTTTATTTTAAATAATTTCATTGCACCCAGAAAAAATTACCATGTAATAGACGTTATCACGTTCAAATATCGGCAGTAGACGGAGTTCTACAGACAGCCAATTTTTATTGGCGTCCCTTTCCCGCTAACATTTACCGCGCTTTTTACGTTTTCGAAATTAACGTTGGCGGCATTTAAAATAGGGCGCGAGTACATTTCGATAGGAGTCTTGTGTTGAGTGGACTGGGTCATTTCTTGATATACTTCTTTTGTAACTATATGTAAAGTTGTTGTGATAAATACTTAATGTAAGTTTTTTTTATAAATTATAAACCAGCGCTTGACCGCAATCCCGCCTGATGGTAAGCAGTGACGCGATCGTTGATGGTAAAGCGCGCTAGTTTATTAAGAGCCTATTCACTCTAGCCTTGAAGACACTCAAATCGTAATGTGACGGAAACACCGACGCCGGCAAATTGTTCCAGTCCCTCGATGTACGCGGTATAAAGGAGGAAGCAAAACGCTTCGTTCGGATCGCAGTGGTGTCAACAACGTAAGGGTGGAAACTCGCCGTACGACGGGTCGTCCGATGATGGAACGGAGATGGGGGAATTAAATCATGCAATTCCCTTGCACACTCACCAGAATGCATCCTATAGAAGACCGAAAGGCTGGCTACTCTACGCCTGTGCTCCAGACTTTGGAGACCGTTTCGAGTTAAGTCTGGGTCGCCAATCAGCCTCTTCGCACGCCTCTCCACCGAATCCAAAGTGGCAAGGTGACATTTCGCAGCACCAGCCCAAATGTGGCTGCAGTGCTCCACATACGAACGGACCTGTGCTTTGTATAAAATTAGAAGCTGCCCAGGTGTGAAGTACCGCCGGACCTTCGCGATGACGCCTAGTTTTCTGGCAGCCACCCTGGCCTTGGACTCAATGAACCGCCCAAAGTTAAGGCTCGAGGAAATCTCAACTCCCAAAAGCTGAAGGCGGTCGGTACACTCCAAGGATACATTCTGAAAAGTAGGAGTCAAGGTGAACGGGCTCCTTTTGGCGGTGAAAAAGACACGCCTGTGTTTTGGCGGCATTGAATGCTACAAGATTGGCATTGCCCCATTCGGAGACTGCCTGCAGTGCAGCACTCACACGCTCTACCATGGCCTCTCTTTCGGATCGGATTGTTTCCTTACTAGCCCGAGCTTCCGGCAGGTATCTCTCCACAACTGTGCTGTCATCTGCATACCCATAGATACCGGGCATCAGCAGAACGTTAATATGCAGCAGGAACAGAGTTGCAGAGAGAACAGACCCCTGAGGAACACCGGCATTGGTCGACATGGGCTCAGATGAACATCCGTCGACAACAACTCGGAGGGACCGTTCAGTCAGGAAGTCTTTTACCCAGCCAGTCAGGCCAGCGGAAATGCCGTACGCTGGAAGCTTACTCAAAAGGCCAGCGTGCCATACCCGGTCGAAGGCCTTCGAGACATCAAGGGAGACGGCAATCGCTTCCCCATTTTTCTCGAGGGCCTCGCCCCACAAGTGAGTGGCATACACTAGTAGGTCCCCAGTTGACCGATTGCGTCGAAAACCGTACTGTCGGTCACTGAGGAGATCGTTACCTTCCAGGTATGCCAAGAGGCGCGAGTTCAACACGCGCTCCATAATCTTGCAGAGTATGGAAGTTATTGAAATCGGCCGATAGTTGGTAGGATCGGCACGACTACCCTTTTTGGGCACGGGCTGCACGTTGGCAAGCTTCCAGGACTTGGGCACTATACCAGTCCTAAATGAGAGGCGATACAGGCGCGTCAATACAGGAGACAACTCGGGCGCACAAGCCTTAAGAACAATCGCTGGTATACCATCTGGACCACTAGCCTTATTCACGTCCAGACGACACAATACTCTCAGAACCTCCTTGTTTCTAATGCGAACCTCCGGCATTGAAGTTCTGCAATGAGGTAAATTAGGTGGAGTAGCATTGCCAGTGTCAAGACGCGAACTATGGGCAAAGAGAGATGCAAAGAGACCTGCTTTCTCTCTCGCCGTATGGGCCAGTGCTCCATCAGGCCTAACCAGCGGAGGCAGTGTGGGCCGACAGAAGTTCGCCTCGACCGATTTGGCTAGGGACCAGAAAGATCTGCTACCGGAAGGGTGCGCAGAGAGCTTGTTACCAATGTTAGTAATGCGGTCGAAGCGAGCCTTCTTAAGCGCCTTTTTGTAGGACTTGGCAGCACGGTTAAAGGCTCTCTTCTTTGAGCTTAGATCCAGAGCTCCGCGGTCACGAGCGTCAACCCAGGTGAGGAATGCCGTGTGCTTACGCTGTTCAGCTTGAGCACAGTCGGCGTTAAACCATGGGCTAGCCGAGGCACCGACGGGCACGTCACTGAAGGGGATAAAATACTCCATAGCTTGACGCACCACGTCGGTTATAGCGTCCGCACAACTCGATGGATTGCTAGAAGAGAAGCAGATCTGCTGCCAAGGATAAGATGCAAAGAAGTGGCGCATCTCATCCCAATCTGCTGACTTGTAACGCCATATTCGCCGCTCACCACGCGAGTCGCAATCAGGTGGGGAGAAGGACGTCACAGACTTCACCAGACAGTGGTCTGAAGTTCCTAACGGTGAGGAAACTGTAACAACACATCTGTCCGGATCAGTGGTCAGCAGAAGGTCCAGACAATTGGCGGTATGACCAGCCACATCAGGCACCCTAGTCGCTTCTTCCACCAGTTGGGAAAGGCCCATTGATAGCGCAAAGTTTCGCGCTTCTCTCCCAGCGGGGTCGGTCCTCTGGTATGGGAAAAGCCAGTCTTGATGGCAGGCATTAAAGTCCCCCAGAGCGACGAACTGTGCGTCAGGGTGCCGATGCAGTGCATTGTCAGCAGCCACACTGAGGTGGACAAATAGTCGAGCTGTCTCCTGGTCACCGCTGTGCGATCGGTAGACACAGGTGTAGACAATTTTGTCCACACCAGTCAACCAACAGCCATAAGGACGATAGATGAGAGTCTTCGAGGTGACGGAAACGCCGGCAACAGATGTCATTGCGGACATACACACAAACCCCGGCACGCTGCAGGAAATGATGCTCCAAAGAGTATCCCGGGTAGTTAAGGTATGCCGCATCAGACGGACATCTGATCTGGGTCTCCGTCAAGAAAAGTAGGTGGGGCTTTTCAGTCTCAAGGTGGTGATGGACTGCATCGATATTGGAGTGCAGACCTCGAATGACCTCGAACTTTAAGCTAAGTATTATTTTGATATTATGAACTAACACCCATGCCACCTGGCAACTTTGGATTCGGTAGACAGGCATGCGAAAAGGCTAATTGGCCACCCAGATTTAGTTCAAAACGGCCTCCGAAGCCTGGAGCACAGGCGAAGAGTAACTAACCTATCGGTGTTCTAAAGGAAGTTTTTTTAGAGAGTTTGCGTGGGAATCGTATGACTTATTTCCCCATCTCCATTCCATCATCGGCCGACCAGTCTGAGAAATATTTATTACGTTTTAACAATGCCAGAGACGTTCGGATAAGATAGGTAGGTTTACAACATAAGAGTATTTTATAATTAGCTGGAATATTAAGGCGACAACCGGACGAGCCGGAACCGAACCGGACGACCAATACCTCTGCAGCATGGTGTCAGACAGGGAGATGTTATCTCCCCGAAATTGTTCACCGCTGCATTGGAGGATGTCTTCAAGGTTCTGGACTGGAAAGGACTGGGCATCAACATCAATGGTGAGTACATGACACACCTTCGGTTTGCTGATGATATCGTAGTCATGGCTGAGACCGCGGAGGACCTGAGTACAATGCTCGAAGACCTCAGCAGAGCCTCCGAGCGAGTCGGTCTTAAAATGAACATGGGCAAGACGAAAGTCATGTCTAATGCCCATGTTGTACCGACTCCTATAAAGATTGGAGACTCTGTTCTCGAAGTTGTTGACAGTTACGTGTACCTGGGACAAACTATCCAGTTAGGAAGGTCCAACTTCGAGAAAGAGGTCAATCGTCGAATCCAACTCGGCTGGGCTGCTTTCGGGAAGCTACGTAGAATCTTCTCGTCCGAAATACCGCAGTGTCTCAAGACAAAAGTCTTCGACCAGTGTGTGTTGCCAGTGATGGCTTATGGAACTGAGACGTGGTCGCTAACAATGGGCCTTATGAGAAGGCTCAAAGTCACTCAAAGGGCAATGGAGAGGGCTATGCTTGGGGTTTCCTGCGCGATCGAATCAGGAATCAGGAGATCCGCAGAAGAACGAGAGTAACCGACATAGCCCGAAGAATTGCAACACTGAAGTGGCAGTGGGCTGGACAAATTGCCCGTAGGACCGATGCCCGATGGGGCCGAGGGGTTCTCGAGTGGCGACCACGCACCGGAAGACGTAGCGTGGGTAGACCCCCGACAAGGTGGACCGACGACCTGGTGAAGGTCGCAGGAATCCGCTGGATGCGGGAGGCGCAGAACCGGTCGTCATGGAGAACCTTGGGGGAGGCTTATGTCCAGCAGTGGACGTCTTTCGGCTGAAATGATGATGATGATGATGATGAACCGGACGAGACTGAGACTGAGATGATTCGCCAGGTAAAACAAGAGGAGATTCAACGCAATCTTGGAACTGATCGTCGGCTAGTACCTCGGACGGCTCGGAATGCTTCCGTCGGAACCATTAGTTGAAACTCTTTCTGATTCTTCTGCGAGATTCACACTAGTGGAAGGACATATCAATGAACTCCGTCTGCGCTTAAGTGATCTACATGTTAATGTATTTCCCTACCTGACGCATCGAGAACTCTGTAATCTGTAACACCCATACTCTCAACAGTCAAGGCTCCCACTTATTGCAAGCGTTTCCCCTGTTGTGAAATGCTCTGTATTTCTGTAGTGTAGAAGAAAATTATTTAAAAACAATAAAATGTCTAAGTTGCTTCTAATTGCCTTCTTAATTGTTCGTTTAACTAAACGTACTGCATTTTCTGCAGCGATATTGGAGGTGGAGTGGAGACGGCTCGCTTCCATAGAAGGTATACCTTGTTTCGGTCCAAAAATCGTAACCAGAGGTTTATGATCTCAACGTAGAAGAAATCGCCTACCGTACACATACTGGTGTATTTTCTCTAAGCTGAAAACAATAGCTAGTGCTTCCCGTTCGATCTGCGAATAGTGTTGTTCGTCGCTCGAAAGCGCTCTCGATAAATAAACAATAGGGCGTTCGAGTACGCAACCGGTAGATGCCACCACTGGTTCCAGCTGACTTAGTACTCCACCTATACCCTTATAACTTGCGTCACATGTTAAAATTAAGATCTTATCTGGATCATAATGAGCGAGCACTTCAGCACTAACGAGTAATGATTTTACTTTTTTAAAAGCTACTTCACAGTTGGTATCCTATTCCCAAACGACTCCTTTCTTAAGTAATTTGTATAAAGGCGCGAGAATAGTGCTTAAACGGTTAACAAATTTCGCATAGAAATTAATCGTTCCTAAGAAAGCCCTCAACTGTGAATTATTGTTGGGCTGTGGTATTTTAACTATGTCCTCCACTTTTTCTGGGTCGACCTTAATTCCATCGGAAGATATAACATAAACGAAATACTTTACTTCGATAGTTAAAAAAAAACAGTTATTTGGTTTGAGTTTCTTTCCAATAGAATGCAAACGATGAAAAACCCGTTGTAAAATATTAAGATGGTCAATAGTATTCCCTCCTTTAGTTCCTATAATGACATCTTCAAGAAAAATATCCACATAAGGGATATCATTTAAAAGATTCGACATGATTCTTTGAAAAAATCTAGGGCTCGAAGCTAGACCAAAAACTAACCTTTTATATTTAAATAACCCCTTGTGACTGATAATTACTGTCAGATTATCGAGATCATATAACTCAACTTGGTTATAAGCCTGTGGATAAATCGATTTTTGAGAAAATGGACGTACCGTTTAACTTAATAATAATAATAATTTATCATTTATTCTCTCTTCACAAAGTTGATTTGTAATAGTGTGTACAAAAAAAAAGTATCAGCTGAATTCCACCTTTGTGAGAGACTGGTGCCTGCTATGAACTTGACTTGAACTTGACTAATAAGTCCTCGATACGTGGTAACGGATACAAATCTACAATCAGAACTGGGTTCAAAGTAACTTTATAGTCTGCGCAAATACGGAGTCCACCATCAGCCTTACGCACTGGTACGAGCGGAGTAGCCCAGTCTGCACTGTCGATGGGCTCGATGACGCCGTCACGCAAAATTCCGTCCAGCTCAGCTTCGACGCGGTCCCGTAGCGCGTACGGCAAGGGTCGAGCGCGCCAGAGCACAGATGTCGCTCCCTCCCGCACACGCAATTTTCTTAATTCTAAATAGCACTGATGTATAATTTGCCTGAACTAGGTAGAATTTGTGCTTCAGGTTTAAAAGTGCTTATTATACATTTTTATTTAGCAATAAATTAACAATAAAAGCAGTACGTAAAAATCTAGGACACAACGGAAGTATACAGTGATATTATTAGTATCCCATTGCTTACATAGTATTATTAGTCTATTAATATAATGATTGAAAGTGATGATGATGAAAATCTTGCCGCCAAGCGATTTGTCGTGTTCCGACATGATGTCTGGTGAAGCCGTACGGAGGACGGGTCTGAGCAATTGTGTTGCGATGTGTGCCGGGTACGATGAGCCAAATGTTGGGTTTAACATTGCATCACCTCGCTCAACTGCCATCTTCCTTCTAGGCTAGCGAGAATAGGCTCTTAATAAACTAGCGCGCTTTACCATCAACGATCGCATCACTGCTTACCATCAGGCGGGATTGCGGTCAAGCGCTAGTTTATAATTATAAAAAAAAACACACTATAAGTAGGTCTTCAGTCTGCTCACATGACAAATCTTGTAGATAATTAAAAACAACATTATTACACTTAAAATAATTCAAATTATAAATACTTAATACTCTATTTAATCTATTGTATAAAACGGGCACTAAAAAAGCATAGAATTTGTATGTAAATGCATATTATTTAGAAATAGAGGTTGAGTTGCACACTATATCATTCCGCCTGTTGTTAATTATATAATCATTGTAAGTAAGCATAGCATGCTTTTTAGTGTTATGTGCAATATATAAATTTGCAGAACTCAAAATATTTGCAGGATTTAAATAACTGGAAGGTAGAGAAAACGAAAGGCAGAATATTTGCTACTTTTAGAACAGCTCTTTGTGCATGTTCCAGGAAGAATAGATTTTGATGTCCCACCCCATGATGTTATGCAATACTGAAGTATAGACTGACATAGAGCAAAATAAACTTATTTTACAAAGTTGGTGTCTGCAATGGAGCGCAGTCTTTTGAATAAAAAAGATGTTTTTTATTCAAATATGTTGTCTATAGGATAGTGTGTTGTCAACAAACACTCCAAGATATTTTAGACACTTTGTTTCAAGGATTCCAGGACAGGCACAAGAAGTGATAGACGGTCTGTTACAGTGGTGAGCGTATAAATAGGAATCAAATTGTTTTCTTATCAACATTGCGCATAGTGAAATGAATATACATATTTTGTTTTCTCAGCATTCAGTGTTAATAGATTACAACGAAGTCAGTTAATAACGGAGTTAAAGCCTGGCTGTGCTGTGTTATACAACTCGGAAATTGTTTTGGCGGTGAAAATAATCGCAGTGTCATCGGCGTTATTTTGCCATTTTCTACATTTAAGTTACATAAATCATTAATGTATATGGACCAAGGTCGCTGCCTTGTGGAACTCCAAAACCTAGAGTTTTTTCTTCGTCACTAGTCATGTACTCGATTCGAACACATTGCGATCTATTGCTTAAATATTGTCGCATTTTGGCCTGATGACGAGGTGGTTCCGCCTATCACAATAAATAAATCTAAATTCATTTCTATATTCCTATACTTAACTACAGATTTTATTGTTCCTAAAGGTAGTACTTGTGAACCATCATAGAATTTAAAAATCATTGATGACTATTTAATCGGAAGATGTCAAAATAATCTTTGATACGTTTGTTTACTAATACATGAAGCGAACGATCCAGTATAGATTTCCATCGACAAATCCTTTCCATCAACCAAAATGTGTAAACTCACCGGTTATACCCATTTAACGACAGTTAGTGTAGCGGTTTCTGCGCTATCCAAGTGTCCTCGTCCGAAGACGGAGGTTCGTCCTCCCCTAAAAGCTCAGATACAGCGCTGTTTTCCGACATGTTCGGCCCTTGGCCCTCCATCTGGACGTGAGCAAACGTATTGTGGCCGGACATACACACGTCGCAGGTGACCACGTTGTCTACAGCGACCGCAAATAAACTTCTTGTAGCGACAATTGTCCTTGATGTGATCACCACCACATGCTTCACTCTGTAAGGTATAGTTCCACTGCGGGCGCATTCGCCTTCGCCGCGGTTGCTTCGACCCCGCCCCGAGTTGACCGCGTGAACTGGCGTAGATGCGCTCGTATTTCCGCCTTATAATACTACACACTAACACAGATGTTCTACGACCGCCGCATCCCGTTCCGCAGCTTCCCTCATGTGTGCTAATCTTAACTGCCCACGCAAAAGTCAAATTTTCTTCAGCGAAAAGCCGCTGCCTTATTATCTCCGACCGCAGACCGCAAAAGAACTGATCGGCGTAAATTTTCGTAAATGTCAAAACACTTTGACTATAGATATTAATAATAAGTATTGCGTGGGTATTTCAAATGGATCTTATCTTATTTAAATAATGTTATCTTAGAAAAATCCTATTAATATCTACTTAAATTTTATCAAGTGGGTTTTATTACTTGTTATCTTCTGCCACAATGAACAGATATCGGTAATCTATTTGCTAACTGTGTATGAATTACTTTTTACAATCCACTGAAGTTAAATAGCTCTAGCTGTATATATCGATAATTCCTAAATTGTTTAGCCCTGAGAGAAACATCTCGAATATTCTATAAAATGTATTTATGTAAGACTGGATAATCTTCAGGCTTATCCCACGTCGAGGTCAGACATTATTCCAAGGGACGTTGACTGAGTGCTAAATTCACAAAACATGAATTTGAAATTCGAAAATTACTGTGAAAATCCACAATTGTTTATTAAAAAGAAATTATTAATAATTTTTAAGTTAATTTTAATTTGATTTGATTTCATTCGGGAGAGTTTATCGATCCATTTTTATTGTGAAGAAAAGAGTCATCAGAATAAGAATATGAGATTCCGCTCCGCATATGAGATTTCTAAGGGGTTTGTTTAAAGATATTAACATCATGACGGTACGTTGTCAATATATCTATGAAAACATCATGTAGATACGAAAAAAATAAATCTTTTCACTGAAAGATGTGAAAGGACAATCATTATAGAACTTAATAGGGGTCAATCACGTAGTTGACTGTCTAAAATGTTATAATAAAATTCCTGCTTACATAATCCAAATAAATGAAAATATATTAATTTAAATCTTGTATTATATGTACACTATGTAGTTAAGGATATTATAAGTTAGGGGATTACATCGTGTTAAACACCGAACTCCTGATGAGGTGCTCAGTACTTAAATGTTGACCTTATGTGTATACTAATAGGGTTGAAGGAAATATATTTTCAGCTACAGAACAGTATAAAATTGGGTTAATTGGGTTATTCAACAACCCAATTTTATACTGTTCTGTAGCTGAAAATATATTTGCTAAAATTCAAACGAATCCAACCAAATCGTCGTCATACAACGCTAGCGACTTCTAATTCGACGTCAACGCCATCTAGTTGCATTTTGTGTAAACTTTTGAAATATACAGTATGTTAAGAAAACCCTGTCCGACCCATAAGGATAATAAAGGTTAGGTAAACACATGACCAAATATAATATAAAATTTTACGTATTCATCATAGTACCAATACAAATGAATTTTGAAATAATCTTTTTGCCCGCGAATTAATTTCAATTTCCCCGAAATTTGGTATTTTTAAAAAAATGACAACACCGTTATTATTATGAGCGAATAGCGATGCGACCATGTGCCGCGTGCCCTGCCGCCCGCCCCCGCGGGCGGCAGGCGAAGGGTGGTTAACACGCATTTATTAAGTTACCTCTTTTTGCGAAATAATATTGTGGAGGCATGAGGAACAGGGAGTAAAGTTCACTAATCCTCCATAGAAAAGGGAGGATCCTCCGACCAGACGGGTGTTATGTCTGGCGGGCACTTGCCCAATGGTTGAAATTGGCAAGTTGTATATATGCTAATTGCACGGTAAACTCTGATTGCGAGATGTAGAATTCGTGTGACGTCAGTATGACGCGTCGTTCATTTTGTGGCGTTTGTAGGTACTGCTACATCACTCCCCTCCGAAGATTGGAGGTTGATACTGTTCCGACTTATATCTTGCGATGCTTGTGGTTGTGCTGCGCCTGTGCCTGTGCTGCGCCTGTACTTGTGCCTGTGCTGCGCCTGTGCCTGAGCCTGTGCCTGTGCCTGTGCCTGTGCCTGTGCCTGTGCCTGAGCCTGTGCCTGCGCCGAGGTTGCTGATGAGGCTGAGAGTGATGACCAGGTATGCGCGGTCGCTGCATACTCGTGGTCAGTATACCCCTTGAAGCCGTGGCGCCGATGAAGCTTGCGGGAGTGATGATGATGACGTCACGCTGAAGTCGATCACGTCGGGGTCACCAATTGTGGAGGCATGAGGAACAGGGAGTAAAGTTCACTCATCCTCCGTAGAAAAGGGAGGATCCTCCGACCAGACGGGTGTTATGTCTGGCGGGCACTTGCCCAATGGTTGAAATTGGCAAGTTGTATATATGCTAATTGCACGGTAAACTCTGATTGCGAGATGTAGATGATGTGCCTGTGCTGCGCCTGTACTTGTGCCTGTGCTGCGCCTGTGCCTGAGCCTGTGCCTGTGCCTGTGCCTGTGCCTGTGCCTGTGCCTGAGCCTGTGCCTGCGCCGAGGTTGCTGATGAGGCTGAGAGTGATGACCAGGTATGCGCGGTCGCTGCATACTCGTGGTCAGTATACCCCTTGAAGCCGTGGCGCCGATGAAGCTTGCGGGCTTAGGTACTGCTACAATATTTATTATTTTTTGGGGGGATTTTTTTTTAAGTTTAGCCCGGTTTTGTATCCATTAGTAGAATCAGTTATCGATACCTAACAACACCTTCACGGGTCGGACAGGGTTTTCTTAACATACTGTATATTTTTATTTTGTTTAACTGATCAGCAGCCCTTGATCAAGCATCATCATCATCTCATCATCATCATTTCACATCATTAGCACATCGCTAACAAAAATTCTTGACTCAACGCTGATCCTGCTCCACCGAGGCATATAAATTTATAAGCATTTGGGAACATTCTTGGAGCTGTTCACCGTTGAACAAAACTTTATTTGCATTAGCCATTAACTGATAGCATTGCCACGATTTATAGCAATGCCGATTATTTGCTAACAAATATGCCAGCAGAGCAAGATTACATCAATCATTTGTCAAAAAACTGGCCTGGAACTTATTTTTTCAGTTATGGCTTACAGACTAAAACTGAAAATTTCTTAGTAGTAAAAAAAAGCTACTTTCAGGACATATAAATATGTTGCTTGTGTATTGCTGTACCTACATTAATCAATCTATCATGTTCATATTACTGAGACGCGGACGACCTCGTCCATCACATTTCTTCGGATATTTTTTCTATAACAGTTTCAATCAGTTTTTCTTTTAACTTAGCAATTAACAAAACAATTACTTTTCGTAATCACCACGCTTGCTCAACGCTGGTTAGCGATTTCAGACTTAAAGTCTAGGTTTCCTCAAGATGTTTTCCTTCACCTTGTAATCAGGCATTGGTGTCCAAGATATATTTAGAAAGTACATATAACTTAGGATAGTTACATTGGTATTTGCCTAGAATCGAACCCGCACACTCATACTTGAGAGGCTGGTGTTTTAACCACTAGGCCACCACGACTTAATAAATCCTGCTTCCTACATAAAAAATTTAAATAATTTTTCTGTTATTTTGCAAATTGTAAGAACTAAAAAAATTGTACTTTCTTTTCTCAACTAGTTTTAGAGGAAACAGTTTAATTTCCTACTTCCGAGAGGCATACTACTGTCATCTATAAGACCCTGCAAAAGGTATATTGTCTTCTTAGAAACAAAAGAAATCAAAGGAGCCAAATAGTTTCTTTAAGAATGAACTAGTTTGCAGACTTAATACGTTCTATGCACTTTTTCCCAATGGATTATAATGTTATTTAGAATTGTCTTGTAGCGAGTGCGCGGGTACGATTTCAGGTCAGGTAAGTACCAATGTGACCTTTCTAAAATTATATGTATTTTCTAAGTATGTCTTGGAAACCAATGACTGAAGGTGAAGCAAAACATCTTCAGGAAACCTGGAATTTAAGTCTGAAATCGCCAACCCGCATTGAGAAAGGTTGATGATCATTCGGAATGACATTTCACTTCACACTTATTTCACTGACGTTTTCACGATGAGAAGGTAGAACACCACATTGCTGATCTTTTTTTCTTTATCTATAATCTATACTTATAAAGATGAAAAATTTGTTTGTTTAGTTTGACTCTAAAACTACTGAACCGATTTGAAAAAAATCTTTAACATATACAATACGTAAAGAAAACCCCGTCAGACCCACAAGGATAATAAAGATTAGGTAATCACATGACCAAATAAAATATGAAATTTTACATAATCATCATAGTTACAATACTAATAAATTTTGAAATAATGCTTTTTCCGCAAATTAATTCAAACTTCCCCAAAATTTGGTAATTTTTTAAAAAGTGACAATAACATTTCCGTGTATTATTATGAGCAATGCAACCACGTGCCGTGTGCCCTGCCCCCCTCCGCCCGCGCATGTTTTCCCTACCGCACGTGTATAAAATTATCTCCTTTTGCGAAATAATATTTATTTTTTTAGGGTTTTTTTTTAAGTTTAGCCCGGCTTTGTAGGCATTAGTAGAATCAGTTATCGATACCTAACAATACCTTCACGGAACGAACAGAGTTTTCTTTACATATTGTACCTATATTCCCATAATAATGTGGGAATATAGGACATGAGGAACATATGCTTTAGAATATTTAAAAATAAATATAAATCCGTATCAAAAATTTGATGTAATATAATGTTACCAAATTTGGGAAAAAATACCATGTTGACAATTGAACAAAGTCATGTACTTAGGGGAAGGCCGGGCAAAGTGGAAACCTTAAGGTATTTAAGGTCATAGCAGAAAAGGTATGCATATTTATTGCTCGTACAAATACGAATAACAGTTACCATTAATATTTAAACAATAATCAACTACAATTAAAATTTAAAAAAGCACGATAGTATCCGCTTTGCCCGGTACCGCGAGTAAAGCGGTTACGGTACTTGGGCAAAGTGGTTACCAGTATTCAATCTATGAAAACAAAGAAATAATTTTGACAAACTAATAATAATAATAATATATTTATTAAACCAAAAAAGTAAATCCGTTACACAATTTGTTTTAGCTACATAAAATTATGCTTAGAATAAATTAATAACAATAATTGTATCCAATTAGCATCTGCTGCCGAACTAGGTTTAAAGCCTGTGCTTCAGCACGCAGCGCCTCCAACCCTCAGACTGGGTATGCAAGTATGAGCTAAATAACAAAAGGAAACAGTTTTAAACTATGAACATAATTAAACGAACGATTGAAAGTTTGATAGTTTGATGTCCTCTAGGTGTAATGTAAGTGGTGAGTGTATGTGTGTTAGAGGGTGTGTAAAGAATAAAGTAATTTTAGCTAGTAGATTCTTAAGGTGAAATTTAAACAAACTTGATCTTAAAATTAAGATTGTCAACTTTCACAGTGCATAGTGGCCAACTTGGTAATGCGATAGCTGTCAAATTTGGCATGAATACATATTTAGTCGTGATATTTCATCATGGAATGCTACACGCTTCAATAACGCGTAGAAATTAATAAAATTTATTTTCAAAATCAGTGCTCTATTCGCCTAACGTTCCGTGCGTTGCGTCCAATTTATGGCATTCATGGCCGTCCTGCAGAGTCCACAATCAGTCGTTTGATAAAAAAATTTGAGACAACCGGGTCGGTGATCGATGAAGCCGTTCCTGTTCATCAAAGAAACGCAAACTCGTTGGAGAATATTGTTGCCGTTCGAGACAGTGTGCGAGAAAACCCCAGACAATCCATTCCGAGTCGTGCGCAAGAATAGGGTCTTTCTGCGACATCGACAAGGCGAATTTTTTTTTTTTTTATTCTCAAACAATTGAATAGATGACTAACAAATTTTTATCGGAGAGTTTGTTCTGCCAACTGAGGTCGCCCTCGATGGTGACGCTGTCGTACCACAGCAGCGTGGCGTACGGCAACTCTTCGTGCAGCAGCCGGTGGAAGTATTGAACGAACTTCAACAGCACCGCCGGCGCTAACACCTGAGCACAGAAACAGAAAACGCAGATGATCAAGTCGTCGCTACGTAAGGCGAACAGCGCCGACGGAAGCGGCGCGGACGCGAACAACAGACGGCCCACGACAACCTGCAGCCGTTTGACTATCCAGAAACGGACAGACCGACTGACACATTACGGCCCCGGTCCCATGTACATACATACGATGCCCCGTTTGTCTTCCGGCAAACCCCCTTTAACGATTTTATTTTTTATTTTAGCTGTACAAAACAAAAATTAAATATGTTTGTCAACCTTCAACCATATTTAACTTTTGTTTCATGAAACTAATCATTGATAAAAACTCATCAGTAAATGACAGAACACAGTCATAATTTCCAATTCCTATATAGTAAAAGTATGATAAAAAAAAAACAAATATAAAAAACCTTGTTCTCAACATTAAGCAGATAGCCGTCGAACTTGAGAGTTTTAGCAATAGCAACCAGTGCGCTGGCTAGATTCTGATACTGTAACTCCGAAGATAACATCTCATCCCAAAAGTCCGCACCTTCTGACCACTCCGTTATTATAGTCCCTGTTATTAACATCATCTCTTATTATCATAGGTATATATTTATATCTACATCACTTCCGCACAGTGTCACACAATGAACATCAACTCTAGTCAATGTGTTTACAAGGTAACAAAACATAGCATGTACATGTGCAAACATAGCAGGTACAGTGCCCAGTCATAGCATGTACTTGTGCAAACATAACAGGTAGTAGGTATCCAGTCATTAGCCTATTATGTAGGTATTTTTTTTTAAATATACATATAACTGGTAATACTTTAACGCGTGTCAATGAAATATATACATATACTAGCGGCCCGATACGTCCTTCGCTACGTATAAAGTGAAATTATAAAAGCAAATTGGATTTTATTGAATTATCAAAACTATTTATTCAAACATAAAATTTTATTTTAATTGCTAGCAATTTTAAAACTTAATACAAAGCATTGAGATAAACAATATTCTTTGTTTTTCCATTTTTAGCATGTATAAACAAACGACTGGGTGTACCGGCCGGCACTCGAACAGGCAACATAAAGTTGGGCTTTATTGATGGACATAGCAAATGATAAACGCACAGAATATTGCAATCATTTGAACTCAAATGGCATATCAGTATAGTCGTCTTCCTAAGTTACATATCCCTGTCCCAACTAACTTTCCGTCTTTACTAACACATTCTTCCCCAAAGCTATTTGGAGCTTTTATGGATTTTATCCGTATGAACGACCTCAAATTATAATTTTTTTATGTATTTGTCTATATTTATATTTATTATATTTATACATTTTCCGCCTTATTCATAAACGCTGCTTAAAGTTAACTAGTGAATAGCGATTTTTGTTGCACGTCACTTAACTTTAATAATTGATTATGAATAAACCCTTTAAACACTGTGGTGTTTATTCATAAAGGATGATCTAAGTTAAGTGACGTTAAAAGGTCAAAAATTTATGGTTAAAGAATCGCTAATCACTAGTTAACTTTAAGCAGATTTTATGAATAGGGGGCGATATATTTAAACATGATTATATTTACACGTTTTTTTTGTTTGTTACAGTGTACCTACTAACACTTGTATACAAGTTTCACATTAAACACAGTGTTTTTTTTTTAATTTATTTTATTATTTAGTTGCCTTTGCATGTTTTCTCTTACACATTAGACATTGGCAGAATTGTCGACATCGGCACCATTGCCATAAATAAAAATAGAATAGAATATAAAAATGTATGTTAAAGTTCAATTAACGCAAAAGCTAATACCCAATGACCACAGGCAGCTCCGTGTATTCGCTGATTGGGCGTTAAAGCATCTGGCAGCTGGTCCTGCTTTTGCAAAAAAAATCATCTTCACTGATGAGGGTCATTTCTGGTTAAGCGGCTTTGTTAATAAATAAAATTGCCGGATTTGGTGCAATGAAAATCCGCGGGAGATTCATCAGGTGCCTTTACACAACGAAAAAGTAACTGGTTTGGTGGGGATTTTGGTTCGGCGGTATTATCGGCCCTTATTTCTTCGAAGATGTGCAAGGAGCCGCGCTCACTGTCAATGGCGAGAGATATCGGATGATAATAACAAATTTTTTTTGGCCTAGGGTAGGTGGTATGGATCTTACAAACATGTGGTTCCAATAGGAACGGCGCCACTTGCCATACAGCACGGGAAACATTAAATTTATTGAAAGAGAAGTTCGTGGCCTTCGCCATCTCGAGTGGTGGCGACATCAACCGGTCCCCCAGATCGTGTGACTTAATACCGCTCGATTATTTTCTGTGGTGCTACGTGAAATCTCTAGTGTATGCAGATAAACCACAGCCAATTGCTGTCCTAAAGGCTAACATAACGCGCGTTCTTGAAATTGAGCTCCATTTATGCGAAGACGTCCTTCAAAATTGGTCCACCAGAATACACCATCTACAGCGGAGTTGCGCGGGCCATTTGGCTGATATTTTTTTCCACACATAATGTCATTGAATATTCTTTAAAATGTAATAAAAATTGTGGTAATATCACTTAAACAGATTGTTTTATTTCATTTCAATGTTCGAGCGCTTTTAATGAAATACCTTGTAGTAATACAGGAGAAATGATCAATGTACTTACCACGTAAGTAAAATCACTATTTTATTTACGAAAACACAAATCTTCAATCTGCGGACGCGATGCGATGCAGCCCCTCACTTCGATGTTTGCCGCGTACTAAACCAAGATGGCCAAAACGCAATAGTAGTGGCATGTTGAATGAAAAACTCTTAATTTAGGAGTAGTTGGCAGTATTCACTTTACCCGGGGTTTTCACTTTACCCGGCCTACTACAATTTTATGCTGGACATCGAAATTCAACAACGACAAAAAGTCCACGATAACATTTATGTACGTATTATCTATGCCTAACTATCGTAGTTATAACCACTTTTATACATTGAAAAATGCCGTTCGAATTCAGACAATATTCTCCTTACCTTTGAATACATTCTTATTAAAATATTTTTTATTACATTCGTATTCAATACTGTCTCAATAACTTCATTACGTTTTTAAATATTGAAATCGGACATTCCATTCAAAAGTTATTACGAAACTAAAACTCTGAATGTAAGTGAAAAAAAAGTACAAACCATCGCGCCGTTGTAGTTCCACGCAATACATTTATCAAAGTCCTTTTTAGAACTACCTGAATTATATTTATTCTTATGTCTCTGATTTGAAAAAAATACCTGCGAAGAAAATTCCTAGAAGGAGGTCGCCTATATGTAAATGTACTTCTCAAGGGAAACTACGGGGTATTGGAGGATCTTCTTCCGAAAATTCAAATCGTCTCGGAAATTTAGGCCGCGAAGGTTGACTTTGTCTAGCAGACCAAAACGCGAAATCGTCACAGCTATACGAACGACAGTCGAGTACAGAGTTTTGCTAAAAAAATGCACTGATGAAATGAACGTTATGTTCTGCGCGTCTGGAAAAGTTATTCTTCCTAACACTGAAGAGCCAACAGACCCAATAAAAAGACTTATAAATCCATACTAATATTATAAATGCGAAAGTAACTCTGTCTGTCTGTCTATTTGTTACGCTTTCCCGCTTAAACCTGTCAACCGATTTTGATGAAATTTGACAAAGACAATCTTTAAACCCTGAGAAAAGACATAGGCTACCTTTTATTGAAAAATTCGATATTCCCGAAGGAAATCTAAAAAGCCCGATATTACCGAATTCCACACGGGCGAAGCCGCGGGCGGAAAGATAGTTAAATATAAATGTACATTTAGATATCTACGCATACTTTGATTGCGATCCCACCCTATGGTAAGCGGTAATGGTAAGTGATGTAATCATTCACTCTTCACTCATTTTCATCTATTCACTCTAGCCAAGCGCTATATGAAAAGACTTTTTCGTGGTAATGGAATTTCATTACAAGTAAAAATGTTAACCATGGAACTTCTTCTTCTTCTCAGCCAGAGAAAGCCTTAGGGGAGCGCTTTGTCCAGCAGTGGAGGTCCACTGCTGGACAAAGCGCTAAGGCTTTCCATGACGACCAGTCTTGTGTAGCCCGCACCCATCAGCTTACCGCTGCCTTTATCGGTCCACCTTGTTGGGGCCTCCCTACGCTGCGTCTTCCGGTACGCGGCCGCCACTCCAGAACCTTACTGCCCCATCGGCCATCGGTTCTACGAGCAATTTGCCCCGCCCACTGCAACTTAATTTTAGAGACTCGAATTGCTTTGTTGGTGACTTTGATTCGATCGCGCAGAGAAACTCCGAGCATAGCTGTTTCCTTCACCTTTTGTGTGACTTTCAGCCTTCGTACGAGGTCCACTGTGAGTGACCACGTTTCAGTTCCGTATGTCATCACTAGCAACACATACTGTAATGAACATTTCCAATTCGTTGCGCGGAAAACATTTTTCAGCTTGACAGCTTTATGTGCAAAACTAAAAATAATTCCATGGCAGATAGAAAGATATACCGTATCCCTCAATTTCACAAATTTTCGAATAGCAACTTCATTAATTATCAAAAAATAAAATAGAAAGAGCATTTTATGTCCTCGGTGTCTGCGACGAAAATTTCCCCAAGGCTTGGAACTTTTTTGCCAAAATGTTGATAAAACTTCAACTTTCAAGGAATTTCTTTGAACAGCTTCCTGTTTAACCTAATTAATATTATACAGTGATGAAGACAAAGGATCCGGGGTACAATCGGATACCAGACTCCAGAGTTCTTGAATGTTTTTCTTTGTTTTCAAATGTTATTATTTAACCTGTTTTTTTAACTAAGCTCTTTAAACAGTAAAAACGACTTTTCTTCTATTTACAGATGAATTATTGCCCCGTCACGTCCAATACCAAATGACAAGCATGTCTATTATGTTTTCAATCCATTTTCTATAAGGTTTGACGTGTTGACCGACCACAGTTCAAAGAAAATCCATAGTTTTTCTACGATAACGTTCAGTTCTGGTTTATTAAAAAGTGAATTGCCAATTTAGAAAATTAAATAACTACAGATCCAAGAACTTAAATAAAGAATGCGAAGGATCGAACGAGCAGTCGTCACTTCGGTTTCCACTTGTTATATGTACAATAGGGATGTATCCAAGGTATGAAAATCAAAAAAATAATTAGTCCGTCTTAAAGATAATAAAAAAAATTAAGACCCGTGTTTTTTATTTTGTCGTAATTAACAAAAATTACTGAGATATAGCGTATTAAAGTTACAGAGTGGGGGCTAATTACGTCACGCCGTTCTGTATTTTGCACCATGGCGTGACGTCATGCGACATTTCAAATCAATATAACTTCCTAAGTATTTGAATAAAAGAAAAAATAAAAAATACGTGTTCAATATTTTTTATAAAGCTATCTGACGGACATTAAATTATTTTTTAGGATACAAGCCTATTATATCTACACAATGTCTATGAAATTATCATACCATGCATGCGTTATAATGTTACTTGATAATATTCAGTCAAACTAATACCCTAGGGAACGCTGGGTATTAAACTTTGAACCGCGTGAAGTACACAAAAATTCTGTTAATTTTAAGAACTGCAGTGCGATTCTCTTACTGTCTCATCGTTAAAACTTGGGTGAATGGAACTTGAAGTGAACTTTTATTCAAACTAATGCTAAGGATACAACGAATACCGACCGTAGAGAATTCAAACGTAACTCAAATATCGTAAAAAACTCAGTCGGGCTTTAACTATTGTCAGGATTCATATTCCTCCAGGCGTTACATAAGATGATGCGTGACGCGGCTCGTATTACTTAACCCGACGCCTATGTCTTTAAGGGTAACTACCCTCCCTTCCCTCATTATAATAGCACACACATCAGACACGGTCACATCAGATAACTTACCATTCATGTGAAAGGAAGTCCTCTCTTCACGTTACCAGAGGGCTTGCCTTAGCTAAAGAATTGTCATCGCTATACAACGCGGCAATGCTGCTACCCTTTTGACCACTGTCCCTGCTGATAGCGATGCGGAAGGAAGAATTTTTTGATGATACTTCTGCTTCGTTCTTCACGTGCAAGTTTTAAATGTTGGCTTGTACTTTAGTGTAAATTATTCAAGTTAGGATTTTATATCAAAACTTTAAGGTATAGGTCCAAAATTGCGCACACCGCGCACTTCCCGCTCTCCCCGGCGTAGAAACGCCTCCAAATGGATTATGGTATTATGTATGCTGGCGCCTCGATGTCCGCGCAGACACACGTACGTTTGTCTCCTCACGCTTGCAAATTATTCTTTTCTTAGACTAGCAGTTCGTGTCAAGTAAATTGAAAACGTTCAAACGAAGTTTGAACGTTTGAAAGTGTGAGTGTGAACGTCTCCAATTTATTATTTTAATTACAGTTTATTACGATAATTGAATACAGAAACTTTTGATTTGTCAAAATTGAAAATAAAATTGAATAGTCAGTGAGTCAAAAAAGTGCACATTTCAAAACAGATCTCTAAGGAGAAGACCGGGAAAGAACCTATTACTGTACGCTTATGTATGAGAAAACTAAATAATAAATTGCTTTGCTGACGGCCCGGATGCTGCTGAAGAAGAGGCACTGATATTTAAAATACACTCAGTGTACCTACACATCGAGTGTCTGTGGGCACGCGATGATTGAGTAATAGTGTATCTCTAATTATGATAAGTCATTTATTGTGAGACAATCAGTCATGGGTTCCCGAATTTTTATTACCAACATTTTTCCACCGATGTCCTTAAAAAAATAGTTTCATTTGGAGTAAGAAGACTACCACAGTCCATAAAATAATTGTGCAAGGACCAGACTGGATGTTTTTCCAATAATTATACAAATGATGTCAAAACACGCAGCGCTGGAAATTCTGTAACTGTGAAAACATTCACTTCGGTAGGTAAAATTTATGAAAAACAACTGAAGTGGTGAACTCAATTTAGATGTTTTTGCAATATATCCAAGTCGTTATAGCAGCGGTAAGACCCGTTATGGTGGCATGGATTGAGACGCTGACGCAGATACTTTCTGGCCGCAGCTGCCTTGGGAAGTACTTTTGTTGTATAGGCTGGGAGCAGACACCGGTGTATGAAGACTGTGCGGTTTGCCTGGAGGAAACGGCGTAGCACACGATGGAGAAATGCCCAGCTTGGGCAGGGCTGTTTCATGACCTCATCTTGGCTATAGGCGGGGCGACCTCTCGCCCTGGCCGTCGTTTTCGAGTCGTCACCTGTCGGGCGTGCGGTTCTAGCCGGTAAGAGTTATACGCATATCCTCTATCAACTCCACGATAGACGAGGTCCACGAATCCAGAAGTCCAAGAATAGAAGTTCAGAATTGCCATCACAAAACTAAAAATACGGTAGGTAGTCGGAAGTGGACAGAAGCATTTAAAAATCGAACATGATGTTCGAATGCTGGCTGGCTTAAAAATACATATTTACTTACAGCTTGCCAACGAAACATTTAGGTATCCGTACAGACTTGTCATAGTGGACGTATAATCACGTATGTATTTGTTCTTTTGTTTGCTTACAGTACTTCTTGGAAGTCCCTTTTGTCATTGAGGTTTAATAAATACGCTTTTTATTGTAACGGTAAAACGTTTTCGTTTTTAATTTTTTCTTATATGTAAATACATTCTTATATGTACTCGTAATAGAGAAGATTCATATATGTACATACATATATCATTCACTCTCATATAATGAAATATGAAACATCTTTGAAATCTTACTTTCTAATCATGACGTCTTTGAAATACTCACAATTCTAGTAAAAGTATTAATAAATCATTTTGATTCAAAAATTCTAAACATTTTCTCATAAATGCTCTACAAAATACTTCACTTAACATCTGAATTAATTATTTTCACACAAAGGCGAACAGACGTCGCAGAAAAAGAACAGAAAGAAAATGTCTGCAATGACAGTTTACGTAACTTTTGTTTAGTCTACGTGCGCTATGCGTTAAATTTATTTGTGTATTCGGTTATTATTAATTTTAGTGCATTCTTTGTTTTAGAAAATGTATACAATATAACTCGCGCTAGTTAACTGTGCACCTCGCTGGAATGCGACCCCTCTCCCGCTTCCCCGCGCGGCTCACCGCATTCGCCGTAAGCGATGAGTAGCGATAGCATCTTTGTTACAATTGTCTAAATACCGTTTAAATGCCCTGTTGTTATAATAATAACAACAGGGCATTTAAACTCCACAAAAACAATAGTTTTTGTGGAGTTTTTGCTGTGTTAAGTTTTTTTATTAGGTTTGTTTTTGTTTTTTACATATTCTACGTATTAGTAAAGCCTGTTGGTTGCACCATCATTATATTTCATCCTTATTTATCAATTTAATTGCAAAACGTCATGTGTAAAATGATCTAGTATTATAAGGTTTTTTCATCAAAACGACCTTTTAATAACATAAAAAAATTGTGATTTATATTTTTTTAATTTAACATATCTCTCATTTTTTCAGACGGTACCGTCCAAATGCCGTCACAGTTAACTCGCGCGAGTTGAACCTATTTATATGTACACCATCATCTCCTTAGCCTCCCAACAAGAACCCTTTAAATGTGCAACCGTAAAAAGATATGTTAAGATTAACATAACAATGTAGAGATTCCATTGTTAACATACACACTATTAGTGAAGCAATTTCCTTCCGATGTTCTTTCAAACCTACACTTCGTTTGAAATAAGACATTTAAGTAAACCTTTTTTACAGACCCTTCAACCAATTTAGATTTCTATTGAGTTTCTAACAACACAATAAATAGTTGGCTATTTTCCTTAAAATTTAATTCCATCCTTAAGCCACCGGAATAAAAGTCAAAATCGGTTGCACGGGCTGTAAGGAAGTGTAAGAATGGTTTGTTTAAATGGCTATCGTAATCCAAATTGAGTAGCAAGTCAATGTGAGTGAAAAAACAAAGAGGAAATAGTAATTACTTTAAGAACGCCCGTAGTCCAGGGGTCAGCCGTACTCGTGTATGACACTAACTGTAGCAATGAGTTTGACAGTTCAACAACGTCATTTACGTTGTTGAGCAGACACAATTTCAAACATATGGAGCAATAGATTAGCAATTGGCTTCAAAATGTTTCAAATTTATAACAATATTGTGTTACGCAATAAGGTAGTTGACTAAAGAATATTAATTAGTCCGTCAGTCGGATTTCCAAAAAATACTAGACACGTATTTTTCTTTTTTCATATAAACAAAAAATTAAGACGACACAGTGCGTTGAAAACTCGTGTGAAGTCACTGGACGCTAAACTTTTTAGCGAGCACGTCACCAGCCACCACTCCTGATCTTTGATGTCTTTTATATTTGTCAATTTTTATTGATTTGATAAAACAAAATATACGTATACAATATTTTTCTATAATCTGAATAACGGACTAAATAGAATCAATTTTCACCCAGGAAACATCCTTATTAGGGTACTGGTTATAACTTCAGTAAACTTCAATCAAGTAAACAATTGGCTGGTCTTAGGTTGTTTGAAAAATAGTTTTAAAACTTTTAATATATTTTGTTCTATATAATAAATTAGTTTATAAGTATTTTTGAGCTTTTATAGATTATAAGCTAGCGCTTGACCGCAATCGTTGCCTGATGGTAAGCAGTGACGCAATCGTTAATGGTAAGGCGCACTAGTTTATTAAAAGCCTATTCACGCTAACCTTGAAGACACTCAAATTGTAGTCCTACGGAAACACCACCGCTGGCACATTGTTCCAATCCCTCGATGTACGCGGTATAAGGGAGAAGGCGAAACGCTTTGTCCGGATCGTAGAGGTGTTAACAACATAATGGTGGAAACTCGCCGTACGACGGGTTGTCCGATGTTGGAACGAAGATAGGGGAATTAAATCGTGCAATTCCCTCGCACACTCCCCAAAATGCATCCTATAGGACACCAAAAGGCTGGCTACTCTACGCCTGTGCTCTAGGCTTTGGAGACCATCTCGAGTTAAAACAGGGTCACCAATCAGCCTTTTCTCACGCCTCTCCACTGAATCCAAAGTGGCCAGGTGGCACTTAGCAGCACCAGCCCAAATGTGGCTGTAGTATTCTACACACGAATGGATCTGTGCTTTGTACAACATTAGAAGCTGCCCTGGTGTGAAGTACTGCCGGACCTTTGCGATAACGCCAAGTTTCCTGGCAGCCACCTTGGCCTTAGACTTAGACTCAATGAACCGCCTAAAAGTTTAGGTTCGAGGAAATTTCAACTCCCAAAAGCTGAAGGCGATCGGTACACTCCAAGGATACATTTCGAAAAGTAGAAGCTAAGGTGAACGGGCTCCTATTGGCGGTGAACGGCGGGGACGTGGGCACTATACCAGTCCTAAATGAAAGGCGATACAAGCGCGTCAATACAGGAGACAACTCGGGCGCATATGCCTTAAGAACAATCGCTGGTATACCATCTGGGCCACTAGCCTTATTCACGTCCAGACGACACAGCACTCTCAGAACTTCCTAACTACTAACAATAATTGTCGCAAGCGTGAGATTATGACTAGGTATAGTTAGATCGTTACGGAACAATTTCTATAAATAAACCTTCGGATTCAAACATCTTTCTCAATGATCCTTGACAGCTGTGTGTAAACAGAAGCCATAAAAATCGTTGGAAACGGCTCAGCAACACCAGCCGGTAATAAGGTCATCTGACCAATATTTTTGTGGATTTATTCGTAAAGATGATTCATTCGTCTTTTCGTTATTTATGTATGTATGTAATAAAAAATTCACTACGCGGCTGGACTAGTGGCGTCCATTGCATCTACTATTATAAAAAGGAAAACTTTGTTTGTATGTTTGTTTGGTTATAATGAATAAGCTCCAAAACTACTAGACCATTTTCAAAAATTCTTTCGCCATTCGAAAGCTACATTATCCAATGGTAACATAGGCTAAATATTATTTGGGTTTTACCAACACAAGGTCTGACAAATCAACCAGAAAGTTTGCTTATTTTGCATACGCTACCTAAACTATAAAATATAGAACCATAAAATGTTCCAATTATTTGCAGATCTTATAAATATTTACAAAAAAGTCCGCGACACAATATATGTCGAGTGAGGCACAATAAACATTATTTTTTTATTTAAAAGTCTTGAATTTTTTGGGGCTTTTTTTTAAATTTTATAATTTATAAACTAGAAACACCGCCGCCGGCAAATTGTTCCAGTCCCTCGATGTACGCGGTATAAAAGAAGAAGCGAAACGCTTCGTCCGGATCGTAGTGGTGTCAACAACGTAGGGGTGAAAAGTCGCCGTACGACTGTATTTAAACGCATTTATTTTACTCATGCTATTAATCGTTATCAAAATAAATTATTTCATCACTAAGAACAGTTTATGTAGATAATATTTGGTCTTCGAATGATTAAAATTGGACGTTTGGTTTTGAAGTAATAGCGAAATTAAAATATTACGATTTCTGCTGCACCGCCCGTTACGTAGTGAGCGCCACCAAGTTAGGGGTGCGCGTGCAGGAGTGGACAGAGATAGGCGAGCAGATATTATGAAGGCATGTTTAAAATCGTCTCAACTTTGGACATCTGTTAAACATTTGAATTTGCGCCCCAATATGAGAGCTCATCTACATGGAAATACGCATAGCAATTTTCCACAACAGCTGCTGAAACTTGGAGAAAGAATTTTTCCATCTTTAAATTTGGGCACCGATTTGGATGAGTCTCTAGGCCAAATGGTCCATAATTTAGATAGTCTTATAAATGCTATATATCCTGACGTCGAAAACTTACATCAAAACAATTTTCGTTGGCTTTGTTGTAGAGCAATATAGTTGCTCCCAGGAATGAAACAGTCAATGAAATAAACAATTTAATTATGCAGAAAGTACCGGGTGAAGTTAAGTGTTATAAATCCATAGACACCATCATTAACATCGAGGACGTAGTGCACTATCCCCAGGCTGGAACTGACGTTAAAAGTTGGCACGTCGATAATACTTCTCAGAAATTTAAGTCCTCCCAACATGTGTAATTTCACGAGACTTCTTATAAAGAAGCTTAAGGATAATTTAATAGTAGCATTATCACCGGCCCTGTAGCTGGTGAATTAGCTCATATACCAAGAATACCCCTGATTCCTACTGATTTGCCTATACCCGTCAAAAGGCTTCAATTTCCAATAAAAATTTTCGCACTAACGATAAACAAATCCCAGGTTCAAACATTCAAATTAGTAGGAATTGATTTACGGAAACAATGTTTTACGCTTGGGCAATTTTACGTTTCCCTATCACGGTTCGGGGCTCCCGATTATCAGTATATTTTGTTACCTGAAAATGATTTAACGTCAAATGGTGTTTATAGAGAAGCTCTACAATAATTGCTTTAGTTATCTATCCTAAGACAACGGGTTTCACTCCGGGACTGGCAGTCATCATCATCATCATCATCATCGACCTTGTTTTCGTCCCACTGCTGGGCACAGGTCTGCTCTTATACAGAGAAGGATTGAGCTTAATCACCACGCTTGCTCAATGCGGGTTGGCGATTTCAGACTTATAAAGTCCAGGTTTCCTCAAGATGTTTTCCTTCACCTTCAGTCAATGGTGTCCAAGATATACTTAGAAAATACATATAACTTTAGAAAAGTTACATTGGTACTTGCCTGACCTGGAATCGAACCCGTGCACTCATACTTGAGAGGCTGGTGTTTTAACCACTAGGCCACCACGACGGACTGGCAGTAGTGAAAACTTATTAAGTACGTATTAATTAGATTTAAATATTTTCATCATTAACAACTTTAACATCCTCTTAAAGACAATCTATGCAGCCTGTAGATAATGTCTGCGTCGTCGATGTTAGTGTCGGTGTCTGTGAATTGACTTGGGAATCATTTTGCTGGCCATGTCTTTCCTGGGTAGGCGTTTTGCAGCGATAACCGACAACCACGCGGGCGGTGCTCTCGTACGAAACCGGGGCGGATCACTCGTCAAGTAATAAGCACATAATATATTAAAATTATAAGCCATTCCTATGTGCGTATTCGGCACTCCCTGAGGACAACCTCTCTTCAAAACAAGAATAGAGATGTGTAGGTTTTCATATAATGGGTGTACCTTATAATGTTTACTATATAATGACATGAATATTAAATTTTTTAAGTATTATACTTATTATATATTTCAATGACTGTAAAGACTATATCGGTTAATTTTATTATGTTTTTTTTTATTAATATAAACTAATGCTTTACCGGAAAACCGCCTGATGGTTAGCAGTCATGCAATCGTTGATGGTGTCGCATGTCATGGTACATTTTGTACCACGACGTAACTTTAATGCGCTATTTTTCTCAGTACTTTTTAGTAATTTCGACAAAATAAAAAATACGAGTCCTAATTTTTTTTACTATCTATAAGACGGACTAATTATTTTTTTGATTTTCATACCTTGAATACATCCCTATTATTATTCCAGTCCCTCGATGTACGCGGTATAAAAGACGAGGCGAAATGCTTCGTCAGGATCGTAGTGGTGTCAACAACGTAAGGGTGAATACTCACCGTACAACGGGCCGTCCGGTGATGGAACGGAGATGGGAGAATTAAGTTATGCAATTCCCTCGCACTCTCTAAAAGCACCCCATAGAATCGGTCCTTACTTTTCCTGTTTTAATTTTAGGCATGGTCCGGTATAAGTATTTTATGTGACTTACCTAAATATTCTTTCTTTATCCTTAAGTTTTGAGATGAGCTGTAGGATTAATGACAAATGCGTGCAATGAATGGACGGGTTGTCTCATTCCGTATTATTCTTCCTTTAGGAGACCGTTTCAGATACTAATCATGGTCTTCACGTGGTCTGACCAGAATTATATCTGGATCTTAAAAAAGTCTGAATAGTCAGAAAAAATACTCCGATCTCAACTAGTTTTCAAAAACATGATTAACTTATAAAAGTGTATCTATGTATAAAGCTATTTACAAAAAACAATACATCATTACCGAGTTGAGTAATAATTTCTCTAACATATTCCCAACTTATTAAGTCAACCTACCTTTCAACACAACCACTAAACATAATTATAATTATGCCAATGAGATGTTCAAAACCACAAGTCAACTTGAACCCACAGAACTTTCAGTTTCAAACAGTAATTAACCACAGTATAAGCAGGACGTACTTAATTGGAGGGAGTCAACATTACGTCGAAGTGAATAGAACGTTACTTTAAGTATAAATTTTTTTTTGTTAGATACATCATTAGTAATACATATAAAATATATACATATTAAAATAAAATTATAGGTTTTTTTTACAAATAAAACTATGCAGTTTTTATTATAGTGTATTGGTTTATATTTCAATACTAACACTGGTTTTATATTTTCTTTACAGAAGCCCAAAATGTTTGATCATCATCATCATCTCCGCGTTTAGTGCCGGTTGCCTTCGCGGCTTTCGCGTTGGAGTCCGGGGTCCGCTTTCCTGCTCAATCTCCTCCATTTCGTGCGATCTTTTATCCTGTGATGTCAGATTGTTGGCACGCAAGTCATTTCTTACAACGTCAAGCCAGCACTTCTTTGGTCTACCCCGTTTGTTCTGGCCTGGCAGAGGCGGTGTCAGACTTTTACTGACTAAAACTCACCCGTGTTTCTTCACAATCTCGTGTTCCGTAACTCTGGCCCAGTGTCTTAGATACTCAGATTTATTTGCATTCATTCCTGCTAATGTGGACAAGCATTCCTTTACTTGATTATTACACGACACCAGAACATACTGTTAAATTTCGAAACTGGATGGACAGAGGGAAATATATATCCCTGTCTCCTTCTTCCATTTCTGTATATCATTGTTGTCTTTGTCCATCCGGGTCTTCTAAGCCTCTTCTTATCATTTTGTAACATTTCGATCAGCTGTTCGCTCTTGTGATTTTAAACTTTCTAGTGATTCGGTACATTCTTTTTTTTATTATTTATTATATGGCATAATATGTTTTTCATTACAATTTGTTCCTTAACAATGGTAATAGAGATGTCTAATTCCCATTATAATAGGGCAAACTTTGCAATAGCCAGTACTGAAATTATGGAAAACAACCAATGCATACTCGCTTTATAAATGGCTAAAGAAATGATACATTTTTATACACAATTCGCTTGTAATACTGTTGACTTTTGAACGGAAAAATAATATTGTAGGTTATGTCAAAAAGACTTCCTTGTGCATAATTTTATTACCGGTTTTTTCTATGAACTTTTATTTATTAAATTACCTCTGGACCCCGAGTGAAGGGCGAGTGTTTTTGGTGAATATCGTATTTAATGTTGAAGTTAAAAGAACAAAAATTGTCACCCTAGTTTGAACAAATGACTTTTGATTTTGTTTCTTTTATTCCAGACAATAAAAAAGACCCATTGCCATCCAGATGGTGTGTTATGCTATTACCCTGTGACGTTTAAAATGTATTATTATTTGTTATAGTTTTTATTTCATTGTTTGAATTTTATTAGATATGTTTTCATTAAATTTTATTATACAAGATGTAAATTAATTGACGCACTTCCTTACAATAGTTTGCTGAGAATCGATTACTGAATCGGTTTACATAAATCATTTTTAATATACTTTTTTATCGCAAAAAGAATTAAAACTACGGAAATTATTTTCATATTATCGCTGTTGTTTGTACAGACTTTTAAAATCACAGTTTTATTTGTAATCACAGTTTTAGTTGTTCTCAGTTGTGATGTAAAACAAAATAAAGAAAAAATACCTTATTCCAAAAACGTTAAAGTTTTCATTCTACAAGAATTGGTGTAACTAATTTAATAAATAACAATGCATATACATGTTAAATTTAACATTCAGTGTATGTATTATGATTATAACATAATTTTCTAATTGGCGTATCTGAGGGTGTGCGTTAATTACATTACATGTTGTGTATGTAAATTTATGTGTACTTTCTGTCGCATTAGGTTAAGCAACCTGTAATGGTAGAAAAGTGTGAATAAATATTTATACATGTTAGGTGTACTCTTTTTGCTTACTTTAACTTAAAATGAGTTATAAAGAATATGTAGTTTTATCTAAAACTCAAGTTAACCGGACATGTCTAAAAATAAGGTGAAGATGCCATGTTTGACAAATCTTTAGAAAAATTTCATGAAATCAATTTTCTGAACTTGTGGCTACATATTCGGGGTACAAGTCTTCTATCAATTCTTCCACAAGAGATGCAATTCTGTGAAGGTATTACTCACTAGCTGCACCCCATATTTTCACCTGCATAAGCTCCTTATATCATAAATGATATCTTGGTTATATACCATATATTGTGTGCCTAATGTCATCTAAATCCGCTCTGTAATTTTGGCGTGAAAGATTAACAAACGTCCATCCATCCATCAATCTATACATACATCCTCATAAACTTCGGAATTTATAATATTCGTAGTATAGTATGATTTGCCTGAAATGCTAACTCGATCCCCACCATTTACATATTTATACGGTAATTTTGAATGTTCAGGTGCGTATAAGTTTAGCCCGTATCAAATTAGGGTAACTGGCGATCAATCATTCCATTGCAGTTTGTTCTGAACCCCTGACTGTGACAGTTACTAATTTGTTGTTTGTTTACTTACCTGGTTTGTAATATACTCGTGTATTAATCACAACAGTAGGTCACTGATTGGTTCACAAACTTAAGGATCCATCAACTTTGTCAACAATGTGTAGAAAGATCAGGAGATGTGCTAATATTTCGGATTTATATATAGAATCAAACAGATTTTTAATCAGATGATTCTGTTATGGTATTTAAAAGTCTCTATTGACTCAAATTGTTTTAATTTATGAAAATTATATCAGGACCTTGTAGCAGACATTTTTTGGACAACTGGCTACAGTACTTTATACTAGTTTTTGGAGTTATTGAAAGTTATCCCCGCTAACGTTATTTCTTACTTAAAATTACTTATCATTTTGTAAAAGTAACATCTACGTTCAGCTATGGGCTTTTAAAAAATACACAGGTATCTTTTCTTAGAGAGGCATAATATTAGAGTTTTGTACCCAATGCTTAAAAATTTAACCTTATCGCTAAGGCTCCACTGATCTTTTGTCTATCACTAGATTATATCTCATGAACCGTGATAGTCAGTCAGTTGACATTTTCACAGATGATGTATTTCTGTTGCTGCTATAACAACAAATATAAAAAACACGTTTTTTTGTGTAGATAACAGTTCGAAACCTTTTTGCGCACGTTCGAGCATTCAGCCGGTAGTTAATACCATTATAGTATCTAGTAGAGTATATATGTACTTGTAAATTCTTAGATTTCTTCAAACTATGTATTCGTGGTTAATGTGAATAGATACGTCTCTAATGGCAATATGTCTGGACGGCCATTTCATTTTTAAACCTCTTCAGAATCTAGTAATGCGATAAATTAGTTCAATGTATGTGTTTTAAACGTTTTAATAATCATTAAAATATTTAAAACACATACGTTATCAGGTATGTCTTCTTTTAAATGAAAATTTGTTTCATTTTTCGTTTGCAAGCAAAATTAAATAAAATAAATATATAAATATATACGGACAAATCACACAGATTGAGCTAGCCCCAAAGTAAGTTCGAGACTTGTGTTATGGGATACTCACTCAAAGATACTATATTTATAATAGATACATATATAGATAAACATCCAAGACCCAGGCCAATCAGGAAAAGATCGTTTTCCAACATGAACTGGCCAGGGATCGAACCCGGGGCCTCCACGTCGCAGGCAGGCGTGTTGACCGCTGCACCACGGAGGAAAATTAAAGTATCTATAGTGATTTTATCTATTGCCAAAGGTCGACCTATGGCCAAGAACAGACAACAATCTCCTCTCCCAAATCATAAAATTATTACAAATTATTGAATTACATCATTTATGTTGAAATTAACCGCGTGAAAACGATGCAGAAAGACGAACACGTTGAAAATGTCGGTTACAGAAAACAAAACAATTTAGAAACTAAAATAAACCCTGCCAACTAAAAGTTAACCAGTACCAGTGACGGCATCCGTTCACGAATATAACTTATTATGGATCAGCACCATTTAGTTCAACCATTTTGAAGGGAACTTAGTGAACCAACATACACGCCACCACCAGCGAGACATTAGAGTAAGCATGACATACCCTCAGCCACCAGAGCACATTCAAGTGAATGAAAGACGTACCCAGTTAATGGTAATTTTACAGCAAGTACTCACACGTATGCTATGCAATTATATAATACTAGATTTGGTTATATCGCGCTTTTTAGATTTCCCTCGGGAATATATATATTTTTTTTCAATTAAAGGAAGCCTATGTTTTTTCTTAGGGTCTAAAGATTGTCTGTGCCAAATTTCATCAAAATCGGTCGAGAGGTTTAAGCGGGAAAGCGTAACAAACAGACAGACAGACAGAATTACTTTCGCATTTATAATATTAGAATGGACTAAGGAATTGAATCTACGCATACCTACAATGCAATAGTTGACTTGCCAAGTTATATACCACTTGCAGTATATTACCTATTTCAAATTACAATATTTACCAATATAATCTATATGGACCGCCAGAATTTTACAAATATGATGACAAGTCAGGCAGCTTGTAAAGAAACATCACGATTAAATATAAACGAGAAATGTCGGGATTACTGCCCTCTGTTTATTCAAGACACGTAGGTATCTTTATTTATGTAGAAACAAGTTCGTCTCAACTTCTTTTGATTAAACTTTAACTTATTATAGACATCATTAATTGAGAACATGATGTTATACTTCAGTGAAGACACAAAAAGTCTTCGCATCGCGAAAAACATCATGTTTTACATTTCTCCTTTCACATGTATATGTCTGCAACAACAGATTTAAAAAGTCTCCGGAACAAAAATGAATACCCCCGATGATAGCCGAGCGTCGACTAGGTTCATTTCGGTTCAGTAGGACCATTTGAGGACCATGTTCGAAGCGTCATTTTCAAGTGTGGTCCGCCTTGTCCTTACGCAGTAATATATAAGTCAATGACGACAACCAATTTCTCTAGAAATAAACATTGAAGTAAAATCCATATACCTCGTGACAGCATTATGATAAGTTGACCACCAGACAAAGCCTTGCCGCCAAGCGATTTGTCGTGTTCCGGCATGATGTCTGGTGAAGCCGTACGGAGGACGGGTTTGAGCAGTTGTGTTGCGATGTGTGCCGGGTACGATGCGCCTAATCTTGTTGTGTTGGGAGTTTGGTCGTGGTGGGTCTTCAGATCAATCTCCCTTTGGCACAGCATCGTTGGTCGTGTTGTTGGGTTTAACATTGCATCACCTCGCTCAACTGCCGTCTTCTTTGCTATCCGCTCAGTTTTTCTGAGTGAATAAGCTCTTAATAAACTAGCGCGCTTTACCATCAACGATCGCATCACTGCTTACCATCAGGCGGGATTGCGGTCAAGCGCTAGTTTATAATTATTTAAAAGTTCTATTTACAAACACGACTCTGTGTCTATTTTAATATGTTACAGTAGCCTTTTTTGTGAATAGGTGTATCAAATGACCTCTCCCGCTCTATAATAATCAAATGAGCTTTCCCGCTGAGCGGAGCGGAAGGGCGCGTCAGGCTTTTACTGAATAAAATCTACCCTATCTTACTTACTTGTGCGCCAGGGCTTCGATATTTCTTTCATACAACATGCGACCCTGGCAGGCAGCGGTTTTCGTGGACCCCATCTCTTGTTAGCCGACGGACAGCAGGACGACGCAGAATTAGGTGAATCTCACTATATAGCTGATCGTGTGCTGGTGAACGGGTGCTGCTTGTATGCAGTCGTCTTGCTGTCCAAAGTTTTGTTACTGTTTTCAGTAAAAATTACTTTTTGTTTATTTTACTTCAATGGTCCTAGTTTATCATTTGTGTAGGTTATCATAACTTGGCATTGTTAAAATATGTAAGGTGTTACCATCCTTTATGCCTGCAAGGGTTAACTTTTGTTCTCATTAATAGTTTTAAATATTTTATATTTTCATGCTTGAGTAACATATTCTATTTATTGGTGTATTGGCGAGGCTACCTGGTATGTGGTAAATAGTTTAATTTGATGTTTTGCGTCTCTTTATGTTATCAGCTTTGCATGTCTACTATTGTAAGGAGGCACGTTTCTCTAACTGGACGTATAGTCGGATTTCATACTACATAATTTGTATTAATGTCTTTAAGATTGACGCAAATTTGAGCACACGTGACTATCGTACGTTCTGCATGAATCATCGGACTGATATATATGTTTGTCTATTCATATAATGATTCTCACATGTCGCATTATTTTCTTAATTTTAACATCAATGATGTTACTAATAATTTGTGACCTTACTTATTATTTTGATTTAAAAGAGTTTCTAGACACATGAAGCATCAGGAAAACCAGACCAGCTCCCTAAACACCTAGGTTCGCCCTGATGATACGGTGGAGCATACGGTGGAGGTCTGCCGACTTGGGCAAAGCACCGACGTGTTCTTTTTTTTATTTATTAAGAGCCTATTCACTCTAGCCTTGAAGACACTCAAATTGTAGTCCGACGGAAACACTGCCGCCCGCAGATTGTTCCAGTCCCTCGATGTACGCGGTATAAAGGAGGAGGCGAAACGCTTCGTCCGGATCGTAGAGGTGTTAACAACATAAGGGTGGAAACTCTCCGTACGATGGGTCGTCCGATGGTGGAACGGAGATGGGGGAATTATATCGTGCAATTCCCTCGCACACTCCCCAAAATCTAGCCTATAGAACACCGAATGGCTGGCCAATCTACGCCTGTGCTCTAGGCTTTGGAGACCAACTCGAGTTAAATCAGGGTCACCAATCAGCCTCTTCGCACGCCTCTCCACAGAATCCAAAGTGGCCAGGTGACACTTAGCAGCACCAGCCCAAATGTGGCTGCAGTACTCCACACACGAACGGACCTGTGCTTTCTACAACATTAGAAGCTGCCCTGGTGTGAAGTACTGCCGTACTTTTGCGATAACGCTATGTTTTCTGGCAGCCACCTTGGCCTTGGACTCAATGAACCGCCCAAAGTTTAGGTTCGAGGAAATCTCAACACCCAAAAGCAGAAGGCTGTACACTCCAAGGATACATTCATAGGAGCCAAGGTGAACGGGCTCCTTTTGGCGGTGAAAAGACACGCCTGCATTTTGGCGCCATTGAATGCTACAAGATTGGCATTGGCCCATTCGGAGACATGGGCTCAGATGAGCATCCGTCGACAACAACTCGGAGGGACCGTTCAGTCAGGAAGTCTTTTACCCAGCCAGTCAGGCTAGGGGAAATGCCGTACGCTGGAAGCTTACTCAAAAGGCCAGCGTGCCATACCCGGTCGAAGGCCCTCGAGTCATCAAGGGAGACAGCAATCGCTTTCCCATTTCTCTCGAGGGCCTCGCCCCACCAGTGAGTGGCATACACTAGTAGATCCCCAGTTGACCGATTGCGGCGAAACCCGTATTGTCGGTCACTGAGGAGATCGTTACCTTCCAAGTATGCCAAGAGGCGCGAGTTCAATACACGCTCCATAATTTTGCAAAGTATGGAGGTGATCGAAATCGGACGATAGTTGGTAGGATCGGCACGACTACCCTTTTTGGGCACGGGCTGCACGTTGGCAAGCTTCCAGGACTTGGTCACTATACCAGTCCCAAATGAGGGGCGATACAAGCGTGTCAATACAGGAGACAACTCGGGCGCACATGCTTTAAGAACAATCGCTGGTATACCATCCGGACAAAAGCCTTATTCACGTCCAGACGACACAGTGCTCTCAGAACCTTCTTGTTCCGAATGCGAACCTCAGGCATTGAAGTACCGCAATGGGGTAAAATAGGTGGAGTAGCACTGCCAGTATCAAGACGTGAATTATGGGCAAAGAGACCTGCTTTCTCTCTCGTCGTATGAGCCAGTGTTCCATCAGGCCTAACCAGCGGAGGCAGTGTGAATCGGCGATCGGCGACAATATCTAGCATCCAGCCAAAACAAGTTTGCTATAAATGTAAAATTTTTATGAAAGCTGACACAATCTGCAGTCTCAACGCTAAGAGCGATCTTTCAGTTAAGAAAGGTTATATAAACCAAGTTCATGAAATTCGTTCTATTTCATACTCTTATATGTATATTTATAGCTCTAAAGAGGTTATTTCTTCCTAAATGGAGATAGCGCTCGCATTCTCAAGGACAATATTGTTTACTTAGTAGGTACGTAGGTACAGATAAAGAAATTATTCAAATACGATATTAAAATTATTTCGGCATTATATTACATTACGTGAACTAATTACTAATGTTTATCCATTTTTGTGTGATCATTGTACATTTCAAAGGACAGTGGGTACAATTTCGTCGTCAATTATTTACGAAACGAATCGAGTATCCATTTAGTACAATTGTACATCTTAAGGTATATGAAATATTTAAGTAACGATTCTCACATTCCTTAGAAGTTCTCGTGAAAAATTAGTGTAGAATTTAATAAAATATTGAAAAAACCGATATTAAATTTTATTTCATCTTCAAGATGTGTAGTAGGCACCGGATTAATATATTAAATATTAATCCAGCAGGTCACTAACCTGAGACTATTCTCTTAATTTCAAGAACATTCGCAGGTCACGTTCAGAGAACCGACTTCCTCAATTTTTGGAAGTTACATTTGTTTGTCGCTGAAAAGGGACTGTTGTTAAATTTCGAAGGTTTTAAGTTACCAGAATTGGCTTTCTGTTCCGTATATATCCTCCATTTCGGGCAAAAAGAAATCCAGCATTGATCACCTTAAATGGCAAAAAGGAACTAAAAACAGATAAGTAGTTAATATCTATAGATATATCTTATCTGTACGTATTTAATTCACTTTGCAAAAACATAAAACATTGAGGCTAATTCGCGTAGCTACGAATGAATTAGCCTCAATGACAAAAATGAACCTTAACTAAAGTTCATTTTTGGCATTGTGCAAAATTTATCCTACTGTGCAGAGCTAAAAATTAACTCATCTTAGTAACGAAATATTGCTACGTTGAAAATGAAATAGGACCGATAATAGTATAAAATTCATTCGAAAAGCTGCGTCTTCTGGTGCGACAATATTCGATTATTAATAACATACTAGGTATCTAGATAAGAATTCTTCGAACGCAAACAATTATCGAACAAAAAACTGTACCAACATCGTGGGTGATATTACGAAAACAAATTACGCGAACAAACATCGGGTAGAACAAATACCCGTAGTCAATACTAATATTTGTCTTGGACGGATTTATACGTAGCTAATTTTGTTTGGAAGAGAATCTAGTTATAAATCCAGTTTGCTGCAGGGCGTTATTTGAGCACGTGGAATCATACAAGACTCGAATTACGATATGCCGACGGCAACATCCTTATTGCAAGACCGATTTCGGACCACTACGTAAAACTTCCCACTGGCAATTCCAAGATTTTTTCCTAAACTTGTTTAATCCTATTAATATTAGAAGTGCGAAAGTTTGTGAGTATTTATGGATGATTGTTACTCTTTCATCCAAAAACTACTAAACGGATTTGGATGAAACCCGACACGCATGTCGTTTATAACCAAAATTAGCATATACCTAGAATATTTTATATCTCGATATTCCCACGATCGAAATTTATTTATATATACATAAGCCTAACTTGTGGTTTTTGCAAACATCCTTTTATGCAAAATATCTAAATATTAGAGGAAAAATTCATAATAGGTATTTTTTTCTTTCCTACCTATCATGAATTTTCTTTTTTTTTTAATAATTATAAACTAGTGTTTGACCGAAATCCCGCCTGATGGGAAACAGTGATGCAATCGTTGATGGGAAAGCGCACTAGTTTATTTAGCCTATTCAGTAAAAAAAACTTTGTGTATAGGAAGGCTGGCTGAGCGAGATGATGCAATGTTAAACTCAACAATATAACCAACGGTACTGCGCCACAGGGAGATTGATCTGGAGATCCTCCACGACCAAACTCCCGACACAACAACATTTGGCGCACCATAACCGGCACACATCGCAATGCCACTGCTCAGACCCATCCTCACCAGACATCATGCCGGAACACGACGAATCGCTTGGCGGCAAGACTTTATCTGGTGGGTGGTAACTTCTGCCGGCAGCCGATGTTATGACCTACCACCGAGAGACCACCCTCTAAACATTTTTAAATTTGTAATTCAATAACTTATAATTAAGAAACTCTGTTCCGATAGATCGATGCAGATATAGAAACAATTAATTACTGCCTTTTTGCCATAGAGATTTGTGGTATTGTACCCAAGCGCTTACCGCATACTGAATTTGAAGGATGTACATGACAATATGTCACGTATACTGTTCTTAGCAGTGATGTCTCGTAGCCTCGTAACGTGACAATCCAGTCTCGTGACTACACGATTCGTAAGCACAACAACAGTTCTTGTGCATTTCTTAGACTTGGCTATTTTTGTATTATTTTCTGTGGTAGAGTGTTTTATAAGAAAACATGAATTTGCACTCTTTTTTTCACACTTCTCAAATCAAGGCCCGTTCCACTTTTTTCCATACAGTATTTCTCGTGAAAGTAATTTTGGGAAACCTCGTTAAAAATGTCCATGTAGAGATACACCTACTTGGGCATTTTTAACGAGGCTTACCGAATTCACACTTTTACTGTTAAGTACCTATCTACACGTCGCATAACGCAATTACCAATTAGTTGTTCCACTCATAAAACGTCAGCCATATGCTATTTTTAATCTCAAATGACAGGGAAAGTACTATCACAAGCTTCGTCTCTATTCACCTAAAGCTAATACACTCGTCTATGAACAGGTTGATAGAATTGAATGATTGTGATTTATGACAGACTAGATTTCTGTATGTGCACACAATAAAAGGATGCAAGATAAACCGAAAGCTAGCAAAAACACAGAAGGAATTTATATGTGAGTTGAATCTCTAGTACGCTTTTTTCTTCCGAAAACTCCGGTGCCTAATATATAACGGTTGTGTTTGTACGGCCAGATATATGAATCTAAATGAACCAAAACGAGGATTTTGTAGGCGTGGCGTCTGTACAAAAGACCGAAGAAACGAATCCTGAATGAGTGATAGGCTGTCACTCATATAGAAATCGATCATTCCTGACATTTATCGCTGTCGCAAACTGTTTCCACTAATGAAACTTATTGTGTCGTTCGGATGTCCACAAAGAGGTACGCAAAGGGCACGGCAACTAATTACACTTTATTTGGTACTGGCTGGAGTTGTTATAAATATTCAACACCAAGAACTGTACTCAAAACGAGATGACAACCAGTCACGCTATTAACTCAGGCATTGTTCTAAACTAAACATGCCACGTTCACGCTTAAAAATGCACTCGACAAGTCCCTACGTGATGTCTATTAAACTATATAATAAACTACCCGCAGAAATAAAAAAGAAGATAAAATAAATATATTCAACGAATACCTCAATTTTAGAAATATAAAGATACAAACATATATAGACATACAAACATTCGCACACACACACACACACACACACCCACCCTCACGCACCCTCGCATACAAACACACACACACACACACACACACACTCACACACGCATCCTCGCACACACACACACACACACACACACACACACACACACACACACACACACACACACACACTCACACACGCACCCGTTAGCAAGCAACGTAGTAGAGTGTAAAAAAGTGCTTCCTCTCTCCTAACTTCACTTATTTTGTTGTGCCCGACAGGGTTCACATGAACTAATTTTAAGTATTTCCATCTAAGAATACATGTGGAAAACAATAAAAGTATTGAGTCAAACTTCTTAATTTTACGCAAGGTAATCAAAAAAACATTTTTAAAAACTAAAGTTGTATACATAAAAGGCAACGTTCACCCAAAATTTTGTGTCGTTAAGAAAAACCGAAAAAAGCCGGAAACGGACATGTACGAGTATTCCGGTAAAGTTTTAAGCTCAGTAATCCTGCTCGGTTACAGAGTGATTAAGGAGGATGAAAATAGATCCGTACGTTGTGACCGCTGTGGCGTAAAGTAAAACAAAAAATATATGGAAACGAACTGAAGGTTGAAAGACGGGTCAGATAATTTTCTGCAAGAGAGGCTCTTTGTCTCGATTGGTACGGATACAACAAAAAGTCGATTCAGGGGCTACACGGCTACTTTTAGACATATCTAAGCCGACACTTCGTTTTTGTTTACCATAATTTGATGTACATAAGCAGCCTATACAGGGTGTATCTGACATCGTAACGAAAACTTCGCGAAAAGGTTAGACTGCATGCCACTAATAAAATAATGGTAGTCATTTATGTCGTTAATGAACAGTTACAGAAATTACAATGTTTAAAAAAAAGTGTCGGCTCGGCCTTTGAACGTTGCAAGCGCGCCGCCATGCGGTAGGTACTGTCCTACCAACTTATCTGTGAAATGGAGAAAATTGGAACTACGGCCGCCATGTTGAAATGTCATTCGATTGTGGCAGCTACAGGTTAGTGTTGTCTACTCTCTTTTTGTAAATTACCACATATTTTTATCACTAGTTAACTTTAAGCAATGTTTATGAATAAAGGGGTTAGTTTGTAAGTGGGTTACTTACATTATGTCAATTTAATGCCAGAGAAATCGCTGGTCTACCTGCATTAATTTTCTTATATTAGGAGACTATTTAGTACTTATATTTGAAGACTTATATTTAGTATTAATGTTAGGTACTGTTTAAAATAATAAAATTATGTTTATATGTTTACCTAGTTTCTTATCTGACATACCCAATCAAGGGTAATTTTTATTAATTTGCAACACTAAAGCGACGGTGTCGCTACCACTCAGTTCACAGATAAGTTGGTAGGTCTGTATGACGTTGATCCCTGATGTGAACTCTATTAAATCAGCTGATAAGATAGTTTTTCGAGTTTTGTTTTCATTGCGCTTTTTTGTGTAATTAGCGAATTAATTAATGTTTACTTTAAAATCTTATTGGGTTATACAAGTATAGTAATTATGAACGGTCTAAGGTGAAAAATACTACATATATTTTGAAAAATATTACATAAGTCATGAAAAAGCCGACGAAAAATTCCACCACTGGGGGCTTCAGAATCATGTACTGGATCCATGGTGCTCGTGTGTGCGTCGATGTCAGATACACCCTTTATTGTTCCCACTAGGACACAAACCTCCACTCGATGAGAGAGAATAGGCCGTATCTACGCGGCCCAGTGCGTGTTGGTAAATGTCACATATTTTCAAAGTTTTTGACTCTAGGACATACCGGTCTCTTCACGATGTTTTCCGTCACAGTTTTGAGAGAAATGGTGGTAAATAATTATCACAAAGTAAAGCGCACCTGACGGGGCTCAAACGACCTACAACTTGCAAATCTCAGCCGACACAATAACCAAGAATTAAAATAAATCTATATCTATTCGCAGATGTGTGTCAAAAATTTCGGCGAAGATGTTTCAGAGATAATATAGAGGGAAAGGAAACTTTAAAACTGTAAATCAAATATTTGAACACACCTTTTCAACTTCACATATCACATAGAGGGCCTAATGAGTGTTTGTTTTACGTTGAGATTGAAGCGTTTATGACGTTTGACGCACTAATTGGACCGCTCCAAGCGGCGATCACGGGGCGACTCTAACACAGCATCAAACAACATAAACATGTCGATCGCGTTACAGTAAAAAAAACCCGCACTAATCACATAATATGGATGATTCCTGGATAAAAAAAAATATTCTATTTAGTCCGTCATTCAGATTATAGAAAAATATTGGTTACGTAGGTACATTTTATTTCATCAAATCAATAAAAATTTACAAATATAAAAAGCATCAAAGATCAGGAGTGGTGGCTGGTGACATCACACGAATTTTCAACGCACTGTGTCGTCTTCATTTTTTGTTTATATGAAAAAAGAAAAAATACTTGTCTAGTATTTTTTGGAAATCTGACTGAAGGACTAATTAGTTTTCTTTAGTCAACTACCCTATTCGCTAGATTTTCTTTTTTTAAACGTTATTTTTTAGCTATATAAACTAGAGCTTGATCGCGATCCCGGCTGATGGTAAGCTTTGATGCAATCATTGATGGTAAACCGCGCTAATTTATTAAATTTAAGTGTCTTTAATTTCACTCTGACATTGGAGACACTTAAATTGTAGACAGATGGAAAGATCGCCACTGGCAAATTATTCCAGTTCCTCGATGTATGCGGTATAAAAGATGAAGCAAAAAAAATCGCTTCGTCTGGATTATAGTGGTGTCAACAACGTAAGAGTGTATACTCGCTGTACGATGGGTCGTCCGATAATGTAACGGAGATGGCGGAATGAAGTTATGCAATTTCAACGCACACTCATTTAAACTTAACACCCCGCGCTAATACAAGCCGCGCGGGGAGCGGGGAGGGGCGTTACCACTAGCTCGCTTCTCGGAAATTTAGTCGCAATGGATCGTTTCACGGGGCCGCAGCGCGCTTATTGTGTGAAACAATTTTATTTAAACAACAGTTCGCTCATTACTGTGAGACGCTTATTTCGCGTTGAATACGACTTACACGATTTAAATCAGTGTCCGAGTGCTCCATTAATAAAGAAATGGGTTAAAAAGTTCGAAGAGACCGGATCTACACTAAACGTGAAGCAAACCGGCGGCCCACGGACTTCTCGGAGCGAAGAGAACATGCAGCGAGTTTCCGCATCAGTTCGACGTGATCCAAATTTATCGACGCGCAAACGTTCGGCTGAATTAGGACTATCCCGAACATCATTGCGCCGTATTTTGAAATTAGATATGAAATTACATCCATATAAGATCCAGTTAGTACAGAAATTAAAACCTAATGATTTAAATTTGCGCAAGTCCTATGCCGAAACAATGATAGATCCATTCAATAATTTTGACAACCTCTTATTTTCCGACGAAGCCCATTTCCACCTCAACGGACACCTAAACAAATAGAATTGCAGATATTGGAGCAGCAAAAATCCCAAATCTAAACACGCGAGGCCACTTCATTTTCCCAAGGTAACGGTATGGGCTGCAATTTCAGCAAAAGGAATCATTGGGCCCTATTTTTTCGAAGATTCTCGCGGCCGTTCGGTTACTGTGAATTGTGTTGAATATGTGAAAATGTTACGGGGGTTCTTGGCACCGAAGCTACTGGAATTTGCTGGCTACAATCGTAACACATGGTTTCAACAAGATGGAGCCACTTGTCACACATCCAACGAGTCCCTGCCGGTAGTCAAAGAAATGTTTCCGGAAAAGCTGATTTCCAGACGAGGCGACATCCCATGGCCACCCAGGAGTCCAGATTTAACCCCAGCAGACTTCTTTTTATGGGGTTATTTGAAGAGTCGTGTTTACATCCATAAACCAAAAACACTACGTGAACTAAAGGAAAAAATTAGCGAAGAAATGTCAGCGATCTCGCGGTCTCTTTGTCGACGAGTATTCGAAAATTTGGGTGCTCGCTTAGAAGAGTGTAAAAATCGAAACGGTGGACATTTAGATGATGTTATTTTTAAAAAATAAATTCCAAATAATTAACTTTCTTGTAAATAAATAATTTTAAAAATATGTCAAATAGTTTTCTTTATACGATTTTTTCAATTGTTAACTAATTCATGGCCCACCCTGTAGAACATCGATAGGCTGGTTATTGTACGCTTGTGTCCTAGGCTTTGGAGTTCCTGTCATTACTATCGGAACGAATTTTGAGACACATAAACACGTGACAATGTCACGTGACACATGTACAATGAACAATGAGGATTCTGTTTTTTAATTTGGACACACAGAAGCTTTAAAATTAATTAATTAAACTAATTAATTAATGACTGTGTAAATGGCGATAATATTATGCTTCACTGTCTTAAAATTAATTAATTAAACTAATTAATTAATGACTGTGTAAATGGCGATAATATTATGCTTCATTGTCTTAAAATTAATTAATGAAACGAATTAATTAATGACTGTGTAAATGGCGATAATATTATGCTTCATTGTCTAAAATCTCACAGACACATAGATTCACGGAGGATTTTTAGTAGGTAATTTTTACGTGTTAGGGTTCATTGCCCAAAGGATGAAAACGGGACCTAAGTACTAAAATTAAATTGATTGTTGCCAAGCTGTATCTCATAAACTGTGCCTCAGTTTTTTTTTTAATATATTCTTAACAAGTTTTTTGTATCATCGTGTGTTTGCGAATACATATAGAACCTATAATTAAATATTTTACATTATTTAGCGGGTATTTTCCAAAACGTCTTTCATCTTATTTTACAGCGGGGCGCTGTGATGGCGACATTAATTTAATACACGTATGCGGTTACTTTTTGTTATTTATCATTTATAAATACTTTTTTTACAAAAAAAAACAACCGACTTCCATGAAAAAAAAACACTACAAAGTGAAAAATAATTGATTTCGGAAGTCGGTCACAAAAACGAATACACATGTTCGCGATCATGGTGTCTTTGATTGTATATTCTTTTTTGCCACCGACTTCCGAGATTAGTTATTTTTCACTTTGTAGTGTTTTTTTCTTGGAAGCCGGTTGTTTTTTTTATTGTAAAAATGTTATTTTTTTACAATTTTTAGTTGCAAAACGTACTGTTCAGTCTGGACGCTGCTGTCAACATAGTTGGGAATAGGCTCCTGCAGCAGATCTACAGCAGACCTTCGTTATAACCCATATGAATACAAAGTTCTCATTAATATAAATGAATTGAGTCCAAACACAAGGTAACTACTGTAAATCGTTGAGGAGTTCCCTGAACTGACCTTTGTCTTCATCATCAGCTCCCTAATGACAGTCACAACCCATCTAGGTGTAAAGTTCTTATCAATACCAATTAAGCAAGCACGAACATAAGGTAGCTGCTGTGAATCATTGAGGAGTCCCTACGAATGTCTCTCGGATCCATCATCAGATCTACTGCAGACTTTCATTATAACCCACATGGAAGCAAACTTCTCATCAATATAAAAGATTTGAGTCCAAATACAAGGTAGCTAGGTACTGTAAATCGTTAAGGAGTTCTCTGAACTGACCTTTGTCTTCATCATCAGCTCCCTAATGACAGTCATTACCCATCTAGGTGTAAGTTCTCATCAATAGAAATTATTCAAGCACAAACACAAGGTAGCTGCTGTAAATCGTTGAGGAGTTCCCTCGACTGTCTCCCGACTCTAGAATCAGATCTACCCCAGACCCTTATTTAATTGTAGTGCTTTAAAATACCAAATGAAAAATCATACAAATTCACTAGCCGTCGCTACAAGTTTTGAAAGTTACCCTTGATTTCTCTGGTCATGATCATGGGACCACCTGAGAATGTCTTCTTTCCAACAGAATAGGAATTATCAATATCGTTTCGCAAACGACTAAGTTATCCGCGGACAAACATAAAAAACATATGTATGGTCGAATTGTGTAACCTCCTCCTTTTTCAAGTCGGTTACAAAATGTTTGTAAAATCGAAGCAACTTTTACAGCGTACTTAAAGAACTGTAGCGTCTAAAGTGCTGTAACGGATCATTTAGTTGGGTCAGGGGTCATAAAATCCCCCCCACGGGGAGTGGGTCAATCGGAGGAGGAAGCTCCTCCTCCTCCGGTTTCAGAGGAAGAATTTGGCGCGGCGACTCTTCGTCTCCGCGCCAAAAAGACGGCTCCCGGCCCGGACGGTGTTCCCGCTCGGGTGGTGGCCATCGCGGCCACCGAGATGGAAGGAAGGTTTCGGGACCTCTTCAACGCATGCTTCGCGTCGGGGAGGTTCCCGAAACCTTGGCGGGAAGGCCAATTATGCCTCCTCCGGAAGGAGGGACGGCCGGCGGACTCCCCATCGGCATACCGGCCTATCGTCTTGCTCGATGAGGCCGGCAAGATGTTCGAGGGGATCATCGCTGGCCGTCTCAAGCGGCATCTGCGGAGCGTGGGACCGGACCTGTCGGACGCCCAGTTCGGATTTCGAGCTGGTCGTTCGACAGTGGACGCTCTGGCCCGTCTCAAGGGCCAGGTGACAGAGGCGGTGGGAGTGGGGGATGGAGTGTTGGCTGTGTCATTCGACATTGCCAACGCCTTCAATTCCATCCCCCACTCCACCATCCTGGAAGCGCTCCGGTTCCACGGAGTGCCCCTGTACTTACGGGGCCTCCTGGCCAGCTACTTGGAGGACCGTGCTGTCCTCCTCGAAGACGGAGCTGGCCAGCTGCGGCGATACGCTGTCGGAACCGGCGTTCCACAGGGGTCCGTTCTAGGACCTCTACTGTGGAACGTCGGGTATGACTGGCTCCTGCGGGGAACCCTCCTTCGAGGTGCGAGTGTCATCTGCTATGCGGATGACACTCTCCTCACTTCCCGCGGGAGCACCTTCCGGGAGGCGGCCAGTTTGGCGTCGGCGGGCGGATCCTTAGTGGCGGGAAGGATCCGCCGCCTGGGCTTGAGGGTGGCGCTGCACAAAACGGAGGCCGTGTTCTTTCACGGCCCCCGGCAGTGCCGCTAAACTGACGCCCACATTTTTGTGGAGGGCGTCAGGATTGGGGTCGAGGCCCAGATGAAGTATCTGGGCCTCATGTTGGACAGCAGGCTGCGCTTCGGCCCGCATTTCAGCGGGCTGTCGACGCGCCTGCTGAAAGCCGCGGGCGCCCTCTCATGGCTCATGCCGAACATGGGAGGGCCCAGCACGCGGTGCCGGCGCTTATACGCCGGCATACTGCGGAGCATGGCCCTTTATGGGGCCCCCATTTGGGCGGACTCCCTCCATAGGAGGGAGAACCTCACCGCCCTTCGGGCGCCCCAAAGGGCCATCGCCCAGCGGGCAGCGCGGGCCTACCGGACGGTAGGCTTCGCTTCGGCATGCGCTCTGGCGAGCACCCCGCCTTGGGAGCTCGAGGCCTGGGTGCTCGCCAGAGTGTACGAGTGGACGGCGGGGCGCAGGGCGCTGGGCGAGCGTCCGGCCCCAGAAGTGAGGGAAGCCGTCCACCGCGAGGCGAGGGACGCCATCATCCAGCATTGGACGCAGGACCTCGCCTCCGCGGTGTTTGGCCGCCGTACCCTCGATGCCATCGGGCCGGTCCTGAAGGACTGGCTCGACAGGCGTCACGGGTTCCTCTCGTTCCGTCTGGTGCAGGTACTCTCCGGTCACGGCTGCTTTGGCAGGTACCTGCACCGGATAGGACGAGAGGAGACGCCGTCGTGCCATGGTTGCGGCGCGGCGGAGGACACGGCGGAACACACCCTCGCGGTGTGCCCGTCGTGGGCCGTGCCGCGCCGCGATCTTGTCGCGGCGGTAGGAGGGGACCTCTCGCTGCCCGCCGTCGTCAGAGCGATGGTGGGGAGCGAGGGGGCCTGGGCGGCGGTGGCCTCCTTCTGCGAGGTCGTGATGTCGCAGAAGGAGGCCGCGGAGCGGGAGCGAGAGGAGGATCCCCTCGCTCCAGCGCTCCGTAGGCGGCGTAGGGGTAGGAGAAGGCGGGACTTTGCCCGCTTTCTCCCTCCCTGAGGTGAGTGGCGGGCGTGAGGCACGGGGGTGCCCGCGCCCGCCTTGCACCGCTCACCACGCGGGAGCTACGGCCCCTCTTTAAGAGGGGCAAATGAGGGCCCGCCTCACTAGGCGGGGTTCGCCGGCGGGGGAGAGGTAGCTGAGGCTCCGCTAGTTTCCCACTCCCCCGCCACTATGGCGATGCCGGAGTAGCGCTGGGGTTTTTAGTGGGTATACCGGGAGGCTCTCTCCCGGGGAGTCCCACATACCCCTCCCGTCCCCCGACGGGTGGGGATGCGTAATTGACATTTTCCCCAGCGACAAAAAAAAAAAAAAAAAAAAAAAAAAAAAGGGGTCATAAAATCGCATCAACGAAATAACACGAACAACAAGCAAAGAATAAGCGAAATAAGAGGAAACATTTGATACGGAAATAGGGCCTATTATTTCCGCAGGCGGTGGTTTTCGAATCACGAATTATTTTTTGTTTTTATAAATAAGTTATTTGTATAATTACTTTCCACTTAGCCTAATTAATGTAGTGCCACGCTTTATAAGTACGAATACGTGACGGATGGCTGGTTATCTTAGAACTTTTTTGTTACATTGACATTATGTAATGGTACGAGTCTTTCATCTCTATAATGGCTGCTTAAGCAAATGCCTAGCTCTACTGTCCATTGTGTCTTTTTTTTCAAAATGGCGTCCATTCAGGAAATCTATTTAAGTCATCTTTACTAAGTATATTTTGAAACTATGACGCTTAGCAATATTTTATGATTATATAGTTTTGTTTATTTAGAGGAAGACTGAAGTCTCGCCAGTGACAAGATTATAAGGTAATTATATTATGTAGCGAGTTTAGTCCAATAGGGACAATTGTGTCAAAACGTCAGTTCAAAAGTGACAGTTTGTCAATGTTAAGTGTCACATTTAGACGTCAAGGAATTTAACTTGCTACAAGTTGTTCAAGAAACTTTAGGCGATGTTTAAAATAAGAACTGACGCGGCCATTTTGTTTTTCAAAACATTAACAAAAATGCTTACAACAATTTGTTAAATAATTTATTTATTCATGCGAGCGCTTTACTAATGGAAATATAAACCATCCCTAATATTGGTCAAAGATAGGTTTTTGTAAATTATTCTCTAACTAGCTTCCGCCCGCGTGAAATTCAGTTTGCCCTAGAAAGCTTTTGTGTGATATGTAGCGTATTCAGCCATGCATTATTGTAGCATGGTATAATATAGTCTAAAAGTTTCCTGTACATAAACCAAGTTAAATATATCTGGCCAAAACCCAGATTGTTTGCTATTTGAGTTTTTTTTTAATGTTGAACCACTTTTTTGGGATAAAAATGATCATATTATTTATTCTTGGCTTCTGAGATGACGTACGCCAAATTTCATAGCAATCGGTTTAGTAAATTAGGCGTGAAAGCGGAAAAAACAAACTCAATTTCACAATTATAATATTAGTAAGGATACGAGGGATAATTCAACTAATTTTAAAGATTTTTCAGTCTCGTGATACTTCTAATTTCCCTACATTTTAACTTTTTTTTTTTTTTTTTTTTAAATCTTTATTGAGAAAAGAAGGCTTTAATCGCGAAGCGATTATGTCAGCCTTGTAGGTTAACAAAATAAATAAAGAATTTAGCAACTAGGACCTTAACTTAATTAATTTAACAATCAGATCATATAACTTAATAGCTAATTTCGATGTAGGTCTAGACAAGATCAAATTACACATGCCAACATCCCTTAACCTAAGTCCCGCTTCTGATTCCAAAGATCTCCGATTTGACTCAACCCGCACACACTCCACTAAAGCGTGGTAGGTGTCCTCCCTTGTGTTACAGATCAAACAATTTGGGGTATCAACAACCTTCATAAGGTACCCAAACGCATTCAATGGAATGTGCCCGGATCGCAGACGCATGCTTGTTACCAACAATCGTCTGCTCATCTGTACTTCAGAGAACCAAGGAATCCTTGGTGGTTCAGACTGAATTGTTCTGTACCATATACCCTTCTCCACAGACCGTTTGTCAAAGTGCTCTTTCCACGTCTTGTTGCAAATTGTTTTAACATTTCTTAATAGATCTGTAAAGAATGGTAAATGGTTGACAGATATTCCTTCATAGGATCCTTCTTTTGCCAACTTATCTACTTGTTCGTTTCCCATCAGACCAACATGTGATGGGATCCATTGAAATTTAACTACTTTGCCAGTTTCTCTCAATTTCAAGTATAAGTCTAATATGGCATAAGCTACGGGCAAACCTCGTATGCCCGAGGTGCACCGAGCTAAATGCTGTAAAGCGCTTTTTGAATCGCAAAGTATCACAAATTTAGCACAATTGCATGACATCATGTACGACAGGCATTCCAAAATTGCATACAATTCCGCCGCCATTATGGATAATTTGCAGTTCAACTTGAAATTAGCACTCATCTTAGATTGAGGATCGAAAAAGGCTGCTCCCTCTCCATTTTTGTCTTTAGACCCATCACTGTAAATCTGATAGAATCCATTATAATTATGATTAATCGTTTGTACAGTTTTCCTTAAAAGTCCAACAGAAGTATGAGATCTTTTCGGTTCTGTCAAATCATTAATGCTGAGTTTAATGTGTAACTTTATATCAATATTTGACATCCATGTCGATAACGAGAACATCTCTAGAATATTAGAACGATACAAAGTTTGATTAGACATCTCACTGTATACGACAGTTAGCAACGGTTTTTTCTTATTGCGCCAATATGATTCCTGTTCGCATATCGATGTTAATTTTGATATCATTGAAATGGTACAACCGTCATTAATAGACTTGGCTTTTAATAAAAATTTTGCCGCTAAATATTTGCGTCGAACAAACAATGGTGGCAGACACAATTCTGATTCCATCGCATGTATTGGGCAACTTTTTACAAAACCGCCGACTATTCTCATGGCTTGATTTTGAATTTTATCCAATTTCGAAATATTGGTGTTAGCGCAATTGTACATTTTAACTTGTTTTTGACATTTGTTTGTCACCGAGATGAGAAACGACTAGATTTTGAACGTTTACGAGAATCGGGTCAAGGATTATTTCGGACTTACAATATGGCGTATACAAATATGGCGATCGGCTCAACAGTTAAGACATGAAAGCTGAATAAAGAAAAAACAAACTTTGTTCATCCTTCTGGAAGCGCAAATTTATTCAGAATAAAAATATCCTATTTTTTTTTTTTTTATTTTGGCATCAAACAGTCATATACAAACAATACGTTATAAATACAGTTGGTTTCTTATAATAGACCTATAGTGCCGACAATGTTGCATAAGTAATTGTTAAAATAATGCAAAACTTCTTATAAGGAAAGTCGACGGTTAGACATAAATATGTATAAGTACATAATATTTTGCACCAAAACATGACTTCACTCAAACATATGCCATTATTAGTTTGAAAGGACGTAAACTGGCAAAAGAAAAGTTTTTATTAGGTGATATATTTCCTTTTTAGCTTTAATTTTTGTTTATTAAGTGAAATGTTAAAACGTACGTGAGGGGCGTCCGTGTAGTGATATTTTACCAAGTAATGATGCTGAATCGGTTAACGAAGTCAAAATTTTGAACAACTGAATAATGTCGAATGTATCGTTTGTATGTTAATGTATAATTTATTCTGGAATTGTGAGATGACTCGAATCGATTCAGTTGTTTAGGCGTGAAAGCAGAATAAACAAAGAAACAAACTCACTTTCACATTCATACTATTAAAACAAGGATCAACTATTAGTTCATATACACAAAACTTTGAGACACAAAATATCTCAGCTTAAAGTAAAATTATACGAACCTTTGCAAATAAAGAAAACGGCGAACTTTTATACTGTCATCCACTTCTCAAATAAGTTAAAACTTATGATGTTCTTATAGTTCGCCCCACACTGTTAATATTCAGCACAAGTTTTCAGTATGAATGCCAACTTGGTCTCAGTTTCAAAACTTGGCTTGTCTAGTTTGCACGTAGGAGAGAATCTAGGACACTGAGCTACTTTCAATACTGATTTTTGAAGCGTTAAAAACTGTGTGAAACTGCATTAATACCTGACAAATTTTGATATTTTGGCAATAATTTATTTTTGTTAATACTACAATTTTCCACGCATAATTATGCTTTACAAGTAATAGAAAAAGCAATACGACAGGAATATTAAATTACGGAGTATATTTTAGTATTCTTTTAGTTATGTAACCATTAGTTTTAGTATTAAACTTTTGTGAAAGTTGTAGAGTATAGGTTCATTATTATCAATAAGAAGCTATCATAAAATTTAAATGCTTAATCCTCAACATTATTGCAAATCCAAGAAAATATCTGAGCAACTCTCAAGAGAAGTATAGAATCATCCCCTTAAAATGCCGCTTAACTGCCCACAAAGTTTGAATGTTTCTCCAAGTTGGTAATTACCGACACAGTTACAATGATTGCCGCTCGTTAGTTCAGAATAGGATAATCTAGAAACCGTTGGAAAATCCAAAAGTTTCTAGGAAATTATGTACGTATTGAAATATATCAAAAGGAAGAAATTTCAGTACTTAAAAGGTAAAAAAAAAAACTCAAAAAAGAACTAGGAAGAATATGCTTTATATAAAAAAAAAACGCAAAATAGACGGGTACTAGGTGAATACGTTAATTTAATAAGATGGCTTAGTGCATTGTAACTGTTTTTCAAGTATACCAGGTGCCAAAAACACTCACTTATTACTTATTTAGTAAAGATAATGGAATGTCTTTCTTGGACATGTTGTGATACAGACAATGTTAATCTATTTTTCTATTTCAAAAGATATTCTATGAAGTCGTGAAGAATACGTGTTTTCTGGGAATTGTGTACTTAAAAAAAAAAAACATTACATAGCTAATTCTCGTTCATCTCAATCATTAACTACTATTATCCTATAGGTTACCAGTTCAGATGAACTCCCGTATAAAGCGCTTAATTTACTCCTTAGTGAGACCAGTGTCCAACGACGGTTAGTTTTTTTTTTTTATAATTATAAACTAGTGCTTGGCCGCAATTTCGCCCGTTGGTAAGCAGTGATGCAATCGTTGATAGTAAAGCGCGCTAGTTTATTAAAAGCCTATTCAACAAAAAAAAAAAAAAAACTGAGTGAATAGGAAGGAAGACGGCAGTTGAGGGAGGTGATTCAATTTTAAACCCAACAACACGACCAACGATGCTGCGCCAGAGGGAGATTGATGTAGAGACCCTCCACGACCAAAATCCAGACACAACAACATTTTGCGCATCGTACCTGGCACACATCGCAACACAGCTCCTTCATTACACATCATGCCGGAACACGACGCATCGCTTGTCGCTAAGACTTTGTCCGGTGGGTGATAATTTCTGCCGGCAGCCGATGTTATGGCATCATTATCAACCTTTTATCGTCCCACTGCTGGGCACAGGTCTCCTCTCATACAGAGAAGGATTGAGCGTAATCACCACGCTTGCTCAAAACGGGTTGGCAATTTCAGACTTAAAGTCCAGGTTTCCTCAAGATGTTTTCCTTCACCTTCAGTCATTGATGTCCAAGATATACTTAGAAAGTACATATAACTTAGAAAAGTTACATTGGTACTTGCCTGAGCTGGAATCGAACCCGCGCACTCATACTTGAGAGGCTGGTGTTTTAACCACTAGGCCACCACGACTTCTTATATGTTCTCCGATATAGTATGGCATACCACCGAGGAATTCACGAATGGCAGCCAGCTTCTTAATTTCATAACGCACTATTAGTATCAATTTGAAACATATTGCTAATTCATTGCTGATGAATAACGCAATGAATGTTACTGAATTGTCAAAATAAAACTCAGCTACTGATAGAGTGTGCGCAATGACCTTGCTGTACTTACCGCGGCATACCGTAACTCACCCTAATTCATCAACCCGGCCAGTTGATATTACTAAGCAATGCCAAAACACATCTAAAATAAAAATATAATTCATTTTAAATGACTGAGTTTGAATTTCAAAAAGGTATGATGGATAAGGTTTACCTGGGGAGGTAATTACGACCACGTAAAATTCCAACATAAAAAAAAGATTTTATAAAAATACAATGGAGAGAGAAACGGCGTAGGTAGGTTTATCATGGTCACTACGATTTTCTTAATTTCCCTTGGGCATCGTACTCTCCTGATTCAGCTTGATGTGACGAAGATACAGCGGACATGGCACACTGACTATGATGACGTCAGGGGAAGTACGTGTTGGCAGATGGTGTCACCAGATCAGGAGCGAACACGACCTGGCCACGCAAGTTAAATATGTTCTCAGTACGTGTACACACGTAATTACGGAACTTGAAGTTCGGATGCCTCCGATATGTGAATTGATCTGTGATTAGCCTGAATTTTATAGATTATACGGTGCGTCTTGTGCGAATCAAAATGATCACAAAAGAGATGAATGAAAGATAATGGAATGCAGCTGATGAGATTGTTAAGAGGCTTGCTATTCTACTTGGTTTTCCCAACAAAAATACGATCAAAGCTCAGCTATGCGTGCGCGCGCAAATACTATGATCTATCTTAAGTTGCGTGGGGCGCTCTGTAACCACACTGCAACAATTTCTAAATGTATTTGGGAAAAAATATAACATACTGTAAAAATGATTGGAATCGATTCAGTTGCTTATTTGAAACAAACTGTATTCAGGTTTTGCATACACAAAAAATAACGTTGTATGAGCAAATGGAGATGAGACGCACATCATAACTCAAGACTAAGTAAATCAATTCAAGAAGATATGAGTATCAACCTACATAAGTTACATAATTTAAGTTAGTTGAGATATAATTGTTTGTCTTGTCTGACTGCTTACGGTTAGTTTATTAATTATTGGAATTTGTGTTGTGTGCCCAAGTTTGAGTCAAAACTATTTCTAAAACCAAATATATATACAACGTCTTGTTTTGACTTGGATTATATTCTATAAATAATAATGTTACAATAACTCTTAAGCTATGCTTACCTATGTGTTTAGTATGTATGTAATTATTTATGTATGAATAATTCTTGATATGTATGTATACGTGTATCAATTTTAGTGTATTGTATGAATGTATAACATTTACAGTAACGACAGTCCCATTTAATATCCAAGAAAATCTCTGTCCATTCTAAGGTTCCCTGGAAGAGATTGCTTAAGCGATAAGGCCGCCCATTGTATATTTGTGTTGAATTTACTTTATAAATAATGTATGGTTTTGATCTACAGTATAGTATATAATAGAAATAAATAATATCAAAGAGAGAAACTTGTATTATGACATTTAGAGCTCGGATCGCCCACTCAAAAGTTATGAACTCAGAATCCTGGAAGTTGTTATTCATTATTATCCGCCTCCATAAGCTAACCGGATTCAGTTGAATCCGGTTATTAGTGTAGTATAAGTGTCGTTTTATTCATGTATTGGGTAATACAACACCCCTTTGTAACCCCGTAACGACTGTAAAAGATCTAAAAATAACATCTGGGCCCAAAGGCTTAACGTGCTTTCTGCGCACGAAGAGGTCTGGATATGTTAAGATAGTCACCCATCCACAAAACAACCACGGCAAGCGCAGCTTAAGCTGATCGATCGAACTGTGTAGCTGTTATTATTTAGATACAAGCCCCTCAAAATTGATCACGGTATCCTCTGTGTTCGGAGCGAGAGTGCATGGCAAGCCATCACCTCCTTCCGCGAAGCAGTAATGCTGGCAAAAGAGGAGGCGGAGCGTGTGAAGGAGCAGGAAACACGGCGCCCTTACACCTCGAGCCACCGCAGGAGATACCTTCGTCGGAAGATAACACCGAACTCCCAGCCACCGTAGCGTAGGCGCGAGCTTGCGGCCGGCGAGCAATAGGCAGCTCGCCGGCCCGGGTCGACGACAGCGCGCTATGTTTCACGCGAACCTCAAATAATTATGTAGATGACGGGTTCCACGTAGACCGATGCCTGGGCCAGATTTGCGGGTTGGTTGAAAGTGAAACCGTGGCCCTAGCGCGCAGACAAGTAAAGGAATACGGATGCGTTTTAGTCAGTAAATGTGTAACACGCCCTTCCGCTCCGTCCAGAACGGGAGAGGTCGTTTGATGAGTTCCCATCCACACCAAAATAAAAAGCGCCTTTAAATTGTTTTTTTTTTTATTAATTATAAACTAGCGCTTGACCGCAATCCCGCCTGATGGTAAGCAGTGATGCGATCGTTGACGATAAAGCGCGCTAGTTTATTAAACCCATTCACTTAAAAGACTGAGTGAATAGGAAGGAAGACGGCAGTTGAGCGAGGTGGTGCAATGTTAAACCCAACAATACGACCAACGATGCTGCGCCAGAGGGAGATTGATGTTTAGATCCTCCACGACCAAACTACCGATACAACAACATTTGGCGCATCGTACCCGGCACACATCGCAACACAACTACTCAGACCCGTCCTCCGTACGGCTTCACCAGACATCATACCGGAACACGACGAATCGCTTGGCGGCAAGACTTTGTCTGGTGGGTGGTAACTTCTGCCGGCAGCCGATGTGGCCTACCACCGAGAAAAGCACTTATTGCAAGTTAACAATAAATAAATAAATAAATATATACGAACAAATCACACAGATTGAGCTAGCGCCAAAGTAAGTTCGAGACTTGTGTTATGGGATACTAACTCAACGATACTATATTTATAATAGATACATATATAGATAAACATCCAAGACCCAGGCCAATCACGAAAAGATCGTTTTCCATCACGACCTGGCCGGGGATCGAACCCGGGGCCTCCAACGTCGCAGGCAGGCGTGTTGACCGCTGCGCCACGGAGACCGTTCAACAATGTTAATAAGCACCTTGTACTTATTAACATTGTTTCCTACAATATCGTAATTTAATAACTATTGTTGTTATATTAGCTAACGCTTGCTGCCATAAGGCCAAAAAACTTACATCTACGTATGTTATGTATTTCATATTTGAATTAGTTTGCATACTGTAAAATAGAATCAAGTATTTCTAACAGAACAGCCACTTCTCCTTCCCATTTGGATGTGATTGGGAGGGTGGGTGATTTAAAGAACTGCCACGTGTAATGTTGACGTTCCAAAAAAGCTGATAGGGCTGGTGAATCATCCTATAACCTTGCTACTGCTAGGATGGAGACTTTCTCTCTGTGACTGTGAAGTGTCATCAATCACGTGGGCCCAGTGCGAATTGGTTGATGTCATACGTCTTAGAATTTTGGTTCTAGAACATACCTGTCTTTTCACGATGATTTCTTACTGAGAGCAATGGTAATTGACAAAAAAAAAGTAAAGAGGTTTTTTAAGAATCAGGATATTTTGTTGATTATTGTAAAATCTCTCAGCATAACTAGAATAACAGCACAATAAGCTATTTTAAGCTTGTAAATCGATACTAGAGATATTTCTAAGAATGTATAAAAGCAATATTTAGAACATTTATAATCAACTAGCAGCACCCGGGAGTTTCAGTCAGATAAGTGTCGAACACATTGGTCGTGGAACCGATGGCCGATGGGGCAGTATGGTTCTGGAGTGGCGGCCACGTACCGGAAGACGGTGGGAGGCCTCAAATAAGGTGAACCGATGACCTAGTGAAGGTCGCGGGAAGCCGATGGATGCGGGCAGCACAAGACCGGCCATCGTGGAAAGGCTTGGGGGAGGCCTATGTCCAGCAGTGGACCTCTATGGGCTGAAGAAGAAGAAGAAGTGTCGATCCCTTAGGAATCATCATCAACCTTTTTTATCGTCCCACTGCTGGGCTCAGATGGGCGGGATGGCGATTTCAGACTTAAAGTCCAGGTTTCCTCAAGATGTTTTCCTTCACCTTCAGTCATTGGTGTCCAAGATATACTTAGAAACCTTAGAATGTCTGGATAAAAAGTATCCTAAGTATTATATGATTTAAAGGCTATATATATATAGCTCTAAAGTTTTTTAAAAATCCATTTGTCCGTGTTGCGTAAATGAGCCACAGATGTCCATCCATCAGCCCCAACTTTCACGTCTATAATATTAGTAGAAAATAGGGCAGGATAACCGTAAATACTACCGTTCTACTTATATTAAATAGTTTTGCGTCTATGATGAGCCTCTAAACACCATTTCGTTCATGCCCCAGGTGGGCGCAGACCTCATAAATCACAGCTAAAATTACCATCGACGCTATAAAAAAATAAACAAATGAAAGTAGTATTAAAGTTGGAATAAAAAACTTGCCTCTTAGTATAATTACACTTCACAGCAACCACTATAAGGAGGATATTTGCCACCAATGAGAGCAAAATCACTGGCACATACAACGTGATAAGCACATTTTCAGGCTGAAAAAATATGTCTAACTCGGAACCGAACTGAAAACTTCCGTTTAAAGCACTACTGATGTTCAAACCGTGTAGAGTTCCAAAGTCGTGTAAAGTCAAATTCGAATACATTTTGAAAACTATAGAATCTTCAGTAACACTTCACAACTTATTTTCACAATTTCTGTATACATTTTCACAGACCTCATTAGACAAAATGTTCACAGACAAAACTCACTTTTAAAATAAGAATAACTTATCAAGTCATCAGTATCGAAAAGTTATCTGTAACTTTATTATAAAACTCGAAAAACTTTCGTAAGCGATTCGCGTAATTTTCAGGAGCTTTTGGCATCGACGTGTAGCATACGGAAGGTTCCAAAGCTCACTGAATCACAGTCTGAGCGAGAGAAACAGATAGCGTGTGAGCGAGACGACTCATTGATAAAATGTTTGCAAATAACTGAAACTGGGATTAGTTTATTGATAGAGTTATTTCTTATAGGATAGTAATACCGAATTTTATTAGTATTATCTGAACAGACAAATGTAAATATATACACCAAACAATTCATTTGAATTCATGGATCCTAATCAGTTGCAAGCGTTTTCTTTATGAATGAATTTTACCGTAGTGGGGGTTTTCTGAGAAAATAATTACGTTAAGAAACTTAATAGGAAGTAATATTAAGGTTGGCTGTAAAAGATCGCTCAGACCGCCCATTGTTTCACCCTTTGTAATTTTTTTATATTTATGTACTGTAATTTATATCATGCTGGTGTGAACATAATAAAGAGTATTCTATTCTAATATTAGTTTGGAAACAATAACTACAGCTATGCCGAAAATATTTACAATAACATGGGCAAATGATTTTATGTTGCTTATTATGACAAAAATTACACATACTGAAATCCATTTATAGCGAGAAAGGAAAATATGTAATTACAAATTCGATTCATTACTGGTGTATTTAATTTTGCATACGTCATGCAAATCATCGTAAAATGAAGAGAGTTGAGACTCGTAAGAGTATGGAAATTAATGGCATTTGGAATGAGCGGTGACTAATTCATCGTCATTTCTCTCCCTCAATAATATTGTTAGTCGTAAATATGTGATATTTAAAATAGCGTACTAATTCACCATGATTTATTTTAGCAAGGTGATATCACAGTATGCTGCAAACGTAAACATTTAGCTAGTTTACATCTGGCATTCGCTTCATTAGCTTTTTTCAATGATTTTTTTACAACAGTAATGACTTAATTTTGGCAGTCTAACAACATTCATTGAGTTATTTTCGTTGTTGAAGAAACTAATTTTGTCGTATCTATGAAGCAATCAATTAGGAATTTCTCTCAAAATCCTCCGAATTGTGATTGAAACTTTTATTACACAATCAGGGAGCTGTTCTACTTAACGGTCCTCTGGGAGACATATGTAAGTATTGATACATGATTTCTTCTTGTAAGTAACATACATATCTCTGTAGATATGTATCACCCAGTTGGCGATGAAAATGAACTAATAATTCATAGTTTTTAGGTATTGCTAGCAAGTTAGTAAATTCTTATGCTGTTGTTATAGCGGCATTAAGAGTTTCACATACAATTAACGTATGAAATGCAAAATCTTTTTACGCAAACAGACTTTGCTGCACAACTAGCGTACATACAAACTTTCCGACATCAACTGTTGGGCAGTTGCCTGCCATACTCAACACTCGTCAAAGGATCCTTTTTTACAGGGGTAATTGAACTTTACACACTGTCGTTATTTCAATATCCCTTCTATGTAAAACAAATATTATGTTAATAGACACGCACGCCTAAGCCAGACATCGAGGTAAATTTATAAGCAGTGAGGGATGTTCCGCATGGCTTTACCCTTAAGCTTTAAACTCGGTATCATCCCAAGCTAGACAGAATATAATTAGGTTCATTATGTTTTATAATGAACCTAATTATACTCTATCTGCTAATTTTTTTGGTACCCTTATTTTCAAAGAATACTATGAAAACAACTATGCAAAATTACTCGTTTGTTCAATTTACGTGATTTCCATTTGAAATGATATATGACATATGTGTAATAGATAATTTTTAAATTTAATTTCAGATAATTCTGCATTTGTTTGGTACTGGACTTAGAATAGTACCATCTCATATCCTTATGGGTGTTGTAAGTGTGAACTCTCACCAGAGAAACGGGCAGCAGCTTTTCTCCTGTGGAATATGAAATTACTGCGATCGCCAACCCGCCCGCCAAGCGTGGGGATTATGGCAAATCCACCAATGTAATGAAAGCCTTTGGGGAGGCCTTTGTCCAGCAGTGGACCTCTATTAGCTGAAGAAGTGGAAGAAATTATCCATAATAATGTTAGCAGTAGTTTATGTTACGTTAAATTTAACTTAAGTTTATCTTTATACGGTCCACCAGTCTAAACACGTATTCCGAAAGCTATGATGGAAGCGTATTCCTTCCACATGATCGCGATGAATCCTTCGACGCACTCCTCCACGGACATCCCTGACGCGCTTCACCGTGACGGCAACTTCAAGGGTACCCTGAATGCATTATTGGACAGTTCACGCAGTTCGCTGTATGTCCTCTGGGTATATGTAGTCCACAGGCCACACGTGTATGAATACTGGCAGAAGTCTTAAAAAGCTTTATCTATATTAATATATAAAGCTAAAGAGTTTGTTTGTTTGTTTGATCGCGCTAATCTCAGGAACTACTGGTCCAATTTGAAAAATTCTTTTTGGATAGCCCATTAATCCAGGAAGGCTTCAGGCTATAACATCATGCTGCAACCAATAGAAGCGGGGTATATAAAAAAAAAACGCGGAAGAAGCCGCGTGGCGCAGCAATATAGCGAGCAAACTTGCTAGTCAGCTTATTGCAACGGACATGCAGCGACTTGCATTCCCTGTCAATATCTACATTATCTTTTGAGTTACCAGAGACCCAGTTACCCAAAAACTTAAACTTGGAAGCCCGACCTAAAGGAAACTGCAAATTAGAGTCCTGGCAGCTGCTGTAAGAGTAATTTTATTTATTTTTTCTGTTTGGTTTTATTCATAGTCTGTCGACTGTTATTCGGCAGTTCGAATAATTTATGTATGGGGCGTTGTGGCTACTTATGTTTGTCCTCTTCTTTCTTGGTCTTTGGTCTTTGGCGTCTTTGGATTCGCTGGCTCATTGTGTTCCTTCAGTTTAGGGTTGAGCTGTACGATTTTTAATCAATACCTATACTGACTGGACAGGTCCTCACAAATATTGATCTACATGGGCTTCACTTGTTTGACGAAGATTATTACTGAATTATAAAAAGATTTATTTCCTCAGCCTTTCTTCTCAGACTAGTATGATAAGAAATGCTGACCTCATCTAGATTTTAAAATATGAATATCGTGTAAAACTTATTCTACAAACCTGCTAACAGAATAAAATCATTTTTCATTTAATGAAGAACGATAACATGACTGGCAGTAAAGAAGTTTCATTGTTAAAATATCATTCTCGCATTTGACGAAAAATAAAATGGTGCCAAACAAAGAGAATTAAGATAGATTAAGTACATAATTTAATGTCTTTGGTGCCAAATAACGTAATTGATACCTCATTTTGAAATTGCAAATGATAGAACAATGATAGAGCTATATAAGCAAATGGAAGTTTTCATTTTATAAGGGAGTAAGATGAAGACATAAAAAGGTCGAGTTTATTTATTCACACATAACAGCATGTATACATGCATGCACTCGTCTGTGGACACTTACTAGTGCAGTACGCGTCGCTCGGAATAATAGATCGTCAACCTTTTTTAGCTTTTACATTGAAATAAGTTTTTATTTTGCTTCGATATCTAATTACACTTATTACTTCAATTATGAAAACGTGTGCAGCTTGTAACGTAAAGTTCAATGATGGAGTCCAATGCGGGAGCTGCAGGAAACATTTGGATTTTGAATGTGCAAACATTTCCGAAACCGGATGGAGGAAGCTTGGTGCCGTTAGAATGGCTCAATGGAAGTGCCCCACTTGCCGATCGTCGTCACCAGCTATGCTTACTCCTGAACCAGCTTCTCTCGAAACTATACTGAGTGAGATTCGTGACATGAAGCGCCAATTACTGAGTTTACCAACCTTGGTAGATGATATCCGGGTAATCAAGGAGGAGTTAGCTGAGCTTAAAGTTACATGTGAAGGCACGAATGGTAGACTTGATGACTTTGATACTCGACTCGCGGAGATGGAAGCTAAGGCATTAGGATTCGATAAACTTCAGGAAACAGTAAATTACCTCCAGACTGATTTGGCGTTGGTTAAGCGTGATCTATCTACTTATGAACAGCGATCCCGATTGAACAATGTCGAAATTAAAGGAGTTCCTACGAGAAAAGATGAAAATCTCTTCTCCATAATTGAATCGATCGGCCGAAAGGTTAATTATAGCTGCCCTAAATCTCAGGTGAACTATGTGTCAAGAGTTCCTATTTTCAACTCTAACGAAAAACTAATAATAGTGAGTTTTTTAAATCGGTATGTGAAGGAAGATTTTATCGCAGCTGCACGTGCCGTCAAGGATCTATCCACATCTCATATCGGGTTCCAGGGTACATCTCAGCGTGTGTACGTCAATGATCACCTGAGCGTGGAGTACAAGAAGCTTTTAAGTAAGGTTAAGATCATTGCCAAAGAGAAGCACTACGAGTTCGTATGGGTAAAGCACGGTAAAATTCACATTCTAAAAAATGCTAATTCTAAAGTAATTATAATTAGAAAAGAATCAGATTTAAACAAGCTTATATAACGTGTTTCTTATTTTATCTAAGTATTTTTTTAATTTTGTTTCACTGTTTTATTTTTTCGCAATCACTCATAGCTATTTTGATATATTGTATTGTCGTACTTGCTTACCAAATGTTTAACACCTCAGTCACATTGACGAGCATGCCACCTCTCTTTTGTTTAGCTCAAAAATTCCTTTACATTTCTTATCGCGCTGTTTACTTTAAAGCTCCATCGCATGTCAATACACTTGGCTCGCTCGCACTTGCACGCACTTCACATTACTGCTTGCTTATTCGCACAATAACTTACTACTTGCTGTATGAATATGGTTCTCGCACATACTTTTTTAGAGTGTACCCTCTTAACACGTTTATAGTTTTAGTATGCAATATTACACATTATAATAGAATAAACTGTTTTATTACAGTTTATTGTAATGCTTCATATTCAATTATTGACTACATTCCCCATGGCGGTCCATAACTTAAAAATATATTACCAGAACGTTCGCGGTCTTCGAACTAAAACTCATTATTTCTATCGTCAAATGTTACTTAACTCGTATGACGTCATAGTGCTTACTGAGACTTGGTTATTGGATGGGATCTTAAATTCTGAGTTTTTTGATGAACGATACATCGTTTGGCGTCGTGATCGAGATTGCGTTCTAACCGGACAATCGCGTGGTGGGGGGGTGCTTATTGCTACTCGTAGGGAATTATCAGTTATCAGCCAACCAAATTTTCATTCTACCGCAGAGGACCTCTGGCTATCCATACGCCTTAAAAATTCTACTACTCGGAATATTATTACCTTGCATATTTGTGTTATTTACTTATGTCAACAAAACTTAGGTCTTTCGTTTTATTTACAACTGTTTAATTTCATTTCTAAATTAAACCAATCAGTAGTTAATAATACTTCTGATACCTTCCTCGTTATTGGTGATTTTAATATGAGTGGTATTAACTGGGTCCCATCAGATAATAGTCTGTCACTAGTTCCATCTAATCCTAAAGGTAATGATGAAATCTTACTTTGTGACGAATTATGCACTCTTGGATTTGGTCAGTATAACGTCGTGCCTAATAAATATGGTAGAATCCTAGATCTAGTGCTTTCCCAGGAATTAATAAATGTTACTGAATGTTCTACCCCATTGGTGCCTATTGATGCCTATCACCCAGCATTATTAATTAACCTGGATTTGTTCATGACTTTACCCCTCGGATCTGCCCCTCGAACTCAATTTTTGTTTGATAAAGGAGATTATGAATCAATTAACAAAGATATTAGCGCGACTGACTGGGACACTGAATTTTCGTTTCGGTCAGTCGATGATTCGGTGACCTTTTTTAATCATTTTATTCTTGATTTACAGAATAAATATATTCCGCAGAAACTATCTCGAAACAAACAGTATCCAACTTGGTATAGTTCCGCACTTATTAGAACAATCAAAGAAAAATATAAATACTTAAGAAAATTCAAAACATACGGTAACAAATCTGATGAATTAACATTTAAGCTTCTTCGTGAAAGAGTGAAAGATATGGAATCTCAATGTTACCAAAGCTATATTAATCTAACTGAAATATCAATTAAAAATAACCCAAAATATTTCTGGACTTTTGTAAAAAAACGTAATAGTTCAAATGCAATGCCAAGCACCCTGAACTATAACAATGATACATTCAGAACTGGGGAATCCATTTGTCAAGCTTTTTCTGAATATTTTCACTCTACCTTTTTAAAACCCACTGTTCGTCATCATCCTAACTCTTCTGTTCTTTTTACTGAATCTTCGAATCTATCATCAGACATCTCCGGTATTATTGTCAATACTGAAGAAATTGTCAACTTGCTACGATCATTAGACACATCTAAAGCGCCCGGTCCTGACTATATCTCATCCAAACTTCTTGTGCCGTGTGCGCCTTCGGTTGCCCAACCTATTTCGATTTTATTTAAAAAGACTTTATCGACTGGTGTTGTTCCACAAGTATGGAAGTCTGCTTTCATAACGCCTGTTCATAAAAAAGGTGCAAAAACAGAGGTTGCAAACTACAGGCCTATATCTAAATTATGCATTATAGCAAAGGTTTTTGAAAGAATCATTTATAATCAGGTTTATAATGCCTTGAAAAATTCATTCAGCTCTTTTCAACATGGTTTTTTGAAAGGTAGGTCTACTGTCACGAACCTGATACTCCTAAATGATTTTATTACTGCCGCCATGGATAACGGTGTGCAGGTCGATGTCGTTTATACAGACTATAGTAAGGCCTTTGACCGTATTGATCATAGTATCTTAATTGCAAAGTTAAATAGTATGGGAATACGCGGAGATCTACTCAGATGGTTTTCATCTTACCTTGTGAACAGGTCTCAAGCAGTGGCAGTCAATAATTACATTTCGAGCTGGGTTCCTGTTCCTAGTGGTGTGCCGCAGGGTTCATTACTTGGCCCTTTGCTTTTTATTATCTATATTAACGACATCGACTCTTGCTTGACCTCATCCAATCTACTCTGTTTCGCTGATGATATGAAGATTTATGCCATAATATCATCACAGATAGACGTATCTGCACTACAGGATGACTTACGTCGTCTTGAGGACTATTGTCAGCGTAGTAGTTTAGATCTCAATCCCGCGAAATGCTCGGTTATTACGTATTCTCGAAAGCGTTCCATTATCACTGCTTCATATACCCTAGGTAATCAAGTTCTACCCAGATTAGACTCCATCCGTGATCTGGGAGTTCACCACGACTCTAAGCTCAGCTTTGAAACGCACGTTGACGCAATCGTTAAGAAGGCATCCAGATCACTGGGTTTTATAATGAGGTTATCCAAGTGCTTCTCTCAAGCCAAAACTTTAAAAATTCTATACTGTACTTTTGTAAGAAGCCACTTGGAGTACGCATCTGAGATATGGAACCCATGTTATCACAAATATATTAACCGCATAGAAAACATTCAAAAAAGATTTATAAAATACTTGTGTTATCATCAAAAAATACCATATCAGTCTGAAAATTACCTTAAACTTTGCAAAAAATTTCATATATTACCCCTAGTTAGTCGTCGCGAGATCTATGACTGCGTTTGCTTGTTAAAAATTTTTAATAGTAGTATAAACTGTCCCGAAATCTTGTCCAAATTTTATTTTAATACCCCTAAGAAGTCAAAAAGATTTAATCCGCCTTTGCGTGTCCCACTATCCTCAACAAATTATCGTCAGAATTCATATATAGTGCGTGCAAGCAGAAATTTAAACAAGTTGTGTAAGCAGCATGATATAGATCCATTTTTGAGTAGTGTGTCCTTGGTTAGGAGGTGCTTAAGTCGTAACTTTTTCATTTAATCAATTAAAAATTTATGTTTTTGTTATTCGCGTACTCACTTACCTAGTGTCCATAGGATGCTTTTGATAATCTGTAATTTATAAGTGAGGACAAGCTGCGCCCTTGGGCGCCTCCGCTAACCCAGGGTATGCGGCCCGAGTTGCTGCGAGAGGTGGTAAGTGCCCTCTTCCCTGCTAGGGCGGAGCACATCCCACCGCCTATGGTTCCGCCTCGATCCGCTGACGCCAACGCCAACGCGGAAGACGACGACGACGACGACGTGCCCGACGTGACCCGGGCAGAACTGAGAGCGGCGGTGTCCCGGCTTCAAGCCAAGAACACCGCCCCAGGGCCCGACGGCATTCCTGGCCGAGCGTGGGTCCTGGCAGCGGAGGCTCTCGGGCCTCGACTGATGGGCCTTTTCAGCGCGTGCCTGGAGCGGGGCCAGTTTCCCCGCCCGTGGAAGACAGGCCTACTGGTCCTGCTGAAGAAGGCGGGGCGCCCGGCGGATTCGCCGTCTGCGTACCGGCCCATAGTGTTGCTGGACGAGGTGGGCAAGCTCTTTGAAAGGGTAATTGCAGACCGCCTCGTCCGCCATCTAAACACGATCGGGCCGGACCTAGCGGACGGCCAGTTCGGCTTCCGCCAAGGGCGCTCCACAGTCGACGCGATAATGCGCGTAAAGACCACGGCGGAGAGCGCAGTCTCTCGGGGCGAGGTGGTGTTGGCGGTGTCTTTGGACATCGCCAATGCGTTCAACACCCTGCCCTGGAGCTGCATCAGGGAGGCGCTCCGATTCCACGGGGTGCCGCTCTACCTCCGCCGCACAGTCGGGGCCTACCTTGCAGAGAGGCAGGTCATCTACCCGGGTCACGGTGGTGCCTGGCATCGGCGAGAGACAACGTGCGGTGTTCCACAGGGGTCGGTTCTAGGCCCTCTCCTGTGGAACATCGGCTACGATTGGGTGCTGCGTGGCGCGCTCCTCCACGGCGTCGTCGTCACGTGCTACGCTGACGACACGCTCGTCACCGCGCGAGGGAGGACGTATCGCGACGCAGCCATCCTAGCGACGGCAGGGGTTGCGCAAGTGGTCCAGAGGATCCGGCGTCTGGGCCTGGAGGTGGCCCTCAACAAATCCGAGGCCCTGTGTTTTCACGGGGCTCGGCGAGGCCCACCTGCAGGCTCACACATCGAGGTAGGAGGCGTTCGTATTGCCGTCGGGGCGACGATGAGATATCTTGGTCTCGTCCTCGACGGCAGGTGGAACTTCGGGCCGCACTTCCGGCAACTGGCCCCCAAACTGAGGACGGCCGCGGCCGCGTTATCGCGACTGCTGCCTAACTTGGGGGGGGCCCGACTCATCGTGCCGGAGGTTGTACCTAGGAGTCGTGCGGTCTATGGCCCTTTACGGGGCCCCAGTGTGGGCGGATCACCTGACGCCTCGCAACTTTGCGGTCATCCACGGGCCGCAGCGAGCGACGGCAGTCAGGGTGATAAGAGGATACCGCACGGTCTCCTACGAGGCGGCCTGCCTCCTAGCCGGATCGGCGCCCTGGGATCTCGAGGCCCGAGCTCTCGCGTCGCTTTACAAGTGGCGCGGGGAGGCCCGAGAGCGGGGTGAAAGACCGTTTCCGCCGAGAGCGATCGAAGCGAAGCGGTCCGAGCTCCGCCAAGTCCTGGTGGCGGAGTGGTCTGCGAGACTTGCGCAACCCAGTGCGGGGCACGCCCTCATAGCGGCGGTAAGACCCTGCATGGAGAAGTGGATCGACCCGAAAAGGCGCGGGGTGCTCACCTTCCGTGCGACGCAGGTGCTGACCGGACACGGGTGTTTTGGCAGTTACCTGTGTCGTATCGGTCGGGAGCCGACACCGGCGTGCCATCACTGCGGTGGCGGGGCAGAGGACACGGCGCGACACACCCTCGAGGAGTGTCCCGCATGGGACGAGCCGCGCCGTGCGCTAACCGCAGCAATCGGCGGAACCGACCTCTCGCTGTCGGCCGTGGTCAAAGTCATGGTCGACAACGAGGAGTCATGGGACGCGGTCGTCGCCTTCTGCGAGGCTGTAATCGCGCAGAAGGAGACGGCCGAACGGGAGAGGGAGGCACTGAGCACTCTCCCGTCCCGCCGACGGCGCGCTGGCCGGAGGAGGAGGGAAGCCGAGGTCGATCCGCTTCCTCCATAACGAGATTACGTTGCAAACTTTTACGACGACTAAAATACGTAGTAGCTCTATCGACTCAGGTTTACTAAGACAAACTTCCAGGGTCCTTAAATTAGAAGAAATAAAGACTATTTGGGCTCACACCTTACGTGCTTTGGAGGCGTGAGAAAGAGAAATATTACCTGTGTCATGTGAGGTGTGACGTGCGTGACGCCCGAGTACAGTATTTACGCAAACAACCGATCGATTTTGTAAAAAATTCAGCACGATTAGTTAGGTGAAGTAAACTTAGTGTGAGTTGGCAAGAGTGTGAATCTTTTAGCAAAACCGTGCTGCTATATTTCATGTGCTGCCAAATCAAATCACCTTCTCAGATAAGAACCAGATGATAAGTAGGTATATATTATAATGTCGATCAGGAAATTATAATGGTTACTTGCTGCACACACGACACATTGCTGAAGAGGTTTTTTGTTGAAGAATGATATATTTAAACGTTTGCTATATTTCCAAAGAGGATGATGCTGATCTTAAATTTAAAAGATATTATAATCATTATTTAAGCTTAAGAATGTGTACACTTAGACCTAGGCCTCCTTCATACTTCGAAGGTTCTTAAGTAAGGCGTAACGTTGGCCCTGTCAGGGTTGCGGGTCGGTTAAAAGAGAAACGTTGGCCCTGGCGCACAGGCAAGTGAAGAAAAACGGATGGGTTTTAGTCAGTAAAAGTCTGACACACCCTTCCGCTTCGCCCAGAGCGGGAGAGGTCATTTGACGATTTCCCAACCACACAAAAAAAAAACAGAAAAAGCTGTAACGTTGGAAAGCCTCCAATGAAGTGAACTGGTGACCTTATAAGGTGTCAGGAAACTGCTGGCTGCGAGACCATGACAATGGCGCCGATTCGCCTTGTTCGTATGTAAACTGCTGGCTGCGAGACCATGTCAATGGCGCCGATTCACCTTGTTCGTATGTAAACTGCTGGCTGCGAGACCATGACAATGGCGCCGATTCGCCTTGTTCGTATGTAAACTGCTGGCTGCGAGACCATGTAAATGGCGCCGATTCGCCTTGTTCGTATGTAAACTGCTGGCTGCGAGACCATGACAATGGCGCCGATTCGCCTTGTTCGTGTGTAAACTCTCAATTTAAATACAGTGCATCTTTTTCTTTCTATTTCGTTATGAATAGGATAGAACATAAAATATTAGTTAAGTTCTGCCAAATTAAGATATCTCATACACAGTTTAGACGTGATTAAATACATGGCCACAAAAAATACATAATTCATTTCAGACCTTCACTAATTTGGGCTAAACAAAAATTTATCTTCTATTTTTTTTATAAATGAAATGGAAAGAAAAAGATTACACTCCACTTAAATTTATTTTAGTTTGTGTGTGTAATCGGCGCAATTAACCTTTTAAAAGAACAATTTCATTTTCATTTACTTATTTTAGTTTAAGCGTTGTGAGATAACAGATAGGTATCTACAAAGCCTGTTAAAATGTAAACTTTTATTCTGCTTTACCGTAGTCGGAAAAGTTTTAGTATCTACGAAGACCTTTCACAACACAACACATTATTTCTTCCCGGAACCAACCATATTGTATTTTTTCTGTTACACAATATTTCCCGATGGTTAATTTGCGCGACACTGTAGCATTAATCCACCGAGACCGCTTATCGCGGCGAATAAACAGTGTTGCTCGGATTAAGTAATAATCAGTGTGTAAACACCGTGAGGATACAGCCACGTCGTTCTTATTGTTTACTAACTTATCTTACAGAAACGTAACTACTATCATCATACTAGCCGATCGATTGGCTAAATCTCGTGAAAAATTAAATGAATGGAGCTTAGTGTGAGTTATCCATAGCGTCACTGGAATGGACCCTCACTCCACGATTTTTTTTTTCTTTTTTTTCCAGGGTGGGAAAACCTTATGGATGTCCGCCACCCCGGGGCGGGTTACGGGATCTATCAGACTCTTACTGACTAAAAACCACCCTGGTGTTCCATCTCACACCTACATCGAGGGTTGTGAGAACGAACATTGCTTCCGCAACACCCGATTGGAGCCACTGCCGTCCCACCGCCACCGTGGGCCTCCTCGGGTCAGGGAATGAGGTGTACTCCACGATCAAATCACCTAAGTCTTCACGGTAGTACGGTTACAAAATCTTTTGATTTTGAATCGAACTGCTCGTTAATGGAAATCTGTTCAACCTTTACAGAGTGAAAATATATTTATCGGATAGTTTGACGCGGTTACTTTCTTATGACAGTATCTTGGTTAGTTCCTCTTTATACAAAGGTGGTATTAATGATGCGATAAAAAAGGCTTTTGTGCTGACTCCCTGAAAAGATTTTTGCTAAATACCTGCAGCAAAATTAACTGCTGTTGCATTTATATTTTGAGCAAGTATTTAGCAAAAATCTTTTATTTTAATTTATGACCTACGATTTCAAGGTTTCTATCAGATCTGGTCTAGATCAGATCTGATATTAAGTTCAGATTAAAAAAAAAATAATATAAAATTACAAAAAAATAATTTGTTAAGACCATAAAAGCTTGTCTCGGGTTCCACTATTTTTAATTCTCCTTAAAGCTAAGATTACTCTTTGTCTATTTAGAAAATAGATTACAAAGTAATTTAATTATTTAGAACAAACCAAAACTTGACATTTTATCTTTTCATTACGATTTAATTAAGAGCGACATTAAAATTTGTAACCTTCAGGACACTGACAGTTCAAAGAGTTGATGTTGAAATATCTGAAGGCTAATTCCCGTAATTAAAAATGTTCAAAGATTAGTCCTAATCTTATCTCAGCGACAATCAATGTCATGAACTTGTCTTAAATACAAGGAAATTAGAGAATTTCCTTACATTTTAGACACATTTCAAGTTTCTGTTATATTATTGCTACCAAAAAACCTCTGTATTGCTGACAGATTGAAACTGACATGAGATTGTGAACTTTTAAAAATTTTAAAAATTGCCCCTCACACAAACGCCAGTTCATCATTACCTCCGCGCTTAGTACTTGTTGCAACCGCGGCTTTCGCGTTGGAGTCCGGAATCCGCTTTCCGGCTCAATCTCCTTCATTTCGCGCGATCTTTAGCATCCTGTGGTGAGAGATTGTTGGCACGCATGTCATCTATTACAACGTCAAGCCAGCACTTCTTTGGTCTACCTCGCTTGTTCCGGCCCGGCGGAGGCGCCATGGTAAGACATTTGTTACCCACCATGCCGCTTTTCGTAAGACGTGACCGTACCAGCGTAGGCAACTCTCCTACAGTTTATCTGCTATGTCACGGACACGGAGACTGCGACGGATGTGGGAGTTCCTGATGCCGTCTTTTGGCGTAACTCCACACATCCACCACAGCCTATTCAGCTCCATGACACGCAGTTTCTGCTTGCGTCACTCAAGCACAGGCCACCCCTCACTACCATACAGGAGAACAGCTCTAATGATGGTCTTATAGACCTGTCCCTTAAGCTTAACCGGCATTTTGGGGTCACAAATGACAACCGTCACCTCACGCCATGCTCACACAAAAGTAAGACAGTTGTACAACATTATTTTTTGCTTATGCGAAACCCGAAATACGTGTCCAGTATTTTTAAGTAAAGAATCTATGCATGTACAAAATTTATGTTAGTTATGAGCTTCGAGGACCTCTGACGTCAGAGGTTGCGCGCGCGCACGGTCGGCGCACTCCGTAACCACACTGCAAAGATTTCTAAATGTATCTGGGAAAAAATATATCATGGGGTAAAAATGATTGGAATCGATTCAGTTGCTTATTCTGAACAAACTATATTCAGGTTTCGCATAAACAAAAAATTACGTTGTATATGCAAAATACTGCCTCATAACATGAGTTCATAGACTAATCAATTGCGCACCTTACGACGCATGTACTTTCTAATCCAAACCGCCGGCATCACATCCCTCTCAAAATGTGTATCACCTGAAGGAAATAATTTACCTCGATATTTTTTTTTTGTCCTACAAAGCTTTTGTTTGTTAATAATTATTCCCCGTAAAGTTCAACATCTCGCAACACCCACCTGTTATGGCTAGAAGTTGTTTAAAAAGGCTTTTCTTAAGTAATCTCGGTTGCTTTATAGACTTATCATATTCAGTTACAAGTGATTTAGCGTAGCTTTCAAACTCTATAGCAACAAAACTACAAATTATTTTAATGTAAGCAATTTACATATTTCCCAAGCGAATATTGAAAACAAAGCTGGAAAGAATTATTCAGTGCTTGCCACTCGCCCGCGGGGAATGTACTTGACGTTGACATTAATCAGTACTCATTTCTATGTCAGGGGAGGCCATTGTTTTTGGCAATGTTTCGAAATTTCCACGTAAAAAGAAGAATAATTTATTAGAACTGAAAGTAAATAAACCGAAGGCAAACTTTAGGCAATCACCGGGAATATGCCGCCAGTAGGAATGGATGTAATGTCGAGTACAGGCTCTGTGTTTTGCATTCGAACATTTTGGTGCCTCCGAGATTGATTTCTGTAAACAAACACTTCTGATTTAAAAGCAAACTAAAACAATAGAAAAAGATAAACAAGAGTGTTTCATCGATTTCGTAAAAAAACTTTTTTTTATAAATTATAAAACTGCTTACCATCTGGCGCGATTGCGGTCAAGCACTAAGCTTGACCGCAATCGCGCCAGATGGTAAGCAGTGATGCGATCGTTGATGGTAAAGTGCACTAGTTTATTAAGAGCCTTAGCCTTGAAGACACTCAAATTGTAGTCCGACGGAAACACTGCCGCTGGCAAATTGTTCCAGTCCCTAGATATACACAGTCAATTACAATAGCCACTCTACAGTCAACATTGATTGTGATTCTAGCTTGGTCGCAATTACTTGGCTATTTAATATCACCGCAAGGTATAATCCGTCGCATGGAAATTTGATAGCAGTTTATAATTTTTAGCTTAGGACAGATTTTTTATAAAGTATCGAAAAATAATGCGTTAAATTGTATTTTTTGACATAAATAGGAAGGTACGTAAGAAGGTGCTCGTATAGTTTATATGGTTCCCATCTGGCACTCGGTCTGACGTAGTGTACATACCTCATTGAAAGCGTGCACTCCAAGGATGGAAGGAGCTTACCTATCCGTATCCTTCGCATTCCAATATTTTAATTTTTTCGATAGGTGATAGTCAAGTTATACTTTGAATTAATCACAAATTTACAACAGCTGGGCGAGGATTTTCACAAAATCATGTTTATTTTATAATTTATGTGGTTGGTCTTCTGACCTAGGGTTTTTATTGTTTGTATAGGGATAATGTGTTATCGCGTGCCTTCCTGACCTCGCGTGATAAATGATGTAAGTTATCCGATATATGATAGGACAGCTGTGACGTTAACTGGTCTTGGTTTTCAGTGTTTTTTGTATGAGGCTGACAATACGCTGTCTGTGTGGGCTGTGAACTATATCCCTAGTACTTACTAGATATAATAAGTTCACAACCCACACATAACAGGATACGGAAGTCTGTATCCTAAAATGTAATTTCACTTTCCATTTTGTTTTTGTTTGTTTTAATTTTTTAATTCAAGTTCGACATTTTAAAATTTTGAGGAATTTTTATATTACATAATTTCTTTTTTTGTCTAATGTGACTAATTTCATTCCCCATTATTAATGGCAAAACATATACCTAACTCATATCACTACATGGTATAAAACCAAGTCGCTTTCTCTTTCCCTATGTCACTTTGTATGATTAAATCTTTAAAACTTCGCTACGGATTTTGAATGCGGTTTTTTTAATAGATAGAGTGATTAAAGCAATAGGTTTATACATATGTATAATAGCATCCATTAAGTAATGGAGAAATACTATTATTTTTGAGGTTTCTAATGTGATATCATAAATAATATATTTTTTTCCGCGTTTGCAATGAAACGAAGGCTGACGATTTATCAAAATAATGTACTAAATAAATATTATGCACATTGAAAAGGTCTACAGAAAAGTCCGCGGTGTATGTAGCTTTAAGATTATCTTATCTGCCCCATATAAATTAATGTCGCAAGCCATCCATGGATTTTCCTAAAAAGAAAAAAAACTTCAAATAGAATATTAAAAAAAGAACGTGTTCATAAAATATTAATGCATATTATCCCACAAAAACATGCCCAAGAAAATAAATATCGCCGACATTTTTTTTCAATAAAGTACGTCAAAACCAGCATACCACAAAAGAGTTAAATTTAATACGTTGAGGAGGCGTATATATATGGACATGGATACCAATGACTACTTCGGTGTAAGTCCCCACGCATTTTATGTATATCACGACGTCAGCGATGGTGGAGCGATAGGTTCGTCCACATCTTGGTATGGTGGTCCACTTCGTAGGTGGATTTTTGAATTAAAACACGACGTGTAAATATACCCTCTAATCTTGACAATAACAATTTAAATAGGCAAAAACGACATCGCCAGCCACGACATCATCACTACGTATTATAAAACAAAGTCACATACTCTTTCCCTATGTCCCTTTGTATGTATTAAAGTATTGTAATAAATCTTTAAAACTACGCAACGGAATTTGATGCGGTTTGTTTAATAGATTGAGGGATAAAAGTGAAAGGTTTATATGTGGATATAATAACAGCAATTAAATTGTGGAGTAATACTATTATTTTGAGGTTTCGTAAATAATTACATTCGTTCCGCGTTTGCAGTGAAACGCAGGCTGAACCCTACGAGATTTATCAAAACAATGTACTAAATATTGTACACATTGAAAAGGTTTACAAAAAACTCCCCGATGGTATATATCTATCTTTTATGGATAACCCACAATAACATTTTGTTGTCATTTATTTTTTAGGACAATTACTGGCTAAATAAAGCGATTTTAACCAATATAGCATTAATCCTTATACAATTTAATATCTTAAATACATTCTTAATCATATGCTGTAAAGGGCGATATAGGTCTATTTAATATAGATCTTTGATCGCCTTTACAGCATATGATTTAAATGAATATTTGAAGATATTGCAGATTTAAAAATTGCGGGGTGTCGCGTTTGCAGCGGTTCACGGCGCGGCGTTCGCAGCGGTTTTTTATACAACGTTCTCAGTTTTTCTGTAGTGTACGGCCTCGGCTTCGCACGGGTGCAATGCTGTTACTAAGCATTGCACCAATTGCATTAATTGAATTTAATAGATAATAGTGAAGTTCTCAAAATTTATCAATAATATTTACAGTTCAAAAAATAGATGATTTTTTTTATGTCTTTTTCATCTGCGTTATTGTAAGTCATCGTATTACTTTCAAGTACCTGCCATCACATATTTGACGGCCTTTTTTTTCCGGGAAATTCTCATAGGATGCCCGCCGCCCTGGGGTGGGCGACGGGGTATGTCAGACTTTTACTGACTAAAACCACCCCGGTGTATTTTTTATCACGAACGCGCGTGGGGCCGCGGGAGTCTAAATTCTTCCACGGCGACACCCTCGTGCTGGCCCGGTCTGTCCGGGCCTCGTCTCCTGCACGGGGTAGTGGGGTGTTAAACTACCCCGTGCATCGCCTCCGCCTCGGGGTCCATCAATAGGGGGGCGGGGACTTCCCCATGTCCCTCGCCCCTGGACCCATTCATGGGGGGCGGAAGAGGGCGTTATCCGCCCTTCCTCGGCGCCCGGTGCGTCTTTTGCGGCCCGGGAAGGGAGCTGATATCTCCCTCTCCCGTTCCGCAGCTTTCTTTTGCGACATCACGTCCTCGCAGAAGGACACCACCGCGTCCCACGACTCTGAGCTGCAGACCATCCTTCGCACTACTGCCGGCAGCGTCAGGTCGCCTCCTACTTCATTTGTGAGGACACGGCGCTGCTCCTCCCAAGCTACACACTCGGAGAGCGTGTGCTGCGCCGTGTCCTCCCTGCATTGGATGTAGTGGTGGCACCGAGCGTCCGGCTCCCTGCCTAAGCGACGCAGGTACTTGCCGAAGCAGCCGTGCCCCTACAGTACCTGCGTCACCCTGAACGACAGGGAGCCGTGCCTCCTCCCGAGCCAGTCGTCGAGTACTGGCCGGATCGCCTCGACGGTAGCGAGGCCGGCGGTAGGGCGCATAAGCCTCTGCCGCCGCAGCTGATCTGCCGCTGCACCGGACTGGAGCCCCGTGTCCGCTCTTCCTCGCGCCATCGGTACAATGACGCGAGTACTTTCGCCTCTAGGTCCCAGGGCGGGGATCCGGCCAGGACGCAAGCCGCCTCGTAGGATATCGTGCGATACCCGCAGACGACCCTGACGGCCATCGCCCTCTGCGGCTTGCGCAGAATGGCGAGTGTTCCGGCCGTCAGGTCCATCGCCCACACAGGGGCCCCACATAATTGACGCCTACCCCAACCACTTTTTCCACCCTATTTGCAAACTAGGTACGTATTTTTCTATTATCTTTATCACTTTTAAGCTACTATTGCAAGACTTCGCGATCGATGTCAATCCGTGTTACTTTTTGTTTCTAGATACCGAATCGCAGGTAATTTTATCCTTAACTGATAGTTTATCACTACTTCATAAGCCATTCATACATTCATGAATTTAGATTTAATTATAACTATATTCCAATGAGCAAGGCCCCTTGCGTTTAAACATATAAATCCCCTCCTACTGTGGCTACTGCATATGCAAGTACCCAAATATAATAGTAGTTTATGAAACTGTTACATAATACGTTTTTAAATAGTATCACACGAGTGTGTAATACCTAATTATGTATAGTTTCATACACTACTTTATCTAATCTCATACATTTTAAGAAACATTAATAATCAAGTATGTGTCCAGCGAAACACAACAACGACTTGCAATGCAAAGAAACGTATTTGGCGCCTGCACCCTGCATCAAAGCGCACGCGCCAAAGCGCGCGTAGCCACAGATAAAAAAATGAAATAGTCCTATCTATGGTTTTTAATCTGTACGGTAATGAAAAAAAAAAAATTGTTATAACATTATTTTATTAGAGAAATAATGTTATAATTTAATTTTTTAATTTCCTTTCGATATAGGTACTATGGGTAACGTACGTCAATATAAACTCCTTTTTAGTTTTATATTTTTAATTTTTTGATATGAGAGTAGATAAAGTAATTTTAAATAAATTACTTCTGATCTAGAGGCTAAGCAAGTTACCTGTCAGTGCATGTGTAGTCAAAGCCTTTAATTTTATCTATTTTATTTTATTTATTGGGGACAAAACAATTACATAATACAGAATTTTAAAAAGTAATTCTATTACAGTCGAGAAAAGGTATAACTCACGCTATTGTTCACACAGTGGCATCGGAGTATGGAACGAACGCATGTTATATGAAACAAAAATATAGAAGGATATTATGTATAATTCTATTATACCGACGAATTGCAAGGCATAGTTGACAGGAGCATCTACTGTATGGGTGACTTGCAAGACATAGAGAAACCTTTCTTTAAATTTAGATTGTTACTGCGAAAATATCAAAATCAGTAACTTCTGACTTACAGGTTTCTAAAAGTTGGCACAGAGGGGTTCACATTTATAGTAGAGTAGTCGAGGTGCATGCATAGTTCAAGTTAGAATGTTACCCAATCTGTTCGATAATTTAGTACAATTAAAATTGTAGTGTCCTCCGTGGCGCAGCGGTCAACATGCCTGCCTGCGACGTGGAGGCCCCGGGTTCGATCCCCAGCCAGGTCATGATGACGATCTTTTCCTGATTGGCCTGGGTCTTGGATGTTTATCTATACTTATATGTATCTATTATAAATAATAGTATCGTTGAGTTAGTATCCCATAACACAAGTCTCGAACTTACTTTGGGGCTAGCTCAATCTGTGTGATTTGTCCGTATATATTTATTTTATTTATTTAATATACCGTACAACATCATAATTTAGACCGCACTAAGGTCATTCATCATCATCAACCTTTTTTATCGTCCCACTGCTGGGCACAGGTCTCCTCTCATACAGAGTAGGATTGAGCGTCATCACCACGCTTGCTCAATGTGGGTTGGCGATTTTAGACATAAAGTCCAGGTTTCCTCAAAATGTTTTCCTTCACCTTTTAATCAGTCATTGGTATCAAAGATATACTTAGAAAGTACATATTATAACTTAGAAAAGTTACATCAGTACTTGCCTGATCTGGAATCGAACCCGCACACTCAAACTTGAGAAGCTGGTGTTTTAACTACTAGACCACCACGACTCATTGCACAATGGCCATTCAGGTAATAAAAAAGTTATTCAAACGTAAAACGGGCGCAAGAACACAGTTGGTCACAACTTATCTAAAAAATAAAAGTTAAATGACGGTCGTGAAACAGTCGTGCTCCTTACAAATTTAAAAAAATGGATAGCAACGATAAAATAATATTTCTTTTTAGTATTAGTTGTTGTAGCGGCAACAGAAATACATCTTCTTTTTAGTATTAGTTGTTGTAGCGGCAACAGAAATACATCTTCTTTTTAGTATTAGTTGTTGTAGCGGCAACAGAAATACATCTTCTTTTTAGTATTAGTTGTTGTAGCGGCAACAGAAATACATCTTCTTTTTAGTATTAGTTGTTGTAGCGGCAACAGAAATACATCTTCTTTTTAGTATTAGTTGTTGTAGCGGCAACAGAAATACATCTTCTTTTTAGTATTAGTTGTTGTAGCGGCAACAGAAATACATCTTCTTTTTAGTATTAGTTGTTGTAGCGGCAACAGAAATACATCTTCTTTTTAGTATTAGTTGTTGTAGCGGCAACAGAAATACATCTTCTTTTTAGTATTAGTTGTTGTAGCGGCAACAGAAATACATCTTCTTTTTAGTATTAGTTGTTGTAGCGGCAACAGAAATACATCTTCTTTTTAGTATTAGTTGTTGTAGCGGCAACAGAAATACATCTTATTTTTAGTATTAGTTGTTGTAGCGGCAACAGAAATACATCTTCTTTTTAGTATTAGTTGTTGTAGCGGCAACAGAAATACATCTTCTTTTTAGTATTAGTTGTTGTAGCGGCAACAGAAATACATCTTCTTTTTAATCTTCTTGAGCCTATAGAGGTCCACTGCTGGACAAAGGCCTCCCCCAAGGCTTTACACAATTACGGGTCTTGTGCTGACCGCACCCATCGGCTTTCCGCGACTTTCCTCTAGGTCATTGGTCCACCTTGTTGGGGGCCTCCCTACGCTGCGTCTTCCGGTACGTGACCACCACTCCAAAAGCTTACTACCCCATCGGCCATCGGTTCTATGAGCAATGTGCCCCGCCCACTATCACCCAATTTTAGCGACTCGAAAAGCTATGTCAGTAACTTTAGTTCTTGTGCGGATCTCCTAATTTCTGATTCAATCGCGCTGAGAAACTCCGAGCATAGCTTCCGTTCCTTTCCATTGCCCTTTGTGTGACTCTGAGCCTTCGTATGAGGCCCATTGTGAGCGATCCTGTCTTTGTTCTGTAAGTCATCACTAGCAACACACTCAGACTACATCATCTATAAACATTTCAACTCTCTGGTTATTACGGTCCATGGATGCAGCCTAGTGACATGTTGACAGTGGATTCTTAGTAGCTCCCGTTTTAACCCTTTGGTTACGGAATTGTAAAAATGGTAATGCAATTCTACCTACAATAAGATATTAGGTATTCATAAAAGAAGAATATGTAGACACATACGTAGTCCGCAAAACACTTTTAAAAGTTCGACGAAAGATGTTTCACAGATAAGAAACATTTCAGAATACGTTTACGCAAGTGACACAATCTATCTATTTCTCTCTAAACTACAACTGTAGCCGACGACCCTAGTTACTTATCTCCTTTGACTATGTGATAAAAATCACACACACGATTAGATCAGCACAATTCGCTTCGTCGTTCTTGAAAAGGAAGAAATTCATTGTAAGGAAATAATAATTTATGAACCTGCAGACACTCCACTACTCTTGAATATGAATGTGTCATAACTGACTATTTATCTTTTTTAGGGATCCTTAGTTTACGTTTCGGAACCCTCAAAGTTTCGTCATGTCTGAGGGTCCATACACCCGTCTCCGGCATTCCTTCCAAATGATAAAAAGATAAAACTTTACATTTAATGTATTTACCACGTTGCATATTTTCTGCCACTTATCCCATAGTGTAAGGTTTCGTTAGATAGGTTATTAAAAATCATTGAGAAATTGTTGCGAAATATTAAACTTTTAAACGCATTTATTTTTTGTTAAAGTAGGGAGTATCGCCGCCCCTCTCGCTCTAAAGGCTAAACGGCTGGCTTTATAAACGTGACGGCTATAACAGCTTAGGTGACTTTGTTCTTTCAGGACTTATACAGACATTTACGGATCCTTCGTGCGTGAGTCCGGATCCTATTTGATCGGTTCCATCTTTCTTTCTTACTTTAAGGGCCCTATAGTAATGTTAGCGCGTTTGTTGAACTATTATGTCATGGCTACTGACATTGATGAAGATCTTCAAACAACTCTTGACAGCACGGTTAGCGCACTGGTTAAGCTATTGACTGCTGCGCTGCGTATCGCGGGCTCGATTCCCGCACGTAACAAATATTTCTATGATTAACAAGTAGTTATTCCGGGTCTGGCAGTTTGTGTTTGTGAGTTTATATATTTGTAAATACACCCACGATACAGGAGAAAATCCTAGTGTGGCTAAAAAACTTGAGAGGAAAAAACCTCAGAAACATGCGTATAGTATAAATTTACTCCTTACCAAGAGGGAAGCGGAAGTCGCCTATTTGGACTGGTACTACAAAATGCATCCTACCAACTTTGTATTCGATGGAGAGGCATGCGAAGATGTTAATTGGCGACACAGATTTAGTTCAAAACGGTCTCCAAAGCCTGGATTACAGGCATACTCCAGGCTTTGGAGTACAGGCGTACTCCAGGCTTTGGAGTACAGGCGTACTTCAGGCTTTGGAGTCATGTCTCTCCATGCCTCTCCATCGAATACAAAGTTGGCATAGTCTCCAAATTGCATTGTTTAGCGAGGGAAATGCATAACTTAATTCCTCATCACCGTTCTATCATTGGACGACTAGACGTACGGTGAGTATTCATCTTTACTTTGTAGACTTTACTATTATGCCGCATGTAACTTGAACCAAAATGGCGGTCGTTTTAGTTATTGCGATCCTACTCGATGTTATGTGGTTACAGTCACGACAGCGTAAATAACATAATGAAATATTCATTGAGTTGAACTTTCAAAGTGGTATCCATAGCTAGTGATAGTGTCCATCAATTACCCTGCGGGGTTAGATACACACACTGGTGGCATCTCTTCTTATGATAAAGGTCACAAATAAGGTCACTACAATAGAACAACTCTAGCCAATCCCTTATCATTCTGTTTAGCATCCTGAGGTGTGAGATTGTTGGCATGCATGTCATCTCTTACAACGTCAAGCCAGCACTTCTTTGGTGTAACCCGCTTGTTCTGGCCCGACGGAGGCGCCATGGCAAGACATTTGTGACCTACTTAACGTGTGGTTTTCGTAAAACGTGACCGTACCGCGAACCTCCTGCAGTTTGTTCGCTATGTCACGGACATGAAGACTGTCACAGATGCGAGAGTTCCTGATGCGATCCTTCCGTGTAACTCCACACGCAGCTCCTGCTTGTGTCGCTCAAGCACAGGCCACGCCTCACATCCCTACAGGAGAACAGGTCTAACGATGGTCTTACAGACCTGCTCCTAAGCTTAACCGGCATTTTGGGGTCACAAAACGACACCTGTCACCTCACGCCATTTTGCCCAAGCTACGGAAATACGCGCCTTGGCGTCGCAATCAATGTCGCCGGACGCGTAGAGTACAGACTCCAAGTATTTAAACTGGTCTGTGTACTCGACCATGTTACCACCTATGCGTACAGACATGGGGTCTGTCGTGTTGCTAGCCATATACACGCCATATACCATTGAGACTCCGAGACAGCACACTCCTGCCAGATCCGGGAGTCTATAATCCTCTCAAAGATCTTCATGGTGTGGGACATGACCTTTATTCCGCGATAGTTGCCACACTCCTGTACCGAGCCCTTGCCTTTGAAGACTGGAGTAATAATACTCAATCTCCAATGCTTGAGATTTTGCCGGTCAGGAGCACGCGGTTCAAAAAGCCAGTTAACATCGCGAGGACCCATCACCTTCCAGGCCTCAATGGGGACTCCGTCAGCTCCGACAGCATTCCGATTCGCCATGCGACGAAGAGCCGTATGGACACTTATCCAAAATTTGGAGGGAGTTCCGGTATCTGCACCTCTTGGTGCTGCTTCTTCAGCAACCCGTGAAAGTACGAGCGCCATGTCTTCTTCACCACCATTAGGGTCTTTTACACAACTACACTTGGATGGATATATGGTGATGATTACGCTCAATCTTAAGCTTCACCCTTCTCTGTATGAGAGGAGAAGGGTGAAGCAAAGTAGTAAGTGTGGGACGATAAAAAGGTTGATGATGATCCAAGTACCGCTTTGACCCTGGAACGTGCCAACTTGTTAATGAGCTTTTGCCCCTCAGACAAATCCAAATTCCCGTAGAGCGGTTGCAAGTGGTCTCGTCTGGCTTTGGCTACAGCTCTTTTAGTGGCACGTTTTGAAACCTTGTATGCGTCGCAATCTTCAGGGGATCCGGTCGCTTGCCACGTTTTGAGGAGTCTCCCTCTGGACTGTGTCGTCCCACCACTAGGTCTCCTTGTCACGTTTGCGGCTGCCCTTGGAGACACCGAGCACCACCCGCGCCGCCACATCCCAGTGTTCTTGAACAGGTTCCCCATTACCCATGGGGAACCGGAGCACTTGTCGCCAATAACCGACGCAAAATCCTGGGACCTGTTTTCATGAAGCAGCCATCACCGGATCTGGCGCGGGCGCTGCTCTACACGTCTGCGTTGGGCCTTTACGTATAGATCCATGACATTGTGACGATGTTATGCAGTGAGACTCTCACCGGGTATGACTTTGCAGTTGGCTACTTTGTCGATATGGTGCCTCCTAGTTAGTAGAAAGTCGATCTGGGTTACACTTCGTCCGCTCCGGTAGGTGACAACGTACTCCAGCTCCTTTTTGAAGTAGGTTTCGACAGTTCCAAGGTCAGCGGCCGCAAACGTTCGGTGAATGTTGTTTCCTTCCGCGTTGCGGCTATCGCACACAAAGCCACGCTCAAACCCGTCACACTTCTCGCCCACATGATCGTTCAAATCACTACCCAGAATGACTCCCTGGGATAACGGGATCCCGCGAAGCAATCCTTCGAGCTTGGTCCAGAACAACGTCCTTTCGGCGTCACCGCACCCGGCCTGCGGAGCATAGGTACTTATCAAGCGGGTTATAACCCTATTAACAAGCACCCGCAACGACATCAGCCGATAACTGATGCCATTCACCTCCAAGATGTCATCCTGGAGCTCGTCAGACAACACCACGGCGACCCCATTTCTCCCACTAGGTGCACCCGTGTAGATCAGCTTGTAGCCATTCCAATAAGCTAGTATCTGCTACCTTTCCACCGAGTCTCCTGCAGGAACGCTACGGCCACCCTCCGTCTGTGGAGAGTCTCGGCCAGTTCTCTCGCGCGTCTAGATAGCGTGCCGACGTAGCCCTAGCCCACAGGTTACAGGAGTCGGGCAAGGCTCTTGCGCGCCGTTTTGTGGCGGCGCCCTAAGTGTGACATAGGCATCTCTTATATTCCTGTCCATTTTGTTGATTGGCTTGTTTGGCTAATTACGAGTGCGACTGCCGTCTGACCACTCAACCCCGAAGGGAAAGCCGGCGTCAGCGCCCAGTTCGTTAGTCAGGAGGTAGACCGTCTGTCAGGTGGGGTTGACTTGCGTCCCAAAGATGATGGTGGGACCCCAGAGCAGCCCGATAGGTAAGTAACTATTGTTAATCGCTTTTTATTTGTTCTCTCAACACAAACCAGAAAAATATTAGGTGTACAAATTAGTTTCCGCCGTTTAACAAAGGGTGTCCTTTTTTTTTTTGTTCTGGGCGGAGCAGAAGGGCGTGTCAGACTTTTACTGACTGAAACCTACCCGTGTTTCTTCACTTGCATGTGCAATAGCCAGGGCCACGGTTTCTTGTTTAACCAACCCGCAACCCTGACCCAGGAGGCATCGGTCTTCGTGGACCTCGTCACGATGTGCTGACATCTCTTTAAGGCACGCGAGAAACACGATGCGCCGGCGACTCGGATGTGGTCCTTACGGAGCGGCGAGCTGCCCACTGCTCACCACCCGCAGGGCCGCGCCTACGGTTGCTGGGAGTTTGGTGTCGTCTCTCGACCAGGGCGTCTGCTGCGGCGGCTAGTGGCTTGAGGGCGCTGGGATTACCGTTGCCTCACGCGCTCTGCCTCCTCTTTTGGCAGCATCACTGCTTCGCAGAAGGAGGTTATGGCCTGCCATGCACTCTCGCTCAGGACCATGACCTTTTATTTTTTTTTTTTTGCCAGGTTGGAAATCCTCATAGGATGCCCGCCGCCCTGGGGTGGGCGACGGGGTATGTCAGACTTTTACTGACTAAAACCACCCCAGTGTGTTTTCTATCACGAGCGCGCGTGGGGCCGCGGGAGTCTAAATTCTTCCACGGCCCCACACCCTCGTGCTGGCCCGGTCTGTCCGGGCCTCGTCTCCTGCACGGGGTAGTGGGGTGATAAACTACCCCGTGCATCGCCTCAAAGGCGCGCGCCGACACTCGCGCGCGCCTCCGCCTCGGGGTCCATCAATGGGGGGCGGGGACTTCCCCATGTCCCTCGCCCTTGGACCCATTCATGGGGGGCGGAAGAGCGCGTTATCCGCCCTTCCTCGGCGCCCGGTGCGTCTTCTGCGGCCCGGGAAGGGAGTTGATATCTCCCTCTCCCGTTCCGCAGCTTCCTCCTGCGACATCACGTCCTCGCAGAAGGACACCACCGCGTCCCACGACTCTGAGCTGCCGACCATCCTCCGCACTACTGCCGGCAGCGTCAGGTCGCCCCCTACTTCATTTGTGAGGACACGGCGCTGCTCCTCCCAAGCTACACACTCGGAGAGCGTGTGCTGCGCCGTGTCCTCCCCGCATTGGACGCAATGGTGGCACCGAGCGTCCGGCTCCCTGCCTAAGCAACGCAGGTACTTGCCGAAGCAGTCATGCCCCGATAGTACCTGCGTCACCCTGAACGACAGGGAGCCGTGCCTCCTCCCGAGCCAGTCGTCGAGTACTGGCCGGATCGCCTCGACGGTAGCGAGGCCGGTGGTAGGGCGCATAAGTCTCTGCCGCCAGTCCGCCACCAGGACCTGACGGAGCTCCTCTCGGCGCAGCTCGATCTGCCGCTGCACCGGACTGGAGCCCCGTGGCCGCTCTTCCTCGCGCCAACGGTACAATGACGCGAGTACTTTCGCCTCTAGTCAGGACCATGACCTGGACCAGGGTCGGACGCGAGAGATCGCCGCCCATCGCCGCTACAAGGACACGGCGGTGCTCTACCCAAGCTGGGCAGACCTCCACCGTATGCTCCACCGTGTCCTCAGGGCGATCCACATAATGGTGACACGCTGGCGTCTCCTCCCGTCTTATATAGAACAGGAAACTCCCGAAACAACCGTGTCCGGTGAGGACCTGCGTCAGGCGAAAGGTGAGGGCGCCGTGGCGGCTCTCTAGCCACTCCTCAAAGAGGCGACTTACCGCCGCTATTGTACAAATGTACTCACTAAGAGGTTACTTTGAAATTGTCAGATATAAAATGTGATAACGTAAGTTCGGACATCTGGTAAAAACATATAATACCTAGAGTATTAGTGAATCTGTATCATTATTACATATTTATTTTTCGGGAACTTTTGTTACTTCTTTAATTTAAAAAAATCTGCTGCTGAGGCCCATCGATGGCTTGTAGAAGCATATGGTGAAGCTTTAAGCGAGAGAAATTGACGTACGGAACATGGAGTTGGGAGCATTATTGGAGGAAAATGGAAGGAATAGGAAAAACGGGCCCAATACTACTCCAGATATGTCAAAATTATTCTCCTACATGATAATAATACTCGACAAATTTTCACCCGACAAAGTCTTTCCGCCAAGCGATTCGTCGTGTTCCGGCATGATGTCTGGTGAAGCCGTACGGAGGTCAGGTCTGAGCAGTTGTGTTGCGATGTGTGCAGGGTACGAGGCGCCAAATGTTGTGGATCTTCAAATTAATCTCCCTCTGGCACAGTATCGTTGGTCGTGTTGTTGGGTTTAACATTGCATCACCTCGCTCAACAGCCGTCTTCCTTTCTACTCACTAAGATTTTTACTAAACTTGCGCGCTTTACCATTAATGATTGCATTACTTACCATCAGGCGGGATTGCAGTCAAGCACTAGTTTATAATTAACAAAAAAAAAAAAAAAACTTATTTGAACACCTATTATAACTTTTTTTTTTTATTATTTGAGCCAATATTATTATTTAGATTTAATGAAATGAGATACGTATTGTACATAATTTAACTTTAACAATGATCTAAATGAGCAACAATTTAATCAAAGCACCGAACAAAAGAGCAACCGAAAACCGGAATTTAATTATCTGTTTAAATAAACGCTTTGGCATTGCAAGAATCTCTTTGACAAGTCCAGAATTATAATGCCTTCTTTCTCTGTCTTACCCTCAACGATAGAGCAGGACAGAGTGTTCTCGGATTTCGACAAAATGTTCCTGTTAGACATTAGCTTTAGCAAGTTTCAGAGATTCAGGTGCTTGCTGAGCTGTCCTAGTTCTGAAAGCTTTGTTTGATTAATGAATGCATCAGCTCCTGCGAAAGTTTCCTCTGACTTTCGGATGTTTGTGTTAGTGGCGTGTGTTGAGAGAACATTGATGAATACTCCATATTATATATTCGGATTTGTCATATTTGCAGGAAACTGCTGAACTAACTACCGGAATATGGAGGATTTATTATTACAGACATAGCACATTCATAGATAACTGTTCTGTACCTACATTATCCAGCCGCCAAGTGATTCGTCGTGTTCCCGCATGATGTCTGAAGAAACCGTACAGAGGACGAGTATACGATACGCCAATTGTTGTTGTATCGTGGAGGGTCTCTAGATCAATCTCCTTCTGGCGCAGCCTTGTTGGTCGTGTTGTTGAATTTAACATTGCATCACCTCGCTCAACTGCCGTCTTCCTTCAAAAAACTCAAAAAAGCTGAGCGGATAGGCTCTTAATAAACTAACGCGGTTTACCATCAGAGATTGCATCACTGCTGACTATCAGACGGGATTGTGGTCAAGCACTGCAAGCCAAGCCTAAACCAGGTATTTATTACCCGCGGTTGAAATAGTCGACTCTCGTGACATGGCATCAGTGCCAATGGCATAGTAAAAGCACCAGAGCATTGTTGTTTTTTATTTTCCAGATACTTGATTTATACGTCAGCTTAAAATTACCAGTAAAACAAGGAAAATAGGAATGCAAAAGTAAATCGAGACGAAACCATAAAATGGATTTTAATGTAGAGGTAATAAAATTCGTTTCAGAAAAGACTCTAGTATTTACTTTTTAACAGACTTCAAAAAGGAGGAGGTTCCTCAATTCGATCGTATATAATGCTTTTTTTATGTTTGTTCGCGGATAACTTCGTCGTTTATGAATCGATTCGAGTTGGAAAGAAAACATTCCCAAAATGGTCCCATAATAAGGACATCAGGGTTTGATGATGGAAGACCAGAGAATTAAAGGCGCACTTTCAAACATTGTAGAGACGGCTAGTGCATTTGTATGTTTATTCATTAGGTATTTTAAGGCACCACAATTTAATAAGGGTCTGGAGTAGATCTGATGATGGAGCCGGGAGATAGGCGAGGGAACTCCTCAACAAATACAAGGAACCAAGGTACCTTGTATTTGTGCTTGAATAATTTGTATTGATAAGAATCTTACACCTAGATAGGTGGTGAGTTTCATTAGGGAGCTGATGATGATGTGGAGGCATGAGGAACAGGGAGTAAAGCTCACTCATCCTCCATAGAAAAGGGAGGATCCTCCGACCAGACGGGTGTTATGTCTGGCGGGCACTTTCCCGATGGTTGAAATTGGCAAGTTGTATGTATGCTAATTGCACGGTAAACTCTGATTGCGAGATGTAGAATTCGTGTGACGTCAGTATGACGCGTCGTTCATTTTGTGGCGTTTGTAGGTACCGCTACATCACTCCCCTCCGGAGACCGGAGGTCGATAGTGGGCTGAGTCTTGTATCTTGTGATTCTTGCTAGGCCAGCTGAGGTTCCAGTGAGTCGGAACCGGTTGCCGCGTAGTTCACGGTGAGTCGGAACTGTCTTTGAAGATTCCCCAGTGAGTCGGGGTGATGGGGCGCTGCCTTGTACTCCAGTACGTCGGATGTCGAGTGTTGCTGATGAGGTTGAGGGTGATGACCAGGTATGCGCGGTCGCTGCATGCTTGTGGTCAGGATACCCGTTGAAGAAGTGGGTGCTGGCTGGGTGGGTGATTCGCCGATGAAGCTTGCGGGAGTGATGATGATGACGTCACGCTCAAGTTGTTGCACGAAGGCTGCGCTGACGTTCACGCTCGGGGTCACCAATGTGGAGGCATGAGGAACAGGGAGTAAAGCTCACTCATCCTCCATAGAAAAGGGAGGATCCTCCGACCAGATGGGTGTTATGTCTGGCGGGCACTTGCCCGATGGTTGAAATTGGCAAGTTGTATGTATGCTAATTGCACGGTAAACTCTGATTGCGAAATGTAGAATTCGTGTGACGTCAGTATGACGCGTCGTTCATTTTGTGGCGTTTGTAGGTACCGCTACAATGATAACAAAGGTCATTTAGACTCAATTCATTTATATTGACAAGAAGTTTGCATCCATGTGGGTTATAATGAAAGTCTGCAGTAGATCTGATAATAAAGACCATAGACAGTCAAGGGAAATCCGCAACAATTTACAGCATTGAAGTTTAATGTAGGACAACCACTAGCCACTGCTACTCTAAATATACGGGCGTGATAAATAAACAATTAGACTTAGAATTGTTCATGAACTGTAGTAACATTGACATTGTTTGTCCTACTGAACATTGGTTAAACGCCCATCAGTTCAAGTTCAACTTTAATAACCAACAGATTGCTAGCTCATTCAGCAGAGTGAATATGATAAGGGGCGGCTCCCTAATAATTGTTCGTAACAATATCAAATTTAAAGAACGGGCTGATATTGTAAGTCTCTCTGTTGAGCGAGTTATTGAAATTGCTTGCATTGAGCTTGAGCGGTTCATTATAATAAATGTCTACAGGCCCTCATGTGCTTCCTATGAAATTTTTGAAAATATATGGAGGAAGTTTTATTAAAGACTTGTCACAGTAATAAAACAGTTTTTGTCTGTGGAGACTTTAACATTAATTTTCTAGAGAAATCAGCTACCTACAGTTAATAAATTTATGTCATTATTCAAGTCTTGTACCTTGTATGCTAAATTCTTTGAGCCAACTAGAATAACTGCCACAAGTGCCACCTGTTTAGACAACATCTTTAGTAACTTAAGACCTTGACCATTTAATTATAAATGAGTTAGACTCTGATCACTGTAGCCAGTTAGTTTCTATGCCTCAGAAAAGTAAAGTCAGAGCTCAAAGAAAACTTGTGAATTTTGTTCCTGTAAATGAAAATCGTTTAGAACAATTTAAAAATAATTTAATTGAAAAGCTACCGGGCTTGCCTTATCACACCAACCCGGATCATGCGTATAGTGTACTATTTATCTGATTAATTGTGAATTTATGAAAGTTTTCACAAAAAAAACATTGCCTGTTCGCGACCGCATTATATTTAGTAACTGGGATACCCCGGGTATTTATAAAAGCGGGGAAAAAAGTTATGAATTGTATTAGGAAAAAACATATAACCATGATGAAACTTTTCAAGAATTTGTTAAATATTATTCAAAAACTTTTAAAAGAGCCTGTTTCTCAGCAAAAGCCATACACATTAAAAATAATTTAATATCTTCTAGGAATAAAATCAAAACAACTTGGAAAATTATAATTTCGGAAACTGGAAGAAACAAAGTACAAAATCGCAATTTCCATCTTAAAATTAACGATGAAGATATAAAGGCGGAATGGAGGTAGCAACTTACTGAGTTTGAGAATTTTTTACTAATATTCCAATAATAACAACAAAAACTTTGTCTTGTTCCTCCACTTCTGCTTACGCCATTCTAAAAGAATGTGTTTCAGAATGTGACAAACACTTTGAATTTACATTTGTGATTGCTAAAGACATTATAGATTCTTTTAAGGAAAAACTGCCGATCATTCGAGTTTATCAGCATATACTGTAGCTTCAATAATAGATGTTCTTAGCAATTGTTTTTAATTCTTGTGTCATATTTGGTATATTTTCTGAAATGATGAAACTTAGCAAAGTAATTCCACTGTTCAAATCTGGTAGTACAACTGATCCCACGATTTTACGGCCAATTTTGATATTACCAACTTTGACCAAAATTTTTGAAAAATTAATTTTGTAATAGTTGTTGAGGCACTTTAACTTGCATAAATTATAGCACGTGAAACAATTTGGTTTTACAAAGGGTCGTTCGATGCGGCGTGGCGTTGCTAAGGAACATATTTGGGGCCTGGGAGGAATCCCAAGATGCTCTTGGTATTTTTTGTGATTTGTCCAAGGCCTTTGATTGCGTACATCATGATACTCTATTTATTTATTTATTAGGAAATTGTACCATTATGGTTTAAGGGACTGAGCTCTCGACCTTCTGACTTCTTATCTGAATAATCGAATTCAGAGGATTGATGTCAATGGCAAGAGATCTGCAGGATCTGTGGTCACCATAGGCGTTCTGCAGGGCTCCATTCTAGGCTCTTTCTTGTTTTTAATCTATATTAATGACTTAACTCATCGCGTGAGGGATAATTACAACATAGTATTGTTCGCGGATGACACTTCTCTTATTTTTAAAGTCAAGCGTCAGCTAGCAAATTTTGACGAAGTTAACAATGCATTTTCTAAAGTTGTCCATTGGTTTAGTGTAAATAACCTTATTTTAAATGAAAATAAAACTAAAGTCATTAAATTTTCTACGCCAAATGTCAGGCAGCTAATTAACAATGTTCAACTGAATGGAGTAGAGTTGGTCCCTGTCGAGTCGACAGTTTTTCTTGGATTAACTATTGGCGCCAAGTTACAATGGTCCCCACATTGAGAAGCTGTTGGATAGACACAGTCGCCTTTGCTGTTAAGAAAATTAGACAGATAACTGATGTGGATACAGCCAGAACTGTTTATTTTAGTTATTTTTTGTCTTATGACTCATGGAATTCTTCTCTGGGAAACTTGTGCGGACATCAATACCATCTTTGTTTTACAGAAAAGGGCTGTTTGAGCCATTTACAGCCTTGGTCCTATAGATTCTCTTAGAGAAAAATTTAAAGAGGTGAATATTCTGACTGTAGCTTCACATCTTATATATCATAATATATATTTGAAAATCGTATGTATGTACATAAAAATATATCAAATTTAAAAAAAATAAGTGATATTCATAACGTAAATACCAGAAACAAACACAATCTTGCTGTACATCACACTCGTCTCCACAGAGTAAGCAACTCGTTCATGGGTCAATGTATACACTTTTACAACATGCCTCCCATGGACATTCGAAACTAACCCATTAAACGATTTAGAAACTATATAAAGGCCAAACTTTGTAAAGAGGGGTATTATAAAATGACAGATTATTTAGAAGACAAAAAAGCTTGAGACTGAGCTGCTCGCTCTGCTAAGCATTGTTATTAAGCAACATGTGTAATTATAACGTAAAGTAACGCTCGGGAGGTGGCACGGCTCCCTGACGTTCTGGGTGACGCAGGTAATGTCGGGGCACGGCTGCTTCGGCAAGTACCTGCGACGCATAGACAGGGAACCGGATGCTCGGTGCCACCACTGCATCCAATGCGGGGAGGAAAGGGCGCAGCACACGCTCTCCGAGTGTATGGCTTGGGAGGAGCAGCGCCGTTTCCTCACAAATGAAGTAGGAGGCGACCTCACGCTGCCAGCAGTAGTGCGGAGGATGGTCGGTAGCACAAGAGTGGGACGCGGTGGTGTCGTTCTGCGAGGACGTGATGTCACAGAAGGAATCTAGGGATCGGGCGAAGGAGATCTCAACTCCCCTCCCCGGCCGTAGAAGACGCACCGTGCGCCGAGGCAAAACTAGTTTTTTTTTTTTTTTAAGTCACGTAAATGATTGTAAACATTTCCATTTTTGATGTCCGGACTTGAAAAAAGCCGATGATCCCTGAGTTTGTTTCGGCTATTTCTTCTCAGAGGTAGTCAGTTAGGAAATGCCGGCTTCAGCTAGTTTAAAAAAAAAAAAAAGTGACGTGTACAAGTGATCAGTGATCCTACTTACTTAGTAAACGATTTCGTTTCATTTCACTCGCCATGCTGATGCGAAGAAATCAGGAGACCGAATTTAAGTCACGAAATCATCTCATCTCTAGAAATTTTATAAAAACCGGTTCACTAGTTTGGTATTTAAACCAAAATTATGGGTAAAAATTCAAGTAAACAAAATGCGTTGTTGGCTTGCTAGCCTATTCCTAACAATGTTTTCGGCAGCGTCCAGTCTGACCGGATGCAGCTAAACAGTGCTTTTTGCAACAAAAAATTGTAAAATAAAAACTTTATACAAAAAAACAACCGACTTCCAAAAAAAAAAAACACTACAAAGTGAAAAATAAATAATTTCGGAAGTCGGTGGCAAAAACAAATATACATTTTTTTTTTTTATTAATTTATAAACCAGCGCTTGACCGCAATCCCGCCTGATGGTAAGCAGTGACGCAGTCGTTGATGGTAAAGCGCACTATTTTATTAAGAGCCTATTCACTCTAGCCTTGAAGACACTCAAATTTTAGTCCGACGGAAACACCGCCGCCGGCAGATTGTTCCAGTCCCTCGATGTACGCGGTATAAAGGAGGAGGCGAAACGCTTCGTCTGGATCGTAGAGGTGTTAACAACATAAGGGTGGAAACTCGCCGTACGACGGGTCGTCCGATGGTGGAACGGAGATGGGGGAATTAAATCATGCAATTCCCTCGCACACTCCCCAAAATGTATCCTATAGAACACCGAAAGGCTGGCTACTCTACGCCTGTGCTCTAGGCTTTGGAGACCAACTCGAGTTAAATCAAGGTCACCAATCAGCCTCTTCGCACGCCTCTCCACTGAATCCAAAGTGGCCAGGTGACACTTAGCAGCACCAGCCCAAATGTGGCTGCAGTACTCCACACACGAACGGACCTGTGCTTTGTACAACATTAGAAGCACTTTATTATTATTATTATTATACACAATTTATTATATTTAACTTTTTAGTTCGATATTCTTTTTTAAAAAATGAAACGAACTAACGAACGTATTGAAACGGTGGAACATTTTACAGTAATGAGCCGCTCACTCATAGTCCAAAGAGTTAGAAACGGACAAACAACCAAACAAGCAAGCAAGCAAACATACAAGTGAAGCTAATAAAAAGCATGTAAAAACCAAAGACACCATGATCGTGAACTTGTGTATTCGTTTTTGCCACTGACTTCCGAAATAAGTTATTTTTCATTTTGTAGTGTCTTTTTTTTTTTTGAAGTTGGTTGTTTTTTTTTTAAGTTTTTATTTAAATGAAAAGTTAAGTAAAATACAAATCCCTGTTCAATTACCCGTTGTTTACTCCGTTTTCCATGTTTTGTAATAATGTATTATCTACAGTAAAATAAGGTAGGTACCATCATGATTGAGTCGTGTAATAACAGGTAAGATAAATTGTCAATAACAGAAAATCGACGCAATCTTGCAAATTGATGGAGCAGAAGGAAAATGATCATAAAACAAAGAATTATGTCGCCCATTTTGTAAACAACGACGTAAGATGAACATAATTTTTTTTTTTTTTTTAGTGGTATGGCTCCATCGATGACCGATGATTCTGCCAACGTCAAGGTGGAGAGAACGAAAGTAAAATAATAATATACGTAGTGGAATGAACATAATTTATAGACGCAATAACAGTTAACGAATGTGCCAAAATGACAAATGTGACATCGTGCGCTAAATGAAATACTTCATAATCTTTAAAATTACAGTTTCATTTGTACAGATATATAGGCCATATACAAATTTTCTTAATTTTTACTGAAGGCACTGTGTCTGAACTAGATAAAGAAATATCTGTGTCTCAGACATCAGCGCTCTTCCTTAAATTCTAGCTTAATTAGACATTAATATTAAAAGATAGTAGTTAAGTTTTGAAGTGCAGTATGGTCATTTGCACTTGAAAACTTAACTACTATAATTTTGAAACTAAAACTTAAATGAGTTCATCTCTTGTCACTCATTATCTTTCATATCTTGACATACATAAAATCAAAAGTCATTAATTGAAATTAGGCTGAGAATCAGCACTTTTTGAAAGTCAATATTATATAACACAGTCCCCCCAAAACGCCCACCCATCGACACTTCCTAGTGCTTTCGCTGGGGAGAAGGGGCGGAACAAACTCCCCAGGTGCACAGCTGTCTGTTCATTTAAAAAAAAAACCACATGATCTTACGAAAGTTCTTTCGAACGATCATACATATGGAGTTTAATGTATCCCACTTATATTTAGAATAATTGACGATTAAGATTTACAAAGATAGTTTGTAATAAACTAAAATTTCTTTATATATATAAACTAGCGACCTGCCCCGGCTTCGCACGGGTGCAATGCTGATACTAAATACAGTAGGTACAGAAAAACCGTGAACATTGTATAAAAAAAGTTTTCTAATATCTTAGAAAGTATTCCTTTAAATCATGTACTGTAAATGGCTATATCGATCAACGATGTATTTGAGATATTACATTGGGTAAGGATTAATGCTGTATTGGTTAAAATCGCTTCGAAAATAAGCCAGTATTTGTCGTAAAAAGTAAATGATAAAAAAATGATATTATGGGATAATGATATTATAAGAGATAGATATATACCATCGGGGAATTTTCTGAAGACCCTTTCAATGTGTATAACAATCAGTACATTATTTTGATAAATCGCGATTCACATTTACGACATTACATTAGAAACCAAAAAAAAAATATAACAGTATTTCACGACTATTTAATGGATATTATTATATATATATCAACCTTCCTCTTTAGTCACTCTATGTATTAAAAAAAACCCAATGAAATCTATTGAGTAGTTGTAAAGATTTAATCATACAAAGGGACATAGGGAATTAGAAAGCGACTTTGTTTTATAATTATGTAGTGATATCTGCGTATCAAATATTGTTCATCATTATTTCCGATGCGTAGAGATCTGAAGACTGTTTAGCGCTATACACTCAGGATCATCATCTTTAGAGAGTTATCTAGTAAAACCTGTAAACAAGTAAAGACCTTATTTGCTACCAATAAACGTTTCTTGTTTCTTTATTTCTTCAAAATGAGACTGTGTTGCAATCTTTGTTATACTATGTTGCCAATAATATTTTTCCAGAGATAAAATAAAAGACAATATAGCTTCAAACTTCACTTTATATACATTATGTAAACAAACTTACCTTTAACATTATAATATTAGGTAATAGTACAAAATTATATATATTTTATAGTAATTTATTACATCGTTAATCTGATTAAAATACTGAAAATTATTTAGAAAACAGTTCAAATAAATATTTAAGTGTAAACTAAAATGTAAAAATACCTCACATCATGATTATCTACATTTCAAGAATAACTTTAAAAGTCCGCATCTTATTATACCTATCAGCATACATATCACGACTATAATAATGACTATAAGGAATAGAATTTAAAAACCATCATAACAATTGAGGACTTAGTAAAAAGTCTTATGCCAAGCGTAATTAATCCAGACTTTCTACAGAACTCACATTTCATACCAAGCACTAATAACTAACAAAAGACCAATACCCAAATATTAAAAAAAAATCTAGTCTCAATCTCATCTCGGCGACAATCAAAGTCAAATACTATGATAATAATAGGGAAAGTAGAGATATTTTTGACTGGTTGAGGCAGATCAGACTGGTAATGCTCTTAAAATTACGAGAAATCCTGTCTGGTTTTAGCTTGCAAACAAAATCAACAGAGAAATACAGTAGCGCCATCTGTACCAAGACGGTTTTAATTATTTCTAAAAGTTGGCAGAAGATGTCTTTGCTAAATAATTTTTAATATTATTTAACAAAGTGACATCTAGTAACCCAAAAATGACAACATTTTTGTACAAATTGCAGTTAATTTACTGTTTTCCCTCTTTTAAGGTATTAGACGCAAGAAGCTTTTACATTAAATTATATTAAAGTTTTATTTTATAACAATATTTAGCATATAAAGCTTATTTAAGTATATTACACTGACCTGAGTTTCCTTTAGGAAAATAATTATTAGTTAGTACCTATTTTATAATTATCTTATGCCTTCTATTCTATTCTATTTTTGTTTATGGCAATGGTGCCGATGTTGACAATTCTGTCAATGTCTAATGTGATATGAGAAAACGTGCGAAGGAAACTAAATAAATAAAAAAAATAACACTGTGTTTAATGTGCAAACAAAATAATGACATCGCATTCCCTGTATTTATAAATTATTTCAAATTTTCATTTCTTGCCATCTGTTGATGGTTTAGAATACTTAGGGCTGTGAGAGCGTTATATTCCAGTTTTTGGAGATAGATGGCGCTTTTATTAAGGAAATTGTTTGGGAATATGAAACCACCTCATCCACATTTCTTTCTCTTTATTTCTTTTCTTTGGCATTGAGGTGAGCTGCTTAACTTTTACACCTTATGATATTATAACATAAGCTATAAATCGAGACCATCACACTGAAATCCACATTCTCTCTTTATTTAAAAGCATAAATAAGCCAAATGTTGAAAGTTTTCTCTAAGCAAATCCGACGTCTTTCGACCACGCTTTGCGCTTCAAACAAGGAATCTCTTCTGCAACTCTTATAAACTAGTATTTATTTTAATTCTCGCGGTCATTGTTTTATATCCTACTTAGTTTAATATGTAGAAGGCAATAATTTACAGAAACTGAGGCGTCTTTGAGTAGCGGTCTTTCCATCCGTTGTCCCTAAAGGACGAGGTCCTATTAGCCCTCCCGTACTGAATGCTAGGCGGTCCACTGGTTCTTCCGATCTGGTTATTACTGCTCCTGAAGGTGACAGTGGTACAGGTACGCATGCTAGACGTGTTGGATTTTTGACGTAATCCCTGCATCTGAAAGTAGATGAGGAAGTAAAAGATAGTAACTTTTTAATAGATATAATTTAGGCCTAGTTTAGGCAATTAATACCTAAAAACGGCACAGAGGATAAATTAAATGTTCTTGGTAACGAAAATACAAAAAAATATCTACTTATACTTGAGTAGGTATGGTTATAAGTTCACGCTGAGCATCAGGTTTTTTTATAGTCTGTAAATACATAAACATGTTATTTTTGTGTATTTTCTTTGATGTTACAAATCACACACTTATAAAAAAACTTTCAGGTTAATAATATAGTAGTCAACTAAAATTATACCTACTCTGTTCTAAGTTAATACTCTTTGTTTTTAATACACATCTTCAAATACGTATTTATAATCTACTGTTATATAGCCACATCAAAGTTAACTATGTAAATACTGTTAAGCACTAAATCTACAAGCGTTAGACAAACTTTTAATTAGTTGGGGGAAGATAAGGTAAAACACATTTTTAAGAGCATTCATACATGACACCCCTCTGTTTTTGTCGGGGGTTAAAAACGAAAAGCAAGGGTTAATAATATATAGGTAGTGGGGTAAGTGAAGTGTCATGCCGAAGGATTAAAAAGAAACTAAAGTTTGGGTCAGAAGAGTTTAAGTAGTAAAGTTTCCTTAATTAATTAATTAATTTGATCATTTTACGAGGGGTCATGCTGCGTCATGGGAGGGGCTACAACTAACATTTTATTAAATAAATTGCAACATCTTGGCTTAGCATTCACTTTGGGAATAACTTCAGGAGCTTGCTGTCTCTTGCTTTGGTTACACGTTTGTTTAATTCAGATTTATTGTTAAAATGGGAGTCGTATGGAATGTACGGGTACATGCCACGTACGGACTTGCTAGGGGTCCAGGTTTTGAAGGGGTCTAAAAATTTAATGAAAATGTTAGTAATAAAAATGTTAAATTATTCAGTGTTTAGTATTTGACTTTATCGACGATTTTCTGTAAACTTACATGGAAATGAGTACTAGAGTGTATGTTACCCGGGTCGTGGCAGATGAGTTTGCGGAGCGACCGACGGAAGTTGCGTGTCATCAGGCAGTATACGATGGGGTTGATGGCGGAGTTCGTGTGGCCTGGAATTACACATGCAAGAGTTGGTTCAGTCTAGTAAGTAAGGGCCTTATCACAAAAATTTAACTATTGTATTAGTACATCAAAGTCCATATAATAATAAGTCATTTATTTTTCTAATATGGTACAATATTAATATCCTCCTATTCATATATGTTGTTTAAAGTTACTAGTGATTAGCGATTCATTAACCATACGTTTTTGACCTTTTTACGTCACTTAACTTTAATCATTGTTTATAAATAAACATCAGTGTTTATGTGATTTATTCGTAAACCATGATCAAAGTTAAGTGACGTGCAAACGTCTAAATTGTATGGTTTAACAATCGCTAATCACTAGTTAACTTTAACATTTATGAATAAGGAGGATAGTACTCAGCCATGATTTACCAACAGGCGTACAAAAGTTAAAGGTAGTTTGACGCTAAAACAATAAAGGCAATTATAAGATACATGATATAAAATGTTGATACTACCACATGAATATAGGTGATTTTTTTCTGTATTTCAAAATAAAATAATAATAATCATCATCAACCTTTTTATCGTCCCACTGCTGGGCACAGAACTCCTCTCATACAGAAAGGATTGAGCGTAATCACCACACTTGCTCGATGCGGGTTGGTGATTTCAGACTTAAAGTTTTCCTTCAAATCACTACATATTATATGTAGTGATTTGAAGGAAAACCTGGACGAAGGAAAACAAAGTCACTTTTACTTTCCCTATGTCGCTTTGTATGATTTAATCTTTAAAACTACGCAATGGATTATGATAGGGTTTATAATAGATAGAGTAATTCAAGAGGTAGGTTGGAAGGAGGAGGAGGTGAAGTACATATAAGAGGAACACTGATAATTTTTGAGTTTTCTAACACGTCGCAAAATAAACCCATGTTTTTGAGCTTACATTGCTAACGCTGACTGATCCCTATGAGATAGATCAAAATGATGTGCTACAGTATTGTAGTCCTTAAAAATGCCTACTAAAAATTCTGCAACTATACTACTAAAGTTTCTTCATTATGACTACTTTATGTTTGCAAAGTTAATTAAAATGCCAGTCGAAATTAAATCCCACTATTTTTCCCTTATTATTAATCCTTATCCAAATAAATTACGTCATATCAAAGGTAGTTTTAGTAGCAGCAGATTTGAATTTTTGGAATTGGTTGTTTCATTCAGGAGATATGACGATTTATTCAAAACTAAATACCAGAAAAAAAACTGCGTGCCGCTCGTGCCCCTGCCGGCCGCCTGCTACTTGAGTGTTTCTCTGCCTAAACCGCGGAGTGAGTGGGCCGGAGCAGGGACCATTATTTCGCACAAACTTGCTAACCCAGTAGGCTTTTATTCTGTTTTCCTGTTTGAAGGTGGTGGAACTGGCTAGCCATGGACAATAAGGTCGATGTATCTTGCAGAGTCAGATATTGTCTGACGGGCGCACAGTAGCCATTATTTTTATTGAAGAGCCATCGTTTCTTGAGGAAGGCTTAGGTACCTATATCATTTGTCCACGTGCGAAGCCGGGGCGGGTCGCTAGTAAAATAATAAACAAAGGTACACAAGCCTCTGTTCTGCAAATATTTTTACAATGTAACGTAGAAAAAGAAATCATGTTGTTAGATCCATTTATTATGAATTTACGTAATAATAAATACCTAAATTGGTTCATGTTCAGCTGTATTTAATTGAGTATAATAAATATAATGAAGTCTTGGAAATCCTCAATTAGGAGGATATTCTTAGACGTAGGCAGATAAGAATGTCTCAGACATTTTCTGTACAACTCATAACAGGGCTTAATATGTGAATTCATGATAAAGGAATCATCATTAATTCACATAAGCCCTGTTATGAGTTTTAGCTAAATGTATTTAAGGCGCGGTATGATGAAAAACTTTATAGAAATTATATCAGCTTTCTGACTAACTGACCAATTATTTAATTTTAATTTTGTTAAAATTCAAAATTGCCTTTTAATGGTTCAATTCAAATATTGTGATTAAATGATATTGTAAATCTTATTTTATTTTTAAATTTAAAACAGTGATATTGTTGATGTTAGTGGAATTGCATGACTACCAAACTGAATTCAACTGCAATTTAAATTAATTAGTCACAGTTTAAGATATTAGTCAAATAAATTGTTTTGATAAACCTCCTAAGTTAGCTACTTATCTGAGTTTAATAACCACCTAAAGACACCCTTCGTGGAAGAAAAATGCTATGAAATACTTAATGATGATTCTTAGTGATGTGATTTGGTACCTAAACTGTAATGTAACTCCGGCAGTACTTCACACCTGGGCAGCTTCTAATTTTATACAAAGCACAGGTCCGCTCGTGTGTGGAGTACTGCAGCCACATTTGGGCTGGTGCTGCGAAATGTCACCTTGCCACTTTGGATTCGGTGGAGAGGCGTGCGAAGAGGCTGATTGGCGACCCAGACTTAACTCGAAACGGTCTCCAAAGACTGGAGCACAGGCGTAGAGTAGCCAGCCTTTCGGTCTTCTATAGGATGCATTCTGGTGAGTGTGCAAGGGAATTGCATGATTTAATTCCCCCATCTCCGTTCCATCATCGGACGACCCGTCGTACGGCGAGTTTCCACCCTTACGTTGTTGACACCACTGCGATCCGGACGAAGCGTTTTGCTTCCTCCTTTATACCGCGTACATCGAGGGACTGGAACAATTTGCCGGCGTCGGTGTTTCCGTCGCATTACAATTTGAGTGTCTTCAAGGCTAGAGTGAATAGGCTCTTAATAAACTAGCGCGCTTTACCATCAACGATCGCATCACTGCTTACCATCAGGCGGGATTGCGGTCAAGCGCTGGTTTATAATTTATAAAAAAAAAAAAAAATATGTATAACTATTAGCATTGTAAAACATAATACCAACCGAGTAGCAACGTGTAAGGCAGCATCGCGGATACAGACTCCACATTAACAGCATTTACATCTATCAGCAGCTGCAGAATATTGTAGGGCAGCCAGCATAGGGCAAACAGCACGGCAAGGAGCAGCAGTATCCATGCCACTCGTTTCCTCTCTCGAACAATCCTTAGGCGCTGAAAATGTTTACAAAAGGTGTTTTTTTAAAAGTTTCGGCTAAATGTTTGCAGTCTCCCAGTTGGTTAAAAGTACTGGCTGAAAAGCGATTATAAATAGCTTTATCCGAAAATGTTTTGTTGTGCCTTAAAGGGTTCCTTTCAAACAACACAACCCGCTTAATAAAGGTTAAAATAATTTAGATCGTAAGACAAACAAAGCCGCTAATTATAAAACCGTGTTTGATATTAGGCTTGGTGTAAAAGGAATTTCAGACACATGTAAGCAATTAATGATCATTTGTCTTCAGGCCGGATCAACGCTCTGGGATATGAGCGTGAACATCCTTATATGTCTCTATATCAATGGCTTACACATAGTCATCCTCCGGTTCCGTGGGATTCAAAACACGCAGGACCGAGCTCCGTCAGACCCTAATGAATGAATGGAGGGAGCGACTTGCATATGCCAGGTAGGGTTTCACCACGTGGTATAATGGCATATAAACCAGCTTCTTCTTCATCTCAGCGGTAATCCCAGTCGTATCCGAAGCTTTTCAGCTTTGGAGTCTAGGGTCCGCTTTACCAGTCTAACTGCTCATTTTGACTAAACTTCGATATTTTCCATGAAGCGACTGCCGTCTGACCACCACAACCCGAAGGTGATATCGAAGCATTGCAGTTAGACCAATTGTAGGACTTTGAGGGCTCCAACAACCCGTAACGACTGCCATTAGATGTTCGTATGGCAACCGGGACCAACGGCTTAACGTTCTTTCCGAGGCACGACCAGACCAGTGCAAATATTCATATTCATGCATACAAATATTTGCACTGCGCGGGGATCGAACTCGCGCCTCCTTGTGCAGCGGCCGCGTTCGCTACCGCTATGCCACGGAGGCGGTCAAGTGTCATATAAATCGTATTATGGATAAATGGCGACCTGCGTCGCATTGGTCAGGATCGGATGCTCGCTTGTCATCACATAAGGATTGCCGACTGACGATGCAACATATGCTGGAGGAGTGCTCAGCTTTGGCTTAACAGCTCTGTACCCTCGTCACGACACTTGGGTGATCTCTCACCTCAGTCCATAGTCGGAAGCGGAAACGCGTGGTGCTGTGTCTTCTTTTTGCGAGTGGTGATGTGTGCTCATACTACCTACATCAGGCGATACCTGGTATCCACTTTATGAATACCAGTGGATACCAGGCGATACCTGGTATCCACTTTATGAAGAGGCACTTGCAACCTCTTTGAGCTCAGGCTCAAAGAGGTTGCAAGTGGACCGCCTTAACAGAAGAATGTGCGATCGTGGTAACGTGGTACAGTATAAACATAGGTAAGTATGAATACTAGACCTAATTGTTCAAATTATTACCTACAAGCCAATACAGCGCTAGGGCACTCTTAATGCCGGTATAGTTGATAAGTGTTCTATTGCAACGATGTTTAAAAGAAATAATATACATATATGTAGTTATTCTACGTAATTTGTAGTGGTATCTAGAACGCCGCACTTGCCCAACCGTCAATGGTTGGAAGTTTATATACGTTAGTTGCACGAAAAGCTCTGCTTGCGAGATGCAGGATCTGCGTGACGTCAGTATGACGCGTTGTTCGCATGTGACATTGCACAAATTTATTGCTTTTTAGTAGCACTTTGTAATTCTGACTTTAATGCATGCGTGTAAGGTTGAATTTGCTTTGATGTTTGATGTACCACAGACTCGGTCGTCAAAAATAATGGCTTTTTGTATACTGCTTTGCTATAAGAACTTTATACACTGCACTTAAGGCTAATTTTAAATTAATGTAGGTATATTTATTTTGACTACTTTAGACTGCTCAATACTTGTTGTCATTTCTGAGAGGAGTTTCATTCGAGACTGTGTATGTAGTATTTAATTGATCGATGTTTGTACCGGACAAATTATTTATTGAAAAATACTTTCGTTTTTCTACGACAAGTTCGAAATACTTTGTTGTTAAATATCGCTTAAAATATGATTCTCACAAACAGATTTTTTAAATTAAATTATTGGGGAACAAGAACAAAGTACAATAAAAAAAAATGAACAAGTTCTTTGTAAACTGAACGAGCTATTTTTCAGTTAATATGTTCTCCTATAAAACAAGAAACAAAAAATTTAATTATTTTTACGAAAAAAATTATTATTTTTTTATTTATTTTCGCGGTGGTAGGCCATAACATCGGCCGCCGGCAGAAGTTACCACCCACCAGATAAAGCCTTGCCGCCAAGCGATTTGTCGTGTTGCGGCATAATGTCTGGTGAAGCCGTATGGAGGACGGGTCTGAGCAGTTGTGTTGCGATGTGTGCCGGGTACGATACGCCAAATGTTGTTGTATTGGGAGTTTGGTCGTGGAGGGTCTTCAGATCAATCTCCCTTTGGGGCAGCATCGTTGGTCGTGTTGTTGGGTTTAACATTGCATTACCTCGCTCAACTGCCGTCTTCCTTCCTTTTCGCTCAGTTTTTCTAAGTGACCTATTAACTCTCAATAAACTAGTGTGCTTTACCATCAACGATCGCATCACTGCTTACCATCAAGCGGGATTGCGGTCAAGCGCTAGTTTATAATTATTAAATAAATAAATAAATAAAATTTTCCTTACATATTGTACGGACGACAGCAAGCTACCCGAAAGTTTCAAATATGAAGTCAACGAGAAATCGTAATGTGAAGTGGAATGTGGAGTCATAATGCTTTAGTGATAACATTAAAAATCCATTTAAAAAATCCTGTTTTTAGTAGCTTGATGTGCTGTCGTCTGTGTAGGAGACATTTTTAAACTGCACTTGATATAGGTACATATTTACGCAAAAATGAACAATGCAATCTCAAATACTGAACCTCAGAATTTGAAACGCCGGCTAAGTCATCAAACTACTTTAATAATATAGTTTAATCTGTTAGAAATCGTTGGTTAACGTGCGATGTTACTTTAATATCCAGGTCACATCATTTGCGGTATTCAAGATGCTCTCAAAGCAAAACAGAATGTATGTATAATCAATTCTCGAATAAATCACATAATTATGTTTGAGAAGATATTTCTTCCAAGAGTAGGCATGTTTAAAGCTATGTTAGACTAAAGCTTTCTATGTTTAATAAAATAAGCAAATTAAAATCAACTTCATTATTTTCAAGCAGATTGCTACCTATGATCGTCATCATCATCTCAGCGTATAATCCCGGTTGCATCCACGAATTTCGCGTTGGAGCCCGGGGTCCGCTTTCTACTTATACGCCTTCATTTTGCACGATCTCTGGCATCCCGTGGTGTGAGATTGTTGGCACGTATGTCATCTCTTACAACGTCAAGCCAGCACTTCTTTGGTCACAAGGCCAAGGCGAGACATTTGTTACCCACGTAACATGCCGTTTTCATAAAAAAATGACCATACCAGCGTAGGCGACTCTCTTGCAATTTGTCGGTTATTTCACAGACACGGAGACTGCCACGGATGTGGGAGTTCCTGATGCGGTCTTTCCGCGTAACTCCGCACATCCACCGTAGCAAATTTATCTCCGTGACACGCAGCTTCTGCTTGTGTCGCTCAAGAACAGGCCACGGAAGGGCGTGTCAGACTTTTACTGATATAATCCACCCGTATTTCTTCACTGGCCTGTGCTACGGTCAGGGCCACGGTTTCTTTTTTAACCAACCCGCAACCTTGTTCCAAAAGGCATCGGTCTTCGTGAACCCCGTCACGATGTGCTGACATCTCTTTGAGGTGCACGTGAAACACAACACGCCGTTGATTGGGGCCTGGTCCTTACCGGGCGGCGAGCTGCCCACTGCTCACCGCCCACAGGCCCGCGCCTACGGTTGCCGGGAGCTTGAAGTTGTCTCCCGACCAGGGCGTCTCCTGCGGCGGCTAGTAGCGTGAGGGCGCTAGGATTCCCGCTCCCTCACACGCTGCGCCTCCTCCTTTGCCAGCATCACTGCTTCGCAGAAGGAGGTGACGGCCTGATATTATGCTCTTTTGCTCCGGAATATGGCCTGGACCAGGGTCGGACGCTAGAGTTAGCCGCCACGAGAACACAGCGGTGCTCTATCCAAGCCAGGCAGACCTCCACCGGATGCTCCACCGTGTCCTTAGAGCGATCTACACAATGGTGACACCCTGGCGTTTCCTCTCACCTTATCCAGAACAGGAACCTCCCGAAACAATCGTGTCCAGTGAGGACCTGCGTCAGGCGAAAAGTGAGGGCGCCGTGGCGCCTCTCTAGGCACTCCTCAAAGAGGGCATTTACTGCCGCTATTGTGGCGTTCCCAGCACTGGGTTGCGACAATCGCACTCTCAATATCGCCACGAGATCCCTTCGGAGCGGTGGTAGGCCATAACATCGGCCGCCGGCAGAAGTTTCCACCCACGAGACAAAGTCTTGCCGCCAAGCGATTCGTCGTGTTCCGGCATGATGTCTAGTGAAGCCGTACGGAGGACGGGTCTGAGCAGTTGCGATGTATACCTAATGTACGATTTGCTAAATATTGTTGTGTTGGGAGTTTGGTCGTGGAGGGTCTTCAGATCAATCTCCCTCTGGCGTAGCATCGTTGGGTCGTGTTGTTGGGTTTAACATTGCATCACGTCGCTCAACTGCCCTCTTCCTTCCTATTCGCTCAGTTTTTCCTAGTGAATTTTAACAAACTAGCCCCTTTTAATAAACTAGCGTGCTTTACCATCAACGATCGCATCACTGCTTACCATCAGGTGGGATTGCAGTCAAGCTCTAGTTTAAATAATTTAAAAAAAAAGACTCTGTCCGCTGTACCACGATTTCTCGCTGCAGCGGAGTTATGCCCCGGCGTTTTGCCTCCTCTCGCCACTCTTATATGTAGATACGTGCCTTAACGTCGTAATTAATGTCGCCGGATGCATGAAGTATAGACCCTAAGTCTTTAAATTGGTCTGTGCACTTGACCATGTCACCGCCTAGGTACACAGACATAGGGTCTGTGTTGTTGCTGACCATGTACACCGTCTTCCCCACATTGAGTTTAAGATTGCTACCTATGATATATAAGGTTTTTTCTCGCACATATCAGAATTTATTTCATAAATTAATTCCTGCTCGAAAGAATGATTTCCACTCACATTAATTCAGTCTTTTACAGAAAGAAAAAAGAAAAAAATACATTCGTCGATTTGCGTATACATAACGTAAAATAAAAGGAATGGTCGTGGGAAACATGTGTTACATTCATGCAAAAAAGCAAAATAAAGAGAAAGAGCAAAGAAATAAATACGAAAACTAAATAAGAGAAAGGGAAAGATAACAAGAAAAACATATTTTGAGAGAAAGACATTTTTGCAATAACCATTAATCACCATAGCTGGAAGAAATTATTTTATTTATTTATTCCATCTGCATGTATAGTACTTTACTTTAGCAGCCGGACATCAGCGAGTAATTAAATCAGTATAGTAATTAAAAATTTAAGCGGTTTATCGATTACGATCGGATATCTATCTACACAAAATTAAATTATAACTTTGATTTAAACAAATAACCAAGACTGTTCTCGAAGGAAATTCGTAACAAAGAATGTTCTGGGTTATAAAAGTCAACATTAAGTTTTGGAGTTCCGTACTGAGATTGAGAGCAGTGCATGGTTGCTCAAAGGTACCAGTCCTGACTTACGAGGTCGTGAGTTCGAACTCAGATAGGCGTTTACTCTGTGTCATCGATGTCAGTGATCAGTGATGAATCATCACTGATTCTCTCGGTGGTAGGCCATAACATCGGCTGCCGGCAGAAGTTCCCACCAACCAGATAAAGTCTTGCCGCCAAGCAATTCGTCGTGTTCCGGCATGATGTCTGGTGAAGCAGTACGGAGGATGGGTTTGAGCAGTTGTGTTGCGATGTGTGCCGGTTATGATGCGCCAAATGTTGTTGTGTCGGGAGTTTGGTCGTGGAGGATCTCTAGATCATCGTAGCATCGTTGGTCCTGTTGTAGAGTATAACATTGCATCACCTCGCTCAACTTCCGTCTCTCTTCCTATTCCCTAAGTTTTTTTTAGTGAATAGGCTAAATAAACTAGCGCGCTGTACCATCAACGATTGCATCGTTGCTTACCATCCAGCGGGATTGCGGTCAAGCACTAGTTTATAATTATTAAAAAAAAACTGATCTCATAACGCTGAAGAAAAACATCGTAAGGAAACTGGCGTGTCCTGGAATCGAAAATGCTAAGATATATTACACCAACCCCACACCCCTTTGAGCAGATGGGGCCTGTCTCCTAGAGTTGGAAACATTTTCGGTTAACATAGTTATGGTACGGAGATTGGGAAAATAATGACTATAGTAAAAGTAATTCTCCCTTGTAAACTTGTTCACCTTCATATCCACTTGCAACTGCCTTGCTCCTCACAGTGCCACGACCTCATGTGAGAAAATATATAATATTTTTTGCTGTGCGTACGGAACGTTTAGGAATCCATCCCACTCGTGACAACATTGCACCTGTTACCTTGACCAAAATCGACATTTAATGGCCGACAATAATGTGGACATAAACCTGATGAATAAGGGATATCTTCTTTAATTTACTGGCGTTAGGGCCCATCTTGAGTTTATTTCTGGTAACAAATCTAGCTTTATTTTATTTTTTATTCGCGAAGGCTTTTATTGGTTTATCGGACAATGGCAGCTTTAATGTTGAAAAGATTTACTTTTATAGGTATTTTGGTAATAAAAGTTAGTTTTATATTTTGTTATTGCATTATACTTTATGAGTCGTATTAATTTTAGAGTAATGAAAATACCGACTGGCTGTTTAACCGTCTGGATATTTTAGCTTTACGAATCCATTGATATAATTTCCGCACGTAGGGAATATAAAAAAAATTGTTATTTGTGGGTACACCTACTCCTTATTTTTGAGAAAAAATTAAAGGTCTGGCTGAAAATAAAATTAAAACTGCATAAATAGACAAATAATTTGGTTTTAAGACAAAAAATAAATAAGTTAATAATGTTCCCTATTCTTGAAATTACTCTTGAAAATGTACATGTAAAATCCTGGTAATCAGCTGCATTTAGCCGTAAGCCGATCCCAACATAGTTGAGAGAAAGTGAAAAAGATGATGATTTATTCTTGAAGCTAGCAATACACTTTTATTGAATATATTAAGAGCTATTAACCACTATTCTTGTAAGCCTACTCCTGCCCCTATGATTTCTAGTTTTCTTAGATTATCTCTCTTTCACACACAGTTTTCTCGGTGGTAGGCCATAACATCGGCTGCTGGCAGAAGTTACCACCCACCGGACAAAGTCTTGCCGCCAAGTGATTCGTCGTGTTCCGGCATGATGCCTGGTGAAGCCGTACGGAGGACGGGTCTGGACAGTAGTGTTGCGATGTGTGCTGGGTACGATGCGCTAAATGTTGTTGTGTCGAGAGTTTGGTCGTGGAGAGATCAATATGCCTCTGGTGCAGCATCGTAGTTAACATTGCATCACCTCGCTGAACTGGCATCTTCCTTTCTATTCACTTAGTACCAACCATCAACGATTGCCTCATTGCTTACCATCAGGCGGAATTGCAGTCAAGCACTAGTTTATAATTATAAAAAACTAAAAAAAAAACTTTTGGCTACATATTTAGGATACATCTTTAGCTTGTAATAGGGTACTTGACTAAAAAAGACTAATTAGTCCGTCAGTCAAATTTCCAAAAAATACTAGACACGTATTTCTGTTTTCATATAAACAAAAAATGAAAACGACACAGTGCGTTGAAAACTCGTGTGTAGTCACTAGCCACCCCTCCTGATATTTGTCAATTTTTATTGATTTGATGAAACAAAATATACGTATCCAATATTTTTCTATAAAGTGAATGACGAACTAAATAGAATCAATTTTTTTTACGTCTAAACAAACTATTACTACGAAACATCCCTATTCGTGCTCGTCGTGTATATACATTTTAATATCTTAGGTAAGGACGCTGGCATACTAAACACAAGTGAAATCTTACATTTGGTGCTAGAACTTATTGCACTCTGTTTACCTTATCAAATCAAAATCGTTTATTGCAGTCCATAATGTGCAGTTACAGATGGTAAATATCATAATATAATATTGGAAACAATTATGGACCCTGTTGGGCACAGCAAGTTTTAAATAAGTAGAGAGATGAAGAGCGCTCCATGTTGTCCATTTATCTATTTATTATTTTTTTAGTTTTAATTAAATCCTATTCGTTTATTTTTATTAATTGTATTGCTTTTGAGTATTTATTCTCTTGCTATCTCTTTATATTAGATATACATATTACATTAATTATTAAGGATTCATTCATTAACAATTTCTTTAAATATATTGATTTTATTTTTATTTGGTACTCGATTAAAATTTGTTTATTATTATAAATGTATATATAATTAAGTATTTTAGTATATTAAATATATTTTTTTTACTTGTGAATTTATCTGTTAAATATTTTTGTAATGTATAGTAGCTTTTCCTAATTAAATATTGCTTTAATTTAGTTACAAATATACTGGTTTTATTCTGTTGTTTAATGTCTTCTGGTAATTTATTGTATATTTTTATTGACATACCCCCTTATTCATAAAAGCTGCTTAAAGTTAACTAGTGATTAGTGATTCTTTAAACATACATTTTTGACCTTTTAACGTTATTTAACTTTAATCATCGCTTATGGATAAACCCTTTAAACACTATGGTGTTTATTCATAAAGGATGATTAAGTTAAGTGACGTTAAAAGGTCAAAAATGTATGGTGAAAGAATCGCTAATCACTAGTTAACTTTAAGCAGCGTTTATGAATAAGTCGGATAGAATATGGACTAGATGAGTGCAATTTTAGGTTAGATGGGGGCAAATTTAATTTGTTTTTATGACGCAACGTATAATTTGTTTGTATATCTCCCCATGTCTTATAGGAATCTGGATATTTGCGGACTAGTTTACATAATTCTAAAATATAAATGCTAACTAAGGTAAGAATCTTGTGTTTTTGGAAGTAAGGTTTGCAACTGTCTGTTGATTCTATATTTGTGATTATTCTTACTAGCTTTTTTGCAGAGTAAATAGGGAAGGAGCGTTTGTGCTATTTCTTCATAAAATGATGCCATAGTTAAACCAAGCATGGGCGTACGCATAGTATGTACTTAGTGCGGTTTGTGGTCTTTTTTATTTCGCGGAGAGCGTATGAGAACTTCGAAATTTTTGATTTAACTGTCTGTATGAGGGTTTTCCAGTTTATATCTGTCTCTTATGGTCTGTAAGTCTTTTCATCCAGTTCGTAGTCTTTTCAAGAATAGTTGTTTCCTAGTTATAGAGCTGCATTAAAGAAGTGTTTTTGTACAATTTAAGGGAATGATATTTTTTTCCCGTTTTCTTCTATCCAGATAAAAGCTAAAGAGGGCCACTGATTGTTTATTTTCTCCATTAAACACGACAAAATTATTCTAGTGCTCAATAAAACCCGTAACACACAAAAAGGAAAGTAAGAAGAAGTATGAAATTGAAACCGTTCAACATTATCTTGTAACAAATCGTTACAAGCTTTATACACTTACTGTCATAAAGTCGATGACTTAATCGTTTAGTATAATAATAAAGTTTATTATTCGACATTTCTTTTGATCGTTTGGTTTTAATGCACTGTTTAAACTGATTTGGTTAATGTGATAGATAGCACACCGACTATATTCCGGGATGTTTTTAACATTCTCGTATCTTATACATTAAACTTTTTTTAGGTAAAAAGTAGTGTACAGTGTGTCGCTTTAATGACGACATTAATTTATTTGATACATCACAGTAAACGCTCAAAAGTCCAGTAGCATGCAAGCATGTACTACATTGCTATTAATAGAATGGCCCAGTGCGTGTGCGTCTATCAGTGTTGTCCAGTGGTCAAATATTCTGACGCTTAAATACCTAAACTTTCGGCATGCGATTCGACAAAAGTAAAATATGGATATGCCTTTTGGTCCCAGGTGACGTTACTAAAAAGGGTCAAAAGTTCTTGTAAAATACAATCGAAACAGCTCAATATTTCCTATCTCACACTTTGTGAGCGCGGGTGGTAAAATATCAATTTGGTGCGCTTTTTTCTACAAAAAAAAATATATATTCAAACAATATTTTACTAACTTAATTTATCGATTCACAAAGTATTTCGTCATGTTTCGTCTTCTTTTTGTCTAGAAGGTTTTTTAGCCGGTTTTCTGTTCGCCTCGCTAATCAGCGACAGCCTTTCACTTTACTGTCGACTAGCAAGGCTATATGAACTGTCTGTAACCCAATTATATCAAAATCTGTTCCATAGTTTTGGCGTAAAAGGGTAACAAACTTCCTTACATACATACGCATGTACAATTTTAGTAGGTTTACTATTTTTTAACCGTTGCTCCTTTTTTTTAAAGGTTGATGATGATGATGAACCGTTGCTCCACACTAATTACTCCTGTATCGTGGGTCCGATTACAAATAATAAAACTCACATATGCAAACAACCAGACCCGGAATCACTACCCACAACACGTCACTGCAGTCGATCGCTCAGCCTTTGCGACAATCGTTTCATATTACTAGCAACTTGCCCTAATTGTGTCTTAAAGTAATGTATTCAATTCATAGCTACTTTATATGAGCGCCTTAAAGGGATGATATCCGATCGTGGCATCTTCCGCACTTGCCCGTCAGGTCCCCTGACTAAGGAACAGGAAGGTAAAAAGATGTAATCAAATGGGTTGACATAAAAATTATTTTCTTGACAAAGAGAAAAGTTAAAGAATCGTAAATCAGTTTTAATGTGTACATAACGTGTACATGCCGCAGCTAACCGGTTCAATGAGCTCTTTAATTAGCCTTAAACTACATAAATAATAGCGCGTCAACTGATGGCTTCAATGATAGTCAATAAGTTATAGTTTAGGTTATGTACTGCAATACATTAAGTGCAAACCATTTGGCCGAGCCCTGATTATTTAGTCACCTCGGTCTAAAACTGAACCATAAAACAGTGACCAACTACCTAAACTACTTTCAAGGGTCTGGGCACTGAATAAATAATAATGGATATAATGGGATCAGAATCTTCAGAATGTCTTTTCAAACCTATACACTACTTATCCCTGTAATATAATGAGCATAGATTGAGCCCAGCAGTATAAAGCTGGGAGTCAAAAATATTATTCATTACTTATTAGGTACAGACAAAACTCCTTTACAACTCTTTTGATAATATAATACTTAAGTTGTGTTATTAATTTATTTCGTTAATAGATTTACTAAGTGTTCAAACTTCAGCTCAACTATATCGTTATTTATGTATAAATTTGAGTAATTTCATCAAAATAGTCGCCATAGTAACTTTTCAAGTTAGTTCAGGTTTTAGAAATACAGCGGTTTTCACTTTGCATATATATGTATCTTCTTAATGAATAGGATCTGGCCAAAGTAAAAAGCAACCCTGGGGAAACAAGATTTTATTGAACCAATCATGCGAATTTGGCCCGAGGGTTTCAACCACAAACGGCGCTAAAATATAAATACCGATAAGGTTATTCACCACTCTAGCAGTGGGGAATGAGAAGTGTTGGGTTTCGGTTATTTTATTCTTTACTGTTGGTACTTTTTTCTAAACATAATTATTCCCAGAGTAAAACACATGAAACACAACAATTGAAAATATTGAAACGAGGCAGATGTCACTTAAGTCCTTTATCAGTTTCTCATAAAATTTGTTGACGTAAAAAGTCGGTCTTCAAATCAATCATCTTTTATGTTTAGGTTTAGTAGGTCTTACATACATTTCCACCATCAAAGAAAATTGCCAATATCACTTACATAGGTTACACAAAAAACTGTTAATATTTTTAGCACTGAGAAAATATTTGGATTGATTCAAGTACCCAGGTAGCCCAGGACCCGATGGAGCAAGGGTGTATAGTATTATCTTAAAAGCGCAAACATCGAAAACAAGAGATTTTGTTTTATCAGTCCCATTTCAATGTTTGTAACCAAATGTTTGCGCAACCTACATAGTAGTGATGGTATTAAATAATGCCTTGTGGATCTCAAGGGATTTGTGTTATAAATGGTTTATTTTGTCTTAGTGGGTTTGGACTAATAATTTTACTTGTGATTAAGTACTCCGAAAAGTAAAACCGAAATAAACTCAGAGATCGCAGTCTCCTTTAAAATCTATACGTAATCTTGATCAGATTGGAGGGAGACCATTTAGATTGGCGTCTGAAATGGTATTTTGAGGAAAGAACCACAGAAATTGAGTGGACCTGTCCGTTAGTGCACGTATTTGTCATAAATCGTGCAGTTCTACTCAGAAATTGAGGAGCTCGACGATTCGATGATAATATCAAATATTCGTTTGAGAATAACGTATTGTGATTTTGTTTTAATCCTACTAATGTAAGGTTCAATCATTTTAGGACTTCATGATAATGATGAGAAACTAACATCTACTTCTTCTTGTACTTCCCAGCCTATAGAGGTCTACTGCTGGACAAGGGCCTCCCCCAAGATTCTCATCCCATTGGGGGGCATTGCCATAATCCCCACGCTTGGGAGGCGGGTTAGGGATTCCAAGTAATTTGTTATTCCAGGAGAAGCGCTGCTGCCCTCTTCCCTGGTGCGTTCCCTTAGTCGCCTCTTACGACAACCACGGGAGGATATGGGTTGGTGCTATTCTAAGCCCGATAACACTAACATCTATAAACATAAAAATAAATTTCGTCTTGTTTGCGTGCGTGTTAGATCATACATATTTCTAAGAAAATATTGATTGAATTACACAACAATCTCACAAACAAATTGCATAATTTGTACAAAAACAAATCAATGTCAGTAAGCGAGGTGACAGATGTATGGTTACGTTTCATTTTCAACAATAGTTTTACTAGCATTGATGATATACTTTGAAAACAAAAGTATGGAAAGAAAAATAAAAGGAACTTTATTGATGTTTCTACAAGTAAGATTTTCTAAACATACTCGTATGTTGGTATTTTTATGTAAACAATTTTATCATCGAGACTATATTTTTATTCCCTAATGTATTACATTATAATCTGCTTGCAATGTGATAAAATAAGGCCAAATTTGATTATATAAATTAAACTATATATTTAAATCAACTACATGAAAGTGCACAATATATCTAGACAAGAGAGCGTTGACAAGTAAAGTCACGGTAGAAAATAAGGTTTGTTATTTATTTAGCATAAGCGTCCATACTCCTAACACAATGTTTCAAAACGAACCTCCGGTTCATAGCTAAATGAAATGAAAACACACAATTATTTGATTTAATATTGTTATTAATAGTAACGTAATAAATAATGATACTTGAAATGTTTGTCACAATTTTATATTATAATTTAAATATGAAATAATTTATTTAGAAGGATTCTCTAAACTCTGAAAGGTTGTTAATATCGCATCTAGCTTTATATACAACTTATAAAAAAACAAGTTACTAATATTGTTATAGTACCTTAATAAGATTTAAAGCAGTCGTATTATATTATCAAGGCTTATTTTTATCTATCATCATCATCATCATCATTTCAGCCGAAAGATGTCCACTGCTGGACATAGGCCTCCCCCAAGGTTCTCCACGACGACCGGTCCTGCGCCTCGCGCATCCAGCGGTTTCCCGCGACCTTCACCAGGTCGTCGGTCCACCTTGGTATTTTTAACTATGCTAAAATTTATTTGCCAAAAGGTGATTGCTCTTTGCTGATTGGTTTAAAATCGCGAAGTTATTTGTTGACATTGTAATCTTATTAAAATTAATATTTCATGAAATATAATGAACTTTTGATGTATTGTTCAATGATGCTAATATGTTTTAAAACAGTTCTTTAACACCAGATTTGTTTATATTCACGTATGTCTGAAGTTATTTCATTAGTTTAAGGTATAGTGAGCTCCATACAAGGGAAAACCTAAGTTAAGTAATTTTTCATTATAATATTAGTTATAGATTTATGAATGTAATGTAATTTGTGTGTTATTTAGGTTAGGAATACTTTCCCGGCTAATGGTATTGTGTTGCTTTGATTCTCAGTAAAAGTAGTAGTAATAACTAAGGAAGTATATTTCAAAGATCCCTCCGTGAGAGGCCTCCGTGGCGCAGCGGTCAATACGCCTGCCTGCGACGTGGAGGCCCCGGGTTCGATCCCCGGCCAGATCATGATGGAAAACGATCTTTTTCTGATTGGCCTGGGTGTTGGATAATTAATTTTCTGATAAATTCCTGACAAGCCAACATTCAAATAAAGTACCTATCTAGTCTTGTCTGACTTTGCTTCACTTTATAAAGCCCTTTTACCTAGAAGGCATATTCATAAAAAACATTTACACACTGTAAATAACTAACAAAGTAACTATTCTGGTACGCAAAGCTTATTTATTTATTTGAGTACCTACCTAATAAATATATAATTCATAAACTATTACTAGTATACTTATATATATGTACATATATCTTTATCTCAAATCTTATAAGAGCATCATTTTAGAATGGCTTGATCGACTTAATTGAGTTGTTTATATTATACTCCTATTCAACTTTTACGGAAGAAAACTTCGTAACAAATATCCGGCAATATTGAATTTTCGGCATAAACTTTACTGAATACTCAATATCTTTAATGCTTTACCATAATGTGTAATTGAGTGGCAACTTCATAATGGTCTCATTCATACCCTAAAGTTATGGGACGTTAAGAACATCTTGTATCATTACGGAAACAAGTTATCGGCAGTTACAAGAAGACTGTGTCAAGAAATACCTAATAGAATTCGGTTAAAAAATCGCGACAGTCAACTTTTTTGCTCTTACGCCCTCCCTTTTACCTTTAAGCCAATTAATTTTAAAACCCTTACAAATATTATAAATGGGAATGTGAGTTTGTTTGTTTATTCCGCTTTCACGCCGTAACTACTGAACCGATTACTTTGAAATTTTGCAGAAGTGAAGTTAGAAGTCCCGATTAAATAAAAGGGTACTTTTTATCCCAGAAAATTTTGATATTCCCGAGGGAAATATAAAAAGCGCCATTTAACCGAACTCCACGCGGGCGAAGCCGCGTGCGAAAAGCCAGTATAGAATAAAATATTATTACCTGTTGACTATTCGCGCTGCCTTCCGTCTGGTCAAACGGCGGGAGCACGGAACACAGTCTGCGCCCCATGAGGGAGTAGGACACCACCACTATGCAGCCTGAAATGTAGCATTAATGTTCTTTAGTGACAGACCTCGACAATAAGCATTACCTTAGGTATCTGTTTCATCTCGATGGGTCTTTTAGAAAGCAAAAAATGATGCATATTCTGTGGTAAGTATGGACAAAACATGCGTGTAGTATGGTTGTATTAGCTGTGTCTAACTTTAGCTAACTTTACTTGCGTGATAACAGCAATCTAAATGGTTAGATTGCTATCGACACGCTAAGTAAAGCACGCTAATTACAAAACAAAGCTTCCTTTTATGAGAAGAACTTCGTATCAACTATTTATGGCTACATAAGTATCTAAGAAGCTTAATCTAATACCGCAGCAATAATCGTATCAGAGGAAAAGAAATACTGCGTGTCGGAACCATAAGCCGTAGCTTAAGAGCGGTATAATTGAATTTCTCTTATATCAGCTTACGTAAAGATATCTTCAGCAGTAATGAATACTGAATGTACCTAAATTAATAAGGTTTTATGTCAAAATAACGGCCAAAGTCGGACATCAAATCCAAAGTAGACTTAAAGTCTTATGATATCATTTTAAATTGTACCTATTTCAGTATCTGAAAGACTTTTATATACGTCCTACAGACTTCTCTGAGTCTTGGTGGACTTAATAACAAAATAATGTTGGAGTCGTACCAGACTAATAGAAAACTTTACAATTAACCATAATTCAATGGCCCGTGCGGTATGTGTACAGCTGCTGCAACCCCAATTGGAATGTGCCATACCTGGAAACCTTCTGACTTCGGATATATTGAACGTCAAAGTTCCAACCCAATTTTTCACGAAAACAAATTTTAAATGTTCACTGCATTATATTATGATGGTAAATTAAATTATGTTTTCAATATAAGGTGGCAAAATATAGTAAAAAACGAATACACATATAATGGTCATGATATCTTTAATATTTTTGCCACCGACTTCTGAAATAAGTTATTTTTCACTATTTAGCATTTTTTTTTGTTCTAGGTTGTTTTTTTTATATAAAAGTTTTTATTTTGCTCTTTTTATTTGTGAAAAGTACTGGTCAGCTGCATCTGGTCAGACTGGATGCTGACGCCAACATAGTTGGGAAAAGGCTAGCAAGCAAACGACGTAATTTATTAACTTGAATTTTACCCGTAATTTTGGTTTGAAAAGCAACTGAACGGATTTTTATAAAATTCCAAACTGAAATGATGAGTAGGTATTGCAAGAAATGGTGCGATTACGCATCTTAAATCCAGTATCTTGATTTCCATTGTTTGTCGTATCAGCATGTTGAGTAGATAGTGGTTGTACTATATTATGTGTTGGAATACCCTCGACGAATTCTCTCTATGGTCCTCATCATCAGAATAACTGCACACCCCTAATGACAGTTACAACCCCTCTAGGTGTAAAGTTCTAATCAATACAAATTAATTAAGTACAAACACAAGGTATAAGCTTTTATCAATCTTTGAGGTGTTCTCTCGAATGTCTCCCGGCTTCATAGACAGATCTACTCTAGACCTTTATTAAATTGTAGTTTTTTAAAATACTTCTGAAGAAAACGTAGAAACTACGTTTTTTAAAGATTTTTTTTTTATAGTTATTATAAACTAGCGCTTGACCGCAATTCCGCCTGATGGTAAGCAGTGATGCGATCGTTGATGGTAAAGCGCGCTAATTTATTATGAGCCTATTCATTCAGAAAAACTGAGCGAATAGGAAGGAAGACGGCAGTTGAGCGAGGCGATGCAATGTTAAACCCAACAACACGACCAACGATGCTGCGCCAAAGGGAGATTGATCTGGAGACCCTCCACAACCAAACTCCCGACACAACAATATTTGGCGCATCGTACCCGGCACACATCGTAGCACTACTGCTCAGACCCGTCCTCCGTACGGCTTCACCAGACATCACACCGGAACAAGACAAATCGCTTGGCGGCAAGGCTTTGTCTGGTGGATGGTAACTTCTGCCGGCGGCCGATGTTGTGGCCTACCACCGAGATCTCTTCGACTTCTCTGTTATACAATCATCAAACCTAAATTCCTTATCATGGGGCCACCTACAAAATATCTTCTTTCCAACAAAATATATTATCATAATTGGTTCATAAATGACAAAGTTATCGACGAACAAACATAAAAAAGAAAACATATACAAAGTGGTGATGACAATATGACAATAAATTAAACCTCAACACATTCTCAGTCTACCCATAAAAATCATATAAATATATCCCTTAGTTTAGTCACAGGAAATTATTTTTCATTTTTCACATTATCTACATGATGTAGTACATGTTGATAAGGAAGCGCTTACCGCATCTTTAATATAATGGCGCCAAAAATAGCGAAGGACAATACAGGACCGCGCTGTCACCGATCGGAGATCAATGAACCAATATTTTAAAGGATGTTCTATTTCGTTTCCAATTTTATGCGATTTAGTTTGAATTTTTTTTTTGATGCTAGGTTTTTTTCTATGGTTTAGAACTATTCCTATGAACGAGCATTATTCGTGTTTTCATTCATTCACCACTCTTTATACGATCAAATTTTGTAAGCCCCTTCTTATCCGTAAAATATTGCCTTTCATTCAACATTAAAATTGCCGACTTTTATATATTACACACTAAAAACAGGCATTAATCAGCCTGAATAATCACCTCAATTTATACTAAATGCTTATTGTCATTGCTTATACGTGGAGCTTTGTAGTCTTCGTGTCAGGGTTTAGATCTGGCCAGACGGGAGCCCGGGACGTATGCCATCAATCATCCCTAAACCGCGGTTCCTGTTGTGAAGAGAAACATTCCGTGACAGTCGTTTGATAGGATTTTCATGATCGACTTAAACCATTAAGCTTGCTAAGCTGGTAAGGTAAGTTATAAATAAAAAAATGGGTATATACGGTTGAATTGAGTAACCTCCTCCTTTTTTAAGTCTCTTTATAAATGACAGTTGAGAGTTTAGTCAATAGTTATCGTTCATTCTATATTTCTATAATTTATTGTTTGTGTATGTGAGTTTTAAATACTTGTAAACGCACCCACGAGACAGGAGTATTTTCAAGTGTGGGCAACGTTTTTTTTCAACACAAATATGATTTTTTAACTTTGCTAGTCGTTGCTGGGATTTCATATGTTATGCAGGATGAAAAGTAAATGTCGTTTTCCGTATATCGATCACTTATACAATAGATTCACAAACAGCGTAAAAAATGGTTGAACTCAACAAGCGCACAATGCAGCACTTGGGTGCTTCTTTCATTTAGTACTTATGTACTTTATAATTCTGACTTTAATGCATGTGTTTAAGGTTGAATTAGGTTTGATCTCAGACTCGGTCGTAAAAAATAATGGCTTTTGTACTGCTTTATGATAACAACTTTATACACTTGCACTTAAGGCTGATTTTAAATTAATTTATATTTATTTTGACTACTTTAGACTGCTTAATACTTGTCGCCATTTTTGATAAGAGTTTTGTTCGAGACTGTGTATCTAGTATACTAGCGGCCGCCAGCGACTTCGTTCGCGTGAAGTTAGGTATTCTCCGCTTCTATTGGTCGCGAACGAAAAAGAATTTTTCAAATCGGACCAGCAGTTCCTGAGATTAGCGCGATCAAACAAACAAACAAACTCTTCAGCTTTATATATAGGTATAAAGCTGAAGAGTTTGTTTGTTTGTATCATCGATTACTTATAATAATATTAGTATAGATAAGTGATTGATGTCTTCACATCATGTTTTACCCGTGTGCCGATTTTATCCAAATCCTTTTAGTTGTTATAGTGTGAACGTGTAACAATTAAAGTTAATGGTGAATGTGTTTGGTGAATGTATTGTTTTTATCCATGACTTATGCCCTCAAAAGACATTCGGCTTGCGATAGAGACTACGGAGACAACAAACTTAAGTAAGTACTTTCATTTGAAAATGCCGCGACTGATTGAGATATACATATTTGTACTAGTACCTACAGCGACACGGACAGAAACATAAGACGCGCGCGCACTTCGCTTGGCGCAACTAGTGTTTCAAGTCGCATCGCTACGAGATCTTATGGATTGATTACTTACCAATGCATAGTTTAGTGGGGATTCACGTGCAGCTGGTGGATATACATGGTGAAGTTATACCAATTCTTGGAGAACGAAGACTTTAAAATTCTTGGAAAAAGGTTTTTTTTTTCTGTATATTGTACTGGATTTGCATGGGTGCAAGTAAAACTGCGATTTAAAAAGTCTGTACAAACAACAGGGTTAATATGACAATAATTTCCGAAGTTTTAATTATAATGTATATGAGATAAAAATAACCTATATTAAAAAAATAAATGATATAAAGCGACTACAGGACGTAAACTATTCTGAACAAACTATTTTCAGGAAGTGCGTTAATTATTTTACATGTATTAATTTACACGTATTAGTAAATACCTATTTCCTCACAGTAATTCGATATCTGTCGAAAATTGCGTTGAAATTATTATTTTCGCCCAAATTCCTAGTACCATATAATTCGATCTATTTTATGTGTGTATATATATATATATAAATATGACACAACCGACGGAGATGTCAAAAAGCCACAATCCCGTTCCCAGAATATTGTGAACGATTGTCGGAAAATACTTTTGTGAGCTTGATACGTAACGTGTGACATATAATACAAGATTGTATTATATTGTATATTACCTTTGCTGTATGTTTTTCCAACTGATTATTTTTTGTTTTCTGAATTCAAGACATTTCTAAATATTACTTACCTAGTACAAAGCCGTATCCGCTGCAGCCAAATTTAATTTGCCAGCGGCGATGTTTCCATCTGACCATAACTTAAGTGTTTTCAAGGCTATAGTTCATAGGCTCTTAATAAACTAGCGCGCTTTATCATCAACCTTTACATCACTGCTTGCCTTCATTAGATTGCAGTCAAGTACTTGTTTATAATTTATAAAAGAAAAAAGTAATTTCGAACGATATTTAAAAAAAAATTACAACTATTCTTTGCCATTTTGTCCCCTACAGCAATGGGTTTAATTTGACAGTAAAACAACATTCATTGCGTTATTTACGTTGTTGAGCAAATACATTTTCGAACACATGGAGCAATGGATTAGCAATATGCTTCGAAGTGATTCCAACTGACAGTAATAATGTGCTAGCCAATTAGGGTGCTGTATCGCCCATAGAAATTAATTAAGTCAAAGTAAATTGTTCCATAGATGGCCTGTGTCGTCAATCTCAATGGGGATGAGCTGTTGACGAGGATCACGCGAGGGGATTATTCTCGTAATTAAAAAAACGTTCATAATCTGATCTTAGTCTGTAATCTGTAAAAATACCACTGATTTCCCTACATTTTAGTCAAGTTTTAAACATTTCTTTGTCTCCTAGATTTAGAGTAGCTTTTTAAAGTTTTAAATAACGCTAATCGGCCTTCTGGTGCACCCTCTTAACGCGTAATGAGATGGTATGCAATCTGACACGATTGAAGAGAGTTCAGGTGTAGGGTCAATGCCTTTTTATTTTTTGATGCGATGGGAAATCATCAAATGACCTCTCCCATTCTGGGCGGAGCGGAAGGGCGTGTCAGACTTTTCTGACTAAAAACCACCCGAATTCTTCACTTGCCTATGCGCCAGGGCCACAGTTTCTTTTTTAACATACTGCAACCCTGACCCGGAGGCATCGGTCATCGTGGACCCCGTCACGTTGTGCTGACATCTCTTTGATGCGCGCGACTTGGGCCTGGTCTTTAGCGAACTGCTCACCGCCCGCAACCCCGCGCTTACGATGGCTGGGAATATGATGTCGTCTCCCGACGAGGAGGTTCAATGCCTACATGTGGTTTCCGAGGCCGAGGGTACCATTCCGCCAACTCGAAACTCCCGACTACCGGACTATGAAAATAATTATTATGTGCGATACGACTATTTTTAAAACTGAATTCGTCCATGTAACGTTTCCACCATATGTTCGTGCTAGTGCTGGTTACTGTCTGTAGTGGTGTTAGTAAGTAAGTATCGACGTAAGGTAAGGCAGTCAATAAACGTCTCATGAGCAGATTAGACGTATATCTTATGTATCGCTCCGTTCCCGCCACATTACATGGCGACCCTGCCATTCCGGCTTGGTAGGTAGTAGCGCGAGTTTTGCAACGCCGCATTATATTCCTACAAGCGAATATGGATTGTGGCATGGCATCAAAGGTGATTGCGATAGAAGACCGTAATAATTATATTGCGTGCAAAAGCATCGAAAATTTTGGAGAATATTTCGAATTCATAAACCATATCAAAGATGGGGAAGAGTTACTCTAAGGACGAGGTTGTGATCGCACAAACAGCATCAGGTGGCTCGAATGGAGCATCAGCAGACAGACGTGAGCACACAATCCTTCTGTCATTCATCGTTGGAATTGTTGGCGTTTTGATGATCATTTTTCTCATCAAGATATGTGCAAAATATGGCCAAAGCATTATAAAAAGAGAGGTGAGGCGTGAAATGGTGCGGCGTATTCAGGCAAGGTTGTCTGGCAGAGGAAATAGGAGACATCAAGAAGGTGAAATCGGGAGTAATGGACAAGAAATGGTGTGAAGTGAAGTGAGTAGTGCAGTGCTATAAGTTTAAGTGTCGCGTTTTTTCCCTCGTTTTGAAAGGGTTAGTTTTAAAATAAATATGGTAAGATAATAATAATGGTAAGATAACGATTAGGACCTTTAATGGAAAGGTTAAGTAGTATATATGAAGACATAAAAAAGTTATGTGAAAGCATAGGAAAATTAGGCCCTAAGAGGCGAAAACAAAATTTAGGAAAGCAAAAGTTTGAACAGGCTTTAGCATTATATAATGAGTATAAGTTAATTTTAGGGTCTCTTGACAAAGAAGAAGTTCTTACTGCAGCGTTATGTGGATCTTTATTCGATTTAGTTTGCGAAGGTATAGAGGAGTTGAACTCTAAAATTTTAAGATATAAAGTAGATTCTCAAGAAGGAAATAAAATGGAAAATTTTGAATTAAAAACCGCGAGTGTCCTCATTCCAATAATGAACGGTAAAGAGGAAACAACAGAAAAGATAATCGACGGCATAGAGATGTATAATAGTTGTTTACAAACGAGTGACAGTAAAAAACTGCTGATTTCTTTTGTCCTAAAAAGTCGTGGTGGCCTAGTGGTTAAAACACCAGCCTCTCAAGTGTGAGTGCGCGGGTTCGATTCCAGGTCAAGCAAGTACCAATGTAACTTTTCTTAAGTTATATGTACTTTCTAAGTATATCTTGGACACCAATGACTGAAGGTGAAGGAAAACATCTTGAGGAAACCTGGACTTTAAGTCTGAAATCGCCAACCCGCATTGAGCAAGCGTGGTGATTACGCTCAATCCTTCTCTGTATGAGAGGAGACCTGTGCCCAGCAGTGGGACGATAAAAAGGTTGATGATGATGATGATGAAAAACCCGTCTAACAAAATCAGCTAAATTGAAATTAAAATCGGAGTATGAAAGTGTTGACAATTTAGTAAAAGATATTAAAACGTGTTTATTGACAAAAAAATCAGCCAACTTTTTGTTGTCACAAATAAATAATTTATCTCAACATAATATGACCATTGCAGAATATGGAGCGAAGTTAGAAGAACTCTTTATAGGGCTTACTATAGCACAAACCGATGGAAATCCAAAAGCAAGTGCAATACTAAGTCCTATAAACGAGATGATGGTTATAAAAAGATTTGCAGATGGCCTGAGGAATCGGCGGCTGAGTACAGTAATATCAGCCCGAGACTACAAGGAGCTCAAGGATGCGGTACGCGCGGCAGAGGACGAGGAAGACGCGCGCCCTGGGACGTCAGGGCAGGATGCTGTCTATTCATATTCACGAGGTACGAATAAAAATCAATATTACAATAACTGTAGAGTTAACCGTAGTCGAGGATATTATAATCGTGGCTGGTCCCAGCAACATTTTAGAGGAAACCAGATGCAGCCAAGATATGTGGTTGAGTCGCGTGGCAGTCGCGGAAATGGTTTTAATAGTCGCGGCAGGAGTTTTCGACGTGCTTACACGCGGTCAAACAGAGGTAATTTAAGAAATAATTTTAACAGAGGTGCCAGAGGTGCAAGGCGTGATACGTATTATACATCAGAAGGTGACAGTCAGAAGTATCAGGAGTCCAAAGGTGAGCAGCATGACGAAAATGTCAAACAGTTTTTTCGAGCCTAATTACGCGTTAACTTGTAAAGGTTTAGATTTCATCAACTTATATGTAGAGAATAAGATGTGTAAATTTTTATTAGATACTGGCGCTTCGATATCGATAATTAATGGTCATATAGTTAAAAGTAGTACAGTTAGGTATAATGAAAGTACAGTTATAGAAGGTATAGGTGGGAAAGTAGAGTCAAAGTGTTTCGCATACATTCCGTTACAGTCAGAGACAGGGTTCGTATTTCGTCACAAGTTGCGCTTATTCGACAAAATGCCATGTGCAGCGGACGGTATTATCGGTCTTGACTTTCTGAGAACTTATAACGCAAACATAAATGTACCTACGAACCGACTTACATTACAATGTAATAATAGAACTTGTACATTATTAATACATAATAGCTTTATCAACAAAGTACAGTCGGATGATTATTTAACTGCTCCGGCACGTTGTGAATCAATACATTATATTCACATAAATAAAAATATATACAAAGATTGTGTCATATACGCGAAACAATTAGGTGAAAATATATTCATGGCAGCAAGTATTGTAAAACCAATAAGAGGTAAAATCCCAATAAAAATATTAAACACCGGTGAAAATTCAATAGAAATATCTAAAAATAATTTAATAAGTTACGACGAAATAGACTATTTAGAAAATTATGATGTATGTTTATTTAATAAATCAGAACGGGGTGTAGAACGTGTAAAAAAGTTACTACCACAATTAAAATTAAATCATTTAAATAACAATGACAGAAAACAAATTGAAATTATTTGCGCGAAGTATGCTGACATCTTTTTTTTAGAAGGCGATAAGTTAGGTACAGCGAATGTCGCTGACCAGTCCATTACCGTGAAACCGAATACCAAACCCGTGTATGTAAAGCCTTATCGGCTACCGCAGTCGTTGAAGTCAGAAATTAATAAACAAGTTCAAAAAATGCTCGATGACGATATTATAGAACCCGCAAATAGCGAGTGGAATAGTCCAGTACTCTTGGTGCCTAAAAAAACGGAAGGAAAAAAAAAATGGCGTTTAGTTGTTGATTACAGGAAGGTTAATGACTCGATACAGGATGATAAATTTCCGCTACCCAACATAACCGAAATATTAGATTCGCTTTCCGGAAGTAATTATTTTACCCATTTGGACCTGTATCAAGGTTTTTTCCAAGTCAGCACAAAACCAGAGTGTAGAAATATTACTAGCTTCAGTACAAGTACGGGACAATATCAAATGAAACGTTTACCTATGGGGTTGAAAATCAGTCCCAGTGTATTTTTCAGATTAATGTCAGTAGCAATGTCAGGACTTACTTATGAGCAGTGTTTCGTCTATTGTGATTACCTCATAGTCTTTGGCAGAAATCGCGAAATTCACAATAAAAACTTGTTAGATGTATTTGAGCGACTCAGAAAAATGAACCTTAAACTCAACCCGCATAAGTGTGATTTCATGAAAACGCAACTGTTATATTTAGGACATGTAGTGTCAGGTAGTGGTGTGTTACCTGACCCTGATAAGGTTGCAGTATTGCAAAATTATCCAGTACCAAAAAACGCGGATGAGGTCAGACGATTCGTGGCATTTTGTAATTATTACAGGAAATTTATACCTTCATTTTCAGAGATAACACTACCGTTAAATAAATTATGTCGAAAACATCAACCATTTATTTGGACTGATGAATGTCAAAAAAGTTTCGAAAATCTAAAAAAGCAATTAGTTTCACCTACCATTTTACAATATCCGGATTTCTCTAAAGATAACACGTTTGTCCTTCAGACAGACGCATCGGGTATAGCAATAGGATCTGTTTTATGCAACAAAAACATGAGGCCGATAGCCTATGCTAGTAGGCCACTAAATAAAGCGGAAATAAATTATCCCACTATCCAGAAGGAACTTGCAGAACCGAGGTTTGGTCAACCAAGATTCGCAGAGATATTAAGAAAGCCGAGTGACTATGTAGAATTAAAGTTTATAAAAAAAGATAAATTATCAAAAGCATCTATAACTTTTGAAAAAGAATGTTTTGTTTATTTAGACGCAGAGAAAACTTTATACATAGACACCAATTATATGTCGCATTTTACGCGAGTCGAATTTGCGAATAAAATGAGTAGTTTTTGTAATGATATAAATATTAAAGAAATATGCATTGTAAAAAATCAATACAATAATAATTTTATCAAAGAATTAATAAATGAGATAAAAAGTAGAGAGAAGTGGTCCGGACCACACATAAATATTTTAAGAGGAGTTAAACGAGTCCTAGATAATGAAGAAAAGACATACATACTACACGACTATCACGTACTGCCTACGAGTGGACACGCAGGAGTACGACGTATGATAAATAATATTAAAAGTAAATATTTTTGGCCAGGTCTAGAAAGCGATGTACGAAGGTACGTTAGCAAGTGCCAAAAATGTCAGATGAATAAGTACTCTAAAAATATTATAGAACCCATGGTTATAACGTCTACAGCGACTAGCGCTTTTGAAAAGGTGTATTTAGATTTAGTGGGGCCCCTAGATAAGGATTTAGAAGGTAATGTTTATATTTTAAGTTTACAATGTGAGCTGAGCAAGTACGTCGAGGCGTATCCAATTCAGCGAAAAGATACGGTGAGTGTAGCACGATCTTTTATTAATAATTTTATACTTAGGTACGGTTTGCCAAAGGCTATCACAACAGATCGTGGCACGGAGTTCATGTCAGAAACTATGACAGAGGTATGCAAGTTACTACAAATTGAAAAGATGAACTCTACTGCTTATCACCATCAGACATTGGGTGCGTTAGAAAATACGCATAAACATTTAGCTGCTTTCTTGCGGACCCAATGTGATGGACATTCACAGACACACACACACAGACACAGACACTCGAACTAAAATATAGATTACAGTTAGCGAATAAAGAAGCAAGAGAAAATTTAGTTACGTCTAAAATAAAAAGGAAATGTTATTACGATCGCAGAAGTAATCCAGTTAAATACCAAAAGGGTGATTTGATATTGATAAGAAATGAGTCTGGTAAAAAATTGGATAATTTGTTTGATGGCCCGTACCAGGTAATAAGTGAAAATGAGCCCAATGTAATAGTACTTAAGAATGGTAAAAATGAGACTGTCCACAAAAACCGAACAAAACCATATGTACACTAGTTTAGTATTAGCATTAAGTATAATAACATTGTAACAATATCCGTACGATAAGCAAGTGGACAATATTATAACATTACATACGTGTGTCAATTTCATAAACATAACTTTGTTAATAAATAAATGTATTTAGAAGTAAAATTACATAGTTTAAGCATCAACATAATGATTGATAAATGGCAAATATTTGTCTAATTGTATGTGAAAAAAAAACCTTGTTTATCGACGTAAGGTAAGGCAGTCAATAAACGTCTCATGAGCAGACTAGACGTATATCTTATTTATCGCTCCGTTCCCGCCACATTACATAATCTGATCTTAGTATGAGAGGGTATGCAATCTGACACGATTGAAGAGAGTTCAGGTGTAGGGTCAATGCCTTTTTATTTTTTGATGGGATTGGAAATCATCAAATGACCTCTCCCATTCTGGGCGGAGCGGAAGGGCGTGTCAGACTTTTACTGACTAAAAACCACCCGTGTTTCTTCACTTGCCTATGCGCCAGGGTGACGGTTTCTTTTTTAACAAACCGCAACCCTGAACCGGAGGCATCGGTCATCGTGGACCCCGTCACGTTGTGCTGACATCTCTTTGAGGCACGCGACTTGGGCCTGGTCTTTAGCGGACGGCGAGCTGCCCACTGCTCACCGCCCGCAACCCCGCGCTTACGGTGGCTGGGAATATGATGTCGTCTCCCGACGAGGAGGTTCAATGCCTACATGTGGTTTCCGAGACCGAGGGTACCATTTCGCCAACTCGAAACTCCCGACTACCGGACTATGAAAATAATTATTATGTGCGATACGACTATTTTTAAAACTGAATTCGTCCATGTAACGTTTCCACCATATGTTCGTGCTAGTTCTGGTTACTGTCAACCTACATCATTCACTGCTGGGCAATGGCCTTCTAACAAAAACTTTTTTTTTAGTACATTATGTTAAACAGAATTATGTACGAGAATCCTGCTTTTTGCCTTGCTTCAGTTGGTATTACATAACCAGCTTATGAAATTCTGAAATAGGACTTGGCGCGTAATCCACCACATGGGATGTGTGCGGGTCGGTAGATGTCTTGAAAGTTTCAGTTCTCGGACACGCCTGTTTCCTCACAATGACTTACTTTTTTTTAATAATTATAAACTAGTGCTTCACCGCAATCCAATGTGATGGTAAGCAGTGATGCAATCGATGATGGTAAAGCTCGCTAGTTTATTAAGAGTTTATTCACTAAAAAAAAAAAACTGAGTGAACAGGAAGGAACACGGCAGTTGAGCGAGGTGATGCAATGTCTTACCCAACAACACGACCAAAGATGCTGCGCCAGAGGGAGATTAGTCTGGAGACCCTCCACGACCAAAGTCCCGACATAACAACATTTGGCGCAACGTACCCTGCATACATCGCAACACGACTGCTCAGAATCGTCCTCCGTACGACTTCACCAGACACCATGAACACGACGAATCGCTTGGCGGCAAGACTTTGTCTGGTGGGTGGTGACTTCTGCCGGCAGCCGATTTAATGGCCTACCACCGAGGAAACTGCGCCGTTTTTCAGATCTTTACTAATGATATACTATGCTTTACTAACTGCTTGTCTAATTTTGAAAAATAATTAACCCATAATTGGGCTACAGAGCCCGCGCGTGCGCTCAAGCGATATTTAAGGGCGCGAGAAACAAAGTCAAAGAAAAGTCAACTATATTTATTTTTGTTTTAAAGTAAATTCAATAACTATAGAGTTGGTTTCAGTACGACTAGTACTATTGAAAATTAATGTATACATACGTTTGATGTTGCGGCGTAAAATTTTGAAGAAATTAAAGTTATTTTTCCATTAATTCATTATTGTTTAAATTTATGATGATTTCTCACGTTCTCATGATATTATATACAATATATATTAGAAAAACAAAGCCCTTGTATTTCATGCGGGCTACTGAGCGTACCTGCTTCTAAGCATCGGTGAAATTGTGCGATACCCAGCGTAAAACTATCCTCTGAAACCGAAGACGCACGTGTAGAATCTCTTGAAGGCTTCCTGATCCAATCTGCAGTTTATGCTGAATTTCTTGATATGTAATTCGTCTATTGTCTTGGATTAAACTTTTCACTGCTAGCATGTTTTCTTCTGTAACAGCCGTCAAAGGGCGACCACTTCATTCTTCATCCCCCAAAGTCAATCGACCGCACCATTCATTATACCACCGATACATAGTTGCCTTAGAAGGGCCTTCATCCATGAATGCCATTTGAAGTCTATCGTACTATTCGTCTGCTTTCAGGCGACTTTTGGTGATACTATTTTTTTTATATATATTTTTAATTATTATTATTTTATGGTATCTAGTTGTAATGTGCGTTTTTTTTTGTGTGGAATAAAAAATATTTCTTACTTTCTGAAAAATCATAGTGCGAAAACGCAAATCCATTTTTCAAAGAGACAAGATAATTTTAATTAGCTCGCAAAAATGTGGAGGGAAGTTTTAAATTTGGAAAGTTTTGAATTTGGAACGTATCTATTATTAGTTAAAAATAATCATATTTTTTAAATAAATTATAATTGGCCAGTTTCTCATACATAAAAACTTTTTGTCGCAATACTTTCTGAGTGACCTGGTATTGCAATATTTATCTACCAATTCAATTAACAGAAACTTTAAACATGTAGTTTAACCAACACATCCAATAATAAATCAATTCATCGTAATATTAATAGTTTTAGTTTAAACTGAGTTAGAGTTTGTGGAACTTACCGCAAACAATTCCATAAGGGCGAAGAGCGATCTATCAGAGGGTACACTTTTGACTGCCCTTGGGGTCGTAAAAGGGATTGGCTTTCATTGACTAAGAACTCGTACTTATAAACTGTTTACAATAAATGACTTCTAGAAGGTTAATTGCGTATAATTACACTATATTTCAGTGCAGTTCAAGAACATTTAATGCAGTATTTACGTAACGTTGTTAAGCAGGCCATTAGTCAAAAGTATAAATTCAATACAACAGTCGGAGTACTCAGACTGTTGTGTAGTGTGTTTTGCAATTAGTGTTGGTTGACTAATAATATTCTTATAACCTTAAGGGTATGTATTTCAGTTTCTGCAAGTACTTATAGGAATTTCAAGTTAATATACATTTTTTCAAAATACAACTTTATTTTTAGGGTTCCGTAGCCAAATGGCAAAAAACGGAACCCTTATAGATTCTTCATGTCTGTCTGTCCGTCTGGCCGTCTATCCGTCCGTATGTCACAGACATTTTTTTTCCGAAACTATAACTATACTGTTGAAACTTGTTAGGTGGATGTATACTATAAAAACTACCAACGAACAATGTTTTAAACGAGATAAGTAGGGTCTAGTAAGTAGTTTTTTTTAATACCTCGTAAATCGTAAATTATCGCGCTTATTACCGCTTAATCTTTCATACAATTAACTTAAATGATTTAATTTCATAAATCAATGGTACGGAACCCTTTGTGCGTGAGTCCGACACGCACTTGGCCGGTTTATGTTCATGTGAAACCCGAAACACTTGTCCAGTATTTTTAAGTAAAGAATTTATGTGCAAAATTTCAAAAAGATATCATTAAAAACTACAAAATTATGAGCTTGCAATTCTACTTGGTTGTCCCAACAAAAATATGGTCAAAACTCCGCTCTGGCATCAGCTGTGGCGCGCGCGCAAGTACTATGATCTATCGTAACCGCTCGGTTACCCCTCTGCAACAATTTCTAAACGTATTTGTGAAAAAATATGACATGGTGTATAAATTATATTATTGGAATCGATTCAGTTGCTTATTCTGAACAAACTATTCAGGTTAAACTATTCTATGAATAATATTAATATTAATTTGAAAAAAAAAAAGTTTTGTGATACAAATAAATGTATTCTATTTTACACAATAGATTTGTGTCGGATGACGAATGTTTTTGAATGAAATGAATAAAGTTTTTGGATGATGAAACACAATACTGCGCTCCAAAGCAAAGATGGTTCAAAGGCTGCCCAACTTACATGGAACTGGGCAGGACATATCTGCCGCAGCCGGACAAAGTATGGGCTAAAATAGCATAGAGTAAATGCCCTGAGATGACGAGGTGTGGTCACTGTAGTCCATCAAAACTGGAAGGAGGACGAAAAAGCACTCGAAAGGTTTTTATTTTTATAATTATAAACTAATGCTTGACCGCAATCCAGCCTGATGGTAAACAGTGATGCAATCGTTGATGGCAAAGCGCGCAAGTTTATTAAGAGCCCCTCTACTCAAAAAACTGAGTGAGTAGAAGGAAGACGGCAGTTAAGCGAGGTGATGAAATGTTTAACCCAGCAACACGACCAACGATGCTGCACCAGAGGGAGATTGATCTGGAGACCCTCCACGACCAAATTTCCAACACAATGCATAGAAACACATTGCCCATAACTGCTCAGAGCCTTCTATAGAAAAAGAGAAGCGTAATAAAAAACGAGCCTTTCTAGCAGTATATAATTTTTATAATACCATTACATAATTGAATCTCAGTTTACAATATTCTTATGTTAGTACTTCGCGTTATGATGACAGTAAGTATACATATTAAATAAGAACAAAATTATATGTTGGTGGTTTATTTTTCTAGATCTATACATACATAAATGATATTATGAATGTTATTTTTATTTTCTGTTATCTATATGTCGGAGATCGTCGATTAATTTTAATAGAAGTTGCTGATTTGATTTACGTAGTAGAGGGGCGAACGCTTGTGACGTTATTTTGTGATGGCGTCACATGGACAGAGTCGCTTTGGAAAGTGGGGTTCGTCGAACGGTCACTTTGAATCGAGACGCAGACCAAGACACATCTCCGAACCGAAACTGTCGGTTTGCCTATTCAAATTGTTATTATGAAGATTGGAGGGTATATCTACACGTCGTGCTTCAATTCAAAACTGACCTACGAAACGGAACCTGTACCACCACACCAGGAGGCTGTCGACCCTACCGCTCTGCCGTCGCTGTCTCCGACATCAGAAGTGGGATAAAGAACTACACTGCTCACAATCTCGTTATAAATCAAGAAACAGAATAAGTCACTTTCTGCCAATATTTTTATAGTACTTGTGTGATTACTTGTGTGGTAGTACTGGCAGTGAGGCTGGAAGTGAACGTCACGTTACGAGGTGCGCTCAATTGCTGACGCAGAACAGATCGCTCTGCGTGATAGTGCGCTACAGGAGTGCGCTGCAGGAGTGCGCTGCAGGAGTGCGCTGCAGGAGTGCGCTGCAGGAGTGCGCTGCAGGAGTGCGCTGCAGGAGTGCGCTGCAGGAGTGCGCTGCAGGAGTGCGCTGCAGGAGTCCGCTGCAGGAGTCCGCTGCAGGCGAGCAAGTGCGGCTGGACGCGGCGCTATCGCGACAGTGCTGGCTGTTGCTTGGCGCGCGACAGTGCTGGCTGTTGCTTGGCGCGCGACTGTGCTGGCTGTTGCTTGGCGAGCGAAGTGCGCTTGCGGTGCGCATAAGGTGTGCTAGCGGAGCGCGCAGGGTGCGCTTGCGGAGCGCGCAAGGTGCGCTTGCGGAGCGCGCAAGGTGCGCTTGCGGAGCGCGCAAGGTGCGCTTGCGGAGCGCGCAAGGTGCGCTTGCGGAGCGCGCAAGGTGCGCTTGCGGAGCGCGCAAGGTGCGCTTGCTGAGCGCGCAGGGTGCGCTTGCGGAGCGTGCAAAGTGCGCTTGCGGAGTGCGCTTCTAGCTGTTTGGTGAATCGCATCAATGGCGTGTGGCGCTGCTGGAGCTGCGTGCGGTGCAGCCGGAGCTGCTTGCGCTTTGCGGAACGCCCAAGGTTTCAAGACTTGAGTCTCTACTCTGCAGGCGATGAGAAGAATTCAGGACAGCATCTACTCTGCAGGCGATGAGAAGGTTTCAAAATACCCAAAACGTTTGTGGTAACGTAATGGGGTTTTATGAGAGCTCAGAGATGTCTGGTGTGCAACGGTTGACAACTGCCAAGTGGCAGGTGTTTGTGGGAAATTCCCATAATCCGGTGAGTCGTACTATTTTTATTTTGATTCCGTGGCCGAATGTTCTCTTGTCAAGCAATCTGTAATTTCATTGGTGTATGTACACACTCGCCAGTAGATATACAGTGTACAAAGTTGAAGGTTGTGCCAGTGTATTGTGTACTGAACAATTTCTTTCCGACATGATAATAAGAGTTATTTGCAAATTATATTTTCTTGTACTACCCGTATTCTTTATTATAATGGACTGAGAAATTTTAAATCAGGGTTTTAAAATTATGATGTCTGGTCTGTCTTTAATTCAAAACTAAAGTTCACTGTGGCCTATAGTTACGAGCTCACTTGAGCTTCTGATAGTATACATATGCTAGACTATTAAATCTTCTCAAGAGAACAAGCGGTAACGAACATAGAAATGAGTGCTATTTACGAAAAATGATAATTTGATAGAAATGAGCTAAAGTAATGAAATTTAATATTGGTGAGTTGTTTGATGGCGATAATGGCAATCGTTACCTATTGAAATCGTTGATTAGAAACAGAACTTATAAGTACCCCACGATCGCATAGGTACGAAAGATTTTTCCAAGTAATGTCTGCTGAGTTAGATTTTCAAAATGTAGAAGATGGTGAGGAGGATGCCTCCGCCAGCAAATAGAACACGTATCATGGCTATGTGGTCGCGCTGCACGCACTAGTCTGTAGTCGTAACTGCAACCCAGTGAGGGGTTGTTCAGAGCGCGATGGGCAGCTAGTGGTGTGGCGGGGACACTAGTAGGTATGGTCGCACTGCATGCACTAGTCTGTAGTCGTAACTGCAACTTAGTGAGGAGTTGTTCAGGGGGCGATGGGCAGCTAGTGATGTGGCGGGGACTTTGGTAGATATGGTCGCACTGCATGCACTAGTCTGTAGTCGTAACTGCAACTCAGTGAGGAGTTGTTCAGGGGGCGATGGGCAGCTAGTGATGTGGCGGGGACCTGGGTCTCAGAGGAGACTATTAGTTGTACGGTCATGTGTTGACCTGAGAGTCGTGGACTCTACGAGTTGGTCGTATCACAAGAGGTGATGACGATATGGGTGTCAACTATGAGTTGTCACTAGCTACTGTGGTAGCGAACCATGGTGTGTTTTCTTTTTGATAGTTATGATTTTGATTTGATAATTATGAGGCTTGGAGGAACCTTTTGTTTTCTTTTTGAAATTTGATAATTATGAGGCTTGAAGGAACCTTTTGTGTTTTCTTTTTGAAATTTGATAATTATGAGGCTTGAAGGAAGCTTATGTGTTTTCTTTTTGAATTTTGATAATTATGAGGCTTGAAGGAAGCTTTTATGTTTAAGTTGTTAAAATAATTAAGTTTGGTTTTCTAATAGTCAATGTAACTAAACGTGACGTGTGATGGTCAGGTTGGCCGAGTTCTCAAAAATGCTTTAAAGTCGGTTTTCTGTGTTTTTTTTTAATTTGTTACAGACATGCACTAGAACGTGCAACGGGAAATGTCGAGGTTTGACCGGAATCTGCGGTTGGCCTGGTGAACCGGATCCTGGACTCCGGGGCTGAGGGAGCTTCGGATGCGACTGGGATTGGCGCTGAGATGATGATGATGATGATGATGATGAAGATGATGATGCACGAGGACGTGCAAATCGTCAGGCTGGCCGTGTCGGAGATCGTCGATTAATTTTAATAGAAGTTGCTGATTTGATTTACGTAGTAGAGGGGCGAACGCTTGTGACGTTATTTTGTGATGGCGTCACATGGACAGAGTCGCTTTGGAAAGTGGGGTTCGTCGAACGGTCACTTTGAATCGAGACGCGGAGCAAGACACATCTCCGAACCGAAACTGTCGGTTTGCCTATTCAAATTGTTATTATGAAGATTGGAGGGTATATCTACACGTCGTGCTTCAATTCAAAACTGACCTACGAAACGGAACCTGTACCACCACACCAGGAGGCTGTCGACCCTACCGCTCTGCCGTCGCTGTCTCCGACATATATATTTTTTTTTTATAAATTATAAACCAGCGCTTGACCGCAATCCCGCCTGATGGTAAGCAGTGATGCGATCGTTGATGGTAAAGCGCGCTAGTTTATTAAGAGCCTATTCACTCTAGCCTTGAAGACACTCAAATTGTAATTTGACGGAAACACCGACGCCGGCAAATTGTTCCAGTCCCTCGATGTACGCGGTATAAAGGAGGAAGCAAAACGCTTCGTCCGGATCGCAGTGGTGTCAACAACGTAAGGGTGGAAACTCGCCGTACGACGGGTCGTCCGATGATGGAACGGAGATGGGGGAATTAAGTCATGCAATTCCCTTGCACACTCACCAGAATGCATCCTATCTAGAAGACCGAAAGGCTGGCTACTCTACGCCTGTGCTCCAGGCTTTGGAGACCGTTTCGAGTTAAGTCTGGGTCGCCAATCAGCCTCTTCGCACGCCTCTCCACCGAATCCAAAGCGGCAAGGTGACACTTCGCAGCACCAGCCCAAATGTGGCTGCAGTACTCCACACACGAGCGGACCTGTGCTTTGTATAAAATTAGAAGCTGCCCTGGTGTGAAGTACCGCCGGACTTTCGCGATGACGCCTAGTTTTCTGGCAGCCACCCCGGCCTTGGACTCAATGAACCGCCCAAAGTTAAGGCTCGAGGAAATCTCAACTCCCAAAAGCTGAAGGCGGTCGGTACACTCCAAGGATACTCTATCCAACTGTAAAAATAATGTTACAAGTAGATGCTGCAAAAATGTTTCTCAATAAATAAGGAAGACGAAAGGCAGTCGAGTCGGGCACTTCCTAATGAGCGCTTATTCGTTTAATCAGAACATCAAAAGACGAAATTGTAGTACTAAAATAAATGTTTATATATATAAAATTACAAATTTATAAATTAGATAAATCTCTTCCTGTAAATTCTATTTCTTTGAGCAGCCTTTCATTCTACGTCATTAATTTGTTTTAACTAGCTAACTTCTTAACAAAACAAAGAAATTAAACACTGATTTTGTTAGAGGTTTTCTCTCAAGTTTGGAGAGTGAATAGATTTCCATGTTATCTTGTGTTTTGTTTGATTTTGTGATTTTTTTATTTATTTAACCATTTATGTACACATATACATACTAACAGACAAGAAAAAAAGAACAGAAAAATGGAACAGAGGTAATGCTTATTTCATAAGAAATCTAAACCAGTATACTTTCAAAAAAAAACATCAAATACAGAGCTGATGACGACAGTAAGTGAAAAAATACGGGACTAAAAAACAAAAATTGAATGCATAGTATATACCTAAATTCAATTTTTGATTGCAAGTAACTATGTATGTTGTATATAAACAAAAAAAAAGCGATCATTATTTTTAAACAAAATATATACATAGTTATTTTTAAATAAATATAGTATACAACTATGAAGAAGTGGAAAACACTTACACACTATAATTTAACACTATCGTATAACACTTTTCAAAAGAAGATTTACTCTTTTCAGAGTGAATCTTCTTTTGAAAAGTGTTAAAGTTTGGCAGCCCCTAAATTATCAAAGTGTCATGGTACTAAGTATGTTGCCATCAAGACAGAATGAAAGCAAGAATATAGCATACTTGATTTCAGCTCTTAAATCTCAAAATATAAGTAACAAATCTTCAGTATTTATAGTTTCGTGTAGGTATACAAACAACTACATACTTTCATAGATAGCGGTAGAACAACTAAGTACAACACTATTTCTGATAAATTATGTTGTTAATAAATTACCTTTCTTCGACTCATCTTTATTTGCTGTTGCACGCTGTTGTATGTATATTGAAGGTAAATTGTAGAATTTATTATTATATATACAGTGCCATCCTTTTGTATACTGTCATAATTATGTAAACTTATTAAGGCAGAATTTATATTGCGCCTAGGCTTAAAAGAAAAGTCCTTAAAACGCAATTTGGACGAGAAAGCCTTTGAGAGTTATCAGACCCATTTAACACACTCATTCGTCAATAAAATCTGCTGAGACATAAAAGGTACTCATTTTATTAATTTATTATTTAAACATTAGAGGGGTTATAAAGTTAATAAACGGTCATTTTATTTTTCGATGGTTGATAAATTAGTTTGACCGTAATACATTGTGCTGAGTAATAAAAATTTCATTATAGCAGTAATAAAAAGAAAATTGGTCGATTATTTCACCATGTCAGTACCAAAAATATTCGAATAATGGCCGGTAAACGTTTTGGAACGGACAATAATTTTATAGAAACGCTGCATGTGGCGGCAACGTGCCTGCCACGAAAGATTTTAAACAAGATTTTAGGTTAGCAATATATTAGCAACTATAAACAAGTATGCGAGAGAATGTTGCCTTCGGAGTATATCGCTCTGATTAAGGTGCTAAAGCGGCAAACTACATCCAACCTTCAGATGCGAAGTTCGTAGACCACCAGATCAGTTCACGAGAAGACGCACGTCGACACAATTCACTGACAGACTCCCTCACTTTATTTACTTTGAGGCTTAAATTCCACCCGGGGGTTACTTTAAATACTTAAATTTGGATGGTTAAAAAAACGTGGCCATGACTCGCCAGCTTGCCAGTTCGACAGGGAGCGCGTTCGTCACGCTGTGCCGCAGTCAGCGGGATCACGCACACTCTATGATCGCGTTTCGTTTACTTCAAGTTTTCGGCAGCGTTCACCGCCGATAAACACAAAATCAGAGCACATATTCAACAACGCATATACGAATATAATGACGAATTATACAATCTGCATGTAACGTGTATTACAAACGGGTAAATAGGTAACAACATATACACTGTGATTTTCACATTTTCTATAAACTTTTACAAACATTTCTATAGCTTTAACAAATCAAATTTATCAAAGTGAGTTTACTAACTTACTTTGATAAATTTTTTCAATTTTTTCAAAAATTCATAAAAGGCTTCGCTATTTTTGAAAATTCACTTACAGTAAGTTATTTAGCATATGACGATGCTTAATAAATAATACATTTATCAAATGTTTTTGATAACGAGAGAAACCGGCATGTGTGTCGGGTTATTTACGTCAAGGTATTCAGATATAAAAATAACAAATACCTTAATAAGGACAAATTATGTCTCCATAATGAAAAAATGCCTATTTCTATGCTCTGATTGTCTTGTCAAAGTTCACCTTTATCGTTCGTAACAAGGCATAAAGTACAATTTTGATTGGACCATAACTTATATACTAAAACAATACATTTTGGTCACAATATCTATGTATTACTTCAGAAAAAATCAGCTTTGCCGAATATTTACGCCATTTTGAAACGCAGCTGTCTATACGAATTCTCTCGACGATACATAGAGTGTGTGACGGATATTAATGATGCTTAACCTCTTGGAGTTTGGAGACGGTCAATTATTTATATTCTGTAAAGAAGCTCCTTGGGAAATTCTTATACTACCCATTTGTCTCTTCATATAATAAATTAGTAACAAAGTCAACTGCACATTAAATAATTTTGAAGAAAGTACTGTTACTTTTTTTAAATGATTCAGTCGTGGTGAGGCCACCACTAACTGGTGTTTTAACCACTAGGCAGTTTATGGTTAAAACACCAGTCTCTCAAGTATGAGTGTGCGGGTTCGATTCCAGGTCAGTCAAGTACCAATGTAACGTTTTCTAAGTTACACGTACTTTCTAAGTATTTCTTGGACACCAATGACTGATTACAAGCTGAAGGAAAAGGAAAACATCTTGAGGAAACCTGAACTTTTAAGTCTGAAATCGCCAAACCGCATTGAGCAAGCGCGGTGATTACGCTCAATCCTTATCTGTATGAGAGGAGACCTATGCTTAGCTGGACAGCAAGCATGATTCAAGGTGCAGTTGTCGTTATCGGCATCCGACCTCGTAACAGTTCGAGTGGTAGGGTCGGATGCCGATAATGTTTTAAAACTGGATTTATGTTCGGGATTAGCCAAAACGAAATTAAATAAAATTCAGCACTTTATATAATTTGGTTTACACGTACTTTAAGTCCTGATATTAGGTTCCTGTGACAAATGTTCCAACATTCACGCAAGCGAAGTCGCTAATGAATCATAAGTTACGATCCACAGTTTTGTATTGCCTACAAAAATGTTTTAGCTTTTTTACGCATTGCACATGATACACTTTTATGGTTAAAGTTTGATACCTCAAACTATAAGTCTACTTAAATATATTATCAATACTGCCTGTAATTTAAGTAATCGAGGTTAAAATACTCTAATTAAAGTGAGTGTCCACAATATATAGAAATAAAACTATTCCATTATATTGAACTAGAACTTTAACTATAAGCAAAAATACTTAAAGAATCACACACGTATAGAATTTAATAATCTGTAAAGAAATTATTTCAAATAAATTATCACAAATGCAAGTTCAAAGAACAGAAATCAAGTTACATTCGTATTGATGAAATTTAAGTAAATGTAATTCATTGTCGTAGACGCCTACGCTACGCTGCTACGGGCTACGAAAACACGTAGCAAACTAAGTGATTTGCCAAATGAGAATCAGTAGAAAAGCTGTTACGTGTACAGCATCGCAAAAGTAATAAACTTGAAAATAATGGTAGGTAATGATACTGAAATGTATTGTCAGAACGGGAACAAAGTTGAATAAGCCCTTTGGGAAAATACAAATGTTGTTTATGTAATATCTAATTTCGGAAGTTCTTTTTTTTTTTGCTACCTACTTCTGAAATGAGTTATTTTCAATAAGTTTTAAATAAAAAAATGATTTTTTTATACTAATGAAAATGAATGGACGAAATTTCATGATTAAACCAAGACTCTTAAAAGTGATAAGAAAGTTTTTATTTTACACAGTTGTGAAAAGTACTGGTATCCAGCTGCATGCGGTCAGACTGTACGCTGACACCATCATAGTTAGGAATAAGATAGTAAGCATACAACGCAATTTCGTTTACTTTAATTTTTAATTTAACTACTGAAATGTAATTTTAAAATATATTATTTATACATTTATAGATCTATGTACCTACATAACTTTGGGAGGTATCGCGGTTTTCCTAAGTGATCCGTTATTTTTGCGGTGCAGTGTAGGTATATGTTGTTACAATATTAATTTAGTTTTCTTGTTTTCATTAAACACCTGGCATTATGTATTTGCAATATAGGTACAAAAACCGCTTCTCTTTGAAAGACAGACAGAAATAGAAGCATCAAGTCAAACGAGTTTTCACTATACTCACGTAAATATAGCCAGCTTAAATAAACAAATAAATAAAAATATTTATCGCTGCCGTAAAATAAATCGTTATACAAAATCAAATCAGGTTACTCAATATAAAATATAAACGTAATTTTTCTTTGAACGAAATAAAACATTTTTTTTTTTGCTCTACAAACGCTGGTTTAGATGAACCAAGACCTTGTCTTTAAACGTTCCCTCTCAAAAAAATGAAATATTGTAAGCACAAAAGACTGTTCTGAATAAATTTTTCCAATGTTCAGTAACTGTCTCTGGCAAGTTTCAGTGAACAGCGCTACACTATAGGTATTATGTAAGGAGTAATTTCCACTAAGTAGTTTTAGGTCTTTAATGAGAGTGTGTGAAATAGAAACAATGATATTTGAATTTTTAAATATGGTTACATGTTCATATAGAGAACTAGTCAGTTTTTTATTTGACAGACTCCATGTCGTAGCGCTAGGAATGCGGTCGTTGCGCAAGGAGGTGCTGGTTCGATCTCCGTGCAATGCAAATATTTGTATGCATGAATATGAATATTTGCACTGGTCTGGTCATGCTTCGAAAAGCACGTTAAGCCGTTGATCCCGGTTGCCCTAATAACATCTAATGGCAGTTGTTACGGGTTGTTGGAGCCCTCAAAAGTCCATTAATTGGTCTAACTGCAATGCTTCGATATCGCCTTCGGGTTGTGGAGGTCAGACGGCAGTCGCTTCACGGAAAACATCGAAGCTTAGCCAAAATCAGCAGTTAGACTGGTAAAGCAGACCCCAGACTTCAAAGCTGAAAAAGCTTCAAATGCGACTGGTACTAACGCTGAAATGATGATGACGAGTTCTAGATCTTTAATGAGATTTTGTGAAATAAAAAAATAATTAATTTGATTTTTCAAATATGGTTACAAGACACGTTCATATAGAGAACTAGTCAGTTATATATAAAATCTGAACGTTTTTTGACCAGTTGCAACCGACGTAGCTTACAGAGTTCAAAGTGCATTGTGTTTCAATAAGCAAAACGCTTTTAAGTCTGAATGGAAAAATGGAGATGAAAAAAATAATCACTCAAAATAGAATAATCTCCGCATTCTCTCAAACACAGGACTGCTACCATTCCAAGCTGGTAGTCCGTAAAATAATATCTTGTAACAAATGGCCCTTTCTTGTCCCAGATAATGCCAATTTATTCGAAGGAGAACCATGAAAGGACTTCATTTTTTCCGGTGGATGCCCCTTGATGTTTGAATTGAGTGCTGTGTTTGTGCACTTACCTACAGGAAAAGTGAATGCCTTTACATTTTTTATAGGATGTCGCACTGGTGATATTTTTTTTGTTTTAATAATTATAAACTAGCACTTGACCGCAATCCCGCCTGATGGTAAGCAGTGATGCGATCGTTGATGGTAAAGCGCGCTAGTTTATTAAGAGCCTATTCACTCAGAAAAACTGAGCGAATAGGAAGGAAGACGGCAGTTGAGCGAGGTGATGCAATGTTAAACCCAACAACACGACCAACGATGCTGCGCCAATACTGAGTGCTGCTGAGTATTAGGTACGCTATCGATCTAGATTTTGAATAGGATTGGATGGATTCATAAATAAATTGAGCAATCGTGTTTTGAAGCTTACGTCTTTTTATTCTTGTGTACTTATGTATACTTAAAGATACAAAGTTTGCCGTGGTATGCTATTTATTCTTTATCCGAAACCTGAATAAAGTTTGTTCAGAATAAACAACTGAATCCATTCCAATCATTTTTATTCCGTGTTATATTTTACACGTTCACAGCGGTTCATAGTGTCCTCCGTCGCGCCGCGCCGCTGTAGGCACGAGCGGGCGAGCGGCTCGTTGATCATTTTTGTAGGGATAACCAAATTTATTCTTTACAAAAAAATACTGGACACGTGTTACGCACTCTGCCTACACCAAATCAGCTGCATAGCGACATGATTGCTATTTACGTCAATCGGATGTTTCCACATGAAACTGCAACCACCGCACTTTGCTGACTCGACGCCTCGTGTCTTCGGTCACCTACCCCTGTCTCGCTGACGCCGCAGCACATTTTACTCAATTTTGCAATCGACTATCAAATTGTAATTAATAAGTGAATAATATAATTTCGACACTTCGGTACTAGCATCGTCCAAGTCTAGACATAAGATTTAGCCTAAGTTAATATTGTAATTTTCGAATAATTAAATAATTATTCAAGTAATTTCGGTTTTTTTTAAGTCCTTCGGCTGCCACTTCCATAATTGGCGCAGTCGGTAGGATATTCGAGGCAGCGCGCGGTACGGTATAGATTTCCAACAATCGTTAATCGGCTGACTCCGATAGTCGCTGTCGGTATTTCCAAGTACCTCGTCGAATATCCGAACTTAAGAAGACGCAGCTGAAGACGTATCCAGGCATCGATACAACGAAGAAAACCATGTTTATGTAAGTCCTTGAACCTTTCTTCAAGTGTTGCTACCTTGTCCTTCCTTTTACCTACATTAGATTTACTAAGTCAAGATTTTTCATCCACGAGAAAGTAGGAAGAAATCTGTCTCTTCCAGACAGGTAATTAGGATTAGGGAACTAGATTCCAATAGGTTAATAGATTCAGATAATTTAGGATTAGATTTATTATTAGATAGCGACATAATGGCATTGGACCCCGATACTATCTATAAAGCTTTGCGTGCAGTCCCCGATTTTGATGGCAATCCGAATGTTCTAACACGGTTTATTAAAATATGCGACCAGCTCGTAATACAATATATCAAGAATGACCCGGGTTACGAGTTAACAAATCTATGCCTCATAAACGGTATTCTAAATAAAATCACAGGTTCCGCAGCTTCAACAATTAATTCCAATGGCATAGCAGACACATGGCAAGGTATTCGTGATGGCTTAATAAATAATTTCTCTGACCAAAGGGACGAGACCGCCCTTTACAATGATATGTCTCTGCTGACACAAGGAAATAGCACACCGCAAGAATATTACGACAAATGCCAGACCCTTTTCAGCACTATAATGACTTATGTGTCATTGCATGAAAATTTAGCCACTACCATAGAAGCAAAGCGCGACCTTTATAAAAAGTTAACTTTACAATCGTACGTCAGAGGTCTCAAAGAACCTTTAGGGTCCCGTATCCGATGTATGAGACCCGAAACGATTGAAAAGGCTCTGGAATTTGTACAACAGGAATTAAATGTTATGTACCTACAGCAACGTAACGAGAGTATTCCCGAGCGACGTAATCCAACGCAGCTAACCCATAGGATGCCACCAGCGGTCTATACGATCACACCGAAAGCTTTTAATTTCCCTAGCGCAGGCCCTAGCTGGCGTAAACCTATGCCTATGCAGCAGCAGCAGGGGAGGCCGCCGTTTCAACATAACCAGGTAGGTCAGCGTGCCCCTAATCAATTTACGCATACTCAGCAAATGTTTCGCGCACCCCCGCCGAATTATAACCCGCAAAGTAACGTGTTTAAACTGTCAAATAGTAACCCTCCAGTGCAGTATAACGGACCGAAACCGATGAGCGGTGTTAGTCATTTTGCTCCAAAACCTCTAGGACATCTGAGACATGACTGGACTAAGTCAGGGAACCCACCACCTAGCAATTATTTTAAAACACGTGAAATGAATTATAACGAGATGACCGGCTATGACGATGCTTATAATCATGCTGACTATTACTACGAACAACCCGACTATTATTACGAATATGACCCTTACTACTATTCTGAGCATTACAACCACGATCAAAACGACCCAAATTACCAATACGTACAGGATAACTCGCAATCTAACGCTAAATGCCTAGACGCTCCACAACCATCTACTTCTTCTAAACCCGATCAGGATTTTCACAAGAAAACGAAAACATTGAGAGAAAAAAAGAAGAGAGTTGAACATTCAGGCTAAAAGAGAATTACGCTATGTACAAATATCAAATCCGCCACTTAAGCTGTTAGTTGACACCGGTGCCAACCAGTCTTTTATTAGCCCTGAGGCAGTTGAACGATATTTTTCACATATACCTTTAAACTTAGATCCTTTTGAAGTCACTAATGCTCGCGTAACTAGCAAGCATAATCATTCCATTACTTAACATTTACAGGGTTATTAAATTCACTAAAATGCGGGATTTTAGTGAATTTAATAACCCTGTAAATGTTAAGTTTTTCATCTATAGATTCCATAATTATTTCGATGGTCTATTAGGTCTGGATCTGCTCACCGGAACACAGATTGATCTTAAGAATAATTATTTGATAACAGATTATACTACCATACCCATACGTTTATATCAATGTAAAATCCCAAGTTATCAGGAAAGCATTCCTGCGAACTCATCTAAATTAATTAATATTCCTATTTATAGCCCAGACGGTGACGTTTCGATTGCTCAGCAAATATATTGTAATTGCATTATTCACGAGTGCATTACTCGCGTTACCGATTGTACGGGCATTGTAGAAGTTGAAAACCCTACGGAATACGATATAAACATTACTTTTGATCGTCCTTTACACGCCGAGATATTTAATATTGAGTGCATTAGCACCGAACAAGATCCTAAGCGCGTTAAAGAGGTTCTGTGTCGTTTGCGCACAGAACATTTAAATATCGAAGAAAAGACTAACTTAGAGACATTGTGTGCACGATATGCTGACGTGTTTTATGTTGAGGGAGAGCCCTTAACTTTTACAAATAAAATTAAACACCGTATTAGAACGACTGACGAACTTCCCGTTTATACTAAAAGCTACCGCTACCCTTTCGTACATCGACAAGAAGTTAGGGATCAGATTACTAAGATGTTAGACCAAGGTATTATACGACCTTCAGAATCAGCTTGGAGCTCACCTATCTGGGTAGTTCCTAAGAAAGCCGACGCATCAGGCAAACAGAAATGGCGCATCGTAGTTGACTTTCGTAAATTAAACGACAAGACTATAGACGACAAGTACCCCATTCCTAATATTAATGACATACTTGACAAGCTTGGTAAGTGCCAGTATTTCAGTACCCTGGACCTTGCCTCAGGATTTTATCAATGCGAAATGCATCCCGACGACATTCCTAAGACAGCTTTCAATGTAGAGCATGGGCACTTTGAGTTTCTACGCATGCCCATGGGTTTAAAGAACTCCCCGTCCACTTTTCAACGCGTTATGGACAATGTTCTCAGAGGATTACAGAACGAAATATGCCTCGTGTACCTTGATGACGTCATAATCTTTAGTACGTCATTGCAAGAGCACATGATTAACTTAGAAAAAGTATTTAAGAAATTGCAAGAATCTAATTTCAAGATTCAGATGGATAAGTCCGAGTTTCTTAAATTGGAAACAGCGTTCTTAGGACATATTATCACTGGCGAAGGCGTTAAGCCTAACCCTGAAAAAATAGCAGCAATAGAAAAGTACCCTCTACCCAAAACCTCCAAAGAAATAAAACAGTTTCTAGGATTACTAGGTTACTATCGGAAATTTATCCCCGACTTTGCTTGCATTACAAAGCCAATGACAAAATGCCTGAAAAAGACAAGTAAGATAACTTTTGACTCTGACTACATTGACTGTTTTAACAAATGTAAGACTTTATTGACGAATGACCCAATCTTACAATATCCTGACTTTAATAAAGAGTTCATTTTAACCACGGATGCCTCAAATGTAGCTATAGGCGCTGTACTCTCACAAGGTACTATCGGCTCAGATAAACCCATCTGTTACGCCTCACGAACTCTTAACGATAGCGAAACTAATTATAGTACCATAGAAAAAGAACTTTTAGCCATAGTATGGGCTACAAAATATTTTAGGCCGTACCTATTTGGTCGAAAATTTAAAATATACACAGACCACAAGCCGTTACAGTGGATTATGAACCTTAAGGAGCCCAACCAAAGACTAACTAGATGGCGACTTAAACTTAGTGAATATGACTACACCATAATCTATAAAAAAGGGAAGTATAACACTAACGCAGACGCCTTATCCCGAGTAGAGATCAATAATGAGGAGACTGAATCTATGTTAGCCAACCCTTCAGAGCGACCACCTTCTCGAAATGGTTCCACAACAGCCACTGCACACACTAGTACTGAAAACCCTATACTAGAAGTCCCCATCACCGACGAACCCTTGAATAAATTTCATCAACAGTTGTGTATTACTATAGTACGCGACATTAAACGCAAAACGATAGCTACTAAACCTTTTGATACACACACTCGCACACATATCCAAGTTTCAGAATCGAATTTAGAACGAGACATTGTGAACGCTATAAAAGAATATGTCAACCCCAAAGTTAAAACCGCTTTAAAAATTACCCCACCCTTAGGTATGTACTCGATCATCCCTATCATTCAGAATAACTTTAAGAGCTCATCTATCAATCTAGTGTTAGTTAAAACCGAATTAGAAGATGTTAAAGATTACTTACGACAGCAAGAAATTATAAAAAATTATCATGAAGGCAAGACAAATCATAGAGGAATAAACGAGTGTTACCTCGCTCTTTCCCGAAAATACTATTGGCCTAGGATGAAGGATGAGATAGGGAAATATATTAACGAGTGTATCATTTGCGGACAGTGTAAGTACGATAGGAATCCAGTTAGACCACAGTTCAGTTTAGTACCTCCAGCAACCAAACCCTTTGAATTAGTGCATATGGATCTCTTTACAGCCCAAAATGAAAAATACCTTACAGTTGTGGATGTATTCTCAAAATACGGACAGGCATACCATTTGAGAGATGGCACAGCAATTAGTATACTTCAGGCAGTCTTAAACTATTGTACACACCATGGTCTCCCACTAACGATAGTGACCGATAATGGTACTGAGTTCACAAATCAGCTTTTCTCTGAATTCGTCAGATTACATAAAATTAACCACCATAGAACTTTAGCCCACTCCCCTAACGATAATGGAATAGTAGAGCGATTTCACTCTACGCTATTAGAACATCTTCGTATTTTACGAGTACGTCAGAAAGATGAACCTGTAGTTACTCTCATGCCTTATGCCATACTAGCCTACAATAGTTCCGTTCATAGCTTCACTAAGTGTAGACCCCACGACATAATTAGAGGACATTTTGACCCCAGAGACCCTCTTGATATTAACTTGACCGAACATCTTATGCAGCAATACATCTTGACACATCGAGACCAGATGAAAACTGTATACGAGCTTATTAATAATTTCACACTAACCGACCGTACGAACATAATTAAAAATAGAAACCAAGACAGAGAGCCCGAAACAGAATATCAACCGGAACAACAAGTGTTCATTAGTAATCCAGTAGCTAGCCGACAAAAATTAGCATCGCGTTACACCCACGACACCGTTTTAGCTGACCTTCCAATTCACATATACACTACTAGAAAGAAAGGCCCCGTTGCCAAATCGCGACTCAAACGTACCCCTAAGAACTCAAAATTGTTACAGAGTACTCCTGACGTTGATCGCTCTCCCCGCACTGGCGCTCGAGATAAGACTTGAGAGTCTAGACGAAGGACCCGGACTTTTACCTTTCAACCTGGGACAAACGAGACTTATCACACATTACCATTCCTTCCTGCAATACATAGAGTTAATTGACATCGAGAATAGACTAGACTCTGTAACGGATCAGCTTGACCTCTTTCAGAATAAGTTAGATAATCGTACCTTTATTTTATACGAACTTCAAATTAACCACTTATCTTACAAGTTAGCTAAAATTAGGCTTCAATTAAAAACGCTAGAACCCAATCGTAGTAAACGAGGTCTCGTAGACGGTTTAGGTTCCGTAATAAAAAGCATTACCGGTAACTTAGATCAATCGGATGCCCAAACTTATAATAACGCCATTAAACTTTTAGAAACCAATGATGATAAGATATTATCGGAGTTAAATGAGCATATCAGTCTTAATAAAGTCTGGATGTCTCGATACAGTGACATACTTTCAAAAATAGTTTCAAATCAAGAGCGAATTAATAGTACTTTAGGATTACTTTTAGATGAAAAAGCTTCTGCCGCATCTGATCTTATTAGATACGCAAAATTTGCCCAGCTGTTAGGTATAATTAGTGATAATACGGACGATTTATTTTTAGAAATATCTAGAATAGAAGATACTTTAGCTTTTATACGTGCTTCGAGCACTCATCATAGCATGTTAAGCATAGATAACTTAATTAATATGACTAATCGATTGAAATCTATATATGGCTCAGATCAATTATTAGATGCAGATCTAAGAGAATATTACACAATTACAAAACCTGGCTATTACTATACAGATAAAAGGATAGTTATCATATTTAAATTCCCAGTAATTTCCCCTGATAAGTTTCAACTATATAGGTTAGCAATAGTCCCCAATAAACATATGTATACTTTTATTCCTCCCTATCCTTTCACTGCAACCAACGGGAAAGTCTTCAAGTACATAGAGGCAGAATGCCCGAAGTTCAACCAGTATCATCTCTGCGAAGAAGGAGTCAACCATGAACCAACGACAGGACATCCGGACTGCATCCAAGGACTCATCTACAACCAATCCTTGGAGAAATCATGCCGACCCACGAAACTCACACTGACCAAAGAAGCCATGGAACAACTAGATGACAGACGTTATACGCTCACCTTTTCAAAACCAACCAGAACCGAGCTACAATGTGAACGTCGAGAATTCATCTCACTGCATGGAAGTTATCTCGCCACCATACCGCAAAAATGTCTACTACGCACTAACCAATTCACTATTATCAACACTAATGACCGCATCAGAGGACAACCGTTGAAAATCACTGAAATCATCATGAATCTGAACATCACTGAAGAACCTATACCACATTTGCAACTGAACTCGCTACATCTGAAAAGTCTACATGAAATTGAAGACAAAATCTTAATCCAGCATCCAGTACAAATAGATCATGCACACTTGGAACAATCTATCTACCATACGACTATACCATTATATGTCGTACTATCCGGCGCAACTGTACTGATTGTTATTCTCACCATACGACGGTACAACGTTTGCACAAAGCTCAGACAGCCACAGCCGATGAATTCAAATCCTGAAAAACATCAAAATGAAGATGCAGACTCTACTACAGATAAGAAACATGTACCAGCAACATTCTCGCTGAAAGTGCTCCAATAGTTGCTGTTCTGATGGGGGAGGTGTTACGCACTCTGCCTACACCAAATCAGCTGCATAGCGACATGATTGCTATTTACGTCAATCGGATGTTTCCACATGAAACTGCAACCACCGCACTTTGCTGACTCGACGCCTCGTGTCTTCGGTCACCTACCCCTGTCTCGCTGACGCCGCAGCACATTTTACTCAATTTTGCAATCGACTATCAAATTGTAATTAATAAGTGAATAATATAATTTCGACACTTCGGTACTAGCATCGTCCAAGTCTAGACATAAGATTTAGCCTAAGTTAATATTGTAATTTTCGAATAATTAAATCATTATTCAAGTAATTTCGGTTTTTTTTAAGTCCTTCGGCTGCCACTTCCATAATTCACGTGTTTCGGGTTTCGTAAATACAAAAAATATCGTTGTGTATGTATTTAGCTTGCATGCGAAACATATGTATGTTTGGCAACAGTTTATATTATTATGATGAGTTTACTATTGTTTATTTGCATTATCTTTTTATGGCCAAATTAACGTTTCTATTGATAACATTATTATAAACTCAATACAAAAGAACTTCGAACGCATGATGAAACAACTCCTTAGATATAATGTTCTTCAAATAAAAAATAATATAGGATTATTTTTATATTTGTTTAGGTAATAGTTTTTCCATTCCAAAATGCAGAAGTTTTATTATTTTTTGTAAGTTTGCAACTTTTATTTTATTGCAATGATATTTGTTCTAGAAATATTTGTACATTAATTTTTAGACCGAAAATGTAGTGAAAGTTAATCGCATAACTTAAGTAAAATAACTTTAAGACCTTAATATTCCAGTTCCTATTTACAAAATTCATGAAAAAAAACTTATACATAGTTCTGGTCGTTTCACTACCTAATGTAAACATATGGTGAACATATCATAAGTGCAAGCAAAGCACTTAATCTTCTATTAAGAAAAACATGCTTATATTTTGTGCTTTCAAAAAACAAGATATTGTTTTATCTTTTATGAAAGTTTCATTCATTTTTTACATAAGAAAAACCACTTTGTCGGTATCACAATGCGATCGTTTTGGTCATTAAACTTTTGCGGCCGGTATTCTTCCACCATCACGTTCGTGGCAAGCAAAGTCACTTTAAGGTTCTGTTTTCCTTAAACGGATTTTTTTTTTCAGTTAAACAAAGCGTTTACGATTTCGTGCCTTGTTTTCTCTTAAACGCTTAATTTAAATATATAAGCTAAGTATCTTTTCGGTGGTTGGACTCACGTTGTTGTAGCGATTCGAAAGACTGTAGTGAGATTTTGTCACCCAAAACTTTCACCCTGAAAAAGAAGCGTGGGATGCTGGGGCCTCTTTTTGCGAGGAGGACATGCATGCAAAGGAGACTGTGGAGAGGGAGAGAGAGTATGCTTCTCACTCCACTCGCACCAGAAGAGCAGCTGGGCGTCGAAGAGTGCTTTACGATCTCCGGCCACCAAAAGACAGGCATGTGGATGACAAAATTGGGACCATTTGTCGTCGCTCGAGCGCTAAGGCTCAAGGAGGGGATATGCAGCATGTATTTCTTAGCCATAGGTCGTGGTATCGGGTACACTTGGTGATGGCGTCCGCTAGTAATGGTGGGCTGATACCAGACGGGGGTGCGGCGAATGTACTAGTATCGGCCCCCGACTCAATGTAATTGAAGGAATAGTGGGATTTTGGTCTGGAGTCTCCTCGAGGATTAAAATAGGTGAATTGAACGTGGAGTTGTAGAGTGAGTTATCATTTCAGCTACTGCTAAGGGATTGACACTATTGACAGATCCCTTCACCTATCTTTTCCCTTGAAATTTTTACAAAACAGACCAGCACATCTTTAACAAGGTAATTTATCTAAAGTTTTCATAAATTAAAAGACTTAAAGGGTTTTAATAGTTTTAGCAATATTTGTGCCAGGTCATAAATGTTCTTTAATTATGTCTTATCTCATCGTGTCTTTAATAACTTCTTAAAACTTACTTAAGTTGTTACACATAGCCCCTTTTATTCATAAACGTTGCTTAAAATTAACTAATGATAAACGACTGTTTAACCATACATTTTTGACGTTTGCACGTCATGTAACTTTAATCATCGTTTATGAATAAACCTTTTAAATACTATTGTGTTTATTCATAAACGATGATTAAAGTTATGTGGCGTCTATGAATAGAGGAGTGTCTTTGAATAACTTTTTAAACACAAATTAGAAGCCAACACCCGTATTACTGCCATGCCAAAATGAAGAAACACATACGTAAAACAAACCGACTTTCGAAAATATGCAATCTGTTCGACACACAGACACCGTGAAGACACTTTCATATTAAATCACTCACCGGGTATCGCATACACTAGGACGAAGCTGAACGCGCCAAACAATTCCTTTTTTATCGAGTCCGGCCATTTCTCTGTACAGAACTCGATGCTGCGCTCGATCCAGACCTATGGGAAAAAAGTTGTGGTTTAAAATGGGAAAGGAAATCTTTATGCTGTTATCAGTTAAAAAATATACAAATCAGAACGTCAAATCTCGTATTTAAGAATGTGCAGAAATGTAGTCCAATCCAATCACAACAACATAATGTGAATAAGTTAACAAAAATGGAGGCAAAGTTGTTTTTTTTTTTTCATATTAAGACGGAAATCAGAATGTAAATATTTCTCAAAAATACGAGTTAGATTTTTTTTTAAATTATTAACTAGTGCTTGACCGCAACCCCGCCTGATGGTAAGCAGTGATGCAATCGTTGATGGTAAAGTGCACTAGTTTATTTATTCACTCTATAGAGCCTTGAACACATTTAAATTGTAGTCCAAGGGAAACACCGCCATTGGCAAATTGTTCCAGTCCACACAAAGTCCAAGTACACGGAGAGAGGAGCTTATAAAATAAAAATAAAAAACACATTCATAAGTGTAAGATTATTAAATTGTAGAAACAAATGATAAATTGAAACATTACATGATTTTTACTGCTTATTATGAAAAAAAATTTTTTTCTTTAACCATAAAATACAGTTCCTCATTTTTCATAGGAAGAATAGAATTTTAATCTTATAAATATTTTTCTTTTACCCAAGATACAAAAGCGGTGTCCTCCTAAAGAATTTATATTACGACCGTTGTCGGAACCATAACATTATGAATTGCGACTTTTCGCAGATAAAACAAGAATATATACATAACATAATCAGTGAATAATGTTTCCTCTCGGGGGACACATGCCTCCTCTCGGTAAGAGGGAGTGGGCCTTAATCCACCATGCGGGTCCAGTGTGGATTGGTAGATATCACATGTCTTCGAGTTTTTGGCTCTAGAATATGCCGATTTCCTTACGATTTTTTCCTTCATCTGTTTGAGGGCAGTCGTGATGTTTTTTTTTATATATTTAAATTATAAACTAGTGCATGACTGCAATCCCGCCTGATGGTAAGCAGTGATGCAATCGTTGATGGTAAAGCGCGCTAGTTTATTAAAAGCCTATTCACTTTAGCCAATGCCAAGCCAATTAACAATAGAAAACTGACACTTTGGTAAGTTTATTCCATTTATGTATGGATATTGTAATGTGATGGGTTTTGAAGTAATGAAAAACATATTATTATCTTTTACTTATTTATTTAGAGTGTTTTAAAATTACAGTATCAGATTTAAGCGTCCATTTGCAGAAATAACATCTAAAGACTCCACTTGTTTACATTTTAATAAAATACTTTTGGAACTAACCGTAAATATTAGTTTGTCCAACTAAAGCCACAGTGCTATTTCAGTCTTAAAGCATATAACATATGCAGATGGGTCTGGAAATAACAGTCACAAGGGAAATCTATAGAGACTGTATTTCGTGAAGGTAATATACTGAAACTGTCTGTACCTAACTTTATAGTATCTACCATTATAAATATATATATACATTTTTAAATATTATAAACTGGTGCTTGACTGCAATCCCGCCTGATGGTAAGCAGTGATGCAATCGTTGATGGAAAGCGCACTAGTTTATTAAGCCTATTCACTTCAAAAACTTAGGAATAGGAAGGATGACGGTAGTTGAGCAAGATGATGCAATGTTAAACCCAAGACCAACACGACCAACGATGCTGCGCCAGAGGGAAATTGATCTGGAGATTCTCCACGGCCAAACTCCCGACACAACAACATTTGGCGCATCGTACCCGGCACATATCGCAACACAACTGCTCAGACCCGTCCTCCGTACGGCTTCACCAGACATCATCCGGAACACGACGAACCGCTTGGCGGCAAGACCTTGTCTGGTGGGTGGTAACGACCGCCGGCGGCCGATGTAAGTAAGCGATTATAGTAAGTAGAGTCAATTTGTTTTTAAAAGTTGAAGCGTTAAGTAATCCTTCACCAAGAAGCTACAATTGGTTAAAAGGTATACAAATGAAACAAGGAAATTAATTCGCGGAAAAAAAGGTTATTTATTTCAAAATTCATTAGTATTGTTACTATGATGATTATATAATATTTCAATTTTATTTGGTCATGTGTGTAACCTTTATTATCCTTTTGAGTCGGATGGAGTTTTCTTTACGTATTATATGTATATATTTATATTTTTTGTTTTCAAGTACCCAGGACGATTTAGGTTATTAATTTTAAATTGATGCAAATCCAGGCACATCTGATTTGACTCTAGGAGTGACATTTAAGTGGGTTTAACATGTCTCGGACAGTCAACTTTACTGGCTGGCCCAACGTTACAATACGGTATAAAATCTAGCTGGCTCATTCAACCTAAAAGCGGCACCAACATAAAAGATAAATATTGTTTTTTTAACATCATCTTGAACATCCTAGCCGAAAAACAGTGTTGTGGTCAATATAATGAATTAAGCTACAATATATTATGTGATTATTATTTTTTTTCAATAAATGGGTATTAATTACTCCTTATATGTATATACAAAACGTTATGTCCATCGCTTGCTTGTTATTGAACAGATAAATTTAATTAAGGCAAAAGCATATAAAACACGACCGTATTAAACGCGCACAGACTGTAAAAGTAAGTGTGTTAATATGAGTATCCTTTTTAGTGCGTATTTATTCAGCGATACGCAGATGTCGCGTTCAATTTCCGAGTGAGTTTAACGTTATTGCTTTTTGCCAATTGCCAGTGCTTTGTATATTCATGTAGGTAGGATTTTTTATTAAACAGATAAATTTCGGGAATTGTTCCTTTTAGGATAACATATTTCTTCTGTTTCTTTTTTTATGTTATTCTAGTGGACTGCGATTCCGCTTGATGGTTTTTTTTTTAATGTGCCGTCTCTTTCTTCTTGCACGGCAAGAATCATTGTTTGCTTTTTTATATTTCCGCCAATTCTATTTTTTCCGCGCTTCATTCTTTTTTTTTTTGCGGCATTGGCCTTGTCTTTTATTTTCTGGGTCACTCTTTTCCCACGTCTTATTCTATTATTTTCTTAGTTATTCTTTTTTTTTTTCTTTTAAAATCATATTTACAGTTCCTTATATGCTAATCTTTTCTACTTATCTTACTTCTTGTTTCTATACATTACCATTCTCTTAAATAATTCTTACCGACGGCACAGTGCTCGGCTGTGTTGCCCTTGTCCTATTGCGCTTTATGCTTATTTTAGCAACTTTGAGGCACAACCGCTCCAGATACGGCCTGGAGTGTTTATCTGCCATGATTTTGGCGATGGATGTTTCTGTCAACTTTTTACCAGTACTTACTTCTAGGTCGTATCTGTCGCGGTTGTGCCTCGGGCATTCCAGCAACAAATGTTGGACTGTCTCCATGGCCTGTGTGTCACACACACAGGCTGGACTTTCCTTCAACTTAAATTTGTGCAGGTACGCGGCGAAGAGTTAGCAGTGTATAGGTGTGTACTAGTTTATTGTGCCTATTCACTCTAGCCTTGAAGACACTTAAATTATATTATTATTGGGTGGGAAGACCGTTGCAGGCAAATAATTGCTTCTTGATGTATACTAAATTCTCCGTGTCCACCTTGTGGTACTGGGCCTAGAATAGTATAGTGTCGTAAGAGGCGACTAAGGAAGTAAGACCATAAATAATGTCTTTATTTTACTGCAAAATTTATTTTACTAAAAAATATATTTTAATCGATAATAACTAAGTGTAGTACATTGCAAACGATAACAAACTTTGTGTACAAAATACAAGGTTTATAGTCAAGTTTTTTTTTTTTAATGATTATAAACTAGCGCTTGACCGCAATCCCGCCTGATGGTAAGCAGTGATGCGATCTTTGATGGTAAAGCGCGCTAGTTTATTAAGAGCCTATTCACTTTGGAAAACTGAGCGAATAGGAAGGAAGACGGCAGTTGAGCGAGGTGATGCAATGTTAAACCCAACAACACGACCAACGATGCTGCGCCAAAGGGAGATTGATCTGAAGATCCTCCACGACCAAACCCCCAACACAACAACATTAGGCGCATCGCACTCGGCACACATCGCAACACAAGTGCTCAATCGTGGCTTAGCCATGTGTTTTTGTAACTGATCCTTATTGTAGAGCTCGTTGATCGAAAGTAAAAAAGGAAATTATGTAAGGAATATCATAAGCAAGTGACTTTCTGTAACACTCTGAGAAAAATTTGATCAATCAAATCAGAATTTCTCCAGTGAAGACAAATCAATAAACTTATATCAAATAGATAAATTAATTTCCCAAGGGTAGCCACCGTGACCTCGGAGTTGTAGATCGTGCTTTAAACCCAAGGAGGCATTTCTACTCTCAAAGCGGCGAAGGAAAAAAATAAAATAGAATAAAACACTCCTTATTATGTACACCATATATGAAACAGCAAAAAAATACGGATTATTCCCTATCATCGAGAAAAGTTTTGTCTCACAGCAGTGCAGCACCATAGGCTGATTATGTAAATTAATTTTGTAGTTTGAAAATTAACAATATGAGACGCGACTACGTTTGCCAAATGATTTAATATTTAGGAAGACACCGCGTGACAGAATTCCATCACGCATGACGTGTAGGATTAGCTTCAAGCCCTTAGTACACGCATGTTTCTTTTGCCCTGAAAAACTACGTCACGTACATGTGGGCTCGGTCGCCAGTATTACATGGATCACTATTTGAAGTCGGTACAGGGACAGAGTTTTTTTACGACGCGAGCATATAAACCACTCTGTAGAAAAATCCTTATTGAAATCGTGCTTTGTATAAAAAGGCCGTATTCTAACCAGAAACAAATATATTTATATTCGCCAATAAGAGGTAGTGAAAATTCTTGATATATGTTATGGTGGCCTAGTGGTTAAAACACCATCCTCTCAAGTATGAGTGTGCGGGTTCGATTCCAGGTCAGGCAAGTACCAATGTAACTTATCTAAGTTATATGTACCAATGACTAATTAAAAGGTGCTGGAAAACATCTTGAGGAAACCTGGAATTTAAATCTAAAATCGCCAACCCGCATTGATCAAGAGTGGTGATTACGCTCAATCCTTCTCTGTATAAGAGGAAACCTGTGCCCAGCAGTGGGACGATAAAAGCTTGATGAAGATGATGATAATGATGATGGACGTTCTACGCTGGCGATGTCATTTATTTGAAGGATTTCTAAATCCATATTACTGACCACAAATTCTCTAATTAAATTACCTATAACATCGTGATATACTCTGGCATTGAGTTCAAAAGATGAAGATACGGTCAAACTTACACTTCAAAGGGTTATCTAGTTTAATAACTCTGAACAGAAAGTCTCAGCTCATAATTTATTACTCAAGAAGCCATCTGCGTCAGTACTCGGATGAACTTTAAATTAGATTTTCATTAAATTAATTATGTCAAAGGTTGAGTGAAAGCTAAACGCAGAAATAATATTATGTCGTTTGTAATACTTACTTCGGCAATTAGCAGACCATTAACGTTTACGTTGAATGTTTATGCAAAATTTTCAAATATTTTCCAAGAATACAACGACGGAATTACTAGCTTTAAGTAAAATGAACCTCTACAAAAGTAAAATGAACCTCAAAATATCCAGTCATACCCAAATACTACCCATAGAACGAAGTGCACTCATCGCCTGGAATCCTGCCCATACTCTAACCGAATAAGCCGTAAAGACATTATGTACTCATAAATGTTCAAGTTCATACTTGAACATTGACAAAAACCATCACAACAGCAGCAGTTACTTCTTCGTTGTTAACGCAACTACGATCCGTACGAAGCGTTTCGCCTCCTTTTTTATACCGCGTACATTGAGGGTCAATTTGCCAGCGGCAACAACAATTTGAGTATATTCAAGGCTAGAGTGAATACTCTTAGTGAACTAGCGCGCTTTACCATCAACGATTGCATCACTGTTTAAATCAGGCGAAAGCGCTAGTTTCTAATATATATAAAAATAATTGAATTGTAATGAAGGTATGAATAAAATATGCAAATTGTATAAAATTTCAAATGTTTTTATAAGGAGTGTCAAAAGTTCTGCAGATGACCACCAATGTCAAAACAACGTATAAAACAACGTATTCAATCTATTGCATTCATCAGCGAGTGGTTAAAAAATTGGCTGTCTGTAGAACTCCGTCTACTGCCGATATTTGAACGTGATAACGTCTATTACATGGTAATTTTTTCTGGGTGCAATGAAATTATTTAAAATAAAGTAATGTATAACATTTATATTTTTATTTAATAGTTTGTTTAAATTTTCTAAAAAATAAAAAAAAAGCAAAAAGAAAAAGAAAAATTAAAAAGGAAAAATTTAAAAATTAAAAAGAATAAAAAACGTCCGTTGCCGTCAGGAATCGATCCGCGGCACCTCTTGAGTGAGTCGATATTAATCCGAGCGTTTCACCACTCGGCTATCAATGCTTTAATCATGTATGCGAAAAACTGCTACTAATTGTTTACAACCGTGCTTTTAGGTAAATAATATTGCACTCTAAAGCTACAAGGCTAAGGTTAGTTTTAGTAGGCGTGGACTCCGTGTAGCGTCAGATTCGGCCGTTACGCAGTTTTCGCGAATGACTCCCAGCATACCGATTTCATAGACGTTATCACGTCAAAACATTTCTATAATTAATATATAAATCTGAAGAGTTTGTTTATTTGTTTGAATGTGCTAATCTCAGGAACTACTGGTCCGAGTTGAAAAATTCTTTTGAGTTTGATAGCCCATTAACCCAGAAAGGCTTTAAGGCCTAAAGCCGTTCGTCTCACGCGAACAAAGTTGCAAAAGGTCGCTAGTAGAAGCATAAAAACAATTAATTTTATGCTTCCTTCGCTGTACACTTAAGTAGAGTTCACTCCGTCGTGGCAAAATTGGTCATGCCATGTATTTCTATAATAAACTCACTTAGAACGGTAAGCCATCGTCTCGATTATCCCACCCGTGGGGATAGCACCTGTGTGTTACTGCTAATACCTTAAACACTACCCACCTTAACGTACCAACCTCCATGTTACCAACTTACAGCAACAGCATAGCTACGCAGCTACGCGGTACTACGTCTCCTAATTGCTTATTAAAAATATTTAGTTTAACAAATGTATCCTATAAATGTTGATCATTAAATTGTTCTGAGATAGTATTCTCAGCATTATCGTTGAAGAAAGTAAAAGCTGCCATAAGTTATAATCTAAGAAAGTTGAATTAAGTCGGAGTGTAACCTAACAACTAAGCTTTCTTGTACAAAGGTCTTAACGTAGAATTTTGTGGTGAGCCTTTTTGCTTACTTGTGTTTTTCTTGCAAACAGTTAATCTTGCTGCTTAACTAAAATTCTGTTTGTAACCTTCTGAATGTTCAGGAGTTGGAAAGTAAATCTTTATAAAAGGATTTTCATTATTAATACAACATGCTATGATGTTATTTTTGATTATTTATTTCATGATTGTTGATTTAGTTGTATAAAGTTACATGTTATTTTAAATGAACAGACAGCCGTGCTCCTGGGGAGTTAAGCGTTTTGGGGGGCTGTTTTATCTAATATTGACGTTCAAAAAGTGCTGATTCTCAGGCTAATTTGAATAAATGACTTTTGATTTGAATTGAAATTAATTTTTCTATACATTTTTATCATTAATATGATGTAATTAATTAGATACTTATTACTTATTTAGTAGCACTCATTATCATATTTTCTTTGTTAATATGTGGATATTATAGTGGGCGACAATATTGCTAATGTTATAAATTATCCTTCTTGTCTATGTGTTTAAATAAATAAATATATACGGACAAATCACACAGATTGAGCTAGCCCCAAAGTAAGTTCGAGACTTGTGTTATGGGATACTAACTCAACGATATTATATTTATAATAGATACAGATATAGATAAACATCCAAGACCCAGGCCAATCAGGAAAAGATCGTTTTCCATCATGACCTAGCAGGGGATCGAACCCGGGGCCTCCACGTCGCAGGCAGGCGTGTTGACCGCTGCGCCACGGAGGACGTTGTTGCTGTTTATTTTCCCTAAATAAATAAATATTCTAAGAATGCATACTGAAATAATAATTATTATTTTTATTGATTATTTATTTATGGCTATTTTTTTAAGATTCCCGAAGAGATTAATTAATTTAAAAAAAGCCGGCCATTTACGAGTCGGACTAGCTTACGAAGGGTTCTGTACCATCATTAGATAAACAACTGACAAAAAACAGTTTTTAGTATTTTGTTGTTAGCCGCAATAAAAATATATAATCCGTGAACATTTCAACTGGTTTGATATCATGGTTCATGGAAACAGCCTGGTGACAGACAGGCAGAACTGAATCTTAGTAAATAGGATCCCGTTTTTACCCTTTGGGTACAGAAACCTGAAAAACAACGTCCTCAGTTTAGAATAGACAGAATCTGTTGACCTTTATCAAATCCACAACATTATGTTTGAGGCCACGATCCGCCCATTTCTCTTCTAAACCACATAACTTCTAACGGAACGTCGACCACATTCAGGAACAACACAACGTGACTTTGTCTCAGAATTTAGGTCATATCTCATAAAATTGACTTATGTGTTATATTATGTGGGAAGATGCGTTTTCTACCCACACAGATGGCCTTTCAACAGAGCACAATATAAAATAGTTTAAATTGCTTAAGCTGCAAAATTGGCCTTATTTCTTATAAAGCACTAAGTATATTTAACATTTATGACGGCTAGTTTTGGAGGATTTTCTACGAACAAAACATTTATCAAAAGAAAAGACCGACTTTCACAAAATTGCAGGAGATTTCAAATTTATATGTCTTACAATTTTTGAATTATACATTATTCTGTTAACTATATTACTTCAATTATCATGGCGAATCAACAAAAATTTATTTCGTTTTCTCTAGTTTAATTTAAATATTTTATTAAACGATTTATAACGACTTTCAAACTTAGACAAACGTCAAATTAGTTCTAAAAAGCTGTCAGGGACACTGGTGTTTGCAATATGAATAATTATTATTGCAAATCGATTTTACATTAGGCAGAACAAACAACTTTATTTTTTGAATCCACAATCGTACAATCTATTTTCGTCAATAAAGATGGTTGCTTTCCTTCCTAATTTAGCGTAAAAATGTAATAACGTATAGACGGTCACGTTTTCCTAAAACTACCTGCAATCTATGCACACAAAATTTCGCTCTTTTAATCAATTTAAAAATATAAATAATCCGAGTTATATAGTTATGATATCATTGAGTTAGATCACACGAGCAGCAATGGCGTCAAGCGATTAGGAACGCGAGATGCGCTAGAATTGGACTCCAGGTTTCCCAATTAAATGATCATATAATTAAGTAAGTAGTCTTTGTAATTACTCTGGCTAATAAATCTTATTAAATTAAAACTTTACTAAGATTGGTATCATTTTACTTGTGCAGTTGAGACTCCGCATTCATATGATACGTATTGTGATACGGTGCCAATAAAATCTACAAACGCAAAAGCAACTACATATATCCGACACGTTCGACGTTTCTCGATATTTTCGCTCTACTGGACATGTTAACATTGTACAGCTCGGTATTTTGTTGAGCTTGTTAAGTCATGTTAGGTTGCAGCTATCGATAGCCTGCATTCTAAATAACACACTAAAACGTGTTGCTGGTTTTAGGTGGAGTTCGGATTTTGTGTATCGATATAAGCCGGATATATCAAATATATTGCATTCGAGAGCACGTTCCTCACAAAGAGTTAAAATCGAAACATTTTTGAATTTATTTTACAATGTCACTATGACAGATATAATGAAATTGATTTTCGTAATTGCACCTACCACTGCTTTGCTCTGCATCACCTAAAGGTTGACTGGTAAATAAAGGTTATGGGATTAAGTCCGCCTCCGTATGTGTGTGTGCTTGAAGTAGGTATAAAATAAATCTTTATGGATTGTAAACATGAAAGTTTGTATGGATGGGTCAATGGATGGATGTTTTTTCTTTTTATAATTATAAACTAGTGCCTGACCGCAATCCCGCCTGATGATAAGTTGATGGTAAAGCGCGCTAGTTTATTAAGAGCCTATTCACTCAAAAAACTGAGTGAATAGGAAGGAAGATGGCAGTTAAGCGACGTGATGCAATATTAAACTCAACAACACGAGCAATAATGCTGCACCAGAGGGTGATTGATCTAGAAACCCTCCACGACCAAACTCCCGACACAAAATCATTTGGCGCATCGTACCCGGAACACATCGCAACACAACTGCACAGACCTGTCCTCCGTACGGCTTCACCAGACATTATGCCGGAACACTACGAATCATTTAGCGGCAAGACTTTGTCTAGTGGGTGGTAACTTCTGGTTGTTACTCTTTCACGCAAAATGTATCAAACGGATTTCGATGACATTTAAGACACAGATCATTTATGACCACAATTAACATTTTTGTACAAAGCACAGGTCCATTCGTGTGTGGAATACTACAGCCATATTTGGGCTGGTGCTGCAAAGTGTCACCTGGCCACTTTCGATTCAGTGAAGGGGCTTGCGAAGAGGCTGATTGGCGACCCTGATTTAAGTCGAAGCGGTCTACAAAGTCTAGAGCACAGGCGTAGATTATCCAGCCTTTCTATAGGATGCATTTTGGTGAGTGTGCGAGGGAACTGCCTGATTTAATTCCCCCATCTCCGTTCCATCATCAGACGACCATCGTACGGTGAGTTTCCACCCTTACGTTGTTAATACCACTACGATCCAGATGAAGCGTTTCGCCTCCTCTTTTATACCGCGTACATCGAGGGACTAGAACAATTTGCCAGCGGCGGTGTTTCCGTCGGACTACAATTTGAGTGTCTTAAAGGCTAGAGTGAATAGGCTCTTAATTAGGTAGGTATTAATACATTTCTAACAACATTTGTTCGAAATAATACACTTTGGTTAATATACCTATATTCTACTCACCATGAGATAAAACCGAAGTTATTTTTCCTATACATTGTTATTTTCACGTTTAAAATGAAGCTCGTAGTTCAAAAAGATGATATACACCGCTCTGATACGAAAAATCTAGTAAGGGTGACTTTGACAACTAAATGCATGTTTAAATCTATATAATCTTATGCTGACCTCAAAATTGCATAAAAACGTAAGGCAATTTTAATACGCAGGCTACCTTCAGGCTTTTCCCCTCTTTGACAGTACTTAAAAAATAAATCCCTTATTACAAAACATGGGTTTTATCTAGATCAAGTTTAAACCACCTAAATGGTTACTGAATTATGCACCTAACCATTATAGAAATACAATTCTTAATACAAAAATGACAGCATAGGTCTACTAGGTACTAAGTTGTCACCTTTGTATTAAGAACTTGACTTAACCTCAATAAAGGTCGCAGTACAAATACTGACTCAACGATTAAGTCAGTTACATTTCGTTTTGTAATAAGCGTTTGTATCGTAGAATACTGTAATCAAATAAACAGTTTAGTAGGAAATAGGTACTAATGCCTAAAACTACAACACAACTAAAACCTACTAAACTGTTTGCATCTAGGTAACTGTTTGCATCTAGGTAGAATCTGACGTGTCACAAGTGCTCATGTTGATCTATAAAAAATCATCATCATCATTTTAGTCGAAAGACGTCCACTGCTGGACATAGGCCTCCCCCAAGGCTCTCCACGACGACCGGTCCTGCGCCTCCCGCATCCAGCGGTTTCCCGCGACCTTCACCAGGTTGTCGGTCTACCTTGTCGGAGGCCTACCCACGCTACGTCTTCCGGTGCGTGGTCGCCACTCGAGAACCCGTCGGCCCCATCGGGCATCGGTCCTACGGGCAATGTGTCCAGCCCACTGCCACTTTAGTGTTGCAATTCTTCGGGCTATGTCGGTTACTCTCGTTCTTCTGCGGATCTCCTCATTCCTGATTCGATCGCGCAGTGAAACCCCAAGCATAGCCCTCTCCATTGCCCTTTGAGTGACTTTGAGCCTTCGTATAAGGCCCATTGTTAGCGACCATGTCTCAATTCCATAAGTCATCACTGGCAACACACACTGGTCGAAGACTTTTGTCTTGAAACACTGCGGTATTTTGGACGAGAAGATTGTACGTAGCTTCCCGAAAGCAGCCTATAAAAAATAACAATATGTTAATCTGAATATTCTGCGACTCAATCCCGTCAGGCAATTAACTTTGTGTAAATAACAATATTTTATCACCACTGCTTTCAAAATGGTGAACAAAAATATGGCGAAGAAACCGGCATGTCCTAGAGACAAAACTTCAAAGATATATGACATCTACCACCCCGCAATAGACTACGGCCTCGCTCGTACGCTAGTGCTCGCGTGGTAGACTACGGCCCACTCCCTCTCACTGACGGGAGGCCTGTGTCCCCACTGTGGGAACAATATACTCTGATTATTCTGCAACTTTGCAAAATTTTGAAAGTTTGACCAATAAATATTGGCATACTCATATACACACATCATATTTCACATCACATTTTGCACATCATATTTTGAAATTTTTTCGATCTAATTCAAGTTGATAGATCTTAGCTCATATTTCTTAACTAGACATCGCAAGAGCTACAAAGTATCAGATTCTAAAAACGACTACCTACTGATGAAACACGAAAAATTCCCGATACATAATTTAAACCTCAAGGATAACATTATTTATAAATTTCGTTCCAGATATTCCGAGTGATCTTGTAAATTGAACGTTCGAGGGCATTCGATGTGAAGTTTCAAGCTTACTCTTTGCTCCGTATTTATGACTTTAGTACTTGAAGTTGAACAACTTTTCGAGAACTGAAATCTAATTTTTATGTCAATACTTATGATTTTTGTCTACCCAAGTTAATTATTTTAAATATAAGACCGTGGATTAATTTATTATTTATTCTCTCTGCACAAAGTTGATTTATAATTAGGTAGTGGATAAAAAAAAAAGTATCACCTGAATGTCACATTTATGAGAGACTGGTGCCTGAGAAAAACCTTTGTCACAGGTGAATATTGATTTACAAATATTTTCTAATAGCTGTTCATGTGAATCAAAATAGACAGTTCAATACTCTACTAAAAAAAAAAAAAGGTTTTGCACATGTTAAGTGCCAATTCAAATCAACAATGTCAACCAATCACAGCATTAGAACAATCCGTCACCGTTATATCATCTCTGACAACCGCAACTTAACAGCAACGTTGTTGTGACTGCGAGTGTTTGAAGATACTCTAGGCTAATAACTTTCATTATTCCTAATTGCGATAGTATTAAAGTTGCCCCTCTTACCGGACGGCGAGCAGCCCAATGCTCTTTACCCGTAAGCCCGAGCCTGCAGTGGCCTTAAAAGATGCACCTACTAAGCAGTGTTCGAAGGATGCAAGAATACTTTAATTTTATATTGTATTACATTGATTATAACATTTCTTTTTTTTTTCGAACTGCACTTGCGTTCTTCCACTAATCGCACTGATATTTTGATGTCTGCTTATCGATGGCACAATTAACGGATAGCACCAGAAAACAGTTTGTAGTGAAGTGCATGTCAAACTGTAAAGGGATCAGCTATTATAGGTAATTTCTTTTTTTTTTTTTAAGTTTGCCCTACACTTGGAACTACTCCTGTATTGTGGGTGCGTTTACAAAAACATAAACTCACATACACAAACAACTAAACCCAGAACAATTACTTGTAGCGCTTAAAGCGGTATTATAAAGTATATTGTCCGAAGCAATAAACCTCTGTCGTGATATTGAGATTATTTCTCATCAACGTCGTTTATACGTAAACCACCATGAGGCCGTTCTTGGAATATAATTTTAAAAGCTTATATACCAAACTCTCTCTTAATTACACACCTTCTCCTCATTACCTTATCAAACCTCATTTGTTAAAATAATGTAATTTTGTTTACAGTGAACTCACTATAAAACATATTTTATAATGAATTTACCAGGATAACGAAAGGAAAACAAACCTTGAGGAAACTTTGTGATACTAATCATATTAATGTTTTCATAAAACAGTTTGAGGGCGATACCTAATGATGTTAAGCTCATTATCCACACGTTTTTCTTGCCGTCAAAACCAACGTCTTGTTCGCTCTGTGTAGGCATGGTCGGCATTGTTATAGGGATCACTATGGAAGCTTATTAACGAACAGGTTTTTTCTACTGAAAAAATGTTTCCTAACGGCCCTACAATGCTTAACTACTTCTTCAGAGAAATATTATTCAAAAAACTCTTCTTCTCATCATTATTTCTAACTTAAGATCTGAATATGAAAATAAAAAAAAAACATAAAGAAAAATATTTTCTATTCAGCTTCCATTACCAGATTTTTTTTTCGCTCAGTTATATTTTGGTTTGCTTGCTGTAGGTATACGTGTTGTTGATTAAGCTGTTTACCAGCAAACATAGGTACCTAATATAATATTTTTGCATATCTCGGGGCCTTAGAACCCCGGTCCGTTTAGTAGGCATTCGAAAGGCCAAAGTCTCTCAGAGGACCGTTAGACTCGTGCCAGTAAAGGTAATGAATCGCTTAAAATATAATTATTACTAATTTAGCATAATAGCGTAGTCAAACAGACTACGTTGTAGAAGAACCATATGATCCTGCGAGCCCCGGCGTATGTGTGAGATGGAATACATGGGTGATTTTTCTTTATTAAGAGTCTGACAGACCCCATGAACACCCATTCTAGGGCGGTGGACTTCTATGAGCATTTTTAATCACAGGAAAAAAAAGATGCTTGTCCTGAAAACCTTCAGAAATGAAACTACTTGACCTTTTAGCATCGCCCCTTTTTTTTCAACGGAACCGTATTATTAATAATACTTCATTATATGATCTCTGGTTCATCTCTGTTACAATAAAATACTCTTTACGACTGAGTCAGTCCCACTACCAACTTGCTAACTGGTTAATACTGAATGAGGGTAATTTTCGACAGAAACCTTTATGTTCCTCACCTTTAAAGAAATAGAACTAGGAAGTCCATATCGTCGACGTCAACTTCTGGATCCAGGCGTCGCTCAAGCATTTGCAGTTCTACCAGTTTCTCACATTCTACGGATTCCTGCGGCATTCAAAAGGTCGTTTATCCAACTTATGGGAACCTTTCCAACGCTGTTTAAAGTCACGGTTGCCACTCTAAAACCAGTAGGAATCAAAGGCCATCTGAGACTAATGTGCCGTTCCCACTGCCACTTAAGTTTGGAAAATGTACGATCTATTTCTGTTACCTCAGTTCTCCAAGCATAGTCCTCTTCACTGCCGAATGAGTGGCTTCGTATCATTACATTATAGTTATATTAAACAATCAGAGGGAATCTCCAAAAGAATTCGTTTGTCAATTAATAACATCATGAAAATGCTTCTAAGTATGGTCATAGTATTTTCTATAAAATAAATCCATTGGTTTAAACTCAAATACTGCGATTTACTATTCCTGATATTTTGGAATTGCAGTAAATTCGTTCGTCCACATTTTATCTCGAGCATCCGGCCACCTTCGTTTATAGCTGCCGATTCAGCTATAAATTTTGAAAGTTTGTGCAAAACGCCGGAGCCAAATATTTATTGTAAGTACTACAATATTGTGTGTTGCATAACTGTAATATTAAGGATAAACTGTTTACTCCATATTTTGACCGAAAATGTGTACACACTTTTTTCGTCGCTACGATGAATTTTACTGTCGTAGTTTATAGTTATTAAATATGAATGAATGGGTTTGATTTCTATAAATAATAAAAATATAATTATCACCCCTAAAAGCACAGCCGTTCGAAAGCTAATCAACGTTTCTATTGTAAATTGGAATATCTATTTCACAAAGAAATTTAGCAATAGACGTTATTTTATTCAAAATGCTACCTTAGAAGACCACAAGACGTTTGGCTTAGTTGTTAACATCACTACGATCCGGACAAAGCGTTTCGTTTCCTCTTTTATACCACGTACATCAAGGAACTGGAACAATTTGCCAGCGGTGGTGTTCTCGTCGGACTATAATTTTAGTGTCTTCAAGGCTAGATTGAATAGGCTCATAATAGACTAGTGTGCTTTACCATCAACGATTGCATCACTGCTTACCATCAGGCGGAATTGCGGTCAAGCGCTAGTTTATAATTTATAGAAAAAAAGATCAAAGCAAAATTTAAATTAGTATGCCCAAAAATATTACTACCCAATATTTGTTCCCACATAAGTGTGCTGACCGTTCCATCACTAACAGAACTGATGTCACTTGGAAAAATGGCACTCTACTATGGAACTGAACTGTACACGTCTGCTGTAATCAAATGAAATTTTACCAAATGTTATGCCCCGATAGATCCTTCTTAACCGCAACCCATAGCGCGGCAGGCCCAGGCACGGTGGGATGGACCCCTACAAATAATTGGTCCTAAGCAGCATTGATCAAAGACAAGTGAAGAGAAGGCAGGGTGGCGTTTGCCCCGCAGTGGAACATTACTGGGCAAAGTTGTGAATGCTGTCAGTTTTAAATTAAATTGCTCGCTTTTGCAAGTAATCAGTAATTATATTTTTAACGTGAACGACAAATTATATCCTAATCTGTTCTGATATTATAATCTACTAAACTACTACAAAAATCTTCTAGCCTAAACTATTATCTGAGGTCAAAACTATATTGTTTGATTTGAGTTGACAGTGGGATAAAGTTGATCTCAAAATATTTTACTTTTTTTGGAACGCATAAGATACTAAAAACATAATAAGTTTCTCCCGAAAGTAAGTTAGTCTAAAAATTGAAACAGTTTGCTTACGCAACAGAAATTTGTTTCATCGAAAAAGGCGGGATATTTGAATAGAATGAAACGGTCATAATAGAAATCGGGTCTATTGTTCCAGACAGTATATGTAAAATGAATATTTTTCGGGCGCGTAAGTACGTTGACAGCAAATCCACGATTTAATCCTTTCATTCTATTTTCAGTTGACCTACCCATTCCCTACAGAACTTGTAACATAAAACACAATCCTTGTTATCTACCAAATCCCACTCGAGTAGACCTAAGCTTATGAAATAAGTCTCCGGCCACAAAAAACGTTTGCATTCATGATATTATTACAACATAGTTTTGCAAGCAGAATGTTGGCAATCTTACTTACATAAATATATTCTGAAAAGCAAGCAATAAACAGAATATTGCTTGCTTTTTTTGGCTCTGTAAAAGATTACACTCAAATCCACAATAATTTTTTGACCAGTAAGAGTTGTTTACTTTTTTGGAGTAGTTAATTTTGGTTTCTTTTTTTTTTAATTAAAATATAAACCAGCGCTTGACCGCAATCCCGCCTGATGGTAAGCAGTGACGCAATCGTTGATGGTAAAGCGCACTAGTTTATTAAGAGCCTATTCACTCTAGCCTTGAAGACACTCAAATTGTAGTCCGACGGAAACACCGCCGCCGGCAGATTGTTCCAGTCCCTCGATGTACGTGGTATAAAGGACGAGGCGAAACGCTTCGTCCGGATCGTAGAGGTGTTAACAACATAAGGGTGGAAACTCGCCGTACGACGGGTCGTCTGATGGTGGAACGGAGATGGGGGAATTAAATCGTGCAATTCCCTCGCACACTCCCCAGAATGTATCCTATAGAACACCGAAAGCATAGCAGCAGCATATCTGGAGTTCTGTGAGACGGGCGTACCAATTTTTCTAATATTCTATAACTAATGCAAATCACCGATGGACGTTTTATATTAAATTTAGATGAGTAAGTATAAAACTGGAATAAAAGAAGCTTTTATTATTATTATTAAGTATAAAACTGTGAAGAAAATGCCAAAATTCTAGCAAAAATTAAAGAGAACAAAATAAATACTGGCTAAATAGAAAAATATACATATTTTTATGATTTTGGGGACCATTTTTAGCTTGTGTTTTTCTAATAATATTGAGGTCCACATAATATTTATTATGCTTATAATAACCTCAAGATGTACAAACTATAAGGGCGATACTCGAAGTTGCCGCACGTGACAAGATTAGAACAAAGAAATCTTTATAAGACCTTAACAAAGTTACTGATAATTCTCTAAAGATTACCAAGTTCAAGTACGCTTGTTATTTTGTAATTTTCAATTTCGTAACATTATGGAGCTATATGTAAAATTAATTCGTTTAATTAACTATTTACATCTTGATTTCGAGACCAACAACAAATTTTCCTTTAACAATTTTGCGTGTGAGCGCGCTTGTAATTGCATTATCTCTGGTGAGAGGTTTTGTTTCTATCAAGGGAAGATTTCTTTTGACAATCTTTTTCCTTCGGTATGTTTTCATGTTTGTCTATGTAAATCTTTATTTTTTCTAGAGTAATAGATTTTTCATATTTATTTCGAAAGTTCAGTCCTGGTTTCATCATCACCATCAACCTTTTTGTTTATCGTCTCTCTGCTGGGCACAAGTCTCCTTTCATACAGAGAAGGATTGAGCGTAATCACCACGCTTGCTCAGTGCAGGTTGGCGATTTCAGACTTAAAGTCCAGGTTTCCTCAAGATGTTTTCCTTCAGCTTAAAATCAGTCAGTTGTGTCTAAGATATACTTAGAAAGTACATATAATTTAGAAAAATTACATTGAGACTTGCCTGACCTGGAATCGAATCCGCACACATACTTGAGAGGCTAGTGTTCACTAGGCCACCACGAGTACGGTTTACACGTATCATCATCATCATCAACAACCTTTTTATCGCCCTACTACTGGGCATAGGTCTCTTCTCATACAGAGAAGGATTGAGCGTAATCACCACGCTTGCTCAATGCGGGTTGGCGATTTCAGACTTATAAAGTCCAGGTTTCCTCAAGATGTTTTCCTTCACCTTCAGTCATTGGTGTTCAAGATATACTTAGAAAGTACATATAACTTTAGAAAAGTTACATTGGTACTTGCCTGAAATGGAATCGAACCCGTGCTCTCATACTTGATAGGCTAGTGTTCACTAGATCACCACGACTACGGTTTACGCGTATAAACAGCTATAATCTGAATTTCGACATTTTGACGTGTTTCCATAGTAGATCATCCGTTATACACATTTTGGCTATGCTTTCTACAGCTTTTTATTGAACGATGTTTGCCTTCAAAACTATTGTTTTTGACAATGCTCTGTTTTATTAGTAAATTTTGTTAGTGAAAACGGCATAAAAACAAATCAGTTTGCGATAATTCATCATCATTCATTTGCCCTTATCTGAATATACTCGGTGTCGGCGCAACATGTCTTTTTCTTTCACACCTCTATATTAATTAGTTTTCCTTTCGATAGTTGCCCACTTTCTTGCCATAATGTGATATTTTATACTAGTATTACTGATTTTTCTGTTCATTTTATTTTGTAAATTAGTGAATAAAATAATGTCCATATAGTCTGTTGTATTATTTATTAGAATTTAAGTAGTGGATATATATGACTAGCGACTTCGTTCGCGTGGAGTTAGTTATTCTCCGCTCCTGTTGATTGCAGCGTGATGTTATGTAGTCTAAAGCCTTCCTGGATTAATGGGCTATCCAAAGAAAAAATAATTTTTCAAATCGGACCGGTAGTTCCTGTAATTAGCGCGTTCAAACAAACTCTTCAGCTTTATATATTAGTATAGATAGGTTTTATAACGACGTGGACATTATCAACATCTCACAGTATTAAACTGAGATATTTAAAGTTCCTTTTTTGGCATCGCCATGAATTTTTTCGGTTAATTTTGATGTAATTTTGTTACTGGTACTTTTTACTGTTTGTACTTCCGCTGTGAGTTTTAAATAAAATATTTTTTGGAGGTCTTCTAACCTAACCCTCTAAACTCTGGGAAACATTTTTTGAACGCTTTTTTTTTGTAATAACAAGCTACCTTTGCGTGCATACCATATAAAGTTAACCGCACGAATACATTTCATGAAAATATACACCCTCCTACGATTCAAGCATTTTAAAATTCACATACATCCTACAAAGGTTAAACGTCAGAAAGTCTCAGTTGATCTTTACACGCTAATTTATATAATTATGTATCTTTTTAGTAGAGGATACAATAAGAATTGACCTTCACCCATCTGTTTATTCGATGTAACGTATTTTATATCAAATGTTATATATTAAATAATATATCTATCTACAGATGGGTAAAGCTCGTTCCTAATCGGATCTTAGACTATTATATTTATCGGTCCAAATGTGATTTATTTTGTCTTTTCTTTTACGCGTTGGATCTATACATGAGCAAGTTATTTGTATTAAGTGAGACATAACCTCGATGTATTTGATTATTGAGGAAAAAGTTATTGTGACGCCGTATGTATGTGATTTTTATCGTTTTTTTCCTGTTTACTGAAGTCGGTACGTTATTGTTAACATCGGTTGATGGCGACGTAGTGACAAATCAATAGATATTTTATTTGTAAATAATAAATATAGTGCGAGGTCAAAATAATGTAGAATCTCTAGTTAAATTTATTCTATGTAATTTCCAATTAGCGTTATTTCAAGTTAATCAAATATCAAACTTATTTTAGTGGTAATTAAATAATTTTCAAAGTGAGTGAGTATGTAATTAAAAAGTTATAAAAAAACATTAGAATACTCGTTATAATGTACACCATATAAATTACAGACTTATGAATAAATGAATTACAATTATTATTATAAATTAAAAACTTTGAAGACAAATTAATATTTAACAATAAAGTTATATTATCATAAAGTCATATCTGTTTATATGTTTGACGAGTATGTCGTAACGTATTATATTACAGTCGTAATGAAGACATGTGTTTGCAACAATACTACTATTATAAGATATATTGGTTTAGTTTTGTACATGGTACATAACATTTCTGTTAAACATAACAGTCTGTGTTCTTCGAAGGGTAGACAGATATCTAGTTCTCCCATAATAAGGATATAGGGTAGGCATCTAAAGTAAACACAGAGTAGGGATGAAGGGTTTGAAATCCTGAATTAATCTTGGATCTATAGTACGTACGACACCAGGTATGCCTTACTGATAAAGTTGTAAATCTATTAAATAAATCTGATAGACTGTACCATCTTTGATCTTGATCTGCTAACGTCTCCAGACTGCTACTTAAGAATTGTTGATGGAAAAACCTAATAAAACTATGCCCGACCTGGAAACTAAGCCTAGGTTTTTTTACATATATGTCTTGAGTTATTAATTTTATAGACTTTAAATGATAAAACGTGTAGCTACGTCATATAAATTGTTTGGTAGAGAGAATTAAACTCAAGCCTATCAAAAGATCTGGGTTAGCTTTGTAACCTCTCAGTCAAATGAAATTACAAAATGCGTGACACAAAGTATTTTCATATCTCCGCAGACTATGCAGTCATGCCCATTTCCTCTCTAAATCTAGTCGAAATTTTGGGTTCATAATAAAAACGACATAATATTAGGGCTCTTTGAATCACGGTTTTGTAGTTTTGAGAACATTGCCCGTTGTTTGACCATTAGATTAACTAAAAATTCATCAAAAAACATATTAAAAAAAATACATTAGGTATAAGTTTCAACAATTGGTTATTAAAAACTCCACCTAATGGTAAGTCCGAAGTTAACCTATTAAAAAATTAAGTTATTGTAGATTTAAATAGGTAGCTTATTGTTTTTATAGGATTGATTTTAAATAATCTTTAAGAACTTGGTTCTATTTAAGGGAATTAAAATATATCCAGATTCAAGTCATCATTGAAATTGCTGTCTATTTATTTATGACATTATTGGTACACAGTCTTTTAATATTCAAAATGTATATCCTTCTTTTTATATAAAAAAATAAATCCGAGCTGAAAGACTGCATTCAATTTCCATCGTGGGAAAACAAAATCTTGACAGCAAAATGACAACGGTGAGGACGACAGATGTGGAGAGGACAATGAAAGTGAATACAGACCTATGTATTTTCACCCACTTTGTTCGTGCCAACGTATTATTTTATACATTCTGTAGGCCCAGGAGATTTATGGACACAACTATTTCACTTCTCTCTAAGGACATTGTGGTTTTCCCTAAATGTGAGACCCACTTAACTCTAAGACTTCTTCAAAGAAAGAACCCTCTAAAGAGTTCTTAATAATATATTTTGGCTCAATAATAATTACAGTCTCGTGTAACAATAAATTTGACGAGAATTATGTAGATTTTTGTGTAGGGTTGAGGAAAATGGTTTATACAAATTGTTAAGCTATGCTTGCTACGATTGATCTGTGGGTAGGTAACCATAGTTACATACCAGAACCCCTCTGTGTCTAGAATAGCACGTTAAGTGATTGGTCCCTGCTGTCATGCATGGTTCTTTGACAATTGTTATGGGTAGTCAGGAGCCCGAAATTCAGACAACCTGTCTCACCAACCTGTATTACCCAGTCATCAGGTTGTAGAGGTTGTAGAGGCGCTTCTCCTGTGCAATAACAACTTACTGTGATCCCAACCCGCCTCCCAAGCGTGGGATTATGGCAATGCCCCCAGTAGAATGAGAGCCTTGGGGGAAGCCTTTGTTCAGCAGTGGACCTCTATAAGCTGAGAAGAAGAAGAAGAAGGTTGTAGAGGTCAGATAGGTGTCACTTCATGGTATTCAGCTGATTCGTCCGATGATAATACAATAAATACCCGTAAAATGACAACGAGAAACCGTATAGATGCATGTGTTATAGTAATTGCTACTATAATCTAATTCTAATTAATAACCCTGTATATTTGTACTGCCTCAGTTGCTCCTGAGGAATTGCCGATATAGATGAACGCGCCACTGGGCACAATATAGGCTGCATTTGTGTCCAGTCGGCTATGAACACTAATGAGCCTAATCAGTAACAAGTCATGTTATGTGCTCATCTAGTCAGATAATTATGTAAGAACTTATATTTTAAATCTCGAATTAATCAACATTTTTAAATTTTCAAATAATTAGTTTATTACAGAAAAGTAATTAATCTGTTTCAATTGCAAAAAAAAAACAGTTTATGAAACGACGAACGGGTTAAGAACCGTCTTCTGAAGTGATTGAAATAAAAAAAAATCAAAACCAAAGCATTTGTTTTCAAATAAACCAGTTACAGGCACTTTTGAATTGTCAGAAGGTCGGTCAGTCAGTAAGGTGAAGCTAGTCGCCCATTCCAAAGAGTAGGTACCTATGGAGAAGAACGGGCAAGAAACTCATGGACACTCTTTTAAATTATCAAGCTATTGATACAAATATTTGATTACATCATTCATTTTGAAATCAATCGTGTGAGAACGATGCAGAAATATATTGTACGCTGAGAGGGTCCATTATGAGAAAAAAAAACAACAATTCAGAAATTAAAATACGCCGTAGCAGCTAAGAGATGACCAGTCCCCTCTGACGGCGACCGTTCACGAACATGACGTATGGATCAGCATCATTCAGCTCAACCATATTGTAGGGAACCTAATGACCCAACACACACGCCACTACCAGCGAGACATTTGAGTGAGCATGACATACTCTTAACAGCCATAGCACAATCAAGTTAATAAAAGACTAACCCAACAAATAGATGCTTTACGGCAAGTAGATCGTGCTCACGCGTGTTCCATGCAATTATACAATACTAAGAAATTGAATCTACACAATGCAAAGACAGTTTGTCCAAGGTTCAGCAGCTCCAACGGTGTTCCCGAATGCTAAGTTTAGCTCCTGTGTAGCTGCACCAGTGCCGAATACCCCTGTCAGCGATGCAATTCCGTAACGTATAATATGCCAGACTACATAGTGTGTACTGGCATTGAGTTAAAAAAGACAAATAATTACAAATTTAAACTACAAGAGGAAAAATCAAAGAATAATCAGTGTAAGCATAGAAATCGGACGCAGCTCAAGCCCAAGCCTTTTTGTCGCCAATATAATCTCTAACACTATAAAATGCTTTCTGACACAACTTACGTTTAATGAAGGATTTGAATTTATTCAGGCTCAGATCTTGAACCACCTCTGGAAGTCTATTGTAAAAATGTATACATGGCATCTAAAAGAGCCACCTATTTTCTTGAGCCTTGTTGTAGGTACAATAAATTTGTGCTTGTTCCTAGTATGTATATTATAGACATCACTGTATTTTTTAAACAATTTTATATTTTTATGAGCATACAAAAGATTTTCATAAATATATTGAGACGGCACGGTCAGTACATTAATCTCTTTAAATTTTAAATTGGTGAAATAGATTGGCAAATTTCCTCATAATTGTTAACGAGTCTTGTTGACGAAGTTTTAGACCACAAATAGGTAAATTCTCATTGCTTCAGAAGAATGAATAAGTACGGGAGTCATGTTACCAATTAATATGATTGGCTTAGATGGATCAATCTAGAGATTGCGTTCAGTTAATGAATGATTGATCATTCTATACATTTGGACACCTCTGAGTGCTTTGGAAAATATGCAACAACAAAGAATAGGAAAAAGTATAGGTAAACGCTCAATAAAATTACCAGAAACCCTCTGGAAATAAAAAGGACAATGATTCTTGAACAACTATACAAAAAATAAAAGTGCATAAATACTCGACTTTTTTTTTAATAGTTATAAACTAGCACTTGACCGCATTCCCGCCTGATGGTAAGCAGTGGTGCGATCGTTGATGGTAAAGCGCGCTAGTTTATTAAGAGCCTATTCACTCAGAAAAACTGAGCGAATAGGAAGGAAGACGGCAGTTGAGCGAGGTGATGCAATGTTAAACCCAACAACACGACTAACGATGCTGCGCCAAAGGGAGATTGATCTGAAGACCCTCCACGACCAAACTCCCAACACAACAACATTAGGCGCATCGTACCCGGCACACATCGCAACACAACTGCTCAGACCCGTCCTCCGAACGGCTTCACCAGACATCATGCCGGAACACGACAAATCGCTTGGCGGCAAGGCTTTGTCTGGTGGGTGGTAACTTCTGCCGGCGGCCGATGTTATGGCCTACCACCGAGTGAAACTGACTTGCAAAGATAAAGAAAAATTATGTATCAAATAGAAATAATAATGAGCTTAAGCGTATGAGACGATGGATTACACCTACATACATACATTATGATTAATGAATTACCTGAGGGAATGATTGATCGTGTTCAGACTGAAACCACCTAAACGTGTCCTAAGCTAACAATATCAGTCGATGTGTCCATAGTTGTTGACGTAAGTTTGCTTACCTACCCCACTATTTAAACAATGTGTATCTAAATTAAAGCACATAATGAAAGTAGTTTGTTTAGAATCGTTTACTGAATTAATTTCTGTAGTTATCCAAATAAAAAAAATAATATCCCGACATTAATTGAGACTACTTCAATTACTGTCATACTTTTGCTGTACCGTCCATGTTTACAAAAAGAAGTACCTACCTATTATGCTAGACTTACGAGTATACATTTGCGGCTGAAGTCGAAGTCGTTGTGGCCTAGTGGTTAAAACACCAGCCTCTCAAATATGAGTGCGCGGGTACGATTTCAGGTCAGGCAACCAACCTACCCAATACCAATGTAACTTTCCTAAAGTTATATGTACTTTCTAAGTATATCTTGGACACCAATGACTGAAGGTGAAGGAAAAACATCTTGAGGAAACCTGGACTTTAATTAAGTCTGAAATCGCCAACCCGCATTGGGCAAGCGTGGTGATTACGCTCAATCCCTCTCTATATGAGAGGAGACCTGTGTCCAGCAGTGGGACGATAAAAAGGTTGATGATGATGATGATGATTTGCGACTGTATTTTTATCTCTCACAACAAATCTAACTCCATACATAACATAATCAGCTTATAATATTACCACTGTTGGAACACAGTCTCCTCTTAGGGAGAGGGAGTGGGCCATAATCTACCACGCTGGCCCAGTGCGTGTTTATAGACGTCACATGATAGTCTTAGAACTTTTTGGCTCTAGGATATGCCGGTTTCCTCACGACATTTTCCTTTACCGTTTTGGGAACAGTGGTGATGGAATAATTTACACAAAGTAATGCGCCTGACGGGGTTCGAACCTACGACCTACAATTTGTGAGTTACGGCCGACACTATAGGGCCACCGCTGCTACTAAGTAATTTAATAGAAATAACAATGTTTTTTTTTTTTAATAATTATAAACTAGCGTTTGACCGCAATCCCGCCTGATGGCGCGCTAGTTTATTAAGAGCCTATTCACTCAGAAAACCTGAGCGAATAGGAAGGAAGACGGCAGTTGAGCGAAGTGATGCAATGTTAAACCCAACAACACGACCAACGATGCTGCGCCAAAGGGAGATTGATCTGAAGACCCTCCACGACCAAACTCCCAACGCAACAATATTAGGCGCATCGTACCCGTCCTCCGTTCGGCTTCACCAGACATCATGCCGGAACACGACAAATCGCTTGGCGGCAAGACTTTGTCTGGTGGGTGGTAAATTCTGCCGGCGACCGATGTTATGGCCTACCACCGAAAAGTTTATACAAAATAATAGAAATTCAGTGTATGTATTGTGATTATATCATTGTTGGTGTTTGGTGGTGTGTGTTAATTCCGGGACATATGGTATATTTAATGCAAAGATTTTACAAAGGGTGACACAATGGGCGGTCTTATCGCTGAAAGCGATCTTTTACAGACAACCTTTGGATGGAATAGTAAGGGGAAGGAGAGAGAAATAATGTAGGTAGTCTACAGTGTACTATTTACAACCTACGGCTTAAATTAAAATTAATTATTTTGCAGTTTGTCAGAAGTCGTTTTTGTAGAAGCATCATGAATATAAAAGGGAGATACGGACATAGAAAAGAGAGGATTCTCCAAACAGATGGTTGTTGTGTATGGCGGGCAACTGCCCGCTGATTCTTGTCGGGGCGTTGTATGTATATATGCCAACTCTGTTTACGCGATGCAGACTTGCGTGATGGTACCTAATATGACATATTCTTTGCATGAGGCGTGGTAGTTACCGTCATATTATTATTTTTTTATATTTTGGATGAAAAAAGTAAATAATAAATTAAGCTAGAAAAAAAAAATACCAAGTAGCATGCCAATTATGAAAAAAAAAATTATAGATAATATTATGTACTCTTAACTAAAAAACGTATTTCCAGTTGGTAAGTTAGTTGGTTAGTTATAGTTTGGTGTTGTGAATACTGTCTAAGAGGTTTAAGAGGATTATTTCCTCCTGAACACTGGTCTGGAGCGGTGCCAACTTGCAGTGTCAGGAGGGATTAGGGTATTTTTTTTTTTTTTATAAATTATAAACTAGCGCTTGACCGCAATTCCGCCTGATGGTAAGCAGTGACGCGATCGTTGATGGTAAAGCGCGCTAGTTTATTAAGAGCCTATTCACTCTAGCCTTGAAGACACTCAAATTGTAATGTGACGGAAACACCGACGCCGGCAAAACGTTCCAGTCCCTCGATGTACGCGGTATAAAGGAGGAAGTAAAACGCTTCGTCCGGATCGCAGTGGTGTCAACAACGTAAGGGTGGAAACTCGCCGTACGACGGGTCGTCCGATGATGGAACGGAGATGGGGGAATTAAATCATGCAATTCCCGTGCACACTCACCAGAATGCATCCTATAGAAGACCGAAAGGCTGGCTACTCTACGCCTGTGCTCCAGGCTTTGGAGACCGTTTCGAGTTAAGTCTGGGTCGCCAATCAGCCTCCTCGCACGCCTCTCCACCGAATCCAAAGTGGCAAGGTGACATTTCGCAGCACCAGCCCAAATGTGGCTGCAGTACTCCACACACGAACGGACCTGTGCTTTGTATAAAATTAGAAGCTGCCCAGGTGTGAAGTACCGCCGGACCTTCGCGATGACGCCTAGTTTTCTGGCAGCCACCCTGGCCTTGGACTCAATGAACCGCCCAAAGTTAAGGCTCGAGGAAATCTCAACTCCCAAAAGCTGAAGGCGGTCGGTACACTCCAAGGATACATTCTAAAAAGCAGGAGCCAAGGTGAACGGGCTCCTTTTGGCGGTGAAAAGACACGCCTGTGTTTTGGCGGCATTGAATGCTACAAGATTGGCATTGCCCCATTCGGAGACTGCCTGAAGTGCAGCATTCACACGCTCTACCATGGCCTCTCTTTCGGACCGGATTGTTTCCTTACTAGCCCGAGCTTCCGGCAGGTATCTCTCCACAACTGTGCTGTCATCTGCATACCCATAGATACCGGGCATCAGCAGATCATTAATATGCAGCAGGAACAGAGTTGCAGAGAGAACAGACCCCTGAGGAACACCGGCATTGGTCGACATGGGCTCAGATGAGCATCCGTCGACAACAACTCGGAGGGACCGTTCAGTCAGGAAGTCTTTTACCCAGCCAGTCAGGCCAGCGGAAATGCCGTACGCTGGAAGCTTACTCAAAAGGCCAGCGTGCCATACCCGGTCGAAGGCCTTCGAGACATCAAGGGAGACGGCAATCGCTTCCTCATTTTTCTCGAGGGCCTCGCCCCACAAGTGAGTGGCATACACTAGTAGGTCCCCAGTTGACCGATTGCGTCGAAAACCGTACTGTCGGTCACTGAGCAGATCGTTACCTTCCAGGTATGCCAAGAGGCGCGAGTTCAATACACGCTCCATAATCTTGCAGAGTATGGAGGTTATTGAAATCGGCCGATAGTTGGTAGGATCGGCACGACTACCCTTTTTGGGCACGGGCTGCACGTTGGCAAGCTTCCAGGACTTGGGCACTATACCAGTCCTAAATGAGAGGCGATACAGGCGCGTCAATACAGGCGACAACTCGGGCGCACAAGCCTTAAGAACAATCGCTGGTATACCATCTGGACCACTAGCCTTATTCACGTTCAGACGACACAATACTCTCAGAACCTCCTTGTTTCTAATGCGAACCTCCGGCATTGAAGTTCCGCAATGAGGTAAATTAGGTGGAGTAGCATTGCCAGTGTCAAGACGCGAACTATGGGCAAAGAGAGATGCAAAGAGACCTGCTTTCTCTCTCGCCGTATGGGCCAGTGCTCCATCAGGCCTAACCAGCGGAGGCAGTGTGGGCCGACAGAAGTTCGCCTCGACCGATTTGGCTATGGACCAGAAAGATCTGCTACCGGAAGGGTGCGCAGAGAGCTTGTTACCAATGTTAGTAATGCGGTCGAAGCGAGCCTTCTTAAGCGCCTTAAAAGGGTGGTAGAAAATGCAGTACTAACATTTACCTTGTGATCAATATGATCTGGTTTGCATCATATTATATAGAGGAATGGTGTTTCTAACTGAACAGATAGCTATACTACTGGGGAGTTTGTTGCGCATTTCTCCCCAACGAAAGCACTAGACAGTGGTGAAAGGCTGGCGTTTTGGGGGACAGTCTTATATACTTTCGACGTTAGGAAAGTCTTGATTCTCTGCCTAATTTGAATAAATTACTTTGACTTTTTATTAAAAAACAGCCCAACACGTTAAATCCGCATCTGTGTAGATCCCGTCGGAATATCGGAATTAAAAGTATCTTGTGTTCTGGATGTAAGAAGCTATCTGTGTGCTAAATCTCATTCAAAATCGTTTAGTATTAATGCGAGTCACGTGTTGTGTTTGTTTATCTATAGTTAACTACCTAAGCCGATGAAATATGGTACACAAGAGTTGTTAATAAAAATAAATTATAATTGACTTTACCGAACTGTTAGGCACAGTTGCTGAGAGATCGACTGCTGCTCTTCGTGTCGTGAGTTCGATTCCCGCACAGAACATATATTTGAATGACCTACAGGAAGTTGTTCCGCGTCTGGGTATTTGTGTATGTGAGTTGTTTATGTTTGTGAGCGCACCCACGATAACGGCGTAATTCCTAGGGTGGGGCAACGTTTTATAAAAAAAAAATCCAACTTTCTTTGTCAACTTTTTGAATTCCGCCAGTCATAATTATCAGGAGAGCAGTGGTGCTAATCTCTGAAGGTTGCGACTTACGAGTTGTATTCAGTAATTGACAAGATTTCAAAACTGACGCGATCTTAAAATAAAAATATCATTGCTTTGTTTTCGTATCTTGAGTTCAAATACATTTTTCATAACTTTATTATTTCTTCATGTCTGAGGGAAAAATTAAAATCATAATACGTGTGTTTTTTAGAATACACCGAATTACAAAGTTGAAATTAAGAATGAAAAATATTTGTCGGCGCAAGGCTAACTTAAACCTTTAAAATATAAACCTTAAGTGCAGATTTAACAGTTAATAGGAATGGATGGCTGTAAATTAGTTTAGATTTATTTATTGTTGTCAGTTTGCTCCTTTTCAATGTAGAAATCCAGGTTAGGATTTCCGGATTTTATCCAAATTCATTTCATGATTAATAAGCGACATGCGTATTCTAAAGCATGACGCTGGATGGATTTTGATTAATATTTGTTTAATAGAAATAGACTCTTGATAAAACGAAAAAGCATGGCGCAAGTTTTAAATAAATATTTAAACATGTTAAACAATAAATAATTAAGTAATTCAATGTTAAAATCGAGTGTTAGAAATAGTAAAACGAATTAGCAAACTATAGTTTGTAACTCTAATTATTATTACCTGCAAATTGTTGTAAAATGAGTGTAACGCCTTTTAACAACAACGCCATGACGTTTTTCATAAAAGAAATGCCTAGCTGCTGTGAGGACAGATTGTCAATGAGAATTTTGATGAATATGTTGTTTTGCACTAGTACATCTTGTAATACGATTTCTGTAATTAATTGAGATGTTCCGGTTTATTTTATTGTGTTTGTGATCGCTGTTAAGCGAGAATAATAAAAATGTTCCTAAAAACAATTAGTTGTAAGTATTCATTTTTGCTACATCTGAGCCTAGTGATGGAGACCCACAGTTTCTATGAATTCCAATGACCATGGTACTCCGTTATATATAATATCGAAATTAAACTTATGATTTACATATAAATAACTTAATAATATGTACATCTAGGTTGATTATATCTGAGTTTGTTTGTCATTTGACTGGCTGAAAGTAGTTTTAAGTAATGCTGGAGTCTTGAGTCAGGTCTTGACAACACCCTAGGCCCGCTCCTGTGGAACATCGGTTACGACTGGGTGCTGAGAGGCGAACTCAGACCGGGGGTAGACCTGACGTGTTATGCGGACGACACTCTGGTCACCCCGGGGGAGCTCGCATAGGGAAGCAACGTTGTTGGCGACGGCTGCGGCATCACAGGTGGTGGGCCGTATACGTCGCCTAGGCCTGGAGGTGGCCCTCAGCAAGTCAGAAGCCATGGTGTTTCATGGTCCCCGGCGGGCACAGCCACCCGGCTCACACATCGTGGTCGGGGGGGTTCAGATCGCTGTCGAGTCCACTATGAAATACCTAGGATTGGTGCTCGACAGCCGGTGGGAGTTCAGCCCCCACTTCCGGCGGCTGGCGCCCCAGTTGTTGGGGGCGGCTGGGGCACTTTCAACGTTGCTTCCTAACCTGGGGGGGCCGAGCGCCGCTTGTAGGCGGCTCTACATGGGAATCGTGCGATCGATGGCCCTGTATGGGGCCCCGGTGTGGGCCTCTGACCTGACGGCCGGCAGCATCGCTATATTGCGGAAACCGTAGAGAGTGATGGCCGTCAGAGTCATACATGGGTATCGCACGATCTCCTATGAGGCGGCCTGCCTACTGGCCGGATCCCCGCCATGGGACCTGGAGGCGAAGGTCCTCGCGTCACTGTACCGGTGGCGTGAGCAGGCGCGAGTACGGGGCGAACGGCCGATGCAGCGTCAGATTGAGCAGCGTCGGTCGCAGCTCAGCGAGGTCCTGGTGGCGGAATGGCGGGACAGGCTTTTGCGCCCAACCGCCGGCCTCACCACCATCGAGGCCATCCGGCCGGTACTGGCGGACTGGCTCGGGAGAAGGCATGGCTCCCTGACATTTCGGATGACACAGGTGCTCTCAGGGCATGGTTGCTTCGGATAGTACCTGTGTCGCATAAACAGGGAGCCGGACGCCCGGTGTCACCACTGCGTCGACTGCTGGGAGGACACGGCGCAGCAGGCGCTGGCAGAGTGTGCCGCTTGGGAGGAGCTGCGCCGTGCCCTCATCTCTGAAGTAGGCAGTGACTTATCGCTGCCGGTTATAATCAGGTCTATGGTCGGCAGCGAAGAGTCCTGGGATGCGGTGGTTTCCTTCTGCGAAACAGTTGTTTCGCAGAAGGAGGCTGCGGAAAGGGTGAGGGAGATCTCGTCCTCTCACCCAGCCCGCAGCAGGCGTACCGGGCGTCGCCGGAGGGCGGATAACGCCCTCTTCCAGCCCCCCTAAATGGGTCCAGGGGCGATAGACTCGGGGACATCTGTCGCTCCCCAAATATCAGGACCCGAGGTGGCGGCGCGAAGTGTTCCACGCGCGCTACTACTGCTAGACGTCACGGGGGGAGTTCTACACCTCACTCCCCCTCCTGACCCGAGGAGGCCCCACGGCTGCGGGCCAGCACCAATCGGGAGTCGCGGAAGCAGTATTAGTTCTCGCAGCCCCCGGTGTAGGTGTGAGACGGAACACCCGGGTGGTTTTTAGTCAGTAGGAGTCTGACAGACCCCGTCGCTCACCCCAGGGCGGCGGACATCCATGAGGATTTTCCACCCGGAAGGAAAAAAAATAATAATAAAAAAAAAAAAAGGTCTTGACAACACAGCCTTTAACAATGAGGTCCCTTTTTACCCTTTCGGCACGAAACCAAAAAAAGTCTCAGTTGTTTCCCTTTTCTGAGTTACCTATTTTGAGAATTGTTGCCGACTACAAAACCTTACAACGATATATACCAAATAATACTTCAATTTCGATGAATCACATTGGAACTACCTCGTAAAGAGTCCGGACCCATGATTCACCTCAAGTTTTTCTGCAAAAGTATATGTCTAACTTCGAGTTTAATATAGATCTTAATCAATTTCGCGCTGATTGACAGATGACGTCAGAACTGTGAGCCGCAGGGGTGGTTCCGTAACACAACAGTAATAGCCTTTCATTTCGACAGTTCAATAACATTAATTACGTTATTTACGTTGTCGACACATTTTGCCCTAGTGGTTAAAACACCAGCTTCTCAAGTATGCACACTCATACTTGAGAAGCTGGTGTTTTCGGATGCGACTCTGGTTAATCCCAGTCGCATTCGAAGCTTTTTCAGCTGAGTTGACGATGATGATCGTTTGCGAAAAACTACCGCATCTGTAGTCCAAAACCGAGTCCTCTTAAGAATATACTTATAAAAGAAAACAATCCTAGTCAAAAAGAAAAACGCGTTATTACTCTGTAAAGTCTGTCTAAAAAGTCGTGAAAATAAATAAAGGTGCTGTGGTCATGCATATAGCAACTCTGTTGACTGAAATCATTTTGATACTAGCACATTTTTTTTTTTTTTTATAAATTATAAACCAGCGCTTGACCGCAATCCCGCCTGATGGTAAGCAGTGATCCGATCGTTGATGGTAAAGCGCGCTAGTTTATTAAGAGCCTATTCACTCTAACCTTGAGGACACTCAAATTGTAGTGTGACGGAAACACCGTAGCTGGTAAATTGTTCCAGTCCCTCGATGTACGCGGTATAAAAGAGGAAGCAAAACGCTTCATCCGGATCGCAGTGGTGTCAACAACGTAAGGGTGGAAACTCGCCGTACGATGGGTCGTCCGATGATGGAACGGAGATGGCGGAATTAAATCATGCAATTCACCAGAACACATTATTTTGTATTAGAAGCATAACTGGTTTTAATGAAAATACAAATCTATGGTCTCTGGCGTTTAAATAAAATGAGTAAAACGTGTTTTTACCAATGAAAAGTATTCCAAAACACAATAATTGCTTTCATCATCTGATTCCAAATATTCTTCGTTAAAAATTATTTTCATTGTCACTAACAACGGCTCCACTACTGCTGTCATCAATCAGCCTGCTACCTTCGCTTAGGCGAATATGACTCATCTATATTATGATATAGGGTTCACTCTCACATTTTCCGGAAATTATAAAAATAATATTATGTAATTTCTATCAGAAGATGGATAGCACTAATTTTAATTAAGAACATGATATATTTCATTTTTAAAATCAGTGGTAAATTAAATCACCTAAAGTACCAAAACTGTGCTAGAAGCACAACACTATGGTCTACTTATATTTACAATCTAACATAAATGCGCAATGTAAATAATCCTCATTTTAGTCTTAAAATCGTTTAAGTACTTAGTAAATTTGAAACTTCTAATAGATAAAAACAAACAGTAACATGATTACATACCTATTTTCACAACTGTTCAAGCATAAATATCATCCATATTTGATAAAATTTTGGTGTACTAACAAACATTGATGATAAACTTTAACAATAATTTCCCGAGCTCCACTCCAGTTTGTTTTTCTCATATTTAACACATTTATTCGATGTTTTGTCTAAATAAAATTGAAAATTAATACAAATTTCAACAAATAGGTAACAAGTCACAAAATAAATCGACGACTGCCGATGACATTCGATGTACCACGATGTACCACGATGTACTAAGATTTAGTGTTGCCCTACTTTTATAATGTTTAGTTCCAGAAACACTCATTTTCACGACGTTATAGACAAGCTATACCTACTTAACAATTAGGTACAATAAATAATATTACCCAGTAAAACATAAAGTAAAAATGTGTAAATTATCAATTGAAAGTAGAGACTAAGTATTGTATGAATGTTATTGTTAAATTTGTTGAATTGTTCTATTATGCCTTGACAAATATAGATGTTTTTCCAACCCAAGGTGTACCGAAAACTTTTACCAAATTATGTCTTCAAAAGACACAAACGATAACATGTAATCTTGTAAAACTTATTTTTCTTTACTGCTTCCATATCTGAAAATACACACTATATTTTTATACAAAACCGTTTACAATAAGTGTCCATATTAAAATATGTATGGTACCTAGAGGTATCGAGCGCAACTTACAACTTGTAGGTCGTAGGTTCGAATCCCATCAGGCGCTTTAGTATCTGTACATATTTCATCACGACTGATCTCAAAATGGTAGAAGCAAAACTTCAACATGTGATACCCACCAACCCGTGAACTCCGCACCGCGCCCGCGTGGTAGATTATGACCCACTCCCTCTCACCGGGAGGAAGCGTGTGTCCCACGAGAGGAAACATTATTCACTGATTATGTTATGTACTCGTATATATTCTTGTTTTATCTGCGAAAAGACGTACTTCATAATGTTATGGTTCCGAAAACGGTCGTAATATAAATTCTTTACGAGGACATCGCTTTTCAATGTTGCGTAAAAGAAATTGCAAATAATTATGTTTAGAAAAAAAAATGTTTTTAATATTTTTATACCTCAAACAGAAGAAAAGTTAAATAATATTACAGAAAAATTATTCATATTGAAGGACATACGATAAAGAAGCAAGTAGCTGAGATGTAACAAACGGAAACATATTTAAAAATGACCAGTATGACCACAGAAAAAAATATTAATTGATGATGTATTCTATAATAGTACATAATAAACTGAAAGATATAAAACTAATATTATATAATATCATTACTACGTATTTAACAATATAATCTGAATTGATAAAAAATAATATTTGTAAGCACGTAATCTTTTAGTGAAAGTATTATTGTATATCTGAAAAGTTTTTTTCAATAGTGTAGGTACTCACGTACACTACTGAAAAAACTTTTTTTACAAAAAAAAAAAATACAACCTACTTCCAAAAATCACTACAAAGTGATTGTATATTCGTTTTTGAAATTAGTAATTTTTAACTTTGTAGTGGATTTCGGAAGACGGTTGTTTTTGTTTTTGTAAAAAAACTTTTTATTTTACACATTTTAGTCCCGAAAAGTACTATGTATTCAGTTGCATTGAGTCAGACTGAAAGCTGACGCAAATATAGTTGGGAAACGACGTAATTTTTAAGCTATTGCATAGCTTCTATCGCGGGCCTTGAGCGCGGGGACCGAATCCAGAAATTCCGTAACGAAAAAACCTCACGCTCCCCCCATCGTCTAACGTCGTTTCAGTTCGGCAGTCTTCGGCACGGTATGTTTGTGTGCGTGCGACAACATCTTTGGAAAACAATTTATAGATTTTCAAAAAGAGCATGCATATTGCAGGGCGCGAACTCAGTTCTACACACTTGCCATGTTACTGATAGTCGCGATGTGCTAAACTTGCGATTAATTTTCTCTCTGAAATAGGTCTTCTATAGAGATATGTCATAGACGTCATCGACGTTGTCATGGCTACCTTAAAAACCTTTCATATAATTAACAAATTAATTTAGTAGTGTTTTTATAAAATAGCTTTTTTTTAACGGAAAAGCTAAGATGAATGTCACGCTAATTTTTCATTGGACTTTTAAATTATTTATAGTGTTGTTCACTAAATAAAAGCGCGTGATTTTATAGAGTAAAAAGTGCTCACGCGGCCGTTTTTTCAACTGTTATTGGCGATATCCGCCATTATTGTGAAATATTTTTTTAAAGAATTTCTATAATTTGTTACACGTGTTATTGGCAAAATTGTGGTATCTATCCACAGGGACCAGATCAAGAGTTGAAGTTGAAGTTTTTATTAAATAAAATATTACAGAAAGATGTCGGTGAACAATGTTAATACGAGTACATTTAAGTGTACGAGTTGTAATATTGTTATCTCCGAAACGAAACAACGAAAGTTTAATAAAAATATGCTCGTCGGCTTTTTCTGAGGAAGACATTGATGAGGCAAAAAAGTTATTGTTTGTTTCTACGAAGACAAGACAAAAACATGTATCGAGGCGTAAGAACAAAAAGCAGAAAGACCTAAAATATACGATTACGGTGTTTAAAATCACGGATCCCGAACAATCCTAGTTTTTGTGGCATATGACCTTCACAAATTGCCACCAGTTTGCTTTGACTACGTAGAACGTACGTAAAGAAGTTGATGAAGGATTTATTAATTCTACGGTCAGATGTTAACGCAATCAGAAGTGATTATGTTACTAAAGATCAGCTCGAAAATATTAAATTGATAACAAATAATTCGACACCGACGCCGTTCATCATCAACAACCTTTTTATCGTCCCACAGCTGGGCACAGATCTCCTCTCATACAGAGAAGGATTGAGCGTAATCACCACGCTTGCTCAATGCGGGTGGGCGATTTCAGACTTATAAAGCCCAGGTTTCCTCAAGATGTTTTCCTTCGCCTTCAGTCATTGGTGTCCAAGATATACTTAGAAAGTACATATAACTTTAGAAAAGTTACATTGGTACTTGCCTGACCTGGAATCGAACCCGCGCACTCATACTTGAGAGGCTGGTGTTTTAACCACTAGGCCACCACGACAAAACAGTGGGGTATATTGAAAAAGAACCTCGGAGTCTTTGAGTATATTTCGTGGTGCTCCCTGTGCGCCGTTTCCGAGTCAACGAAATACCAGTTGGTGGAGTCATAAGGATACTATAGCTGTTTTGCCTGCCCTTCAGTGCCCGGCCGGTCTTGCGATTGCACCGAAACAGCACACAATGACAGAGATTATAAGTAATAGCATAGACAGACCTTACGGAGGAATTGCCCTATTGTAGAGGAAGTCCGCTTTCTCAAAGGTATCAGTGTTGTTGTGTAATAATGATCGTTTAGTTCTCACACGGATCCTTCTATGTTAGTTTTCTCATTTTACATGCTTACTGACTCGAGTGATAATATAATAGATTTCATGGGTTTTTTCTTTATTTCTTTATTTTTTGGCTTCGCACGGTTTGTGCATTTAGCCAATGCCACGTAATTATGAATTATTCATGTCGAAAAAGACGGCCGCGTGACCCGTCTTACGAGTGAGGTTTGGGACAAAGTCATGATGTGGCCACTATGCAGCGATATTTCACTGTTCTTTATGAACTATTTACTAAATGCACTTTTTACTACATAAATCACGCACTTTTATTTAGTAAACAACACTATAAATAATTTTAAAATTCCAATGAAAAACGAGCGTGACACTCAGCTTGACTTTCCCGCCAAAACTCAGGGTGCTGATCACGAAAATGATTTCATTTTTGAAATCCAAGATGGCCGACATCATATTTCATGACATTGTGACATGGGTGTGATAACGAACATGACGTCATTTTTAAGCTATTGCTTAGCTTCTTTCTATATCTTTATCAAACTCGAACAGAAAACATTGAATATAGTTTAGTCGCTTAATAGTCACCATTTTTCGCACTCTTTTGATGACGTTGCTGGTAAAAAATAAATAAATTACAAAACAGAAAGAAAACTTGAATTGATATCAAAGAAAAAAAAAACAAAGGAAAAATTACTGTATAAATAAAATAAATAAATAATTATAATTGCAAGTTATAGTTGATAAAAAAAGGCTATGCAATAGCTTTACCGCGGCAGTCTCCGAGTGCCACACGCCTTTTTTTGTTTACTTAAATTTTTACCCGTAATTTTGAAGAATTCCCTCGACTGCCTATGGTATTTATCATCAGATTTACTGCAGACCATTATTTTAAAGCAATGGGTGCAAAGTTTTCATTAATATAAATGAATTAAGCCCAAACACAAAGTAGCTACTGTAAACTGTTGAGGAGTTCCTGGAACTGGCCTTTGTCTTAATCATCAGAGCTCTTATGACAGTCACAACCCATCTAGGTGTAAAGTTCTTATCAATACAAATTAATCAAGCTTAAACACAAGGTAGCTGCTGACAATTGTAGAGGAGTTCCTTCGACTGTCTCCCGGCTCCATCATCAGATCTACTCCAGACCTTTATTAAATTGTTGTTCGTTAAAATAATTAATGAAAATACTAAAAAATGCACTAGTCGCCCTTACGATTTTTGAAAGTTCCCCTTGATTCCTCTGGTCTTCCATCATCAGATCCTGATGTACTTCTAATGGGACCACCTTGGAAATATCTTCTTTGCAACAAAAAAAGAATTATCAAAACGACGAAGTTATTCGCGAACAACATAAAATAAAAAAAGGATATATACGGTCGAATTGAGTAACTTCCTCCTTTTTGAAATCGATTAAAATATCACTATTTAAAATATACCTACTATGAAGAAGTTAATGTACGTATATGGAGTAAATACATATAGGTACTTTTTCTGTTCAAAGATGAAAGTAACTGCTTACATTACTGTTATACCTAACTGAAATATTAAAGGGTAACCCAAAACACTCTGTGATGTTCGGACGATTTGCGATCTGACCCTTCTTGGTGCTCCAAAAACGGAAAAATTGGGACGTAGCTTAGAAGAGGTTATTATGATATAATATTTGCATAATGTTACGTTTTTACCGTTTAGTAGTTTATACTTTAATATAAGCTACTAATAGTTGTGATGAAACCAGCGAGGTGATTTTAACATTTTATCGAACACAATTATGAAGAAATGAATTAGCAAAATGATTCGCTGTCGCAGTTGCGTCATCTTTCATGAGATGCCGCGTCTGGGGCCTCAAATACATATAACATGACAACATAATATCTATAATCCTAGAGCGTTTAAACAGGGGGTAGGTATATCTAAATTTCGCTAGTTATTTCAGGTCCCATGATCGGGGGCGAACCTAATTTCAATATTTGTTTTCTTTTTATAATTTATAAAAGTGCAGTACTCCACACACGAGCGGACCTGTGCCTTGTACAACACTAGAAGCTGCTTTGGTGCGAAGTACCGCCGGACCTTTGCGATGACGCCAAGTTTTCTGGCAGCCACCTTGGCCTTGGACTCAATGAACCGCCCAAAGTTTAGGTTCGAGGAAATCTCAACTCCCAAAAGCTGAAGGCGGTCGGTGCACTCCAAGAATATATTCTGAAAAGTAGGAACCAAGGTGAACGGGCTCCTTTTGGCGGTGAAAAGACATGTCTGTGTTTTGGCAGCATTGAATGCTACACGATTGGCTTTGCCCCATTCGGAGACTGCCTGCAGTGCAGCACTCGTACGCTCTACCATAGCCTCTCTTTCAGACCGGATTGATTCTTTACTAGCCCGAGCTTCCGGCTAGTATCTCTTCACAACTGTGCTATCATCTGCATACCCATAGAAACCGGGCATCAGCAGATCGTTAATATGCAGCAGGAACAGAGTTGCAGAGAGAACAGACCCCTGAGAAACACCGGCATTGGTCGACATGGGCTCCGATTAGCATCCGTCGACAACAACTCAGAGGGAATGTTCAGTCAGGAAGTCTTTTACCCAGACAGTCAGGCCAGCAGAAATGCCGTACGTTGGAAGCTTACTCAAAAGGGCAGCGTGCCATACCCAGTCGAAGGCCTTCGAGACATCAAGGGAGACGGCAATCGCTTCCCCATTTTTCTCGAGGGCCTCGCCCCACAAGTGAGTGGCATACACTAGTAGGTCCCCAGTTGACCGATTGCCTCGAAACCCGTACTGTCGGTCACTGAGGAGATCGTTACCTTCCAGGTAAGCCATGAGGCGCGAGTTCAACACACGCTCCATAATCTTGCAGAGTATGGAGGTTATTGAAATCGGCCAATAGTTGGTAGGATCGGCACGACTACCCTTTTTGGGCACGGGCTGCACGTTGGCAAGCTTCCAGAACTAAGAAACTATACCAGTCCTAAATGAGAGGCGATACAAACGCGTCAATACAGGAGACAACTCAGGCGCACATGCCTTAAGAACAATCGCTGGTATATCGGGACCACTAGCCTTATTCACGTCTAGACGACACAATACTCTCAGAACCTCCTTGTTCTTAATGCGAACCTCCGGCACTGAAGTTCCGCAATGAGGTAATTTAGGTGGAGTAGCACTGTTAGTGTCAAGACACTAATCTTGGGCAAAGAGAGATGCAAAAAAACCTGCTCTCTCTCTTGCCGTATGAGCTAGTGCTCCATCAGGCCTAACCAACAGAGGCAGTGTGGGCCGACAGAAGTTAGCCCCGACCAATTTGGCTAGGGACCAGAAAGATCTGCTACTGGATGGTTGCGCAGAGAGCTTGTTGCCAATATGAGTAATGCGGTCGAAGCGAGCCTTCTTAAGCGCCTTTTTGTAGGACTTGGCAGCACAGTTAAGGCCTCTCTTCTTTGAACTTCGATCCGGAGTTCTGCGGTCACGACCGTCAACCCAGGTGAGAAATACCGTGTGCTCACGCTATTCAGCTTGCACACAGTCGGCGTTAAACCATAGGCGAGCCGAGCCACCGATGGGCACGTCACTGAAGGGAATAAAATACTCCATTGCTTGACGCCACATCGGATATAGCGTCCACACAGCTTGACGGATTGTTAGAAGAGAAGCAGACCTGTTGCCAAGGATAAGACGCAAAGAAGTGGCGCATGTCATCCCAATCTGCTGACTTGTATTGCCATATTCGCCGCCCACTACACCAGTCGCAATCAGGTGGGGAGAAGGACGACAAAGACTTCACCAGACAGTGGTCTGAAGTTCCTAACGGTGAGGAAACTGTAACAATACATCTATCCGGATCAGTGGTCAGCAGAAGGTCCAGACAATTGGCGGTATGACCAGCTACATCAGGCAACCTAGTCACTTGTCCTGGGTCGGTCCTCTGGTATGGGAATAGTCAGTGTTGGTGGCAGGCATTGAAGGTCCCCAGAGCGACAAACTGTGCGTCAGGGTGCCGATGCAGTGTTAACCAACAGCCATATGGACGAAAAATGAGGGTCTTCGAGGTGACGGAGACGCCGGCAACAGATGTCATTGCGAACATACACATAGACCTCGGCACGCTGCAGGTAATTATTCTTCAAAGAGTATCCCGGGTAGCTGAGGTATGCGTCATCAGACGGACATCTGATCTGGGTCACCGTCAAGAAAAGTAGATGAACCTTTTCAGTCTCAAGGTGGTGATGGACTGCATCGATATTGGCGTGCAAACCTCGAATGTTTGAGAGGTGCACTTTAAACGAGAGGACGTGCGACCGCTGTGCACACCTTCTTTTCTTATTAGACCTTTTCATATTAAAAATTGAGTGAAAAGGAAGGAAGACGGCAGTTGAGAGAGGTGATGCAATGTTAAACCTAACATCACGACCAACGATGCCGCGTCAGAGGGAGATTGATCTGGAGTCTGCGGGGACGCCCGAACTCCCCCAGGGATCGCCATCGGTTCTTCTCGTCCGGTCGCCAACCGCCACGATGGGGCCATCCTGGGATTTTTCGCAGTTGGCGGGGCAGCCTTTCGTATGTGGCTGGCACACTACTTGGGTCCCCAACTACCTTCGGTCGGCCAGTGGAGCACCGTGCTTCAGATCCCGCTACCCTCAAGTACCAAACTCCCGACACAACAACATTTGGCGCATCGTACCCGGCACAAATCGTACGACTCCGTACGGCTTCACCAGACATTGTGCCGGAACACGACGAATCGCTTGGCGGCACGACTTTGTCTGGTGGGTCTTATGACAGCTGATGTTGTGGCCTACCAGCGAGATAGAGTCTGTCCTAATCAAACCAAGACACTGATATAGCGGTAGTAAATACGGTCAGGGAAATTATTAGCACGTAATATTACGCCGAAAATGTGATCTTCTGAATGTTGAGATATATATTGTACAATCTACATTCTCAATTCACCAGTTGTGTATGCACTAAGCAGCACGGAATCTTGGACACGCTAATTTCGCAAATACCTATTCGCCGTAGCAAAAGTGTTTGCAATGATAGAAGCACTATGGTGCAATTATTATTTTCTAGTTGAATGGTGTCTCTTGTGCAACTAAGTTGCAAGCTTAAATCTATGTGTTGTAAAACTTTGCGGGTAGCTTATTGAATTATCATGATTTTCAGTTTTCATTGACAAAATAATAGTTCTTTAACAACAATAAAAATGCCAGCACACGTTGCACAGGCTGTAGCATTAATTGACCAGAGATTTACAGAGCGTGAAGTTGCTGCAGTGTTTACTGTATACCTAAGTATAGTGACACGTCTGCGGAACGTACGGTGCCGAAAGCTCAGCGGCTAAATTGTCAGTCGCAATATTCAGTTGTTATGACAAACCAAACAGTCATAACGCGGCGTCTTGTTCAACGCGCTATGCGACGGAAAGTTACGTGGCGTCATCGTCAGTCTGCCTGTGTCGACACTTTATGGTGTGCGGTTTTTGTGCCGTACCTGAATTGCCCAAAAATGGATTTAATTAGAATATTAGCTATTATAGAGAGCTCAGAAGACGTTGCCGCTCTTCGTTACCGCCACGATGCACAACACGCGCCGAACGTTCAGCTACGCCCGCCGACCTTGCGGTAGTGCAACCCCGAACGCGGCGTAATTGCGGCTGATGTGTCATAGAGTACTTGAAATACACGGCGAGCGTATTTAGCCGAACTTTCGGCGCCGTACATGTGCGCGGCGGATGTGTCGCGACACTAATGATAGTGTGGCAATAATTTCCACCAATCGGTCACAAAACAGTAACCCTATGGGATAATCACTGCGGTAATAGTTTCAATATAAATATAGACATTATCATACATTATCTACGAGTAATTCAAGCAAACTCATTGGCACCTGTAAGTGTCACTAATTTTTTTTTTCAAGTTACAACTTGACACTGGATTGAAATTTGCAAAAGCGTTAGAAAAATAGAATCTCCCGGCCGAAAACTGTGCATACACCTTAAGTACAATATATGACTCAACAAACACCTTCACTTCTATCCGACAACGTATAAACCCAATTGTGCAATAAAAAAAATGGATTGCACTCCGGGGTGCCAGCAGAGGAAAAACCTTGAAAATTATAACGTTGTGAATTTTTGAACATTTTGAAATAGTTAGGGAATAATCCAGCAGGAATTGCTTTAATATTTTATATAAGTACACAGATTTCACAAAAATATATACGCTCGAGCCATTAGCAATCACCATCTTTGGATACGCATAGCAGATTGTAGTTTAACACACACGCACACTATCGCAAGCGCCATGCACCGCTTAAACGAAACAGCAGGAGCAGGCATACATTCTACCCCCTCGGTAGAAAGAGAGGGAAGTATTACCTCCTTGCCTAAGCCGCGGTCTACTCTCCATCCGTCATATGAATTTTACATCACGTCAGGTGTTCTGACGCTAGTTATTAATAAATTAACGTTTTTTACTCATCCTAAAAAAGATCACAACCTCAAAATCACTTCAGAAATCATGACTTCAAAAATTCCATATTTAAGGCGACCTATTTTTGTTTATAGGAACCAATTAATAGTGTTTGTTTAGGACGTAAATGATGCTATATGAGAGGTCACCCGACTTGATGTAACAAAAACTAATAAAGCTTAGCAAAATACACTAAGTATAAAGAAAGAAAAACTTACTATTTATTTACTTTATACTGAAAGACGCACTTTAGATCCGATACATAAATCACATATCAATATATAAATTCCAAAGGAAAAATTTAAAAATTAATGTAAGGAACTAGGTGAAAAGTGTATCTCGTGGTTGCACTAAAAAGGCCCAATTCAGTAAAAATGCCCACTGAATAGTACCTTTTTTGTGGGCGGAGCGGAAGTGCGTTTCAGACTTTTACTGACTAAAACCCATCCGTGTTTCTTCACTTGCCTGCGCGACGGCCAGGGCCACGGTTTCTTTTTTAACCAACAACAACCTCCAACAGGAGGCATCGGTCTTCGTGGATCTCGTCACGATGTGATGACATCTCTTTGAGGCGCGCGTGAAACACAACGCGCCGACGACTCGGGCCTGGTCCTTATCGGGCGGCGAGCTGCCCACTGCTCACCGCCCGCAGGCCCGTAGGCGCGGTGGCTGGGAGTTCGATGTCGTCTCCCGACCGGGCGTCTCCTGTGGTGGCTAGTGGCGTGAGGGCGCTGGGATTCTCGCTCCCTCACGCGCTCTGCCGCCTGCTTTGCCAGCTTCACTGCTTCGCAGAAGGAGGACGCCAGGCCATGGTCGGACGCGAGAATTCGCCGCCGATCGCCGCTATGAGGACACGGCGGCGGACATAGTGCCTGACGCACTTTTTCAATATCATTTCTATATTGTGATTCTAGCTAACTCAATTATAAGTTGTAGAGCCAACTTAGCTTGAGTAAGCTACATAATAACAGGCGCAACGGTCAATCGATCACGTTGAGAAACGATTGCTGTGTTTGGTCCTTTGATGGCTGTCAAGGTTTACACACTAAGACCCCTCCGTGCCTCGGAACGCACGTTCAGCCGTTTGATCCAGCAGTCATTTGCGAATCTTTAATTAATTTATTATTTATTTATTTATTTATTCTTTATTGTACACCAATCAAACATCAAACAAAATACATTGAACACAAAACATACAATGGGCGGCCTTATCGCTAATGCGATTTCTTCCAGGCAACCAAACAATGGACAGATTCTCCTGAACCACAAATGGGACTGTCGTTGGTGCAAACATCATTATTACAATATACTAAAGTAGATACACAAATACATACATATACCTACATAAATACATATATACTTTAATAGTATAATTAGCCATAAAGTGTTTGTTTAACAAGATCATAACGACAAGTAGTGTTCCCTCACAAGTCTCTTGAATTCCTGCAACGATTGTGCGCGTTTTATTTCAAATGGCAATGTATTCTACAAACGAAGGGCCTGAACAGTGAAAGATTTATCAAGAAATGTTGTGGAATGCATAGGCATTTTGAGCTTTAAGTTATCTGTTGACCTTAACGATTTAGTATGTGAGTTGCACAGAAACTGAAAGCGATTCTTGAGATAAAGGAGAAAAAAGCAGATTATATAGAAGAGAAAGAATATGAGCATTCCGACGAAGGCAAATTGGCAACCACTTGAGCTTCACACGAAATTCGGATACATGGTCATATTTGCGCAGACCGAATATGAACCTTAAACATACATCTTGAAGTCGCTCAAGCTTATCTAGTTGGTCTTGGGTAAGATCAAGATAGCTGACATCAGCATAGTCAAGGATGGGTAGAAGAAGTGATTGTGCAAGTGCAATTTTGGTGGTAGTCGGTAGGAAATTGCGTAATCTCTTCAGAGACGCTGCGGATGCAAATAACTTGCGGCTAACTTCCTGCAGCTGGGAAGTCAAAAAGAAATTTTTGACAATATATATTCCCAAGTTCTTCACTTTGTCACTAAAGGGAACCACTGAGTTTTCAAAAAAAACTTCAGGTAGGGTCGTCCAATCGATTCTAGAGACCGTCCTAGAACTTCCCACGACTATAACCTGCGTCTTTATGGGGTTGACCAAAAGCCCATATCTTTTGCTCCAGTCACATATGCGGGTCAGATCACGATTGATCGCTAATATGGCCTCAGATAGATTTCCAAGAGGCGCTCGTGAGTAAATTTGTAAATCATCTGCATAAAGATGGTAGGAAGAAATTAGTTCATCAGAGATAGAGTTAATAAAAACTGCGAAAAGTAAAGGGGATAGCACGCCACCCTGCGGTACACCAGCAGACGTATTACTCCAGGAAGACAAGGTCTCTCAGAAGCAAATACGTTGCCGGTGACCAAACAGGTAACTACGAAACCCGTCAATTACCGATGGAGATATGTTAAGAGAACACAGTATGCTAAGCAGAACATCAAAATCAACAGTGTTAAAAGCATTACTAGTCATAGTCATAAGGGGTCGTCAAAAGGCCGTATGTCTGATAATCAATCAATCAAACACATTTGCTCCATGTACAATACCGATCATAATCATCATCTCAGCGTTAATCCCAGTCGCATCAGAAGCTTTTTCAGCTTTGGAGTCTGGAGTCCGCTTTATCTTGCAGATTTTGGCAAAACTTCAATATTTTCCATGAAGCGACTGCCGTCTGACCTCCACAACCCAAACGCGATATCGAAGCATTGCAGTTAGTCCAATTGTTGGACTTTTGAGGGCTACAACCCGTAGCGACGACGTTCGTATGGCAACCGGGACCAACGGCTTAACGTGCTTTCCGGGGTCATGCCGGTCGGCCGACTCCATGTATGATACTGATTTCCAACTGAATTCGGTTAGACTAGAAGCCGAACCCAACATCGTTGGCAAAAGACAAAACAATGTTTATGAAAATTCCAAGTGTCTTTGAAATTTTCACAAACATTTTTCTGTGTCTTCCCAACGATGTACTATTATGGCTCAAAAGATACAAAAAGGAAATTTAAAAAAGAACTACGTTTATTAACCCCGAAAGGTTTAGCAAAGGAGTCGCTACTGTACATTGTGTACTTAGATTTCAAGAGGTGTGTTCATAATTTATAAGTATAAACTAGAGAAGTTGCGGATGGCCGGTTTTTTTCACATCCGTGGATGGGAATGAGCTTGCGAAGTATTGAAAGCATACATCCGTGGACGCGAATGCGGATGCGGATGTAAAAAGATATTATATAAATAAAGTTTATGAATGCGGCCCTTGTGAGAGTAGCTATTAGTGCATATTTAATCGACTTCATAAAAAGGAGGTGGTTGATAATTTGACTATTAATTCCGAAATCAGTAAAGTATTTTGGTTATGAAAAAAGTTTTTTTACAATCAGTTTTATCATAATTTAGACTTCTAAAGCACCATTATATATTTAGTTCCAAATATTTCAATAAATATTACTTGTGTCTGTCGTAATAGTGATAATGTTGACTGTTGATTAGAAAAATAGAGAATGCTGTTATAAAATGATTAATTCAACCTACAGTAAAACATAATTATTACCGGTGTAAAATAGTGAAATTCATCTAGCGATTTTAATTAGCTGAGCTAGGACTAACTAACGTATTCTTATAATAATTTAATGTAGTGTTTTCTCACAAAAATCTATTATTAACACGCAATGATTACCAATCAAATCAAAATATCTATCTGTACGAATAGTAATCTACAGCACAAACAAAGACGTAGTGATTTATTTGCAAAGAACAAATGATGCACCACAACAAAGGCATCGGATCTTGTCACCAATTTCTTCGTTCATTTATCATTGTTACGTGCGACCGGCACGCACCACTCGCCGGCCTCGCCTAATTTCTTTCTCGTCGCAATTTGTATGACATTAGCATCCACATTGATTATTGCGGATGCGGATACAAGTCTCTAAATCTAGGGTTAAGGCCTCGGCATCTGCACATGCAGATGTGAATATAACTGAAGTGAGTAAATATATCAAAAAATAACTGGTTAAATTCTTAGATAGTTCTATGAATTACGAAACTTTGATTACTTTGGTGATAGTTCCGTTAAGATAGACTTCCGAGAGGTATTTTAGTTTCAGTTACTAATTTAGTACTAAGTTTAACATGTGTTGGTTTAGGACCTTAACCACGTCATTTAGATTCATCATGTTATAGACGAAAACAGAGTAAATTACACAAAGTATCAATTTATTTAATAATACTAGGTACTGTTGTAACTAAAATAAATTTACAACTAAGTGAACAAAAAGATTCTTTTATCTAAGAATGTTTCACGGTATTACCATCAGGAGACACTTAGTATAAAAATATGATCTCAACTCTTTTAATATGCACTCTAATCCTAAAAGAAAAACGTCTCGGTACAGTCGGCTTCAAAAAGTTGTGTGTGTCACTGCCACCTGCTTAAATTAGCTGTTTGGTTGTCCAACTAGACTTTTAACTAAACAGCGGGCGTTCAACTAACGCTCTAAAAGACAATAAATTATTAATAAGGTTTGAGCTATAACCAATCACGTCCGAACCGAATTGCTCGCAGTTACTAAGCCAGGGCACCCTGAACAAATGAATTAAGGTTAGAACTGTGGTCAATCCCGTCGAAGGTCGAATCGGTCAAATAATCGAAGATATGTGACATCAACAATCAAGCAGTGGGCTCGAGTGCGCTACAGCACACTTCATCTCACCAAGGCCTGTGTCTCTGCTATGGAAATATCAAAGGCTAATAATAATGCCTATGCTATTAAGTCATTATTCAAAGTCATGACATGTGAATGATTCACAAAGCAAAACTTTAGTAAGTATAGTGAAACTTGGTTAAGTGGGACCTGGATAAGTGAGAAACCTCCATAACTGGAACTCATGCTGAGGTCCCAACACTTTGGCACTGAATTACCTCTGTTAGTGGGACGAGGAGGCCTCTATATCTGGGTTTGTTCTTTCGATTTATCATCGTAGTTATCATAGTGTCATCTCTATAACTGAGACAGCGAGTAAATTTTCTATGCATTAACCTCTGTAACTGAGAAAATATTGTTTGTTTACTCATTCTTATTCTACCTACAAATTCTTCACGTAATTCCAAGTGCGTAAGTACAAATTTTGAGCTTCAATTACCTTCAGTTTTAGTTTCACTTTACTATCATTCAGATGTTTATTTGAAAAATGCCAAAACGAAAGTTACAATCGTTATCATTACTGAAGTTAATATCCGTTTATGAAAGTGGAAAGGTTTAATGGAATTATAGCTATTAATGGAACCCTCTGTAAATGAGACAGATATTTATTTATTCTTGTATATCTGAGACACTGGGTAAGTGGAATACCTCTATAAGTGAAACGACATTGGAGGTCCCTTGATGTCTCACTTAACCAAGTTTCACTGTAATAACACTTCAATAATACATATAAATAGGACTACTATTTTATTTTGGTCATCATCATTATTGTTACGGAGGATTAGCCACTGTTGGGTTTACCCCCCCCCCCCCTTTTCTGCCAAACTTCTCGGTTCTGTGTTTCTTTCATCCTGGTGTTAGTTAAAGGTACAGCCCAATGACAGACGGATAGATGGACTGTGGAGCCTTAGTGATAGGCTCCCGTTTGCTTCCTTTATGTACGGAGCGGAAGACGGAAGACGTAGCGCGGGTAGGCCCCCGACAAGGTAGACCGACGACCTGGTGAAGGTCGCGGGAAACCGCTGGATGCAGTAGGCGCAGGACCGGTCGTCGTGGAGAACCTTGGGGGAGGCCTATGTCCAGCAGTGGACGTCTTTCGGCTGAAATGATGATGATAATGATGATGATGTACGGAGCGATAAAACCCTTTTTTCTGCTACGATCTATTCTCTCCATGGAAGAGCGGTTGACTGTATTAGATGAATTAACTTATGGAGATGAGAGTCGATTTAGTATTCAAGATAGGGCAGCTGAGACCACTATCAGCGAGAGTTGAGCTCTATATAATGCAAATATTGCTTGTTAAGAGTATACAATCGATGTTGATGCAGCATATGGAAATTGGTATTCAGGCCAGAGACTGCGGATGGCATTTGATGACAGATAGCACTTACGTTTGTGTACATGTCAATATTGAAGAGTACACTACGCTCTTAAGGATTGAATAATTTTTTATCAAATATAAACCTTTTCATGAAAAATAAGATGTCCATTAAATAGTAAGTTTGCTGACATTTTAACCACAGTTAAGATTGTAACTGACGGTTGACCTATCGTATGATTTAGTGAGTGAGATTTACATGATATTGATTGACAAATATCTTGATGTTTTGATTTTGTGTTATATGAACATGATTTTTGAATGATGTGTAACGAAATTTTATCACTCGCCCGTATAAGGCCAATTACAGGAACTATAGCTAACTTATGCGGATCTCAAGCGGAAATCGACACTTAATGATCTCCAAGGAATATTGTGATAAAAGTATCCAATGTGGTAGTCCTGGTTATAAGCTATCTGAGTGCCAAATTTATACTTCTAAATACTCTAGCCATTTGAGTCTTTTGCCTAAACAATATGTAAAGAAAACCCCGTCCGACCCATAAGCATAATAAAGATTAGGTGAACACATGACCAAATAAAATATGAAATTTTACATAATCGTCATAGTAACAAAACTAATGAATTCTGAAATAATCTTTTTTTTCCGTGAATTAATTCCAACTTCACCAAATTTTGGTATTTTTTTAAAATGTGACAACATATTTTTCGACGGTATTTTGAGCGATGCGACCACGTGCCGCGTGTGCTGCCCCCATTCGCCCGCGCATATATCGCCTACTGCACTTGTATTAAGTTACCTCTTTTTGCGAAATAATATTTCCTTTTTAGGGGGATTTTTTTTTAAGTTTAGCCCGGCTTTGTTGGCATTAGTAGAATCAGTTATCAATACCTAACAATACCTTCACGGATCAGACAGGGTTTTCTTTACATATTGTATAATGTAGGTTTACTAGAAATCCCTATTTAACAACCAATTTTACACCCAAGTGCTCCCGATTTACGATGTTTATTTTTGACAAAGTTACTACATATTTACATACAGCAGGGATATCACTTGATTTTAAGTTTTTTTTAAATATTATTTAGTCTTTTGATACATTCTTTTAATTGTTGTACATATAAGGGCTTTGTAGTCCATGTAAGCTTTAGATATGTCGACCAAACTTTTTATTTAAATAAGTACCTGGTACTTGTTGACAGGTCTACGCTATAATTGGACTCATTGGAACCTTGCATCTAGCTTTGGCGTTTCATAAGTACCCATGTAAGTTTGTGTCAAATAAAATATTTTGATTTTGTCCGGACGCTTTTTGCTCATCGTCAATCATGATTCTATAGAGGTTTTGTTTTATTAATATCCATATTTGTTTGAAATACAAACGCTTATAATAAAATCTTTGGGGTGGTCGACAATCATTCAGAATGACACGCAGCGTATAATATTCATTGAATTACACCGCTCAATATCAGCAATTCATTATTGCCTATACACGCAAGGGTCGTATCTATCATACGGCGAGTATCTAACCTTACGTTGTTACCACCACTACGATCCAGACGAAGCGTTTCGCCTTTAATACCGCGTACATCGAGGGACCGGGGCAATTTGCCAGCGGCGAAGGTTCCGTCTTCAACGCTAGAGTGAATAGCTTCTTAATAAACCAGCGCTATTTACCATCAGTGATTGCATCACTGCTTTCCATCAGGCGGGATTGCGGTCAAGCCATAGTTTATAATATAAAAATATCAAAGTACACGAAACTGATTACGCAACCACTTATTTATACTCTGCAGTGTATGGTAGTTAAAAATTAAACGGTATCATCATAGAACCAGCTAGGTGCTGGCAAAATAGTTGGTTTCTTTTAAAGTAGAAAAATAAAATTGAAATTATATTATAACCTAATATACACAATGATATACACAACAGGGTATATTTTATAAGTTGACAATTTTCTCGTACAGTCCGTATTTTTTTAAGCTATTGCATAGCTTCTATCACGGGCCTTGAGCGCGGGGACCGAATCCAGAAATTCCGTAACGAAAAAACCTCACGCTCCCCACTCCGACGGGCACGGAGGTGTGGCTTGAAGGCCGTACATCGTCTAACGTCGTTTCAGTTCGGCAGTCTTCGGCACGGTATGTTTGTGTGCGTGCGACTACATCTTTTGAAAACAATTTATAGATTTTCAAAAAGAGCATGCATATTGCAGGGCGCGAACTCAGTTTTACATACTTGCCATGTTACTGATAGTCGCGATGTGCTAAACTTGCGATTAATTTTCTCTCTGAAATAGGTCTTCTATAGAGATATGTCATAGACGTCATCGACGTTGTCATGGCTACCTTAAAAACTTTTCATATAATTAATTATTAAGTACTTTTATTCAAATTAATTTAGTAGTGTTTTTATAAAATAGCTTTTTTTTTTAACGGAAAAGCTAAGATGAATGTCACGCTAATTTTTCATTGGACTTTTAAATTATTTATAGTGTTGTTTACTAAATAAAAGCGCGTGATTTTATAGAGTAAAAAGTGCTCACGCGGCCGTTTTTTCAACTGTTATTGGCGATATCCGCCATTATTGTGAAATATTTTTTTAAAGAATTTCTATAATTTGTTACACGTGTTATTGGAAAAATTGTGGTATCTATCCACAGGGACCAGATCAAGAGTTGAAGTTGAAGTTTTTATTAAATAAAATATTACAGAAAGATGTCGGTGAACAATGTTAATACGAGTACATTTAAGTATAAGAGTTGTAATATTGTTATCTCCGAAACGAAACAACGAAAGTTTAATAAAAATATGCTCGTCGGCTTTTTCTGAGGAAGACATTGATGAGGCAAAAAAGTTATTGTTTGTTTCTACGAAGACAAGACAAAAACATGTATCGAGGCGTAAGAACAAAAAGCAGAAAGACCTAAAATATACGATTACGGTGTTTAAAATCACGGATCCCGAACAATCCCAGTTTTTGTGGCATATGACCTTCACAAATTGCCACCAGTTTGCTTTGACTACGTAGAACGTACGTAAAGAAGTTGATGAAGTATTTATTAATTCTACGGTCAGATGTTAACGCAATCAGAAGTGATTATGTTACTAAAGATCAGCTCGAAAATATTAAATTGATAACAAATAATTCGACACCGACGCCGTTCATCATCAACAACCTTTTTATCGTCCCACTGCTGGGCACAGATCTCCTCTCATACAGAGAAGGATTGAGCGTAATCACCACGCTTGCTCAATGCGGGTTGGCGATTTCAGACTTATAAAGCCCAGGTTTGCTCAAGATGTTTTCCTTCGCCTGCAGTCATTGGTGTCCAAGATATACTTAGAAAGTACATATAACTTTAGAAAAGTTACATTGGTACTTGCCTGACCTGGAATCGAACCCGCGCACTCATACTTGAGAGGCTGGTGTTTTAACCACTAGGCCACCACGACAAAACAGTGGGGTATATTGAAAAAGAACCTCGGAGTCTTTGAGTATATTTCGTGGTGCTCCCTGTACGCCGTTTCCGTTTCTCAAAGGTATCAGTGTTGTTGTGTAATAGTGATCGTTTAGTTCTCACACGGATCGTTCTATGTTAGTTTTCTCATTTTACATGCTTACTGACTCGAGTGATAATATAATAGATTTCATGGGTTTTTTCTTTATTTCTTTATTTTTTGGCTTCGCACGGTTTGTGCATTTAGCCAATGCCACGTAATTATGAATTATTCATGTCGAAAAAGACGGCCGCGTGACCCGACTTACGAGTGAGGTTTGGGACAAAGTCATGATGTGGCCACTATGCAGCGATATTTCACTGTTCTTTATGAACTATTTACTAAATGCACTTTTTACTACATAAATCACGCACTTTTATTTAGTAAACAACACTATAAATAATTTTAAAAGTCCAATGAAAAACGAGCGTGACACTCAGCTTGACTTTCCCGCCAAAACTCAGGGTGCTGATCACGAAAATGATTTCATTTTTGAAATCCAAGATGGCCGACATCATATTTCATGACATTCTGACATGGGTGATAACGAACATGACGTCATTTTTAAGCTATTGCTTAGCTTCTTTCTATCTCTTTATCAAAGTCGAACAGAAAACATTGAATATAGTTTAGTCGCTTAATCGTCACCATTTTTCGCACTCTTTTGATGACGTTGCTGGTAAAAAATAAATAAATTACAAAACAGAAAGAAAACTTGAATTGATAAGAAAAAAAAAACAAAGGAAAAATTACTGTATAAATAAAATAAATAAATAATTATAATTGCAAGTTATAGTTGATAAAAAAAAAGGCTATGCAATAGCTTTACCGCGGCAGTCTCCGAGTGCCACACGCCTTTTTTTTTATTTATGATTGGTTAATTAAAGTGATGATCTTCAGAGTTAACTGGTCACAGTGCCACAGTGACTACCTACTTACTATTGTATAAATATGTTATACATTAAGGAATAATTATATATATTTGTCGTCCTCCGTGGCACAGCGGTCAACACGCCTGCCTGCGACGTGGAGGCCCCGGATTCGATCCCCAGCCAGGTCATGATAGAAAACGATCTTTTTCTGATTAGCCTGGGTCTTGGATGTTTATCTATATATTATGTATCTATTATAAATAGAGTATCGTTGAGTTAGTATCCCATAACACAAGTCTCGAACTTACTTTGGGGCTAGCTTAATCTGTGTGATTTGTCCGTATATATTTATTATTATTTTTATTATATATACTACGAAAAAAACACTCACCGATCCATTTCTCGTCCTCGATAGCGAAGGAACGTACTCTCTCTCCACCGTGGCCACTGCCAGCAACGGTGCGAAGATGGCAAACGCAACCAGCCACAGACCTGCCAGGAGACTGCAAGCTCCTCGCCTCGACGGCATCCAGGGTTGCCGAAGAGACTGTGTGATGGCCAGATACCTGTCTACCGACATAGCGGTGATGGTGAACACGCTGGATGCTACTGCCACACCTGAGGGAAAAGTGTGGTGTCAAAATAGGTAAAGTTGTAACAATACAAATTCAATTATAGTATAATTAGTATTAAATACAGATGTCCCGTTTAACCATTCCCCCGTTAAACTAAAGTATCATCATCATCATTATTTCAGCCGAAAGACGTCCACTGCTGGACATAGGCTTCTCCCAAGACCTTCACCAGGTCGTCGGTCCACCTTGTCGAGGGCCTACCCACGCTGTCTTCTGGTGCGTGGTCGCCACTCGAGAACCCGTCAGCCCCAGCGGGCATCGGTCCTACGGGCAATGTGCCCGGCCCACTGCCACATGTTAAGTGTTGCAATTCTTCGGGCTATGTCCAAAGCCTAGAGCACAGGCGTAGAGTGGCTAGCCTTTTGGTCTACTATAGGATGCATTTTGGGGAGTGTGCGAAGGAATTGCATGATTTAATTCCCCCATCTCCGTTCCACCATCGGACGATCCGTCGTACGGCGAGTTTCCACCCTTACGTTGTTAACACCATTGCGATCCGGACGAAGCGTTTCGCCTCCTCCTTTATATCGCGTACATCAAGGGACTGGAACAGTTTGCCAGCGGTGGTGTTTCCGTCGGACTACAATTTGAGGTTCTTCAAGGCTAGAGTGAATAGGTTCTTGGTAAACTAGTGCGCTTTACCATCATCGACTGCGTCACTGCTTACCATCAGGCGGGATCGCGGTCAAGCGCTAGTTTATAATTTTATTAAAAAAAAAATGACGATTACTTTCGTTCTTCTGCGAATCTCCTCATTTCTGATTTGATCACGCAGTGAACACTAACTTGTCACTTAGTATCTATTTTAATGGCATAAAAATTTGTCTATAGGGTGACTAAAATTATCGAAATATTTTTTATGTTTTTTATCAAACATCCCACTGAAAATTAATTTGATTTCGTTTGAGAATTACTAGCACTATCAAAAAGATTTATATAATATACACATATAAATACATATGCTTAGGAGTACTTATTACTTGCACTTAACATAATATCAACATTAACCAAATAATTTTTGGGAGTAACTTCAACGATAAGAAAGAAACGAAAACGTTTATTAGCGGAAAACATGGCACAAAAATTAAGAAGGGCAATATGAGTCACATCCACTCAAAACGACTGTCACTCAGCATATATCCGTGATTCTATGCAAAACAGAGCCCCAGCGCTGGTTTTCAGCGACAGCTGGCGCCGACGTAACAGCCTCGCCCGGACATGACTTTTTGCTACGCATAAACTCATTCTGTGGTTTGGCACACTTAGTCGCTAACAGTTCTTAGAAAATAAAGATTCTACTCTTTGAAAAAATCTCACCACACATGTAGGAATAACAATCCAAATATTCAACTGACGTACTCTACTCCATCAATTTAAGTAAATATCTAAAACAAAAAAAAAAACGTTTTTTTATAATTATAAACTAGCGCTTGATCGCAATCCCACCTGATATTAAGCAGTGATGCAATCGATGATAGTAAAGCGGACTAGTTTATTAAGAGCTCATTCACTAAAAAAAAAACTGAGTGAATAGGAAGGAACACGGCAGTTGAGCGAGGTGATGCAATGTTAAACCCAACAACACGACCAAAGATGCTGCGCCAGAGGGAGATTGGTCTGGAGTCACTCCACGACCAAAGTCCCGACACAACAACATTTGACCCATCATACCCGGCACACATCGCAACACAACTGCTCAGACCCGTCATCCGTACAACTTCACCAGACATCATGCTGGAACACGATGAATCGCTTGGTGGCAAGACTTTGTCTCTTCTTCAGCCAATAGATGTCCACTGCTGGACAAAGGCTTTCCACGATGACCGGTCTTGTGTTGCCTGCATCCATCGGTTTCCCGCGACCTTCACCAGCCCATCGGTCCACCTTGTTGGGGGCCTCCCTACGCAGCGTCTTCCAGTACGTGGCCGCCACTCCAGAACCTTACTGCCCCATCGACCATCGGTTCTACGAGCAATGTGCCTTGCCCACTGCCACTTAAGTTTAGCGACTCGAAGAGCTATGTCGGTGAGTTTGGTTCTTCTGCAGATCTCCTCATTTCTGCTCTGGGAGCCAACAAGGTGGACCGATGACCTGGTGAAGGTCGCGGGAAGCCGATGGATGCGGGCAGCACAGGACCGGTCAGTGTGGAAAGCCTTGGGGGAGGCCTTTGTCCAGCAGTGGACATCTATAGGTTGAAGAAGAAGATATCACGAGCCAGAGACTTTGAGATTTGTGTGTTGAGGCATCTGATTCGCGAAGCGTCATCAGGGGATTTTAAGACCACCTTTCGCCTTTCTTCTATTAGCCGACGGGTGGAACCGGAGATATGCTTCTGTCCTTTTGAACGAACCCTTCTGTTTGGACAGTTTCCACAAACCTGTTGTTATAGTCGTCCACATCTACGCATTCACCGAGGCATTCGAAGTGATTTTGCAGTTCGATCTGAAAGCTTTCGGGGTTTTGGAGTTGGGTTGACGCTGGACGTAACGTAGACTTCATAAGTCGAGAGCGTTCGAGCCTAATGTTCAAGGTGCCTCTAACAATACGGTAATCACTCCCGGTTTTAACCGGATGGATCACGGAGACATCTTTGAACACTTGCCTTCTCGTTGACATTATGAAGTCTATCTCGTTTTTGGTCTGGCCATCGGGGCTAATCCAGGTCCACTTGCGGTGCAATGGTTTCTTGAAAAAATAACTAAGACAAGACTTTGAAGCTAAGATAAGACTTTGTCAGGTGGGTGGTAACTTTTGCCGGCAGCCGATGTTAAGGCCTAAACGCGTTTCCATTATAACATTATAACATTGCTAAAATGAAGAGTATAACTTTGACGTATAATGCACGATTGACAACTGCAGCATGATTCTGTAAACATATCACCGTGAAATTATAAGTAAGCGTGAAATGAGCTGCCATTCCAACCCAATGCTCTTAGCATTAATTTGACATTATTGACAGCCTACTCAAGTTCACTTCCCCAACTGTTCTCGGCGACATTTTTCACAGAATCGATCGGCTGAAATATTCGGCATTACGTTTAGTCGGTTTCTATTTAAACCAATGAAATGTAATTTTTAAGTTTAGGGTAAATAACATTTGAAGTCTGTTCCAACGGAACAAAATAAAATAAAAAATTTCGACAACATTTACAACTGAAAGCCACGGCTTAACAACGATGCTGGCTAAGCTCTGGCTCTCGTGATTTTTTAGGATGAATCAGATCCCCCGTGCTTAAAATATGCATGAAGTTCCGGACCTGAAATGATAAGCCGCGACGCGTATTTTAAATGTTCAAAAAAATTGCCGAACTTCCAAAATGATTGATTTTTTTTTATTATTTATATTTATTCATTACAGGTTTGTTTGTTTTGTACCAATAAACCATAAATGGTTTGTATTGGTACTCACATTCACTATAACAACTCTTAATAAAGTATAACATATTTTGTATTAATTATTAATGTACCCACACCATTTGTTTTTTTTCCCCTATTAATAATCCCCCTCACTCATAAACGCCTCCAAAGCCAACCAGCGATCAGCGACTCCCCAAACACAAACCGTCGACGTTCTAACGTCACCCAACTCAAATCATTCCCTATGAATAAACACCACAGTGTTTAAGGGGTTCATCCACAAACGATAACCAAACCTAAGCGACGTCAAAAGGCCAAAAATGTATGCTCAAAGAACCGCCAACCATCAGCTAACTCCAAGCAGCGTCCACGAATAAGGCGGTATATAACCAAATAACGTAGGTACACAAATAACTATACTTTAACAAAATGTAGTAGAATAGGGGTTAAAAGGGTAAACTAAAAACAAAAGTATAAAATTAAATAATTTGACAAAGCACAGCTGTAAACATCCATCCAGTAAGTGAAATGAGTCACATGAATGTTTTGAATCTATGCTGCTCGCTCCTGGGCTGCTTATTAAAAAGATCTTTTTTTCTAGTCTACCCACATAAAACCAATCCGAAAGAATTTCCAATATACAGGTTGCTTCGCTTTTATTTATTTGATTAGTGTGTAAAATAAAAAAGTTATTGTTATATTTTAGTTTAATAAATAGTTGTGATAATATTTTTTGTATTTTTGCTTATAGTTTTTCGAGTTTATTTCGTTTTTTATTGATTGTAGTATTTCATTATTTATTGTGGGTATTAAAAATTGTACTGTTCGCCTGCCATAATAATTTCTAGTCTGAGGTACTATTAATTTATTTTTGGTTATACTTCTTGTGATTATTTTGTGTGATATAGGTATTTGAATGCCATTGTTATTAAACTGTTTAATCAGTAAGGCCATTTTAAGTCTAGCCTGTATTGGCAGAACTTTACAGTATTTAAATAATTCAATGACGTTATCTTTATATTGGTGTTTTATATTTCTGGGTACGATCAATTTCAGAAGTCTAACCTGCAGATTAGAAATTCGTTCAATGTAGGATTTAAATGTTCGCCCATAACTCGTGATTCCGTATGCTATTATTGATTCCGCTAAAGCGATGTACATGTTAAGCAGGATTTTGAACGAAACTTTAGGTTTCAAAATGCAAAATTTTGCCAGTACAGCTCGCAATTTATCACAAACTGAATTCACGGGGAAATTCCAACTGAATCGATTGTCAACTATTAATCCAAGGTAGGTGAGGCAATTGATCAAGTAATGCAGCACGCATTACTTGATCAATTGCCTCACATCGACATGTATCTGATAGAGAAGAGTGAAGACAACTGTGGCTGTGTGCGATTATGTGAAAAGAAGGCATGTGCTTTAGATGGCTAGAGTGGACATGGATGATTGCAATTATGATAACGAGCGTGTGTCTTTATCATCAACATAAGGTACACATAAAATAACTAACTAAAAGAAAAGTAAACTAAACATCAATTAATATACATTTTACTTACAAACAAACTCTTGAGCTATTATGGTGGAATGTTAAATTTTTATTCTACGGGTCTAATTTGTATTTCAGATTGGTGAAAAAAATTGCAGCCGGTTATTTCACCCCTGATTAGAGCAAGTAAAAACTCTGATAAGACTTCCTATCACGTTTGCCCTGAGAGACGCTGAGAATCGAAGGGAGTGGGCGAACATTCCACATAAATGCGAAAGTTTGTATGGATGGATTTAATTGATACTCTTTTACGCCAAAACTAGTAAACGGATTTACATGAATTTTGGTCTACAGATAGTTCATAACTAGGATTAACATATATAATAGTTTTATCGATATTATTACGGTATCAAAACTTTTGGGGATAAAACTGCGGGGCGTAGGTCGTCCACTCATAATGACCTTTCATGAGACCTACTAACAGTAATTGTACGAGTATGTACACGACGAAATGTTAAGCCATTATGATTATTTTTGACGTGACAACGTCTTAAATTAGGTTGCGGCTGGGAGTCACTTATGAAAAAGTGTAACGCTCGGTAACGTTACGATGAGTCACCGATGTTTTAGTAAACAAAATATATTTCTATAGTTAAAATTTGTGCAATTCTTATTTTCATTCAATTCCTTGTTCCTATTGTGCAATTTAATTATATTCATATCAATAAATATTCTACCGAGAAAAAGACGTTGTCACGTAAAATCTTCGCCCGTAAAACCGACTTTACAGGCAACCATTTTTTTAAATAATTTTTAACTAATGCTTGATCGCAATCCCGCCTGATGGTAAGCAGTGTCAGTTAGTTCAATAAGCCCATTCACTCAAAAACTAAGTGAATAGGAAGGAAGATGCTGAGCAACAGCCGTTTTGCGTGGATGTGGCGCATGTTCCCTCAATAATTTATTTTTGTCTTTTTGTAAAAAAAACGTTGATTTGTGGTAAGATAAACGTAAATCTTTCACCAAAAAGCAGAATTCATTTTTTATATGCATCTATTTTTGTAGCCTATTTGGTGTCTCACTTCTGCGCAAAGGCCCTTCTCTTTTTCCTTCCAAACCTCCCTGTCTTGTGCTACCTCTGATCATGTTGGCCCTACGAACGTTACCAGATCGTCACACCACATTGCTCCCTCAGGTATCCAGTGAGTGGCGATCTTTGCCCATCTCCCGTGTCATCACTCCACTGAGTTATGGAGCGCAGAGTGGTGTTTCTAACACGAACCACGCCTAACACCTTGAATCCAAAATGCTAGGAAGATCTACTAGACCCTTAAAGAACACATGAAAGTCTTCCCATTTCATTAAAAAGGAAACTCATTGACATGTCCTGTTCTAACCTACGGTGCAAAAATTTGGTCACTTACTAAAAAACAGAAGTCTAAACTCAAGGTTTGCCAACGAGAAATGAGCTCAGCATAATAGTTATATTATCCATAAAAAAGAACAATATTGTTCTATATCTAATGCACCATGCATAAAAATATATGGAAAGTTGCCAAAGATAAAACAAACAGTCCTGAAAAATTCAACATCCCAAATAATAAAACATACATATCTATATATTAGTCTCACCTGCGACGATGGTAGAACATAAAATATTATACTAAAGATTTTCTTTCACATGAAAATATGATGTATGTAAGTTACAGCTTACAAGAATATTAAAGCAATGCGTGACTTTTTCATGCAACGTTATTTTTTAGGATTCCGAAATTTTGTACCCAAATTGTAGAAACGGTACCCTATTTTTTGACTGTTTGTATACCTGCCATAAACAGCCTGTATTATAGGCTAATATTTGTTATTCATTTTTTAGACCAAGTAACTCGACTCATACACAATATTTAACAAATTTCACATACATTCCATACGCATTTGCTCTCCAGGTTCCTGTGTCACTCTTCTATGCTTCTTCTATTATTTTAATACTATAAGCTTCGATCCTATAAAAATATCAGGATTAAAATTATCCAATGCATTAATCTTTGTTTTTGTTTTGCCTTGGAAAAATGGCAAGTGCCTAATTTGGGACGCAACTTGCGCCAGCACTGTGGCCGCTAACCATCTTGGTCGCACGGTCGTTTCAACGTCGGCAGTAGTTGAAGACGCCGCTGAAAGGAAAAGGGTGAAGTATGCGCCGTTAGCGGACCGGTACCACTTTGTACCTATTGCCGTGGAGACCTTGGGATGTTGAAGTACTGAGGCCATGAAGCTCATTGGTGAGAGATAGGGCATAAAATCCGTGACAAACAGGTGACTCCCGCCCCGGTTCGTTCTTGGTGCAAAGGTTAGCCATCGCCATCCAGTGTGGCAATGCGGCAAGTGTTGCGGGCACCTTTGCACCGGGAACTGTTAGGAGCGGTTTGTATGATTTGTCAGGACTTGACTGAAATTTGTTTTTGCGTTTTATATTTTCAGTTAATAAGACTGAAGGTATGGAATCTGCAAGCAAGTGTCAGTCATCATCGTTTAAATTTTATTTTGACATTTTGAAGTGAAACTTCTTTAGGCACGCTTGACTTGGGGAGTAAACTGGCGAAAGCGATACTAAAAATGATAGGAAAAAACATGATGAAGGCGAACGGAAGCAGAGTATAGTCCTATTTCGTCTGTACTACAAACAAGGAGTTGGCTCATGTAAATATTGCATGACATGTCGTGTATGAAGTTGTGAGTTCGCATCTCGCCGAAGGCAATATATATTTTTTGGATCTTTTTAAGATTTGTTAACAATTGAGTCGAGTATGAAGTTGTGAGTTCGCATCTCGCCGAAGGCAATATATATTTTTTGGATCTTTTTAAGATTTGTTAACAATTGATTACCTAAGAGCACAAATAATTTATAAATTTGTGTTATATGTGTGTATTTGTTGTTTTGTGTATTTTCACAAATGTTTTATATATTTTTGCTGAACATTTCTGATATAATTGAAAGTATAGAAGCTTGAAGATATCGTCACAATACGATAATTGGACACAAAGTACAAATTGCTTTCGAGCCTCATAAGCTCAATTATTAAGCTAAGTACCTTGATTGATTAAGAACTATGAATTTCTTCGAGAACATGACGCTGCGAACACCCCCCGACCCCCCTCATTGATTACCTCACCCCCCCGTGGATTATCTCGGGAACCGGTCGTGGACTACCCGAGTTTGGGGTCCCCTGATTCAGGAGGAAGAGCCCGACCTTTTGGCCCCGAGGGAATCCACTTTTTTTTTTTTAAATTGGAGGTCTATGCAAAAATATTAATTTATAAATGAAAGCATGAAATAAATTTAAATATTTATAGAAAATTAATATATGTATATGTGTATCAGTGGCGAAGGGTCCATACAAGCCGATTCCCACCGGGTTACCTTTCAAAAATCAGTTCCATATTCATACAAAACTATTTACATTCTATTTCATTAACAAAGTATTATTAATCAAATGCCGGCGCGATTTACAATAGCAATCGTAATTTTTAGCAATACCCTAAGTATCACATTTCATTTTATAGTCGTAAATTAATCAGCCCTTCAATTTTTCGTACATTACATTGAAGGAACCCGATGAATTTCAGCTTACCTCGGTCAACGTTTTACTATGGGGCGAAAAGAGACAGCGTATCAGACCATCTCTTTCTTATGCTCGCTAACCGTCGGTAAAACTTGATAAACATAGGCTACTGGGAAGCGGCTTGTATTTCTCTCCTCTCCTCTGTTAGAAAGAGACAAAGAAACCACGCCACTACGAGAAAGCGTTCTATACCTATGGTGCGTGAGTTTTTCGTTTGTTTTTAATATTTGTGTTATTTAAACTGTGACGGATTCTGTAAGGTAATTTAATCGCAGATTTGGTTAAATACTGTGGATTTTGTTTGTTATTATGGCTTTAATTCATATAGAGTGCTGTTACTGTTAATACGTCTTTGAAAGACGCATTTTCTCAAGTTTCGACTCTTTGCAGTTTAATTCTGACCCTCCCCATTTCAGTAGCTTCAGCTGAGCGGTCATTTTCTACTTTAAAACGCATTCACACGTATGTGCGAAACTGCCAAAAAGAGCAGAGATTGTCCGATTTGGCTATCATGTCAATTGAAAAAAAATTGCTTAATAAAATGAAAAGTAATCCGAATTTTTATAACAACATTTTAGCTCATTTTGTTAAAAAAAAACAGACGCATTGCATTAGAATATAAATAACGTTGTGATTGTGTATAATTTGCTTTATTTTTGCTTAATATTTTTGTTGGTTTTGGATCGGTGTTTGTGTGGTTCGGTTTTTAACACTTTATTATTTTTGTAATTTTTTATTTTATTTTTTCTTGACTCTTATTCCCTAACAATAGGTACTTAACTTAGTACTTACTAACAAGCATGCATGTGTGGTATAGAGATGCACGTCGAAAAAGGCTTTTCACAAAGCCGCTTTTATCATGAAAGACATTGTTATCAAATCATCAGTCCTTTTTTGTATGGTGAAGGTGGGGCTTTTGATATTATTCTTATCTGAAGACCTCCTCCAAGATATCCTGCAGTAGGTAAGTGTTTAAGTGTTTATTTTTTTGGACCGGCTTCCCTTTGTCAAAATTTCACCCTTCGCCACTGATGTGTATACATGTATATGTATATTGTACACACATATACAGTATGTTACGAAAACCCTGTCCGACCCACAAGGATAATAAGGGTTAGGTAAACAAATGACCAAATAAAATATAAAATTTTGCATAATCATCATAGTAACAATACTAATGAATTTTGAAATTATCTTTTTTACCCTGTAACTTCCCCAAAATTCGGGAAATTTAAAAAAGTGTAAACACCATTTTAGACCTTATAATTGTCGGCTTTCTTTTGATTATTTTTTTAGGTTCTTTAGCGGCGTCAGTGTGTCTAGCCGCCGACGGCGGCAAAGGAATAATTAGAGCTGTACTAATTATTGCGTAATAACGTTTTGTTTTTGTCGATATTATTCGAAACTGTACCTGGCCGAATGATTTGTTGTAAAAACACAGATTACCTAATGGTAAAAGTACTTTTTTTGATTATCGATTAATTACTCATAACAATATTGTAACACAAGTACCTATTATTAGTAAATAGGAACTAGAAAGGTCTTATGAAATACGATTTTAGGAGAATATTATAAACAATGTAAAGCATTTAAGTTCACCTGATTTAAGTTATGTGAAAGTTCTAAAATCTAAAGAATGCCATGCGATGTTGAATCGATGCGTGAAATTCTGAAATACAAAATTGATACCAAAAATCGATACGAGAAATATTTTGAATACTTTCACACCTCTAGTCAAAGGGCACCGCCGTGCAGTTAGAGTACCTATTTTTATGAAATAAAAATCATTTTTATTTTAAATTTATTAGTTTCGCGTAGACATGGCGTCCGTGTAGACGTATCGTTTATTGTGTGATCACATAGTTTTCTAACGTAATGTAACCTGCTGATGGAAGGTACCTAGTGAAACTGCAATTGTGTTGTGTTGTGATCAGGTGTTGAACGATTCGGATGTGACTACTTCTTGGTCAATGTGGTTCCAGCATGACGGTGCCCCATCATATTTTTGCCGACCTGTACGTGAGTACCTCCACTATCAGTTCGGCGAGCAGTGGATTGGTAGGAGTGGACTAACGTTGTGAAATACCGTGCTAATCTCGTGGGACGGTGTCAGGCCGGTATCGTTCTTAGTGAACGAAATATGGAACAACATCTCCGCCACAGCCATTGTGCTCATCGAATGAAATTCGAAGATACATTCGGAGGGTCAGACGACCTTTCTACTTAAAAAAAAGTTCTTTTCACGAGCTGCCTAAGTAGGTATCATTGTTTCTTTCTAGAGTCGATAAACGTGGTTAGACTACCAATACCTACATGCATGAGGTCAACTGAGGTCATGACCTGTGCCTGTGTTGCCATGAAATTACCTATTTATTTTATTTAAGTTATTTATTTTTAAGGGGGTATTTTTTTTTTTTAGTTTAGCCAGGTTATGTACGCATTAGTAGAATCAGCTAACGATACCTAACAACACCTTCACGGGTCGGACAGGGTTTTTGTAACATACTGTATATATACATACAGATGGTGCGAAAAAAGTTTCATTTCAGTAGTGTGGTCATAAGCACACTCGTTTTTTGTTCTTATTATTGATGGTTTTGACTGTATATAAATGTAGTTTTTATTGTATTGTGTTTTATAAATATGATTATGCATTAATCCTGTTCTATCTGTAAATTAACTAGTGGTATTAGGTCGCGGCTTAAAGACTTATTTACGTTGCAGGTTGTAAGTTCGAACCCCATCAGGCGCTTCACTTTGTGTAAATTACTTCATCATGACTGGTAACGTTTCCAAACGGCGAAGGAAAACATCGTCAGGAAACCGATATGTCCTAGAACCAAAAACTTCGAAGACATGAGACATCTACCAAACCGTACTGGGTCCACGTGGTAAATTACGGCCCACTCCCCGAGAGGAGGCCTGAGTCCCAACAGTGGCAACATTATTGTCTGATTATGTATAAAATATTATCACTCCGTCCTTTATATCCATTAACATCAACTGTTAAAAGACACTACTCAGCAAACACTTCGCACAACTTGGAAAATAATGACAGTTTTGAATTTATACATATTTTTTAATAAATTGAAATAAGATGCGAATGGAGCGTGTCGCGGGTTCGACTCCCACAGGTAAAAAATTTTTGTATGACCCACAATTAGTTGTTCCGGGTCTAGCTGTCTGTGTATGTGACTACTTTATATGTTTGTAACCGCACCCGCATACAGAAGAATTCCTAGTGTGGGGCAACGTTTAAAAAAACAATTTGCAAAATATTTGTCAAAAATGTGTACAAATATGAGTTTATAGAAAAATAAGGGACTGGAACAATTTGCCAGCGGTAATGTTTCCGTCGAACTACAATTTGAGTGTCTTCAAGGTTAGAGTGAATAGGCTCTTGGTAAACTAGTGCGCTTTACCATCAACGATTGCGTCACTGCTTGCCATCGGGTGGGATTGCACTGAAGCACTAGATTATAATTTATAAAAAAAGCAACGATATGTTTGAACATATCCTGACCTTATACGGTTTGTGACTGGTTTGAACCAATGACAAACCGTATAAGGTCAGTATTCTGAACAAAACAAATTCAATCAACCAGGCAATGCCGCAAACTTTGTCAGATTTACGAATCAACTTATGAACGAAGTTTAACCGACAAAATTTAATCAAGCTGCTCCAGTCTGTTATCAGCATCCTACTGTCTTGTACTTCAGCTGATATTATACAATTTAATACTCTAATACCGCGAATTTAATACTCTAGTACCGCAAATTTGAGGGGTTTAGAAGTACCACTTCAAAAGGTATGTCTCAGTAGGAGATATTGTTTGGTATCCAAAAGTTATGGGACCTTTGTACCCAATTGTGAATTGCTTATTTGTTTCTTTCTGTGTTTGTCCCATCTAAACGACCCCGAGTTCATTTGGATGAAGAGCCAGCAGGCAATCGTTTTGGGTACAAGGATCGACATTGTTCCCAAAATTTATGTCACATTGAGAGTGCTTGCTTGTTTTTTGTTAGGTGCTTCTGACCCTTTTGTTGTTTACTGGATATACCTAATTTTCCCCGACCCCGAGTTCGCAAGTCTTGTAATAAGAAACAATACGCACCAATAGAGGCAATGACTCAACTTTATATGCCCTTTTTTTGTTTGGGATGGGAAATCATCAAATGCCCTCTCCCGTTCTGGGCAAAGCGAAAGGGCGTGTCAGACTTTTACTGACTAAAGCCCACCCATGTTCTAAACTTGCCTGTGCGCCAGGGCCACGGTTTTTTTTTTAACCAACCCGCAACCCTTACCCAGGCATATGTCCTCGTGGACCCCGTCATGGTGTGCTGACATCTCTTTGAGGAGCGCGTAAAGCACAACACTCCATCTACCCGGGCCTGGTTTTTACCAGGGGGCGAGCTAATCTTTATATGCCCTTGATTAGTGTATATTATATATTTTTCTAGAATCCCACTGAATGTGGTGATACAGAGCCGGCTGAATTCGACGTGCTTGCTCCTGTGTCCAGCAGTGGCCGTATTAGGCCTGAAATAATGATAATGATCAAAGATAGCTGAGGATTATATTTAGTCTAAATCCAAATCTAAAGACTAAAGAAGTACATTTATAGCCAAAAGAGATGGTAACATTTTTAACTTAGTTATCGACACTGAAAAGCTACATACTATATTAGATTCCTTATAATATAAGATTCAATATACAATTCTGCCTAGGTTAGGCTCCACATCCGTGAGTTATGGGACAGTAGGGTGACAATGTCTGAATAACTTGAAACTAGAAAAAAATGTAATGACAATTCATTTCCTTAGATTAGTATACGTGCCAATGAATACTAATCTAATTCAATAAATTGTCATCATATTTTTTTCAAAACTCAAGAGATATAAAAAACATTTCAGGCTGAATTTTGTATCAATAAATCTTATTGGGCGACCCAATTTACTGGAAATTCGATAACATTCAACCTAGGGGTGTTACGGATATTCGAATTCGCAAATGCGTAAAAGGATTCGCGTCAATTCTCACATCTGTATCCGTATACGCATATGCAGATCTTTAACATATACAGATTTATAGCTGCAACAAATAATGACATATAAAGAAATCGATAGGATAGGATAGGCGCGTGTGTGTGTGTTTATATTACTTGCTCTCATCGTTTGCTAATTGACTGTTGACGCTTATACGTCGAGTGTTCAGTGCAGACTAAATAAAGTACGTGGAGTGCATAATAATCTAATATAATAGAGGAATGATGATTTTAGGTTACTCACGAACAATTAACAGAATAACAATCTATCTAAAGGTGTCAAATTTAATCAAACAATTGTCTATTACGATTTGTGACAACTTGATACGCTTTCTACTATGCTTAAAATTAGAATATTTTTAAATAATCCTGAAATCCGTTGTAGCATCCGCGACCGCGCGTATCGAAATTTTTGCATCCGTAACAACCCTATTACATTTTTGGCTCAAGCCTTACAATGATTTGAAGCTTTCAAAGTCTGCGTCGGTAGGATTAATCCGCACACCATAAAGAATATATTGGTGGCTTGTGCGTATCGATTATTAGGTTTTTGGTTCATACATAATGGTGGAATTGAACGCACATACAATAAAGGATTTCCTATAGTCATTCCCTGTTTTTCTATTTTAGTTTCATCGATTTCACTACCATTGCCTTTAAGGTCTGCTTCGTCTGACTGGTTACAAATAAGTAACGGAAATTTACATGTAGCGGCTTTTCAGACCTTCATAACCTAGCCAGACTTTCAGGCTACCAACTGCTCATCGTGTTTTTAGAGACACGAGGTATATAAAATGGTGAGACATTTGTAGACCAGTCTGGGTAAACGTAGCTTAAACGAGGGCCCTAGTCTGCTGTTACAATAGTGTCAGAATGGTCAACCAGTGATCTCATAAGGATTGATTTTGACATACTAACCGGTTTTACAATAAAGGTAATACGGCAATGTCATTCATCGCCATTCCGTTATGAGATGACTGACCTATTGATCGATCGTTATGAATTTAGCAGATTACAAAATATTAGCATGACAATAAGATGACAATGAAATCGTGTTGGAATGACAAATTTATAAAAATTAACAGACTACATACTAATGCAAATACAGCCCCAGGCCGATCGCGCTGTACAGCGACAATGCCCTCAAAGTATTATTACCATTGCAGTACATATCTTCCTCAAAAGTTAACATACATACATATAATCACTCATTTTAAAGGTCAGATGTCACTGACCTTCTCCCCGTCATATATTTACATTGAACCAAAGCGTAGGCGTGAACCGTTAATCTTAATTAAACGGTTTTTGTCAGCTTACTCCGTTTGATATGAGAACAATAATAGTTGAGACCTTGATTAAATCCTGGGACCTGGCATTTAATTGTATAGTCACTAATTTAAAATTTACTATGTAGGCAAACTTTTTTCAAAGTACACTGACTGGAGAGACAGTAAAAATTAATTGGCTAAACTACCACAAAGATACCACTACGATACTACATACTACTGGTGACATCATTAGCATAAGATTTCAGTTGTACTCTTGAGTTTAGAACGTTATAATTCATTAAACATTGCTTAATTCAAGAATGCAACTGTGACAACTGAAATGATTGGTTTAGTTGGTTGAGTAGTTTTATTGCGATATGTACTGGGTAAGATACGCCAAATGTTGTTGTGTCGGGAGTTTGATCGTGGAGGGTCTCTTCGATCTTCCTCTGGCGCAACATCGTTAGTCATGTTGTTGGGTTTAACATTGCAACACCTCGATCAACTGCCATCTCCCTTTTTATTCACTCAGTTTTCTTGAGTGAATAGGCTCTTGATATACTAGCGAGATTTACCATCAACGTTCAATTGCATTACTACTTACCATCAGGCGGGATTGCGGCCAAGCACTAGTTTATATTTATAAAAAAAAGTATTGTGGATTTTTTTCTGTAAGATGGCATCGCTCTGTCGCGTATGTCTCATTTTAAATTTCTTATTTGTGGGTAACGCAGCATATCTATTTCCTTATTTCTAAGTATATTAGTTTTCATATTAGTAGTCACTCACATTTTGGTAACCAAAGGGTAAAATCGGAACCCTACGTTTCCTAAAACTAAACTGTCTGTTTGTATGTCACCAGGCTGCATTTCATAAAACAAGACAGTTGAAATTTTCACAATGTCGCTGCATCAAAAAATAGTAAAATCTGTTTTTTTTTATATATAATTAATTCTCTACATAAACACTTTCTTGAAAAAATAAGCTGAAATTATTTTATTAATAAAACTTTACTTACGAAAACAATTTTTTGAAAATTTAAAATAAATTATAATTGAATAAAATAATTATAATGAATCGTGAAAGGTTATCACAAAGACCTTGCTCTGATTAGATAGACACCATCTGCGTGATTAAACCTATCTGTTACATATATGTTGACAGGAAACTTTACTGAATTGGAAATAATCTTATTATGATCCTATCATTACATATCCGAAGGTATACCTATGAAATAATAGGATCATAATAAGATTATTATATTGGTTTAGATAATGTCGTTCATGGCCAAATTATCAATAAAGTTCCGTAAGATTATTGAACGACCTTATCTCAGGTATATCTACCTAATATTATTATAAATGCGAAAGTAAATTTCTTTGATACCTTTTCACCCCTAAGCCACTGAACTGATCATTTTGGTTAATACGTTGTCGGTAAACAAAAACGGACACAGTGATGGAGCTGAGCCTGTTTTTTAAGATGAAAGGTCCGGTATCCGGTGGAAAGTCCTTTTATCCTGCTGTTTCCGAGAAAAACAACAATACCTTTGAAGTAATTGCATGATTTCATTCCTCCATCTCCCGTTCCATCATCGCACAGCTCGTCGTATAGCGATTTTCCATTCTTACATTGTCGATACCACAACGATCCGAACGAAGCATTTCGCATCTTCTTTTATACCGCGTATATGTCGGACTACAATTTAAGTGTCTTCAAGCCTTGAGTGAATAGGCTCTTAATAAACTAGCCTATTTTTTTTTTTTTTTTTTTTTTTTTTTTTTATTAAAATATAAACCAGCGCTTGACCGCAATCCCGCCTGATGGTAAGCAGTGACGCAATCGTTGATGGTAAAGCGCACTAGTTTATTAAGAGCCTATTCACTCTAGCCTTGAAGACACTCAAATTGTAGTCCGACGGAAACACCGCCGCCGGCAGATTGTTCCAGTCCCTCGATGTACGCGGTATAAAGGACGAGGCGAAACGCTTCGTCCGGATCGTTGAGGTGTTAACAACATAAGGGTGGAAACTCGCCGTACGACGGGTCGTCCGATGGTGGAACGGAGATGGGGGAATTAAATCGTGCAATTCCCTCGCACACTCCCCAGAATGTATCCTATAGAACACCGAAAGGCTGGCTACTCTACGCCTGTGCTCTAGGCTTTGGAGACCAACTCGAGTTAAATCAGGGTCACCAATCAGCCTCTTCGCACGCCTCTCCACTGAATCCAAAGTGGCCAGGTGACACTTAGCAGCACCAGCCCAAATGTGGCTGCAGTACTCCACACACGAACGGACCTGTGCTTTGTACAACATTAGAAGCTGCCCTGGTGTGAAGTACTGCCGGACCTTTGCGATTACACCAAGTTTTCTGGCAGCCACCTTGGCCTTGGACTCAATGAACCGCCCAAAGTTTATGTTCGAGGAAATCTCAACACCCAAAAGCTGAAGGCGGGATATTTATATATTTTTGATATTTTACCATCAACGATTCCATCATTGCTTACTATCAGGCGGGATTGCGGACAAGCACTAGTTTATATCATGTAAAAAAAAATATATATAATAGCCCTTAACCAGGCTATGGATTGGGAATTTCCCACATAGTATTTTCTTAAATTATTACCAGGTTTTGGTAAAGAATCTTCCATAATCTGTCAAAAACGCTGAAATAAGAAATATTAATTATTGTAACACAAAAAAAAAAGTGTGACGAAACACAAATGTCACTTTTGCAGCCATTTGCTCTGTGGCCGGCCGTTAAACGTAAATTTTTGTGAGTAGTGCACCGTAATTTTAAACATTATGGCGAATCGGAGAAAGGTAAGTCGTACAATTTTTTGATATATTCGAGAATTTAAGTTTTTCTAGTGATTTGTGTATAAATTCTCAGTAAAAACTTCAAAAATATCGTGTTATAACGAAATAATACATGTGGGGAACCGTATACCCAAAGCCTGTGAATGCCTAATTATTGTGGGTGTTATTATGTCCATTGCCCTGTGAATCAAAATCAATATTTTATACTATGTTTTTGCCACGGGTTTTACTTAGAATTTATTCACGGTCATTTATCGAAGTATAAAATGTGGGTGGTAAACTTTTCTCGTCATAATTTGTCAGTCTACTTTAGTGTATTTTTGTTATTCAGGTACTAAACGATCAACAACTCGAAAGTATGCAAAATTAAATGTTTTCATCTGAGGATGAAGAAAATGATGAAGATGAAGACCCATATTTAGATTATGTCCCAAAACTGTTGATGAAGCAATGCCACTTTGTATTCGATTGCCTGCACCATGCTCTAGCTTGTCCACTATGTGCCAAAAAAATCAAAATCCAGAAATTCTCAATAATCTTTGAGAATTTCCGGGTTTTGGTTTTTGTGGCTTTCTTTCTTTTTGAAGTGAAACTTCTTTACGCACGCTTGACTTGGGGAGTAAGCTGGCGAAAGCGTTACGAAAATTGATCGGGCAAGGCGAACGGAAGTTAAGTGGGGGATATAAGCACAGAGGCGCCCGTGGCGCGAGCTTGGTACTACAAGGTCTACAACGAGTTTTTTTTTTTCAATAGCAATAGAAGATCTATGCAAAAATATTTTTTTTTTTTAATTTTGAGACACGGATACACTTATTTATTTATTTATTTACACTTAACACTACATTAAATTTTATGTTGACTGACAACCATTAAGGGGGTCAGTTAACATAAAATTTGGTACCGCCTACTTCACAGTCCCTCCTGTACCCCCCCCATACTCCCCCTCCCCTCACCCCTTAATATCCCCACGAAACTACCCCCCCCCCACCCCCCTCATTGATTACCTCACCCCCCCCCCGTGGATTATCTCGGGAACCAGAGGTCGTGGACTACCCGAGTTTGGGGTCCCCCGAATCTGGAGGAGGAGCCCGACCTTTTGGCCCCGAGGGAATCCACTCCCCCCTCTCCCCCTCCCCCCGCAACCCCACGAACCCCCCCGACCCCCTTTAGTTACCTCACCTCCCCGTGGATTATCTCGGGAACCAGAGGTCGTGGACTACCCGAGTTTGGGGTCCCCTGATTCAGGAGGAAGAGCCCGACCTTTTGGCCCCGAGGGATTTTTTTTTTTCAATAAAAATAGAAGATCTATGCAAAAATATTAATTTACCAATGAAACCATGAAATAAATTTAAATATTTATAGAAAATGAATATATGTATATGTGTATACATGTATATATTGTACACACATATACATTATGTTAAGAAACCCCTGTCCGACCCATAAGGATAATAAAGGTTAGGTAAACACATGACCAAATATTTTATAAAATTTTACGTAATCATCATAGTACCAATACAAATGAATTTTGAAATAATCTTTTTTTCCCGCGAATTAATTCCAACTTCCTCGAAATTTGGTAATTTTTAAAAAGGCTGCTTATCGCACATTTATTAGGTTACCTCTTTTTGCGAAATAATATTTATCTTTTTAGGGGGATATTTTTTTTAAGTTTATCCCGGTTTTGTATCCATTAGTAGAATCAGTTATCGATACTTCACAACACCTTCACGGGTCGGACAGGGATTTCTTAACATACTGTATATACAGTATGTTAAGAAAACCCTGTCCGACCCATAAGGATAATAAAGGTTAGGTAAACACATGACCAAATATAATATAAAATTTTACGTAATCATCATAGTACCAATACAAATGAATTTTGAAATAATCTTTTTTTCCCGCGAATTAATTCCAACTTCCCCGAAATTTGGTAATTTTTAAGAAGTGACAACACCGGTATTATTATGAGCGAATAGCGATGCGACCACGTGCCGCGTGCCCTGCCGCCCGCCGCCTCCGCCGCCTCCGCCACCGCGCGCGGTAGGGTGGATAACGCAGATTTATTAAGTTACCTCTTTTTGCGAAATAATATTTTTTTTTTTTTGGTGGTTTTTTTTTTAATTAGCCCGGTTTTGTATGCATTAGTAGAATCAGTTACCGATAACTAACAACACGGGTCGGACAGGGTTTTCTTAACATACTGTATACCTATACATACAGATGGAGCGAAAGAAGTTTCACTTCAGTCGTGTGGTCATAAGCACACTCGTTTTTTTTTTTCTAGTATGAACAATTAATAATAAAAATTCTATTAAAATGACTTTCGTTTTATATTTTATATATAGAACATAATTATGTCGTCGTCTAGACAGGCAATGGGATTATGTTTTCCCACATGGTTTTTTTCAGGTTTTCAGCTAATTTATTAAATATTATTGATAAAATTTCATACCAAATGTTATTACTCATCTAAATCTACAAAAAAAATATTATTACTGCAGGATTCGTCCGAGGCCTGGTAAAGGGTTAAATGACGCCACGTGTGTATCAAATACGCGTGGCCTCGTTTATGATTGAGTTATGTTAGAATTTTACGCGGACGAAATCTCGGGCAGCTTGTAATTTATAAATTTGAAAGTGAGTTTTTTTGTAACGCTTTCACGCTAAACAGGCTGGTCGGATTTGGATGTAATTTGGCACACAGAAAGACCCTATAAACAGGCTAGATTAACTATGTGTAGCATACAATCATGAAACGCGTGCTAAAAATAACTATTTCTTACCCCTAAGGCCTGGATCACTGAAGACAACATCGTGGGCAACAGCTGGTGTAAAAATACATTGTTTTTTAAACTTTATAACGATTTCGATATAGTGATACCAATGTCGACAGAAATCTCATTTTACTCCCATTCTATTGAGTTAATATTACCATAACAGTGATTATACTGATTGGGCTTAACCGGGACTTTATAATAAAAAAGTAGTGAACGATAAAATTATCTATAGTATCATACTCGTAATTCGAATAATCACTATGTACCCTAAATAACATAATGAAATGTCCGTGGCCGGGTCTATGAGCAGAGTCGAGTGGAGTGTAGGGCGGGCAGCGGCCGTTCAATCCCAGGTTCGGTACCCTGACGCCCCGCAGCGTCCTCTCGGTCATCACGGCCATACTTATAATATGATGCGCCAACATAACAATATACGAAGTATGTAATTTACTCAATACACGGGTAAATTATTTGTTAAGCCCGTTAGAATGACATGAATAATAATCTTGTGCCTAAGCAAGATAATTTATAAAACTCACTTTCGAGTTACTGTAGAAATTAATCTTAAACCACAGCCATTTAAGACTGAATTACTGTAATTTAAGACTGAGATGTTCAATAACTGGGAATTCAGTGTCTTTTGAGAACATCGTGCCGATGCCCGACGGTTTCTAAAGTGGCGACCACGCACCGGAAGACGGAGCGTTGTTAGGCCCTCGACAAGGTGGACCGACGACCTGGTAAAGCTCTCTGGAAACCACTCGATGGGGAAGGCGCAGGACAGGTCATCGTAGAGATCCTTGGGGGAGGCTTATGTCCAACAGTGGACTTCTTTCGGCTGAAATGATGACGATGATGAGAACATCGTAAAAGATTCTGTCGTTATCGACTTCTATACATCTTTCTTGCCCTTATTAAAATTCATTTAGGGTTGGCGTAACATGTCTATGTGTAACGATTATGGATGAAACATCCATAATTCCTAATAGGGAATTATGGTCATCGTCTCAATAGCCATGCCCTTTCTAATCGTACTCACACACTCCATTTATGGTTTCTTTGAATTTGTAAATGTCAACAAGAACGAATAACAGAAAAAAAAAACAAATGGAACGAGGAAACGGGCGTGAAAAAAATTTGATTATGAATATATAATGATAAAAACTTACTATTACTCTGAGCACGTGAGGAAGCCATATTGAAGACAAACAAAACACGTTTAGCCAATTTCGACTTTCCTTTTTTTCCAAGAAGCTCGAAACAGTATTTTGGCAAAGGAAGGCGTCTAAATCGTGTTTCAATCAAACTGTTGTGTTGTGTAACCGAAACCATTTCAAGAAATACTTAGTTTGTTGTGAAACATGTTTCGCTTAACTGTTTCGGGACAAGGGTTGTATTTGTTACTTGAAATGTCTTGCCTAGTCAAATCTGGCATATTAAATATTAACCTTGTGCGGATGTTGTAGTATTGATTTTAAACCCAAAGTGACTGATGAAAGTGACCGGCGAGCCTCCTTGCCAGATTGCCGCCATGAGATCTGGAGGCCCAAGCCCTCGCCCACATGTGGGAGTAGCGAGAGGAGGCAAAACGCTGAGGTATAACTCTGCTGCCGCGAGAAATCGCGCGAGAAAGCTCCGGCAGGATTTCATGGCGAAATGGAGAGAGCATTTGTTGCAACCCAGTGCTGGGCCCGCCAAAATAGCGGCGGTAAATCCCCTCTTTGAGGAGTGGCTAGAGAGGCGCCACGGCGCCCTCACCTTCCGCCTGACGCAGGTACTCACCGGACACGGTTGTCTCGGGAGGTTCCTGTTCCGTATAAGGCGGGAGGAAACGCCAGGGTGTCACCATTGTGTGGATCGCCCTAAGGACAATGTGGAGCATACGGTGGAGATTTGCCCGGCTTGGGTAGAGATCTCTCGCGTCCGACCCTGGTCCAGGCCAGTGCATGGCAGGCCGTACCTCCTCATGCGAAGCAATGATGCTGGCAAAGGAGGAGGAGGAGCGCGTGAGGCAGCGGGAATCCCAGCACCCTCACGCCACTAGCCGCCGACATCAAACTCCCAGCCACCGTAGGCGCGGGCCTGCGGGCGTTGAACAGTGACCATCTCGCCGCCCGGCAGGCTGTGTTTCACGCGTTCCTTATAGAGATGTCAGCACATCGTGACGGAGTCTACTAAGACCGATGCATCCTGGGTCAGGGTTGCGGGTTGGTTAAAAAAGAAACCGTGGCCCTGGCTTCTTATGAACACCCGTATTTTAACTACTGTAGTGTAGTGATGGTGATAGAACTGTAGCGGTACCTGCAACCCTACAATATACATGTCATGGCCATGGTGTCTTTGATTTTCGTATATTCGTTTTTGCCATAGATTTCCGAAATTAGTTATTTTTAATATTAAAAAAAACATCAATTATTTGTAAAAAAGTATTTATTTTACACTTTTTAGTTGTGAAAAATACCGTTCAGCTATATCCGGTCAGACTGGACGCTGACGTCATGATAGTTGGGAATAGGCTAGCAAACAAACGACATAAGTTTGTTTACTTGAATTTTTACTGGTGATGTTGGTTTTGTGGAGGCATGAGGAACGGGGTGTAAAGTTCACTCATCCTCCATAGAAAAGAGAGAATCCTCCGACCAGGCGGGTGTTATGTCTGGCGGGCACTTGCCCAACGGTTGAAATAGGGAAGTTGTATATAGGTATGCTAGTGCTAGTGAGATGTAAAATTTGTGTGACGTCAATATGATGCGTTGTTCCATGTGGTGTTTGAAGGTACCACTACAGTTTCAATACCAAACTATTGAATCAATTTTTCGCACCTTAAGTAGACTTTCTTGATTTTCATTGACTGTCGCATCAGTATGAAGAATAGGTAGTGGCTGTTCTACGTTAAACCGCAATGCAGTAAATCGTTGAGATCCATCTAGAATAATGCTTAATAAACTAGCGCGCTTAACCGATCAACGATCGCATCACTGCTTGCCATCGGGCGGTAATGCGGTCAAACGCTAGTTCATAATTTATAAAAAAATTAATCAAGCACAAACACAAGGTAGCTGCTGTGAATTGTTGAGGAGTTCCCTCGACTGTCTCTCAGACAGACACAGAGACAGTGAGACAGAACTTCATTGTAACTCATATGGAAGCTAAGTTCTCATCAATATAAACGAATAAAGTCCAAACAGAAGGTAACTACTCTAAACCGTTGAGAAGTTCCCTTAACTGGCATTTGTCTTCATGATCAGAGCCCTAATGACAGTCACAACCCATCTAGGTGTAAAGTTCTTATCAATACAGATTAATCGAGCACAAACACAAGGTAGCTGCTGTGAATCGTTGAGGAGTTACCTCAACTGTCTCGCGGCTTCATCACTAGATCTATTCCAGACTTTTATTAAATTGTAGTATATAATATTTATCAATAAATATTTTAAAGCAATTTAATAAAGGACTAAAACTTCCCCTTGTTGCCTTTGATCTTCCATCATTAAACCTTAATTTTCTGTCATAGGACTGAGAAAGAATCATCTAAATCGGTTCATAAACGACGAAGTAATTTGCGCACAAAAAGCATATATACATTATACGGTCGAATTTAGTCACCTTTTCGAAGAGGTTTAAAAGAATATAGTAAACGCTATGCCACTAACTTAATTATTAATTCGTTTAAAAACTAACTCGATAGATGGCGATGGCATCGGATTAGACCGCGTTATGATTTTGTTACCTGGAAGGGTATTTAAGGCTCCGGATTAATCGGATTAAATTGTCTTACTCTGGAGTATTACGTTTTACTTGAAGTATCACAGGCTCCAAGACACCTTGAACCCATAAGGTGTGGAAATTGTAGCATAAATTGAACTTTACTGTATAGGAATAAAAGTTATTTTTCCACATACTCATATTTATATATATTCTTGGCAATATGTGTCACATGTTTCGATATCTATTATGTGTGTCATGAAGGAACTTGAAAAGTTCTTTGAGATGAGTTTAGGTTCATACAAAATGCTGTAGAGCTGAAATAACATATGAGAATTCCGGCGAAGAACTATGAGATATGGAAAGCCACTTAAGCTTTGTACGTAATACAGATATGTGATCATACCTATTTGCGCAGGTCAAATATAAATCTTATTCAAAAATTTTGAAGTCGCTCAAGTTTATCTAGTTATACCTCACTACGATCTGGATAACTGACATTAAGTACGCAGATGTCAAGGATGAGAAGTATAAGTAGTAAGTAAGATTCCACTATATGGTGTTTGAAATTATCTTAAACAAAATTCGGAACAGTATATACACATAGAACATCTTGTCTGCAAGCCGCGACAATGAACTAAATTGTTTCCGTTCCATAAAATTCCACCAGTAGTGTAGACCCTCCATAGATAGCTTCCATAAAGGCAGTACAATATTTGCGGAATATAAATAGCTTTGGAGAAATGTACGAGCAATTATTATAATTGGCCCGATAGTTGTACCTACTATTCTATGTTCTTGTGTTCAAAGCTGACAGCTCTCCAGTCTTTGTTCTGGCAAGAAAATTGCTCATTAATTTGTCCGTATTTTGCCTCCAAATCTATACTAATACGAGTATATAAAGCTTAAGAGTTTGTTTGTTTGAACACGCTAATCTCAGGAACTACTGGTCCGATTTGAAAAATTATTTTAGTGTTGGATAGCCCATTTATCCAGAAAGGCTTTAGGGTATATAACATCACGCTGCGACCAATAGGGGTGGAGCATAAACAACTCCACGCGAACAAAGTCGCTGGCGGCAGCTAGTTAACTCTATTTTTAATGGTTCTTTATATCCTATTATTCTGTATTTTTTTACCATACGTACACTTACTTTATTACATTTTTAGGGTTCCGTAGCCAAATGGCAAAAAACGGAACCCGTGTAGATTCGTCATGTCTGTCTGTCCGTCAGTCCGTCCGTATGTCACAGCCATTTTTTTCCGAAACTATAAGAGCTATACTGTTGAAATTTGATAGGCAGATGTATTCTGTGAACCGCATTAAGATTTTGATGCAAAAATAAAAAAAAAAAAAATATTAGGGGCTCCCACCATACTTAGAACTGAAACTCAAAATTTTTTTTTCATCAAACACATACGTGTGGGGTATTTATGGATAGGTCTTCAGAAATGATATAGAGGTTTCTAAAATATTTTTTTCTAAACCGAATAGTTTGCGTGACAGACGCTTCCAAAGTGGAAAAAAGTTGCCCCCCCCTCCCTCTCAAAACATGTGATGTACATTACTATAAAAACTACCAACGAAAATTGTTTCGAACGAGATCTAGTAAGTAGTTTTTTTTAATACCTCGTACCTAAATCGTAAACCGCTTATTACCGCGTAATCTTTCATACAAGTAACTTAAATCCTTTAATTTCATAAATCAATGGTACAGGAACCCTTTGTGCGTGAGTCCGACATGCACTTGGCCGGTTTTAAAAAAATATCGACAAACAATTTTTAAATACACATTTTGTCTAACGCTTACCTTGCAAGAAGTTAACAGTTTTGCACATGACCTCGCCAAAGTACCACAGCAAGGTGACCGACTTGGCGATCTGCACTGGCATACAGAACAGTGTCACTAGCAGGTCTGCAACCGACAGGTTCACCAAGAAGATGTTTGTCACGCTGAAATAGAAAAATAACACTGTTTTAATAACTGCATAATACATTTATAACCAGCCGAAGTTCTTAAAGACGAGACACAAAAAAAAATTGCGTTGCAAAGATGATTATCTCGCACACCGATACCTAAATGAAAAGTTGTCTCAGAAAACATCCAATGTTTTTAAAATACCTATGTAATGATACCCACCGTTATGAGCCAGACAAAAGAAAAACAATCATCCCCGCTTTACGTATAAGTGAGGTATCTCAAAATAAAATGTTTTTCATGATTTTTTTTAGCACTTTGTCCACGTAGTAAATAAACATATCCATGCAAAATTATTGTTTCCTAGCACAAACCGATTAGAGCGTAAGCAGAGGGCGTATAAATGGACACGATGATACTATAAGGGTTGGAAGACCTGCATTACGGAACCCTAAAAATGGAATAGGCAGGAATGGTAGTCGAGAAAATGCAGTTGTTATAAATACTGCGACTTACCGGTTACAATTTAAAACTATTTCGACGAATTTTAAGTTACTTTGAAATGAAAATGTGTATTAAAGGTTCCGGATAGTTGAGTTATCTTCTCATCCACATGAGCATCCATCGTGGACGGTATTTCGAGAAAACAGCGCAGTTACCACCCACCAGATAAAGTCATGCCGCCAAGCGATTCGTCGTGTTCCGGCATGATGTCTGGTGAAGCCGTACGGAGGACGGGTCTGAGCAGATGTGTTGCGATGTGTGCCGGGCTCGATGCGACAAATGTTGTTGTGTCGGGAGTTTGGTCCTGGAGGGTAGCGGGATCCGAAGCACGGTGCTCCGCTGGCCGACCGCAGGTAGTTGGGGGCCCAAGTAGTGTGCCAGCCACATACGAAAGGCTGCCCCGCCAACTGCGAAAAATCCCAGGGTGGCCCTATCGTGCCGGTTGGCGACCGGACGAGAGGACCCGATGGCGATCCCTGGGGGGGGTTCGGGCATCCCCGCAGTCTCCAGATCAATCTCCCACTGGCGCAGCATCGTTGGTAGTGTTGTTGGGTTTATCATTGCATCACCTCGCTCAACGGCTGTCTTGCTTCCTATTCACTCAGTATATTAAAATGAAAAGTTTTAAAAAGAAAAGTAGGTGTGCACAGCGGGCGCACGTCCTCTCATTTAAAGTGCACCTCTCAAACATTCGAGGTCTGCACTCCAGTATCGATGCAGTCCATCACCACCTTGAGACTGAAAAGCCCCACCTACTTTTCTTGACGGAGCCCCAGATGTCCGTCTGATGCGGCATACCTCAACTACCCGGGATACTCTTTGGAGCATCATTTCCTGTAGCGTGCCGGGGTCTGTGTGTATGTCTGCAATGACATCTGTTGCCGGCGTCTCCGTCACCTCGAAGACTCTCATCTATCGTCCTTATGGCTGTTGGTTGACACTGGTGTGGACAAAATTGTCTACACCTGTGTCTACCGATCGCACAGCGGTGACCAGGAGACAAATCGACTATTTGACCACCTCAGTGTGGCTGCTGACAATGCACTGCATCGGCACCCTGACGCACAGTTCGTCGCTTTGGGGGACTTTAATGCCTGCCACCAAGACTGGCTTTTCCCATACCAGAGGACCGACCACGCTGGGATAGAAGCGCGAAACTTAGCGCTATCAATCGGCCTTTCCCAGCTGGTGGAAGAAGCGACTAGGGTGCCTGATGTGGCTGGTCATATCGCCAATTGTCTGGACCTTCTGCTGACCACTGATTCGGACAGATGTGTTGTTACAGTTTCCTCACCGTTAGGAACTTCAGACCACTGTCTGGTGAAGTCTGTAACGTCCTTCTCCCCACCTGATTGCGACTCGCGTGGTGAGCGGCGAATATGGCGTTACAAGTCAGCAGATTGGGATGAGATGCGCCACTTCTTTGCGTCTTATCCTTGGCAGCAGATCTACTTCTCTTCTAGCAATCCGTCGAGTTGTGCGGACGCTATAACCGACGTGGTGCGTCAAGCTATGGAGTATTTTATCCCCTTCAGTGACGAGCCCGTCGGTGGCTCGGCTCGCCCATGGTTTGACGCCGACTGTGTTCAAGCTGAACAGCGTAAGCACACGGCATTCCTCACCTGGGTTGACGCTCGTGACCGCAGAGCTCTGGATCTAAGCTCAAAGAAGAGAGCCTTTAACCGTGCTGCCAAGTCCTACAAAAAGGCGCTTAAGAAGCGCTAACATTGGTAACAAGCTCTCTGCACACCCTTCCGGTAGCAAATCTTTCTGGTCCCTAGCCAAATCGGTCGAGGCGAACTTCTGTCGGCCCACACTGCCTCCGCTGGTTAGGCCTGATGGAGCACTGGCTCATACGGAGAGAGAGAGAAAGCAAGTCTCTTTGCATCTCTCTTTGCCCATAGTTCGCGTCTTGACACTGGCAGTGCTACTCCACCTAATTTACCTCATTGCGGAACTTCAATGCCGGAGGTTCGCATTAGAAACAAGGAGGTTCTGAGAGTATTGTGTAGTCTGGACGTGAATAAGGCTAGTGGTCCAGATGGTATACCAGCGATTGTTCTTAAGGCTTGTGCGCCCGAGTTGTCTCCTGTATTGACGCGCCTGTATCGCCTCTCATTTAGAACTGGTATAGTGCCCATGTCCTGGAAGCTTGCCAACGTGCAGCCCATGCCCAAAAAGGGTAGTCGTGCCGATCCTACCAACTATCGGCCGATTTCAATAACCTTCATACTCTGCAAGATTATGGAGCGTGTATTGAACTCGCGCCTCTTGGCTTACCTGGAAGGTAACGATCTCCTCAGTGACCGACAGTACGGTTTTCGATGCAATCGGTCAACTGGGGACCTACTAGTGTATGTCACTCACACACACAGAGAGGGTAGATGTAGTGCTACTGTCGACATCATAGTCCTATTTATAAACAGTTTTAAAATAATTAAAAGTGCAAAAAACTACAAATAATAGTTATATTCCAAAACCAGTGCAAAGGGTTAGTTGTAAAACATACAGTACACCATTTTTTACTCATTGAAAACATTGAAAAGTGTAAAACATTGAAAAGTGCAAAACAGTGATCCACGGCTGGAACAAAAATATATATATATATATACTCAACAGTGAAAACAAATAGACAATAAATGCAGAAGCGATTATTCACAGTGCTAGTGAAATTTACACTCCGATCAAAACAGTTTTCAATTAAAAATAGTGTCAAACAACAAAAACAACTTTATAACCTGCAATTAAAGCATCCAGTTAAAAAACAGTAAACTGCAGTAAACAGTGCAAACAAAAATAAGATAGTGTGTTAACCCAATAAGTACATAAAAAGTGCTAATTGAAATAGCTGTGAAAGTCACCGAACTGTGCAGAAACACGTTACACCAAAAACGACTTTGCAACCCACTGGCCACTAAAACCCTACTAATAGGGTGCGCATTACAATTGTTACGTGTGAATTATATGGACAGATTCGCATCTAAATACGGAAAGTATATGAACTTGAAATAGTCATAATCTCAAACTGTAAGTTGAATCATTCACATTCGGTGTTATTACAAATTGAAGACACAGATAATATACACCGCCATCTGTTATCACCCATAGAAACCACAAAACTTTGATCCAAGATCTACGTTGGTGGTGTGGATCTAACAGTACAGCACTCTTCCAATAGATGGCGTTGAGCGTCGTACTTATATGAATCTACCAGGTACCAGCTATTATCTTATGCAATAAACAACAAACTTTCCGATAATCACTCGCTATAAAAGTTACAACCAACAAAAAATTAAAAGAGTGTATACAATAATTATAAACAAACATTTGGTTGTGGAAAGTGCATCAACTAAATAAATCACGCGTGAACTATCTTCTGAATAACTAAAATATTGCTGTGAAGATATTTAAAAGATAACCTCAAATAATAGTGTATTACAATATAGAGAAGACAACTTACAATATATATTGCGCGCCAAATTTGAAATAACACAAACACGACATGGAAAACCAGATGCAAATTTTACTGGAAAAAATTCAAGAACAAATGGATAGGCAAACAATATCAATTACGCAGGCTGTAACTCTAAATATTACACAGCAATTGGACGAAAAGTTCAAAATGTTAGAGGAACAAAATCAAAACCTGCAAGCAGAAGTTTCGGAACTAAGAGAAAAAATAAAAGAATTAGAGACCCAGAAGAAAAAGAACAATTTATTGTTTTTTGGAATAAAAGAGGGCAGTGCAGAAGAAGAAAAAAACATAGTAAAATTCATGAAAGAAAAAATCAACACCCATCTGTCACTGGATATCCAGGAATATGAAATCGACAAAGCTTATAGGATTGGACAAAAAACAAACAGTGGACTTCGACCTATACTTATTTCCTTAACCTCCAACTGGAAACGAAACCTAATCCTTAAAAACAAAAAGAAACTTCCGGAAGGAATATACATAAAAGAGGACTTTACGAAGGAAACGATAGAGATAAGAAAGTCTCTGCAGCCAAAGCTCGAAGAAGAAAGGAAAAAAGGCAATATTGCCTACCTGCGAGGAGAAAAACTTATAATCAAGAAACCATCGGTTATCCAAAAGAGCGAGAAGAGAAAGAGAGTACCATCTTCCTCACCTAAATAGGACCAACAACCCTCCTCGTCGGGCCCAAAGAAAGTCGCTGCAAAGAATGCTTTCGAGTTTATGACCCGTCCTCGAAGCAATTCACTTAAAGAAAAGATTAATAATTAACAATTAAAACCTACTCCCAAGCCGACTGGTCATCATGGGAGTATAAGACCAGAACCCTCTAAATTCCAACATAATAGCATACCAGAAATTAAACAAAAACCAGCGCCACAACAACTGAAGATATGCACATATAATGTGAGGTCGTTGTCTACAAATGAACGATTATTAGAACTGACCTACGCTCTCAAGAACATAAATTTCGATATTATTGGCTTGGGAGAAGTCAGGAGTATGGGCTGCAATATAGAAGATTATCAAGAGTACATATTATGCTATATAGGCGAGACAATCGGACTGTATGGAGTAGGTTTCTTAGTCAAGAAAATTCACAAAAAAAGCACTGTAAGCTTCACCGGCATATCAGAAAGAGTGGCAGTTCTGAAACTGAAATATGAGCAAGAACTATTAACCCTTATACAGGCGTATGCACCTACCGAGCAAGCTCCCGAAGAAGAAACAAATAAATTCTACAACGATTTAATAATAATAATAATAATAATTTATTTCAGACGTAGTCCATATAATGTTAGTCATACAAAAATTTAAATACAAACAAAACCTTACAAATCTATTGTTAGTACACAAAACAGAAATAGAACACAATAAAATGGAACCGCACAGAACTGCCAAGTTATGCCAAGCCCAGGACGCGACCACCCGTAGTGTGTAGTCGCATCCAGTGCCGCCACATCGGCGAGTCCCAGCGGTCCACGAAAACACTCAGAAGACTGTTCGGGCTATCCCGCATTCGCTTCATGAGAGATGCACAGCGCTTACGCATGATGGCATGGAAACCATCCACTCTTTTCTCAGCAAACATTGCTGAAGCGCTGCAGCAGCGCCGTAGTCCGAACAGTATTCTGAACGCAATATTATATTGGACTCGCAGAGCGGTGTGTGTACGCTGCGTGTACTTAGTCCACAGGCTGCAAGTGTAGAAAGACTGGCAGAAGGCCTTAAATAAAGTCACCTTGACTTGCTCGGTACACCGTGCAAACCTGCGGGCCAGCATGTTACAGCGGACAGACAGCGCCCTGCGTTCCCTCTCCAAATCACAATCATCACTCAGATCCTCAGAGACCCAGTGACCCAGATATTTGAAACTTGATACTCTGTTTAAGGTGGCACCGCAAAGATACAGAGGAGGCACACTAGCGAATGATTTGTTACCAGCCTTAAACACCATCACTTCACTCTTCTTTACATTATATCTGAGTCCATGGGCTCGCGCATATCTTTCACAAATTTCTAGCAGTTTACGCATGGCACTAATCGACGGGCTCAGCAGCACCATGTCATCCGCGTAGCTTATATTATTGACGCACTGTCCATCTATATGGCACCCTATGCCCGCTCTACTGAGCTCGCCGATCAGCTCATTCATATACAAGTTAAAGAGACGGGGAGAGGTTAACCCCCCTTGCCTCACCCCGCACTCCAACCCATACATGTCCGAGTGTGTACCTGCCCATCGCACAGTATTCCTTTGACTCGAGTACCAATATCTCAATATATCAATAACATTACCTGACACGTCCGTTTCATCTTTCAATTTTTGCCACAACACGTCATATGACACCAAATCAAATGCCCTGGACAAGTCCAGGTAACAGGCATAGACCGGCGTACTCCTGTCAGTATAATACTGTACAGTCTGCTTGAGGCACAGAATGGCACTTTCAGTCGAGAGACCAGGTCTAAAACCAAACTGAGCATCATGAAGCTTTATGTGCCTATCCATGTGTTTGTCAAGCAGACTGTCCAGCACTTTTGCTATTACAGTAGCCAGCGAGATTGGTCTATAGTTAGCCAGGTCTGAGACATCCCCTGTTTTGTTTTTTATAACCGGAACAACTACGGTCCGTATAAGCTCATCCGGTAGGTAACAATGACTCACACATAAGCTGAAAAACGTAGCAAGCACTCGAGACAAATGGACACCAGCATGCTTCAGATGCTCAATGCTAAGACCATCGTGACCAGGGGACCTACCTCGCACCATTTTAGAAATTACAGAGGCAACTTCCTTGGCACTAAATCGAACATTAACGTCCCCTGCCACGATTTCAGCACCTCGCATCAGGTCAAGAGAGCCCACAGTAGGAGGTTCCACTTTGAAATGACTCCGAAACAGGTTAGCTATATCACGAGGCTCATGCACGCCCGCAACGCTCACAGGAAGACTCAATTTTGGGTTCAATTTATTTGTCTTTTTCCAGAATTTACCAAATTGTTTATCTGAATGATGCTTTGCAATTATATCTAACTTGATTTGTTTCTCATTATCTTGACAAAATTTTACCCGAGATTTAAAAATTCTCCTCGTTTGGCACATTCTATCATAGATAGGTCCACTTCTTTGTTTCCCATTTAATAACCAGTGTTGATAACATAATCGAGCCTCTCTGTGAGCAGCGCTAACGTGCCTGTTCCACCCCGGTATATATTTGAGTTTCTTGGACACAGAACCAGCATAGCTGTCTACCGCCGCCCTACTAATTATTTGTACAATATCGTTATACATTTCCTTCAAAATACGCTTGTGATCCTTACTATAACAACAGTGATCGGCGCAGTACATAAACTCGACAGGAAAATTAATCTTTCTCAGTTGCGAGTGACAACTTTCATAATACTTTCCGGTCTGTTCACTGTTTCTCTCCCCCCAGATCACTTTATTAAAAACGTTATCAGTCGCAACAATTTTCGGCCTTATTAACTTTAAATCACACTCAACTAACAAAGGACAATGATCAGACCAGTAAGCATCATATAATACGGACACTTTACGTATTGAGCGTCTCGCCGCACTGGTCGTCACACAGTGATCGAGCCATCGCAGACAGCCGTGTGCCTCACTCACAAATGTATATGTGTTTATAGGTAGCAAGTCCATATCTACGCACGACCATGATCGCTCGTTACAAAAGTTAATTAGTTCACTTGAAAACAACTCACCTGGGTGTGCATTAAAGTCTCCCAGTATAAAAACAGACTCCACGGCATTATTAGATTTAAGAAAGGCACAAGAGAATCAAGATCAAAATGTGATTGTAATGGGAGATTTCAATGCTAGAGTAGGGCAATCTAAAAAATTGATAAACTTACATTAGGTAAATTTGGATATGGCAAGCGAAATGAGAAAGGTAACAGACTTGTACAGTATGCCTGCGAACAAAAATTGAGCATAATGAACACCTATTTCAAAAAGAATGCAGACCGCAGATGGACCTGGATATCTCCAGACCAAAAAACAAAACATGAAATTGACTATATTATGTGCAACAAACCAAAACAAATAACTAATATAGAAGTACTAAACAATGTGCCATTTCCATCAGACCACAGACTAATAAGATCATCTTTTAGTTTGAAATCACCGAAGAAAAGCAGGAAAACCTACAGTTCATTACCTAAAATACCAAAAACTGACAGTGAAAAATTATTGTACATAGCAAGCCTTAGAGAACACCTAGAGACACAATTCTGTGTACTGCCAGAAGAAAATAATGTACAAAGTTACTATAATAAACTGGAACATGCAATTACGAGCAGTCTAAAAATTAAATACAATGATTCAAAAGATGTGACAAAAATCTTCAGCGTAACAACCAAAGATTTAATGGATAAACGTACTAAACTAATCCAAACAAAACATAAAACCAAAGAAATGAAAGAAGAACTAAAAGGTTTGTTCAAGATGTGTAGCAAGGCCATAAAAAGTGATTACAACAAGTATAAAAGAGAAGTTGTAGAGAGAAACCTAAATAAATATAGAAGCGCGAAAAGAGCTGTTAAAGAACTAACGACACACAGAACTTGGATAGGAAAATTCAAAAAAGGATTTGGAGAAACGAAAACAAGACAAGATGTTATCAATCATGCCACCGAGTTTTATAAGGAGCTGTATAAAAAACATTCGGAAACAAATAGTACAAAAGACAGTCAAATAGATCTTGAAGAGGAAGAAGAAACAGTAGAACCTATTGATGAGCGTGAGGTACTTGAGCATCTCCAAAAACTTAAAACAGGAAAAAGTCCAGGCCCGGACAACATCACTAATGAAATTCTAAAAATTGGGACACCCCTCTTGCTATCGCATCTTACCAAAGTGTTTAACTTATCCATCAAAACAGAAAAGGTCCCCAAACAGTGGTGCAATTCCGATATAGTTCTGCTATATAAGAAAGGAGACCCACTAGACATTGGGAACTATAGACCAATTAGTCTATTACCGAGCATTTATAAACTCTTCACAACAATACTGTTGAGCAGAATCACACCAATCATAGACGCATCACAACCAATCGAACAAGCAGGCTTCCGCTCTGGGTTCTCAACAATAGACCACATCCACACCTTGGAACAAATAATAGAAAAAAGTAAAGAATTCAACCTGTCTCTCTATGTAGCTTTTATAGACTACACAAAGGCATTCGATACCATAACTCACAACTCTATCTGGAAAGCCCTCAATATCTGTGGTGTAAGTAAGACATATATAAACATTATACAAAACATTTATTCTCAAAGTACAAGCAGAATCAAGATGGAAAATAAAGGAGAACAGATTTCAATAGGAAAAGGTGTCAAACAAGGTGATCCTCTATCGCCGAAACTATTTATAGCAGTACTGGAATGTGTCTTCAAAAACCTTGATTGGAGCCGGAATGGATTATACATACTAGGGCACCACTTAAGTCACCTGAGATTTGCAGACGACATCATTTTGTTTGCCAAATCTGCCAGAGAGCTGGAACAGATGATGCGATCTCTTGCATATGAAAGTGAAAAATGTGGGCTGCAGATGAACGCAGACAAGACTAAAGTGATGACAAATAGCATAGAAAGACCTGTGCAGGTGTTCGAACAACAGATTGATTATGTGCAAGAATATATTTACCTCGGAAAACAAGTCTCATTCAACAAAACCAGTAACGAGGAGGAAGTGGACCGAAGGATCAACAGCACATGGAAGAAGTTTTGGCTACACAAGGACATTGTGAAGGGAGACTATCATCTAAAATTAAAGAAAATCGTCATGGATACATGTATAGTTCCAACCTTGACTTATGGCAGCCAAACATGGACATTCACAAATAAAATTAAAAATAAAATCAAAACATGCCAGCGATCAATGGAACGGAGTATGCTTAAAATAAGAAAAGTACAAAAAATTCGCAGTGAAGACATTAGGAGGAAAACTAGGCTTACTGATGCTCTTGAACAAGCTCTGCGACTTAAATGGAAATGGGCTGGTCATTTGTCAAGGTACACAGACAAAAGATGGTCTTTACAAGCTACTAAATGGAAGGGGCCTGCTGGTAAAAGAAGCAAAGGCAGGCCACTAAAACGTTGGGCTGACGATATAAAAGAGATAGCAGGTAGCAACTGGTTAACAGTTTCACAAAACAGAGATAAATGGAAGGAATTAGAGGAGGCTTTTACCCAAAAGGGGTTCGTGTAAAAGGAATAACAATCTATATTATAATAAACAATTTAAATATATACTAACTTAAATTAAGAAATCCACTAATACTTTGAATTGTAAACATACTTTTATACGGAAATAAAAAGCTTTATTATTATTATTATTATAGTGCCCATGTCCTGGAAGCTTGCCAACGTGCAGCCCGTGCCCAAAAAGGGTAGTCGTGCCGATCCTACCAACTATCGGCCGATTTCAATAACCTTCATACTCTGCAAGATTATGGAGCGTGTATTGAACTCGCGCCTCTTGGCTTACCTGGAAGGTAACGATCTCCTCAGTGACCGACAGTACGGTTTTCGATGCAATCGGTCAACTGGGGACCTACTAGTGTATGTCACTCACTTGTGGGGCGAGGCCCTCGAGAAAAATGGGGAAGCGATTGCCGTCTCCCTTGATGTCTCGAAGGCCTTCGACCGGGTATGGCACGCTGGCCTTTTGAGTAAGCTTCCAGCGTACGGCATTTCCGCTGGCCTGTCTGGCTGGGTAAAAGACTTCCTGACTGAACGGTCCCTCCGATTTATTGTAGACGGATGCTCATCTGAGCCCATGTCGACCAATGCCGGTGTTCCTCAGGGGTCTGTTCTCTCTGCAACACTGTTCCTGCTGCATATTAATGATCTGCTGATGCCCGGTATCTATGGGTATGCAGATGACAGCACAGTTGTGGAGACATACCTGCCGGAAGCTCGGGCTAGTAAGGAAACAATCCGGTCCGAAAGAGAGGCCATGGTAGAGCGTGCGAGTGCTGCACTGCAGGCAGTCTCCGAATGGGGCAATGCTAATCTTGTAGCATTCAATGCCGCCAAAACACAGGCGTGTCTTTTCACCGCCAAAAGGAGCCCGTTCACCTTGGCTCCTACTTTTCAGAATGTATTCTTAGAGTGTACAGACCGCCTTCAGCTTTTGGGAGTTGAGATTTCCTCGAACCTAAACTTTGGGCGGTTCATTGAGTCCAAGGCCAGGGTGGCTGCCAGAAAACTAGGCGTCATCGCGAAGGTCCGGCGGTACTTCACACCAGGGCAGCTTCTAATTTTATACAAAGCACAGGTCCGCTCGTGTGTGGAGTACTACAGCCACATTTGGGCTGGTGCTGCGAAATGTCACCTTGCAACTTTGGATTCGGTGGAGAGGCGTGCGAAGAAGCTGATTGGCGACGATTTAATTCCCCCATCTCCGTTCCATCATCGGACGACCCGTCGTATGGCGAGTTTCCACCATTACGTTGTTGACACCACTGCGATCCGGACGAAGCGTTTTGCTTCCTCCTTTATACCGCGTACATCGAGGGACTGGAACAGTTTACCAGCGTCGGTGTTTCCGTCATAATACAATTTCAGTGTCTTCAAGGCTAGAGTGAATAGGCTCTTAATAAACTAGCGCGCTTTACCATCAACGATCGCATCACTGCTTACCATTAGGCGGATTTGCGGTCAAGCGCTGGTTTGTAATTTATAAAAAAAAAAAGTTTGTTGTTCGATTCTTAATATTTTAACTGTACATGCGCTTAAATCACTTTAATATTAAGGGATTACAATGATAATCTCAGATTAAAACAGATAAGAGCCACTGGGTTTGGGCATGACCAGCACACACTCGATCGAAGCTTGAGCAAAGACTGCCCGCGCAAACGGTTGATCGCTATGTCAAACGCAACTCCAGTCGGTGTTACCATTCGCTCCATGGTGTTACCCGCTCTTAATATAAAATCATAATTTATCCAAATACCGATCGATTAATCGACTTCAAAAAATAGTAGAGTAATTTACGGACAATCAATGCTGACACAATACAGATCACAATATTCAAAATTAACCAGTCACGCGCCGTTATATATATGTTACCGGACAAACCCGATTTCAGGACAAACTAGTTTTGCCTAGGCTAAACTACTTCTTCCTATACGCAATAGGATAAACCAGTTTGGGCTAGTCCAAACTAATTTGTCCTAAGCTCGATAGGATAGACCAATTTAGGCTAGGCCAAACTAGTTGATCCTGATATAAATACGCACACACTAGTATAAACTATTTTATTCAGCTTATCTATCTATTTTGACTTTGGAAAAATAATCAAAGACGTAGTCGAAAGTCCTACTCTGGGTTCTATTTCAAATAATGGCTTGTATGGCGATTGTATTATTTCTGAATGGTAGGCGCGGTTTTCCATGAACTGAACATATCATTTCATTGAAATATTGTCCTTAATCCAAGAGTCTATCATATTATCAATATCTTCATTGGCACATTCAACAGAGCCCAGGCTTTGACTGTGCCTGGGTTTTCCGTGCACAATTCTTATACTATAAAGTTTAGACTAGGCCATACCAGTTTATCCTAGAGTGTTCGTATTTGTATCAGGATCAACTAGTTTGGCCTAGCCTAAACTGATCTATCCTATCGGGCTTAAGACAAATTAGTATGGACTAACCTAAACTGGTTTATCCTATCGCGTACAGGAAGAACTAGTTTAGGCTAGGCAAAACTAGTTTGTCCTGAAATCGGGTTTGGCCGGTAACATATATAAAAAAAAAACATATTTCTGTAAACTAAATAGCAAATGCAAAATTGGGCTTATAAAGTTCCTGAGTTAAATGCTTGTTAATGAAATGATATCGTTAAATGAATGACATTAAATGTATGTTCATTAAATTGATTGACGTATGACATATCTTGGGTAGTCAGCCAAGCTTACTAACTGAGCTGTGGAATCATATCAAATATGATTGACGTATAAAAGTGTTAGTACAAACCTACGTGTTCTTTTCATAATTATAGCTAGTTCTTGACCGCAATACCGCCTGATGGTAAGCAGTGATGCAACCATTGATGGCAAAGCGAGCTAGTTTATTAAGAGTCTATTCACTCTAGCCTTGAAGACACTTAAATTCTAGTCCGACAAAAACAAAAGCAAATAATATGATGTACATAATGCGCAGTTGACGAGTGTGTGATGGGTTTGTCTACATTCAATATTTACATATCCAATATTTTTGTCAAAATTATGCAGAAGGTACTCCGACACTAAGCGGTTTACATACATTTCACATCCTAATCCATGGCCATTTTTATTTACCTTTCGCCGATGAGGAAGCAAAAATGCAAATTGGATAAGTTCCAAGTGATTTATGAGTACCATTAATAACGTCATGATGTAGGGGTATAATTTAGGGTTTAATAAATTACCTTTAGCCCTTGATCGAAACGTGGACTGAAAATATCTGAGTGGGTAAGTATATTGAGACATAATTGACAATGGATGCCACAGACCTGCCTTCATCATCAACCTTTTTATCATCCCACTGCTGGGCACAGGTCTCCTCTTATACAGAGAAGGATTGAGCGTAATCGCCACGCTTGCTCAATGTGGGTTGGCGATTTCAGATTTAAAGTCTAGGTTTCCTCAAGATGTTTATCTTCACCTTTTAATCAGTCATTGGTGTCCAAGATATGTAGACTGATAGAAAATGCCTAAGGCATTAAGTCCGCCATTGTGCAATGTTTTTCCTTGTGCATAAAGTTTTAGTATATAAATAGGTTTAGAAAGTACATATAACTTAGAAAAGTTACATTGGTACTTGCCCGACTTGGAATCGCACCCGCACACTCATACTTGAAAGGCTGGTGTTTTAACCGCTAGGCCACCAGGACCTTCCTTAATACTTGAGTAATTTATAATATTTGTAACATCACTATTTACTAATGTTCAGGGTCTGTTTCTAGATCTCCATAAACATATCAGCTTACCTATTAATTTAGCTGACCAAAACCTTCATTAAATAACCTTTAAAGGGTTCGACAAAGAATAAATGTTACGACTTTCGAGTTTGGTGAAGAAAAACATCGCGAAGAAACCGACGTGACCTAGACCCACATGTGTTGGTGAGTAGTTTAATAATTATGCTAGGTAATAAGTGAAATGTGTGAATGTGAAGAACGAGAGTAACCGACATAGCCCAAAGAATTGCAACACTCAAGTGGCAGTAGGCCGGACATATTGAACGTAGGACCGTTGCCCGATAGGGCCGACGAGTTCTCGAGTGGCGGCCACGAACCTGAATACGCAGCGTGGATTGGCCCCCAACAAGGTAAACTGACGATCTGGTGAAGATCGCGGGATACCGCTGGATGCGAGAGGCGCAGGACTAGTCGTCGTGGAAATTCTTGGCGGGAGGCCTATGTCTAGCAGTGGACATCTTTCAGCTGAAATGATGAGGATGATGAGATAGTGAAATTAAAATTGCGGAGCTCGTGTCTAAATAATGACAGCTGCACAGGTCGACCGGTCAGGTTAAGCGACGCTTGCCGAGAGACCAGAACTAAAGCTTAACGTGCGTTAAGCTGTAGTCCTGGCCGTAATTCGTAGATCTTGGACAGTCGTATAGATAGCTAAAGTTCAAAATTTTAACTACCGGTCTCCCCAATGGATATCGTATTATCCAGTAACTAGGATGTGGAGATCAGGTAGGCTGTCGCTCAGTGTGAAATACTTTGGGAAAAGTCAAGGCAGGTTATTGATGAAGTTATTAAAGTTCTAATAATTAATTAATCAGACAGAGAGGTGTTGCTAGACAGTTTGATACGCCACTTCTTCTCGCCATTCTAAAGTATCTAACATACAGTGTCTGCTGCTAATTCACCTGTACCTCGCATGTGCAAACTGTTATAGCTTGCGCAGACGAGGGATTTATGTCCGCGGACTTTTTTGTCCGCTAAAATAGATCGCTTACAACTGTATTGAGTAACGCAAACGAGCGATTAAAAGTACTGCGTACAAAAAGTCCCCCGTATGACCGAGGACATGCAGAGTGCGGACCGGATAAAAATACGGGGGAGTTCCCGAATAAAATAGAACTCGTGTGACTTGGTGAAGCAACGCACATGGCGGACTTTAGTTCACGTTGTGTGCTCTCACTTTTCGACATTTCTGGGCAACAAATGACCGCATTCCATTTGCAAATCCACCGTGGACTTTTTATTCGCGGAGCGTACTTTTTTCTCCGCTGCGGAGAAAACTCCGTCGTCTGCGCAGGCCCTTAAACGAATGCAGCGACCTGGTTGACGCCCACGCTGACTCAATATCGACATTAGTCAGGTGTCGTTAGTATTAGTTCTATTGAGATTCCAGTGTAATTAGAATATAAGCAATTACGTTAATAAAATTACACAGAGCACTTAGCATGTGGTGTTTGCCTGTAATTGTTTGAGCAGTTAGATTTAATACAATAATTTGTATGTATTTGGAATGTGCAAAATATCTGTAGGAACTGTTGGTAAACCTTAAATAAATAAATAAAGCACTACACTGTGGTGAAAAGTGGACGCTTTGAGGCTGTCTATAGACCTAGTAGATCAATCCACGGCTCTAAAATACTTTATTATCAAGAATTATATTACTCAAGTTTAATCTTAAGTACCTACTATAATTCTTGAACTTCGTATTGATGGCCTCCGGCTAATGATAGAGCTTTAAGATATAATATTCAAAAGTTAACTAAATGATAACTCTGCAGTTTCCAATCTCAACTCTATTATCTTTGTAATTTGGTACAATAATTCAGTTAGGGTGACATAAACACGTTTCATAGAGGCAGGCTTGCTGTGCAAAGGTCTGTTACGTTACATTACGTCTCAACAGTCGTGATGTAACGTAACAGCCAAACAACAAAACATACGCTAATGTAACTTTTAACGTATGTGTTAACCACAATTCAATGATCATAACAATGAATACTTCTGTTGATGAGAAGGCATGATGTCTGGTGAAACCGTTCGGATGACGGGTCTGAGCAGTTGTGTTGCGATGTGTGCCGGGTACAATGCGCCAAATGTGGTTGAGTCGGGAGTTTGGTCGTGGAGGGTCTCCAGATCAATCTCTCTCTCTGGTGCAGCATCGTTGGTCGTGTTGTTTTGGTTAACATGGCATCGCCTCGCTCTTCTGCCGTCTTCCTCTGAGTCCGTTTTTTTGAGTGAATAGGCTTTTGAGTCGTAGAGGCCTAGTGGTTAAAACACCTGCCTCTCAGGTATGAGTGCGCGGGTTCAATTCCAGGTCAGGCAAGTACCAATGTAACTTTTCTAAAGTTATATGTACTTTCTAAGTATATCTTGGACACCAATGACTGAAGGTGAAGGAAAACATCTTGAGGAAACCTGGACTTTAAGTCTGTAATCGCCAACCCGCATTGAGCAAGCGTGGTGATTACGCTCAACCCTTCTCTGTATGAGAGGAGACCTGTGCCCAGCAGTGGGACAATAGAAAGGTTGATAATGATAATGATGAGGCTCTTAATAAACTAGCGAGTCGTGAAGTGGAATTGAAGTCGTAGTGGTTAAAAGACCAGCCTCTCAAGTATGAGAGCGCGGGTTCAATTTTAGGTCATGCAAGTACCAATGTAACTTTTCTAAAGCTATATGTACTTTCTAAGTATATATTGGACACCAATGGCTGAAGGTGAAGGAAAACATCTTGAGGAAACCTGGACTTTAAGTCTGAAATCGCCAACCCGCATTGAGCAAGCGTGGTGATTACGCTCAATCCTTCTCTATATGAGAGGAGACCTGTGCCCAGCAGTGGGACTATAAATAGGTTGATAATGATGATGATAAAACTAGCGAGCATTACCATTAACGATTGCACCACTGATTACCATCAGGTGGGATTGCGCATTTGTTTATATTTGTATATAAAAAAGAAGGCCTTGGACTTCTTCTCATTTTAAATTAATTTGATCTATATCGGTAGGAAGGTGAATTATATTATAATCATGACTATGGCTATGTTAAATTTCCTAGGAACTTTTGGTTGACACTGTACCATCTGGTGATGCCCTAATAATTAATCAGAAACCCTACCCTTGGTATCAGTGTTGAAATATTTAGTAGTCGGCGTGTCACCTACAAGTGAAAACCTTTGTTATCCTTGTATCAGACCTTGTACTACTATTAACTTTCGAAAATTTTGGAAAGTTAGCAGTCCGTATCTCAAAGTAACCTCTAAAAATCAATAACAATTAATTTTGTCATCTATATTACGTAGGAAGGTTGAAAGAAACTAGGGCCGTGCCGCTCTTTTGAAAATTTGGATTCAAACTCACCATTTGTTGTCAGCGAATTCACTTGTTACCTCTAATGTCGTTCATCAACACCCAGTGCTGAGTGTTACTGATCAGTCATATTAGCCGGTGTGTCCCTAAAGTACCCATTTACTTGCACTTTTTTTATTGATTATAAACTAGTGCTTGACAGAAATCCTACCTGATGGTAAGCAGTGATGCAAGCACGCCAGGTTATTAAGGGAGGCCTATTCACTCAAAAATACGGGGTGAATAGGAAGGAAGACGGCTGTTGAACGAGATGATGCAATGTTAAACCCAACAACACGACCAACGATGCTGCCCCAGAGAGATTAATGTGGAAACCTTCCACGACCAAACTGCCGACACAACAACATTTGATGCATTGTACCCGGCACACATCGCAACACAACTGCTCAGACCCGTCTTCTGTGCGGCTTCATCAGACATCATGCCGAAGTCGCTTTGCGGCAAGACTTTGTCTGGTGGGTGGTAACTTCTGAAGACAGCCGATGTTATGGCTTACCACCGAGAAAACACTTTTGATAACCCAAGGAATGCCACTGATGCAGCATTTAACAGTATAATATTTAAATAAAATACACACCCAGGAACCAGACTAACAAATTGGTAAAGGCTCATCTGCATTGGCGACATATTGGCCAAAAAATAAACAAACATGAATTTATGATAAAATAATATTTGATTCCGACACAACAAAGTTTAGTTTACGTTACAACTTGAAACATTATTGTTTTATTTTAAATAGCAAGAAATATTTATCTGCACGATCAGCCTTAAAGCTTATTTTATCCTGAATAAATATTGCTAGTGGCCCGCTCCGGATTTGCACGTACAATGGTGACGTGACAAAACGTGAAGGTTTCTGTGCCTTTCCAAATAAAATGTTCTAAACGATGGAGAAACCCGCATCACATTCCATTGTTATTTGTAGTCTATACCTAGTATGTGTACTTAATCTAATGTTTCAAATTCATGTTGTTTTAAGGTCCAACTTATATAGTGGTGATTAAGTTGGTTTTAGAGTCATCATCATCATCTCTGCGTTAATACCAGTGGCAGCCGAGGCTTTTTCAGCTTTGGAGTCTGGGGTCCATTTTACCACTCTAACAGCTGATTTTGGCTAAACTTCAATATTTTCCGTGAAGCGACTGCCGTCTGACCAACCACAACCCGAAAGCGATATCGAAGCATTGCAGTTAGACTAATTGTTGGACTTATGAGGGCTCCAACAACCCATAACGACTGCCGTTAGATGTTCGTATGGCAACCAGGACCAACGGCTTAACATAATTTCGGAGGCACGACCAGACCAGTGCAAATATTCATATTCATGCATACAAATATATGCACTGCGCGGAGAACGAACCCGCGCCTCCTTGTGCAGCGGCCACGTTCGCTACCACTACGCTACGGAGGCAGTCAAGGCTTCAGAGTGACTAGCATTATTGAAAAAGTTATTTGAGGAACAGGGTGTTAAATTAACTCATCCTCTCTAGCATAGGGAGGATTCTTCGACCAGACGGGTGTTGTGTCTAGTGGGCACTTACGAAAAGACTGATTTTGGGAAGTTGTACATAATCCTCCTTGTTTATAAACTTTGTTTAAAGTTAATTAGTGATTAGCGAGTCTTTAACTATACATTTTTAACGTTATAACGTCACTTAACTAAAATAAACTTAATATAAAAACTTAATATAAAAAAGTATAATAATATCCTGTATCATGTACACCATATAAATACGAACATTAAGTGTATCATACTATTTTAAATAATTATATATGTATATCAAATTAATAAACATCATAAAAGGGCAAATACATTATACTACCTATTTTTTTTTTGGTCCTTAGTTTTGTTCTTAATGTCCGTTACTATCTCACTTAATTTAGTTGTTTATATAATTAGTGTTTGCTTAGTTGTTTATATAATTAGTTTTTGCTTTGGCAGCAGGAAATAATATAATCCATGTTATATAAGCCGTAAATATCATGTACTTTAGCCCTTTAATTATTAAGATTATTCTAGCGCAAGTTTAGTATATATGACATGGCAGTGCTTTTTCTTTCAATAAATAAATAAATAATGTTATTTTCCATAAACTCTAATTTGTTTACATGTTTGACAAATAAATCGCGAATGTAGATAAAGCACTTTAGAAGATCACAGGTAGCCACGAAAACCGTCTAGGTTTATGTACCTATACATAAAGCTACGTGTTCAGTCTGGTTTAAAATCGGTCTAGACAGTAAAGCCAAGGTCAATCCAGTCAAGGGCTTATCAAAAAATGAATTAAAAAATAAATAACGGGGCAAATACACCTATTGGACAAAATATTGGAGATATCACAATCTCGCATGAACAAATTTTATCTAAGCTCCGGGTGATATTTTTTGTGTAGGATTTAAAAGCACTACTTACCTGCACCTGAAAATCAAGTGCGTCATAAAAAAGATCGCGTTAAAAATACAGATTTAGGTATGCGTATCAAACCTTATTTTTTCTGGATAGGAAATCATTAAATGACCTCTCCCGCTCTGGATGGAGCGGAAGGGCGGTCAGACTTTTACTGACTAAAACCCATCCGTGTTTCTTCACTTGCCTGTGCGCCAGGGCAGCGGTTTCTTTTTTAAACAACCCTGACTCAAGAGGAATCGGTCTCGTGGACCCCGTGACGATGTGCTGACATCTCTTTGAGGCGCGCGTGAAACACGAGGCGCCGTCGAATCGGGCCTGGCCATTACCGGACGGCGAGCTGGCCACTGCTTACCGCGCGCAGGCCCGCGCCTGCGGTGGCCGGGAGTTTGGTGTTGTCTCCCGATCAGGGCGTCTCCTGTGGCGGCTAGTGGCGTGACGGCGCTGGGATTACCGCTGCCTCACTCGCTCCTCCTCCTTCTTTGCCAGCATCACTGCTTCGGTGACGACCTGCCCTGCCATGCACTCTTGCTCCGGACCATGGCTTGACCAGGGTCGGACGTGACAGACCGTCGACCGGCGACCGACCGCCGTTACGAGGACATGGTGGCGTCGGGCTGGTCGCTTTCTTAGCGACTGCGCCCACACCGGTGCCCCGTAAAGGACCATAGACCGCACGGCCCCCGCATAGAGCCTCCTGCATTTAGTCCCCCTATATTGGGGAGGAGCCGCCTTAGGGCAGCCCCGGCCCGTTCCAGTCAGGGTGCCAAACGTGGGAAGTGCTCCTCGAAGTTCCACCGGCTGTCGAGGACGAGTCCCAGGTACTTTATCGTCGACCCGACGCCGATGTGAGCCCCTCCTACCGTTATGCGCGCACCCGACGGTGGCGCGTTCCGAGATGCGTAATATACCTCTGAATATAAGATTTACCTAGCTTTTACAAACAAAGCATACGTGAAGGTTTATACTTAATTGGCAAATCCTAACTGTAGGGTAATTGCTTAATACACAATATGCTGGGTGATTGCGTAACACACGATCAGTAGCAATGGGTTGTTGAGCAGATACATTTTCGAACACATGGAGTAATGCATTAGCAATACGCTTCGAAATGATTCTAACTGATAGTAACAGTGTCTTACGCAATTAAGGTACTGTAGCAATGTGTTTCATTTTGACAGTTCAACAACATTCATTGTGTTGTTGACGTGGTTGAGCAGACACGTTCGAACATAATTATGGATCAATTAGCAATATGTTTCAAAATTAATCAAATTGATAGAAATGGTTTGTTACCATGCCGAACGATCATTCTACTTTTTTTTCTTTTCGCTCGGCTCCTATGCATCTTAACATAATGTTACATAGCCAAGACAAGATTTATTCAATCCGGCTGGTAATTCCAGAGAATTGTCTAGTCTCCCTACGCTTCGTCTTCCGGTACGTATCCGCCACTTGAGAACCTTACTGCCCCATCGGCCACCTGTTCTACCAGTTATGTGACCCGCCTACTACCACTTAATTTTAGCGAATCGAAGAGCTATGTCAGTGATGAGACGAGCGAGCATAGCTCTTTCCATCGCCCTTTGTGTGACTCTGAGCCTTCGTATGAGGCCAATTGTGAGCGACCACGTTTCAGTTCCGTAAGTCATCACTGGCAACACACACTGGTCAAAGGCTTTAGTCTTGAGACGCTGTGGTATCTAGCTAGTATATTAAGAGTCTATTCTATGCCTTAAAATCACTCAAATTGTAGTCCGACGGAAACACAACCGCTGGCAAATTTTTCCAGTCTCTCGATGTACGCTGTATAAAAGAGGAGGCGAAACGCTTCGTCCGGATCGTAGTGGTGTTTAGAACGTGAAAGTAGAAACTCGTCGTACGTCTGGTCGTCTCATGGTGGAACGGGGATGGGGAAATTAAATCATGCAATTCCCTCGCACACTCACCAAAATGTATCCAATAGAACACCGAAAGGCTACTACTACTGTGCGCCTGTGCTCTAGGCTTTGGAGACAGTTTTGAGTTAAATTAGGGTCGCCAATCAGCCCCTTTGCACGCCTCTCGACTGAATCCAAAGTGGCCGGGTGACACTTGGCAGCACCAGCTCAAATTTGGCTTCAGTACTCCACACACGAGCGAACCTGTGCTTTGTACAACATTAGAAGCTGCCTTGGTGTTTGTGTTCTTTTGTATGCGTAAACATACTTTCAAAATTATCTGAACAAAATTATATAGTAGAAATCCAGATTATATTTGCAGATTGTTATTTTGCGTGAACTTTTGAAAGTTAAAGTAAAAACTTTCATTCTTCTATTTCTAGTTATGAGTGTCAGAATTGTTGAATAACTTTTAGCGTAGCCATCTTCAAAATTTACAAGTTATTCATAATACTATTTGTAAGTGATAAAAAGAAACAACCGTTTTCTATCTCCAATATTTCTCAAATAAATTTTAACTAAGCCATTATTTGAATTTCGGTCCACTCCCTCTCACCAAGAGGAAGTCTGCATCACAGCAGTGGGCACATTATAAGCTGATTGACTCATATTGCATTGTTGCTAGTAATTTTAGCAACTATTGAGGAAAAATAAGGCTTAGTTATAATAGGGATGTATCCAAGGTATGAAAACGAAAAAAATAATTAGTCCGTATTATAGGTAATAAAAAAAAATTAAGACCCGTATTTTTTATATTGTCAAAATTACCAAATACTACTGAGATATAGCGTATTAAAGTTACGGAGTAGGGGCTTATTAGATCACATCGTGGTGTATTTTGTACTACGGCGTGACGTCATGCGACATTTTAAATCATCAATCATCATTTTACAAATCTATCTGATAGACATTAAATTATTTTTTAGGATACAAGCCAATTATTTACCTTTACTAGAAGATTTTTCTCTCTATTTATTTAGTTTAGGGACTTTTACACGACTGTGTAAGCCAGCCCCATCGTACCTAACCCAAACTAAACTAAACCTTAACCTAATAAAATTAACTTAATCTTAACAAATATAAAAAACTTTATAGTCAGCCAGTGAAGTAGGTGTGAATACAATATGTGGTGGAAAGTACCAACATGATACCTATTTATTTGCAATTCTTTAAACAATTTTTCTTTTTCAGACTGTAGTCTAACACATTCCGTCAATAAGTGTGAGACATCCTCCGGTATTGCATACACCTCACAGTTTGGTGAATTAATCTTTTTCATAAAAAAAAAACCTTTTTTAAAACAACAAACACGCAAAGCATATAGGTAAGAATGCAGCATATAATGAATAAATGTAATACAAATGTACTTAAACAACGAACTACACATTTTAAGGAGGTATAATGCGCATTGCTTACGTAACAATTTAAAATAAAAATAAATATAGGTATGTAATAAAAACCATACAAATGGACTTGCCTTGTATTAAATCAAGTGTCAAGAAGGATTGTTATCTCTCGGCATTCTTGGCTTGAAGCCACATGCACGGAGCCAGGTGGAACCTTGGCTTACTGAACTGCTAGGTAACTACGAATTACAGTCGGATTTCCATTCGGAAATGCTTTTGTAAGGCGACACATGTAAGTCAAGTAAATAGTCAGATCACTGTTTAAAATTTCGAATACCAAATTAAAGTACTCCCTCATTCAAACAATAACCACAAATAACTATCATATTGTACTTGGATCGTTTTTATGATGATTATTTTTATTTTGATTTCGCTGGCTGGCCTTACGTTGGCTTAAACTATGGGTGCTACCTAGTTGTACGGTCAGCAATAAAAGCAAACAAGACTTGACAACTGTGATGTTTAAGTGCAGAGTATTTTAATGGATAGTATCACCACCACGCTTACCTACGTGACTAATTAAAATTAGTTAGCACCTCATGTAAGGTAAATGGGCTGATGTCCGCAACTTCACGACTAAACAAATTTTGTATAGGACAGCAATAATTGCCGGAGAGTTCCTTGCGCCATTTCTTCTTCCCAGATAAAGCACTAGGATGGGAGGAGGAAGTTTTGAGGAACTGGGTTTTGTAATTATGCCGTTCGAAAAGTTCTGATTCTCTGCGTAATTTCAATAAAAGAATTTTTATTTGATTTCGATTTTCTAAATCGGTGTATTTTAGATGCCAGTTTTAAATCACGTCTTAACTAACTATCTGTATCTGTAGATTTATTTGATAGGACTAAACTAATATTTATCTTCTGTGCTTTTCTCAATAAAATAGATACAAAAACTGAACTTGAATTTAGCATACTTAGTTTGTAAGCACTGGAATTGGCGCCATGGTGTATATTTGCAAGATCTCTGCTGTTTTAAAACAGGCACATGATTACAAAATAAAATAAAAAAAATAAAGTGTGCGTTATAATTTATTTAAATCGCACGTAATATAACATGCGTGATATTTACAATCAGTTTTAAGCAATCATACAGTTTACACCCACAGCAGTTTAATCCTAATGGCTTGTTCAAATGATTACTCGTACACATTAATTTAATATTATTGACAGAAATTAAGAATTTTATACTAATAAATCTAGTTTTCTTCTGAAACATAAAGATTTCATTCAGTATACTTTTATTTTGCACTAAATATGGGATCTTATTGTTAAATACATAATAGTATTAGTAGCAATGCTGCCTCTTCATCTTGCAAAAGTAATTGTTCACCCCCCTGCATATACCTACCTGATTTAAATCTACAATTAATACAATCTCACAACCCGTTGAAAATGGCGAAAAATATAGGTGTGTCTTCTATAAATATAATTCTAGCAGGTGTGGTCTTGTGACATTTGTACAACCTTACATTATATCAAAGGCCTTGCCCAAACCTTTGATGAAACATGACACAAACAAACCTTCTTCATCACAGCTCCGAGATATCGTTATTCTATTTATAACTCAGGAAGACGAAGCGCCATTAAAGTTTTGTGTTACTCCTTAAATAAACGGATCGCAATCATTTGTGAGCCATTTCTAGGAAGCCAGCAAAAACCTTTTGGTGTACATTTCGGCCTGTAATAGTTTCCGGACCGGAAGACAAGTGCCATCGATGATCACCTGTCAGTGAAAAAAAGGAAGAAAGAAAATATATTCATTGTGACTCGTAGAAGAAGATTGTAAAACCAAACTAAATCAAACACAAAAGAAAAACAAAACACAAATCATATATTTAAAAAAAAACTAACACAACTCTGAAAGTACTTTACGAGGCCAAAAGGCTTCGATATCAGCAAAATGATTCATTATTTAAAAGGTAAAGACCGCCATAGATTCAGCTTATAGTACTAAATCGATAAAAAATGTGGTTTCTGACACTTTTCTATGAATCGTCTGATATTTTTTCACAGCCGATGGAACCGATGCAGAATTCAATTTCATCTACTGAATTCATGGTTACAGTTTGTTCAACGATGCCACCGCCTCCCAGAATTGCTCAAATAAAAAAAAAAGTTATTAGTCACAAACTTAAATAAATTTAAGTTTAATCCATCTTTTTCTCTTTATTTCATTAAGAAAAATACATAAGAAAAGTGTTATTACAGTCTCATAAAATTAGTCAGGGCCTGATTTAAATAGGGGTATTTTAAGACACGATGTTTTAAGTAACGGCTGCAATTAAGTTAGTAAGTAACAATTAAGTTAATAAATTTTCTTAACTCATGTGTACCTCACAATGGACCTCATACGAAAGCTCAGAGTCACACAAAGGGCGACGGAAAGAGCTATGCTCGGAAATTCTCTGCGTGATCGAATCAGAAATGAGGAGATCCGCAGAAGAACCGAAATCACCGACATAGCTCTTCGAGTCGAAAATTAAGTGGCAGTGGGCAGGGCACATTGCTCGTAGAACCGATGGCCGATGTGGCAGTAAGGTTCTGGAGTGGCGGCCACGTACCGGAAGACGCAGCGTAGGGAGGCCTCCAACAAAGTTGACCGATGACCTGGTGAAGGTTGCGGGAAGCCGATGGATGCGGGCAGCACAAGGCTGGTCATCGTGGAAAGCCTTAGGGGAGGCCTTATCAAGCAGTGGACCTCAATGGGCTGAAGAAGAAGTTTATTCATTTGTCTATGCTCTAATAACTTTATTAATGGCTTAATTATTTGAACATACGTGTGATTACATCGACTTTTATTATATTCAGCACATTTTACTTCGTAAAAAAGGCCCAGTGCAGGTTGATAGATGTCACATCTCTTCGAAGTTTTTAGCTCTAGGGCATGCCGGTTTCTTCACGATGTTTTCCTTCACCGTTTTGAGAGCACTTTAATAGAAGAAGTAAAGCGGCTGATGTTCTTGCAACCTACGACCTACAACTTGAAAGTCACGGCCGATACCAATAGGTTTTTATTTATATTTTCCGAAAAAAAAACACGAATGAAAATACCATGCAGTGTCATTTAGCTTGGGTTGCCTGCCAGTACTCCCAGTCCTCATCATCTTCCTAGTATATTAGTAAGTAATATTAGCCTAAAGGCGATCTTTCTGGTCGTCGGTCCGGGGAGTTTGTAGGGCACCCATCTTGAACAACGCTTCGGAATAAACGCTTCGGTGATCATGGATAATGGTTTGCAGCGCTGCTGATCCAATATCCAGTTCTCGCTCAAGCTCTACGTGTGTAATTCATCGGTTTCAACCCTTTTGACGTTATCTTGAGTGACTGCTGTTGGCGGGCGACCGAATTTGCTTCATCTTCAAAGCCCCTCCCTCTCGGCAAACCAATTAAAGTCTGTTGCTCGTGAAGAAGCAGACTCACCAAAAGTAGCCACTAATAGTTCAAAACATTCTTGTGGTGTTAAATCTTATTTATAGTCATAGTAAATCTTAGCGTGATAATCGCGTCAACTGAGTTCCATTCTTGCAAGCAAGCAAAAGCAAGAATAAGGAAATTAATACAAATATGTTCCATATTCAAATTCATCGCTAAATAACCAGTGTTTACGATGGTGTATTACTTGCCAGTGTAAAGGCTGTTGTTGCTAGGTGCTGCAGGACAGGTGGCATCAGGATAGTCCTATAATAAAACCAGGAGCTCTGTGTTACGACGTGTATATTCGAGACCATGCGATTGACAGACGAGAGCGGAAGTGACGATTCATAGGTAGTGTTGCGCATCGACAATAGTGTTGAGACATATACGTAACAGCCAGTATCAAATTATTGAGTAAAGAGTATCTAAAAAGTTTTGGCATGCCCATCGTACTATTCGTAAGAATGATATATTACATGTGTATTTAATATCAATTTCCTAGTCCAACTTACCTATGTAAGTTATATTTAAATGAAATTGCTATAAAAAAAAAATTTAAGGTTATTTAAATTATTATGAAATCACTCGCTAAAGAGATCTTGTAATACATTAAAAATATATAATGTAAGTACCTATATGTCGTAACATTATACTTCACTTCGTTTGAATACCATACGAGTATTTTATCAATTCTAATTGAAACAACGTTAGTAAAATTTGATTTCACAAAAATCATATTTCTTTAAGATTGAAAATCATTGTTTATTAGTGGCATTACAATTTGACAGTGACAGTTTATCTATTTCTTTACATTCAATTCTAGAAATCTCAAAACTGGCTGTCTATCTGATATCACAATCACAGACGAAATATTAAATTGTCTAAAGGCTCATCTTATCGTATAAATATTTTAACCACTTATATCACTTAAAACACTTCAAACAATTTGAAAGTGTCAAGTCATTGATATAATATTAATAAAAGGGTTTAATCACAGAATTGCTCACTCAATCGTAACTAACGAGAAGTGATTTGTCCTCCATTTTTTAACAATTTTTCTTCGTTATTTTGTAAGTGATTTTCTTTTAGCAATAGGTAATAATTCTTTCGCAACATTAAGTAGAAACCCGTGTATGCTATAAATAAACACACAAACTTCCTAGAAATCGGATAAATTGCCATAAGAGAAAAAACCTAGGTTCACGTTGGATTTTAATAGGTTAGTACTTATCTATAAAGGGTGTATCTGACATCGACGCACAAACGAGTACCATGAATCCAGTACATGATTCTGAACCCCCCAGTGGTGGAATTTTCAGTGGTCGGCTTTTTCATGATTTAAAAAAAATATATGTAGGTTTTTCACTTTAGACCGTTCATAATTGCTATACTTTTATAACCCAATAAGATTTTAAAGTAAAAATTAATTAATTCGCTAATTACACAAAAAGCGCAATGAAAACTAAACTCGAAAAACTATGTTATCAGCTGATTTAATAGAGTTCACATCAGGGATCAACGTCATACCTACAAACCCGCACGGTGAAAAAAGTGACAACACCATTTGTGACGGAGCGAATAGCGATGCGACCACGTGCCGCGTGCCCTGTCCCCTACACCCGCGCATGTACCCCTAACGTCTTGCCGACCGCAAATGCATTAAGTTACCTCGATTTTTCGAAATAATATTTATTTTTTTAGGGGGATTTCTTTTAAGTTTAGCCCGGCTTTGTTGACATTATTAGAATCAGTTAACGATACTTAATTATACCTTCACAGATCGGACAGAGTTTTCTTTACATATTGAATATATAAAAATCAATGCCACTTTCTTTGTAATTTTATAATCCACCAAAACTGTGTAATTGCACCAGTAGTGTAAAACTTATTGCCAAATTTAATTAAAGCTGGGATCTTAACTGTAAATCAAAAGGAGAATTTTGTTTGATACCGCGTATCCCTGTGATCCCAACTGATATGCCGTTTGAGTTCAAACGATTACAATCTCCTGTGCGTTTATCATTTGCTATGTTCATCAACAAAGCTCAAGGGCAAATATTTCACGTTTATGGTCTGAATTTGGAGGAATCATGTTTTTCAAATGGCCAACTTTATGTTGCCTGTTCGAGAGTCGGTACCCCCAGTCGTTTGACTAATAATAATCTAAATGTTTTGTATTAAGTTATAAAATTGCTAGCAATTAAATAAATATTTTATATTTGAATAAATAATTTTGATGATCCAATAAATTTGTTTTTATTATTTCACTTTATACGTGATCTGCACGTGATTTGCACGTATCGGGCCGCTAGTACAATATAAAGATAGGTGACAATGCTCAAAAGACTTCTCAACTTATTAAATGGGACTGAGTAGATGTCTGTGTTAGTCATGGTGGCCTAGTGGTTAAAACACCAGCCTCTCAAGCATGACGGTGCGGGTTGGATTCCAGGTCAGGCAAATACCAATGCAACTTTTATAAGTTATTTGTACTTTCCGAGTATATCTTTGATACCAATAACTGATTCCAAGGTGAAGGAAAACATCTTGAGGAAACCTGGACTTTAAGATTGAAATCGCCAACCCGCATTGAGCAAGCGTGGTGATTTTTTTTTTTCTTTAATATATTATAAACTAGCGCTTGCGAGCAGTGATGCGATCGTTGATGGCAAAGCGCGCTAGTTTATTAAGAGCCTATTCGCTCTAGCCTTGAAGACACTCAAATTGTAGTGTGACGGAAACACCGCCGCCGGCAAATTGTTCCAGTCCCTCGATGTACGCGGTATAAAAGAAGAAGCGAAACGCTTCGTCCGGTCGTTCGGAAGGATTACGCTCAATCCTTCTCTGTATGAGAGGAGACCTGTGCCCAGCAGTGGAACGATAAAAAAGGTTAATGATGAGCTTATGTCTGCCACATAAGGGACAAATTGTGGTCCCAAATACCACAGGATATTTCAGAGAAAGCGACGTGACGTCACAGCCAGACCACGTAGTAGATGGCAAGACGAGCTAGATGGGTTCCGTCGAAACGGGAAAGAGTTTGCAAAGGCTCGGGAAAAATGGACGAAGTAGAGGGAGGTCTTTACCCTGGAGAGGGGCATCGTTGGTAAGTATAAAAAATTAAATGAAAATAAAGTACTTTTACAGCTTCTGATCCATTCTAAAAACCATTATGCTAAAATCGTAATCGTAAAGTTTTGTGTATACGGCCGTGAGCCGTATACCACAAAACTTTACGATTCCGATTTACAAGTTATAAAACTTTGTAATTCTTAAATGTGTTAGTACACTAAAACTCTAAGCCACATAATAATTACGGAAATCTCTAACAAATATGTAAACAAGTCTCAAATGATCATATTAATGATATCGTTATATGCAATACTTTCTACAGTTTAACAATTTTGTAGAATAGAAGACTTGTCCCTGCGACACCCGCAAAAAACGGAATTGTGTGGAAAAGGGAGAGGCACCTGACAGTATCAGTGAATCAAATAGTAGTGCCGTTTTCGAAGTTAGTTTTATTACTGTAGTAACAGTGTAGAGATAAAAGGAGTCATATCATGGAGCCCTGAGGGACTCCCGTGCGTAGGGTAAGCGGATGAGAGTGAATCTTCGATGCTCGAGCGTAAAGCGAAACTTGCGCGAGCGCAAAAAAAAAATGAAAAATGACCACGAGACAATCTGACACTCTGAGCTGATAAAACTTATTTAATAAGGCGTAATGCCAGAGATGTCGAATACTTGAAAAGTAAGTTCACAAGTCAGCAGTTTAAGTGAATATTGGTCAAGTGGTTTCAAAGTTGACACCAAGTCACATAAACCGGCTCCGCGAACTTTATGTTTTGTTAAATTAGTTTGGTTCTTACTTAAAATATTTGTATCTAGAACGTACTCATATTGTTAATTTCTTGTGGAAATTATTGGCTTTGTTTATTTCAAATTCCCTGAAAAGCATTCCAGAGAAGTGTTTTGTTTTTACGTGAATATTCGTCTATTTTCATACATTTGTATTTGTGACAAAATACCTTATTTTTCTATCTTTCATTCTTCATAATTTTGAATTAACTTATATTTTCATATCGAACTTACCTCTACACCTTTACCGGGAGAGAACGCTCTTTTTAGTGATATACGAGTATCATCAAATGACTTCCACTACGGGCGGAATGGAAGGACTTGTCAGAGTTTTACTGGCTAAAATCCAGTCGTGTTTCTTCATTACCCTGTGCCAGGGAGCACGGTATCTGTTGCAAATAACCTGCGGCCTTGGCATCGGCCCTAGCAGACCCCGTTGCTATGTGCTGACTGTATCTCTTTGAGACGCACGTGACACTCAACGCATCGTCGTCGACCCAGGCCTGGTTCTTTGCGTCCTCTTCATCGGGAATCGGCTGCTGACTCCCGAGGAAAAGGATGCCTTAAAAAAAAAATACATATAGTTTTTTTTTTTTTAATAATTATAAACTAGCGCTTGACCGCAATCCCGCCTGATGGTAAGCAGTGATGCGATCGTTGATGGTAAAGGGCGCTAGTTTATTAAGAGCCTATTCACTCAGAAAAACTGAGCGATTAGGAAGGAAGACGGCAGTTGAGTGAGGTGATGCAATGTTAAACCCAACAACACGACCAACGATGCTGCGCCAAAGGGAGATTGATCTAAAGACCCTCCACGACCAAACTCCCGACACAACAACATTTGGCGCATCGTATTCGGCACACATCGCAGCACAATTGCTCAGACCCGTCCTCCGTACGGCTTCACCCGACATCATGCCGGAACATGACAAATCGCTTGGCGGTAGGGCTTTGTCTGGTGGGTGGTAACTTCTGCCGGCGGCCGATGTTATGGCCTATCACCGAGTGTCATTGTTCACCTATAATGACACTATGATTTTGTTCTTTTAATGTGTACACACCTAACCTTTCTCGTCTCATCATACTTGCAACCGGTGTGTGTGTATGGCCAGATATATAAATGTAAACGGAGCACAAAAAAGACACAACGTTAATAAAATTTAAAAAAAAACAGGGAACAAAAAAGAGAAAAAGAAAAGAGCTCAGAAAAAGTGAGTAGATAAGTAAGAGACTAAAACTCCTAAATGCCAGGGGAATATCTTTAAAATAAGAGTATTTAAAGACCTCCATTGTCCCCTTGTCCCCATGGGAAAAAGGTGTAAATTTATTTATGCTTATGTAGTATATCATTGAGACTATTTGGGCTTAGTAGATGGCCACGTTTAATGTTGAAACAATATCAAAACTGTCACACAAAACAACAAGTAACGACGAATTTTCGGAGCAAAATAGTGGTAAGCGTTCAATTAATTAAGACCCTTCGTCTTGAAGATGCCAGTCACAGACACCAAAGGGTTATATTAATTGATTAGTTCAAGCAAATGATTTGATACCGTCTCTTTAGGGCCACAAGGTTAGTTATCGAGAGCAATGTGTTGTGATTGGTGTGTAGAGTCAATGTAGTGATTGCACTTTAATGAACAAGAAGGCGGCCACGTATACGTAAGTCAAGATGTAGTTGAGATAATAATTAAGGTACTGGTTTTGAGGACATAAGACTGCTGTTGACTTATCTTGTGCTTAGTATTTCCCTATTATGTTGAGATTTGTTTTCAATCACAACAGGATGCAGCTCAATACCAGTATTTTATATGGAGATGCTTATCTGACCTCCAGGGTCCAGTTACTGGATAATACTCACTCTATACTTTAGTAGGACTAGTTGCTAAACTTTCAGGTTTCTGAATACCTGTACCGACTATCAAAGATCCACAAATGTCAATTAATACAACCACCTTCCTGACATGACTAATTTATCTATCTATACTAATATATAAAGTTGAAGGGTTTGTTTGTTTGAAAGCGTTAATCTCAAGGTCCTATTTAAAAAATTATTTTTGCGTTGAATAGTCCATTAATCCTGGAAGGCTTTTAACATAACGCGCTTACCATCAGGCGGGATTGCGGTCAAGCGCTAGTTTATAATTTTAATAAAATAAAATAATAACTCCACGCGAACGAAGTCGCTGGCGGCCGCTAGTGAGTCATATTTTTAAACTCTGATGACAAATTGCTGCATTTTTAAAATAGATAGGAAAAAATACAGATCCGGGCATATTGCCCGTAGGACCGATGCCCGATGGGGCTAACGGGTTCCCTAGTGACGACCACGCACTGGAAGACGCAGCATGGGTAGGCCCTGATGGTAGGCCATAATATCGGCTGCCGGCAGTATTTACGACCCACCAGACAAAGTCTTGCCGCCAAGCGATTCGTCGTGTTCCGGCATGATGTCTGGTGAAGCCGTACGGAGGACGGGTCTGAGCAGTTGTGTTGCGATGTTTGCCGGGTACGATGCGCTAAATGTTGTTGTGGCGGGAGTTTGGTCGTGGAGGGTCTCCAGATCAATCTCCCTCTGGCTTAAACATTGCATCAATTCGCTCAACTGCGGTCTTCCTTCCTATTCACTCAGTTTTTTAAAGTGAACGGGCTTATTAAACTAGCGCGCTTTACCATCAACGATTGCATCTCTGCTTACCATCAGGCGGCATTGCGATTAAGCACTAATTTATAATTATTAAAAAAAAAATTATGATGATGATGATGACAGATGTCTTAGATGTTAACAAAAGTGTAGGTGTTCTTTCGAAATGGTTTGTAACAAAAATTCTTTTACTTAATGCAAACAAAGCTAAATGGCTTATGCTCTCAATACCGGTTACACCTCAAGCGGGACTAAATCTAACACCTGATGTCAAGGAACTAGAAACTATTACAGAAACCGTATTTCTAGGAATTACTTTAGATTCAAAATTACAATGGGGCGCACACATTAGAACTATTTGGAGTAGATTAATTTCAGCTGCATATGCAGTATGAAAAATTATGCAGTTGATAAATTTTGCTACAGCTAGGTTAGTATACTTTGCTTATTCCACAGTATTATTTCTTGTAGTGTTCTGCCGTGAGTATTTTCTGTAGATGTAGATTCAATTATCACATTTCATTTGAAACAAATTTAAAGAAATTGATTTACAAATTCTACATTATCTTGATATCTTTGACTACTTTGAATATTCGCAAAACTTAGGACTTTAAAATAAGAAATTATTTCCATAATATAAATACACGTAGTTGAAATGAATTTTTGATACCTAAATTATTTGTACGTTGTGACTTTGTATGCCACAACAAATACTATAATTCTTTCCAAGCTCCTTAAAGAATAGAGATAAACAAACCAATTTAGGGTTATCACAACTCACGTTTTACAAATCTCCTGTTATTTACATAATTATCGACTTTTACATGCTAACTTTTTACTAACAATTCCTATTACACCATATTTCAATAGGATCGCTAAAATAACATGAATAATAACTTGGTATATCGAAAAACCATTAAAAAGTCGACACAAATTTCAAAGAAAGATGGATGAAATCCAGGTATTAAACACATTTTGTGAAATTCAACCAATAATAAAGTTGAGGCATTTGTGACTACGATTTTGCGTATTTGAATTAACTTTCAAATCAACTGCATAACACATACATTGTAATGCTTTCAAGTATGGAGTAAGTATAATATATATGTATCAAAAATATTCTACTGCTGGGCACAGTCCTACTGCTGGGCACAGGTCTCCTCTCATACAGAGAAGGATTGAGCGTAATCACCACGCTTGCTCAATGCGGGTTGGCGATTTCAGACTTATAAATTCCAGGTTTCCTCGAGATGTTTTCCTTCACCTTCAGTCATTGGTGTCCAAGATATACTTAGAAAGTACATATAACTTTAGAAAAGTTACATTGGTACTTGCTTGACCTGGAATCGAACCCACACACTCATACTTGAGAGGTTGGTCTTATAACCGCTAGGCCACCACGACTTGTGTCATATTTCATTCTAATCGGTTAAGCGTTCTATGGAACACATAAATATCTAAACTAATAAACTGTTTCCATTAGTAGGTAGTAGAAGTATTACTTTTATGAAAATCATCTATCTGGATAAGGTTGTTAACATCTGTCTTTTAGGCGTAAACTACACGTTGCCTAGCAACGGTTTGTTTACCTATATTCTTTATCGAATTTGGCCGACATTTATGTATGTAGGTATTTGATAAGCAACATTATCAAATACCTGATACTCGTTGACAGGCCTATGCTGAGCGGAATAGACGGAGTTTCTTGCTAGATTTTCTCCATAGAAGACGACTAATTAAAACTACCTGGCTTCTGACGTTTTATAAATGCCCATGTTGATTTATGTGAAATAAAATATTTTGATTTATGATTTTGAATACCCTATATACATAGCGCGTGTTTTTTTGCGTTGCATCGTCTACGACATTGTCATTATTGTCTCAACTTATAGTAGTTAAATCGCACCGATAGTATGATTTCAAGTTCATAAGTTACTTGTAGATTTGATATCACACATTATACCTGTATCTAGCGTCTGTCATTCCTCTCATGACCGATGATGAAACGGAGATGGGGACATTAAGTATATTGTATTGTGTATTGTATTAAAGTATATTGTAAATAATAGTCTTATAAGATTGCGTAAGTACCTACCATTAGATAAAGTAGAAACATAACATACGGTAAGGCGTCTTACCGGAGTTTGTGTGTCATGCTTTTATTATGGGTAGAACTAACCTGCCATGGGATACAGCGTGCTTTTAATCCAGATATTCCTGATCGAGACCTAACATAAACCTTAAACCGTGAGGCCGGTTAGTTTTAGATACTTGTGTATTTCGGTTTAAAAACATATACCCCGTGATCGTCAGATACGGTTCACTGCCTTACTAATAAGACCCTGTTGGTGCTCTTTCAATAAGGAATTCTAGAAAAAACATTTTCACAAATTCTCATCAGCAGTTAGGACGTTTTATAACATTTTTTTTTCTGCATTTCCATCCGTTAGAATATTCTGTAGAAACGCAAATTGGGACTGTATTTCAACCGGATAAACAATTTTCATGAGTTTTTCGGGAACATTGTTTTGGGCGTAATTATAAACGTACGCGTTCTAGTAATTTTCTTTTATTTTTGTTTTATCTTAGCTTAAAAAGCTTCGTTTGATTTTAATGTTTACCTTAACTAAGGGTTTTTTATAATTAAAACATAAAACTCATGTCAGCCTACTTCCTTTTAAACTTCATTTTGAAGCCAAATTACTGCCAAGAGTATGTCGAATATAGTCCAGTCACTTCAGGCAAAATAAGGGGTCAATCTCGGAATTTGAGATAATAAGCTGGAAACTCGTATACAGCTACATTTTGGCGTTCTAAAAGTTGTCCGAAAAGTCTCATATTATCTCGTGTCTACGTCGTAAGTTATTCTAGATCAAAGATCACGAAAGTCGGTTTTTTGCAATTATCTCCGTTTCTATTGCTCCAATGATGTTAGCACCTAGTATCAAAATTGTAGAGCATAAAATTTGCGATAAATTTTGTTCTAAACATTTTTTTATAAGATTAACCGTTTGTGAGATAGAGAGCGGAGAGCACCCAGCGTTCAGGCATATATACTGTAATACAAGGTCAACCATGAATCTCGGTGAATAATACCTTGTATATAGTTACTAAATCATTACAATAGTATCAAAAATAAATAATTTTCATTATTTACTAGTTGATACATTGTTATTGATTATAAATAGAAAAAAATATTAAGTATTTGCTAATTAATTGGACGCACTCAGTTACATCAAGAAGAGATTTTTTGAAAAACCTGGAAATGGTAACGTTAAATCACAAGTCTATTCTTCAAAAAGTTTTGACAAAGTAATATCCTCTTTTTAAGAAACATATTCCATTTCTACATGCATTTAGTGGTTGTGATACAATGTCTGCGCTGTTTAATAAAGAAAAAAAAAACTTTTATAAAATGACTGCATTAACTTGCTAATTCCGACGAACTGGCTCAAGTTATTCTACAAGAAAACTACCCTGTAGCTACAGCAATTACACGAAAATGGAGTACGCATCTTACTAGTAATATATAATAATCCGAAGCCTGAAAATAACATTGATCATCACAGATACAGTCAATTAATTATATCGATTAAACTTCATAAACCTGTCTAGTTATCTAATCTTCCACCAACAAGTGCAGCAGCTCATCAGCACATAAATCGTGTTTATTGCCAAATTCAAAAATGGTTAAGACATGATTTAGAACCTGAAAAATGGGGCTGCGTACTCCAAAATGAGTTTCTGCAGACAATAACTACACTTTAACCATCAGCTCCAGATGAATTACTCACTGCAATATTTTGTAACTGTAAGAATGGTTGTGGTTTACGCTGTGGATGCAGGAAATCGGGCTTGCAATGCACTTTAGATTGTGGACAATGCAATGGGCAAGCTTGTCTCAATGCTATTGTATTGCAAGAAGATCCCGAGGAAGAAACTGCATTTGATCCAGAAATTTAAGAAGGTGTGCAGACAATCATGCAGGTAAACGAAAATGATGAAGATGAAATTGAAATTTTCAGTTTCCCAGAAGATAAAGAAGAAGAAGAAAATTTATATTTTTAAAGTACAGATTTTTGATTAATTTAATTTTAATTTTAATTGTAACAAAAGTAAAGCTACTAAATAAAAATAATTTATTGTTGATACTATTGTAATGGTTTAGTAACTATATACAAGGTATTATTCACCGAGATTCGCGGTTGACCTTGTATTACAGTATATATGCCTGAGCGCTGGGTGCTCTCCGCTCTCTATCTCAAAAACGGTTGACCTTATAAAAAAATGTTTAGAACAAAATTTGTCCCAAATTTTATGTTATACAATTTTGATAATAGGTGCGAACATCATTGGAGCAATAGAAACGGAGATAATTGCAAAAAACCGATTTTCGTGAGCTTTGACCTCGAATAACTTACGATGCAGACACGAGATAATATGAGACTTTTCAGGCAACTTTTAGAACGCCAAAATCAAGCTGTGTACGAGTTTCCAGCTTATTATCACAAATTCCGAGGTAAAAGCCTAGAGTGACTGGGCTAATAAATTTTCAAACGATTTATAATTGGAACTATTTTTAAATTTTAGTACTAACGGACGTACGCATTCTTGCTTCAACAAAATTAGCTTCAAGCGTGTTATTTAGGAATGTTTACCTAAGACACGAAATAAAAGCAAAAAAAAAAAAACAAAAGAGTTACATTTAGCTTTTAAGTTCAAAAGAAAAGCGACATGAAATGAAACACTTCCACTCTCGTAAGTAAGTACAGGTATTTTTCTTCACGAAGTAAAATGTCCGAATTTATACTTAAAAACCCAAATGAGATATTTATTAAATAAGTTACAGAAGCTTAAATATGGCTCCATTTATTACAAAAGACTAAGGGTAAGGTTTTTGAAAAAGTAAGGTTTTTAATCAGAGTTAAAAAAAAATTAAGTACTTAATGGTTAATTTTTTGCAAATGTGATTTTTGATAATCTTTAATTCTTTATTAAGTTAAAGTCTTTATTAAGACTTAAGTAAATTAAAAACTTATCGAAAAAAAAAAATTACTTCCCACTATTTTCTTTTCTCTTTAATTACAAATTAAAAAAAATATTAATCTTGAGATGGTTCTAGTATAGTAGTAGTTACATGATACAATATTTTCTTACCAATTTAGTAAAAGAGGCCTTTGTCTAGCAGTGGACCTCTACTGTTTTTTTTTATTTTTTTTAAATAATTTATAAACCAGCGCTTGACCGCAATCCCGCCTGATGGTAAGCAGTGACGCAATCGTTGATGGTAAAGCGCACTAGTTTATTATGAGCCTATTCACTCTAGCCTTGAAGACACTCAAATTGTAGTCCGACGGAAACACCGCCGCCGGCAGATTATTCCAGTCCCTCGATGTACGCGGTATAAAGGAGGAGGCGAAACGCTTCGTCCGGATCGTAGAGGTGTTAACAACATAAGGGTGGAAACTCGCCGTACGACGGGTCGTCCGATGGTGGAACGGAGATGGGGGAATTAAATCGTGCAATTCCCTCGCACACTCCCCAAAATGTATCCTATAGAACACCGAAAGGCTGGCTACTCTACGCCTGTGCTCTAGGCTTTGGAGACCAACTCGAGTTAAATCAAGGTCACCAATCAGCCTCTTCGCACGCCTTGTTGTATCATACATCACTACTCTGTAGTCGAGTAACTAATACCATCTCTATGTATTAGTGTCTATGAATATAGTCTATAGTCTTGTCATTGTAACTTAGGATCTGACCTGGAAGATGTCGAATATAATGTAATAATTGTACAAGTGAAATGAACCAGTCTAATTATCTAAAGTCTTTAATATTTACCAGCGCAAGAATCATACATGGTGTCAGAAGTGGAAAAACACATACATGGTGTCAGAAGTGGAAAAACACATACATGGTGTCAGAAGAGTGAAAAAACCCAATACGAGGAGGGAAAATTCATAGAGTGCAGGGGTCGGATGGCGTCGGTGGCGGCCGTGACACCGAAGCTGCAATGAACAGTGGCTTGAAGGCGCTTAAAATATCGTCAGATGCAACAAACAACAATTACGAAACCTGGAAGCGCTGGTGGCAACAGTTCGAATTATACTTGTTGGCAACGGGTTTAGACAAGTCCGGTGAGAGGCGCAGGATCGCCATTTTATTGCATCGCATTGGTGAAGGATGCTTGAATATTTTCAACACATTCAACATAAATATTGGGGAGAGCACATTGCATGACGTCAAGGCCAAATTCGACGAATTTTTTCAACCCAGAAGGAATATTACCATGTATCGTTACATGTTTTTTACCACGCGTCAACAGAAATCGGAAAGCATCGAGGATTTCTTAACCGATCTCGAAAATAAGAGCCGGGATTGCGAGTTTGGAACGCTCAGAGAATCTCTTATCAGAGATATTTTTATCGCCAACTTGAGTTTGGACTTAGCACATGTACGTCAGAGACTGCTGCAGGAACCTGATCTGACATATCAGAGGATGCGAGAGCTAGCTGGGACACTCATCGTCGCACAGCAGGATGCAGACCAAATTGTCAAGAGGTCCACTAGTGAAGGGTCTGAAAAGGTCATGCATCTGCGTCGGAGGAGCCGTGGTCGAGTGGAGCGTCAGCGACGGCGAGCTTCACCAGTCAGTCAGCAGGGATCCAGCGCGGGGAGGTCAAAGTCGGGTCCCAGTCCTGAGAAGCGCTCGAAGACGTGTAGCCGCTGTGGACAACACCACCGCTACAAATGTCCAGCGCAGGGAGCTAAATGCAGGTCATGTAACTCTTATGGTCATTTTGCAAAATTTTGTTACTCAAATAATAAAAAAGTCAGTCATTTAGAGTCTTTTAGTTCAACTGGTAGTCAAGATAATTTTGTTGGAATTTTAAATTGTCATAACTTCAGTCATAGTCATAAGTCTAGTCAATATAATTGTCATTTAGAGTCACAAAGTCATCACAATCAAAATCATTACAGACATAGCAGGTTGTCATACACACAGTCACAGTCACATCCCAAGTTACAATCAACGGTCAGGTCGCGCATAGGCCAGTCGCAGTCAAGGTCTAAGAGATCTCATGAAGACTCATCTTGTCATAAAAAATATCCTGTGTCATGTTTCTGTGATGAAAGTGGTGATAATGTCATATCTGAGATGTCTAATAAAAAATGCCTCAGTGATGAAAAAAGTCTGGTGACTGATAAGTCCGAGAGATCTCATGAAGACTCATCTTGTCATATGTCGTATCTCAATGATGAAAACACTAAACAGTCTGAGAGATTCACAGTCAAGTCAAAAAAAGTCAAAAAGTCTTAGTCGAGATTCATATCTTAATGATGAGTACAGACACAAGTCTGAGGAATCTCACACAACAAACACTTGTAGAATTATTACAGCAAAGTCAACACATAGTAAACAGGTCAATACAGTCGAGTCAAAAGAAAACAAATACTGTTCTGAACAGTCATGGAACATAAACATTTTAGTTGGTCATACACAAATTAATTGCATTATTGACTCAGGAGCTGATATCAATATTATGTCAAAGAAAACTTTTCAATCTTTGAAATGTCAAAGTCAAATGTCACTTGAGAAATGTCAAATAAACGTTAGTGGGTTTGGTGGTATATCAATACCCATTATGGGCAAAGTCAATATAAAATGTAGTTTATCTTTAAATAATAGCACTATTAGTGTAAATATAGTGTTTATAGTCGCAGATTTAGTTTGTCCGAATGTTTTAGGTCTACCAACTTGTGAAAAATTAGGTATAATTCAAAGAGTTTTCTCTGTGTCTCAACAAAATTTTGGTGAACAAATTCTTACACAATATAATGATGTATTTCAGGGTCTTGGATGTCTACCTCAAGTCTGTCGCCTGAAACTCAAACCTGAAGCAGTGCCATGCGTGGATGCTCCGAGAAGGGTACCCTTCGCTTTACTGAACAAACTGCGCGATGAATTGGATCGCATGGAGAAAATGCAGGTCATTGAAAAGGTTATTAAACCTACAGAATGGGTGAACAGTATAGTGATAACAGTCAAAAGCACGGGTCAGTTACGAATTTGTTTAGATCCTAGAAATTTGAATAAGAATATTATAAGGGAAATTTATCCACTAAAGTCAATAGATGAGATCAGATCTCAACTAGCAGGAGCTGTTTGTTTTTCTCATTTAGATGCATTTTCAGGATTTTGGATGCTAAAACTAGATGAATATAGTTCTGATTTATGTACATTTCAAACACCTTTCGGTAGATATAAATATTTAAGGTTACCTTTTGGTATTAATGCATCGTCTGAAATTTTTCAAAGAGTCATGATGAATTTGTTCGGTGATTTAGAAGGAGTCCTAATATTCATCGATGATATTTTGGTATATGGACCAAACGAGTCAGTACATAATGAGAGAGTACATAAAGTCATGCAACGAGCACGTGAAGTCAATTTAAAGTTCAATAAGTCTAAATGTAAATTTTTAGTTTCAGAAGTCTGTTTTTTAGGGTATGTTTTTAGTAAAGATGGTGCCAGGGTTGATGAAGAGAAAGTAAAAGCAATTGTCAATATGCCCACACCAAAAAATGTCAAAGAATTGCAAAGAATATTAGGTATGATCAATTATTTAGGTCCCTTTATTAGCAATTTGTCTCAAAAAACTCAAATTTTAAGAAATCTTTTGAAGAAAGATTCAGTCTGGACTTGGGATGAAAATCATAGTCAATGTCTTAAGAGTTTAATCGATGAAATTACAAATTCACCAGTTTTAGCTCATTATAATCCCAATGTACCATTAGTCTTGTCAGTCGATTCGTCAAAGTCAGCATTAGGAGCAGTCATTATGCAAAATAATAAACCTATTGCTTATAGTTCAAAAACATTAACTCAAACTCAGTCAAGGTATGCTCAAATTGAGAAAGAATTGTTAGCCATTCAGTTTGGTTGTGAAAAATTTCACCAGTATGTGTACGGTCATAAAGTAACTGTTCATACTGATCATAAACCTTTAGTCTATCTTTTTAAAAAGCCATTACATGATGTACCAGCAAGATTGCAACGTATGATGTTAACTTTACAAAAATATGATTTGGAAGTTATACATGTTCCAGGTAAAGAAATGTTTATATCTGACACTCTGTCTAGAGCAGCATTGAAAGAACATTATATACCTGAGAATGAGTCAGAAATATCTTGTCATGTCAATTTAATGCATTCAAGTCTAGCAGTCACAAAGGAGTACTGTACAAAATTGTTACAGAACACTAAGAAAGATGATACTTTGCAATTGTTAAAAAGGTATTATTATGAAGGTTGGCCAAAAAATAAAAATAATGTCAGTCTGTCAATAAAACCATTTTGGAACATACAAGCTGAAATTCATGTAGTCAAAGATTTGTTGTTCAAAGGGTCAAAATTAATAGTACCACAGTCAATGTATAAGGAAATGTTAGGTAAAATTCATGAAGGTCACCAAGGTATAAATAAATGCTTAAAACTGGCTAGAGAGTCTTTGTACTGGCCAAGCATGTCAGCTGATATTAAAAACTTGGTAGAACAATGTTATGTATGTGCACAATTTAAACCTAATAATCCAAAGGAACCACTAAAAAATTTTGAAATAAATAAATATCCATGGCAACAAGTAGGTGTTGATTTAATGTATTTTGATAACCTTACTTATTTAATTGTCACAGATTATTATTCTAAATTTATAGAAATAGCTTTGTTAAATAAAAACAGTACAGCAAAGAATGTAATAACACATTTAAAGTCCATTTTTGCTCGTCATGGAATACCTTTATCTTTAGTGTCTGATGGTGGTCCTCCTTTTCAGTCATTAGAATTTAAGAATTTTATGCATGAATGGGACATAGAACACATTGTAACTAGCCCATATCATCCACAGTCAAATGGTCAAGCAGAGAGTTCAGTCAAAATTATCAAAAATATGTTAAAAAAATGTAAAAGAAACTCATCTGATCCATACTTAGCTTTATTACAGTATAGAAACACACCTAAGAATAATTTACCATCTCCAGCTCAATTGTTAATGTCCAGGAATTTAAGAAATAACATTCCTATGTCTTATAAGAAATTAAAACCTAAAGTGGTTACATTCAAAAATTATGAAGAATGTGTCAAGCAAAATAATAAAAATAAGTCTAAATATTATAATAGAAATACAAAGTCATTGTCATTACTGTATCCCAATGATCATGTATACTTTAAAAGAAAGCCTGATAGCAATTGGGAACAAGCCATTGTCAAGCTAAGGTTGGCTAATAATAGGTCATATGTCGTTGAGGATGTCAATGGAGTTAGGTATAGGAGGAATAGGGTTCATTTAAGACACAAATATTCTCCTATGCTATCCAATTCGTCGCAGGGGAGAGAGGAAGGTAACAGGCAGGAGTCTAGACCTCAAGAGCTCTCATCTCAATCCTCAGTCAGTCAACATGTAACTCGTTCTGGAAGAGTTGTAAAGCCAACCAGAAGGCTAATTGATGAAATAGATTAAGTAGAACATTGTATCCTAGATTAAGACCTAACCATAGGCTTAAGTCATTGTCTAAATTGTAACTGGGTCAGGTCTCTATAATATTGTTTGTCAAGGGTTAATTTAAACTTAAACAGGGGGGATGTTGTATCATACATCACTACTCTGTAGTCGAGTAACTAATACCATCTCTATGTATTAGTGTCTATGAATATAGTCTATAGTCTTGTCATTGTAACTTAGGATCTGACCTGGAAGATGTCGAATATAATGTAATAATTGTACAAGTGAAATGAACCAGTCTAATTATCTAAAGTCTTTAATATTTACCAACGCAAGAATCATACACGCCTCTCCACTGAATCCAAAGTGGCCAGGTGACATAAGTGTCACCTGGCCACTTTGGATTCAGTGGAGTCACCAGCCCAAATGTGGCTGCAGTACTCCACACACGAACGGACCTGTGCTTTGTACAACATTAGAAGCTGCCCTTGTGTGAAGTACAGCCGGACCTTTGCGATAACGCCAAGTTTTCTGGCAGCCACCTTGGCCTTGGACTCAATGAACCGCCCAAAGTTTAGGTTCGAGGAAATCTCAACACCCAAAAGCTGAAGGCGGTCGGTACACTCCAAGGATACATTCCGAAAAGTAGGAGCCAAGGTGAACGGGCTCCTTTTGGCGGTGAAAAGACACGCCTGCGTTTTGGCGGCATTGAATGCTACAAGATTGGCATTGCCCCATTCGGAGACTGCCTGAAGTACAACACTCGTTCGCTCTACCATGGCCTCTCTTTCGGACCGGATTGATTCCCTACTAGCCCGAGCATCCGGCAGGTATCTCTCCACAACTGTGCTGTCATCTGCATACCCATAGATACCGGGCATCAGCAGATCGTTAATATGCAGCAGAAACAGAGTAGCGGAGAGAACAGACCCCTGAGGAACACCGGCATTAGTCGACATGGGCTCAGATGAGCATCCCTCGACAACAACTCGGAGGGACCGTTCAGTCAGGAAGTCTTTTACCCAGCCAGTCAGGCTAGGGGAAATGCCGTACGCTGGAAGCTTACTCAAAAGGCCAGCGTGCCATACCCGGTCGAAGGCCTTCGAGACATCAAGGGAGACAGCAATCGCTTCCCCATTTCTCTCGAGGGCCTCGCCCCACAAGTGAGTGGCATACACTAGTAGGTCCCCAGTTGACCGATTGCGGCGAAACCCGTACTGTCGGTCACTGAGGAGATCGTTACCTTCCAGGTATGCCAAGAGGCGCGAGTTCAATACACGCTCCATAATTTTGCAAAGTATGGAGGTGATCGAAATGGGCCTATAGTTGGTAGGATCGGCACGACTGGCTGAGAATAAGAAGATTTAGTAAATATAGAGACACTTCTGTTATTCTTGATGATGAATTAATACAACAAAAGTAACTGCCCTAGTTATGAGAAAAAAGAAAAGACAAATGACTCAATGATCAATTTCCATTCCATTGAATCTTCATTTTTTGTTCGAGTTGAGATCGATTAGAAATGACAAATTGATGTAACGTTTCCGATTGATTGATTACGTGATTTGTAATGTTTTCGTGATATTTTAGACGTTTGTGTTATTATATTTCGGTATCTACAGCAGACAGAGTTTTAGATTGATCCGTAAAATGTGATCCGTACTGGAATCGCACTCAAGACACTCAGCGCAGCAGTCGATTGCACTCAAGACACTCAGCGCAGCAGTCGATTGCACTCAAGACACTCAGCGCAGCAGTCGATTGCACTCAAGACACTCAGCGCAGCAGTCGATTGCACTCAAGACACTCAGCGCAGCAGTCGATTGCACTCAAGACACTCAGCACAGTAGTCAATCGCTTAATCACTGCGCCAACCGTGCCGTCAATTTGACTTAAGTAATAATTTTATAATGTCATTGCGAGTTAGAATTAATTTAAGAATGCGAATTATTACTATTTTATTTTCAAAAACCTTACCTCAGGGACAGCCTTGTAAATTCAAAGCCTATTTAGTTCACATCATTTATTCTAGAAGGTTTACGAGTAAGTTCAATACGCTTGCGAAACAAGGCGGGTTGCTAGTTCTTGTATAAAATAACCGGCCGGAGTGGTGCGCATCATTATTTGTTGAATTTAATCCGAAAGGTTTATATGTAACTTTAAACGATGGCATACGTTCTTGTAAGCCATTAAATGATTTAATTTTATAAGTAGGTTTGTTTAAACATTTTTATACGTCAACTATTGTTTTAAACCTAGTCTGCGTTTCCTATCTAACTAGCCTAAGAAACAAACTTGGAGGTCACAGTCCCTTTTAAGATCGATAACCTTGGTCAAATCATAAGAAGACCATGTGGATTGGTATCTAAGATTGAGGAAAGAACCATACAGATTGAGATTCGGTGCACGTATTTGTCAGATATCTTACAACTTAACTCAAAACTTATGGAGTGTAATGATATGATGAACAATTTTTTATTTTTATTTTATTTAACCGACTTCAAAAAGGAGGAGGTTACTCAATTCGACCGGTATATATGTTTTTTTTATGTTTGTTCACGGATAACTTCGTCGTTTATGAACCGATTTTGATAATTCTTTTTCTGTTGGAAAGAAGACATTATTAAGGTGGTCCCATGATAAGGACATCAGGGTTTGATGGTGGAAGACCAGAGAAATCAAGGGGAACTTTCAAAAATCGTAAGGGCAACCAGTGCGTTTGTAAGTGTTTTCATTAAGTATTTTAGGGTCAGCATCCAGTCTAACCGGATGCAGCTGAACAGTACTTTTCACAGAACTTACAGAACTTTTACACAGTACTTTTAGAAGTTTTATATGAACTAGTGCTTGACCGCAAACCCGCCTGAAGGTAAGCAGTGAAGCAATCGCTGATGGTAAAGCGCGCTAGTTTACTAAAAGATTATTCACTCAAAAAAACTGAGTAGGTAGGATGGAAGACTGCAGCTGAACGAGGTGATGCAATGTTAAACCCAACAACTCGACCGACTACTACGCCAGAGGGAAATTGATCGGGAGACTCACGAACAAACTCCCGATACAACAACTTTTGGTGCATCGTACCCGGCACACATCGCAACACAACTCAGACCCGTCCTCCGTACGGCTTCACCAGACATGCTGGAACATGACGAATCGCTTGGCGGCAAGACTTTGTCTGGTAGGTGATAACTTCTGCCGGCAGTCGATGTTATGGCTTACCATGGAGAATAATACCAAAAAAATACATTTGGGTACCCCCACATATATTAATCAAAATGTCAGGCCATGATAAATGCAGTACAGAGACACCCAAATTAATAAAATGACCGTCATGAAGACTGTTGTCTTAACTCGCAAAAATCGCTACAAAAAGTTTCCAAGTGTTGATATTTTTAACGATTGTAACTGTACCTTTAAACTACCTTAAGTACCTAACTACTTTAAGTGGTGCCTTTTATTTATTCATAATGGATTCCTCCAAAACATTAAGCAAAGCTATTTAATAGCTGGTATGAATAAATTAATTAAACATAAAACGATCACCTCCTGAGATTCTGATCTTCGTTAATTTTATGTCATATTTTATATATGTTTTTAGTGAATAAATATTGATGGCAAAGGGTAGTCCGTACTTCCGTAAAACCAGTATAAACTGGCTTCTTGTTCTATTCAAACTCGATAGTAGGCTAGGCTAGCTGAAATACGAAGTGTTACCAACGACGTGCGGTCTACTGGACCCCTGAACCACTCAAAAGTACCTGTAATTGGATTTGTTTGAAATAAATCATTTGAGTTTGAATTTAGAACCTGACAATTTAGCAATTTAGTTTTAATTGTCAGGCCAAGTAAACCGCAGCTCGTTAGTAACGGAATTTGGCAATTAAGTGCTATGTTATCACAATTCTTCTGGGACAGGGTCCAAGTTCCCACTTTCATGCTGTACGCTTGGTGCCGGATTCGTGACAAAAGTTATAAAATTAGTGCTTTTACACTTTACTATTTGTGAATTGTATCTTCCAGTTGGATTTGGTAAAATAAAAAAACGATTGTTATACATAATCAGATTTACAAAAGCTTTAATTATAAAAGAATGTTCTTTTAAACAAAAGGTTAAATTAGCATTAAATAATTTTAACTAAGGACTTATAAAATTTAACTGAATACAGTTTAAAACTTTTGAACATCTTAAAGACTTGAATATAAGCCCCCTTTTTCATATTCGCTGCTTAAAGTTAACTACGTGCATAAAGTTGACGTTTGCACGTCACTTACCTTTAATCATCGTTTATCAATAAACCCCTTAAACACTATGGTATTTATTCATGGACGATGATTAAAGTTAAGTGACGTGCAACCTCAAAAATGTATGGTTAAACAATCGCTAATCACTAGTCATGAATAAAGGGGAAAATGACTATACCTCTTACGTCTATCAGCACGTCACCAGCTATATTGTAGCAAAATTTCAGCCAAATTAGCCGAATGACCTTTTATATACATTTCGTCCTAAGGGCGTATTAATTTGTAGCACGGGAATCCAATATTACGACATGTAGCATTAAGTTCAGGTGATTACGCCAATAAAAATAAATAACTTTAACTTTATTACTGGTACGATTCAACAACAAAACAGGTGTTTCTATACCAAATAAATAGCCAAATTTTTACCTATCTTAATATATCAGGAAACACGAAACTACAGGCAAACACGATTCATCAATTAAGGCCACAAATTAAACTATACCGAGAAATAAACTTTAGCAAATCTATCCCTTGAGAATAAATCTGAGGTTCCTAAATCTTCTAGTGTAAAATCCCGAAAGACCAAATTAATGAGAAGCTAGAATTAGGCTTGGGGTGGAAATTGATCTTCAGGTGATCACGATTTGAACTTGGAAGATGCACCGTTGAGTCTTAATAGACCAATCCGATGCCTCTTCTACGCAACGCCTATTAGTGCTCATTCTTGGGAAGACTGTAAAGAGGTCTCCCAGAAACCTGACTATGCCAGGCTGGACAAGACCTTTTTGTGTACATACTGTGCAAATATTTGGACGCAAATGTATTTTGTTACTACAGCTACGAAAGCGCTGTATGCAGTGCTGTCTGGGTCATCGAAACGTTAAACATCGAACGAACAACAAGACTATAGAAATCAGATTTGAACAGAAAACCGATTTTTTATTGTGCTATAACCAACACGACCTACAGTAATTAAAATGAGATAATGGTCACGAGAAATAGATTCTTATGATATTTATATTTCGGTGTCGATACCACTGGGGTATAGTGAAGATAATGACCGAAATAATATATCATTCTTTGCTCCGCGGCACCGCGTAGCAGCTTTTCACTGTCCGCTGAGCGATTTCTATCTCATTAATTAGATAAATCCTAAGTGAGCAGTTTATACCCACGTTATAGAGAAAATACTTCTTTTTCGTCTGTATGTGCGTTTGTTTAGTGTTTCCTTTTATCAGTATTGTTATGCGGTTTTCTTTATTCTAATGGAAGAATTTATTCTAGTTCTATTTAGGTCTTGTGTTTTCATTTATTCAGTCGAAAAACGTCGAATCTATTCGTCTTCATCATACGAAAACTACCATTAGGAAGGGGCGGACTTAATTCAATTTACTGTAATATTTGGCGTTCAAAAGTGCCTTTTATGTGCCTATTTGAAATAAATCCTTCAACTTTGGCGCGGTCGCCACTCAGAACCTTTTAGCCCATCGACCATCAATTCTGTGAGCAATATGCCACTGCCACTTAAGTTTGGAAAATTCTCCGAATTATAGCGATTTATGTGAATAGTATATTAAACACAAATACAGCACAGATATTTCGATTTTGAATATGTCAGCCGTCACCACATGGAAAAGTCTCCTTTCCCCCTTTCCATATGTGTATTTAGAACTGGTCTTTACCTAATCTAAGCAATTAGCTAGAGTTCCTTTTACAGTTGTACAGGAAGTGACAGAAGTTAAAAAAATGTATTAATAAATTCTGTTAAATTCTGGTAATTTTTGTTCGGTCATTTTGAAATCCTAAATATTAGGCTAAATGTTCAATTATAATCAGAGAGGTAGTATAATGTTAAGCAACCAATTAGATCAAATATTGAAATACAAATCAGTTACTTAAATTTAGTATTTAATTAATAATTTTTGTGCCAACTTACTTGTGGATGACGTGTAAAAGTACTGTCAACTCGTTTCGCTGGATACAGGTATTTTGTTTTTGTTGGCTGATAAAACATCAAATTCCCTTTTTAGGCCTCCAGACTCGGTGGTAACGCCAGGATTACATTACAACTTCCATGGCAACGTAAACCTACAACAGTTGGATTAAAGAAAAAATAAACGCGAGGAAGACCCATAGGTGTGCTTTGTTCGAAGATCAAATAAACAGACGTTAAAAAGAAATTGTGTAAGAAAAATAGAAAGTAATGTTTTCAGAGTCCCTTGGGAGTAAATTGGAATGTTTGATAGGTACCAGTGACCAACGACGCATGATTGATGCTAGTTTATACGGCTAAGAAGATATTTTTATTAGAAACGACAGTCTATTGCTTTTCTTGGGGTCGATAACATATCCGTTTTAGGATATGATCGGGTCCCTATAATTGAGACTCAGGATACAGCCTGAGTCTTCGTCATGTATGTCATGAACCCTGATAACTAGGAAAATGACATTTTCATAGTTGACTTATTTCTGTTGCCGGTATAATGTTATAAAGATGGATAAAATTTTCTTTCTATTAAGAATTTTCCAGTAGCAGCTCGGTATCTACTGCGGTATCCACAGCGCGGTGTCCTGTTTTGCCTTGTGCCCGTTAATGGCCATCGTTGACTCCTATTGAACTGACGATAAGGCTATTTTTAAATATTATAAACTAGTGCTTGATCGCAAACCTGATAGTAAACAGTGACGCATTTTTTTATCATAAAGCGTGCTAGTTTATTAACAGCCTGCTGACTCTAGCCCTGAAGACAATTAAATTGTAGACAGACGGAAACAACGCCGCTGCCAACTTTTCCAGTCATACGATGTTCGCGGTATAAAATGAGGCGAAATGCTTCGTCCGGATCGTAGTGGTGTTAACAATGTAAGTTTGGATATTCACTGTACGACGGGTCAGAGATGGAGGAATTAAGTCATGCATTTCCCACGCACATTCTCCATAATGCATCCTATAGAAAACCGATAGGCTGGCTACTCTACGTTTTGAAAGAAATCTGGGACGCCAATTAGCCACTTCGCACGCTTCTCCGCCGAATTCAAAGTTGCCAAGTGACATTTTGTAGCACCAGCCCAAATGTGGCTGCACACACGAACGGGCCTATCCTTTATAGGTGTGATATAGCAAAAACACAATTAGCTAAATAAAAACAAAGACCTTAATCATTTCTCCGTAACATTTTTGTCAAAGTGAAGCCAATTAGAACACAAACATTTTTCACTCGTTCATTTGCCTTAATGATTCCAAACAACATAGAACATGAAACCAAAGAATTAAGATGAATATATATAGTTAGTTGTAACTCGGTACTGACATATCATCATGTGAAGAATTTGGTCCAAAGATTGATGATAATTCGCGAAAAGCTCTAAACATTAATTTAAGAAAATAAAATGCTCTTTTAAATCGTTCCCGGTAAATCACTGAATTTATTCACTAGGATTTATTGACAAGAGGTTTGCGTAAATCTTTCAGGATCTTTTTTCGTGGAAACTACTAGATTTGCAGCCACTATTGGGCACTTGAGATTTTATTTACACATTCCTGTTTTACCCATTTATTATATTTAAAAGAACTTAAACAAAGAGTAATATAAAATATATCGAGCAATTTAAATATGTTCAAACCTTCTTATTCCCCTTCTCACCGTGCGATGTTTTAATTCCGCATCGTGAAATACTAGGCCAGTCCCTGATTTTATTTGCACTACTGACTTTTGCTGAGAAAGAAGCGATGCAGAGAATTTTATTCAAAGTAAAATCAACTTCCACTTAAACTTGGATTAAAGAAATATCTTAGTTTTCACTACGTTTTCTTAGCTCCGGATGCTTCTAAGCTTTATGTTACTTCGGATACATTTCAGACTTTCTTTATATTTGATTTGTTTTTAGGGTTCTGTGGCAAATTAGGAACCTTATAATTTCGCCAAATCTATATGTTTGTCTGTTCGTCTGCGGATAATCTCAGCTTTTAAAAAAACTTTAGCTTTCTAGTGTTAACGGTTACACTAGAAAGCTAAAGTTTGGAAGCAATATGTAAATCAATCACGCCGACAAATTGGTAAAATAAAAGGGTTAAAAAATGTTTTACTAGTTCTTTTTTAACTTTAACGTGTTATACATTGTTGGTAGTGGTTGATGATGATGATGATGATGATGGGCTGGCTTTGATTTAAGGTGTTAACCTTAGCATGCCTGATTGTCAGGTTTTTGGGATTCCTACAACTACCCGTAATGACTATCATCAAAGATCTACGATGAATAATCACTCTTAGAGTTACCGCACTACGTAATGCTAATTGCTTTCCGTGTTCTATTGTATAGAAGTTAGTTTTTGATACTGAAGAAACAGCTGTGCTGCAGGGGAGTTTGTTCTGCCACTTTTTTTTTTAATAATTATAAACTACCGCTTGACTGCAATCCCGCCTGATGGTAAGCAGTGATGCAACCGTTGATGGTAAAGCGCGAGTTTATTAAACCCATTCACTTTAAAAACTTAGTGAATAGGAAGGAAGACTGCAGTTGAGCGAGGTGGTGCAATGTTAAACCCAACAACACGACCAACGATGCTGCGCCAGAGGGAGATTGACGTGTAGACCCTCCACAACCAAACTCCCGACACAACAACACTTGGCGCATCGTACCCGGCATACATCGCAACACAACTGCTCAGACCCGTCCTCCGTACGGCTTCACCAGACATCATGCCGGAATACGACGAATCGCTTAGCGGCAAGACTTTGTCTGACTTCTGCCGGTAGCCGATGTGGCCTACCACCGAGCTATTTCTTCTTCTAAGCGAAAGCAGTAGGAAGTGGTAAAAGGCGGGCGTTTTGGGGGCCTGTCTTATATAATGTTGTGGTTCGAAAAGTACTAATCTTCAGCCTAAATTAAATTAATGACTTATGTGTTTGTTTTTTTATTTTATAAAAAAAATGTATTTAACGACGCAGTATGAATAAAACTTTACTAGAATGATATTTTAATGTTATAATATTTTATTATGATATATTAGAGTCATTCAAGTTATTGAAAAGCTAAAACAATATGTCAAAGCAATGCCCACGACGACATAACAATAGACAAGTTTCAAATTGATGTGTTTTTAATAGCTTCTAAAAGTGTAAAATAATATTCCAATGTATTTTACAGAAAGGTAAAAAATATGAGTTTATGAAAAAATTACTTTAATCCTTATATAGCAAAGTTCAGTTTAGCGACAACTCCAAACATTTTAAAGCCATTTTCAATAGATTTTATTATTTGTCTGGTGAAGCCGTACGGAGGACGGGTCTGAGCAGTTGTGTTGCGATCTGTGCCGGGTGCGATGCGCCTAATGTTGTTGTGTTGGGGGTTTGGTCGTGGAGGGTCTTCAGATCAATCTCCCTTTGGCGCAGCATCGTTGGTCGTGTTGTTGGGTTTAAAATTGCATCACCTCGCTCAACTGCCGTCTTCCTTCCTATTCGCTCAGTTTTTCGTAGTGAATAGGCTCTTAATAAACTAGCGCGCTTTACCATCAACGATCGCATCACTGCTTACCATCAGGCGGGATTGCGGTCAAGCGCTGGTTAATAATTATTAAAAAAAAAAAAAAATTGCTATGGTGTACATAATAAAGAGTATTCTATTATATTCTATTCTATGAAATTAAAGTTTATATTCATTTAACATAAATAACTTCAATTTGAATCATAAATCAAATTTGAATATAGCTATCGACTCCCATCTTAGCCTAATACCATGAACCATAATACTAACAATACTAATACCATAAAAACGTGAAAGATTTTGAGGATGAATGGATGTTTGTTGCTTTTTTTTTTGACAGAAAACTACTAAACGGATTCTGAGGACGCTTTAGCGTGGGTACGCCCCAAGAAGTCCCCTCTTTGAGGAGTGACTAGAGAGGCGCCACGGCGTCCTCACCTTCCTCCTGACGCAGGTCCTCACCGGATACGGTTGTTTCGGGAGGTTCCTATTCCGTATAAGGTGAGAGGAAACGCCAGGGTGATCGCCCTGAAGACACGGTGGAGCATACGGTGGAGAGCAACGCCGTGTCCTTGTAGCGGCAGCGGCGATCTCTCGCGTCTGACCCTGGTCCAGGCCATGGTCCGGAGCGAGAGTGCATAGCAGGCCGTCACCTCCTTCTGCGAAGCAGTGATGCTGGCAAAGGAGGAGACAGACCGCGTGAAGCAGCGTGAAACCCAGCGTCCTCACGCCACAGGAGCCAGCCGCCGCAGGAGACGCCCTGGTCGGGAGACTACACCGAACTCTCAGCCACCGTAGGCGCGGGCTTGTGGGCGGTGAGTAGTGGGCAGCTCGCCGCCCGGTAAGGACCATGCCCGAGTCGACGGCGCGGCGTGTTTCACTCGCGCCTTAAAGAGATGTCAGCACATCGTGACGTTGTCCACGAAGACCAATGCCTCCTGAGTCAGGGTTGCGGGTTGGTTAAACAAGAAACCGTGGCCCTGGCCAACGCACAGTCAGGTGAAGAAACACGGGTGGGTTTTAGTCAGTAAAAGTCTGACACGCCCTTCGCGGCTCCCAGAGCGGGAGAAGTCATTTGATGATTTCCCATCCCAACAAAAAAAAAGGAAACTTTAGCACAATATAGCTAATGAATGGTTGTTGGTAATTTTTTTTTGACATAAAACTACCAAACGGATTCTGAGGAAACTTTAGCGCAGTATAGCTAATACATGGGATACATTTTTTTATCCGATATTGTCACGGGATCAACACTTATTCCGGTGAAACCGTGAGGTGGTTTGCCTCCCCAAGGATCTCCACGACGACCGGTCCTGCGCCTACTGCATCCAGCGATTTCTATTCACTAAGTTTTTTAAGTTGATTAAGGCTTAATAAACTAGCACGCTTTTCCTTCAACGATTGCATCACTGCTTACTATCAGGCGGGATTGCGGTCAGGCACTAGTTTATAATTATTAAAAAACAAAAAAAAAAGTAACCTATCTTGTACATAAGAATAATAGTACCAATGTTTATTTATTGGAATAAAATAAAATAATAAAATCCTTATAAAATAATAAAAAAAATAAATGTTGTCCTGTTATGAAAGAAAAATATTGTGGAAAACTGGTGCCTAAGCTAAGCCGTAGCCTACATATCAGACCAGTCTCCAACCCAGATGTACATTTTTATCATAGTTTCCGGTATACTAAAACTATAATAATGCTATTAACACAGGGTATTACCAAAAATCAAAACCTATTCGAGTAAATCTGTGGGGTGCTGCTAGTACATACATTTAACTTGATTCATGACAAAAATCTTTATTAATAATAATGTATTTATTACAGATGTAACTCTAGTCCACAGTTTTAAACACATGCATTTTAATTACTGAAAAACTATTTAAAATTCAAAACAGATAAAATTACAAATTAAAATTGTAACTTATCTTATTAAAATATTTATCAACACTAAAGAAGACAAAAAAAAAGACTAAAGTTGCCAAAATATTTAAAAATAAAATGTCTAATGTGAATATTGTCAAATCGTAAAATGTTATTAAAGTGTCAAAATATAAAATAAAATATATCCACAAATTACAAACCAAATTTTGAAATTATGTTTAGGGAAACTATTTGTAGTTTTTACCTGCCCAAAGACCGATATACGGGTCCATGTAAGGAGTGCCAGTGCTGCATGAGTGGCCCGTCCAACCTGTTGGCAAGTTGTTTCAAGTTTTGACATGTCGCATCATCCGTATAAGTACTGCACCTTGCGGAGGTTGCCTACACCTAGGTAATATATTTGTTTTTTAATAATAAAAAATGGGGCGAAGAAGGCGGGGGACGAACCCCCGTCTCCTTTAGCCCCAGAGTGTGACCAGCGCGTGCGGGCAGCCCCGCACGTGCATTGCACCGGTCACCACGTCTGGGGATTACTCTGTTACCCGGGTAATCCCCCTTTGACGCGGAAACCGGCCGTAACAAGGCCGGTAAGCCCTGAGAGTGGCACGGCGTCTAGGCCTTCGGGCCGACCCCGTGACACTCAACACAGGGCCCGAGGGTAACCGGGTGATTTTAGTGGGTATTCCCGACTTCGGCCGGGCGAGTCCCACACACGTCCGTCGCTTAGCTAGCGGCGGGTATGGTGCCTAAATGCATTACCACTCGAGAAAAAAAAAAGAAAGGTAATATATAATTCAGCCATTAATCAACTATGTGTATATAATGTATTTATACATTACTGTGATTTCTGTCTACTTTTAGGGTTTCGTCAAAGTCAAAGTCAAAGTCAAAGTATTTATTAGTGTGCTTTTTGGTGATACAATCGGTCTTGAAGTTAGTTATGGTAACTCAAAAAGCTGCCAATTTGACATACACTATGTAACAATATAGGTTTTTTTTTTTAATTGATATAACATGCATAATCAAAAATGTCAATATTTAATTACAATGTCATTAAAAATACAATTATTTCTTTTTCCTTAAATACATAATAGTTTTAAAGCATACATATTATAATTATCACTTCAAAAAATTTTGTTTTAGATTAGAATATACATTCAAATACTATTACTTATTATTACAAACATTAAAGATACAATGAATTAGTCAAGTTATTGCATTTTGTCAAGAAGGAATTCGTCAATAGTGTAGTAACATTTTTCCATTAAAAAATCATTAAGTTTGCTCGTAAATTGAGTCAAATTCAAATCTTTGATACTATTTGGGATTTTATTAAATATTTTAGGCGCCATGCAAAGAATGCCCTTGTGCATAAGGGTTGTCTTTGAAGCTTTTAGACATAATTCGTGTCGATATTCTGGTCTAGTAGATCTACAACGTTCCTCTGAAGCTTTTTTGAACAAGATAGAATTTTTTTTGACGAATAATGCGATTTCGTAAATGTAAAGACAAGGTAATGTTAATATTCTGAGAGATTCAAAATGAGGTTTACAACTATCTGTTGGTTTTAAATTACACATCGATCTAATGCACCTCTTCTGTGCTTTAAAAATGTTATTTTTCTCGCTGGAGTTTGCCCAGAAAATGACGCCATAGCGTAGTGTGGAATCAACATAACCATAATATGCAGCTAAAACAGCTGCCTGATTAACTATTTTCCTAAGCTTGTATAGAGCAAAGGCAAAGCGACTTAATTTTTTTATAAGTATTAATGCATGTTCTTTCCACGTCAGTTTAGAGTCAATGGTTAAGCCTAGAAATTTTACGTGTTCTACTTCTTCAATTCTGTTATCGTCAAAAATTATATTGATGTCAGGAGTAGCTACTCTTTGTCTAAACTGCATTATTTTAGTTTTACTTAAATTCAATTTTAAATTATTTTGATCAAGCCAATTAATTGATTGTTGCAATGACTCTGTGATGTCGGTTTCATAGTTTCTATTCTTATTTTGTCTTAAAATTATCGTGCTGTCATCAGCAAAAAGAACCATAGGAAAATTAACGTGTTTTGGAAAGTCATTTATATAGACCAAAAATAACAGCGGGCCTAATACGCTGCCCTGTGGTACGCCAAAAGTAGTTCTGCGTTGTCCAGATAAATATTTAATTTCTTTTTTACCTTCTTTAGAAATTCGCTTTATTTCCGTACACTGTGTTCTATTGTCTAGGACTCCAGTCTTTGTCTGTCTATGTATCTGTCACCGGGCTGTATCCTATAAACTTATAATAAGAATGTACAGAAATTATCCCATTATCTGTGAAAATTTCAGCTGGACAGTTGAAATTTTCATAGATAATGTATTTTTGTCACTATATAAACAAAAAGCGGCGTAAAATGTTCTTTTTTTAATACAATATGTAAAGAAAATCCTGTCCGATCAGTGAAGGTATTGTTAGGTATCGATAACTGATTCTACTAATGCATACAAAGCATGGCTAAATTTTAAAAAAATACCCCCTAAAAATAAATATTATTTCGCAAAAGGAGGCAATGCTCATGGCAATATATGGCGACGGGGGGCAGGGCACGCGGTCAAACAAAATGCCGCCAGTATTATACATTTATTCATACAAGGTACCTACCAATAATACCGTCGAAAATGATGTTGTCACTTTTTTAAAAATTACCACATATTGGGGAAGTTGGAGTTAATTCGCGGAAAAAAAGATATTTCAAAATTCATTATTGTGGTTATTAGGATGATTATGTAAAGTTAAAAATTTTATATTGGACATGTGATTACCTAATCTATATTATCCTCTTCGTTCGGACGGGGTTTTCTTTACATATTCTATAGATATTGGTACCACCCACTAGACAAAGTCTTGCCGCCAAGAGATTCGTCGTGTTCCGGCATGATGTCTGGTGAAGCCGTATGGAGGACGGGTCTGAGCAGTTGTGTTGCGATGTGTGCCGGGTACGATGCGCCAAGTGTTGTTGTGTCGGGAGTTTGGTCGTGTTTTTGGGTTTAACATTGCGCCACCTCGCTCTACTACCGTCTTCCTTCCTATTCACGAAGTTTTTTAAGTGAATGGTTTTAATAAACTAGCGCGCTTTACCAGCAACGATTGCATCACTGCTGCCCATCAGGCGGAATTGCAGTCAAGCGCTAGTTTATAATTATTAAAAAAAAAATGCACAATGTACAAAAACATCCATCCTTTTTGTAATAGTAATCCACTGAAACTAACAAGGTACCTTATATTTGCTAGACTTTGTGAATGTGACGACATTCACCCGTCACCTTTTATATTAGCAGGCCAATGTTTACGAATGGACGTGTCCTAGCTGTTAAACCAATAAATCGAATAAATCGTTGCATTAACTTGATTAAAAGCCTAAATAAATATGCTGACCAATGAAATAACAGAATAATACCTTTTCAAACCCTTTTGTATGTTTTTATTATTGTGTGAATCAAAAAGCAACCGTGTCAATTAAATTACTTGTATGCCTTTTTATTATCCTATAAAGTTATTATTTGTTATTGTTCAAGGTGCGAATTAGAACGTCGTTCCTTCGATACGGTTTGTTTAGGTTATCTCACATATTGCATACATAGTCTTAAAATGACAGACAGTTGTGTGCCTAGGATTAAGTCTCTGAAAATTCCAACTTTTCCATCATTATACAATTTGGAAGTAGCTTTTTTTGTAAACCTGAGTAAGCATGAGTTTGTAGCAGTGTCAGAAACTAGGAAAAGACCCATAAGAAGCCAATATAAGAATTTGTTGAGAACTGTCGGATGTAATACTGCATTGTTTAAAAAAAGTATTTTTGGCATGGCTCCAATTGTTTATAATAGGATTCCCAATGAAATTAAAAATCAGCCAATCATAACAGTTAAAAAGTAACTTACAGCTTTTTATTAAACAAATGATATTACTCTGTAAATGTTTTTTTAAATAACTATAAATAAATATAAAATGTTGAAAATAATAATAATAGATAATGTATTAATTTAATGATTTATTTTAATGTAACAATTCAAAATTTGGATGCTTAATTTAAGGTAGATAATTATAAGGGTCTGACATTATGTAAACATCTTTATTTTGTATACCTACTTTCTGTGAAAATAAATATAATTGAATTGAATTGAGTTGATGACGTGTCGTGTGTTGACGAGGTATAAGGTGTAATTAAACTGAGTTTTATTTATTATATACATGTAAAAAAATTCATTGTATCTACAATTTCGCACCAGAGCGATTTTCAAAGTATCAATGGTCTGCCAATAGCTACACAAGTATGTTGTAGGATAAATTTTCCCCAGTAAATATAAATATATACGGACAAATCACACAGACTGAGCTAGCCCCAAAGTAAGTTTGAGTCTTGTGTTATAGGATACTAACTCAACGATATACAGATAAACATCCAAGACCCAGGCTAATCAGGAAAATATCGTTTTCCATCATGACCTGGCCGGGGATCGAACCCGGGGCCTCCACGTCGCAGGCAGGCGTGTTGACCGCTGCGCTACGGAGGTTGACAAGTCAGCACGGTGCTAGTGTGGCTACAGATTACACATATTAAAGATACAAACGCGAGTGAGGCCGTGAGCGACTGACTTTGCAGGGTGTGCACAACTATCCACACACCACCGGCTTCACCACCATTGATCACGAAAACGAAATCCTTGACGAAAAATTTTGCGGCTACCATGTTGGTTTTTCATTTTGACTTCGCTATTGAATTCAGTCGTGGTGATGTCGTGGTGGCCTAATGGTTAGAACACCAGCCTCTCAAGTATGAGTGTGCGGGCTCGATTCCAGGTCAGGCAAGTACCAATGTAACTTTTCTAAGTTATATGCACTTTCTTAGTATATCTTGGACGCCAATGACTGATTACAAGGTGAAGGAAAATATCTTGAGGAAACCTGGACTTTCAAGTGTGAAATCGCCAACCTGCATTGAGCAAGCGTGGTGATTACGCTCAATCCTTCTCTATATGAGAGAACAACTGTGCCCAGCTTTGGGACGATAAGGAAAGTGGATGATGATTGAATTCAATGTGCTCAAAAACTTTAAAAACCATATCTCTTTCTGTTCTCTTCATCCTAAAGCTCGATTAAGACACGATTTACCTATATTACTGCACTAGAATCGCAAAACTACCTATCTAGCATATCCTTTTAAGAAGAACATACAGATGAATGAATCATACCTACACAAAAGTTATCCGACCTGTTTGAGCTATTGAATGCTACGCAATACATGGGGTGAAAAATCGATTGTTGCCAGTTCTTAACTCATTCGGCGTATAACACGCTTATTTCTATTGAAGCAAAAGGAAAAACAAGTTCGAAAAGGAAAAAGTTGACCCCGTTACGAAAATAAAAATAACAAGATATCAGATGCGAAAATTTCAAAACACGATTATTCTTATTTCATACCCTCTTGGCCACTATAGTATAGAGCAGAATGGAATAAAAAGGTGGCCAAATACAAGATCCTGCTGTAAAGGTATCATGTACACCATACGTATAAATTACAGAATATTTAATTGGTAGGTGGTAGGCCACAACATCGGCCGCCGGCAGAAGTTACCACCCACCAGACAAAGCCTTGCCGCGAAGCGATTTGTCGTGTTCCGGCATGATGTCTGGTGAAGCCGTACGAAGGACGGGTCTGAGCAGTTGTGTTGCGATGTGTGCCGGGTACGATGCGTCTAATGTGGTTGTGTTGGGAGTTTGGTCGTGGAGGGTCTTCAGATCAATCTCCCTTTGGCGCAGCATCGTTGGTCGTGTTGTTGGGTTTAACATTGCATCACCTCGCTCAACTGCCGTCTTCCTTCCTATTCGCTCAGTTTTTCTGAGTGAATAGGCTCTTAATAAACTAGCGCGCTTTACCATCAACGATCGCATCACTGCTTACCATCAGGCGGGAATGCGGTCAAGTGCTAGTTTATAACTATTAAAAAATATATATATATTTATAAAATCTAGTTGCAAAGACAAGGCAACCTTTACAGACAACCTTTGATTGGAATACCAAGGGTAAGGAGATACAAAAGTGTAAATGGTCTATGGTGTACTAGGTATTTTTTAACACCCTTGCTCGTAAAGCTGATGTAAATCCACTGGTTTTAAATATGGAAAGCGGGCCATAACAAACGTGTGTCTTATCAAAGCAAATAGTTAAGTTATAGTCCATACAAATTCCATAACAGCATTATTTGCCATTTCAAATAATTATGGAACTGATCGCCGCCGCACGGCTCCAGCCAGTGAGCAGCGCGCTGTTCCATATTTGAAATGGCAAATAATAATACTAATGGCGGGAAAACAACAGTGTGCATTCACAGATTGAGATTATTTAAAATAACGAATGTGCTATTTTCTGTTTCCTCGCAAGTGTGTTAAAAAACGTCGTACGATATATGTACGTGCGTATTGGTTATAATATGCTCGGCTCAATTACGCCCTCGCCTTCGGTTCGGGCTGAAATTCCGCCTCGCATGTTATAACCATCATTACGCACTATAATATCGTAATGTATTATAAATTCACTATTCTACCATCTACTACCTTTCCCTAACTGGAGGCTTTGAGTTCTCTCAAGTCAACCATAGAAGAGCTTGGTTAAGTAGTCATGACCTCTCAAGATAACACCTGCTAACACTCGGTACACTATTGGCTTATTGGTCAAAAAATTTCCATCAAGGATTTCGTTTTCGTGATTTTCAGTGGTGGTGTTTGAAAATCACGAAAACGAAATCCTTGATGGAAATTTTTTGACGACCATCTTGGTTTTTCATACTGACTTCGCTATTGAAATCAAGATGCTCGAAAACCATAAAAACTATTTTTCTTTATATAAATAGTCATATTAGGTTTAATGCTACATCGTTAAGTGACGATTTCTCCAAGTTTACTCCTACCATAAGCTCCATCACAGAACTTCATTCATTAACATTTTGGCTATGGATGTTATATAAATTTTAAAAAAACTATGCTGTTATGAAATGAAATCGTTTATTAAGCAAGTAGATCACTGATTACTTTCACACGTCATATGTTTTTTTTTTTTTTTTAAACTAGATGAAGCCGGCATTTCATAACTGACTACCTCTGAGAAGAAATAGCCGAAACAAAGTCAGGGATCATCGTCTTTTTTCAAGTCCAGACATTAAAAATGAAAATGTTTACAATAATTTACGTTATAATTACTCATCTTGCTTAATAGCAATGCTCAACAGAGCGAGCAGCTGAGTCCCAAGCTTTTTTGTCTTCTAAATAATCTGTGATTTTATAATACCCCTTTTTGCAAAGTTTGGCCTTAATATAGTTTTTATATCGTTTAATGGGTAAGTTTCGAATGTCCATGGGAAGTTTGTTGTAAAAGTGTATATATTGACACATGAACGAGTTGCCTACTCTGTGGAGACGAGTGTGATGTACAGCAAGATTGTGTTTGTTCATGATATTATAAATATCGCTTATTTTCTTAAAATTCGATATATTTTTATGTTACATAGTGTATGTCAAATTGGCAGCTTTTTGAGTTACCATAATTTAACTATAAGACCTATTGTATCACCATAAAGCACACTAATAAATATTAAATTGAAAGACGACCACATAAATCAAAATAGTTCAATTAAAGTCAATCCATTTCTAATTTAAACCATTGTCTCGTGTTTTAATAAACATACCAGTCAAAACCTTTCAAGTTTGAACATTCCTTGATTAAAGGATTGATTAGCATTCTGAAGTTTGATGATGGGTTATTATAGATCAGTAACAGAAGGGATCTTTAATCTTATTATTGTTTAAAGTGTCTTCGACATATCTCATCACCCCTAGGGTCGCGGACCTTTGGGGGCATATCAAAAGCCCGAAGCCAACTTTCAGAGGTCCTTGGGAGCTTTTAATGAAATGATTACTTTAAAAACATTTTCCATTATTATATAAATTATAAACTGGTGCTTGACCGCAATCCCACCTGATGGTAAGCAGTGATGCAATCGTTGATGGTAAAGCGCGCTAGTTTAATAAGAGTCTATTCACTCTAGCCTTGAAGACACTTAAATTGTAGTGTGACGGAAATACCGCTGATGGCAAATTGTCCCAATCCCTGGATGTCCGCGGGTAGAGCTTTCGCCTCTTAGTTCGGATCGTTGTGGTGTCAATAACATAAGGATGGAAACTCTCCGTACGACGGGTCGTCCGATGATGGAACGGAGATGGGGGAATCAAATCATTCAATTCCCTCACACAGTCCCCAAAATAAATTCAACGCATAGACGCTTTAAAGACTTTTATATGATGATGGGAAATATCAAACGATTACATCTTTCTGCACTATTTAAGTACAGATTTAGTTTTTCATTACTCTCAGAAGAAAGGCCGAAATATGATGATGTTAAGTTTGATGTTTCCTATCTGAGTAAATAGGAAAATACTATTGACTTGTTGCTGTACGATTGTATGTTGTGTGTTAAATTATGTGTTTGTATAAAGCTACTTCCAGAAAATAGATCTTTTATTAGTAAAGCGCCTCTTTTGAATTTAAATACGATATGATAAAGAGACAGCTTCCGTGGCGTAGCGGCAACGAACGCGGCCGCTACGCAAGGAGGCGCTGGTTCAATCCCCGCGCAGTGCAAATATTTGTATGCATGAATATGAATATTTGCACTGGTCTGGTCGTAACTCGGAAAGCACGTTAAGCCATTGACCCCGGATGCCATATGGACACCTAATGGCAGTCGTTACGGGTTATTGGAGCCCTCAAAAGTCCAACAATTGGTCTAACTGCAATGCCTCGATATCGACTTCCGGTTGTGGAGGTCAGACGGCAGTCGCTTCGCGGAAAATATCTTAGTTTACCCAAATGAGCAGTTGGACTGGTAAAGCAGACCCCAGACTCCATAGCTGAAAAAGTTTCGGATGCGACTGACATTAACGCTGAAATAATGATGATGATAAAGAAACTCATATAAAAATTTCCAGATTGTTAGTGTTAGTAGTCGTATTCGCATGAATTTTGCTCGCGCGAAAATACGAATCCAGGCTTTGAAAATAACTTAATATCTGTATAATAATATAAATTTAAAATAGATAGGCGTAGATATAGTAGATGTAGGCATAGATAGAGTAGGTGCGAGTTGGTACACATCTTCAAACTTCTTTCTGCTAACCCGGTGGTTCGATTTTCACCGAACAGAGATATCCTGGCTTCATCAGAGAACAAAACCCTATTCCAATCTTTTGGAGTCCATGTTTCACAATTTCTAGCGAACCTAAGCCTGTGAACTCGATGCTCACGGAGTAACTCGGGACCGCGGGCCGGGCGGTGACTGCGTATATTGGCAACGAGAAGCCTCCTGACCGTCCATAGACTAATATACACATTTCCTACTTCTTGGTGGTTATTCTTAAGATCCACATAAGAAGATTTGCAATTTCTCAATGCGCGAGTCATCCCGTGGTTGGGTACATGACTTTCTTCCAGAACCAGGCCTTCTCTCGATGAAACCAGTCTCCTGATATCGCTGCCAGGTCCTTTGGAACGTCGACCGACTAACATTTAGCTTCCTAGCCAAGAAGCATTGGCTGCAACCCTCTTAAAGCAGCGCGATAATTTTGGTAGCTTTTACCACTTTATTTACCATTATTGACAGCCAAACAGCAACAAATAAAGCTTAGACAGTCAAGGATATCAAATTAATCGATAGAAATTGAATAAAAGTTATGAAAGTCGATGTTAACTTTAGAAACTTCGCGCCAAAAATGTAGGATAAGTACTTTTTTAAATACCACGAAATTTTAAAACTGGCCAGTAACGTGTACAAACGATTGAAACCTTTTTTAGATGCTTTTTATTAGCTTCACTTGTATGTTTGCTTGCTTGTTTTTCTATTTGTTTGTCCGTCTCTAACTCTTTGGACTACGAGTGAGCGGCTTATTACTGTAAAATGTCCCAACGTTTTCAATACGTTCGTTGGCCGAGCGGTCTAAGGTCGCGTCTTCAGTGACGTCAGCGATCGGATTCAGCGATCGTGGGTTCTACTCCCGGCCACGCCGAAAAAAAAATGTTTTATTCCGGCAAATGCTAAGATTTTATTCGTACATCTAACTATAAGTGATTCTGAAAAAAAATACCATTTCTTTGTGACGCGGCAACTCTAAATACTCGTAGTTATCACAGATGGTAACAGATAGCGTCGGTAACTCGTTTCCCTATGATAAGTAGGAATGTTAATTTCTGAGTCGTGCATGGTTTAATGTTTGAGACAAACAGAGCCTTAGATTTTGATATGTTGGAATATCAGTATCAACCACTAGAACCGAATTGATTATTTGAAAGCTAACCGGGAATCAAATTTTCAAAATTTTTTCAACCTTACCTTATATTAATTTGTGCAGGCAAAGTATTTAGTTTAGATTTACATTTAGTTACTTGGGTAACGCATCATTACGAATTTTAGTTCTTGCCATTCTGTCTGTTGGAGGTCAAGAAAAGTTTGGTAAAAACAAATGAGCACCACTTAAGCGTTCGTGTTATCCGTATATTATTAAAAAAAAAAAGAATATCGAACTAAAAAGTTGTAAATAAATCTGGTTTAAAAAACGTTTATATACTATTGTCATAAATCTAATTTTAAAATTATTTTTAACTTTTTAGTTTGATAGTCTTTAAAAGCATGTTTTTTTTTTTAAATTTTTGAAACTATATTTTTGTACTGTATCTTTTTAAAGATGAATGAAAATCAAAACCGCCCGTTTTTGTACAAATGAGAGATTATTTAAGTTGGAACCATTTGTGGTGACTTGTAGGTACATGTACACAAAACAATAAGATAGCGACACAACATTTATGTGAATTGACTACTAATCCATAATGTTACAATAAAACTATTTGAACTTGTCTCATTGAACAACATGATGCATCAACTGGGAAGTGTAGACTCCAATAAATATATAAAAAATAGTAATTATCTATGGCACAATATCTTTGTCTATGTTAAAAATGTCTTTGATTGTCATTGCCGTTATAACACTGATTAAAGAATACAAAGTGATTATTTTCTCCACCGAGTTTTATTAAATTACAACATCAAAACGTTCTCCAAACCCATCAATCATCACATCAACAACGAACTTCTTTCACAATAAACTTAGAAATGTAAATACAAATATCTCCTTCCCACGTGTACGAGTATGCAGTCAATTCGAGATAAAGGCTCCTTTGTAACACAAACGAAGATATGGGCCTTGAAACGAACCAACGTTACCAATATAACCAGGTACGAAATTCTACAGAACATAGGAAGACAGAGGGTAGTGCCTACAAACATTTGTAGCTTGTACAAATATTTGTTCCAATGCGGTGGTATTGTAGCAAAGGTGATTCACTATTGACGAGCGGCGTACAGTTTGTCGTTCCGTGGTGAACCTTTGTCAATGACAATTTATAAATTATTCCTGGGGGTTTAAAATGGTCATCAATCATGTTCTAAATCGAAAAATTATGACAAACTTACAATTAATAACTCATTATCTGTGTACAATTCATATTAATCAATACATTTGATCGACAGTTTTATGTACTAAAAAAATTACGGATTTTTTTTTTTTTTTAAGTGCGACCGTATTATTAATATGTGTTTCAGTATTGTTTTGAATTTTTGTTTTATATAATTATACACTAGTGCTTAACTGCCAACTCGCCCGATGGTAAGCAGTGATGAAATCGTTGATGCAAAGCGCGATATTTTATTAAGAGCCTATTCACTCAAAAAGACTGAGTGAATAGGAAGGAACATGATAGTTGAGCGAGGGCAATATTAAACCCAACAACACGACCAACAATGCTTCGTTAGAGGCAGATTGATCTGGAGACCCTCCACGATCAAACTCCCGACACAACGACATTTGGCGCAACGTCCCCTGCACACATCGCAACACAACTGCTCAGACCCGTCCTCCGTACGGCTTCACCAAATATCATGCCGTAACACGACGAATCGCTTGACGGCAAGTATTTGTCTGATGGGTGGTAACTTCTGCCGGCAGCCGATGTTACATCCTACCGCCGTTAATATAACAAAGTGTGACATACAATGCGAAAGCTAAGCTAAAGCTAAAAATCCAAGTTCAGACTATACAATTAGATATAAGTTGTATTATAAACTTAGCAACTGACAGCACTCAGCTTAATCTTATGAGTAAAACATTCTACACATAAAAGGAAGACCTTTGGCAGAAGTTAGTGTAAAGGAAGATACAATCTTTTAACAAATTCGAAATAAGTATTTAATGGAATTACTATCAAGTTACAACACGTTCCAGTGAGTTATTTGATTTCCAGATCACCATAAAAAAATTAAATACGATTTTAATTTTAATAATAACACTCAGTACTCCTAAAGAGAAACCTCGTAATGTTTAATTAAATTTGTAGACAATCTGAGCAGGATAACAAATTTAATAGCACAACAACAGGTCACCGTTTGTGGGATATAATTCACAAAGAATTTACGCAAATTGGTAACGAGGGCCGTTTCGCTTTGACAAACAAAGGATTTGTAAATTATTAGATAATTTTGTAACAAGCACGCGCCTAACTAATGTCACTCAGAATGCTGCCACCCATAAATGGAATTAGGCTGAACATCTACCGCGTATCTGAGCATCAGCAGGCCAATCTTATGTTCTAGTGGGCTTAATGGCTAATGACATCAGGGTAGACCCAGACGAAGATAACGTGATGTGCTGGACTCATCATCATCATTTCAGTCGAAAAACATCCACTGCTGGTCATAGGCCTCCCCCAAGGATCTTCACGATGACCGGTCCTGCGCCTCCCGCATCCATCCATCCCTTCCGGTGCGTGGTCACCATTCGAGAACCCGTCAGAAGAACGAGAGTTGGACTTCTTTGATACATATTGATCCTTGGCAGCCCTGAACAAAGGGAATTGTAAAGAGAGTAGGTAGGCCTTGTCCAGCAGTGGAATGTTAAATAACTTATAAAATAATACCACTCAATGAGATTTCCCATCGATAAAAATGACGACCTCCTATACAAAGAGTCTTCGCCTATTTAACCCCATAATGGATGGCTTTTTAAAACCCGTCTATAGTGTTCACTTCCCACATAGAAGTTGCTGTAATGGCGTCGTTTATTTAACACACGGGTAGGACTAATAGACTTAGGTACTGCCAACTAGGCGTACGCGTCATAAAAAAATATAATAACGTAAAAAGTTTGAAACTACCGCCTGCGCCACTCGCTGATATTATGCATGTAAGCTCTCTTTCCACGGCTTTCGTGGCACGGCTAATGATCCCTTAGTTAGAGTTCTTTGAGTATGGGTTAACGTCTAATGAAATTAAAATATGTACTAAAAACTTAAACGTAAAAGTTTATGTCGCCATTACAACGGGACGCTGTATAAGAGATGTTTATGCAAAAATGTCGTTTCTACTAAGTGTTGTGTATCAGTGATTATTTATTTGCCTGTGCTCTCCCACTGCTGGGCAAAGGCCTGCCTTAATTCCTGCCAAGAACACTTTTCCCGCTTTACGTCGAATCACCCGTCGCAGTATGTGTCCTAATCGTGTCGCCTTCTCTTCCTGGGCCGGCCTCGAGGGCTACGTCACTGGAGAGTGACGATTGAAGATGTACCCATTTTGTGAAGTTTTTTGGCAGCAGTCATAGTGCATTCGGCTGATGTCACCCGCCCAATTCTTTTTGAGCCTTGTAGCTTTCTTTCTTACATCCATTATTCCCGTTTTAGAATACAGCGTAGTGTTTGTAAAGAATATTAATAAAATAATATATTATATTAAAATATTTTTCGGTGATAGGCCATGACATCGGCTGCCGGCGGAACTTACCACCAACGACACAAATTCTCGCCGCCAAGAATCAAGTTTGGTCGTGGAGGGTCTCCGGATTAATCTCCCTCTGGCGCAGCATCTTTGCTCGTGTTGTAGGGTTTAACACTGTATCACCTTTGTCGTCCTCCGTGGTACAGCGGTCAAAACGCCTGCCTGCGACTTGGAGGCCCCGGGTTCGATCTCCGGCCAGGTCATGATGGAAAACGATCTTTTCCTGATTGGTCTGGATCTTGGATGTTTATCTATAGGTATATGAATGTTAAATACGGCAGCCCAGAGGCCGCCGTTCTTGCTACCATAAATGTAAACCCCGCTCTGAGCCACCGGTCTACCCCTTACAAAATGTGTCAACAGCTGCCTAAACAAGGTTTTATAACAATTCTGAGGACTTACCCTTTTGTTGCTCGTTCCAGCTGCTGGCAATGTATTACGTGTTATGTACTGAGTTCTGTGTTGTATTGCCGTGTACTATAATATATTAATAGATACAGTTTTATACTTGATTGAGTGAATTCCGCAACGCCGCACCTTGTCGCGTGTATTATACAGTATGTTAAGAAAACCCTGTCCGACCCATAAGGATAATAAAGGTTAGGTAAACACATGACCAAATATAATATAAAATTTTACGTAATCACCATAGTAACAATACTAATGAATTTTGAAATAATCTTTTTTTACCGCGAATTAATTAAAACTTCCCCGAAATTTGGTAATTTTTAAAAAGTGACAACACCGGTATTATTATGAGCGAATAGCGATGCGATCACGTGCCGCGCCCCTGCCGCCCGCCGCCTCCGCCGCCTCCGCCGCCGCGCGCGTATGTGTGGATAACGCAGATTTATTAAGTTACCTCTTTTTACGAAATAATATTTATTTTTTTAGGTGGATTTTTTTTTTTTAATTTAGCCCGGTTTTGTATGCATTAGTAGAATCAGTTATCGATACCTAACAACACCTTCACGGGTCGGACAGGGTTTTTGTAACATACTGTATATGAAGGATATTATTGATATTTAAATAAACTGTTATATTGAGTAATTATTTTATTTTTATTTTATTTTATTTTATTAAGATATCCAACAGCGATTTACATAGATGCTTATACAAAAAAAAATATAATTCATAAAAGCCAGTAACAGGATATCATAGCTAAATATAACATAAAAATAAAATTAAGGAAAAAAGAACTTTTTAAAAACAAGCTTTTATTATTTGTTTATAAAATGAACTAAAAAGTTAATAATAAATTAACTCTAAAAAGAAATATAACACTTTGTAACTTGATTGTAACCTTTAACGACAAATAAGCGTCTTCGTCTAGGACAAAATAATTCCATATTGTACAAATTTATTTAATTTTAACACTAAAACTTTTCACCATACATAATTATTCAATCTCGTCCCCCCTCTTTATCATAGTCCCCATTTATAAATAAAAGCGTGTTACATTTAATACAACACAACATTTTCCTCAAGCTATCACAATGTTTTAGTACCTCTATTTTTAATTCGATAACGGTCCATCCCCCCAGAGGTCCGTTGTAGAGGGATAAGGGTTACAATACAACAGGGTTCGCCCTGGTACCCTGAGGCGCAACGTTAGCGGCATGACATGTTTATACACCCTCATACCATTCAGCCCTCAGCACGTGCTCACCTTGGCATTGGGTCATCCATCCAATCAATCATATATAATTAATATGGGACGAAAGCAAGAGACTCGTCAAGACGAATCAAACGAGACCAAACTCGATGGGGTTACGTCGTTTAATTACGGAGTTCCTGTGGCCTCCTTCCGGCCCCAACATCAGACCCTGGTTACCATATAGTATCAAAGTACTCGTCAAGACTAATCCAATGAGCCTAAACTCGATGGGATTGCGTCGTTTAATTACGGAGTTCCTATGGCCACCTTCCAACTCCAACATCAGACCCTGGTTACCATTATAGTATCAAAGTACTCGTCAAGACTAATCCAATGAGCTCAAACTCGATAGGGTTGCATCGTTTAATTACGGAGTTCCTATGGCCACCTTCCGGCTCCATCATCAGACCCTGGTTACCATATAGTATCAAAGTACTTGTCAAGACGAATCTAATGAGCTCAAACTCGATAGGGTTGCATCATTTAATTACGGAGTTCCTATGGCAACCTTCCAGCTCCATCATCAGATCGGCTCTATGTCACAATAACATTGCATTGTCATCCGATTTATACATGCATTCTAAATTTCAGCTCAAACGGAAACCGGGAAGTGGATCAAATTTAAGTTACAAGATTTGATTACAGAACGACAGACAACGGGACAGGTGAAACTAAATAAAAGACTTTTTAGTTTTCACCTGTTATGTTCCTAAGTCTGTTCATCTCATTCAGCGTATCACTATTGCAAGGTCGTTTGCCAGTTAATTTCTTACAGTCCAGCTCTTCAATGAGGAGCCCTTCTAATTATTTCACCCTACTTAAGGCCACATATGCTTGACCAGCGGCAAAGACGTCACATTATTTTTTTTCGAGTTATTCTCAGCAAGCCCTTTCATTTGATACCCATATTGTAGGAACGAATAAAAGAAAGTTATCCGCCATTTTTGGTGTTCCGCCGTATTGGATTAAGAGTGACGTAACATTATTTTTTTCTAGTTATTCTTGGCAAGCCCTTTTATTTGATACCCATATTGTAGGAGTGCATTAAAAATAATTGGTCCGCCATATTGGATACGCCGCCATGTTGGATTTAGAATGACGTCACATTATTTTTTCTAGTTATTCTTGGCAAGCCCTTTTATTTGATACCCATATTGTAGGAGTGCATTAAAAATAATTGGTCCGCCATATTGGATACGCCGCCATGTTGGATTTAGAATGACGTCACATTATTTTTTTCTAGTTATTCTTGGCAAGCCCTTTTATTTGATATCCATATTGTAGGAGTGCATTAAAAATAATTGGTCCGCCATATTGGATACGCCGCCATGTTGGATTTAGAATGACGCCACATTATTTTTCTAGTTATTCTTGGCAAGCCCTTTTATTTGATACCCATATTGTAGGAGTGCATTAAAAATAATTGGTCCGCCATATTGGATACGCCGCCATGTTGGATTTAGAATGACGTCACATTATTTTTCTAGTTATTATTGGCAAGCCCTTTTATTTGATACCCATATTGTAGGAGTGCATTAATAATAATTGGTCCGCCATATTGGATACGCCGCCATGTTGGATTTAGAATGACGTCACACAGTTAATCATGCATTGTCATCCGAACTAAACGTGTATACTAAATTTCAGCTCAATCGTAAACCGGGAAGTGGATCAAATTTAAGTTGCAAGATTTGATTACAGAACGACAGACAACGGGACAGGTGAAAGTAAATAAAAGCTTGTAATGACCTTAACTTTTAAAACAATAATGTATTATTTTATTTTTTTAATATATACATGCAAACATACACACACATACATATAACACACACACACATACATATAACACACACACACATACATATAACACACACACACACACACACACACACACACACACACACACACACACACACACACACACACACACACACACACACACACACACACACACACACACACACACACACACACACACACACACACACACACACACACACACACACACACACACACACACACACACACATACCTCCAGCCTCAGACAGCCTTAAATTGTAAAAATCACATGTTATACTATCAATAACGAAATGATGGTTATTTAAGAATTGCGAATCAACTATTGTTATATTAATAAATTACCTTAAAGTGTTTAAAAATGGATTCATCACATAGGATGGATGGATTATTGGGATGTATTTGTTATTACTTGTGTTAGAATATATTAAGCTAAAATATATGATGATCTGTGATTGGCTCGAATAAGTGGAGATTGATGTTTGAAGTAAAACTACCCACATAGTTTATAAAAAGGCTTGTAATGGCGTTTTAAGAGGGTTCCTGGACATACTGTTGCTATGTGGACTAACTATTTAGATCTACTAGATGTCATGTGTTACCTTAATATTTGTTTATTATGATTATGTTGTGGTACAATGTGTTATTTAGGAATACTTTCCTAGGTATTGTTATTAGATATGGTACTATAATTTTGAGTTCTCTTGAACTGTTGCAAGTAGTTGTTTTAAAGGTAACAATAACGTATGGCAATGTAAGAAACTTATTGTTGGAATACGTTGATACCGTTTCCAGGGAGTTGCTTGTCATTTCTGTGGTGTCTATCCTAGCTACACTGGCGGACAAGGTCGACGGACCTTTTATTAGGCTCTGGGCGGACAGAAATGTGCGTGCACGTATTCATGTTGCCAACTGATCCCTGTTTCTGTTTTACTAACATAGGATAAGTTTTTTTACTAACAATTTATGGGCCTTGCCTGAAATAAAAAGTTTGAATTTGAATTTGAATTATGTATTTTTATGTTAATCGAAAAGTATACTTCGAGAACGAAGTACTTATCAGAATGGCCGTGATATATCTATGACGATTCTAAGAAAAGTATTGTAATGTGGATTGTTTAAGTTTAGTTGGTCCCGAAGGTGATTCGATTGTATAGACTGAAATAAAGGCTCGATGAAGGATACTCTAATATTATTATTGTCTTTAAATACGGAAACCCGACCTTCGGTGGGGGTCAGTCTTCATCGAGCCATCGGACTGAGCACACTACCAGTTAAGTATCCTTAAAAATGTTACACATAATTCTTATGTGGGGTAAAAGACCCAATAGTCAGCCTTTTAGCGAGATATTAATTTTGATTTATTTGTATTTTAAATATTAAACAGTATACATAAAAACAAACTATTTTTGGCGAAAATTTATTTATAAAATTTTCTGAACAAATTAACAAAATATTAAACTTTTATTGTTACTATGGAAAAAATTAACAATAAACACATAATGGCACTTTTCCCCAGTACTCAGCCTCATTTCTCCACAAGTCAGTCATGTCTTACCCTATAGTCAGCCTCACACTTATTTTTGCATATTTTGCATGGAAATATTTTATTACATATGATTTCATATATATCCCTAGCAAATTCAGTGCATTTTGAATGCCGGGCAATCATCACAACCAACATTTTCCAGGTCATTAATTTTGGTATCTGCTTTCTTCTTATTCAGCCTATACAGTTCCACTGCTGGATAAAGGCCTCCCCCATCGGCTTCCTGCGACCTTCATCGGGTCATCGGTTCACCTTGTTTGGGGCCTCCCTACGCTGCATCTTCCGGTACGCGGCTGCCACTCCAGAACCTTACTGCCCCATCGGCCATCGGTTCTACGAGCAATGTGCCCTGCCCACTGCCACTTAATTTTAGCGACTCGAAGAGCTATGTTCTATCGCGCAGAGAAACTCTGATAGATCTTTCCATCGCCCTTTATGTCAATCTGAGCCTTCTTATGAGGCGCTTTATGAGCGACCACGTTTCAGTTCGTAAGTCATCACTGGCAACACACACTGGTCAAAGACTTTAGTCTTGAGAGACTGTGGTATCTTGGACGACAAGAAAATGTAGCGTAGCTTCCCGAACGCTGCCCAACCGAGCTGGATTCGAAGAGATACCTCTTTCTCGAAGTTGGACCTACCGTTGGACTGTTTGTCCCAGGTATATATACTCGTTAACAACTTCGAGTGCAGAGCAACCAACTAACATTGGAGTGGGTTGCGACATGAGAGTTCGACATGATCTTCGTCTTATCCATGTTCATCTTTAGACCCACTTGTTGGGAAGCTGTGCTGAGGTCGTTTGACATTTTGCTCAAGTCTTCCAAGTTCTCCGCTATGATCACTATATCATCTGCAAAACGTAGATTAGTGATGTACTCGCCGTTGATGTTGATACCAAGTCCTTTCCAGTCCAGGAGCTTGAAGACATCTTCCAACGCAGCAGCGAACAATTTGGGAGATATGACATCTTCTTGTCTCACTCCACGCTGCAGTTGGATCGGTTGCGAGTCCTGATCCTGGAGACGTACTGATATGGCGGCGTTTCTGTACAAACACTTTATCACCTCAATTTCGGTATAACTAGTCAAATATTCGGTCAGGGCCGGTCAAAATATTAATTACATTTCTATCTTCTAAATACTTTATTAGTACAGAAAAGAAAACCACCTCCGAATACCTTCTTCAGTTACAGCGGCTCGACCAGTGGATATATTTTCAGGTGTCCTCTCACTTAACTCGGGATTTCGTCTCTGAAATGTTTGGTGCCATTTTTTCCTTGGTCAATTATTTACAAACGGGTTCGTTTGTCTTCAGAAATAATATTGTGGACGGTATGAGAAGATCGTTACATTTTAATGGGAAGCCACATTTGGCTTAAGCAATACACCAGTCTTTTAATGTAGTTTCTTCTTGTTGCTCTTACGAGGTAAATCCCTTAAATGTAGCCGATCCTGTAACGTCCCTCGCGGAACCATAAAAACTCGACTGGCTTCTCTAATTTTCATGCCATTTCTACTCGCTGCCATAGCTTGTGTCACTTATTCTTCTTTATATTAGTGGATGGGTCTTTTTGACATGATGGAACCGAGTGATTTTCAAACTAAAATAGTTAAGCATAAATTAAACTGTAATTAAAAGGGCCTTAAGGTGCTATTTAGTACAATGGAACTGATGGCTGACTACGAAATTCGTAGACCTATTGGTCGGCCACTAACATGCATGTATGGTTCAGAGATAGTTGAAGATGAGTTGACGAAAACCACAGACTTCACAATTATTAAGTTTATTCGTAAAAGTACACGAAAGTATTTTGGATGCTAATCCGCGGTTATAGCGCTACGGCAGCTATTGGTCAACTAACTAAGTATAAATATTACCATAAATAAAACAAATCGCAAAGTAGGTCGCGACATAAGCAAATAATGCCAGTACGGAACCGTACATGCTCCCGAGGGAAAAATGGGATGAGCATCCATTACAAACTAAGAATAGTTATTAGTTATTACGTACGAAAAGTGTAAAGTAAAGAATTAAATGTAAATAGTACAGAAATAGTGAATGTGTTACAGTGTAGATATAGAAATTCAATCTCAGTTTAAGTCCTCAAAGTGGAATATTTTTTTCAGCTGTCTGGCTTCGCCGTAAACGGGCTTCGCATGGGTCGAATCATGTATTTCTTGTAACTCGATGTCCCCACCGAAGTTCTCTCTTCCTCTAGGTATTCCTCTTGTTTGGACGCCTTTCTTTGTTTTGCGCCATTGTTTTATTATTATATAGAGGGCAAGTACAGCGATTCCTGCCAACAAGAGAGAAGTGACCGAATATATATAGATGTCGTGACTTGACAAGTCAGACGCCCTCGGTAATATTTCTCTATTTTTCTGGAATTGCAATTGCTGATCTATTCTACTCATTTCTACTGTAGATGGCATTTCCAGTTCCGTAATGTTTAATTTCGCATTTTTCCAGCCAAGTTCAAAGATATTGTTGATTGTTGAATTTATAGTTGGTATTTCTATATCAGGTTCCATGTTCACGCTACTTCCCAGCTGATTGTGTGTAAATATTGTGGCGTCCTTTTTCTGCAGTAAGCATTTTGATTTTAAAGCAATTACTCCAGTCCCGTCAATGACCGCTGGCGTAACTTGATCGCTACATATGACGCGCATCAGCTGTTTGCTGCACAACGTAAATAGCCACATGTTCGTTTTATGAAGCTTTGTCCATGTTTCTTTGCATGTTATGTCACTGAGGACGCATGATAGCGATTCTTGTTGATTGAAGACTTGAGCCTCACATGGGGCGTCTTTATCGTGCATGTTGTAGACAGGTTGACGTGAGTAACAAATGAACTCGTCTTCTCCGTAGGAAGTGCATTGGCGCATGTCTTGGTCTTCCATTGTTATGTAGGAATTTTTTTCAAAGTTGATGGCGATAAACTGGGAACTTGATTGTATCAGTTTTAAATGTCCTTGTCTAAGAAACGGTATTGGTATTACTCTGTATATCTTGTAGTCTTCATCGCACAGTAAAGGGATGTGTATTTCGAACAGCATATAGTTGTTTGTAATCCGAGCCTTCACATGGATGAGGTCATAGATATCTTTCAAATTCCTTTGGATATCCTTTACAGGTAACGACAATCCCTGTGGCAACCTCCCAGATATAATGTTTAGTTGTTCGATCAATTGGTTAGCTGGAAACAGATGTGTATCCAAATGTCCTCTGTAAATATTGGCGAGAGAATTTATCAGCATTTCCAATATTCGATTTAAATCGCTTAAAATCAGAGTTGACGTCACGGCAGCGGAGTTTACGTCATTCATTGTAAATAACATATGCACTCAATTACATTTGTAAGCGGCTGACTACTGGTAAAATAAGCTTTTCGTCTTAGGAAAGTTAAGCCCAAACTAATGAGAATAGTTGGAATAATTTACTCCATTAATTTCAACTAAATCTAAGATATTGCCCAAAAAACCAGTACTCAGTCACTTACGGCTGAACACTGGATCTGCATCAAAAATTTTAAATCCAGTAGTCAGCCACCAAAATAACATTATATTAAACAAATAAAAGGCATGTATTAGTTGATTATATTGTAATATAAACATTCCTTTGCAATAAAATATAATAATTCACTGCCAATCACTATATAGGGACATTAAAGCATACCAAAATCTCGAAAGGGTTCTCTTAACAATAAAATAGTAAAAATGACGCTTGTAGTCATGTGTGCGACGGCAGTCCAAATGATATTGGTTCGTACATTTGCGTATTAGTCAATAAGAAGAAAAGGATTCGATCAAACGTTATTACAAAGGTGTACACATACTTCAATACTATTTATAGGGAAATAATGTCTACAAAGGCTGAGTACTGGTGCACGGCTGACTATTGGGTGTTTTACCCTGCCTTGGCTTATGTACTTTATATTGCTAATGATTCTAAATATGTCCAGTGTGTAATTTTATAAGTAAATATATACATAATGTCTCTCCTATAATATTTGTTTTAATATTATTTAATTACCCACACTCTGCTATCCTAACACGCGCGTTGTCTATCTTCAAAACTGCCGATCTAGTTTGGAGAATCCGCTGGATAAAACTAGGTACCAACTAAGCGCCCTGTGCACTCGATTTCAATCACTTATATATTGAATTACTCCCGATAGTAAATTCGAATCATCCGTCAAAGACTTTGACGTGTTGTTTTTAATGGTGACGTGGAACATATAAATTGCGTTCGCGGAATCTAGTATTTTTATCATAAACAATGTATCTATTATAAATACAGTATCGTTGAGTTAGTATCCCATAACACAAGTGTCGAACTTACTTTGGGGCTAGCTCCTGTGTGATTTGTCAGAAAGAAGACGAAGAGGCGAAGAGAGGAAGATGGCAGTTCAGTGAGGTAATATATACAATATTACCTCACTCAACTGTCGTCTTGATTCCTATTCTCTCAGTTTTTTTGAGTGAATAGGCTCTTAATAAACTAGCGTCCTTTACCATCAACGATTGCATCACTGCTTACTATCAGGCGGGATTGCGGTCAAACATGAGTTTATAATAGTGTTGAAAATATGAAAAGAATCGATCTGGGATAGATGTAGTCATACACTTGTGCTGGTACTGAGAAAGAATTATTAGAATCATTATTTATTTCTCGAAAGACTAAGCGGTGATCTTGCTTGCAAAGAATGACGTCTAGTGAAATTACGGCTAAGAACGTGACATTTTTCATTGCTGACTTTATTTGACGGCCGCTATGCAGTACTTCGTACAACTATATTGTGGATGGACATGATCAACGAGATATTGCAGAATCTTACTTCTAACGTCATAGTCAAATTTCATTTATCGCCCCCACCGAGATGATGATGCCATCAGTGGGAACATTATAGTCTGATTATGATGATATATTTTTAGATCCTAAATAATTGTGTAAAGTAAACGAGTTGATAAAATGAACTGAAAATAATACAGCGTATTAAGCAATAGATATAGTTTCATGAAATAAAAATGTATAAATATGAAATATATAGATTGGTTATGTTATTGTTCAAATACTATGCTGTAATAATCTGCTCACATCATAACGATATTGACAGCTTCCGTGGCGTAGCGGTAGCGAACGCGGCCGCTGCGCAAGGAGGCGCGGGTTCGATGCCCGAGAAATATCAAAATTTGTATACATGAATATGAATATTTGCACTGGTCAAGTCTCGCTTGCCATACGAACATCTAATGGCAGTCGGTAAATTTTGTAAACTCCAAATTTTTGGAGTGCCAGATCCGGGCAACAATTCGAGATCACAGACAACTTTTAATATGCCCGCTGATAAAACACAGGCGTTGTCTCTGTGAACGAGAGTGGGCCATAATTCATAACGCATTCCCAGTGCTGGTTGCTATATCAAAGAGTCTTAGACATAATGATTTCATGAAGTTGTGTTGTAAAATTTTTGTACAGAGACGAAATTCTTTAAATGCACTCCCAACTGTGCATTTAAAGAATTTCGTCTCTGTACAAAAATTTTCGGAGTCTTGACTAACATAAAAGGTTTTTTAAGGTACCGTACCTGAAGGGTAAAAAAATTTTATCTCATGAACTGTGAAAGCTACACAGTGCAAATTTTCACAGATGATGTATTTCTAAAGCCGTCATGTCAAAAAACATTAAAATCTATATATATAAAAGAAAGTCGTGTTAGTTACATCATTTATAACTCAAGAACGGCCGAACGAATTTGTCTGAAAATTGGTAAGGAGGTAGCTAAGAACTGGGAGAAGGACATAGGATACTTTCTATGCCGCTCCCCGTCGTTCCTGTGGGAATAAATGAGCTTCTTTGTTTCGACTTCTCCCACACTTTTATGCTACCCTGGTACCTTGATCGTCAAAAAATATGCACAATAAACCTTCTTTCATGTATTATGATTATTTGATAATGATGAATGAATGAGGTTTATTGTTTCGACTTCTCCTACACTTTTGTGCTACCCTGGTACCTTCCACGTCAAAAAAATATGCACAATAAACCTTCTTTCATGTATTATGATTATTTGATAATGATGAATGAATGAGGTTTATTGTTTCGACTTCTCCTACAGTTTTGTGATACCCTGGTACTTTGCACGTCCACAAACTATGCACAATAAAACCTCTTTCATGTATTATGGTGATTTGATAATGATGAATGAGCTTTTTTATTGTTTCGATTTCTCCTACTCTTTTATGCTACCCTGGTACATTGCACGTCAAAAAATATGCACAATAAACCTTCTTTCATGTATTACGATTATTTGATAATTATGAATGAATAAGGTTTATTGTTTCGACTTCTCCTAAACTTTTGTGCTACCCTGGTACCCTGCACCTCCACAAAGTAGGAAACACGTGTCCAGTATTTTTAAGTTAATAATATTATGTACAAAATTTCAAAAAGATATAATGAAAAACCACAAAGTTATAATAAGCTTGCTACGAGTATTCTAATTGGTTGTCCCAACATAAATATGGTCAAAGATCCGCGCGCGAGCGAGCGCGGTGCGTTGGCCTCTAGCGTCAGCTGTTGCGCGCGCACAATACTATGATGATGTATCGTAAGCTGCGTGACGCACTCGGTAACTACACTGTAACAATTTCTAAATGTATTTGGGACAAAATATAACATGGTGTCAAAATTATTGGAATCGATTCAGTTGCTTATTCACTATTTATATATAACTCAAGAACGGCTGTACCGATTTAGCTGAATATTGGTGGGAGGTAGTTAAGAACCCGTCCCCGTCGTTCCCGTGTGACGTGACATAAGACATGGTCCAACTCATTCAAAATGTAAGTCAGCAATTCATATACCAAAAATGGTATAACAAAAAGCAAATGACAGCTGAGCATATTTAAAAAAAAGTCTAACCGGTTGAAGCAATCGTTTAAAGCAAAGAATATAAATACTCTCTGCTGGTTTAAAGTTTCTAATAAAAAACCACAAAGCCAACTTCAACTTCAAAATTTCTAATATTGTATTGCTGTGCCATTTATCATCAATAAAAAAATCATGCCGTGACCAAGACCATCAAATCTTTCTTGACAAAGCGGTAATGCAAGAGTAAATCGAAACATTCTGAATGAAAGCACTGAAGAAGAGCAAGAAATTGCACGTGCAGAGCGCCGCCTTACTATGACTCGACTTCGTGCTTCTCACTCACAAGAGCAAAGGGAGGCGGCAGTCAGTGAAACTGTTGCGTTGACAATGCGAAATCGGCGAACAAACCTCAGAGATCATCATCATCATCATCAATCTTTTTATCGTCCCACTGCTGGAGACAGGTCTCCTCTCATGCAGAGAAGGATTGAGTGTAATCACCACGCTTGCTCAATGCGGGGTGGCGATTTCAGACTTATAAAGTCCAGGTTTCCTCAAGATTTTTTCCTTCACGTTCAGTCATTGGTGTCCTAGATATTATACTTAGAGAGTACATATCACTTTAGAAAAGTTACATCGATACTTGCCTGACCTGGAATCGAACCCGCGCAATCATACAAGAGAGGCTGGTGTTTTAACCACTAGGCCACCACGACATCTCAGAGATCAATAGCTAGATAATTTACGAAGCACAAGTAGAAATTCATTTCTTTCACAAGGTGCTACACTAAATAAATGACAAATAAAAAAATCATGGAATACTTTTTTTTTATTTACAGTTTTCCTAATTTAAAAAGTAAAAAATGTGATGATGTGATATTTATTGCCTTTAAGGCGGAACAAAGTTCGCCGGGTCAGCTAGTGTTTTAATATAATGACGACGTCAACGACGGCGGAGCGATAGGGTTGTCAACATCTTAGTTTTGTGATAAGGGCTCCATTTCGTAGGTGAGTTTGTTTTGAATTAAAGCACGAACTTTAAATTATACCCTCCAATCTTGGCAATAACAATTTAAACAGGCGAACCAACAGGCCCCGGAGAAGTGCCCTGATCCGCGCCTCCAAGCCAAGTCCTTTCGACCATCCCTACTTTCCAAAACGACCCTTTTCACGTGCCGCCATTACAAAATAACGTCACAGCTTTTTCCCCACTACTAAGTAAATCAAATGAGCAACTTTTAGTTAAATGATATCCACGACAGATAATGGTACGTAACCCTATGAGTGCGAGTCAGACACACACACACACACAACCAGATTTTTAGTATATAACACATACTAAAACCTACAACTATTCCAACACTAATATTAAACAAAAACTCTAACTGTGATAATGAATTTGCCACTAACACAACTACTATTTACAAGCCAATAGTAAAGAGGCCATATCTTAGCCTAATAGGGCCATTACATGTTACGACTGAAATTAGTACACACGAAGGTACTAAAGAAATAGAATTTTAGTTTTAGGTTTGGTGTAATTTATACCTAACACATTGATATGAATTAGGTCTTTTAACTGTAACGAAGTAGTTTTAGTTTAGTGTATAAGAGATTGTTGCACAAATACTGTATTATGATGAATGTATTTAATATTTTATGGTGTAAAAAATTGTTGGTGAGACAAATAAATAAAATAAAAATAAAAATCCTTGACCATACCTTGTCCAATGACCTTCCAATGATAACGGACTGTTTCTTAAGGGTAATCATAAACATAAAATATCAATAACGCTTAGTAAGACTGGTAGCTGACAGGAAAATACGCTTCTCAAAAATATCCTAATAGAAACATGCACAATTTTTTCGACCTCAATAAGTAATTTACAATAACAACAAGAATATACGAGGTGAAGACTACAATAAACTCCGTCTGCAAAATAAAACTCGATCAAATCTCAAAAAGTGTTGAAAATTTAATACTTTTTTTACTATAGCTAGTCAAAGATTGGAAAATTCTATAGTCAACACATCACTATTTGATTTGTTAGAAAATCTCAATTAGACTATCTAATACACAGACACTCAAAAAACAAAAGGTTCAAACAACAAAGTCAATGTTTTGACGATTACAGTAAAATTTATATAATAACACTATCAAAACTGTGCATGAACACTAAACAGTGGAAGACAAGGACGAAATCGTTAACAAACAGTCTCGTAACAACTGAGCCGTGTACACTGAGAAGACAGTTTATAATAAAGAATGGAAATGGAAAGGAATATAATAGATACAGTTTCATCCAACATCCAACTTTTATGGAAGATGATATAGATTTTGTAGAAATATAATGAAAAAAGTGACTTATTTTGTTATGCATATTTTTAGGGCTGCTAAGTTACTTTACTGATATTTTGGCGTGCTAGCTGGCATATGGTAAATAATTTCATTATTGTTGTATTTCCTTGTGTTCATGACTATACATAGTATTGTATAAAGTCATGTGTTTTTTTAATGAACAGGCAGCTGTGGTACTGGGAAGTATGTTCCGACACTTCTTCCCAGCGAAAGTACTAGGAAGTGTCGATGGGTGGGCGTTTTGGGGGACTGTCTTATGTAATATTGACGTTCAAAAAGTGCTGATTCTCAGCCTTGTTTAAATAAATGACTTTTGGTTTTGATTTTGATAAGTGCCGTGTATATTAGACTGAATGTGACCGTGACTTCCATTATCCTTAAACAATATTGTTTTCTGGATTATATACAGCCTAAGTTACACCTTATAATATCAGCTATCTACCAGTGAAAGTCCCGTTAAAATTGTTTTCAAAGTTTTGAAGATTAGCCGGAACAGACAGACAGACAAACAAAAATGTTAAACATAACAAAAACGAGACAATTACATTTTATTTCTACGCAAGATCATAAAGAGACACTTAAATTATATTTATTCGTGTTGTTTTCCGCCGTGCCCATTAATTCCGATCTGAACATGTGTAATAACATGTTGCATCATCTAAGGCGTAGGCGATAGAAATTGACGTTAGTCAAAGATGGGACGCAGGCGCGGCGTCCTTTTCCCGTATCTTCATTAATCTTCATGCAAAACGTATTTAAGCGATTTAGGACAAAACATACAGAAACGACAAGACACAGGCGCGTCGCTTATCCGTCTGCGTCCTACATCCCATCCCATACTGTAATTAATAAAATAAAATTATTGTTTAAATTGTACATATTCTGACATTTTTGTTTTCTTTTTTTTTTTGTTATTGATATTGAGATGATTTTCAATGTATTGAACTATAATTTTTATTATATATTTATATTATCATTTGTATGTTGCCATGTTGATGTATTGTTTAATGTGCATTCTGGTGAGTGTGCAAGGGAATTGCATGATTTAATTCCCCCATCTCCGTTCCATCATCGGACGACCCGTCGTACGGCGAGTTTCCACCCTTACGTTGTTGACACCACTGCGATCCGGACGAAGCGTTTTGCTTCCTCCTTTATACCGCGTACATCGAGGGACTGGAACAATTTGCCAGCGTCGGTATTTCCGTCACACTACAATTTGAGTGTCATCAAGGCTAGAGTGAATAGGCTCTTAATAAACTAGCGCGGTTTACCATCAACGATCGCATCACTGCTTACCATCAGGCGGGATTGCGGTCAAGCGCTGGTTTATAATATATATGTCGGAGATCGTCGATATAATTTTAATAGAAGTTGCTGATTTGATTTACGTAGTAGAGGGGCGAACGCTTGTGACGTTATTTTGTGATGGCCTCACATGGACAGAGTCGCTTTGGATAGTGGGGTTCGTCGAACGGTCACTTTGCATCGAGGCGCGGACCAAGGCACATCTCCGAACCGAAACTGTCGGTTTGCCTATTCAAATTGTTATTATGAAGATTGGAGGGTATATCTACACGTCGTGCTTCAATTCAAAAACTCACCTACGAAATGGAACCTGTACCACCACACCAAGATGCTGTCGACCCTACCGCTCTGTTCGAGCAAAACGCCTGCTCGATTTGAGTGAGCAAATCACAACTTGCGCTCGTTAGAATGTCGGTACTTAGATTTATAAGATTAGATGTAAGTTTTAAATGTACCTACTCTTTTCTTTCTGTCTGCCATATTTGTTCGACGAGTTAATACATGGTTCTGTTACTAGCAGCTTTTTGAAGTTTCTTTTATCCAGTCATTAAATTCCCCAACATTTTGGTCCTTCGAGCCGGATTGGTAATCCTATGAAGATTTGCTAAAAATCAGTGGATTTGGATATTATTATCGTGGAGTTTTGCCGAGGAGATATTCGCTGGCAATGTGACTGTGAACAAAGGACATCAAGCTAATTTACGGTGTTAAGAATTTTAGAGTTAAAATATCGCCACCCAACACTCGGTCAGGTAGTATTTAACCCTGTGATTTAATCATTAAAAAGGTTAGTGTTTCATTTGACTAAAAATATATTGTTCAAATTACGATTATATGTTCTTTCAATGAAAAGCTCAGTAGATATTTTGCTACATTTATAATTGTATCTTAGCAGTATTTTTGGTTAACTAATCATTTTGTTTAATGAATTATGTGCCTAGGTTGGTGTTACTTCGATATTAGTTATCTTTAGTTAATTAACCCGTATGAATCAATTCTAAGTATTGCATTAAAGTCGACGTTAGGTAATTAAGTGTTCAAGTTTTGAGGAATTTGTGTAGCTTAAATAAAAGTTTAAAGTTAAAATCTCATTTTGTATGCCTTTTTATTTATAACAAGTAGGTACTCGTAGTAATGATATTGTAACACGTAGGTACTCGTAGTAGTGAGATTTCATATTTTGTTAATTTGTTATAACATACCTGCTAGGTACTTATTACTACTTAAAATTAAGTTTGATTGTGTGGAAATACCTAAGTTGTTATTATATACATTTCAGGTTGACTGCATTCGATTCCCAGAATGTCCGAAGAGAGAGAACTAGTTAAAAAACGAGGAAGCTTTAAGGGACGTTTAACTGCGTTTATTAATTACCTTGATGCGTCCAATGATAAGGAGTTAACTAGTTGTGAGGTTAAGGAATTGCAAATACGGATTGGGAGAATCGAGTCGTTGTATGACCAGTACGATCAGGTACAGTTGCGATTAGAATGTCTGGCAGAAGATGTTAAGGCTCAATTCTCTGAGCGTACCGAATTTGAGTCACTATACTATAAAGCACTGTCTAGGTCACAAGAGTTGTTATGTAAGTTTAACAACGATAATGAGTCGATTAGCAGCGAAAAATCTACCCGTATCAGTCAACGTAAGCCTGTTAAGTTACCCACGATACAACTACCTAAATTCAATGGGAGTTTTAGCAATTGGTTGGAGTTCCGTGACACTTTTACTAGCCTCATTCACTGTAATGATGAAATCGATCAGGTTAACAAGTTTCATTATTTACGAGCGTCACTGGAAGGATCTGCTGCTGTTGTAATCCATGCGATTGAGTTTTCCGCAAGCAATTATGATATAGCTTGGAAGCTCATTTGTGATCGTTTTGATAACAAAAGGTTATTAGTACAAAATCATGTGTCATCCTTATTTAACTTGAATGCTATTGCAAAGGAGTCCTCTGTTGCGTTGAAAGCGTTAATTGATCAACTTAATAAAAATCTCCGTGCGTTGGAATCGTTAAATGAGCCCGTCAAGTCTTGGGATACTTTATTAATATACATTGTAACTCTGAAGCTAGATCCGTTAACTTATCGTGAGTGGGAGGAGCGTAAAGGTAGGATGGACAAAGACAGCAGTATTACATTTGCTGCATTTCTTCAATTTATTCGCTTTCGCGCTGATTTATTAGAAACGTTAGAAATAGCACGAAATAACAGTAATCCCACCCTCGCTAAGCCTAATTCACATTCTAATAAGATGAAGTCTATGGTTGTGTCACAAGATTGTAATTATTCCAGCACTGATTCGAGTAAGTCGTGCCCGCACTGTAAAGATGATCACATTTTAAGTAGTTGTTCACAATTCCTTTCACTCAGCATAGACGCCCGACTCAAATTAATACCTAATTATAAAGTGTGCTATAACTGTTTTCGTCCAGGTCACTTCGCTAACCGATGCAAAAAACCAGGATGCAAGATATGTAAGCGCCGACATAACACTTTGATTCATTCTTTGGGGAACAAAGGTACGGCGAATTCTTGCAATGATGAAAACAAATCACGTGGTAGCTCGTCTCATTCCGTATCAACGTCATCATCCACTGACGGCGTCGCTAGCGCTACTGATGCGACTGCGAATGCAAATAATTTAACTTTGTCTGCGGACCTCAGTTCGCTAAGTAGTGAACGTAAACAATGCGCTGTGTTATTATCCACCGCTCTTATCAAGTTATGTGATCACAATGATCGTGAGCATATAGTGCGAGTCATGCTTGATAGCGGTAGCACATCGTGTTTTATGACGGAACGATTATGTACAAGGCTTAACTTAAATACTAGTCAGATAAATGGTTCGGTCTATGGCATTAATAACGTAAGTTCTCGTGTAGGTAAAACATGTCATGTGAAGATGACGTCATTAGACAATAGTTATGCTACTAAGTTTCATTGTTTTGTTTTGCCATCACTGACGACTGTGGTGCCCAGTCGTAATATCGACATTTCAGATCTGAATATTCCCGATAATATCTGCTTAGCTGACCCCACCTTTTATAAGCCATCAGAAGTAGATGTCTTAATAGGAGCGGATCTCTTCTGGAACTTGGTTGGCTCGCAGAGAATTCGACTAGGTATAGGTAAGCCAGTATTGTGTGAAACGTTGTTAGGCTGGATCGTTTCTGGTCCTGTTACCTATAATAATGGAAAATTAACCTCTAACAATATTTCATGCAATTTAATTCAAAATGATTCCTCTAGTGACGACGAATTAATTAAAATTCGTACTGATGCCATTAACCCCGGCTCTTAGTGCTAGTTGGGAAGCTATTGTCAAAGCATTGCCTCTTATCAATAACTATCGCGTCCCACGACGTGTTATATGTAATTCACATGCTATACTAGAACTTCATGTATTCACAGATGCATCTGAGCGTGCCTATGGTGCGTGTGCCTATGTACGCAGTGCTAATGATCAGGGTGAGTACATGATTCGTCTGTTAGTTGCTAAAAGTCGAGTGGCACCGATTAAACCGACCACCATTCCAAGACTGGAATTGTGTGGCGTTGTAGTCGGAGCTCGTTTATGCGAGAAGGTTGTACGGTCACTGCGACTAAAGTTTAGTCATATCTATTGCTGGACTGACTCCACAGTCGTGTTGGGATGGTTGCAGATGTTACCTTCTAAACTTCAGCCGTTTGTGCGTAATCGCGTTGCTGAAGTTTTAGATAAGGCGGGACACTGTACTTGGCGACACATCCCAACTGCCAAGAACCCTGCAGACCTAATATCTAGTGGCGTGGATATTAGCGTTATGCAATCTCTGGACCTGTGGTGGAGCGGTCCCAGTTTCTTGAAACAAGTCCAATCTCATTGGCCAACTCAACCTAAATCGTTAGAGTCAGACAAGCTGCCTGAAACTCGACCTAATGTTACATTGACCGCTAGTGTTAGTGTTAACAGTCAATGTCATACATTCATAGACTTTAATCGGTTTTCTAGTTATTTAAGGCTGATCCGTAGTGTGGCAACCGTTTTAAGATTTATAAAATTGTGTAGGAAAATTCCTTCCACTGGTTTCCTATCACAAGTGGAATTGCAAGATGCATTAAAAATTATAATAATTAAAAGCCAAATTGAGTCTTTTCCCGAGTATGAGTTACTCATTAATAATAAGAAGTTGCCTTTTAAAAGCGCCCTTATAAAATTCAACGCATTTTTAGATATTGATAAAATCATGCGTGTTGGAGGACGCTTAGCAAATTCAACCTTTAACTTTGATAAAAAGCACCCTATTCTTTTACAGTCCACTCACAAATTTACCAAGTTATTATTCGAATATGAACACATAAAGCTGATGCATGCAGGCCCTCAGTTATTGTTGGCTTCGATTAGGGATTCATATTGGCCAATAGGCGGACGAAGCCTAGCAAAGAGATGCTATCGTAATTGCGTGCGTTGTTGTCGCATGTCGGGTAAAACAGTTACTCCTGTGATGGGTAATTTGCCACAGCAGCGTCTCCTTCCAGGTGGGTACGCTTTTGAAAGCACTGGTGTGGACTATGCTGGTCCCATCACGGCTGCCAGTAGACAAGGTCGGGGATGTAGGCTAGTAAAAGTGTACATAGCCATTTTTGTGTGCTTCACCACTAAGGCGATTCACTTAGAGCTGGTGAGTGACTTAACTAGCCATAACTATATACTTGCTTTAGCTAGATTCATCTCGCGACGAGGAAAACCTAATGATATTTACTCCGACAATGGTACCTCTTTTGTCGGTGCCTGTAACGAGCTTTCAAAATTCCTTAAATCTAATTGCAATTCTTTGGGCGAGCAATTGGCTAATGACGGGATTAGATTTCATTTCATACCAGCATATACTCCTCATTTTGGCGGACTCTGGGAAGCGGGTTTTAAGTCAACGAAATACCATTTCAGAAGAGTGTTGGGTAATTGTAAACTAACCTTCGAAGAACTTAACACCACTTTAGTGCAAATTGAGGCAATATTAAATTCCCGTCCACTGACGCCGTTATCACCCGATCCAGCGGACTGCACTCCACTGACTCCAGGGCATTTTCTTGTTGGCCGGCCACTGACATCACTTCCGCAGCAAAATCTACAGGACAAATCCACTCCTTCCTTGTCTCGTTTCCAACGGATAGAACAGCTACGCCAGCATTTTTGGGCTCGTTGGAGCAAAGAGTTTGTGTCCGAGTTGCAGCAAAGGACCAAGTGGCACACCTGCAGAGACACGCTGAAGTTGGGTTCGTTGGTCGTCGTAAAGGAGGACCACCTTCCTCCCCTTAAATGGAGATTGGGAAGAGTCGTCGCCGTGCATCCAGGGTCCGATGGAATTGTTCGCGTGGCAGACGTGAAAACATCCGCTGGAATCGTCAGAAGGGCCTTTAGCAAGATTTGCCCACTCCCCGTTGATTCTACTTCCGGTTGAAAGCGGTTCTGCTGCTTCCAACGTCTGGGGGCATGTTCGAGCAAAACGCCTGCTCGATTTGAGTGAGCAAATCACAACTTGCGCTCGTTAGAATGTCGGTACTTAGATTTATAAGATTAGATGTAAGTTTTAAATGTACCTACTCTTTTCTTTCTGTCTGCCATATTTGTTCGACGAGTTAATACATGGTTCTGTTACTAGCAGCTTTTTGAAGTTTCTTTTATCCAGTCATTAAATTCCCCAACACGCTCTGCCGTCGCTGTCTCCGACATCAGAAGTTGGATAAAGAACTACACTGCTCACAGTCTCGTTATAAATCAAGGAACAGAATAACAGTCACATTCTGCCAATATTTTTATAGTACTTGTGTGATTACTTGTGTGATAGTTGTTCATTGCCTTTGTATGAGCTTCTGTAAATGCTGGATGTACTGGCAGTGAGGCTGAAAGTGAACGTCACGTTACGAGGTGCGTTCAATTGCTGACGCATAAGAGATCGCTCCGCGTGATAGTGCGCTGCAGGAGTCCGCTGCAGGCGTGCACGTGCGGCTGGACGCGGCGCTATCGCGACAGTGCTGGCTGTTGCTTGGCGCGCGACAGTGCTGGCTGTTGCTTGGCGCGCGACAGTGCTGGCTGTTGCTTGGCGCGCGACAGTGCTGGCTGTTGCTTGGCGCGCGACAGTGCTGGCTGTTGCTTGGCGCGCGACAGTGCTGGTTGTTGCTTGGCGCGCGACAGTGTTGGCTGATGCTTGGCGAGCGAAGTGCGCTTGCGGAGCGCGAAAGGTGCGCTTACGAAGTGTGCAAGGTGCGCTTGCGCAGCACACAAGGTGCGCTTGCGGAACGCACAAGGTGCGCTTGCGGAGCGCGCAAGATGAGCTTGCGGAGCGTGCAAAGTGCGCTTGCGGAGCGCGCTTCTAGCTGCTTGGTGAATCGCATCAATGGCGTGTGGCGCTGCTGGAGCTGCTTGCGGCGCAGCTGAGCTGCTTGCGGCGCAGCCAGAGCTGCGTGCGCTTTGCGGAACGCCCAAGGTTTCAAGACTTGAGCCTCTACTCTGTAGGCGATGAGAAGATGTCAAAATACCCAAAACGTTTGTGGTAACTTAATGGAGTTTTATGAGAGCTCTGAGATGTCTGATGTGCAACGGTTGACAACTGCCAAGTGGCAGGTGTTTGCGAGAAATTGCCATAATCCGGTGAGTCGTACTATTTTTATTTTGATTTCGGTGCTGAATGTTCTCTTGTCAAGGTATTTGTAATTTCATTGGTATATGTACACGCGCGATTCTACGTACACATGTTATGGGTAGTACCAGCGTTGTGTACTGAACCATTTCTTTGCGACATGATAATAAGAGTTATTTTTGCAAATTTTATTTCTTTTACTACCCGATTATTGTTTGTAATAATGGACTGAGAAATTTTAAATCAGGGTTTTAAAATTATGATGTCTGGTTTGTCTTTATTTCGAAACTAAAGTTTACTGTGGCCTATAGTTACGAGCTCACTTGAGCTTATGATAGTATGTGTGGCTAGACTATTAAATCTTCTCAAGAGAACAAGCGGTAACGAACATAGAAATGAGTGCTATTTACGAAAAATCTAAATTTCATAGAAGTGTGCTAAAGTAATGAAATTTAATAATGGTGAGTTGTTTGATGGCGATAATGGCGATCGTTACCTATTGAAATCGTTGATTGGAAACAGAACTTATAAGTACCCCACGATCACATAAGTACGAAAGATTTTTCCAAGTAATGTCTGCTGAGTTAGATTTTCATAATGTAGAAGATGGTGAGGAGGGTGCCTCCGCCAGCAAATGGAACACGTATCATGGCTATGTGGTCGCGCTGCACGCACTAGTCTGTAGTCGTAACTGCAACCCAGTGAGGGGTTATTCAGAGCGCGATGGGCAGCTAGTGGTGTGGCGGGGACCTAGTTAGATATGGTCGCACTGCATGCACTAGTCTGCTGTCGTGACTGAAACTCAGTGAGGAGTTGGTCAGGGCACGATGGGCAGATGGTGGTGTGGTGGGGACCAGGGTCTCGGAGGAGACTATTAGTTGTACGGTCATGTGTTGACCTGGGAGTCGTGGACTCTAGAGTTGGTCGTATCACAAGAGGTGATGACGATAAGGGTGTCAACTATGAGTTGTCACTAGCTACTGTGGTAGCGAACCATGGTGTGTTTTCTTTTTGATAATTATGATTTTGATTTGATAATTATGAGGCTTGGAAGAACCTTTTGTTTTCTTTTTGAAATTTGATAATTATGAGGCTTGAAGGAAGCTTTTGTGTTTATGTTATTAATAATAATTAAGTTTGGTTTTCTAATAGTCAATGTAACTAAACGTGACGTGTGACGGTCAGGTTGGCCGAGTTCTCAAAAATGCTTCAAAGTCGGTTTTCTGTGCTTTTTTTTAAATTTGTTACAGACATGCACGAGGACGTGCAAAGGGAAATACCGAGGTTTGGCCGGAATCGGCGGTTGGCCTGGTGAGGCGGATACCGGACTCCGGGGCTGAGGGAGCTTCGGATGCGACTGGGATTGGCGCTGGGATGATGATGATGATGATGATGCACGAGGACGTGCAAATCGTCAGGCTGGCCGTGTCGGAGATCGTCGATATAATTTTAATAGAAGTTGCTGATTTGATTTACGTAGTAGAGGGGCGAACGCTTGTGACGTTATTTTGTGATGGCGTCACATGGATAGAGTCGCTTTGGATAGTGGGGTTCGTCGAACGGTCACTTTGCATCGAGGCGCGGACCAAGGCACATCTCCGAACCGAAACTGTCGGTTTGCCTATTCAAATTGTTATTATGAAGATTGGAGGGTATATCTACACGTCGTGCTTCAATTTAAAAACTCACCTACGAAATGGAACCTGTACCACCACACCAAGATGCTGTCGACCCTACCGCTCTGCCGTCGCTGTCTCCGACATATATATAAAAAAAAAAAACACGTGTGGCACTCGGGGACTGCCGCGGTAAAGCTATTGCATAGCATTTTGTATCAATTTATGCAATTATAATTATTTATTTATTTTATTTATGCAGTATTTCTTTTTCTTTGATATTAATTCAAGTTACACTTTTTGAGCGTGGTGACCGATAAGAAAACAAATTTTTCTTTTATTAAATAAATTAAAAGTTAATATTATATAAAATATTTTTATTATTTTACAATACATGTGGGTTTTATTACCTTACAGTAGCTGTTGGTTATTCAGGAATATTTATCATTGAAACTATAGGTTTATGATAACTGAAATAAGAAACATAAGTTTGCGACTTAATATCCTCTAAATACCTAGAAAATACCGCGTCAATGGTGGTCCCATATTTTGTTGTGGACTCTTGTGGATCATTATTCATTTTCAAATTCAATGTTTTTGATAGAAAAGTTGTCAACCGCTCTGATTTTTTATCAGCGAAGTTAATGTTGAAATCGCCAGCCAAGATAAGTGGAAATTTATTATCATTTGTACCAAGTATTTTCGAGCTTTCTTCAGTGTACTCCAGTAAAGTGCGATGAATAAAATGCTCTACCTCGTCCAATTTTGGATTCGGAGAAATGTAAATTGCTACCATAACTATTTGTAGGCCATTTCTAAGTTTGCATAAGCACGCACAAATATCTCCAACAACTGAGCGCCTAACATTAACATCGCTAACGTGTGCAATATTTATTTCAATATTCGGAGTCATAATATTAGTAATATCATTTTTATTTTGGTAAATAGCTACCCCACCTTTTGAAACAGTATCTCGGTTGAACTGAACAATACAATTAAAATTAGGTATTTCAATTGGATTATCATGCGTCATGCAAGTTTTGGTAAGAAGTAACACATTTGTTTGTCTCTTAACTGAATCTTGTAAATCGTATTTATGACTATTTAGACTTTGGCAGTTGAAAGTCATTATTGAAATGCCATTTCTATTACTAATGAAATCTAATACACTTTGAGCAATCGTCTGAACACTATTTAAAGACAGTCTTTTGAATTCTTGCAACAATTGAAAAAACGGCCGCGTGAGCACTTTTTACTCTATAAAATCACGCGCTTTTATTTAGTAAACAACACTATAAATAATTTAAAAGTCCAATGAAAAATTAGCGTCACATTCATCTTAGCTTTTCCGTTAAAAAAAAAGCTATTTTATAAAAACACTACTCAATTAATTTGAATAAAAGTACTTAATAATTAATTATATGAAAAGTTTTTAAGGTAGCCATGACAACGTCGATGACGTCTATGACATATCTCTATAGAAGACCTATTTCAGAGAGGCAATTAATCGCAAGTTTAGCACATCGCGACTATCAGTAACATGGCAAGTGTGTAGAACTGAGTTCGCGCCCTGCAATATGCATGCTCTTTTTGAAAATCTATAAATTGTTTTCAAAAGATGTAGTCGCACGCACACAAACATACCGTGCCGAAGACTGCCGAACTGAAACGACGTTAGACGATGGGGAACGTGAGGTTTTTTCGTTACGGAATTTCTGGATTCGGTCCCCGCGCTCAAGGCCCGCGATAGAAGCTATGCAATAGCTTAAAAATGTTTATCATCATCCTCTCACCTACATATCACAAGTCCACTGCTGGACATAGGCCTCCCCTAAGGATTTCCGCTTTCCTGCGATTTTGCATTGTTGTCATTTTGAGTTGTGTTAATAAAATAGAACATTCTATTCACTAAAATGCTTACATAAAGTGTTCATTTAACTAACAGGAGTAAATTTTCTATGAAAAAATGACAACATAGTGCTTCAAACTTAGACTAAAGTATTTTTAGTATTAGTCTTTTGTTTCATATTTTTATTTTTTAATTTCAATGACTCCTATAAAGTGTGATTTTATCACACTTATTGCTTTTCTATATTTCGTAAAGCTAAGGGAGTGTTGTACAGTGCCTACTTTTTTTTCAATTAATTTATAGTTCTATGAACGGACAGCCTCGATAAGTTTTGAGTTGAGCTACATCGTCCTCATTCATTCATTTCATTTAACATTCGTTCATTCCTCAAAAGACCACCTCAGACCACCTCACGTGGCCTGCATATACTTTCACTAAGTTTGTGTCTGGAATTTAAAAGAAACTGTGACCTCAGATTTCAAAATATAATTGACATGTAAAAGTGTTTTTACAATAATACTTATTATCATTTAGGTAAAAAATAATAATTTTATTTAAAATAAGAAATGCGATTTGTCATCATAATTATGGGAAAAATTCTAGAAGTTATTTATTCTAAAACTCTAGTTCGGCTTTTTAAACCAGTATTATTTCAAATTTTTAATGACGAAATTGGGCCAGCTTCATCATCATCTCAGCGTTTATCCCGGTTGCATCCGCGGCTTTCGCGTTGGAGCCCGGGGTCCGCTTTCCTACTTAATTTCCTCCATTTCGCGCGATCTTTAGCATCCTGTGGTGTGAGATTGTTGGCACGCATGTCATCTCTTACAACGCCAAGCCAGCACCTCTTTGGTCTACCCCGCTTGTTCCGGCCCGGCGGAGGCACCATGGCAAGACATTTGTGACCCACGTAACATGCCGGTTTTCGTAAGACGTGACCGTACCAACGAAGGCGACCCTCCTGCAGTTTTTCCGCTATGTCACGGACATGAAGGCCGCCACGGATGCGGGAGTTCCTGATGCGGTCCTTCCGCTTAACTCCACACATCCACCGCAGCATGTTCATCTCCGTAATTGGGCCAGCTTGTCCATCCAAATAATTGATTTAAAAGTTTCAGTGTTTTAAATAAAAACTATGCCAAAATAATCTCGAAACTAAAAGTTTATTCAACTGGTAGTAAATAAGATTCTTATATGTATTCTAGCAGATTATTTTGCTATAAATTCTGCCGATATTGCTAGGTCCCTAGGGGTTCTCTACAGACAGACGTTATCGCATTAATTGTCAAACCATGGGGGACTACAGTATTGAGAGTAATGGAAAACTACTATTAGAATTATTTATTAGGTTGGATAACACAAATTCTGTAGATAATAATAAATCTATAATTGAGTTTGCCATTTAACTTCCTATAAAGCGGTTATCACAATGTCATGCATCATGCTGCGTATTGCGTGGCAACGCATCTACGAGTGTAATTGCCGGAATGAAAATCTGCATTGAAGTGAGGATTTTAATGCACTCACAGCTATAGTTGCATTCTATGGATTCACGACAGCTGTGACTCATTTCATTCAAAGCTGTTTGCTGTGGTGATAGTGTAGCCCGAAGGGTAACGTCTAGACCCAAAATCTTGAAGCACTGCAAGAATCGGTGTGCCATACCTTGCGTCTGGCCTTGCACATATTTAAACGAGTGATGTGAATGAACGGACGTGGATGGATATTCCAAACTTCTTTCTTTAAATTCTGTTATTACAAACTGAGATACTTACAAGCAACGATATAAAACGTTATTATACTAAAGATCTAATAGACAACAAGTAACACTGAAATGGAACGTAGCTCGCTGGCTGTCCGTTGTAACATGTTGGCCCGCAGTTCGTGCGATGTACGAAGCCAGTTAAAGTTACGCTTTTTAAAGCTTAAGTCAATCCTTTTACACGTGCAGCCTGTGGGTTAACTTCAGTCAGCGGGCATATAGCGACCTACGTGTTTAACCCATTCCTCCCCACTGTCCTATTTTTAGGACACTATATTCAACATTTTTTTTTTCTATGTTAGGGTTATTATTTTATTGGTTTTGATGAAATTCGTATTTTCACACTATTTTCCCAATAAAATATATTTTTTTCGCTCTTAAAAAAGTTATCGTATTTATAATATACATATTTTTAAATTGAGGAAATTCGTCAGCTTAAAAAGAGTATTATGATTTGATTATAAAAAACCGAAAATAAAAAGTTATCAGCTTCAAAGTCCATCAAATAGATTTTTAGATCTCTACTGAATCTATTATAATTAAAAACTAAAACAAAATATTATTTGGAAGCTTGTGATACTAATTCAAAAAAAGGCGTACTATAAATATGACACTGGGAACATGTCTTTACAAGTAGCCGTGAAAGCGTGTTCGATCCTGTTACGCTCGCTATAAGTTCAAACGTGTCTATTGTTTTGTTTCTTGCAAGTGTTTCGTAAACTTTACTTTAGTCGATAAGTCTTCGTCAAGCACAACACATCTCGTAATATAAAAAATTGTGATTTTTTTATAAGATTGAGGAAAGCAAAGGAGGTAAGCAAAAATATTAGATTTTGTTTCTTATCAAGTGGTTAACGATATATTTGTTTAGTTTGGGATGGTATATGTATATATATATTTATATATATATAATATAATTTTTATACTTACTATATATGTATAATTATTGTTTATAGATCATGGATGCAGTGAGAAGAAAATATAAAAAAGCATTGATGGTGTCTGAAATCACCGAGTATCTTCAAGATATTGAAGATTGTAGTGACGAGGAGTTCAATGACTTGGAAGTTGCGATATTGCCCCCGGATGAAGTGGATGAAATGACTGATATAGAAGAAGGTAATGACGACGATATGGGAGTTCTGCCAGTGTCAGATGTGGCTGGTCAAGTGGAATTTTCATGTACAATTGATAACGTCGAGGAAGATCTTCCTACTCAAACCACATCTCGGACCAACAAGACAGTCATTTGGCGTAAGTGTGAACCTGTATATTCTGAAATTCAGCCGGAATCTAATACTGCTAAACAATGTTTAGAAAATATGATTACGGAATTGGAAGGAAAATCTGCGGTAGAAATATTCGAACACTTATTATGTGACCAGATTCTAGAATATATAGTGCATGAAACAGTAACCTATGCCAAAAATTATAAAAATGATTTGAACTTCAATCTTACCGTGAATGAGCTAAAAGTATTCATAGGAATTTTGTTTTTCTCTTCGTATCTCCACTTGCCTCAAAGCAAACTATATTGGTGCAGAGATGATGATGTACACATTCCATTTGTTGAACGAGCGATGTCTCGGAATCGTTTTGATAAAATTAAATCATATTTACATTTCAATGACAATTCAAGAATTGATAATAGTGACAAAGCTTTCAAAATTCGCCCATTTATCGATAAAGCTAATAAATCATTCCAAAAGTTTGGTGTTTTTGAATCCAACTTAGCTGTTGATGAAATGATCGTCAAATACTTTGGTCACCATGGTATCAAACAGTTTATAAAAGGTAAACCAGTAAGATTTGGATACAAGCTTTGGGCACTGTGTGGAGTAAGCGGATATTGTTATAACTTTTCGCTTTATACAGGAAAGGATCCTCAAATATCTTGTAATACTGGTGATGGCTTGGGTTCAAGAGTGGTAAAAAAGTTGCTTACAGTATGTACTGATCCTAGTGCACATGTAGTCTACTTCGATAACTTCTTCAGCAGTATGCAATTGTTGATTGACTTGAAATCTGAAGGGTTCAGAGCTACAGGGACAGTCAGAGACAATAGGACTAAGAAATGTCCAATCATGACCAAACAAGAAATGAAGAAGCAAGAACGTGGTTATTCCGATCATCGTTTCGATAAAAATAATGAAATATTATGCGTGAAATGGCATGATAACAATGTAGTATGTCTCTTAACTAATTTTGATACTGTTGAACCTTTTGTAAAAACTAATAGGTACTCAAAGGTAGAAAAGGCCAAAGTTGCTGTGAATCAGCCAAAGCTTATTCATAATTATAATAAAAACATGGGAGGAGTGGATAAACATGATTGGCTTATTTCTAAGTATCCAATCCGCTTTAGAGGTAAAAAATGGTATTGGCCTCTAGTAATCCGTGTTTTGGACATGACTCTAGTCAATGCATGGATTATTTATAACCAGGTAAATAAAGATGAGACCATACCTCTGCTTGATTTCAGAAGAAGGGTATGTTTTTCTTGGATGAAAAAATCGGAAGGCAAAGTAAATAAGCTTACATCAGGTACTTCAGAAGTTCTTTTACAACCTATAAGATTTGACAACTATGGTCACTATATGACCAAGAGGGACAAACAAAGACGTTGCCAAGGACAAGGCTGTAAAAAAAAGCCTTTAACATTTTGTTCTAAATGTGAAAAAACACTCTGCAGTGATTGTTTCATACCTTATCATACAAAATAAGCTTTTATTACATTATTTCTGATACTGTTACTGGTCCTATTTTTAAATAAAGCTGATTTCCATATAATTCTTATCTTTACTTTTTCCTGACCATATGTTCCCACTGTCCTATTTATAGGACATGCTGAGTCAGCGAAACCGTTTTTTTTTAATTTATTTTTTTGCCATATTATTTTTTCTTAACATATTAAGAGCAAGATTCATACAAGATTTCATCAAAAAAATCCAATATTTTCAATGCTTGGGAAGTAATGGGTAATAACACACTGAGGGTGCTGTTGGGGCTGTCGTAGCATTATAGTGCGTCAGGGATGTTTGCAGATAATAATATTAATGGTTTTACTGCCATTATTAGGACTAGATTTCCTGATGATGGGTATTCGCCGCAGTAACAACAGTATTCTCAGTTTGTTCGCGGATCGGTGAGATTCTTTCATGTTACACAGGTGGATGCAGCTCCACACTAAGTTTTAAGTTTTAACTTTGTGTATATATATCTGTGTCTGTAGAAGAAGAAGAAAAAGTAGAAGTTAAGTAAGATTGTTACTAACCTTATGGAGGCACGATCAGACCAGTGCAAATATTCATATTCATGCATACAAATATTTGCACTGCGCGGGCATCGAACCCGCGCCTCCTTACGCAGCGGCCGCGTTCGCTACCGCTACGCCATGGAGGCTGTTTTTGTTAACTACGTAAACTAATTATAACATAAATTTACAATGTAATAAAACAATAAATTACCTAGCCGTTTAGTTGAACAGACTCAAGTCATCCTCCGGATTCTCTTAGCCACCTTATTCACAGAAGGTAAATCATTCTCTTTAATCAGATTACAATACCCCTTTCACAAAACCGCAGTATTGTTACTAACTCACAAACTCATTAGGCGTTGTTACCCGCTACCATACGTTTAGCTAATTTTTCACGCGACTTACTAGCTAATCAACTGTATAAACATTTTTCAAGATTGTTTTCTTTTTCATAAACAAATATTACTATCTCATTTTCCAGAATATTTTTCTGTTAATTCTGTCAAAGATTTCCCTATTGTTAAGGTATAATGTCCCGAAGGACACCCTATTTCCCCATTTTTGTGTTTATTACGAAGTTAAGGAAATAATTAACTTTCTATTGTTGGCATTTTTTTTAAGTTTTCTCTTCTACTTTGATGAGGGTTGACGTGACAACGTAGTTTTTTATAGCACTGGTTTATTTTTATATACGACTTACTTTTCGAGAAGCTGTCAACGACAAAATTGGAAGCCTTATATGAACCAAATGGGCCCTGACAGGTTATCACGGTAAAATATCTAGACAGACTGGAACGAAGTGGTGTCGACTGCAAATTTTATGCCATTTTCAAATTTTGCATCGAAATGATACAGAATCCTATTGTAGTAACATAATAACAACACGCCTGTATTCATTGAAAGGTTGAACAGAGATTTTGTTTTATAAATTATAAACTAGCGCTTGACCGCAATCCCGCCTGATGGTAAGCAGTGATGCGATCGTTATGGTAATGCGCGCTAGTTTATTCAGAGCCTATTCAATCTAACCTTGAAGACACTCAAATTGTAGTGTGACGGAAACACCGTCGCTGGCAAATTGTTCCAGTCCCTCGATGTACGCGGTATAATAGAGGAAGCAAAACGCTTCGTCCGGATCGTAGTGGTGTTAACAACGCAAGGGTGGAAACTCGCCGTACGACGGGTCGTACGATGGTGGAACTGAATAAATGGAATTAAATCATGCAATTCCCATGCACACTCACCAGAATGCATCCTATAGAAGACCGAAAGGCTGGCTACTCTATGCCTGTGCTCTAGGCTTTGGAGACCGTTTCGAGTTAAGTCTGGGTCGCCAATCAGCCTCATCGCACGCTTCTTGGCGGTGAAAAGACACGCCTGTGTTTTGGCGGCATTGAACGCTACAAGATTGGCTTCGCCCCATTCGGAGACTGCCTGTAGTGCATCACTCGTATGCTTTACCATAGCCTCTCTTTCAGACCGGATTGATTCCTTACTAGCCTGAACTTCCGGCAGGTATCTCTCCACAACTGTGCAGGTAAAAAACAAATCCATATAATGCTAGTATCTACATAAGAATTCACATCCTATTTCAAATAAGACAGTTATCAACTTAATTTTAATAACCATTAGGTTGACTTCAGAGTAACTTGCACTATTGTAAAAGTTATAAAAATGTTAGAAGTTGTAGGCAGCGTAAAGTATACGTCATTGAATTTCCATAAACTCGTGAATGAGATTTCTATGAAGCCAGCTGTGTTTGAGTCCTATGCAATAGTATAGTCTGAAAATTTAAATACTTATTAAATTGGCTACCAAATTAATTTGTAAGTATATTCAAAATCACAACTGTCCTTCTTTGACATGTATGTATAAAACGACTGTAAAATTAAATCATTTGCGTAGTGTGTCTGTGTGAGAAATACAGAACTTAAATACGTAAGTATGTACATACGGTCCGATTCCGCATGTAACATGTATGAAGAGGCAGCCAAGAGACCCACACTCTTGTTACCACAAAATTGTTTACAATAAAACGTTTAAGAGGCCCGATGCCCACCAAAGCTAAACAGATTAATGCGGGTCGTACCCTGTGCCTATAATTATTAAAGGAACAAGACTTACCTTTATATGGCCCGTCCGGTAGAAACTCCCGTGTATGAGTACTATGTAATAAATCCTATCAGTGTGATATAATTATATATATGACCGATAATAAAATACTTGTAGGTGTTCCATGTATGGTCCAAAGACATCCTTCCCGACGAGGGATGTCCAACCCCAACAATATCACCAGACGTCATCTTTCCTCATTAGCGTAGCCCGGGTCGCTAACGTGCCCGCGCCTAATTGCACGGTCTCTTCAATCTACTAGTCATTCACTACACTTTTATGCACGAGGACACCAGAGTTCCAAGGAATGAATCCACCATTATATAAAACCACTGCCCCGTCTCACCCCGCGCGAAGACGTGCATGTGCCCGTAGCTAGTCATTTTTCCGGTCTTCCGCGAGGAGCAGCTATCCCGTTCTGCTTAACTCGATGCCAAAGGCTGTGCCGATCCCAGGGCTTCCAAACGCTATATCGCCAAGGTGCGGGTCCGTATGCCAAGCTATCCCGGCCCCAACGGATCCGCTCGCGTGTCCGAACGCGGCAAATAATCTTGTCGGTCTGCTAAAACACTTAATACTACCACTGATGTGACTCGATGCACATCCGACGGCCGATCCACCCTTATGTACTACATGGCCCGTGCGCCCATGCGACGCGCAGCTAAGCGCTGCCAGCGTCCAAATATGGCGTATAATATTTTAGGTCTGAGTGAGTGTGTGTTTGCCAGGGGGTCGGCCATATATTCTAAACAGTGTCAATCTCATAATCAATTCGCCTGGTTGGCTTTTGCTGAGCATGAGTCCCTGGGCCCTGGGCAAAGTGTTATTGGGCTTTTTTTACCTATTATGTTCAGTGGGTATGTATTTATTTATGTATGTATAATTTTGGATATGTATTTTTTTTTGTTCATATTTATTTTATTCATTACAGGTTTGTTAGTTTTGTACCATTAAACCAGAAATGGTTTGTATTGGTACTCACATTCACTATAACAACTCTTACTCAGTATAACATAGTTTGTATTAATAATTATTAATGTACCCACACCATTTGCTTTTTTTTTTCCTTATTAATAATCCCCCTCACTCATAAACGCCCCCAAAGACAACCAGCGACTCCCCAAACACAAACCCTCGACGTCCTAACGTCACCCACCTCAAAAACATTCCCTATGAATAAACACCACACTGTTTAAGGGGTTTATTCACAAACGATAACCAAACCTAAGCGACGTCAAAAGGCCAAAAATGTGTGCTCAAAGAACCGCCAACCACCAGCTAACTCCAAGCAGCGTCCACGAATAAGGTGGTCTATAATCAAATAACGTAGGTACACAAATAACTATACTTTAACAAAACGTAGTAAAATAGGGGTTAGGGTAAACTAAAAACAAAAGTATAAAATTAAATAATTTGACAAAGTACAGCTGTAAACATCCATCCAGTAAGTGAAATGAGTCAAATGCACGTTTTGAATCTATGCTGCTCGCTCCTGGGCTGCTTATTAAAAAGATCGTTAATAATTTTTTGTTTTTTTTTCTAGTGAACCCACATAAAACCAATACGAAAGAATTTCCAATATACAGGTTGCTTCGCTGTTATTTGTTTGATTAGTGTGTAAAATAAAAAAGTTATTGTTATATTTTAGTTTAATAAATAGTTGTGATAATATTTTTTGTATTTTTGCTTATAGTTTTTCGAGATTGTTTCGTTTTTTTATTGATTGTGGTATTTCATTATTTATGGTGGATATTAAAAATTGTACTGTTCGCCTGCCATAATAATTTCTAGGCTGAGGTACTATTAATTTATTTTTGGTTATACTTCTTGTGATAATTTTGTGTGATATAGGTATTTGAATGCCTTTGTTATTAAACTGTTCAATCAGTAGGGCCATTTTAAGTCTAGCCTGTATTGGCAGAACTTTAAAATATTTAAATAGTTCAATGACGTTATCTTTATATTGGTGTTTTATATTTCTGGGTACGATTAGTTTCAGAAGTCTAACCTGCAGATTAGAAATTCGTTCAATGTAGGATTTAAATGTTCGCCCAAAATTCGTGATTCCGTATGCTATTATTGATTCCGCTAAAGCGATTAGCGACTTTAGGTTTCAAAATGCAAAATTTTGCCAGTACAGCTCGCAATTTATCACAAACTGAATTCACGTGGAAATTCCAACTGAATCGATGATCAACTATTAATCTATGTATGTATCTGTGTTTCTATTTTAGTGTATTGTATTTATAATATTTGCACCAACGACAGTACCAGTTACGGTTCAGGAGAATCTCTGTCCATTCTTTGGTTGCCTGTAAGAGATTGCGTTAGCGATAAGGCCGCTCATTGTATATTTTGTTATGTTGAATGTATTTTTAATCAAAGAATGTTTTTGGTGTACAATAAAGTATATTCAAATAAATATAAATAAATAAATTAGAATGTAAACCTTAATAATTACTACACTACTAAATTCATAATTACTATATTCCTATTTGCGAAATTTAATCATGTATAGAGGATTAACTCCTACATAACTCTCAAACTTTATGTTAATTAACTGTTTGTAATCTCGCATATGTAACGATTTAAGACACTTAAATGATTTCCTGCATTTTTTTAAAATTCAAAACAACCAACCCATGAAATCCGCTACAGACATTGGTATTGCATTCCGCATCTGCAACAAATGTTCAATGTTTTGAAAAGACTAAATGAAAAATAACATTTGAACAAAACAAAAACGGGTGCTTCCAACGAAATCGAGTATTCAATTGTTTATCCAGAATCCTTAGGATATACACATCAATCAATCAGACTTATTCATATTGTCTCCGGAGACATGAAGACTCATGAAGAAAATATATACTTGGAAACGATAAATACTTTTTTGAAGGTGGGCGAAACCCCTCTCGAGGGAGAACAGTTACCGCTGCCTTGAGATTTAACTTGAATATTCTGGCCTTGGAAAGCAAATTAAAGGGACATAATATTTTAATTCTTATCTTAAGTCTACTTTTTCGTATGGATGGCACAACTGAATTTTATATCTTGTTCCCAAAACTTTGCCACTTTGACTATATTCAGCAGTAGTACCTTCTGAGTTTTATCCAAACTTAGCAAGAATAGAACAGAAAATTCCTTGTAAGTACCTAACTGTTCCACTTCAAACTTTACCAGTACCAAAAGATCAAAGTTTTTAAACCTTTTCTGAAAAGTACATAATTTTAGGATTCACACTTCTCACTTTATATCGTACGTACCACGTAGAAGTTCCCTAAAAGTGTTAGCGTATGTAAAATACATAGCTCACAGCTCACAGGTGAAAATCCAATTTGAAGTGGTCTGAACCAGTTCACACCGGTTCGGAGCGGTTTAGAGAGGTGGCGGTTAAAATTATTTGCATTTATATTGAAAGGAAATAAACAATGGTCTGTCAGTTATGTGTCTGCACTCTATATTATTGTTTGTTTGTTTAGAAACCAGAGTCGCCAGGATTATTGCGTAACATACTATCGGTAGCAATGAATTTAAAAAAAGTTGTTTAAATCGGGTAACACATAAGACCCTAAAATCAAAAAATCAAAGCCTTTATTTCAAATAAACCGGTTACAGGCACTTTTGAATTGTCAGAAGGTCGGTCAGTCACTAAGGTGAAGCTAGTCGCCCATTCCAAAGAGTAGGTACCTATGGAGAAGAACGGGCAAGAAATTCCATGGACACTCTTTTCAATTATCAAGCTATTGATACAAATATTTAATTACATCATTCATGTTGAAATCAACCGTGTGAGAACGATGCAGAAATATATTGTACGCTAAGAGCGTTCATTGTGGAAAACACACAAAAAAATTAAAAAATAAAACAACAATTCAGAAATTAAAATACGCCGTGGCAGCTAAGAGATGACCAGTCGACTCTGACGGCGTCTGTTCACGAACATGACGTATGGATCAGCATCATTCAGCTCAACCATATTGAAGGGAACCCAATGACCCAACACACACGCCACCACCAACGAGACATTCGAGTGAGCAATGACATGAGAGTATGTCATTGAGAAACAGCCAGAGCACAATTAAGTCAATAAAAAAGACTAACCCAACAAATAGATGCTTTACAGCAAGTACATTGTGCTCACACGTGTGCAATGCAATTATACAATACTAAAAAATTGAAACATAAACAATTACAAATTTCAAACTACAACAGGAAATATCAAAGAACAATCAGTGTATAGAAATCGGACGCAGCTCAAGCCCAAGCCTTTTTGTCCTCAATATATTCCTTAACACTATAAAATGCTTTCTGACACAAGTTGCGTTTAATGAAGGATTTGAATGTATTCAGGCTCAGATCTTGAACCACCTCTGGAAGTCTATAGTAGAAATGTATACATTGGCATCTAAAAGAGCCACCTATTGTCTGGAGCCTTGTTGTAGGTACAATAAATTTGTGCCCGCTCCTAGTATTTATATTATGGACATCACTGTATTTTTTAAACAATTTTATATTTTTATGAGCATACAAAAGATTTTCATAAATACACACATCAAAAGTGTCTAGGGATCAACATATATTTTTGCAATAACTTTCTCCTGATTGATATTAATTAAAATTTTCTTTAAGGATTCATCAAATAAAGTGTTTTCGTTTCTCACAGTAACGATAAACCAAGTCACCTTTGCATTAATAAAGAAATTTGCCATTTTCCTAATAAAGGGATATTTGACATTTGAACCACTAACACAAAAGTTCGAAAAAAAGACTGAAATAACAGTTTTCTCTAAAATTTTATTGGGTAACTTAAACAATTAATAATCCGTGTTTCTACCGCGAACACTAACAACACAAGAACATCGGTTTGGCATACTCAAAATGAGTTCATCCAAATCACGCTGTGGAATGGCCGCCCATGTTCGTTGCAACAACAAAAAAAGGTCTTCTTGCGACTGGATACCCTCCATATTCGGCAGAGCTCTTCTCTGTCGCATATCCCATGCATGCTCAATCGGGTTCAAGTCTGGCGACTGAGCAGGCCAGGGCAGGACATTGATGTTAGCTGCGGCGAGAGTCTGTCTTACAACTCTTGCGGTGTGCGGTCGTGCATTATCATGCATTAACTGAAATAAGGGACCGATTTGCACTTGTAGAGGAACGATGACGTCTGATACAATCGTCTCAGCATAACTTTGAGCGTTGAGGTTGCCTCTGATCCAAATCAACTCAGTTCTTCCGCCGATCCAAATACCCGCCCATACCATGATGGTTCCACCACTATAAGGATGGACTTCCTGGCAGGATTTTAATCGCTGTTGGCGTCCAGGGGTTCTCCAGTGTCGTATACGTCTTGTATCCGGTCGCATACCAAAACGAGACTCATCAGAAAAGCACACGAAACGCCATTGTTCTTCTGCCCAATTTCTGTGTTCAAGAGCCCATTGATATCGAATCCTACGATTGTGCATTGCTATAGGTGGTACCCGTAGCGGTCTTCGGGAATGAAGGTTCACTTCATGCAAGCGGTTTCTGACTGTTTGGTCGCTAATTAAGTTCCCTGAAGAGTGATGAAGCCTCACGGCTAACATCATGGCGGTTATTGTTGGAGCTCTTCGAGTTAAGATTTGAATGTATCGGTCTTGTCTCCGTGTGGTGCAGCGATACCGTCCTCCATGGCGCTCAGCCACGGTACCAGTGCTTCGGTAACGTGTCCAAAGTCGACTGATAACACTCTGACTTGTATTCAGAGCTAAAGCCACAGTACGTTGCCGGGAACCAGCTTCTATCATTCCCACGGCTCTGAGCATTTCTTCCCTGCTTAAATGACGTCGCCGCTCCATAATAACGTTGGTTTTAATCAGTAGTAGGGAAACAGTAGCACTAATAATGTCTTCAATGCGTTGTATGTTTTTATAGGGAAAATATTGACAGCTGATTTTCATCTTTTACTCGAATTTGATTCACAGTTCCTGATTCAAATTATGAAATGCACCAAAAAGGATCCATATAAATTTATAAAATCATAAATTTATTACAAAGCCACATCTCAATCTCAAGAAATCCGCATAAAAATGCTTGATCCCTAGACACTTTTGATGTGTGTATATTGAGACGACACGGTAGGTACATTAATCTCTTTAAATTTTTCTCTGAGAAAGTGTCTTGGACTTAAATTATAAATTGCACGAACAGCTCGTTTCTGCAAAACAAATGTTTGAATATCAGCGGCATTTCTCCACAACAGAATGCCGTACGGCATTACGCTATGGAAATAGCCAAAATACACTAAACGGGCCGTCTCAATATCAGTCAAATTACGAATTGTTCTAACTGTGTATGCAGCAGAACTTAGTTTTTTGATTGTTTTTCTATATGTGGACCCCATTGAAGCTTAGCATCCAGAGTTATACCTTTTTTTTTTGTAAGTGGGGAAATCCTCATGGATACACCCCGCGACTAACGGAAGGTTATGTCGGACTCCTACCGACTAAAACCCCACTATTCCTTCGAGTACCATGAGACGGGGGCCCGGGATATACTACTACATTCGCCGCACCCCCGTCTGGTATCAGCCCACCATCCCTAGCGGGCGCCATCACCAAGTGTACCCGATACCACGACCGCACAGACCACCACTAAGACGCACATGCTGCATGTCCCCTCCTTGATCCTTAGTGCTCGAGCGACGACACGGCCCCAATTTCGTCGTCCGCATGGTCTTTCCTATGGTGGCCGGTATCCAGAGTTATACCTAAGAATACTGTGCTGTCTTCAAATTTCAATTCTTCGCCCTTTATCAACACTTTAGTTTTCACCTGCCTAACGTGAGGTAGAGTAAACTTAATGCATTTGGATTTTTTCTCATTTAAGAGTAAATGAATAACATTAAACCAGTGGACTACTTTGGAAATCGCGCTATTTACTTCGTCAGTAACCTGCTGCTGATGTTTATGTTTAAATATAAGTGAAGTGTCATCTGCAAACAACACTATATCGTGATTATCCTTTAATCCTACTGATTATAGATCTTTTTCAGTACTACCTAACTTTAGTAAAATTTAATAAAAATAAATTTCTGCATCATAAACAGTTATGTTTTAGAAAGGGTCGAGTTGAACTCATAGAACATGTTATAATGCATGGTAGAAAAACTGTGATGGTTTCTTTGGGCATCTTCTGCGATTTGTCCGAGACATTCGATAGTGTTCTTTATAAAATATTAATTATGAAACTGCACCACTACGGTTTTCGGAACGCCTCTCTGGATCTTCTTTCTCGTTTCTTAATGATAGGATTCAGAGGATTGAATTACACGTGAAAGGTCACTTGATTCTATAGTAAGAATGGGATCCCCCAGGACTTAATTTTTGACCCGTATTTATGGTTCTCTACTTCAACTAGGAACCCTTATATCCACATCCACGGGACATCTATAGGCTGATGAAGAAGAAGAAGATTCTTTTCTCGGTGGTAGGCCATAACATCGGCCGCCGGCAGAAGTTACCACCCACCAGACAAAGTCTTGCCGCCAAGCGATTTGTCGTGTTCCGGCATGATGTCTGGTGAAGCCGTACGGAGGACGGGTCTGAGCAGTTGTGTTGCGATGTGAGCCGGGTACGATGCGCCAAATGTTGTTGTGTTGGGAGTTTGGTCGTGGAGGGTCTTCAGATCAATCTCCCTTTGGCGCAGCATCGTTGGTCGTGTTGTTGGGTTTAACATTGCATCACCTCGCTCAACTGCCGTCTTCCTTCCTATTCGCTCAGTTTTTATGAGCGAATAGGCTCTTACTAAACTAGCGCGCTTTACCATCAACGATCGCATCACTGCTTACCATCAGGCGGGATTGCGGTCAAGTGTTAGTTTATAATTATTAAAAAAAAGGCGTGTGGCACTCGGAGACTGCCGCGGTAAAGATAACTTGCAATTATAATTATTTATTTATTTTATTTATACAGTAATTTTTCCTTTGTTTTTTTTTTCTTTAATATCAATTCAAGTTTTCTTTCTGTTTTGTAATTTATTTATTTTTTACCAGCAACGTCATCAAAAGAGTGCGAAAAATGGTGACGATTAAGCGACTAAACTATATTCAATGTTTTCTGTTCGACTTTGATAAAGAGATAGAAAGAAGCTAAGCAATAGCTTAAAAATGACGTCATGTTCGTTATCACACCCATGTCAGAATGTCATGAAATATGATGTCGGCCATCTTGGATTTCAAAAATGAAATCATTTTCGTGATCAGCACCCTGAGTTTTGGCGGGAAAGTCAAGCTGAGTGTCACGCTCGTTTTTCATTGGACTTTTAAAATTATTTATAGTGTTGGTTACTAAATAAAAGTGCGTGATTTATGTGGTAAAAAGTGCATTTAGTAAATAGTTCATAAAGAACAGTGAAATGTCGCTGCATAGTGGCCACATCATGACTTTGTCCCAAACCTCACTCGTAAGACGGGTCACGCGGCCGTCTTTTTCGACATGAATAATTCATAATTACGTGGCATTGGCTAAATGCACAAACCGTGCGCAGCCAAAAAATAAAGAAATAAAGAAATAACCAATGAAATCTATTATATTATCACTCGAGTCAGTAAGCATGTAAAATGAGAAAACTAACATAGAACGATCCGTGTGAGAACTAAACGATCACTATTACACAACAACACTGATACCTTTGAGAATGCGGACTTCCTCTACAATAGGGCAATTCCTCCGTAAGGTCTGTCTATGCTATTACTTATAATCTCTGTCATTGTGTGCTGTTTCGGTGCAATCGCAAGACCGGCCGGGCACTGAGGGGCAGGCAAGACAGCTATAGTATCCTTATGACTCCACCAACTGGTAATTCGTTGACTCGGAAACGGCGCACAGGGAGCACCACGAAATATACTCAAAGACTCCGAGGTTCTTTTTCAATATAGTCCACTGTTTTGTCGTGGTGGCATAGTGGTTAAAACACCAGCCTCTCAAGTATGAGTGCGCGGGTTCGATTCCAGGTCAGGCAAGTACCAATGTAACTTTTCTAAAGTTATATGTACTTTCTAAGTATATCTTGGACACCAATGACTGAAGGCGAAGGAAAACATCTTGAGGAAACCTGGGCTTTATAAGTCTGAAATCGCCAACCCGCATTGAGCAAGCGTGGTGATTACGCTCAATCCTTCTCTGTATGAGAGGAGATCTCTGCCCAGCAGTGGGACGATAAAAAGGTTGTTGATGATGAACGGCGTCGGTGTCGAATTATTTGTTATCAATTTAATATTTTCGAGCTGATCTTTAGTAACATAATCACTTCTGATTGCGTTAACATCTGACCGTAGAATTAATAAATCCTTCATCAACTTCTTTACGTACGTTCTACGTAGTCAAAGCAAACTGGTGGCAATTTGTGAAGGTCATATGCCACAAAAACTGGGATTGTTCGGGATCCGTGATTTTAAACACCGTAATCGTATATTTTAGGTCTTTCTGCTTTTTGTTCTTACGCCTCGATACATGTTTTTGTCTTGTCTTCGTAGAAACAAACAATAACTTTTTTGCCTCATCAATGTCTTCCTCAGAAAAAGCCGACGAGCATATTTTTATTAAACTTTCGTTGTTTCGTTTCGGAGATAACAATATTACAACTCGTACACTTAAATGTACTCGTATTAACATTGTTCACCGACATCTTTCTGTAATATTTTATTTAATAAAAACTTCAACTTCAACTCTTGATCTGGTCCCTGTGGATAGATACCACAATTTTGCCAATAACACGTGTAACAAATTATAGAAATTCTTTAAAAAAATATTTCACAATAATGGCGGATATCGCCAATAACAGTTGAAAAAACGGCCGCGTGAGCACTTTTTACTCTATAAAATCACGCGCTTTTATTTAGTAAACAACACTATAAATAATTTAAAAGTCCAATGAAAAATTAGCGTGACATTCATCTTAGCTTTTCCGTTAAAAAAAAAGCTATTTTATAAAAACACTACTAAATTAATTTGAATAAAAGTACTTAATAATTAATTATATGAAAAGTTTTTAAGGTAGCCATGACAACGTCGATGACGTCTATGACATATCTCTATAGAAGACCTATTTCAGAGAGAAAATTAATCGCAAGTTTAGCACATCGCGACTATCAGTAACATGGCAAGTGTGTAGAACTGAGTTCGCGCCCTGCAATATGCATGCTCTTTTTGAAAATCTATAAATTGTTTTCAAAAGATGTAGTCGCACGCACACAAACATACCGTGCCGATGACTGCCGAACTGAAACGACGTTAGACGATGTACGGCCTTCAAGCCACACCTCCGTGCCCGTCGGAATGGGGAGCGTGAGGTTTTTTCGTTACGGAATTTCTGAATTCGGTCCCCGCGATCAAGGCCCGCGATAGAAGCTATGCAATAGCTTAAAAAAAAAAGATACACGATTTCTGACAAATGCGTGCACTGACTGGAGGGATCTACTCAACCTGTGTTGTCGAGGGACTGGAACAATTTGCCAGCGGCGGTGTTTCCGTTGGTCTACAAATTGAGTGTCTTTAAGGTTAGAGTAAGTAGGCTCTTAATAAACTAGCGTGCTTTACCATCAACGATTGCATCATTGCTTACCATTAGGCGAGATTGCGGTCAAGGACTAAGTAATTTATATAAAAAAAATAGTATAGTTGCCACGGAATTAAAAATCATGCGGATAAAACCACGGAGTACAGCTGCTATATATAAAAATTACTCCTGTTTTCGACAGGCAGGACATACAATTAATTATTGGGAAACAAGTTATTTTTTACCCTCCCTCGTAAAAGCGCCTTAACAGAAAAACTTTATTTAACCCACGGGCATAGACAGAGACGAATTGAGATATATTTTTTATCCAAATGTACATTAAAATCGGATTCATAAGTAACTAAGTGCCTCCACGCAATGATGGTTTCTTTAGCGCGAGAAATATGACGTAATTCATTAAAAAAGTTCGCTAACAAGAAAAAGGTTGCGAAAAACGTCATAACAAATAAAAATTTATCACGGAATATTCAGTTAAAGTTACACAAATTAGCTTTTATGAGTTATAAAATTATGCTTTACTTAGATTATCAAAATATTATAAATACTTGCATTACCTACTTTTTTTAAAATTACAAAGTAACTTAAGACATTCTTAAAAAAAGAAGGGTTGGTTATTTATTATAGAAATGCTATCATCCAGAACAATTTAAATACTGTAATAATTAGGCCTTTAGATAATATTTCACGTTCCCCCCTATTAGCAAAACAATTAAAAATAACCAGCTTCTTCGGAAAACTAATGGCCGGATTTCCGCGAAACTTTAACAAGTTCTGCGAATGAGCAATGGGTTATGTTACTTATATCATTAATTTGACTCGTTCAACTTTCAATATTTTTTCACTTACTGTTTTCATACTACAAGGTTATATTTCCTAATATAATAACACAACTTTTCTTGGTAAAAAAGAAACTTTTTGCTACCGGTCTAAATGTTTATGTAGGAAGCATTTCACAGATCGTTGGATCTTAGAAGCGTGTTTCTTCAACGGTTCTTGCTATCGAAATGTTTTTCCTTCCAAGGAGAACATCGCTATTAATTTAATGTTAGTCTTTACTTTGATACGACTCTTAGCGCGTTTGATAAAAGCAGCCCATTCTGGGGGCCAGATGGTACATGATTAGGGTAATAAATCAGCCGCAACACTTTAGTCAAAACTTATAAGTACTTTGACCTTACACAGCAAAAGTGATGTGACGATTTAGTTCTTAACTTTCGCATGGTAAATAAGGCTAGATACCATACCATACGTGTAGGTTTGGAAGAAAAATGGGGAAGATTTTGCCCAGCAGTGCAATAGAATAGATATACGATAAACAAAAAAAAAATTAGAATTATACAATGACTTTCAAAGCTTCAAACATTAATCTGCCTACCATAATCTAAAATGTCACATCGATGGTAACATAATTTTGGAATGAGCATGGAATTAGGTATTTAGGATTCAATTTAAAATGGATTACCTTGTAAAATTCCATTAAGGTGGAATTGTAAGTGGATTAAGTTGACAATGAATAAAATATAGGAACAAAGGTACAGAAGCTGACAGTAGGAGAAAAATGCCGGTAGCACGACACAATAAAGACTTCACCTAAAACTCTTCAAGACTCACTGAAATGATCTAGTGGTTGTGTTCATTGATGGTATGGAAGAGATTCCTAGTCTATCATCAACCTGTTTGCTTTAAGTGTTAGGAGTGATAATATTTCGAGCTCTGTCCCCTTAAAGAAAATTTATTTGTTTATATAGATTTACAAACAAATACAGCATGCAAGATTTTTATATATAAGTCAAAAGTTCAACATGTTTATCTGCTTTCGACGAAACATGTAAAATGTTTTTGTAGGATGAAAATATAATTACGGGTCTGAGCAGTTGTGTTGCGATGTGTGCCGGGTACGATGCGCCTAGTGTTGTTGTGGTGGGAGTTTGGTCGTGGAGGGTCTTCAGATCAATCTCCCTTTGGCGCAGCATCGTTGGTCGTGTTGTTGGGTTTAACATTGCATCACCTCGCTCAACTGCCGTTTTCCTTCCTATTCTCTCAGTTTTTATGAGTGAATAGGCTCTTAATAAACTAGCGCGCTTTACCATCAACGATCGCATCACTGCTTACTATCAGGCGGCATTGCGGTCAAACGCTAGTTGATAATTATAAAAAAAAATAAACAAATCAGAGACTACATCGGTTCACAAACTGGTGGGCACTGGTTTTAAAATAAGCAATAGACTTTTATAAGCTAAAACTACTCATGTGTTATTCATGATTCATTAGTCAAAATTCAAAATGGTGCTTTAATTTTTAAAAACTGTACACTAACATTGACTAAAAAGTTTGAAAGCTGACGGTAAAATTCGTAAAACTCCTTGGTCCTGCTCCTTAACTCTCCCCGCTCATATCGGAGTGCCGTCCTATTGGATCGTGATGTGTTTGCACACTTGTGTAGTTTAATATCTCCTGCAAAAATTTCTTATCTCCGCTGGAATTGGCCCTCGTGACCGTCGTTGGTCCGGGAGCTATTTATTAGTAATTGTATTCGTCAACTTTATGGGCACTTTCGCTAAAGCCACTCAAAAACGCTCATGTAAATTATATCTTGTATCCTCTTTAAGTGGATACAAGCCATGCCCTAAAACCTTTTTAGAAGGTCTCGGAAGCCACTTGATAAGAATTATAGCCCCGTACATCTAACAAAAAGTTATTGCACGACTTTCTTTAAGATTTTGAATATCTTAAATAAATGTAATTTGTGCTTCATTTAAATGATTGGTGAGTGTTTTAATGTATTGAAGTAAAATAATTCATTCCTATCGTTTTTCATTAGTAACTTAGAAATTAAAGTTTAAAATAAACGTTTATAGTATAACAGTATAAGGAAAATTTCACTGTTCACTTTGTAGGAAAATGTTAATTAATATGTAGTTGGGAAAAGTTCTGACTGTAAGAAGGTCAGCCTAGCATAATGGGGTCGGCTTTGAGTTTAGCCACATGAAGCTGATTACCAATATTTCACATGGAGCTACTACCTACATGACCTACAAAATCTAGTTACTGGGTAATACATCCCTGGGTAAATCAATCTTCAGATTATCATACTCCTAGATCCATGAAAGACAGCAGAGATCAGTGCCTCAGCGTGATTCCCAAGCCACTGAGTCATCATCATCAACCTTTTCATCGACCCACTGCTGGGCACAGGTCTCCTCTCATACAGAGAATGATTGAGCGTAACCACCACGCTTGCTCAATTCGGGTTGGCGATTTCAGACTTAAAAGTCCAGGTTTCCTCAAGATGTTTTCTTTCACATTGTAATCAGTTATTGGCGTCCAAGATATACTTAGAAAGTGCGTATAACTTTAGAAAAGTTACATTGGTAGTTGTCTGACCTGGAATTGAACCCGCGCACTCATACCTGAGAGGCAGGTGTTTTAACCACTAGGCCTCCACGACTCAAAAGCCTATTCACTCAATTACCCATCCATGAACCAATCGAGGAAACCATAGTTCGATAGATCCATGAACTTAATAATTACTATCAAATGAGTTAATTCATATGGCTTATGTCAGCAGTCTGTGAAATTAGGAAAACCAAAAAAAGGACAAATTAAACACATGTAAACACTGTTCTCATCAACTTTGTAATGATTTTTATTTATGTTGGTGTGCCCTCAATAAAAATATATAACAGTTTTGTTTCTATCACATCCATTTTTTTGTGACAGCTGTAAACTATTTTGTATTATATTATATAAAATATATATTATAATATATTTCAGACCTCACATAACGTATGTGAGGTCCTTGTTTACATAACTACACTGCTTCGACTGTGTAACTATTGTTTGCTAAATTACATTTTATTTACGTTAGTTTGAAGAAAAACTGAATGATCAGGAAAAACTCGCCTGGACATTTTTGTGAATGTTCTTCAAAATCTTCTAGGTAACCGGCTAAAATAAAGCGGAAAATTACAAAGATTTAATAAATGAACTTACGATATCATTTAAAGCTTTGGGGTGTAATATGTCATTGAAAATACATATGCTGGACTCTCATCTGGATTTCTTTACGGCAAATTTGAGTGCTGTGAGTGACGAACTAGGTGAGAGGTTCCATCAGGACATTTCTTTAATGGAGAAGCGTTATCAAGGGAAATGGAGTCCACGAACGCTAGCAGACTATTGTTGGGGACTTAAAAGGGAACAAGAAGTCAAATATTCATGAAAATCATTATCTATTAGATATCGGGAAATAAATGTGGCTGGCTTTGTACTTTTTACGAAAATACATTGTTTTGATATCACAAGAAAACCTGATGTGTACATTTTTTTAATTGATATATTATTGTTTGGTGGCCCTAGTATATTCAATATTTGATACAAATTTTCATGTGACAAAAAAATTACAAATTTGTTGACCAGTGTTATTTTCTATTAACATTTTCTTAACTACCCTACTTGTTTGAAATTCATCTCGTATACCAAAACAATGTTTTCGTTTATATTCTCTCGATATATGAACTGTCAGATAGGCGCACGTTAGTTATATGGAAACTGGAATACGGAGAGAAACTGCGTACAAGCACTTCCTAATAATGAAAAGATTGGACTTATAGGGGGTCTCAAGTGGTGTAATTCTGGTGGACTGGAGTGGATCGAGGCCTCCACCAAATATTCACTTAGCGCTATAAACTTGCTGATTAGCTAACCGGCCGGTGGCGGTTTGGATTTGTTTACTCCGTAACCACGGTTACGGAGAGAGATAGAGCTACGTTATACTGCTGGTGAATGGAAAAAACTTCTTGCGCTCTGTTCGTTCTCCATTTCTTAATGCTGATTGGAAATTCCGCCAGGCAATGAGGTTGAAGGAAAAAAATGCGGGAACATTTGGATATGCTTGCTTATTGATATATCTAATTGTTATGTGCATTAACACTACCTATAGCAGGACTAATTTTCCAGCGCTCTTGGACTAGAAATTTTATAATCTAGCCGTTGAACTAATCAACAACTAATGTCAAAAACTAAGTCAGAGTCAGAGATAAACTGAAGTTGGAACATGAAACGCACTTTCAACTTCAAATTTTTCAAAAAAAATAATTGTACCGAAAAGAATGAGCAAGAAACTCCACCAGGTTAACTAGCACCTCCAGCAAAGTTCTAATAATGACTGTCTTCTAGTCTGACCAAAACAAAAGCATGTTTTATGCCTACTAATTTGCCAGAAACAAATCACACGGAAAATAATTAAAGAAGTGTACCCTTCTGAGCGGTTATAATTAAACAAATTACGTGTCGGGTTACAAGTTTAATTAATTTTCACTTTATTACGGCACGTTGCATGTTGCTTTCATGTTTAGGTACTCTCTCTCCTAAGAATGCGTCAATGAGCATGGAAATTAAAATTTTTATGCTTGAAGCATTTTTATGTACGAAGTTGGAGGAAGTTTTCTAAAAAGTAAGACGGAAATTTAAAAATAAAAACCTTTGCTATTTATTAATGACATATTTAATATAAATAAAAAAATCTTTAAAGGTACGTGCTTCCGAATTAGTCCAAGAGACAAGCATCTTCAAAACGCTCTTCATTCTCATCCTTCCTTGTCATTCCTTCTTATCTTGTGAATTACGTATAATATTTGCGTTCTTCACACTTAAGAATTTGCGTTCTTCTAATAATCTTCTCTTACTCTGTCCTTCACATGGGTCTGTCTTTGTTCATTCTTCATTTCATATTCAGTCCATTCTTCTGTGGAGTGCGCTTCCTCTTGATATCAGGATGTCCACCAGTTGGTTTGTATTTAAGCAGAAATTGCAAAGTTATTTTCTAAACAATTAGGGTAGAGTCATCTCAACACCTCTCTCCCGAGTTTTAGTTTTTTATATATTATAAGCACATTCTTTGGTAAAAGTATGTATGTGTATATAACTAGTTTATTTAAGTATTTGCTTAAATAGTGTTAAGAGTTTTTTTTTTCTCATCATTATTTTCAACATCTAATCTCTTCATCGCCCGTGGTTGACTGGTAGAAAATGCCTAAGTTATATTTATTTGCGTGTAAATAAATAATCCCTTATATCATCTAAGCATATCATATCAAATAGTACTATTTTACAAAACACAACGAATACTTGAAGCCCAAACGTCACACTTAATTGTATTGCAATTTAGTGTGACTACTGGGCTTCATCTTCTTGTTCTTTTCAGCCTATAGAGGTCTACTGATGGACAAAGGCCCAATTGCAAGTAAGTAAGTAAGTAAGTCATTTATTTTGCAAATATGGGTACAGTACATGGTGATAGAGTGATAATCGGTAGGTTCAGCCACATGTTACCAATAGGCATGCAAAAATTATAATTAGAAGCTAAAAATACTAGAAATTTATACTTAGACTGCATGTACAATTGAATAATTTGATGTCATAGCTTGATAAAAATGACACAATAATGTTACAATATGCAGAAACCAGTTACAATTATTATCAAATACCTTCACAATTTAGAGTCATTAATGATAAAAATGTCATATAATACAATTTCAAATATGATGTCAAAGAAGTGTAAAAGAATGAAATATATAAAGGGGAAAAAAAGCAATCGCAATAAAAAGTAATAATAATAATAAAGGATACATTATGATTAGAAAATGTCAAATATAATCAAAAAATGTCAATTGTAATAAAAATGTCAAATAATATGTAAAAGAAAAAAATAAAATTAAAGAAAACAGTAACAACAATAAAAAACAAAACACTTTTACATACATACAGATCTCATAATATTTTCTCAAATTTTTTCTCAGTAAGGAATTAGCTGACAGTGTAGTATGCTTTATGCGTTAGAAAATTTCGAAGCCTGTTTTTAAACAATGGTAGTGGTAATTCTTTTCATTGCCTAGGTAATCTATTATACATTGCCGGAGCCATGCAGTAGACACTTTTCCGCAGTAGTGCCGTTTTGGCGGGGTGGGGGCATAGTACATTATTGCCTCGTCTGTTACGTGGTACTACATCGGCCAGACGTTTAAAACGATTTGGGTTGGACTTCACAAACACAGCCACTTCCATTATGTACAAACTAGGTAATGTTAATATTTTATGCTGTTTAAAGTATGGCATGCAACTATCAGTGGATTTAAGCATAAACATCGCCCGTAAACAACTTTTCTGTACTTTAAAAACTGTTTCTCTTTCGGTTGAATTTCCCCAGAATATTATACCGTAACGTAAGTGGGATTCTACTATGCCATAATAGGCAGTAAGAAGTGCATCTACATCAATTAATGGGGATAGCGAATGTAGAGCGTAGGCGGACTTACTAATTCTCTTACATAAAGTATCAGAATGTACCTTCCAATTTAGGTTTTTATCTATTACGAGTCCTAAAAATGTTGTACTGTGTGAAGTACACAGTACAAAATTTTTACGACTTCATTGTTATAATGTATTTTAGGGCACGTGCTGGGAATCCGCTGACTAAAATATACAGCTTTTGTCTTTTTTAAATTTATTTTTAAATTGTTTGCCTCTAACCAATTTACAACACTCCTTAAACACTTATTAATGTCCGATTCATACGTTACCAGATTTTCACATGGTATTGTCATAGTGCTGTCGTCTGCAAACAGTGTTATTGGGTGTTCAATCCATTTAGGTAGATCATTTATGTATAGAATAAATATGAAGGGACCTAGTACGCTCCCCTGCGGTACTCCATACTTAACTTTACGCTCTGAGGATCGATATATCTCTTCGCGTTTGCTAACTGGATTAATTTGGCAAATTTCAGTTATTTGTTTTCGGTCTTTAAGATAAGTCTCAATAAGTCTAAGTAAATTACCTCTAATGCCGTAAGCTTCAAGTTTACTTATGAGAGTAGGATAATCTACGGGGTCAAAGGCCTGTATAATATCACAAAATAAGCCACATACAGGTATTCGATTATTGACATTCTGAACATTAAATATAAAGTCAAATATAGCCATATTAATTGTCCTATGTTGTCTAAACCCTTTCTGTTCGTCACACAGAATGTTATTGTTTTCAATAAATTTGTTTAATTCATTATAAATATACTTCTCAAATATTTTGGATATGACAGGTATAAGTGTCGGTCGGTAATATTCTATTAATTCTATGTTCTCTTTCTTAAATATCGGCTTTATTATAGAGGTTTTTAAGGCATCCGGGAAGATTCCTGCGCTGATACTAAGGTTAATTATATGACTTAGATGATCACATATTTCCATAGACACGTGTTTGAGTATTTTCGTACTAATGCCATCATATCCCACACTATTTGTGTTACTTAAAGACATTATTATTCTATGTATTTCGGCAGGTACACTAGGCAGCATGAATAATGATTTAGGGCTTGTGTTAATCTTAGCGTAGTTCGACCGGATGTCTATCTGTTTTGGTAGAATTTTATCAACAAAGTAGTTCTTAAACGCTTCAGCAATGGTTTTGGGATTTGAGACAATATGATTTCCAACCTTAATGTTAGAAATTATTTGTTTGGGTAAATTATGCTTTGCGCGATTAATAATTTGCCACGTAGTTTTTGATTTATTTTTAGATAGTTTAATATTTTGATTATTTTGTGCCTTTTGTGTCAGTTGTATAATTTTTTTTGTGCAATTTTGAATATTGAGAGAATTTATTTTTACTCTATTTATTTAAGTTTAACCTCATCTGCCACAAAAGCTTTCTTTTGATTTGGCTACACAGTTTAATACCTCTCGACAGTCACTTAGGTTTTTTAATAACATCAATTTTGATTAATTTAATAGGAAAACACAAATTATACAAGAACTTGAAAGAGTCAATAAGTATGCGGCTAAAAGCCGCATTCCTATAGTTTATTACAAATTTTGTTTGAACAGGACAGTGAAGAAGCTGTGATGTATGATCGGACAAAGCAAATTCAAGCACTTCAGTTTTACAAAATTTACTAAAATTATGCGCAAAATTGTCTATGCAAGTGTTGCTTGCCATGCGGGTAGGCTGTCTTAATGCCATTCATGTTATATCTCATTAACAGATATTCAAATGCATTTGTGTGGTTATTTTGTTTAAGAATGTCTATGTTAAAGTCTCCTGCAATAATAATGTTTTTATAACGTGCTCGTGATATTTCCTGGAATACAGTTTCAAGTTTGTCTAGGCAATAATTAAGATTATTTATATTTGGTACTCTATAGATACATATTACGATTATCTTATAATGCGTAAGTTCAATAGCACAGCATTCAAATATGCCTGAACAGGAGAAATTAGAAATTTTAGGTAATTCCTTCCATTGTAAACCATTTCTAGTTAGAATGCAAGCCCCTCCCCTTTTTCTTTCATTTCTACAGAAACAGGCAGCTAAAGAATAGTTTGGAAGATGTAACTGGTTTGCATTATATTTTATTAACAGGTCCAATATGCAACATGTCCAAAGTATTGTAGTTGTATCAACATCGTTTTAATGTTGCGCTCGTTAATCCAATCTAACTGTGTAATAAGTGTTCTCAGTTTTCTAGTGATAAACAGTATGGTTTACTGCGGTAATAATGGCACAATTAATAGGTGTTATCATAACTTTATGAATCAGTTCTGATATTTGCTTTGTCGTAACATCACAAGATTTTTCCGAGAAAACTTTGGTTGCTTGAGTGAACACCGCGGGAAGGGTCAAGCAAGACGATAGAAGTCTTACAAATATACTATCAAGTACATTTACTTTTCGTAACTGTAAAACCTGAAATTACGAATTAGGTCGTTTTAGAGAGCAGGGAAAAAATACAATCTGTTACAAAGCTTCAGTATATAATTCTGAACGAAAGTGCGTCGATATTTTTCGTCAGTAAAATAAAATTAGATCCACATATTCTGATTGTGCTGTAGGAATTTTCTACGAAACAACGGAATATTTTATTATAAACGACCATTTGGTTTTTACTCTAGGGAGTGTAGAAATATGTTCTGAATACAATTTATAATGATGAGGAAATAATAAAATACAGGTCCAAATTCATAAATATTTTCACTTGCCTTGATGAAATAAGAAAAAAGGCGATTATATAATTTAAACTATATATTTAAATCAACTACATGATAGTGCACAATATAGAGACTCTTGTCTCTATATTGTGCACTATCATGTAGTTGATTTGAGCATTGACAAGTAAAGTCTCGATAGAAAAGATGGTTTGTTATTTATTTAGCATAGGCCTCCATACTCCTAACATCCTCTCCTGGACCCAGATCCTATAAATGCAGACCCATAGATGCGGTGAAGTTTTTATGCTTTGGTCGAGGGAGTCTTTTCGTCAATATGCCGTCGACTATCTTTCCAGTGCATCTATATTTAACCAGGATTTATTTGGCGGCATCCATTTGGTGTACTTAGCGTTTACACTTGGCACTGAGACCAATAAGGTATTTTATGGATGTATAGCGGACCACCGGAGCGTATACCTCATGGTAATCAATGCCTTTGATCTGTTTGTATCCTTTAATTACCAATCTAGCTTTATATCGTGCAACAGAACCATTGACATCTAACTTTGTTTTAAAAACCCAGCGACAAGGAATTACTGACTTTCCTTCTGGTATGTTTGTTATGGTCCACGTGTTATTCTGTATCAATGACTAATATTCTGCTTCCATAGCTTTCTTCCATTCATTAACCTTATCACTGTTCAAAGCTTCTTTAAGGCTTTGTGGATCACTGTTCAGTAAATTCATTGTAGATTCAACATTCTGACACATTAATGAAGACGGGTTCTGATAAGCGTCATTATTATCTGACCTTATTCTATGTTGCCGCAGTTTCAAGGTTATATTAAATACCGGTAAAGAGTCTATCGTATTATCAGGTATGTATGTTTCATCAGAGACATCCGAATTGATCAGATTCATCTGAACCACAAATGCTTTGAGAAACATTCTGTATTTCGACTCTGTCATGTGTCTCATCATTAATGCTTCTTTCCACGGATTCTTCGGGTTCATCACACAGAGGTAAGTGTATAGTTTTCTTTTCTGTGTATTTATTATTCATTTTAGTACGTTCATTAATATTTTCCTCTATGTCCATGTTATTTTTAACAATTTCTTGTTCTTTTTCAGGTACTTCATCCACTTTATTTCTTTTAATTGCAGTTTCGAGAAACACTACATCTCTACTAACGATTCCTATCTTTGTTTCAGGATATATAAATTAGTAGCCTTTTGTACCGTCGCTGTAGCCAACAAAGATAAATTTTCGCGACTTTACATCCAACTTACTTCTGTTTTCTTTAGGAATATGTACCATCGCAGGACATCCGAATATTCTCATATTGCTCAAATTTGTTTTTTTCCAGTCCATAGATCATATGGCGTAAAATCTGATAAGCTACGGGTGGGAGAACGGTTCACTATATAAGCTGCTGTAGTAACAGCTTCAGCCCGAAAATCTTTCTGTAAACCAGAATTTAGCAATATACATTTAGCACGCTCAGTAAGGGTACGGTTCACTCGTTCGCTCAACCTGTTTTGTCTGTGCGTGTACGAATTTGATGTCTGGTACAAAATTCTATGCTTTTTCAAGTAAGCCTCAAAATTCTTATTTTTATATTCGGTCCCGTTATCGGATCTAAGAATTTTTATCTTCTTATTTAATTCATTCTCGACTCTATTCTTATATTCAACAAACTTTTCAACGAAAAGTATAATCATAAGTAATGTCAATAAAGGTAACAAAATACCTTGCTCCTCCTATTGATATCTGCTGCATCGGTCCACAAACATCACTGTGGATAAGTTCTAGCAAGCTGGTTGCTCGGGAGCTTTCAACAGGGAACGGTTTTCTCGTTTGCTTGCATTCTAGACAGGTAACATAGATGGAATTTTCCATTCCTGTTGACAGAAGGTACAGGTAAGGTTAAGACTTGTAAAATTCAAATCTCTGATGCCACAGATAAGCATCACCATCAGCCTTGGTCATCATGACTTGCATTTCTTGGTAATCATTTAACAGGTACGTTGCATTTATTAATCTAGCATGAGCTACTAATTTGTCACTAGGATTGTCAATTTTACAGCCAGATTCATGAAATATTACTTTGCATCCATTTTGAATTATTTTACTGACTGATAACAAAGTTGTTTTCAATTCTGGCACTAGTAAAACATTCCTCACCTATATTGAATCGGTGCTGTCATCAGGTGCCTTTGCCTTAATGCTTACATTCTCGCAGCATTCAATTTTTAATTCTTTGTTGTTAGCAATCCTTATGCTCGGTACAGGTGAAGCGGTGATATCAGTGAGCCAGTCCCGGTGTATCATCATGTGCATGGATACTCCTGAGTCAACATGCCAAGAATTGGAATCATTTGCTGTAAATGCTGAAAAACTGTGTCTGCGTCTTTATCGTATTTTTTATTGTTATTTATCTTCTTATGCCAATAATTTTTGCTGAGATGTCCGTACTTATTACAATTAAAACATCTAGGACCCCTTTTGTCAGTTTTGATAACATTTTTTCTTGTGTTTGTATAAAGTGCGGTAGTGTCTGACATTTTCACTTCCTGTAGTAATTATTTTTTACTAAGTCAGCACTAAGCTTCATTCAGCCCCTAATCATGGGCTTATATATTTCTGACAGCCCTGCAAGCATTAATATGCCCAACCACTCATCGTCAACAAGAAAATTTATATTTCTTCACTTTCAAGCTTCAAGCTGCTTTCTAAATTAGTGTTAATTAATTATTTTAATAAGCCAACTTTCCGTGTCAGTCCTTGGTCTTCAAATGCCTTTGTCAAATTATCCCACACCTGTTTTGCGTTCTATGCATCCTGTATGTTCACATATAAAATTGGGTCGACCTGCAGTATTCACTTTGATTTTGCTTTGGTATCTTGTTTAACTGCATTGAAGTGGGAAGCATCTGGTTCTTTCAAAATGCAGCTATGCAAATATTCATTCAAAACTTCAATTTGCCCAATTGTCGCGACCCGTCAACTTCACAATTGACATCATAATGTTAATTCCAGCCATATTTATAATATGTAACGTATATTATCTGAAAATAGCTCTGAAGAAAAATCGCTCGCGAGCCGGTAACCAAAGGTGAAGTTATACTCGTCAGATTTTACTTTTGCTATATCTTTGTAAGTACTTACTGAATAAAACTTGGAAATAACACTAAACGGCAGGCCTGACTGGGCCCATACCCTGATGAAATAAGGACAAAGGCGATTATATAATTTAAACTATATATTTAAATAAACTACATGACAGTACACAATATATCTAGACAAGAGAGCGTTGACAAGTAAAGGTCTTGGTAGATGACCTGATGTCTGGTGAAGCCGTAGGCAGGACGGATATGATCAGTTGTGTTGCGATGTGTGCCGGGTACGATGCGCCAAATGTTGTTATGTCGGAAGTTTGATCGTGGAGGGTCGCCAGATCAATCTCCCTCTGGCGCAGAATCGTTGGTCGTATTGTTGGGTTTAACATTGCATCACTTCGCTCCACTGCCGTCTTCCTTCATACTCACTAAGATTTTTTAGTGAATAGGCTTAAAAAACTTGCGCGTTTTACCATCAACGATTGCATCAGTGCTTACCATCAGGCGGGATTGCAGTCAAGCACTAGTTTGTACTTATTAAAAAAAAAGCTCTGATATTTATTTAGCATACGCGTCCATACTCCTCAGATGCCTGCTCACCATGGGCCACGTTACCTCTTTCGAACAATCCGCGACCCTGGCAGTTATCGGTCCTTGTGGACCCCGACACTATGTGCTGACATCACTTTGAGGCGTCCGTGGAAAACAACGCGCCGTTGACCCGGGGCAGGCTTCCTCCGTAACATACTTATCTAAAGTATTAACTTCAGGAACCGGATTAAAAGCCTAAAAAACAAACCACCTTTATAACTAACTTTTCTAACAACAGAACATTATTCTAAAACAACAAAAAACAAGCTCTGTATTGTTCAGCCACAACAAAACACTACTGTTGCTGACAGCTCAAACCATCGCTTAATTAACAGTCCAACAAACAAAGTAAAAAAATCTGAATGTCGGTTTTATTTCACGCATCACTCATCAAAGACCTTTGCTCCCTAACACTGCAGGCATAAATTTTGGATCTCCATAAATAAGGGGTTTATTGGATTTGATCATGCATGCTATACGTTGTGAATTTTGATGAAACCGGCTTGTAATACGACCCTTTGAGGATAAATTTTGTTTATTGTACCGTGACTCCTGGAGTATGTTTAGAAAAGACCAATTCTACAATTATTCTTTTAGGGAACTGTAATACGTGTATTATGTTAAAGAATAACTGAGACTGTATTTGAAATTCCACCACAACTTTCATTAATTGGCAAAACTTTGCATGAAATCTTTCATTTTAAAAGATCATTATTTTAAATGAAGTATACAGGAGATGTTTATGTTGCTAATGTTGGAAAAAATATGTATGTTATTTGAGACAAACTTATTTTAAGAACTAGTTCATAACTGTGATCCTGCCTGATGGTACTCGTAAGCAGTGATGCAAACGTTGATGGTATAGCACACCAGTTTATTAAGAGCCCATTCATTCTAGCCGATGTACGCGGTATGAATGACGAGACGAAACACTTCATCCAGATCGTAATGGTTTCTACAACTTAAGGGTCGTCCGATAATAGAACGGTGATGGCGGAATTAGGTCATGTAATTCCCGCGCACACTCTCCAAAATGCATTCTAATCTATCTAATAATAATAAATCTAATAATAAGGACAAACTGCGAGCCCCTTTTCACCGACTTCAAAAGGTTCATAACTCTTTTGTTGGGCTTGGTATAGCTTTTTATAACAAGATACCCTCTGCTTTGCTAGACTTGCCCTACAATGCATTTAAAGCACAAATTAAATCCAAGCTTTGTTCAAAGGCATATTATTCCGTGAATGATTATTTAAATGATAAGAATAGCTGGTCGCTCTGATTAACTCAGGACAATGTTTGTGTTCTTTCTCAGTAATTAGCTTATTGATACGTTATATGAGTTCATATAATTTACTTTTTTACATTACATAAATATGTAAGCTGTCACGCCCTTTATGCCTGGGGCTTCTTAGTTAAGTAACAAGTTTTAGTTAATTACATTTTCATTTGAATATAAATATATTGTTTTGCTTTGCTGGTATTTTGGCGTGGTAGCTGGCATATGGTAAATAATTTCATTGTTGTTGTATTTTATCGTGTTCATCACTATACATAGTATTGTATAAAGACATGTATTTTTTTAAAAATGAATAGACAGCTGTGCTGCTGGGGAGTTTGTTCCGCCACTTCTTCTTCCCAGCGAAAGCACTAGGAAGTGTCGATGGGTGGGCGTTTTGGGGGACTGTCTTATGTAATATTGACGTTCAAAAAGTGCTGATTCTCAGCCTAATTTGAACAAATGACTTTTGATTTTGATTTTGAATCCTAATGCGTATTAAATAATATCAAGGCTATGCTGAAGTCCACCCACCGTGTTTGTACGTCTGCTGATTTCGTTCTATTCCGGGTATATGAGTTAAAACAATATTAAACTTGATAGGTTTGCTGTCAAACAATTTTTCTGGTTTTTCGAATATAAATTTACCGAAATAAGAATTAATTTGGCAAAAACCGTTTCGAGAGGCCTCCGCCTATAATAATATAGAAACGTAAATCACGCTTCATTTTGCAAGATACGCTGCTAATTTGCATTTAATAAGGATGTCTGCTCAACAAGAGTTCAAAAGTTCAATTTCAAGGACTGGGGTAAAGGGGTTCTGATTTCAAGTTACTAAAAAAGGCTTCTCAATTGTTTACGAAGATTGACTTCGTAGATTTTATGGTTTAGCAAGTACTCGTAAAACAGTTCACAATCATCATTATGCGCCTAACCTTTTACCAATGATTTTGGGGTCAGCTTCCAGTCTATCCGGGTTCAGCTACACAAGCCAGTTACTGAGTAATACGATACTCCTGGGTAAGACCGGTGGACTATTAACGGCTGTCAAAGATTTACGAATCACAGCCTCGGGGTCCCGATATGCATATGTAGATGGTCACCCATTCGCAGAGAAACGGCGATAAGCATAGCTTAACCTGATCGATCGACTTGTGTGAATGTTATTATTTAGCCCGTCGTACGATGATAAATAAAAACATTGGCAACTTATCTTTTTCTTCAGCCTATGATAGAGGTTAACTCCCGGACAAAGGCCTCACCTCATTGGAGGGAGGAGGGGCTTTGCCATAATCCCCACGCTTAGCGGACGGGTAAGGTATCGCAGTAATTTGATATTTCACAGGAGAAGCGCTGCTGCCCGCTTCCCTGGTGAAAGTTCTCTTATCGCCTATTACGACACCCACGGGAGGATTGGGTTTGTACTGTTCTACGCCCGGTACCACACCGAGCACAACTTATATTGATGCGTAAAAATATTTTTAAAACCACCAGACAAAAATGTCGAACTACAAAATAAAAATCTAAATTAAAGTCCACCGGTTTGCCAATCAATAGACTGGTTATAGCGACTAATTGGATATTGTATACTTATTTGATTGAATTTTCGTTTGTATAATCGGTTCTAACTAAATTTGATTACTGTGGTTTTAACTGCTCACTCTGTTTGTTACGTACAGATCAACATAATATGTATCTACTAGGCACGATTATTTTGATATAAATCAGAGCAAAATTTCCCCACGCTTAGTTATTATAGTTTAGTTAACTTGATTTTTCCTTTAAGGGAAATATTAAGTGGTTCACTAGTGCCTCTGTGAGAGGGATTAGGCGATAATCTACCACGGGGGCACAATGTAGATCGGTAAAGTTCACAGGTCTTCGAATGGTTTGGTTTTAAGACATGGTGGTTTGCTCACAAGTCCGTCACCGTTTTGATAGCAGTGGATGAAATCATATACAAAAAGTAAAGTTCTGTCTGGGTTCGATATCGGGACATATAACTCGTCGTGACCGATGTCACTGTCAGATCAGTGTCTGAGTGTCTCTATCAGTCAAGAGAGTTGGGGACTGAGTCAACTGGATTAAGTTATCATCAATTTTACGGAAGGCCTCTTTCGTGGTTACAATATGAGAAAAATAATAATGAACAGAATACTTAGATGACATGATTGTAAGTACCTATTTCCTTAAATGGTCCACATAATACAAATTCCTTCTTCATTCAACATTAAATTCATACAAATGGTATTAGGAAAATGCTTTGCTCACTTAGATAGAAGGCTGAGTTCGAGTTGAGGCGCCTATGCCGTCAGGAAAGTAAGACAATACCTTGACGTTGATATAGCTCGTTTAGTCTATTTTAGTTATTTCCACAGCGTTATGTCCTACGGTATTCTACTTCTAGCGTTATGTTCTCCAAAAATGTGCTGTCCGAGCAATGTACCAGCTCGATATAAGACTTTCTTTAAAGATATGGGTATTCTCACAGTTCCTTCGTAATTTATCTTAGCCAACATTTTATTGTTAGGCAAAATATTCACATGTTCACCAAAAACAATGAGATCCATAATGTTAACACCAGAAATAAGGACAAACTACGAGCCCTCTTTCACCGACTTCTTCTCTTTTGTTGGGTTTGGTATAACTTTTTATAACAAGATACCCTCTCCTTTGCTAGACTTGCCTTACAGCACAAATCTGCTACATTATAAATGAGTTCATATAATTTGCTTTTTCAACCCATAAATATGTGAGCTGTCATACCCTTTATACCTGGGGCTTTTATTTAGGTAATAAGTTTTTACTTATTTACATTTTAATGATATTTTAATGTTTGTTTTTGCTTTGCTGGTATTTTGGCGTGGCTAGCTGGCACATGATAAATAATTTCATTGTTGTTATTTTTTCTTGTATTCGTTACTGTATCTACCTAAATAGTATTGTATAAAAGTCATGTATTTTTTTTTTATTGAGAGACAGCTGTGCCGCTGGGGAGTTTGTTCTGCCACTTCTTTTTCCCAGCGAAAGCACTAGGAAGTGTCGATAGGTGGGTGATTTGGGGGACTGTCTTATGTAATATTGACGTTGAAAAGTGCTGATCCTCAGCCTAATTTGAATAAATGACTTTTGATTTTTTGATTTTGATGATGATGTCTATACAGATGAGTATAACAAATCACATAAAAATTTAAGTCCATTCCTGTAAATGTAAATGGCTTGTAATAACATTTACTTCTCTGTGTTTATGGCGCAATTCCACTAGTGAGCGGCACTGTGACACACTGTACTGCTTTGTGTGCAGCACAAATGATTCTTTTGGAGGACACGATTAAGTGAATATTTATAAATTGTGCTGCACTGTTCGTTTTTAAAAATAGGCAGAGCTCTGGTGATAGCAGTTGAGTACAAAATATTAGTAAGCGCAATTTTTGTGGATTCGCAACTATGTAGATTCCGTTTCTAGAAAATACGTGCGCAGTTATATATTATATCAAGTTATATAATATGTAGAGCGTAATGGATCATAACTTTCTAAACTTGGAAAAGCATTGTGTGTGTGAGCAGAAACAACTTTGTTTCTGCTCACACACACAATGCTTTTCCAAGTTTCAAATGAACAGTACTCGTCCATAGCAGCGAAGACTTTAGTAACGTACATCACACCTAACATTAATTCACGAAACAGTTTGGTAAGTATACGTAAAACAAATTCTAAACTAGTGGTTTACCGCAATCCCGCCTGATGGTAAGCAGTGCTGTAATCGTTGATATAACCTATTCACTCCAAAAAAATTGAGTGAAATGGAAGGAAGACGTCATTTGAGGGAAGTGATACATTGTTAAACCCAACAACACGACCAAACTCCCGACACAACATTGCGCGCATCTTACAACTTCTCAGACCCATCCTCCCTTTCATGCCGGAATACGACGAATTGCTTGGCGGCAAGACTTTGTCTGGTGGGTGGTAACTTCTGTCAGCAGTCGATGTTATGGCCTACCACCGAGGAAACTAAGCAAGATTCTACTGTGATGGCTAAGCCTTCGCCAAACTCGATTTATGCGGGCAATGCTCGAAAGAAGATGAACACAAAGTGTCTTCGAGATTACTAAACTCAACTTGTTCGTGAGATAGCAGCAGCATGCAGGAGCGTGGACGATTCATGAGGTTCGTAGTTAAAACTCGGTTCATACGCGTCACACGTCCTAAAGAATGTAATGAAACATAGGAAGTATATATATCAAAAACTCGCACAACAAATTTTTGCAAGACGTATTTGCGAAGAGATTGTAAAAAATAAAGAATGCAAAAGTATTTCTTGGAACTCGCACAGGTATCATAAAACTAAACACTTACTATTGTCAGAGAACAATGGATTTAAAAACATATGTGGTTTGGAATGAAACGAGAATAATAAAAATGCGTAGGCACACACCTACGCAATGACAATGGGGAAATCAAACAAATAAAATGGCGAACCCTTCTCTTCACATTTGTGTCATCACCGCTTTGGGAGTCGTTTTCACAGATTGAGCGTGGTGATGCAAAATAAAATTTGGTCGAAAATAAGGCCGTCTTCCTTCCTACTTACTAACTTTTTTAGTCAATAGGCTAAATAAACTAGTGCGCTTTACCATCAACGATTGCATCACTGCTTACCATCAGGCTAGATTGCGGTCAAGCACTAGTTTATAATTAGGTATTAGGTAACTAAAAAAAAACAAATCATATACCAAACACACTATTTAGGTATAGGAATTGTTATAGCATGACTATTATAACTAGAATAGTTTAAAGTTGTATATTTCTAGAATGAGCCAAAATTTTAAGGACCCGTTCTCGTGTACCACGACCATACCCCATCGCAGGGAGCAGTTGGTACATGTTACTGCAACTTGTAGCATTTGCGATGTAGTTAAATTTAAGAGCGATTACTACGCGCAACTGGCAACGTCCCATTGTAGTATCATATTTCATGGTTTTCAATATTTATTCTTAAACTGGAAAAATGTGTTCTATTCACTTTTTAGAATTAGGTGAATAGTGGATAAAAACAATACAATACAAATATTTATTGGGCCAAAAAAGACATTTTTCAATTTTTATGTACATCAATAATGCTTTACAATAGGTACAATAAGTTTATCCCTGTCCTCTAAACTAGGCTAGGCCTGTATCTTAGTCAATAACTGTAATGTTTACAGTTATTTTACTATGACGATAATGCCTTGCAAGTTTCCAATGCATTATTTGCATTTATAAACATAAGTATATGCAATGGTTTCTTAGCTTTTACACACATTTCACCTAATTCTAAATAGTTAGTAGAAAACATTTTTAAAACATAGCTTCGATTAAATAATAAAATTTGAAAACCACGAAATATGACAGTAAAATACGATGTTGCCAGTTGTGCGTAATAAACGCAAATTCGCATTAGTTTTTGCAGACACAATACCCTTATCAAATAATATCAAAGAGAAAAAAACCAATATTGGGCAGTCATGAGCTTAAAGAACAATTTTGTTAACTTGTGTTTACATTTTAGATGCGAGGTAGCCTTTATGTGGTCATATGCACCGCTACACATCACATTACTTATTACCAGTTTAAATTGGCAAAAGTTCAAAACGTATAAACTCATTTAAAGCAGTGTGTACGTGTAACCGGGCGCTGAGTTACTTCGGGAGCTTACAATCAGATCCAGGGATATCACCATTCGCAATGTGTACGTGTAAATGCTAATTTACTACTAGACTAATTCGAAAATACGTAAGTTAGCAAACGGATATCTATTTAATCACAAGTACAGGATTTGCCTCATTTTGTGAACTATTCACCAAATTAATTTTCAGTGCGTACAAACACTGGTTAATGGTTCAGATCTAGCTAAATGCCTTTGAGTAGCTTTGAGGCTTTGAAGCAGATGGACCCCGAACTGTTGGCTTTCAAATTTGCGATCTGCCTAATTCGGGGTCAGAACGCTGTGGTTTTATCCCTCAAAGAATAAAGGCTCCGGATTGGCTAGTCCGCAAAGTGAAAGTAACAAATGCCCGATAATACTTACGTGGATAAGCTTAAGTAAAGCCAGGTAAATCTATTGCTAAGGAATTTGACCACTCATTTCACAGACATTTTCAGAATTTGACCATTTTCCGTACGTTTTTTTTTTAATAATTATAAACTAGTGCTTGACTGCAATCCCGCCTGATGGTAAATAGTAATGCAATCATTGAGGGTAAAGCGTGCTAGTTTATTAAGCCTATTCACTTAAAAAACTTAGTGAATAGGAAGAAAGATGGCAGTTGAGCGAGGTGATGCAATGTTAAACCCAACAACATGACCAATGATGCTACGCCAGAGGGAGATTGATCTGGAGAGCCTCCACGATCAAACTCGCGACACAACAACATTTGGCGCATCGTACCCGGCACATCGCAACACAACTGCTCAGACCCAACCTCCGTATGGCTTTACCAGACTTCGTGCCGGAACACGACGAATCGCTTGGCGGAAAGATTTTTGTCTGGTGGGTAGTAACTTCTGCCGGCAGCCGATGTTATAGCCTACCACCGATATTAACTTATATTTTCCGAATATTCAAATCAAAACTGATCTTTATTGACAGTTCTACGAATATGGCTACAACACTACTACTTATTACCTTTCTAACAGGTACTAATATCATAAATGTAAAAGTGAGTTTGTTTGTATCGCTTTCACGCAAAAACTCCAAAACAGGGTAAAATTTGGCACACAAATAGTGTATAATCTGAAATAACATATAGGGTACTTTTTATCCTGATATTTTTACGGAATCGAATTTTATGCAGCTGAAACAGCGGGGCGCAACTAGTTATTAATATTAATCGGTAGATTCCTGTAAAAAAAGGTACCACCTAGCATAGCAGTCGGAGATTCAAATTAAAATGTAACATCTTTTCATTTCAATAAAACTTTGTTATTTTATTTAATTTATGTACTCTACCCAAGTTCAATCAATAACTTATAATATAGATAGAGAGTCTTGATTTAGTTTACGCGCCGATCTTGACATAAAATCTAAAACGAATACTTATAAATTTTTGAAACCCGAAACTGGTTGAAAAAATTCGTGACTAAAATATCATTCACTGACAATGTTCTCAAAAAATCTAGCAATAAAATAAAAAATTTAATATTCGGTAATCCATTTTTTTTTTGTATGATATTTTTCGTCGTAAGTAATGTCAACTTTCCTAAAGACTAAGACTAAGAACTTTTTAACGATGAACATTAATTATAGATATAAAACCAGAAAAAAAATCGGAATACAGAAAACTTAAATCATTTAATCCTCAAGAGGATGAAATACTTAATATAAAGTTTGTATACTTTGGAAGCACAACGTTAGCTCGTAATTTTCCAACTAATAAATAAAAAATCGCTTGTTGTCTTTTAGTGTAAAAATATACATATTTTAATTCCATGTCATCCAAGTCTTTTCCCAACTACATTTTTTTTTTCTTATAAATTATAAACTAGCGCTTGACGACAATCCCGCCTGATGGTAAGCAGTGATGCAATCGTTGATGGTAAAGCGTGCTAGTTTATTCAGAGTCTATTCACTCTAGTCTTGAAGACACTTAAACCGTCCGCCGGAAATACCGACGCTAGCAAATTGTTCCAGTAGTTACCTCGACGTACTCGGTATTAAAGAGAAGGCGAAACATTTCGCTCGTTGCGGTGTCAACAACGTAAGGGTGGAAACTCGCCGTACGACGAGTTGTCCGATGATGGAACGGAGATGGGAAATTAAATCATGCAATTCCCACATTCCAAATTAATATCTTCGGGTCGTTTTTTTTTTGTAAGGGAGAGACCGCCTACCTAACTTTCATAATCCAGTTACTGGGTAATTTACCATAAAAACCATTTAGTAAAACTGGTGGTCAAACTCTTATTCTAACCAATACGTTTCAACCTTTAAACTGTCAAACATACACGTATGTCAGCCAGGCCCAACGACTTTAGGTACGTGCTTTCCAAAGAACAGAAAAGTGTCTAAACCACCCATCGAAGCCCAATTATGGCAAAAGTAGCTTAACATGTTAAATTACATGTATTTATTATATACTAGCGGCCGGCCGCGACATCGTTCGCGTTTTTATATGCTCCGTTCCTATTAATCTCAGCGTGATGTTATATAGCCCAAAGTCTTCCTGAGCTAATGGGCTATCCAAAACAAAAATAATTTTACGAATCGGACCAGTAGTTCCTGAGATTAGCGCGTTCAATCAAACTCTTCTGCTTTATATATTAGTATAATTTAAAAGAATATATATATTTAAAAAGATAACGTATACAGCGTGTATAATATTTAAAGATGGGTCAGCAACAACTCTATTAACGTTTTTGTTTTCGATATCTTAATCAGGGACGTTACGGAGTTTGACTCCGACTCCGTTAAGTCGGAAATTCCGATTATTATCATACCTTCGGTTCGGACTACGGCTCCGATACTTTTAAATCGGAGATGATAGCGGCAGCGGCCTGTCGAATGTTATGAACAGGTTTATTCATATCGCGCGGAGAATTGGGTTGTATCTTAAAAAATAATTTAATGTCCATCAGATAGATTTATAAAAAATATTGAACACGTATTTTTTATTTTTTCTCTCATGCAAATACTTCGGAAGATATATTGATTTGAAATGTCGCATGACGTTACGCCGTTGTACAAAATCTACGACGGCGTGACGTAATTAGCCCCCACTCCGTAACTTTAATAAGCTATATCTCAGTAGTTTTTGATAAGTTCGACAAAATAAAAAATACGGGTCTTAATTTTTTTTATTATCTATAAGACAGACTAATTATTTTTTTGATTTTCATACCTTGGATACATCCCTATTCCCTGACTCCCGCTACGACCTACGTGCACTCCATCGTCAATTATTTTTTCATTTGTTGTTAGTATTATATTATTTTATTTTTTAGTTTGGTACGCACACGACACGTATATAAGTTAATTACGTTTAGGTACTACAACGAAAGGTTCGAAGAAAAACCAGAGTTACTTATAATTAATTTAATTAAATAAAAAGAAATTACAATCAACTATCCTAGGTGAAACCAGTTCGAAAAAACTCAAACTTTCTCTCCTACCCCCACTTCTGACCCTGCCTCCGCCTCCGGTTCCGACTCGGATTAATCAAATTTAAAAACTCCGACTCTGCTTTCAGTTCCGATGTAATTGCCTTCGTTACATCCCTAATCTTAATAAGAGTGCAAAACTTTTTATTAAAATCGAAACTGAAGAGAAATTTAATTAAAGAACGATACTCTGTTTCCTTTTGGCTCTTCTTTCACTTTAGCTTCTATTACAATATGCCATAAAGTACACTATCGAAGAATTACGTATTGATCGATTTTGTAACTGTATATATCGTACCATAAAATCGAGCATGTTTCCTCATGGCACCAACATTACATCGCGAAAAAATGATTCCCTATCCCATACATTTGGCTATAGCTAGATAATGAAGTTTAGTTTGAGATATCTTTTTTTAGTATGAGGCATCTTTTTTTAGTATGAGACATCTTTTTTTAGTATGAAACTTCTTTTTTTATTATGAGACATCTTTTTTTTTGGTGTGGATGGGAAATCATCAAATGACTTCTCCCGCTCTGAATATCTCTCGCAGTTTCCACACTCCTTGGTGACCGGGGTAGATGACGGCCCTGACCGTCAGATAAGCCTCGACCATCAACAAAGATAGGTCGGCATCCCGTGATACCGAAATGCTTCCCTGGTGCAACTCCAGGGTAGGGTGTTGAAGGCGTTAGCGATCTCTAGAAACACCGTCAAGACCATCATATTCCGGGTCACAGCATCCCCTGTCGTGAGGGCTCACACGCGCAGGATGGCGTCCATCGTAGTGCGTCCCCCGCGGAAGCCAAACTGGCTCTCCGCCAAATCCGGCCCCGATCACCTGACTCTTTCAAAGAGCTTGCCCACCTCGTCGATCAGCATGAAGGGCCAGTAAGCGGACGGAGATTTCGCAGGGCGCCCTGGTTTCTTTACGACGACCAGTTTCTCGGTCTTCCTGTGAAGTGGGAACTGGCCCCTCTTCCTCTCTGGTTCTTAGTAGCACCCTTATGTATGAGACACCTGAAGGTTAATACTCCTACGTCATTTAAAACGTTCTAAATCCAGCCGCAGTCTCAACTCGACGACAAACAAATGTCAAAAACTTCTAAAAGTTTAGGGAAATTAGATAATTTTTTGACAGATTGAGACTTAGATCAGACTGTTAAGGCATCTATAATAGAGTAGTTGACTAAAAACAACTAATTAGTCCATCAGTCAGATTTCCAAAAATACTAGACACGTATATTTTCATATTTTTTCATATAAACAAAAAATGAAGACGACACAGTGCACACCACTCCTGATCTTTGATGCCTTTTATATTTGTCAATATTTATTGATTTGATAAAACAAAATATACTTATCCAATATTTTTCTATAATCTGAATAGAAAACTAAATGGAATCAATTTTCTTTTACCCAGGAAACATCCATACTATGGGAATTGCCCCTCTGTTTGTTTTGTCTGCCACCAGGGCGTATCTCATGAACCATCGTAGCTAAACAGTTGAAATATTCACAGATGGTGTATTTCTGTTGCCGCATTCAATCAAAAAAATCAAAATCAAAGCATTTATTTCAAATAAACCAGTTATAGGCACTTTTGAATTGTCAGAAGGTCGGTCAGTCAGTAAGGTGAAGCTAGTCGCCCATTCCATAGAGTAGGTACCTATGGAGAAGAACGGGCAAGAAACTCCATGGACACTCTTTTAAATTATCAAGCTATTGATACAAATATTTGATTACATCATTCATTTTGAAATTAATCGTGTGAGAACGATGCAGAAATATATTGTACGCTAAGAGCGTCCATTATGGAAAACACACAAAAAAAAACAACAACAAAAAAAGACTAACTCAACAAATAGCTGCTTTACAGCAAGAACTTTGTGCTCACACGTGTGCCATGCAATTATAAAATACTAAGAAAAAACTTTAATAACAAAAACAAGAAACAATAGTGGTTTTGTTTAGTATAAGTACCGAATTTTTACCTTTTTTTAGTTTTAAAGTTACCGATATTTGGCCTGTTTTAAGGGTTCCAAAAGGAAACCTATTCATGAATTATGAGACTTCGCTGTTTCGTTTGTCCGTCCGTCTGTCACCAGGCTGTATCTCATGAACCGTAATAGCTAGACAGTTGAAATTTTCAGAGATTATGTATTTTTGTTGCCGCTATAACAACAACAAATAATATTAATATAATAATAATAAAGCCTTTTATCTGGACTTTCATACTTATTCACATTTAAGTTTCTTACAGTAATACTTAATCTAAAAGAGAAATATGTGTAGAATAACACATATTTCTCTCGGTGGTAGGCCATAACATCGGCCGCCGGCAGAAGTTACCACCCACCAGACAAAGCCTTGCCGCCAAGCGATTTGTCGTGTTCCGGCATGATGTCTGGTGAAGCCGTACGGAGGACGGGTTTGAGCAGTTGTGTTGCGATGTATGCCGGGTACGATGCGCCTAATGTTGTTATGTTGGGAGTTTAGTCGTGGAGGGTCTTCAGATCAATCTCCCTTTGGCGCAGCATCGTTGGTCGTGTTGTTGGGTTTAACATTGCATCACCTCGCTCAACTGCCATCTTCCTTCCTATTCGCTCAATTTTTTCTGAGTGAATAGGCTCTTAATAAACTGGCGCGCTTTACCATCAACGATCGCTTTACTGCTTACCATCAGACAGGATTGCGGTCAAGCGCTAGTTTATAATTATTAAAAAAAAAAAAAAACATAATTCTAAAAGTATTCATCAATTTGACACTTATTTGTTTCTGTAGGTAAGTCCGTTTGCCAGTTGGCAAAGACCTCCTTCAACTCATAAATTTTTGACCTTGTGACTGATGTCTCAATTGTTTTCCTGTGTTGTTGGAAGGTTGTGGTCTCTGCCACCCACAAGGACCAGTCGGCTTGGGGGAGATTGTGTTGTTTTTTTTGTAAGTGTTTCATAATTTAGTTGGGTGATCCGTTTGCCGGTTAATTGCTATTGGTTTTTAGATTTTTAGATGGGGGATATCAGCGAGAGAGTTTGATCGGGTTCTCATCAATATATAACAAGCTATAACAACAAATACTAAAAATGAAATATTTAAGACGGGCTCCCATCCAACAAACGTGATTTTTTGCTCCATATTAATAACGGAAATAGATTGACGCTTGAAACGTTAAAGTATATTTGGTTATATATTAAAAATAAATAATTAAAATAAAATAAATATTGCAGGGGGCTCCTATACAACAAACGTGATTTTTTGCCGTTTTTAAAGATATGAAATGAAATGAAATCGTTTATTATGCAAGTAGGATCACTGATAATTTTTACACGTATAATTTTTTAAACTAGCTGGAGCCGGCATTTCCTAACTGACTAATTCTGAGAAGAAAAGCCGAAACAAGCTCAGGGATCATTGTCTTTTTTCAAGTCCAGACATTAAAAATGAAAATGTTTACAATAATGTCCAACTCGCACTTGGCCGGTTTTGGTTTTTTCTATTTTTGTTTTTATGTGAATGTGTGTGCCTTAACTTGGGTCAATTAAATAAATTTTCCTTTGGATAAAGTTATTCAATAGGGTGGTCTGTACCACGCCCTTCATATAATCAGGTACTTCTGACACACCCTATAAATTTCCAATGAATCCATAACCTGTTATAGTTATAACAAATTATTAATTTGTCTTTAGCCTGTTGAGGTTGGATTGTATTGTCGTTAGCCACCAATCAATCATCAAATACATCTTATAAATAGCCTGGAGCACAGGCAAACAATAGCCACCCTGTCGGTGTTCTATAGGATGCATTTTGGAGACTGTGCGCGGGAATTACATGACGTTCCATCATCGGACGACCCGTCGTACGGCGAGTATCCACCCTTACATTGTTGATGCATGCTACGATCCAGACGAAGCGTTACATCTCATGTTGTATACCGCGTACATTGACTGAATAGAACAATTTGCCTGCGGTCGTCTTTCCGTCTGCCGCGACGTGACACGTCTGGCTCTTCATAAACTAGCGCGCTTTACCATTAACGATTGCATCACTGTTTGCCATCAGGCGGGATTGCGGTCAAGTACTAGTTTATAATATGTATGTAAAAAAAAACATTTGCGACATATTTGCAAAAAATGTAAACAAATAATGAGTTTATGGATAAATAGCTTTAATTCCTACACAATAAAGGTCAACTTACGCTAGAACTTCAAACATTTTATAAATTTTTCAGTAATGAGAGTCATGCTGAAAACTTAATCAACATTAAAACAAAGTTGATATTTTAAAGTAAATTAATTGAATAAGTATGTGTATCCCGAAGAATTGCAACACTAAAGTGGCAGTGGGCCTGGTACATTGCCCGTAGGACCCATTCCTGATGGGACCGATGGGTTCTCGAGTGTCATCCACGCACCGGAAGACGCATCGTGGGTAGGCCCCCTACAAGGTGGACCGACGACCTGGTGAAGGTCGCGGGAAACCGCTGAATGCGGGAGGCGTAGGACCGATCGTCGTGGAGATCCTTGGGGTAGGCCTATGTCCAACATTGGCTTTCTTCGGCTGAAATGATGATGATGATGATGATAAAGTTTGTATATTTCAGAGAGCTGGGTATCCAACCTGGGTATCCCTGGAATACGCATTACTTTAGTATTTACACCAACAATATTTATAAAAGACACGTACCTACTATTCAGGAAATGTCCTAGTGCTCAATGATTTTTTGTGTGTGACAAATATGTTCACAAAGAAAACTTTTTCCTTCACGTGTTTTACAATACCCAAGGGTGCGATAAGGTTTCTTAACAAAACGTTTGTTAAATTCAAGGAAAGTTACCTAATCGTTGACTACCAATAATACTCCACCCGAAATATAGGTGAGTTTTAGGAATTAATTTAACTTTAAATGTTACCGGTTGCTATGGAAAAGAAACATTGATTTGATTAAAGCTTTGATTTGATTTCCAATATTAAATCAACTCGATTTATTCGATGGATTTAAACCGTTAGATTTGCTATTGTCAAAAAGTGTTCAAAAACACAAGGCACTGCGTCTTTGTGTATCAGAGGTGTCAAAACTAAACAGCACGGTAATTGTGTAACACACTATCAGTAGCAATGAGTTTCATTTTGACAGTTCAACAACATGCATTGCGTTATTTACGTTGTTGAGCAGCCACCTTTTCGGACATATAGAGCAATGCATTAGCAATACTCGTATGCTTCGAATTGATTCAAACTGATATTAATAGTGTGTTACGTAATTAGAATGGTAGGCCACATCGGCTGCCGGCAGAAGTTAACACACACCAGACAAAGTCTTGCCGCCACGCCATTCGTCGTGTTCCGGCATGATGTCTGGTGAAGCCGTACGGGGGATGGGTCTGAGCAGTTGTGTTGCGATGTGTGCCGGGTACGATGTGCCAAGTGTTGTTGTGTCGGGAGTTTGATCGTGGACGGTCTCCACATCAATCTCCCTTTGGCGCAGCATCGTTGGTCGTGTTGTTGGGTTTAACATTGCACCACCTCGCTCAACTGCCGACTTCCTTCCTATTCACTAAGTTTTTTAAGTGAATGGGTTTAATACACCATCAACGATTGCATCACTGCTTACCATCAGGCGGGATTGCAGTCAAGCGCTAGTTTATAATTATTAAAAAAAAAATGTTAACTTTTGACGCGGTAGGGTGAATCTAAGGAATTAAATCTTTGTTGCTCTCATTATTTTCGTGACAGCCATCAGGACAGGCTGCCGCTCTTGTAGTAAACCGTAGCTTAAGTAGGCTTAAAATATCAGGTGCAAATGATGCTGGAGTTTTATCGAACCGTCTACTTTGTTCTCAAATATGGCGTTTGGTTAAGAATTACAAATTCAAATTTGGCCTTGTGTATTTCTCCTTCGAATTTAATGATACGATTCTTTAATATTGATGATAAATTTGTTCCATTATAATTACGCTAATGTGGCCTTTTTAAAAAACAGGTCAAGTGAGAGTCGGACTCGTGCACGAAGGGTTCCGTACCATCATCATCACCTCAGCATATCCGTAGCTTTTCTGCTTTGGAGTCTGGGGTCCGCTTTACTAATCTAGCTGCTGATTTTGGCTAAACTTCGATATTTTCCGTGAAGCGTCTGGCGTCTGACCTCCACAATCTGAAGGCGATATCTAAGCATTGCAGTTAGACCAATTGTTAGACTTTTGAGAGCTCCAACAACCCGTAATGACTGCCACTAGATGTTCGTATAGCAACTGGGACCAACGGCTTAACGTTCTTTCCGAGGCACAACCAGACCAGTGCAAATATTCATATTCATGCATACAAATATTTGCATTGTGCGGGGATTGAACTCGCGCCTCCTTGCACAACGGTTGCGTTCGCTACCGCTACGCCACAGAGGCTGTCTCGATGGGTTCCGTACCGTTTTTGTTACCGCCGTATAGCGGCAACAAAAATACAAAATCTCTGAAAATTTCAACTGTCTAACTAACTATTACAGTTCATGAGATACAGCCTGGTGACAGACGGGTTGACAGACGGACAGCGAAGTCTCATGAATAGGGTTCCGTTTTGCCTTTTAGGTATGGTATTCTAAAAAGAATAAACCCAAAGTAAGTTTAAGCAACAGCAAAATAAATAGTCAGGAAAACTTAGTACACTACAATTCTCACTTTTTCATTCATAGAACGTCACTTTATTTGGACAAAGTGGCAGTTTAGGACCCTCATTTTAGAATGTCACTAGTAAAATGCCACTTGGCCCTAGGTTAGCCTAGGAACCAGACACTTTTTCTTTTGTTTGGGATGGGAAATCGTCAAATGATCAATTATCCTGCTCCGGGCGGAAAGGAAGGGCGTGTCCGGCTTTTACTGATTAAAACCCATCTGTGTTCCTTCACTTGCCTGTGGCCAGGGCCCATAGATATCAGAAATAAGAGATCGGTTCTAATGCGCAATTTGTTCTAGGTCCTATGTCGCCAAAAAATTTTACACTCACATGCACATAGAAATAAGTACACTGCACCGCGCATATATTGACAAATCTTGACCAATCATTAATCAACGCACACATTGAAACTCACACACACAAACGCTGCTATTGGCCCTTTCAACCGCGTAAACATGCACTACAACATTCAACAATTTTACATCAACGCTAGTGCTTGAAAGTCGATAAACTATTTATCGAAATGCAATATTTCTTGTGATTTACTAAATAATTTTACTTTTGCGAATATGGCTAATTTATTTTTATATTCACTTAATATTTAAAGGAATAAAAAAAAACATTTTAACCAGAGAATATTATAAGCAAGAAACTTTGTTTTTCTTAGTCCCACCTTTCTTTAATATTACAAATAAGTGTTTTAATGCAATCGTTGTTGGTGGATGGTTACATTTATTTAAATAATAGTCTTCTGGAATCACAATCAACAATATAATACACTGTTTAATATATTCAAACAAGATAGGAAATCTAAGTATAGTAAATATATTAAATAACAGTTTTTTTTTTATTTTACTGTCCACTAAAATGTAAATATTTACAAAGTACTTGACGCTTGGATAGTTTTGGTGCAGCATTTTTCGTTAAATACTACCTGAAACACTTAAAGAATATTTTATATTAATACACAATTTTAGCTGTATCATTTTATTTCGCGACAAAAAGAAATGTTTATAAATCTAAAAATAAATATAAAAATATAATTGTCGATAGTACAAATTTACTAGCTACATCTCTAGCTCACGCCGTCAAGCTGCGGCCGTACCACGTTACCGACCGTTTTGATTCGGGCGATATTCATTACGTGAGCAAAATATTATTGTTAACATAAGTACAACACCCGGCAAGCAATGTAATGCGTTTATTTGTTCGATTAAAGTTTTATCGCGTAATAGTTGACCGAGAATTTTTGGAACAATATTTTTGACAAACTTTATGTTTTTGTTATAATATACGTAATAAACGAAATTATTATAGTACTTACTTATGGTATGTGATACCATGACGTTTTAGATTACTTGTAGCACTTCTATTTTTGCACACAATCATAGAACAAGTCGGCATTTTAAAAAAAATACTTCCGTGTTACGCATACGAAGTACAATTTCTGACTGAATAGCGTTTTGAAGGGATTTGCCCATTTTGCACAAATTGTGTTCTCACGGGTTACGCCCCCGTGGCCACTCTATTAAATTTAATATCTCTGTGCCAGGGCCACATAAAGGTTTAGGGTCCAGACCATAAGGACTGATTTTACTGTTTTATTATTATTTCCGATAAAACGTTGCTCACACTAATAATTTCTCCTGTATTGTGCTATAGAACTAATGTGACTGTTATATATGTAGTTACAAAGAAAAAACCGGCCAAGTGCGTGTCGGACTCACGCACAAAGGGTTCCTTACCATTGATTTATGTGTATGAAATTGTTATTTGTATGAAAGATTACGCGGTAATAAGCGGAAAAAAGCGGAAAGCGGAAGAGATTATTTCATGATTAAACATTTAAAAAAAAGGTTTACTAAATTTGCCTACTGAATGAAGTAGGCGCTGTTGGTCAGCATTCATGTTTTTTTGTGTTTCGTACTTCAACGATAAAAACGGAACCTTTGTAAAGATCGCTTTGCTGTCCGCCTGTCTGTCTAACAAGACCCTTTTTCTCGGGAAGTCGTGGCGTTATCAAGTTCAAATTTATATCAGCAATCTAATTGAAGCATTGCAAAAATAAAACTTTTATGTCAACACAATCAAAAGATAAAGACGTGTATTTTCAGTTTATTTTATCATTTTGATGCTCGCAAGGGAATCAAAAGCTGTGCGACACTTGAAGCTTACGTACTTAATTATATGAACTCGTCCTGGCAGTAATTAATTCTGGAGAAAGAACACAAACATTGTTTTGAGTTAATCAGAGCGACGTATTCTTATCATTTAAATGAGTATTTGATAGATTAATGTGCCTTTAAACAGAGTTTAGATTTTACTTGTGCTTTAAACACATTACAAGGCAATATAATTTCACCTTTTTTGTATGGATGGGAAATCATCAAATGACCTCTCCTGCTCTGGGCGGAGTGTCAGACTTTTACTGACAACAAGCCACCTGTGGTCCTTCACTTGCCTGTGCACCAGGGCCATGGTTTCTCTTACAACCAAACCGCAGTCCTAGCCGGCATCGGTATTTGTGAACCCCATCACGATGTGCTGACATATCTCGAATCGCGCGTGAAACATAACGCGCCATCGACCCAAGCCTGGTCCTGATCCTTGCCCACTAGTGGCTCGCCGCCGGTGGCCGGGAATTCGATGTTGTCTCCCGACCAGGGCGTCGCTTGCGGCGGCTAAAGGCGTGGAGGCGCTGATATTCCCACTCCGACTCCTCCTTTGCCAGCATCAATGCTTCGCAGAAGGAGTTGATGGCCTGCCATGTACACTCGTTCCGAACCATGGCCTGGTGGTGAAAGTTGCCGCCAAGAGAATATGGCTTTACTCCGCTCCCAAGCCGGACAGATCTCTGCCCAAGCCGGGCAGATCTCCGCCTTATGCTCCACCGTGTCCTCAGGGCGATCCCCACAGTGGTGACACCTTGACGTTCCCTCCAGCCTTATCCGGAACAGCAACTCCTCGTAACAGCCGCATTCTGTTAGGACCTGTGTCAGGTGGAAGATGAGAGCGCCATGGCGCCTCTCTAGCCACTCCTCAAAGAGGGGAGTTACCGCCGCTATTATGGCGTGCCCAAGGATAATTCCCCTTGAACTAGAACTAAAAAAATTGGCAAAAAGCAATATCATGTAGCACAAATAAAGGCAAAACTCCGAAAATTTAAAATTACTAGTTACATACCCATAAACGAACGATAATGTTGATTGTACTGTACAAAAGACTTTTCCACTTTCTTAAAATCTGATATGATGATAGCATTTCGTTCTTGTATAATATGTGTCAATTTCACTATTATTTCTCCACTATATTAAGTCAAAAGCTTTGTTCGTTTTAATATTCGCACTGTTTGTTTGGTCTAATAGCTGAATTGCCCCGATGTTCAGTTGTCGGGCACAACAAATTTTGCTAGACTCGTAAAAAAATCAAAAGTGAATTTAGAAGCACTTGAATCTTTAACAAGTCTTATAGAAATAATTAGGTACTACAAATTTGAGTTCGTATTCCTTCATATCATTTCATTATATTATTATATATTATTTATATATTTGAAGGTCGTGGTTCTTATTTAAGTGATATCACATATCGTTGAAACTCGAATCACGTAAATAAAAGTGTTATTATATTTACCTCAGAATTTCTTGAATATTTGTAAATTCCAAAACCGGAGGGGTTTTACCCCGTGGTACCCGGAAAGCAAATCAAATCATCCGTCATGGTTGCCGGCTGTGGTGTAATTAACACTGGCAGTACAGGCGGCGTTGTGTACAGTACACTACATGATATTCTAACTCTCGTATTACGGAAACTTTTACAGCGTCCACATCTTGACTGACCTTAACCTCTACCACAGTCTGTTGAATATCTTCAAAGCATTTCCTAATTCTATAGCGACTTTCAATAGGACCCATTAAAATTCTCACTTTTTCATTCATAGAACGTCACTTTACTTGGACAAAGTGGCAGTTTAGGACCCTCATTTTAGAATGTTACTAGTAAAATGCCACTTGGCCCTAGGTTATTCTAGGAACCAGACACTTTTTGTATTGTTTGGGATGGGAAATCATCAAATGATTAATTATCCTGCTCCGGCCGGAGAGGAAGGGCGTGTCAGACTTTTACTGACTAAAACCCATCTGTGTTCCTTCACTTGCCTGTAGGTCAGGGCCACGGTTTAGGGTCCAGACCATAAGGTCTGATTTTACTGTTTTATTATTATTTTCGATAAAACGTTGCTCACACTAAAAATGTCTCCTGTATTGTGCTATAGAACTAATGTGACCGTTATATAATAATATATGTAGTTACAAAGAAAAAAAATGGAGACACGTACTGATTTTATATCTCTAATATCTCATTCACGACTACTACAAAAGTCATGCAATGTAACAATACATAAGTCAGTTCGGGCAATACATAAGCAGGGTCGGGTGACGTCCTGGTGGTGGAATAGGGTGATAGGCTTTAACGCACCACCGGCCTCTCCACCATTGAGGCGATCCGGCCGGTATTGGCGGACTGGTTCTGGAGAAGGCACCTCTGCCTGACGTTTCGGCTGAGATCCTCTCGGGCCATGGTTGCTTTGGAAAGTACAGTATCGACTCGGGGACGTCTGTCGCCCCAAAAATATCAGACTTTACAGAATATCTGACAGACAACGAGGTCCACCCAATGTGCCGTCTATCCATAAAGATTTCCACCCCGAGTGAAAAAATGTTGCCCTTCCTAAGAATTTCTCCGGTATCGTGCTGTAGAACTAATGTGTACATTACATAGTTACAATGTAAAGGCTAACAAAAAAAAAAATTGAAGCATGTACTGATTTTAAATATGTCAATTTTCAAATTAAACTCGCTACATAAATCAGTGAAAATTCAATTCACCAGCCATTTAAGTCAGAAATGGTAAACATGGTACGTATCGTTCATATGTCGTATCGTTGACTGTACCTACATATCTCAGTAGTTAGGAGTGTAGTCAGCGCAAAAGACTGGTTTTATCGAAGGTTATCTTGGATTTCCCCAGTAATTGGTTTGCAGCAGCATCCAGCAGTCGAGTAAAATACTAGTTGTATTTATTCAAGTGCTATCTGACTGATCCGGATCCCGAGTCATACATGAGTTGCAATTATAGATTATAGTACATTTAATGAATGTTATTATAAATATTTATTTATTCTAACAATGTACAACTATTCTCACAAGTGAACCTAATACAATAGTGTAAGACCTATATTATTATTCTGCAACCACAATTTAAAAACATCTATGAATAATTATACATATTACGCACAAGTAAGTCGTGGCGGCCTAGTGGTTAAAACACCAGCCTCTCAAGTATGAGTGCGGGGGTTCGATTCCAGGTCAGACAAGTACCAATGTAACTTTTCTAAGTTATATGTACTTTCTAAGTATATCTTGGACACAAATGACTGAAGGTGAAGGAAAACATTTTGAGGAAACCTGGACTTTAAGTCTGAAATCGCCAACCCGCATTGAGCAAGCGTGGTGATTACGCTCAATCCTTCTCTGTATGAGAGGAGACCTGTGCCCAGCAGTGGGACAATAAAAAGGTTGATAATGATGATGATGATGATTACGCACAAATGTCTTCTAAGTTGCAATAAGCAGCCCGTCTGAAAACTCATCAAAATCCGTGGCGTAGTTTTAAAGCTTGAATCATACAAAGGGACACAGGGAAAGAGTAAGTGTATGTGTTTTATAATATGTAGTGACTAGTGAAGTATTAAGGCTCAAGGTTGTTTGGGAATATTTAACAGTTTCGGGTAGCTTGACCTGCTCCGTACTTATACATGTCGTTTAAAAAAATCTACAGGACTTCATAGATTTGAGATATTGGATGTGTTGGTTAAATAAAAAGAAAAGTAGCTTTTTCTTAATAATGGGTATTTTTTTTAAATCACATTCGCAGTATACATGAGTGCTCTAACATAATTATTTATAGCAAATATACAATTTTTTCATTATTTCTTTATTATGTCTAAAAAATAATGTAGAAAATGTTATACAAACGTGTATTGGTTCCGCTTAGAGTTTATTCGTGCCGCGACGCAAATTTCACGTTTTCTAGTTTTTTTTTTTTTTCCAGAATAAAAATATCGTTATGATGTGAGCAGATTATTGCAGAATAGTATTTGAATAGTGACATATCAATATTTATTTCACAAAACTATATCTATTGCTTAATACACTGTATTTTTTCAGTCCGTTTTATCAACGTATTTACTTTACACAATTATTTTAAAAACACTATATATCATCGAGCGCAATCGTTTGCGAACAGTTCGTTCCGGGTCTGCTGAAACGAATACACGAATACTCTTAATGGATACTCATATAGGAGTATGCATTAAGACTGGGTGCAGATACAAACATTTGAACTTACATACACAAACAGCTAAACCCAGAACTATTAACCAGTAGGGAATACAAATAGTTGTTCCGTGTAGGAATCGAAGCCATGACACGCAGCACAGTTGCGATGCATATTAAATGAGTGTAACATACATGAATATTTGATAGAATATGTATGCAAGATGTTGCATGAGTGTACTGTGTGTGTGTGAGATTACAGCAAAATATTCTAATTGGAGTGTTTAACCAAACACTGCGCGTTAATTCCGGGATATGTTGCATAACGGGCCTGTCCAATGAATTTGTAACAAGTCTCCATTTAATTTACGAGTTTACATAAACCAAATCAACTACATAAATCACAATTCGAATGTTTACACGATGCTGAATCAAATAAATAAATCCAATGTATTTACAACCCAACATTAACCATTTTATCCGCATACATTGAAAAATTCCCTCGTTCATTTTTCGCGATCCCCTTGCCGTGCCAGTTTTAATTTTAATTGAGCAAGGTCGCCCAAGGTCGCATGTCGAACGTTTGCTTTTCCAGGCACATTAAAACTTATGCAAATAAATATGGATAGGCACATAAGACTTTCAAGGACCGTAGATTTATGTACATAGGTACTACATACTAAAACTAGACTCATCTCTCGGTCATGATCACATCTTTAGAAAGTAAATGTTTAGACAAATTTGTTTTCAATTCTATCTTAAAAATGTTTATACTAGCCTCAAACTAAGTGAAGTTTAATAAGAAAACTCGGAATATAAAATATTCAAAATAAGGTAAATCATAACATAGTTTGGTTGATACGGTGCCATAGTGCCTAAATCTGACTAGCATAAGACGGTATTTTTAATCCACTAATTTTCATACTTCAGTCTGAAAGCGGACTGCTTATTAAAATATGAGCTTTTTAAAGGCAAATACTCAAACATTTTTGTGACATTTTTTGATGAGTGGAAAGTACCAACTGGATAGTAGATATCTGGCACAAGATTAAAAAAGTTTCTGGCAAAGGCGCGTATTTTTTAGGACTTATTCTGATCTCTGTTTGTAGACTTCCTGTTCAGCCAGATGTTTGTGGTTTCAATGACGATGGAAGCGTAATTCACAGACTAGGTAATGTATGCTTTTTTTTTGTTGTTAGTAACTGTTACATGATAATTTTTGAAGAGTAAGTTTTCATAAAAAAATATCCTCCTCCAAAATCCACGCGCTTTTTGCGCAATGCCAATGACGGCGAATCGACGCCTCTAGAACATTGTAGAAGCTTTCTTTGAAAACATACGACATTTTCTTACAAGTGTCATCTGAAGTGTTTTCTATTTACTGTACCACATTATTTACTTTAATAATGACCATTGATTGACTCTTCGAACTTTCTGTTTCGATGCCACATCTCGACTAGCAACTTATGACTCAATTCACAGCACCTACCGTGAAAATAATAGGTCTTTTTTATAGACTGTACTAAATGTTGGAGTAAATCCAGTTCACAAACTGTTTTACACGCTCGTAAACTTATAATTAAATACACAACGACTTTATTACGTCATAATTGTATCATCATGTCTGTGAATTATTTCTGTAGACACTTGATAATTAAATCAGTATCGTTATTTACTTTTGGTCAATAAATTGAGATGTAAGTTCAAACAATTGTAGGAAAAGAAGGAAAACCTTCGTTTCATGTATAAATAACTGCATTGCACTTCACAAGTAATTCAAGTGTAACAAACAAGAACAAAACGGTGTCCTCTCATTTATGTATTCTGTCTATCACAAATACTTAACAAACCGCTCTTGTCATTAGATGGAGAATAATGCAAATTCTTCAACAAATTGTACTCTCGTACATGCACAAGCATTAAACTTGATTTCTCAAAACTTTTCCAATTAAACAACCAGAAAAGTTTGACCTGGAAACCCAAATGATTTGGCTGTACTATATAGGTACGTCTAACATGAGTGATTGATTCGAACCTTTCCTAATTTGTTGACTGTACATATTTATGTTGTCAGATTTTATGCTGACGTGTCGTTCTTTCATCAAGTTAACGAGCCGAATTTATTTACTATGGATTAAGGAATAAATATCAATTAAAATGGAATCAAAATATTATGAGAAAAGCTATGTAGCTGCTATCTATAAATAAAACACATGGTCACATTCAATGTAATCTAAGAAAAGAAAATGTAGGAACTGTAAACTATGAATTTAATTTCAGTTGAAACTTGAACTAGATGTGAAGAGCACACTTGATCCCGCAGTTATATTTTTAGCAAAACTTTAGATTTGATAGTTGCAATGTCATTTTTTTTTTATTGCATAGCTTCTATGGCGGGCCTTGAGCGTGGAAACCGAATCCAGAAATGCCATAACGAAAATAACCTAACACCCCCCACTCCGATCTGCACAGCGTTGCGGTGTTGAAAGCCATGCATCGTCTAACGTCGTTTCAGTACGGCAGTCTTCGGAACGGTGTGTTTGTGTGCGTGCGACTACATCTTTTGATAAAAATTTATAGATTATCAAAAAGAGCATGCATATTGCAGGGCGCGAACTCAGTTCTACACATTTAACAATATAATGATTGTCGCGATGTGCTAAACTTACGATTAATTTTCACTCTGAAATAGGTCCAATTTTATGATATTTCGACATGGGTGTCGTGACAGGGGTTTTCGGGGGCGATGATCACGAAAATGGCGTCATTTTTTAAATAAAAAATAACCGACATAAAATTTCATGATATTTTGACTTGGGTGTCGTGAAATGGGTTTACGGGGGTGCTGATCACCAAAATGACATTATTTTTGAAAACCAAGATGGCCGACATGATATTGCATGACATTTTGACATAGCTGTTTTGGAAAGAGTTTTCGGGCTATTGCATAACCTCTAAGTATAATAATAAGTTGATAAAAAATGCTATGCATTAACTTTACCGCGGCAGTCCCCGAGTGCCACTCGTCTTTGTTTTAAAATTTTATTTTAGGTTTAAAGAACTTTATTTCTCAAAAAGAACATAATACAGTTCACTTATATGAGATTTAACATTTAATGCACAAATTATTTCGTCTAGTGACGCAGCATGCGGATACACAATAGGTAAAACGATAAGAAAGCAAAAACCAAAGTGTGGGTAGTTACATAGTACATTTACAAACAAATTAATACGGCTGGCCAATTAGAAACCGAGGTACCCTCTTATTTACTGATTATTTACTTTTGAGCAAATTATTGTGTAGATGTGCTTATGTATGCAGCAAACTATAGTCTCAGAGACCGGTGATCGTTTATGCGTTTCATTTTATAATTTTGGCTATAATGTGTGTGTTAGTTTTATGTTGTAATTATTACTTAGGTGTAGTTATTATTAAATATATTTAAATAAGTACATGTTTTTTATGCTTCATTTTCTTGATTTACAAGTAGTAATCGTATTTAATACTTTATTAGTTTACCAAGTATTTCATAGTATGTTGCTAGGGTATTTATGTACAACTTACGTTCAGCGTAATATATTCCTTTAGTTTTCTTTTATAAATATTCATGCTTCTACACTCCTTGATTTCATTTGGCAATTTGTTATATAACTGGACCCCTTCGTATAAAAAGTTCTTTTTCCCATATTTTACTGTTCTACGAAAACGCAGAACTACTTCGTTTCTATTTCTTAGGCTGTGTGTGTATGTCTTTTTTGTAAGTTGAATGTTCGTTTGTGTGGTGTTATCTAAAAAGTTTTTTACTAATATGCAAGTATTGTAATTGTATAGTTGACGGAGATTGAAAATTTTAGTTTTTTTCATACAGCTGTTTAGTAGGTGTGAGGAAGTCATAACAATATAACCATTTAATAATTTTGCTTTGGGTCCTCTGTATGTAATTTAGGTTAGTCTTGGATGCCGATCCCCAAATCTCAATCAGGTATTCTAAATTAGGTTTTACTAATGAATTGTAGATAGTGCGTTTTATCTTAAGCGGCAAACAGTTTCCCATTTTGCAAAGAGCTCCAGAAAGTGACACAAGTTTGGATTTTACGTGCTCGATATGGGATTTCCACGACAGTTTGTCATCCAATAGTAGACCAAGATACTTTTCGGACTTTTGCATACTTAGGTTATTAATGATTAAAGAGGCGTGGGGTGGAATCTTTTTATTTTTGGCTGCAAATATCATATATGATGTTTTCGAGGTATTAATGGTCAGTAAGTTATATAGAAACCATTCATTTATCACGTTAAGATCGTTTTGAGCTTCACTAATAATATCATGTACAGATTGACCGAAGTAGAATAGGCTAGTATCGTCTGCGTAAAGTGTTAGATATCCTGTTAACCCTATCTGATTAATGTTGTTTACATATATTAAAAATAACAGAGGTCCTAGAACAGATCCTTGCGGAACTCCGCATGTTATTTTTTGAGGAAAACTCCTGTAGTCACCAATTTTTACAATTTGGTATCTGTTTGATAAATAGGATTCGAATAACTTGTAAGCTATTTCAGTGATACCCAAGTTAATTAGTTTTTGTAATAGTTTTGCATGAGAAACAGTATCAAAAGCTTTTTTCAAATCAATGAAGATTCCTAAGCCTATATTTGTTTTATCTAGATTTGTTTTTATATTAGTTACTAGGTCAATGGTTGCAGACAGGGTGCTTGATTTTGATCTAAAACCATATTGTTGGTCTATCAGGAAGTTTTTTTCGTTTAAATATTCACTTAAGCGGTTATATATAATTTTCTCAAAGATTTTGTATATCACTGGAAGCACAGAAATGGGCCTATAATTGCTTGGGTCCGTCCTCACACCCGACTTAAAGATAGGAGAAAGTCTTGCCAATTTCAGGCTATCGGGAAACGTGCCATGGTCAAGACATTTATTAACGCAACTAACTTAGGACAAAATTATAACTTCCTTTATGCATTTGAATGCCTTTGAGCTAATTCCATCCGAGCCTGTGCTAGTATCAACAACCATGTTATCGATAAGTTTGGAAATTTCTTCGATTGTACAGTGTCTAAATTGAGTGAGCTTTTCTGTGTGTTCATGTCCGTCTTTATACATTAGTGTGTTACCTGAATTTAAGTGGTATCCTGACGGTATCCCATTGGCCAACTCTGTACCAATAGTGACATACGTTTAGCACATCACAGACATTTTCACCCTCTGTTACACTTTGTGAATTTACTGTTAGCTTTGAAGGTAAATTATTTGGTTTAGTCTTATTTATGGCTAGAGAATTAATAGTCTTCCACATCTTCTTCGGATTATTGTTACATTTTTCGAATTTATTGTAGTAGTAACTATTTTTATCATTGTTTATTTTCTTTCTTACTTTATTTCGTTCCGCTAAAAACGTTCTCTTCAAAACAATATTATCTTTCTCGCCTTTTAATTGATGCCACAAGGCATTTCTGTTATCGATCATCTCAATAACTGCTTTGTTAATCCAGTCGTCTTTCGGTAAGTTAAGTATTTTAGATTTTTGGTTCTTGTTTTGTAAAATGTGTGAGGTAATGAAGGCTTCCAGGCAATTGTAATCATCTCCCAAGCCTATGTATGACGCTTTGCTAATACTTTTGTATAAATTTTCATAGTCGATGGCCTCATATTGGATTTTTTGTTTAATTTTTGGCTTATATTTAGACATTTCCAGATAGATCTGTTTATGGTCGGACATAGCAGACTCCAGGATAACAAAATAGAAGGGCTGTTTTTGTAAGTCAGTTGCAACATGATCTAAGATGGTGCTTGTTGTTTGAGTTTGCCTCGTGGAATATTCCTTATCTATTTTATTCAAAACATCGTAACCGCATTCTTCGAGTTCAGATAGGTATTGCTTGACCCATGTGTTTGGATTCAGTAGGTCTAAGTTAAAATCACCAAACACGATCGATCTTTTTCTGGCTTCCAACTGTAATGTATATATTTCGAGAAACTCTTTAATGTTCGAATCACCTGGTTTGTAGTTACCTCCAATATGCAGTGCATATTTGGGAAGATATATCCATAGGAAGTGGTTTCTATCTCTGTAGGTGTCCTCTGTTACTTCAAAGGGAATGCCTTCATAGATGTAAATAGATACACCCCCTCCCTTGCTATCATGTCTATAGTTGTAAATGTGTTTGTAGTTAGGTAGATTGTATAATTTTGCATCTTGTTCGGATGTTATCCATGTCTCGGTTAGGATAATGATATGTACTGTAGAAGGAATTGCTTTTAGGATGCAGAGTAGTTCTTCAAGTTTACCTGGAGTGCGGATACTTCTTACATTAGCATAGAAAGTTTTGAGAAATGACGACTTTGAGGGCAAATCTTTATACTTGTGAATTATTTGATATGCAGTATGTCCCGGACTGGCATTATTGGAACAACTGTTTTTAGCCTCGGTTAGTTTTTTGAATTGTAGTTGCTTTTAATTATAGTAGGTACTCCTTTGAAATATTTAATAGTTAAATTTGTTTCCCCTTTTTTTCACGGTCTTTGAGCTCAGTTTGAAGACGCTGTATGTAAGTCTTTTGTGCCGGTGTTTGGTCCGAATATATTTTTATAGATTTTGGTAGCTTTGCTCAATTTTTCAGTAAATATTTTGGTATATCAGGAGAATCAAACACAATTTTTATATGACGTGGTTTATCTGCATTATATTTGCCCAATCTTGTAGACATTATTGGCTTAGGACACTCCTGATAGGCTTGTGCTAGGATCTTGTAAACTTCTTCAGAGTCGCAATTGTTGTCTATGAAGCGATTGACATCTTGGTCATTCAGCCCTACTAATATTATATTGTTCTCTCTTTTAATTCTATCTTGCATTTCGACAAAAAACTCATGCTGTCCTTTTAAATTTAATTCAGATTTTCGCTTCTCACTTTTAAGTTGATTTATTTCATCCTCGATTGCTATAATTTTGTGTTGAGTAATTTTATGTTCAATTGTTATATTTTCCACGGTTTTATGTAATTTCTTATATTCTTCTGTTAGTTTATCAGTTGTTAATTTAAGATCTTGAATATCTTGCCTAATTTCGTTCCGCATTTGTGTTATATTTTCATTTTGTTCATTCATCGCTTTCTTTATACAAACAATCATTTCACTTCGAAATTGGGCTAAATCTCTTTTGAAATCATATTCCAGAGTGTGTGGTCTTCTCTTTCTTGAGTCTTTGTTAACCCGATATTCGTCGTCCTCAAAATTTGATAAGTTGGAGTTAGATCCACCACTCACACTCCCGCCAAATGATTGCATCTTTGTTGGGGTTTGCAGTAAATTCATACTGCCTAGCTCTCGAACTAAACTCGCAAAACCGGTTACGGCCTCTTATCTTTAAAATCGCAGGTATACTGTTTGTGAGATTTTTATTGTTTTTTTGCACTTTATTTATAGCAGCGCAGAGGTGAGTTTCGTATAGATTTGGTTTTAATATTTTATACTTTGATTTTTTATTAGCAAGCTTTAAACACACGTCTGCACACTCCGACGACTTGACGAACACTTATGAATCATAAATTAGTGCTTGACCGCAATATCCGCCTGATGGTAAACAGTGATGCAATCGTTGATGGTAAAGCGCGCTAGTTTATTGAGAGCCTATTCACTCTAGTCTTAAAGACACTTAAATTATAGACCGACGGAAACACCGCCGCTGCTAAAATGTTCCAATCCCTCGATGTATAAAACAGGAGGCGAAACGCTTCGTCCGGATCGTAGAGGTGTTAACAACGTAAGGGTGGAAACTCGCCGTACAATACATACATACGTATACGGAATTTCCTCGCACAGTCATCAATTAATCAATAATTGATTAATTCATCAATTATTTTATAATCCAATTCATAACTGCTATATTTTAAATCAAATTCATAATTTTATCAATATTGCACGTCAATACATTTTGTGCAACACGTGCAATATTGATCCGACAGTAACAATTAAACACCGTGTTTTATAATAGGCACTAACTGTCAAAATGAAAGATTTGTGTGATAAAGTTTTTAATTTATTTTAAGCTTCTGAATATCTAAAATAAGTCTAAAAATTCCAGTTGTGTTAAGTAATTGAAACGAACTACCTTTGTTTAAAAACAGGCTTCTTAACACTTTTGCACGAAACTACATCTTGTAGATATTTAAATATTCAATTCTTACTTTTAAAATCTCGTGAATGTGCCTTATCCCACTGAGAAAGTAAATGTCATAAATTAAATCGAGAAACCAATTGCGAAGGTGCAGTTAGGGTAGTGTTCTATTCTATGTACGTGGCCTTCTAATCGTGTAAAATAGGAGCCTATTAGCCCTAATTGTGTTCTCTCAAAACGGTCCTATGTGATTCGTTTTGTTGAAAGGCGTGTTAGGTCATTTCTTTTAATAAATTCGCTGGCTCACTTTATACAAATTATAGAGTGAGATCTTATTGACTGTACAATCAGGAAAAATAATATGTTTTTGCTGATATAACAGAAATGTGAAAAAGAAAGAAAATACGTGTGTTTATGGTAAACATGACGCAAATATAAAGAAATAGTTAGGGAAAACATGTGCCACGTCCATGTAAAGTCCATATAAACTGAGTTTCGCTCATCATTATGCTACCATATGCATGGCTGGTTTTCAGCGACAGCTGGAGCCGATATAATGACGACGTTAATTCCAGCAAAGAATTTTCAGGACGCTCTATCTACCGGTAAAAAATAAACATGCCAAGAGAATATCATCCCCAATAAGAGAGATCCATTAATTTTAAAATATGCGAAATTTATTATAGTAATGGATTAGCGGGTTCCAAACAAAAAATATTACGTACAGTTGGTCGAACCGGTAAAGTTTACTTAAAACCAAATTCTGACGCATGTTTTCAAAGTTTTACATGATGTTGTTTGAAATTGCATCTCCAGTACCTATTAATGGAATCGCTAATGAAATGTTTCCGATAGAGTTTGAAGGAAATTCCTATGATCAATGTTTATGTGAATCGACATCGGTTGTTATTGAGTGATTACTGTTAACAAATGCAGAGTTTTCTGGCATTCCATCCATCATGAATTTCATAGTTTTTTTAGCCAGATCTGATCGGGAATGAAAATTCCTGTAACTCCTAAGAATACTTTTACATGTTTGATAGAAAGAAAAAGTAATAATTGCTTCTGCCCGCGGCTTCGCCTGCCTGAATCTAGGATATTACCACACGGACCGTGCTAACGGACCTAATAGAGTTTAGGTATATCCTTCCGAAGGCGGTGATTTTTCCATAGTTTCGTTGCTTTACTGTGTTGTCGTAGAACCGTGTGATCCAGTGATCCTGTGGAAATGGACTCGACTTACGAGTTTACGTCGTAAGTTCAAATTCTGTCAGGCGCTTTACTTTGTTTAAATTATTTCATCACCGCTGCACTCGGATCGTCAAAAAAACATCGTGACGAAACCGGCAAAGCCATGATCGGGAGCGAGAGCGCATGGGACGGGGCCGTCTCCTTCTGCGAAGCAGTAATGCAAGCAAAGGAGATGGCCGAGACGGAGAGACAGGCACAGAGTTCCATCCCTTCCGGTGCCGAAGCGGGGTCGCCGTCGCAGCGCCGAGGCCGACCTACTGCCTCCATGATAATGGCCGACGGGCGACGGACTCGGGGAATCCCACGTTCGTAACATGGCCGAGTTGACGTTGTGACGCATTCGCTCACGCCACTCAGATGAGGAGAGTAGCCGCTGAGGGCTGCTCGTGCGAGAAGAGACCCTTCGAACTCGCGACGACGGGTCTGTTACCGTAGAATTGGGAAGACCCGGTACCCCGGAAAGGCAAATGAAGAATACTTAGGTGTTTTTTTAGCCGGTAACAGTCCGGCACCCCCCCCCCCCCCCCCCCAGTTTCCCCGAGCGGAGTATATTCTATGAGGAATTTTCCACATTCGGAAAAAGCTCCTAGAGGAAAGAAAAAACTTCGAAGTCATGTGATATCTTCCAACCCGCACTGGGCCAGCGTGGTAGATTAAGGATCACACCCTCTTATCGAGAGGAGGTCTGTGTCCCAATAGTGGGAACAATATACGCTGATTATGTATTATGTATGACCACCCAGATGGGTCAGATGACCTCCACAACACAGTTACTGGACAAAACGGGAAGGTAGGCGCAGGGGATCCTCGCGCGGAACAAATATTTGTATGACCTACAGTTGTTCCGGGTCTGGCTGTTTGTTTATGTATGTAAGTTTATATGTTTGTAAACGCACCTACGATACAGGAGAAATTACAAGTGTGGGGCAACATATAAAAAAATGCGATACCCCTTGATAGGACTGATTGTGAAACTTTCGGGCTCCTGACTAGCCGTAGCGAATCTCATTCGAAGAAGACGGTCACCTATCCACGGACTAACCGCGATAATTGTAGCATAACCTAATCGATCAACTTGTATGGCTGTTATTACATAGCCACAGCCCCTCATTCTGTATTAAGGTATTATTACGAAATATAAAACTTTCTCTTCCTCCTCGCAATTCCTCAAGACAAACGTGAGCACGTATTACTAAAAACCAATAAAATGACTGTGGTGTAAGCACGTGCCACCGTGTATAGTCGTATTCAGTACACTATACTTGGGCCAAATTCGATAAAGAATAGAGGTAAACAAATCGTTGCTAGGCAACGACTTACTTACACCTAAAAGGAAGATGTTAACAACCTTTTCTAGATAGATTTCCATACAATTAATAATCCTACTTCCTACTAATGTAAACAGTTTATATATATTTAGATCTTTATTATTTACATTAAACCCTTAACCGATTTTAGTGAAATATGACATACATGTAAGCTAATTTCCTAATAGGTTAAATTTTGATATACTTAATATTATAAACACGAAAGTAACTCTGTCTGTCTGTCTGTCTGTTACGCTTTCCCGCTTAAACCTCTCAACCAATTTTGATAAAATTTGGCACAGACAATCTTTAGACCTTGAGAAAGGATATAGGCTACCTTTTATTGAAAAAAAAAAATGATATTCCCGAGGGAAATCTAAGAAGCGCGATATAACCGAATTCCACGCGGACGACGCCACGGGCGGAGAGCTAGTATATATTATACTTAGTCCTTACTTAAAAGTTTTATGTTGTATGTGTTATGCAGTTGATTTGAAAAGTAGTTAAAATATACAAAATTATGTTGGCAAATGCCTCAACTTTATTCATTGGCTGAATTCCACAAATTGTATTTAATACTTGGATTTTGTTACTTATTTACTTTTTGCCATGTTTTTTTTGGGGGGCTATCACGTAAAATTTATGTCGGCTTTTTAATGGTTTTTCGAAATAGCAAGTTAATATGCATGTTATTTTAGTGATTCTATTGAAATATACTACAATAAGAATTGTTAATAAATAGTTAACATGTAAAAGTCGATAATCATGTAAATTATAGGAGATTTCTTTAATGTGAGTTGTGATAACCCTACATTGATTTGTTTACCTCTGTTCAGGAGGGTTCTGTTGAGCTTGGCACAAGTATAGATACTGACAGCGCCCCGTGGAGACACAAGAAACTGTGCTAGCTCTCTTTAATAATTTATCCCGAAATGTCTAACACTGGATGGCATTTCAAATCTTTTTTAATAGCTAAAACGAAGGTAGGGAATTGACGCATAAATAATTTAATAAATTGATGGGTTTGATTTAATTTAAAGTTTATTTTCTTCCTTTCAGACCGTTTACGCGTAAATAAAAACTTGTTTACAAAATTTTGCCTGAGTGAGTATTAATTTATAGGGCAACGTCAGCGACGGCGGAGCGATCCGGTCGTCAACATTTTGGTGTGATGGTAACAGCTTTATTTCGTAGGTGGGGTTTTGAATTAAAGCACGAAGTGTAAATATACCCTTAATTTTATGGGGTTAAAACTAAATAAACTGACAATAACAATTTAAATAGGCAAACCGACAGTTTCCCTCCGGAGAAGTGCCTTGGTCCGCACCTCAAAGCGAAGTCACCGTTCGACATGCCTTGGCACATTACATGCCGCCATTACAAAATAACGTCACAGGGATTGCCCCTCTACTACATAAATGAAATGAGCAACTTTTAATAAAATTATATCGTTTTCCAACGACATATATATATACTATATTTGTTGCTAGTAGTCTTGTCAAGGTAAATGATAAATGGGTCCACCCTATTGAATTTAGAGTGACATATTTTTATTTTCCTATTTTCTTCCAGTAAACCGTCTCAATTTGAACCCTATATCACGACAATTTTGTCCGCTGTCTTGGATCGTCCGCCATATTAAATTAAGTGTGACGTCATTTTGATTTTCGTATTTTTCTCTGCAGCCCTTTCAATTGATACCCATATCATGCGTCATATTGGATTGACACTGTATAATAGTTTATGAAAAACGTGCACAACCGTGACACTTATTTAACCATGCGTAGTCATCCAAACTAAACTCATGCATATGTAATTCCTCGGTGGTAGGCCATAACATCGGCTGCCGGCAGAAGTTACCACCCACCAGACAAAGTCTTGCCGCCAAGCGATTCCGTCGTGTTCCAGCATGATGTCTGGTGAAGCCGCCCGGAAGAAGGGTGCCACACAGACCCTTCTTTCCATGAGTTTTCATTACGAAGACTCGATTATTGATATCGACCGCGTTTGACTCATAGATTGGCCCGCTTCAAGGTTGTAAGAACTCTCAAACATTGAAAGCGTCAAGCACGGCCGTTGCGTATGATCGAGTCTCGTAATGAAAACTTATGGTAGTTGTGTTGCGATGTGTGCCGGGTACGATACGCCAAATATTGTTGTGTCGGGTCAGTTTACAAATTTTATAAATTTGTCATTCCAACACGATTCCGTTTTCATTTTATTATCGTTGTGTTAAAAGCTCGTAATCTGCTAAATTCATAATGATCTATCAATTATCTCTGTCGCCTCGTAATAAAATGGTGATAGAACATTGCCGTATTGCTATTATTATAAAACCCTTTAGTAGAAATGTTTTTCTAAAAACTACCACTTAAGTTGAACATTTATTAATATGGAGTAGAGTATCAATGATTGACTACTGGGAAGTCGTAATGACGCAATTTTGTTAGTAGGTTGATTACGAAACTTGTGAAAATCCATGATTGTAAGATTACTGATCAACCATTCCGGTCTTATTGTAATAGCTGACTAGGGCACCAGATCAATATCCCTCTGACGCAGCATCGTTGTTCGTTTTGTTGGGATAATAAACATTGCATCACCTCGCTCAACTGCCGTCTTTCATCCTATTCACTCAGTTTTTTTTTTGAGTGAATAGGCTGAACATCAAGCACTAGTTTATAATTACAAAAAAAAAAATCTCCATCAGCTGGTGTGACGAATCAAACTACTTAATTGTTTATGGTTCCCACTGGATATTTAAAAGCCAACACTAGAGTGTCTAGAGGACATCTATGATGAACAATTTTGATTCAGTACATACGTTTATTGGTAGATAGCTAGTTGGTACGAATTCGAATCCAAATATGATGTAGATAATACTATTCTACTCCATAATATAAATTAGGTACTTTGGTTATCTTGTGTTCGACCAGTGTATTCTTCCGCTAGCGCTTGTACATGCAATGATCAAATACACTGCTAAACTCAAGGCGGCAGTATCGCGCCTAAACATGTACGAATTAACAAACAAATATTGCAAATAAAATAAAAGCTTACAATGGATGCGGGATGTGTGGGATTAAAGTAAACGTACAATATTCTAAATCTTTGAAACACGTACCTAACCTGTTAACGACGGGACCTCGTCAGTTAATACTGTTGCTTATTCTTACATAATTGAGTATGCTTAATTAACATAATGGCTCCGCTTCCCTTGTTCACAAACTAAATTAAATTTAAGTTCAGTGCATCTTTTTCTTTATATTTCATTAAGAAAAGGACAGAAGATAAAATTTCGGTTTAGATCTGTCAAATTAGTGCGCTCCTGACGTGAACTGGCGTATTTTTATTCGCCATGTTTATAAACGCGTCTAAACTGTCTATGGAGTGTCTTAATTTGACAGGATTAAATTAAAATGTTATATTCTATCCTTTTCTTGTTACGATTTAAAGTAAAAAATGCACTTAACTTAGTTTAGTTTGTGAACAAAATCGGAGCCAATAACTAACTAAATAATAATAAGTATGGAGCTTGAAATAAATATTGATAAATAAATCACTGGCATTATCTAAACGCGACGCTGAGACGTTTCCATTTAAAATTCTACCTAATTACGTCTTTATTTGATTTAATTTTACATAAAAATTACATTAAGATAAGAAAAAATATCTTTACTTTTCTAATATCACAAATCTATTGATTTCTATTGACGTACACGGACCGCTCGAGCGGTCGGCGTCTACTGCTCGAGCGGGCAGTTGTTGACTGCTCGACCTGTCGCTGCCAACCACTCGAGCAGTTGATTTGCTACTGCAGTCGAGTTACGGATTCTGAAATGGAAGCACTGCTTTGTCGTCGTCTCCACTTGAGTAATTCTGATCCAGCAATGTGACGAGACGACAGCAGCGACGTCAAAAGAGATGTGTTCATCCAATTTTGGAATTAAGAGAACAACATGGAAAATTCCACCATTTGTTTATGGAGCTAAGAAGTTGTGAAGAACAATTTTTCAGCTATTTTAGGAATTCAAAGTTTTCGTTTGATGAATTGAATAATATACTTAAGTCATCAAAGTTCTCAATTGACAGACTCCGTAGCGTAACGGTAGCGAACGCGGCCGCTGCGCAAGGAGGCCCGGGTTCGATCCCCGCACAGTGTAAATAATTGTATGCACGAATATTTGCACTGGTCTAGTCGTGCCTGGGAAAGTACGTTCAGCCGTTGGTTGCCCTACGAAGAACTATGGCAGTCGTTACGGGTTGTTGGAACCCTCAAAAATCCAAGAATTGATCTAACTGCAATGCTTCGATATCAGTTGTGGAGGTCAGACGGCAGTCGCTTCACAGAAAATATCGAAGTTTAGCCAAAATCAGGAGTTAGACTGGTAAAGCGGACCCCAGACTCCAAAGCTGATGATGATGATGATCAAAGTTCTCAATTACTTGGCCACAAATTGTTGCTTTATTTCATAGGTGTGTTCCTTCAGTTTACAGTTCCAAATAAGTTCTTATGATTTATTTACACTAAGAAGCGCATCGCACGACCGCACACGCCCTCCATTTTCTAAGATAAGTCGAAAAATGAGACGAAACTGAGAGACAGAGACGCCGCGAGGCCACAAAAAAAAAGGGGGGAGGTCGGAGAGCTGTCGTCTGCTCTAACGCAGTGTTGATGAACTAATTCGTAGACACTATAGATGCTTATTATGTAAACAAAAGTGACAGGATTACAACATCATCAACATATACAAAGTGAATTAAATACGTATTATCGACGCTAACATTAATATAAGTGGGTAATATTAGTACCTTTACCCGGAGTCGTAATCAAATGGAGTATCGGAAGGTCGTCTCTGCCAGCGTGTCGACGCTTGCTATAGTTACGCAGGCTTCAATCAAATTGGCAAGCTAAAATTTGCAACCGCTATTTGTAAAAATTCTTATTTTTGGCGACAGGACGTGGTGTTCCTTTGCTTACGCGAACAAGTAACATAATAGCAATGAACAAAATTGCACAATATATGTGTGAAGTTTAATAGTTGTCAGGTTATATTATAGCCCATTATTATTAGGTTATGGCCCGTAGATACAAACAACTTTATTTATATCTACAGGCCAGCGTTTCAGTTAAATAATCTATTTATTGATGTAAATGTTTTTATTTTGATATCTAAATATATTAAAATGCCGGTTCAGCTTACGGGACAGATCTATAAGACCATCATTAGACCTGTTCTTCTGTATGGCAGTGAGGCGTGGCTTGTGCTTGAACAAGCAGGAGCTGTATGTCACGGAGATGAATATGCTGCGGTGGATGTGTGGAGTTACGCGGAAAGACCGCACCAGGAACTCCCGCATCCGTGGCAGTCTTCGTGTCAATGAATAGCAAGAGGGTCGTCTACCGTCCTGCGCCTCTCGCATCCAGCGGTTCCCACGAGCTTTACCAGGTTGTCGGTCCAGCTAGTCGGGGGCCTACCCACGTTGCGTCTTCTAGTGCGTGAACGCCACTCGAGAACCAGTCGACCCCATCGGGCATCGGAGACTCTATTCTCGAAGTTTTTGATACTTGAGACAAACTATCCAGTAAGGTAGGTCCAACTTCGAGAAAGAGGTCAATCGTCAAATCCAACTCGACTGGGCTGCTTTAGAGAAGCTACTTAAAATTTTTTCGTCCAAAATACAGCAGTGTCTCAAGAAGACTTTTGGTCTTTGAAAATTCAAAACGAATTTTACCTTTGACCAGTGTGCGTTGCCAGTGAGGACAAATGGGATTGAGACGTGGTAACTAACAATGGCCTTATAAGAAAGCTCAAGGTCACTCAAAGGGCATGGAGAGGGCTATGCTTGGAATTTCACTGTGTGACCGGTCTTGTGCTGCCCGAATCCATCGGCTACCCGCGACCTTCACCTTCACCAGGTCATTGGTCCGCCTTGTTGTGGTCCTCCCTACGCTACATCTTCCGGTACGTGGCCGCCACTTTTTACTTACCTTACTGCCCCATCGGCCCTCGGTTCTACGAACAATGTGCCCCGCGAACTGCCACTTAATTTTAGCGACTCTAAGAGCTATGTCGGTTACTTTGGTTCTTCTTTGATCTCCTCATTTCTGATTCTATCGCGCAGCGAAACTCCGAGCATAGCTCTTTCCATCGCCCTTCTTGTGACTTTGGGCCTTCGTATGAGGCCCATTGTGTGCGACCACGTTTCAGTTCCGTATGTCATCACTGGCAACATACACTGGTCAAAGGTCAAATACCCCGCTCCCCCCTTTCCCGCTCTGGGTGGAGCGGAAGGGCTATCACACTTTTATTGACTAAAACCCACCCGTGAACCTTCACTTGCTTGTGTGCTAGGGTCACGGTATCTCTTCCGAGCAACCCGCAGCTTATGTCATGGCTTAAGGTGAAACTTTCTAGCTACCTTTTCCCTGACATGACGTTAATTGCTGTTACCCATTCGTTAATAGCATTTTGGACGGACGAAGGACGTATCTGAACGAGGGATTAATGACCCTTTTCTACTTAATGGAATTTAATTTAAAGTCGATTTAATCGGGTGATATCCTGGGTCATTTTATTAGATCCTGTTTTACTCAAAAAACTACCTATGCTTACTGGAATGATTTCACATAGTTTAGATAATTTTTCATTAGTCAGACCTATGAAGAAGCATAGTTTTATGTTTTGTTTTTCTGTCATGTAATGGCGCGCACAGACACGGTTACAGATGTCAAACTTGTTTTTACACCCTTTTGCAGTCGGGGTTTAGAAACAGATAATCTAAGTGGTGACAGGTGGGGTAAGGCACGAAGGTGGCGTCCAAGGACTGAGCACAGTATTACTGTCAGTTGGAATCATTTCGAAGCATATTGCTAATCCATTGCTGTTCGAAAATGTGTCAGCTCAGCAAGGTAAACAACTCAATGAATGTCATTGAACTGTCAAAATGAAACCCATTGCTACTGATGTTGTGTGTTATGCAGTTACCGTGCAGGTCTGGACGAGGACCGAGTCGACAGCGCGTTGTATTTCACGCGGGCCTCAAAGATATGTGAGCACATCGTGACGGGGTCCACGAAGACCGATGCCTCCTGGGTCAGGGTTGCGTGTTGGTTAAAAAAGAAACCGTGGCCCTGGCCGTCGTACAGGCAAGTGAAGAAACACGGGTGGGTTTCAGTCAGTAAAAGTCTGACACGCCCTTCCACTCCACCCACGGGGGAAGTCATTTGATGATTTCCTAAACCAACAAAAAAAAGGTCTTAATGAGGATGATGATGAAATAGATAACATCATTTATTTTCAAGTTATAAGTAGTAGGATAAAGTCGCTACCAAGTCTAAATCTAATATCAAAATCGTATATATTATAATATTAATAAATAAGTAATTTAATGAAATTCGACTGAGAATCAGCACTTTTTGAACATCAATATTACATAAGACAGTCCCCCAAAACGGCCACCCTTCGCCACTTTCTAATGATTTCGCTGAGAAGAAAAAGTGGCGGAAAAACTCCCAAGCAACACAGCTGTGTGTTCATTTACTCGTAAAAAAAAAAATACATGACTTTATACAATACTATATAATATGAGAGTAAAACAATAATTGAAAATGGAAACGTAAGTAAGTAAAAACTTATGACCTAATTAAAAGCCTCAGCCTAATACATAAAGGGCGTGACAGCAAACATATTTATGCATTGTAAGTAATAAAATATAGTCAATTAGCGGACTCTGGGCTCCAACGCGAAAGCCGCGGATGCAACTGGGATTATGCGCTCAGATGATGATGATAATGACGAATAAAGCAGTCAATTATATGAACTCTATCATATAATCAAGTAGTCACACAACGGTACCCAGTACTTGATTATCTACACAAACAACTCCACGCACTCGAACCAAATTTATTACCAATATTTGAATTAAATATTATAGTCGATACAATATTCAAAAAGCTTTACTATACACCACTTGACATCCAGCAGCATTAGATTCATATGCTAAGTCAGACATTTTTATTGGTTTGTTTTTCACCTTCAGGGAAATAAAGTTCCAATTCAATCAGCGTTTGGAATAATAAAAAAGTTGTAAAACCAACGCAATTTGCAAATTAAGATACATCATTACTGATTACGCCCAAATTGTAAAAGTTTCATAGTGTTCCGTACGAGATCCCGACGAATATTCAGATATGTGGGTACTGTTGGCAACGGATGTCGGTTTTAACTGTTACTGTCTTTTATTACTAATTCAAATAGCATTAATTTGTTCTTATCGTTGCTTTAGTTTTAATTATTTTTACTTTTTATGGTACAGTAATTTTATTCTAAGAACCTAATGTATTACCCAGAGTCATGTAAAACAAGTGTAACGGTGGAGTTTCTCTCCCATTCTTTTGGAAGTCGGGGCGCTGAAATCAATTCTATTTTCTTTTTTTTTTTAATTTTAAGTAAAAAATTGCTTTTTATGTGCCTATGTGAAATTACCATTTTTAACTTTTTGACGTAACAAAGTCTTATAATTCGATGGAACCAGCTTGGCAGCGTCCGACATCTGTCTCTCTCCTTCTTGAGTGAGCGATGCGTCCGTGTGGACAGCTGCTAATATTTACATGTTTTCGTCACGTGTGAAGTGCAGTGAAAAGTGAATGTGGTGTCAATTGCTTATAGCAACGATAATTGCGGCGATAAAGGTATTGATTCTTTCGATATTAAATATATGTTCAGTGATATATTGTCGAATATTCGGGGTTTCATCATTAAAATAAATAGCATCGATCCGCTAGTGCAGCGATTGTAGGTTATGCTATAATTGACAAAACTATAAAAATAAGTTAACCAATCCATCAGTACTTTCTGATGGATGACGTTGTCACGTTCAACTATCGCCGGTGAACTGACTTTACAGACAACAGATTTTTTCATCAAGAATATAGTAGTAGATTATAGTTAGTAGATTGGTGGCAATACAATCGGTCCCAATGAGATGGGGGTTAAGCTTAACTCGTGAAATGCGGCTATATGACACGGAAAGCATGTGGGTATAAGGCCTAATGTTATTGTATGAACTAAATATAAGTTTTATGTTAAATTATATATAATGATAAGCAGTGAAGCAATCGTTGATGGTAAAGCGCCCTAGTTTATTATGAGCGTGTTCACTTTAGCCTTGATAATACTTAATAATCCTTAATTTAATCCGACGGGAAGACGGCTGCAGGAAAATTATTCCAGCCCTTCGATGAACGTATATCAAAGCAATTTGTGTATATATACCGCTTCGTATATCCATGCAAATTGCTTTACAGACAATATTAATTAACGTTTTGTTGATCACAGCTAAAACTGCGAACAGTTTACTTTATTAGATTCGTTCTTCTGAGAGTCCTTGAGCAGCTTTGGGTATCTCAACGCTTTTCTGTCAATCACCAGTCGTGCCTGATCGAAATACAGTTAGAAAAGTAGTTTTCGTTTCAAATAAGTTTTTGGTTTAACTTCGACAATGCTCAACCTGTTTTGTTGAGATTGTGCGTTATCATGTTTTTAAATTGTGACTATCTATTATCTTCTATTACAGGGTTGTACACAATGTGACCTTGTTGGTTTGTTTTACCATGTACTTTGTAGTAAATGTGTTGCAATAATGGTAAAATATTACGCATCAATATCTTACAACGTCAGACTTACTTGAATATCTTGAGTTCTGGGACTGGAACAATTTGCCAGCGGCGGTGTCTCCGCCGGACTACAATTTGAGTGTCTTCAAGGCTAGAGTGAATAGGCTCTTAATAGACTAGTGCGCTTTACCATCAACGATTGCATCACTACTTACCATCAGGTGGGATTGCGGCCAAACATTAGTTTATTTAAAAAAAAAATGCACAACAGCTTTAACCGACTCCCATTGCTGACTGTACCACACTGCTATAAACTTTTATGTATCAGAAACATGAATACAGGTACTTACAACAGCAGTGTAGCGAATGTGATCTCGAACGAGGATTACAGATACCTAATAATCTTTTCCCTATAGATCTGGGGTGCATTGAAAGAACCTACTCGAGTGAATATAATACTCATTCCGGGAAGTCGACTGTCATTAGTTACCCTCTTTGTATTGCCAATGTAACTGAATTGTTTTTGTGAAGGGTTTTGTTGGCTCAGAATCACTAGTCGCTTATTAAAGTGAAGAAAGAACTCTACGGCACAAATCCAGGGTCTTACCTTAGACGAAAATTTCGTATAGATTTCTTATTTATTCCTTTTGATATCGATTAAACTCAATTTCACAGATGAGACAAAGCTTCGCAGCGTCAATGTCATTTTCCAGACGAATACTACGTAACATATACAATGCTATTTTTTCTTTATATAAAACCTGAATATAGTTTTTCAGAATAAGCAATTGAATAGATTCCGATCATTGTTACACCATGTTATATTTTTTCCCAAATACATTTAGAAATTGCTATAGTGTAGTTGCCCCGGGCACAACGCAGTTAACGGTAGGTCATAGGGTGACAGTGGACACGTATTTCGGGTTTCGCAAATACAAAAGATAACGTTGTAAATCTTTTCATGACGAAATGCAAATTTTAGCATAGAAAATAAATATGAGATTGAATGTTTCTTTATTCCGCACAGACACAAACTTTACAAAACGATATTCAAATACTTAAAATGAATCTTCTGTCGATACTCCGACGACTGAGCGTGTGCTTATGATAATTTCTCCCTTTTACTATTTATTTTAGATACGATCATAGTAAAGAAATTTGGGCTTAAACATTTAAGGAACACAGTTCTTTGATAGTCGTTACCGATCGTTAAAACCCGAAAGTCGGACAACCAATGTTACTGGGTTAGCGAGTATAGGGTCGTATTTACCCAGTAACTGGGTTGTGGAGGTTAGATGGGCAGTTATATATAAAAGTATAAGTAAGATATATATAGCGGAAAAGCCTAATCAGATGATGATTTTAGATATATGAACAGGACAGTAAGGTAAAATTCCATAACTGCTTTCGGCTTTCGGGCTCACTCCAATGCACACGTAAGGCCACTCCGTCGCACTGGAACACTGGTATATCATGGTATTTGTTGGTAAGATTTGCGTAAATAAATAATTGAATTCAAGCGGTCAAGCGCAGTTTATAATTATTAAAAAAAAAAATATATAATTATAAACTGCGCTTGACCGCAATCCCGCCTGATGGTAAGCAGTGATGCGATCGTTGATGGTAAAGCGCGTTAGTTTATTAAGAGCCTATTCACTCAGAAAAACTGAGCGAATAGAAAGGAAGACGGCAGTTGAGCGAGGTGATGCAATGTTAAATCCAACAACACGACTAACGATGGTGCGCCAAAGGGAGATTGATCTGAAGACCCTCCACGACCAAACTCCCAACACAACAACATTAGGCGCATCATATCCGGCACACATCACGAGCACAAATTTTATTTGCAAATCTTACGTCTATATATAATTTGTATAAAGAGGCCTTTGAAAACGTTTAGTTTGAGTGTTTAGTTTGATATAACGTAAACTTTCAAAGAGACAACTAATTAATACTTTATCGGACATCCTTTTGAACCTGAAGGTCAAAGTTTTGAAAGTATTTTGGTAGAAATTAACTACAGCACAGAAAATAGACAACCCCATAAGTAACTTGATAATATTAAAAGTTCATCGTTGGGCAAATTGTTAACAATTTGATGTCATATAGGTGATCTTAATAACTTGTGCACTTAAGTAGTCCTTTTCCAAACGGCTTGGAAGTGATCACAATATTTAACTGTATGCATAAAATCTTGTGACTTTTATAATATTAAAATACCGTTTAACTGTTTGTAACCTACATGAAAGTATACCATAATAAGTCCATAATATTCCTCTTGCTGAGATACACTTCTCCTGTCTGTGGAGCGTGGGCAGTAATACACAGTCCAGTGTTTGTTCAGTGTTTGTCCAGTTTTTTTTTTTTTTCTATTTTTAAAACGTTGCCCCACACTAGGAATTTCTCCTATATTATGAGTGCGTTAACAAACATTTAAACGTACAAACACAAACAGTCAGTTAGTAACCAGCCGTTAATAATGATTTATTTCTCTTTAAAAATATTTTGGGAAGCGAAACCGGCCTCTCCAGAAATATATCGTGGATGTGGACTGGTCTCTTTAGAACTGTTTTGGAAATGTGTACTTATTTTACAGAAATAAAATACGGATTAGTTGTTTACAACTTAACCCGCTAGAGGGCCCTTCAAAACCGACATTGCGCAACAACTCTTCAAAGGAAAAGAGACCTTATAAAAAAGTAAAAATATCATATTTCTACACTTTACTTTTTGTTTTGTTTTTCGTATTTTGTTAACGATGTCTTATTTAAAGTTTCATAATTATAATTCATATTCTCATATATATTGTATTATTATATACTTATTATATTTTCATCATATTCTTTGCCTTCTATATTATGTGCTTTATTCTCCTTTCACCCCTCTTTATCCCAAGAATGGCTTTCAATTTCTTCGAAACTCACATATGTACTAAATCTTTAAGGGCATCAGATAACTTAAAGCTCAAAATAGCAATGCATTCCACAACGTTCCTTGATAAATCTTTTACTGTTCAGGCCCCTCGTTTGTGGAATGCTTGCCAATTGAAATAAAACGCGCGCAGTCGCTGTAGGAATTCAAGAGGCTTGCGAAGGAACACTACTTGTCGTTATCATCTTGTTCAACAAACACTTTTTGGCTAATTTATTTGCTTACCTATTATGTTTGGTATCTAAGTATTCAATTATGTATATATTTGTGTGTATGTATTTGTGTATCTATTATTGTATTAATTATATTTGCACCAACGACAGTCCCATTTGTGGTTCGGGAGAATCTGTCCATTCTTTGGTTGCCTGGAAGAGATTGCATTAGATAATATATAAATAAGATCGCCCAATGTATGTTTTGTTGTATTGAATATATTTTGTTCGATATATGTTTTGGTGTATAATAAAGAATAAATAAATAAATTCATATTTCTGTCATTTATTTTTCAGGCAAGAATGGAAATACATATACAATATGTAAAGAAAACCTTGTCCGACCCAAAAGGATAATAAAGGTTAGGTAAACACTTGACCAAATATAATATAAAATTTAACGTAATCATCATAGAAACAATACTAATAAATTTTGAAATAATCTTTTTTTCCCACGAATTAATTCAACTTCCCCGAAATTTGGTAATTTTTAAAAAAGTGACAGCACCGGTATTATTATGAGCGAATAGCGATGCAACCACGTGCCGCGTGCCCTGCCGCCCGCCGCCCATGGAAGGGTTGCTTACCGCACAAGTATTAAGTTACCTCTTTCTTTAGTTTCAGTTTTTTTTTTTTTTTAAGTTTAGCCCGGTTTTGTATCCATTAGTAGAATCAATTATTGATACCTAACAATACCTTTACGGATCTGACAGGGTTTTCTTTACATATTGTATATATAATACTATAGTTTTGCTTCCTTAAATTTTTACTGATAAGTGCTCGTAAAGCTAGCTACATAGGCTATAATATATTTTTGAACTTGCTAACGCATAAATTGTCAAGAAAAGGGTAGAAAATATACAATTCCACTCTCGGTGGTAGGCCACATTGGCTGCCGGCAGAAGTTACCACCTACCAGACAAAGTCTTGCCGCCAAGCGATTCGTCGTGTTCCGGCATGATGTCTGGTGAAGCCGTACGGAGGACAGGTCTGAGAAGTTGTGTTCCGATGTGTGCCGGGTACGATGCGCCAAGTGTTGTTGTCGGGAGTTTGGTCGTGGAGGGTCTCCAGATCAATCTCCCTCTGGCGCAGCATCGTTGGTCATGTTGTTGGGTTTAACATTGCACCACCTCGCTCAACTGCCGTCTTCCTTCCTATTCACTACGTTTTTTAAGTCATCATCCTCATCATCATCTCAGCGTTAATCCCCGTCGCATCCGTAGCTTTTCAGCTTTGGAGTCTGGGGTCCGCTTTACCAGTCTAACTGCAGATTTTGGCTAAACTTCGATATTTTCCGTGAAGCGACTGCCGTCTGACCTCCACAACCCGAAGGCGATATCTAAGCATTGCAGTTAGACCAATTGTTAGATTTTTGACGGCTCCAACAACCCGTAATGACTGCCACTAGATGTTCGTATGGCAACCGGGACCAACGGCTTAACGTGCTTTCCGAGATACGACCAGACCAGTGCAAATATTCATATTCATGCATACAAATATTTGCACTGTGCGGGGATCGAACCCGCGCCTCCTTGCGCAACGGCCGCGTTTGCTACCGCTACGCCACGGAAGCTGTCAACGTGTCAATGTCTACGTGTTTTAAGTGAATGGGTTTAAACTAGCGTGCTTTACCATCAACGATTGCATCACTGCTTACAGTGCTGCATCAGGCGGGATTGCAGTCAAGCGCTTGTTTATAGAATTATTTTAAAAAAAAATGACTTTTTAAACGCTGAAATTCCGAACAAAATTCATTGGTTGCATGTACCTAATTTAGATTTATTATAGGATTTGAACTCTACGGAAGCCATATTAATAATATAATTTATAATGGTGATGGTGTTTTTGAAACATAGAATCCATTGCTGAATATGGGATCGGAGGACGTCTATTTGGGCGCAGATCTTGACAGGCCACGGCGGCTTCGCCGCGTACCTACATAGATTTAAATTAAAAGACAGTCCGGCCTGTGTGTGTCACACACAGGCAACTGAGACAATCCAGCACAGTTCGAGTGTCCGAGGCATAACCGCGACAGATACGACCTGGAAGTAAGTACAGGAAGAATTTTGACCGAAACTACGATTTGTGACCTAATGGCAGACAAACACTCCAGGCCGTGTCTGGAGCGGTTCTGCCTCAAAGTGGCTAAACAATCAATAGAAAGAAACAGGACAAGGGCGGCACAGCCAAGCGCCGTGCCGTCGGCAAGAATTGTTTAAGAACTGTATAGAAGTAAGATGGTAGATAAGTAGAATAAGATTAATATAAAAGTAATTGTATAATAAGAATGACCATGAAAAGAATTTAAAGACGTGGGAAAAGAGCAACCCAAGAAAAAGAATATGGGATCGGAGATAATAAGTAATGTAGCCACGTAGGAGTATTATTGATTGCTGCAGGCCTTCCTGTTCTCTCGTATGCCTTAATTAAATGCCATATTTAGCAATGGTGTGGGACTTGCATCATGCCAAAACCATGTATTTTAATTTTATGCAATAAAATTAGATTTCGAAGTCTAATGCCAGCTAATAGAAAGAGTCAATTGACCCTTTCTATTACTTTTTTTTTATTTTTCCTGCCTAGGTTTTAAAGTTTTTGAGATAAAAAATTCGCAAGTAAAGTCATAAATATTCTTTTCGTCGACAAGATTGACATTGAATAATCCTCATCCTCAGAAAAACTCAGGATCGTAGAGGAAGTAAGACTAATTGGATCGTTTGTCAAACCGTTTAATAACCTCAGATAAAAATTACTGAAACTATTGCTCGCCGTGTTTCCACCAGAGTGCATCGCATCAGAATACCGATAGTAACTATAAAGAGATGATAAGCGACAAGCAGTGACTTCAAGACGATGACGAGCGGCGAGTAGCGAGTGCGCAACGGTACGGCGAGTAACGATTGCTAGCTGGTATAGGCATGGCGACTACAGTGTGGCTACTATGAGTTTTCATTACGAGACTCGATCATACGCATCGACCGCGATCTCGTTGGTTGAGAGTTCTTACAACCTTGAAGCGGGCCAATCGATGAGTCAAACGCGCTCGATATCGACAATCGAGTCTTCGTAATAAAAACTCATGGTAGCCACACAGACATATACGTATAGGGATCAAGCTATTTTGAGTATAAGCTGACTTCTATTCTACGAAAAACCTATACAATTCGAGGTTTACTAAACCAAAAACTGTATGGCTTGAGATATTTTGCTGAGTGTTCTGTGCAAGAGTCAAGCAAGAACTTTTGCATGCCGCAGACCACTTAAATAAGAAGTTTAGTTAACCGCCTTTTAACTGAACGCCATCCGTTAATTATAGTTTAGATTGGATTCATAACCAACAATTCATCTAACTGTAATGCTTCGATATCCGCGGACCCCAGACTCCAAAGCTGAAAAAAGCTTCGGATGCGACTGGGATTAACGCTGAGATAATGATGGCGATTGGATCCATAGCCATCTCTCGAGCTGATTTACCCGTAGTACTCGTAACTCAGTCAGAACACACCGGTCAAGTGGGCTAGGTTAGTACTGTAACCAACCGTATGCGAGCCGAGAGAGCGAAGTGGGATAAGCACCACTTCCAAAAACCAACGGCTAATTTGACCAGTTGGTTGCAACATATACAGTATGTTAAGAAAACCCTGTCCGACCCGTGAAGGTGTTGTTAGGTATCGATAACTGATTCTACTAATGGATTCAAAACCGGGCTAAACTTAAAAAAAAATCGCCCTAAAAATAAATATTATTTCGCAAAAAAGAGGTAACTTAATAAATGTGCGTTAAGCACCCTTCCGCGAGCGGCGGGCGGCAGGGCACGCGTCACGTGGTCGCATTGCTATTCGCTCAGAATAATAAGGGTGTTATCACTTTTTAAAAAATTACCAAATTTCGGGGTGTTGGAATTAATTCGCGGGAAAAAAAGATTATTTTAAAATTCATTTGTATTGGTACTATGATGATTACGTAAAATTTTATATTATATTTGGTCATGTGTTTACCTAACCTTTATTATCTTTATGGGTCGGACAGGGTTTTCTTAACATACTGTATACAATAACATAGACAGATAAAACCAGCACTAAAAACATACAAAAGTAATACTCATTTTTAAACAATCATTGCAGCAACAATCCTAATTTTCCGAGATATTTAACATTATTTACAGTTTGTCTCTGAATTGAGACTACAACTAAATATTAAACATTTTAAATTACAATAATTGGCCTTCAGATGTCAGCTATCAAGATTATTATGGTTATTACAGTCAACCAATCATGAAAGTTATTTGAAGTTTGACAACATAACAGATTGGATATTTGATCAGGTATCCGAAGCCAGTGAAAGTTTAAGAACAAATTGTTTTCATTTCAATATTTCGTAAAGGTTTTATTTTACCACAACGAAGAATAAAAGACTTTTTATTTTCATAGATTACCTCTTTAGTCTAATCACATAATACCTGCAACCATTACTTTGCTCTGCTATCTTGCAATCACTAGACTCTATTGCCTTTTTCTACTACTAAATACTCTAACTTCGTCGGGTATTTCCGTCGCCCATACCCCAATGTTTGAAGACTAAAATCTTCAACCAGTACGTCCTACCCGCCATGACTTACGGAGCCGAGACGTGGACACTAACGGTCAGACTAGTCCATAAGTTTAAAGCCGTTCAGCGAGCAATGGAACGGGCTATGTTAGGCGTCTCTCTGAAGGACCGCATCAGAAATAAGGTGATCCGACAGAGGACCAGAGTCACCGACATAGCTGAGAGGATTATCAAGCGGAAGTGTCAATGGGTTGGTCACATATGCCGCAGGACCGACAACCGTTGGGATAAACAAGTCCTCGAGTCGAGACCGCGTCTCGGCAAACAAAAGGTGGCTGGTAGTGGCTGGCGGAGAACTGCTAAGGATCGAGCTTGTTGGCGTGCCATGAAGGAGGCCTATGTCCAGCAGTGGACGAGTAGAACCTGATGATGATGATGAAATACTCTCTACTACTCCATTCAATACAAATGTGATGTTATTGTATAACAAAGGTCGACATATTATATATTGTATGTGTACTAGATACTGTTCATGACAAAATCTATTTGTCATTGTTTATATTTGGTGTTTGAATATTCAGATGTCGTAGCAACCTATGTAGTTATTAGCATGCCGCTGCTTTTTTTAACTCCCGGTGTAATTTCTCTATATACAACATATACTGTAATTAACGCACACCCTCAAACACTCCAATTTGAATGAATTTTTAATTTAACATGAATATGAATTGTTATTTATTTAATTAGTTATACCAATTCTTGAAGTACGAAGACCTTAACGTTCTTTGGAATAAGGTTTCTTTTCTTTATTTTGTATTGAATGATAAAATTTGTATGTTACAAGTAAAACTGCGATTTTAAAAGCCTGTACAAATTAGTACAACAATTACTAATAATTACTATTAGTACTATTATTAATTTGTACAATAATTTCCGTAGTTTTAATTATTATTGGGTTAAAAAATTAGCAATATTCATTTCATTTCATTTCCTACGTTTGGCTGTTGCATGGCATTATACATAACATAACCATGGTCCATGGATTGGATATCTCGTTATTAATCTGTATAGCAAAATGCAAACTTACTTGCGTGAGATTTTTATTATCGGATATTTCGTTAGATATCGTATTTCGTTCAGCATTGGACCTGAGGCATTTGTATTGTGCAACAACTATTATGAAGCTGTTTCGATGTCAACAGCAAAGATACACGTTTGAGAAAAATTGTTTTACAGGGAAAAACAAAAGACGGTCATCGAGAATAGTACGTTTATTTAAAAATTGCAACTTTAACTGTGTTTAAAAGTGTCGATACGCAACTGTTTGGAACACAGTCGGCACGTGACGACTCTACTTTAATTTGATATTGCAGCTGGCTTGCAATTGGAAAACAGTCTGCGTCTTGTATAATTGTTGTTTTCAAAGCTAGTTTCTTGAAAACATCTGTTAACTCTGCACTGGCGCCGATTTACGTTATGTGCATCAATTTCTTTCCATTTCTTTAAAAAGGATATAAGGTAAATAATTTAGTTTAGACCTTTCAAATTAATCAGCACTTGATGAAAATTAAAGTATTTTTAGTAGCCATGTTTTTAACCGCATCTAAAGTCTACTAACTACATAAATTCGAAAAAAGATGCACTGAATTTAAATTTAAGCATATTTGTGAACAAGAGAATCGGCACCAGTAAATAAATTACAATAATTTGTTTTATCTTAATATCAAATAATAATGTAAAAATATCAAATAATAGTGTGCTAATATCAAATAATAGTGTGCTAATATCAAATAATAATGTATTAATATCAAATAATAGTGTTCTAATGTCAAATAATAGTGTGCTAATATCAAATAATAGTGTGCTAATATCAAATTATAATGTGTTAATATCAAATTCCTTATAACTAAACTCCGCACATTATTGTCATTCATCAAACTTAGATAGCGAAGTACTAATTAGCGGATTTTTTTCTCTATCGATTTACTGCTTCAGACAATCTTGTAATAGATGTTTTTGTGTGTTATGTATTTAGGGTTCCGTACGCAAAGGATAAAAACGGACAGACAGGCAGATTGTGGAATCTTAGTAATGACTCCACTGTCCGTTACCAGACTGTATCTCATGTATGAGGTTGCCACTGTAATAAAAAGGCAACGAATACTAAAAACAGTCTTGATTAATGTGTGGTACGGAACCCTTCATGCTCGAGCCCGAATCGCACTTGGCCGTATTTTTCTTCATGAAAACCAGTCTGTAATTTAAAAGCAAAATAAAACGTTGTCCTACTCTAAGAATTAATACTCCCGTGAAAAAAGTTACAAGAAAAGAAATGAACCCGTTTTCTTTAACTATTTATTGGGATTTCCAACATTGTATACATATTATACACAATCATCATCATCATCATCATCATCATCATCATCATCATTTCAGCTGAAAGACGAAAATGAGTTAACAATAGTAACCTACCGGTATCGGGAACAGGATCAAACCTACCGGTCAGGGTTCCAGAGAGAGTAATCTCCTGGCAATGCGAGCTGTGTCCAGAAGTACAGCTTTCTGAATCAAGCCCTTGATCCAGCTGCCTAGCGAGAGCCTTCTCAGGTGTTGGTCGAGGCTCTTGGCTATTGAGCCATTGGCTGTCACGACTAGCGGTACCTACAATGATTGCTGAATCCACATCTCACATGTTAACAACCTCGCGAGCCAAGTCAAGATACTTGATTTGTTTATCTTCTCAGCTTTCACGAGGTTCTCGTCATGCGGGATGGTTATGTCAACAATCATTGCATGCCGCTCGGTTTGATCCATCATCAATATATCAAGCTTATTGGCAGTCATGATGATCGATTCAGTACAATGTAATATTGCCATTTTTGAGAATAAAATACAATAACAATATACAAAATACAAAACAATAATAAAAAAGTAATTTTATGTGTGATCGTCCAATTACAGAAAACCACAGTATGCACAAATAAGTCGGTGAAGGTAAACAAGATAAAATATTAAAAAACTATATTATGCATAGATAAAATTATCAATAAAATCAACATTAGATTTATTAGTCCGCTATCACTACCAACTACCACCAATATTATACAGGGTGTATCTGACATCGTAACACAAACTTCGCGAAAAGGCTAGACCGCATGCCACTAATAAAATTATGATATTCATTTATGTCGTTAATGAACGATTACAGAAATAACAATGTTTAAAAAAAAAGTATCAACTCGACCTTTGAACGTTGCAAGCGTGCCGCCGTGCGGGTTTGTAGGTTGACGTTGATCCCTGATGTGAACTCTATTAAATCAGCTGATAAGATAGTCATCAGAAAAGAGAAAACGACTGTTTTATACTATGTAGTGATGTATGTATCGAGAGATTTAAAAGCGGCCAACTGCGTGTCGGACTCACGCACAAAGGGTTGCATACCATTGATTTATGAAATTAAAGGATTTAAGTTATTTGTATGAAAGATTACGCGGTAATAAGCGGTTTAAGATTTACGAGGTATTAAAAAAAGTACTTACTAGATCTCTTCAAACAAATTTTCGTTGGTAGTTTTCGTCCTCCGTGGCGCAGCGGTCAACACGCCTGCCTGCGACGTGGAGGCCCCGGGTTCGATCCCCGGCCAGGTCATAATGGAAAACGATATTTTCCTGATTGGCCTGGGTCTTGGATGTTTATCTATATATGTATCTATTATAAATATAGTATCGTTGAGTTAGTATCCCATAACACAAGTCTCGAACTTACTTTGGGGCTAGCTCAATCTGTGTGATTTGTCCATATATATTATTATTATACAGTATGTTACGAAAACCCTGTCCGACCCACAAGGATAATAAGGGTTAGGTAAACAAATGACCAAATAAAATATAAAATTTTGCATAATCATCATAGTAACAATACTAATGAATTTTGAAATAATCTTTTTTACCAGCGAATTTACTGTAACTTCCCCAAAATTCGGGAAATTTAAAAAAGTGTAAACACCATTTTAGACCTTATAACTGTCGGCGGCGTCAGTGTGTCTAGCCGCCGACGCGCAAAGGAATAATTAGAGCTGTACTAGTTTTTGCGTAATAACGTTTTGTTTTGTCGCTACTATTCGAAACTTTTACCTGCTCGAATGATTTGTTGTAAAAACGCAGATTACCTAATGGTAAAAGTACTTTTTTTGATTATCGATTAATTATTCATAACAATATTGTAACACAAGTACCTATTATTAGTAAATAGGAACTAGAAAGGTCTTATGAAATACGATTTTAGGAGAATATTATAAACAATGTAAAGCAATTAAGTTCACCTGATTTAAGTTATGTGAAAGTTCTAAAATCTAAAGAATGCCATGCGATGTTGAATCGATGCGTGAAATTCTGAAATACAAAATTGATACCAAAAATCGATACGAGAAATATTTTGAATACTTTCACACCTCTAGTCAAAGGGCACCGCCGTGCAGTTAGAGTACCTATTTTTATGAAATAAAAATCATTTTTATTTTAAATTTATTAGTTTCGCGTAGACATTGCGTGCGTGTAGACGTATCGTTTATTGTGTGATCATATAGTTTTCTAACGTAATGTAACCTGCTGATGGAAGGTACCTAGTAAAACTGCAATTGTGTTGTGTTGTGATCAGGTGTTGAACGATTCGGATGTGACTACTTCTTGGTCAATGTGGTTCCAGCATGACGGTGCCCCACCATATTTTTGCTGACCTGTACGTGAGTACCTCCACTATCAGTTCGGCGAGCAGTGGATTGGTAGGAGTGGACTAACGTTGTGAAACACCGTGCTAATCTCGTGGGACGGTGCCAGGCCGGTATCGTTCTTAGTGAACGAAATATGGAACAACATCTCCGCCACAGCCATTGTGCTCATCGAATGAAATTCGAAGATACATTCGGAGGGTCAGACGACCTTCCTACTTAAAAAAAAGTTCTTTTCACGAGCTGCCTAAGTAGGTATCATTGTTTCTTTCTAGAGTCGATAAACGTGGTTAGACTACCAATACCTACATGCATGAGGTCAACTGAGGTCATGACCTGTGCCTGTGTTGCCATGAAATTACCTATTTATTTTATTTAAGTTATTTATTTTTAAGGGGGTATTTTTAAGCTATTGCATAGCTTCTATCGCGGGCCTTGAGCGCGGGGACCGAATCCAGAAATTCCGTAACGAAAAAACCTCACGCTCCCCATCGTCTAACGTCGTTTCAGTTCGGCAGTCTTCGGCACGGTATGTTTGTGTGCGTGCGACTACATCTTTTGAAAACAATTTATAGATTTTCAAAAAGAGCATGCATATTGCAGGGCTCGAACTCAGTTCTACACACTTGCCATTTTACTGATAGTCGCGATGTGCTAAACTTGCGATTAATTTTCTCTCTGAAATAGGTCTTCTATAGAGATATGTCATAGACGTCATCGACGTTGTCATGGCTACCTTAAAAACTTTTCATATAATTAATTATTAAGTACTTTTATTCAAATTAATTTAGTAGTGTTTTTATAAAATAACTTTTTTTTAACTTAAAAGCTAAGATGAATGTCACGCTAATTTTTCATTGGACTTTTAAATTATTTATAGTGTTGTTTACTAAATAAAAGCGCGTGATTTTATAGAGTAAAAAGTGCTCACGCGGCCGTTTTTTCAATTGTTGCAAGAATTCAAAAGACTGTCTTTAAATAGTGTTCAGACGATTGCTCAAAGTGTATTAGATTTCATTAGTAATAGAAATGGCATTTCAGTAATGACTTTCAACTGCCAAAGTCTAAATAGTCATAAATACGATTTACAAGATTCAGTTACGAGACAAACAAATGTGTTACTTCTTACCAAAGAGATTTAAGATATTGCATGACGCATGATAATCCAATTGAAATACCTAATTTTAATTGTATTGTTCAGTTCAAACGAGATACTGTTTCAAAAGGTGGGGTAGTTATACCAAAATAAAAATGCTATTACTAATATTATGACTCCGAATATTGAAATAAATATTGCACACGTTAGCCATGTTAATGTTAGGCGCTCAGTTGTTGGAGATATTTGTGCGTGCTTATGCAAACTTAGAAATGGCCTACAAATAGTTATGGTAGCAATTTACATTTCTCCGAATCCAAAATTGGACGAGGTAGAGCATTTTATTCATCGCACTTTACTGGAGTACACTGAAGAAGGCTCGAAAATACTTGGTACAAATGGTAATAAATTTCCACTTATCTTGGCTGGCGATTTCAACATTAACTTCGCTAATAAAAAATCAGAGCGGTTGACAACTTTTCTATCAAAACATTGAATTTGAAAATGAATAATGATCCACAAGAGTCCACAACAAAATATGGGACCACCATTGACGAGGTATTTTCTAGGTATTTATTTAGAGGATATTAAGTCGCAAACTTATGTTTCTTATTTCAGTTATCATAAACCTATAGTTTCAATGATAAATATTCCTGAATATCCAACAGCTACTGTAAGGTAATAAAACCCACATGTATTGTAAAATAATAAAAATATTTTAAATAATATTAACTTTTTATTTATTTAATAAAAGAAAAATTTGTTTTCTTATCGGTCACCACGCTCAAAAAGTGTAACTTGAATTAATATCAAAGAAAAACAAATACTGCATAAATAAAATAAATAAATAATTATAATTGCATAAATTGATACAAAATGCTATGCAATAGCTTTACCGCGGCAGTCCCCGAGTGCCACATGTCTTTTTTTTTTTTAGTTTAGCCAGGTTATGTACGCATTAGTAGAATCAGCTAACGATACCTAACAACACCTTCACGGGTCGGACAGGGTTTTTGTAACATACTGTATATTATTATATATTATAGTAATGTGCATCATATGTTTATTTTTTTTTTTTTTGATTTTTCGTTTTCTTATTTTAGAAGTTAGAGGGGGACCACCTTTTTTCCACTTTGGCAGCGTCTGTCACGCAAACTATTCGGTTTAGAAAAAAAATATTTGAGAAACCTCGATATCATTTTTGAAGACCTATCCATAGATACACCACGCGTATGTGTTTGATGAAAAAAAAAATTGAGTTTCATTTCTAAGTATGGGGAGCCCCCAATATTTATTATTTTCTTTTTTTATTTTTGCATCAAAATCTTAATGCGGTTCACAGAATACATATACCTACCAAGTTTCAACAGTATAAGCTCTTATAGTTTCGGAAAAATATGGCTGTGACATACGGAAGGACAGACGGACAGGCAGACATTACGAATCTATAAGGGTTCCGTTTTTTGCCATTTGGCTACGGAACCCTAAAAATAGGCAAAATAGTTTTCTTAGTCTGAGTTTTGGCGATCATTTTATTCATAAAATCGTGTCAATACTGCACAAGATTCAGAGTATTCCTTCCACTGCAAAATATCTTAGCGAGTTTAAAATTGGAACAGCGAAGAAATAATAATGCCTTTCATCTGTTCTGCAGTTTGCGCCGGGCGGCGGCCATCTTTGTAAGACGGCAGTGAACTATGTGGAGACGTTGACATCGTAATTTTGTGCTATTCGGAAGAATAAAAAGCTAATATTAAGTAGATTATTCTACTTAATATTAGCTTTAGCGAACTGAAAGTTGAAATTATAAGATTTTTTTAAAAGAAAACAATGCGTTTAAGATACATAGCTACTTCTTTCTGACTATTTGACAATCAAAAAATATCTGTAATTTGCTTAATGGAAATACTTTGAGGTTGACTTTGATAGAAATATTTTTGACAAAGTCAGACAAGAAGGTACGTATGTTAATAATTGTAAGAATCAATTACCTAATATTTTTTATTGCTTTTTATATATTCAGTACCTATTATTATTTAAATAATTACAGATTTTTCTGTATACTCTAACTAGACACACTCATTATTATTTGTAATAGGTACACGAATTATTATATTTAACAGAAAAATCGCACGGAAATGTATATCAAACTTGTATGTTATGTAACAATACTTACTAACAAAAATATCCCTTCACATTTTTTTTAATATGTTTTAAAATATTTCTATATCCTGCAAATCACAACATTACACGCTCCAAACTAGAGAACCCTAGCCGAACCAACACAGCCCTAATGATTTACGATGTTCGAAATTCGCAATCCGCATATCGATGCGGATTGCGAATGGAATTTCGACAAGACTGACAGTCGTTTCCACTCGTAACCGTAATCGTAACTGTATCGATAGTTTACGATCAAGGCCGTAACTATATGATGTGAGTTTGGGGTTCGTAGTAACTAAGTAAGGCTTTGTTAGTGCTTCGTTCACACTAATAATCAATAATCTTAATTAATCCGTCTTCTTCTTCTTTTTAGCGTGTCGTTAGTAAGTATAAATGAACTTGGACCAGATATAGAGTATTTTGGCGCCATCACCAGCGTCTATGAGTTCCTGTAAAGTTCAGCTAACAATACACACAGACCACGATATTAAGTGTTCCATTGTTTGTGGAACTGCAGTTTATGAATCTCCACCTGAACAGGTTTTCCATGCTTTGGCCAACTTTGGTCTGGAATCAGTTTAAAGAGTACCAGGTTACCCAATGAAACTCATGGTGGGAGGTTTTTAGCGAGAGAGACAAATAGTTTGGGCGTGAAACACATTCTCGTCACAGCTTCAGCCTTTCTTGCCATCGATGGCCAGCAGGTTACACGTTATGCTGTTTGGCCTTTTTCTTAGTCATTGTGTCGTACTGGTAAGCACAAAAGCGGCCCCCTTTGAGGATTGGCTAGAGAGGCATCACGGCGACCTCACCTTTCGTCTGACGCAGGTCCTAACAGGCCACGGCTGTTTCAGGAGGTTCCTGATAAGGCGGGAGGAAACGCCAGGGTGTCACCACTGTGGGGATCGCCCTGAGGACACGGTGGAGCATACGGAGGATGTCTGCCCGGCGCCGAGGGAGCGGGAATCTTAGTTCGCTGACGCCTCTAGCCGCCGCAGGAGACGCCCTGGTCGGGAGACAAGAGGAAAGACCGACCCGTGTCGACAGCGCGTTGTGTTCCACGCGCGCCAAAGAGATGTCAGCACATCGTGACGGAGTTTACGAAGACCAATCCCTGGGCTTACGTTGCGGGTTGGTTGAAAGAGAAACCGTAGTCCTGGCGCATTGGCAAGTAAAGGAGCACGGATGTGTTTTAGACAGAAATTATAAAAAAAGAAATTACTCACACTTCATAAATAGGTATCCGACATTACGTAAATTAAATAACATGGTACTAATTGAAAGGCAATGTTAATTGGTAACGCCAATAATAACTCTACAATTAACGTACAAGTATTGACGATACGGTTAGCGCAGTGGTTAAGCGATTGAGTACAGACCTGGGTAACAAAGGTTTGTTTCCAAACGGGTGTTGAATCTGCCCGATTGTTATAAAAAATATTAAATAATTAGTAAGTGTACTTACTAATTATTTAATTTTGACAATTTGTGTAGTACTTACTACCTAGAAATTAAATTTCAAGTCGGATAAAATGAAATTAAAATGTTTATTCTGTAAATACGATATTGTTATGTATCCAGTTTTACAAGTAGCTATTTCTTATTTACAAATAGCTACTTGGCTCAACTTTTGTATAATTTAATTAATTAATTATTAAGGCACTCCGACGATTAGATCACATAAATATTAAAAGAGAGCTTAATCTTTTAAATAAAATACTAGAGTGACCTTAATCAATTCATTTAAAAGTGTACAGTTGTACACAGCACTAATATTATTAGTTTGCCCCATTGATTTACTAGGTAATAAAAGGTGATAAAAAGTACAATTCGTCAAATAAGTAAATTTTAATAAAATAAGTTACAACAATAAAATGAAATGAGTTACAATAATAAATTAAATAAATGAGTAATTATAAAAACAAATACATTTACAAAAGAAAAGACATTATATTAAAATATTCAAATCAAAATCTATTCAACTTATTGAATTCAAAACTAAAATATTAATTCGTCCCTCATATTGATATGAATACAAATTAAATAATTAAAATTTGTTTGAAAGTGGAAATATGTAATTTTACAAAATTAAAATTGTTCCAGACTTAAAGTCAAGTTAGTTAAAAGAAGTTAACTTTAATACTACATTATGTCCAAAGTTGGCTGAATTCAAATACCCTGACCTGTACTGAACCCGAGTGAATTTTCTTTTGACAGTCAGAATTAAATGTTAACTGACTTTTGTCCAAAAAGAAAAAGGTTCTCATTTAGTCAGTTCTTTATTCAACCAAAATTGTTAGATTATGTTAGGTTATCATTTCATGAAATTGCGACGAACAATAGATACGGATTTTGTTGTCACACTTTTAATTGAAATGCTCAAACTGAAGATGATTATTAAAACCGACCTCTTTTTCAAGGTTTATTATTTGTTATTTCATTTAAATTCAGTTTAAAAAGTCGGGATTATCAGCGGAACAATAGGGATATATCCTGGGTAAAAAAAAGTATTCTATTTAGTCCGTCATTCAGATTATAGAAAAATATTGGATACTTATATTTTGTTTTATCAAATCAATACAAATTAACAAATATAAAAGGTGTCAAAGATCAGGAGTGGTGCCTGGCGACGTCACTGGTTGTTAAAAAGTGTAGCAAGCAGTGACGTCAAACGAGTTTTCAACTCACTGTGTCGCCTTCATTTTTTGTTAAAATGAAAAAAGAAAACATACGTGTCTAGTTTTTTTTGGAAATCTGACTGACGGACTAATTCGTTTTTTAGTCAACTACCCTATTGTATTAATTTTAATAACGTTTACACTCTGGATCTCAATCTCGGTCAACTCGAGTTGGTCTCCAAAGCCTAGAGCACAGGCGTAGAGTAGCCAGCCTTTCGGTGTTCTATAGGATACATTCTGGGGAGTGTGCGAGGGAATTGCACGATTTAATTCCCCCATCTCCGTTCCACCATCGGACAACCCGTCGTACGGCGAGTTTCCACCCTTATGTTGTTAACACCTCTACGATCCGGACGAAGCGTTTCGCCTCCTCCTTTATACCGCGTACATCGAGGGACTGGAACAATCTGCCGGCGGCGGTGTTTCCGTCGGACTACAATTTGAGTGTCTTCAAGGCTAGAGTGAATAGGCTCTTAATAAACTAGTGCGCTTTACCATCAACGATTGCGTCACTGCTTACCATCAGGCAGGATTGCGGTCAAGCGCTGGTTTATACTTTAATAAAATAAAAAAAAAAAAGTTCTTTGTCACCGAGCTAAAACTGCGACTTTATTTTGACCTTCACGTTAATAGCTCCATAGTTTATTTTAAACCTCTGCCTTAACCTTCCGAGACTACAGGCGTGATGATTTAAGTTTATTTTAAGATTATACAAGTGCCCAAACATTATACAAGGTCCCAACATTATACAAAGGTTCAACATTACACAAGGGTCCAACATTATACAAGGTTCCAAAATGATACAAAGGTCCAACATTATACAAGTCTCCAACATTATACAAGGTCCCAAAATTATACAAAGGTCCAACATTATACACGGGTCCCACATTATATAAGGGCCCTATATTATACAAAGGTTCAAGATTATAAAAGGGACCAATAAAAAGGTCCAACACTACACAAACAACTTACAAGGTTCCAACGTTATACAAAGGTCCAACGTTATACAAAGGTCCAACATTATACAAAGCCTCAAGATTATACAAGGGTCTATCATTTTACAAGGATCCAACATTTTGTTCGAAGGTAGACATTATTAAAATAATAAAAACCGGCCAAATGCTTGTCGGACTCACGCATAAAGGGTCCCGTACCATTGATTGACACCAGAAATAAGGACAAACTGCGAGCCCCTTTTCACCGACTTCAAAAGGTTCATAACTCTTTTGTTGGGCTTGGTATAGCTTTTTATAACAAGATACCCTCTGCTTTGCTAGACTTGCCCTACAATGCATTTAAAGCAAAAATTAAATCCAAGCTTTGTTCAAAGGCATATTATTCCGTGAATGAATATTTAAATGATAAGAATAGCTGGTCGCTCTGATTAACTCAGGACAATGTTTGTGTTCTTTCTCAGTAATTAGCATATTGATACGTTATATGAGTTCATATAATTTACTTTTTTACATTACATAAATATGTAAGCTGTCACGCCCTTCATGCCTGGGGCTTCTTAGTTAAGTAACAAGTTTTTTTTTTTTTTTTTTTTTTTTTTTTTTTTTTTTTTTTTTTTTTTTTTTTTTTTTTTTTTTTTTTTTTTTTTTTTTTTTTACAAATCACACAGATTGAGCAAGCCCCAAAGTAAGTTCGACACTTGACTTGTTGAGTTAATTACATTTTCATTTGAATATAAATATATTGTTTTGCTTTGCTGGTATTTTGGCGTGGTAGCTGGCATATGGTAAATAATTTCATTGTTGTTTTATTTTATCGTGTTCATCACTATACATAGTATTGTATAAAGACATGCGTTTTTTTTAAAAATGAACAGACAGCTGTGCTGCTGGGGAGTTTGTTCCGCCACTTCTTCTTCCCAGCGAAAGCACTAGGAAGTGTCGATGGGTGGGCGTTTTGGGGGACTGTCTTATGTAATATTGACGTTCAAAAAGTGCTGATTCTCAGCCTAATTTGAATAAATGACTTTTGATTTTGATTTTGATTTATGAAATTAAAGGATTTATTTATATGAAAGATTACGCGGTAATAAGCGGTTTACTAGATCTCATTTAAAACAATTTTCGTTGGTAGTTTTTTTTTTTTTTTTTGTATAAATTACAAACCAGCGCTTGACCGCAATCCCGCCTGATGGTAAGCAGTGATGCGATCGTTGATGGTAAAGCGCGCTACTTTATTAAGAGCCTATTCACTCTAGCCTTGAAGACACTCAAATTGTATTGTGACGGAAACACCGACGCTGGCAAATTGTTCCAGTCCCTCGATGTACGCGGTATAAAGGAGGAAGCAAAACGCTTCGTCCGGATCGCAGTGGTGTCAACAACGTAAGGGTGGAAACTCGCCGTACGACGGGTCGTCCGATGATGGAACCGAGATGGGGGAATTAAATCATGCAATTCCCTTGCACACTCACCAGAATGCATCCTTTAGAAGACCGTAAGGCTGGCTACTCTACGCCTGTGCTCCAGGCTTTGGAGACCGTTTCGAGTTAAGTCTGGGTCGCCAATCAGCCTCTTCGCACGCCTCTCCACCGAATCCAAAGTGGCAAGGTGACATTTCGCAGCACCAGCCCAAATGTGGCTGCAGTACTCCACACACGAGCGGACAAAATCAGAAGCTGCCTTGGTGTGTTTTTTTAGATTTTTCACTTTCTTATTTTAGAAGTTAGAGGGTGGGACCAAATTTTTCCACTTTGGAAGCGTCTGTCACGCAAACTATTCGGTTTAGAAAAAAGTATTTTAGAAACCTCGATATCATTTTTGAAGACCTTCCACACGTATGTGGTTGATGAAAAAAAAAATTTTGAGTTTCTGTTCTAAGTATGGGGAGCCCCCATAATTTATTATTATTTTTTTATTTTTCCATCAAAATTTTAATTCGGTTTATAGAATACATCTACCTACCAAGTTTCAATTTTTAGTTTCAATTTCAGTATAGCTCTTATAGTTTCGTAATAAAATGGCTGTGACATACGGACGGACAGACGGACAGACGGAAAGACAGACATGTCGAATCTATAAGGGTTCCGTTTTTTGTCATTTGGCTACGGAACCCTAAAAATAAACAATTCCGAGTAATAAAATAAATTTAAACGCATAAAAATCCTGAGGACTGTTTTAGTGTATTTTTAAATTGTTTTAACAAAAGTACAATCAACAACATAAATACCTACATAGCTATAAAGATCACAATCAAAACCACGTATTCTAATGACTAAAATAAAACAACAGTAAACAATTATTCTATTCTTCATGTTTCATTAAATTTATTAAACTGTGCCTTTTAAAAATTGCTCGAATAAAAGAAAATTCAATAAAATTAAAGATCGTAATACTTGCTCGGGCCAATCAGAAGTGCCACTTTACATTTAATTTCATTCCTTGGGACTTATTTTTAATTTTTGTCATTGTTTGTGCTAAAATATTTGTAAAGTTTGTATTTGAAGTGAAACTTGGGCTCATTGAGGGTTTTTTGATAAAGGTAAATCTTATGACTTCACCGTCATCCTAAAGTTAACAAACTACATATGCAGCTATGTATGCGTTGTGCTTGGCCAGCAGTGAAAGTACATATTATTGCATAATTAATTTTTTTCTGTATAAACTATTAAATTTAATTTTTAATATGATAATAAAAAAAAATAACAATCACGATGGATTTTTCTACAGTCCCCACAACTGACGTTGTTTTTATGTATTTACTTTAATAATTTAATTTGAATTGGCCTTATCACTAGAAATCATTACATATTACTTTATAAAACAAAGTTACTTTCCCTTTCCCTATGTCCCTTTGTATGATTAAATCTTTAAAACTACGCAACGCATTTTGATGCGGTTTTTTTAATAGACAGAGTCATTAAAGAGGAAGGTTTATATGTATAATAAAATCCATTAAATTGTGGAGATATACTATTATTTTTGAATTTTCTAATATCACATTAATCGTAAATAATTAAAATTTTTCCGCGTTTGCAGTGAAACGCAGGCTGAACCCTACGAGACTTATCAAAATAGTGTACTAAATATTGTACACATTGAAAAGGTCTACAAAAAAGTCCGCAATGGTATATGTCTATCTCTTATGGATATTCCACAATAATTTTTTTGTCATTTACTTTTTACGATAAATACGGGCTAATTTTCGAAGCAATTTTGTCCAATACAGCATTAATACTTATCCAATTTAATAATATATTCCTTAAAAAATTGTTGACTTAATATTTATCTATATTGATCTGTACAGTATATGATTGAAATTAATATTTTCGAAATTATTACAGATTTAAAAATTGCGGGCAGAAAGATTTAATCCGTTTTTCTATCTTTCCCAAGTAACTAAAATATACCTTTAATGAAAATATGAAAGCTCCCCAAAACAGATTTAATAAAACTCCTTCGATTGTGAAATGTTCCACTCCATATCTTTTACCGAAGATAAGTAAGTTTCGTTTCAACACTTTATATCAAATGATCCTGACTCCTGACAAATGGTAAGCGTAATCAATTCGGCCGAGAACTTTGTTATTTATTGAACCTTAGAACTTGCAAATTGCTCGGTTTATAATGAAACTTTCGATCTTCGCACCTTGAGGTGAAACCTTCACTTTTCATCGGTCACATTTTCTTTTGTTTTCACTTAAAGGCTTGTTCCTAAAGATCATACTTTCGGTTTCCATTTCAATGTATTATCATTTTATATGTCGAATCAAGATTTAAAGGTCTTATATATATTATTGGCTACTTTATTTGATAAAAAAAAGTTTTGTCTAAACATATTTATTACGTATTTTGGAAGAAACACCTCAAACAGCTACGATATTTTTATATGAATGATGGGGAATTAGCCACTAAACATTAGAATAAATTATTATTTTTTTCTTATGTTTCATTATTCAGGTTAGTGTCAGGTTGTACGTTGATTGATGATTCGCAAGCGTAGCAAGTTTGTATTTATAGAATTATCATCATTAAAAACATCAATACCTATACCCTGAAACTGAAGACTGATGATGAAATTGATTTATTACTACAAGCTTGGCCAATGAGTGTTGAAAAGATACTCACCCACACATACACATCCACTCACATAAGCACATCCTCAAACACTATTTTAGAATATATCTCTGAGTTATTAAGATTGTTCTTAGCAAGTATAATTTTCATATCTAGATATGTCGTATTATTTATATGTTTTAGATTCATAAAATCTTCTTATCTAGGTATGTCCTATTATTTATATGTTTTCGATACATAAAAAGAGTATTCTAGTCTCTATTTTATATTTCTTTTCTCTATTTTTTATTCTATAAGATCAATCTTCTTTTAATACACCAATTTTCGCATTTTATAATTTTTCATTAAAGTACCTATATTAGGTATGGGTGGGCAAATTTAGTTTCAAATATCCTGCAATATCTTTTTATTTTAATTGTTTATCTTTCTGAGTTATCTGAGTTAGTAATTATAATCCTTTAATTATTCCTATGATTTATGTAGTCCAAAATGAAAATTTTAAATTTAAATTTTCTTTTAGTCCATACGTTGACAAAATGATTTGTCCTCAATCATTGTAATAATAATTTTGTGCTCACCAATACCTCGTTTTATTTGGAATGATCGCGTTCGTAAACAAAGATGGTTTAATTGGGCATCGTAACGATCGCCTATAAATTTTCGATGCGATTGTACCTACTAAGTCGGTACAAGACGGGCAAGAACAGCAAACAAATAGAGGAAGAAATAACGCTACGAGGATAATTTATTGGTGTATTTAAGTATTTGTCTATTTACAGTGAGAACAATCCATGTTTACATGGAAAATATTAATTTGGATGACGCAGACCGTCTCTTTCATCAAAAAATTGAAATAATAAGAAATCATACCCACATGTGTCTCTTGGGCAATGGGTTCTGGATAACCAGATGGAATATAACGATATTCCATCTGATTATCCAGAACCCATTCCAGCCTTCTGTTTTCTAGAACCATATGGTTCTAGAAAACGGAAGGCTTTTTATAACCTAGTGTTTGTAGCCCGTTTCACATTTTGAAATGAGCAACTATTCTTTTTTATAAATTTTTAGCTATCCGTCCGCGGCTTCGCCCGCGTGGAGTTCGGTTATATAGCGTTTTCAAGAAAACTCTTCAAAATTCCGGAATCAAAACTATCCTATGTTATTTCTCAAGGTCAACTCTACCTTTGTACCAAATTTCAATAAAATCAGTTCAGTGGTTTAGACGCGAAAGCGTAACAGATAGAGTTACTTTCGCATTTATAATATTAGTAGGGATAAACTAGAGCTTGACCGCAATCCGCCTGATGGTAAGCAGTGACATTGTTCCAATCCCTCGACGTACACGTTATAAAAGAGGAACTAAACTAGCTTCAACTTTTTGACAAACTGACCAAAACCTTAAGAGCACAAAAGTATACGTAGTTGGTTTAATTTAAATGAATGCTTTTAGTATCAAGTCAACTTTTATTTATACCGACTATTTGCGTCATCCGCAAAATTCACGAAGGGGAGAATAATAATTCCTTGTCTCACCACCGATAGGCGAGTGACAAGCTATTAACGATTCGCTCGATCAAAAAACGTACCAAGTCCCAGAGACAAGATCTATCAAAGAGAGTATGCTTTCGGTGATGCTTGCTTGTATTATTATATGTATATATTTGAAACAGGCTTCGAAGGGACCAGTTACCTGTGACCCACAGGTGACGTTAATAGCTTTAACGAAATTGTTCTAAAATGATCCCTTCAAAGCCTGTTTCAAATTTAGATTATAATCATGTCGGTCTAATAATTATAGTTTACAATTAGAACTATACATTCCACGACGTTCCTTGGTAAACCATTTACAGTCCAGGCCCAACATTTGTGGAATGCATTGCCAGTATAAATGAAACGCACGCAATCATTACAGGGTTACATTGTGATCTTGTTGAACCAACTACCTTTGCTTATATTCAGTATGTACCTATGTATTTATTTATGTACGTATTGTGTGTATAATATTTGCACCAACGACAGTTCCATTTAATGTCAGGAAAATATCTGTCCATTCTAAGGTTGCCTGGAAGAGATTGCCTTAACAATAAGGCTGCCCATTGTATATTTTATATTGTTGAATGTATTTTTTAAATAATGTAAGTTTTTGGTCTACAATAAAGTATATATAAATTAATAATACATACCTAATTTTAAAAAAAAAGTAAGCAACAAGGCCGTCGCATTCTCTGTCGGTTTAGCTTTAGATTTAAATTTCAGTGACAGACACTTCTTTGGCCACTTGTATGTTGTTTATTCTCTGTCATACTTAGAGCGATACATTGAATAACATGAACGTTAACGTTAAGTTCTATGTACGCATGACGTGCACTTTTAGAAGAGTCAACTAAATATACAACGTTACTTTGTATTTATACGAAACCTGAATATAGTTTGCTCAATAATCCAATCATTTTTACACCATTTTATATTTTTCCCAAATACATTTAGAAATTGTTGCAGTGTGGTTACTGAGCGCACAACACAGCCGGCGGTAGAACACAGAGAGACAGCCCTCCCCCCGCGCTGTACCGCTGTAGGCGCGGGCGGGCACAAACGATGCGTTGACCATATTCTTGTTGAGACAAACCGATAAAATACCACGCTCATAACTTTGAGATTTTTCATGATATCTTTTAGAAATACTGGATATGTGTTTCGGGTTTCGCATATACCAAATAACGTTATATAGCATAGCCCCCGTGCTGAGACTTCCGCGTAAAACACTCGAAAAACTGTATGTATATTTTCCGTTACACCTCAGTAAGTTTCACGCTCGAAAAATCGCATGTAGACGGTGATTTTCTGTTTGTTTAACATAAAATGACAACACATTTTTTGGGATGAAGCTCTTTAACGTGACTTACGGTAAGACTAGGTAAACAGGTGATGCGATGGAACACCGGGCTGGGTTTCTGTCAGTAAGAGTTTGACAGACCCGGCCAACTGCAGGGCTATGGAAATCAATGAAGTTTATCCAACAAAAGGTAGTACATTGATAGAAACCGTCCCTTGACAAAAAGAAATGTAATGAATTTCCATCGCTTAGCATTTATTTATTTTTTTCGGAAGTGAGATGTGTTTTTTCGGAGTGGGTGATCGGTTTCACAGTTTTCCAGTGCGCTAGAGCCAGTAATAAGTCAAAATTAAAATCCAATATAGCAGCCGCGAAGATTTTCTCATTTTTCGTCAAGGGTGTTGAAGCTAATAGTGGACGGTACGGTAGTAGGTATTAAAATAGTGGATCTAAATATTACACCGTAGATTACCTACACTATTAATCTCTCTTTCCCCTTGCTATTCTATCCATAGGTTGTGGCTCACTCTTGTGGTCACCGCTGCACCGTGTTGGGCCGCACACATTTTTTATTTGAATCAATCAATATTAAAAGTAATTTATTCAAACTATGTTGGGAATAAGCACTTTCCGAACGTCAAATTACATAAGACAGTCCCCAAACCATTCTTTTTCTTCAGCCTGTATAGGTCCACTGCTGGACAAAGGCCTCCGCAAGGCTTTCCACGATGACCGGTCTTATGCTGCCCGCATCCGTCAGCTTCCCGCGACCTTCACCAGGTCATCGGTCCACCTTGTTGGGGGCCTCCCTACACTGCGTGTTCTGATACGTGGCCGCCACTTCAGAACCTTACTGCCCATTGGCCATCGGTTCTACGAGCAATGTGCCCCGCCCACTGCCACTTAATTTTAGCGACTCGAAGAGCTATGTCGGTGATTTTGGTTCTTCTGCTGATCTCCTCATTTCTGATTCGAACACGCAGAGAAACTCCGAGCATAGCTCTTTCCAAACCCTTCACTACTTCCGAATGCTTTCGCTGGGGAGAGGAAGTGGCGCAACAAACTACTAGATTTTGGTGTGGGCCAGCTATAATTGAAGATGTCGTCGCCAATGTGTCATATCAAACTCATGAATTATATTAAACTAAAGGAAATCTCCATAGGGCGTCAAGCAAACATATTTACATAATAATTGCATGTCTCTTATAGTCGTGTCGTGGCTTTGAATATGACTTGATCGCCGTGTCAAAGGTCAACAGAGGTTGCTTAGACTGGGGCATATTATAATATATAATATGCATTATACTGGCTCATTTGCATAATTATATTATTTGCATTATGCAATATAACAGAGACATGCAATAATAAGGCTATGTATTTATATTATAGCACCAACAGCATCAACTGTGTCTTGCCGCTAAGCGATTCGTCGTGTTCCGGCATAATGACTGGTGAAGCCGTACGGAGACGTGCGGGTCTGAGCAATTGTGTTGCGATGTGTGCCTTGTACGATGCACCAAATATTGTTGTGTTGGAAGTTTGATTGTGGAGGGCCCCCAGATCAATCTCCCTCTGGTGCCGCACCGTTGGTGATGTTGTGTTTAACATTGCATCACCTCGCTGAACTGCCGTCTTCCTTCCTATTCACTCAATTTTATTTCAATGAATAGGTTCTTAACAAACTGGCGCGCTTTACCATCAACGATTGCAGCCCTGCTTACCATCAGTTCAAATTTAGTTAATGTAGATATTTGATACTGTACCCATCATGACTCAGCGAAATAAGCTTCACGAACATCATAATTAAATTAGACCCGGTATAATTAAAAAGAAACACTTGACGAAGTCGAGAGTCACTTGTCCTCGTTCATAATAACCGTGATCCATCTAGTTAAGAAAATATTGAAGGTAAATATTCCAACATGCACCGACATTTTTTTACGAGCAAAAATTTAAAATTGTATAATTATAACACAACTTAAATACAAATGTAAGCACTATTAAGAACAGTGGTGTGTGTTTTACTTTACACATTATACAGTATGTTAAGAAAACCCTGTCCGACCCGTGAAGGTGTTGTTAGGTATCAATAACTGATTCTACTTATGGATACAAAACCGTGCTAAACTTAAAAAAAAAATCCCCCTAAAAAAATAAATATTATTTCGAAAAAAGAGGTAACTTAATAAATGTGCGTAAGCACCCTTCCGCGGGCGGCGGGCGGCAAGCAAGCGGCAAGTGGTCGCATCGCTATTCGCTCATAATAATACCGGTGTTGTAATTTTTTTTAAATTACCAAATTTCGGGGAAGTTGGAATTAATTCGCGGGAAAAAAAGATTATTTCAAAATTCATTTGTATTGGTACTATGATGATTACGTAGGTAGGTAAATTTTATATTATATTTGGCCATGTGTTTACCTAACCTTTATTATCCTTATGGGTCGGACAGGGTTTTCTTAACATACTATATAAAAAATAAAAAATCAAATAAAACTAGCTACAAATAAATACGTCATCTTTTTCTTTATATTTTGACACCAATAATACTAGTTTCTCAGCAATTATTTTTGTGCATTCAAGTAGCTTGATGTACAAAATGTGTAATTGACGGCTGTGTGACACTCTGGCGCCAACTCTCTTGTTCACAAATTAAACTAATTTTAAATTAAGTGCATCTTTTTCTTTTTATTTCATTAAAGATAGAATACAATATTTTAGTAATCCTGTCAAATTAAGATATTCCATGGACAGTTTGACGCGACTTACGTCAATCTCAGTTTCAATTTACGTCAAGCGCGGACTAATTTGACAGGTCTAAACTATAATATTATCTTCTGTCCTTTTCTTAATGAAATATAAAGAAAAAGATGTACTTAAATTGACTTTAGTTTGTGAATTAGGGTATCGGAGCCTCTGTATTAGTAGATAGTATATCTCTACCTATACTCGGTATATCTCCATACTTTCTCTGTATATCCCTATATTCTCTCTGTATATTCCTTTATACTCAAAATCAAAATCAATGTCAAAAATATTTGTGTAACATAGGTATGAAGTCAGTACTACTTGCATAGAAAACATAAAGATTCTTAATCAATCATGGTAGAGGTGAACACAAATTATTAATTATATTATGTCAAATGAAATTAAATGATGATAAGTAAATAAAAACAAAGTTACAATGTCACAATACGGAGTTATTTCACCAGACAAATTATTAATTAATTCTACATTATTTTGTCATTTACAAATTCATCAATTAATAACTGTTTTAATTTTGTTTTGAATTGTGTAAAATTGAAATTTTTATGCCAACTGGTAATAATTATTGTAGATGGGCAGTGCCACACCTAAAACACTCTTTTATTTTTTGTATATCATTACCTATACCCTGTCTGGATCAACGATACCAGGAAGTCACACCTGTTCCAAGTTTACGTTATCTACCTAATCTCCCTATATCTAATAAAGTCCCGACAGCCATTCTAAAGTCATTACTGTTACAGGTAACGCGACACAATATCCTTAATGATCCTGTCACTTTGTACTTTGAACATTGTCGCTCCATTTTAATCTCATATCATAATTACTCACACTATTCATTCTCCATTAATCTTAGACTGACACAATTTACATCAGGGTTCTCAAATGACGTGTCACTATAGAATGATGCGGATATAGAAGGTCTAGTGAAGTATCATGTTGAACGTGTTGGATTGCTGCTTAGAACCTACCGATACATGGGCACCACTCTAGAAGCTTACGCCTTCAGCAAACATATTAAGTTCTGTGACCATGTGTTATCTTTATAGCCTACGTACGCATATACGTCATCAACCTGTCTAGACTTTTTCCATCTATATAATATGTATGGTGGAGTCGGCTTACAGGGTTTTATTTTCGGTCTCCGTGGCGCAGCGGTCAACACGCCTGCCTGCGACTTGGAGGCCCCGGGTTCGATGCCCGGCCAGGTCATGATGGAAAACGATCTTTTCCCGATTGGCCTGGGTCATGGATGTTTATCTATATATGTATCTATTATAAAATATAGTATCGTTGAGTTAGTATCCCATAACACAAGTCTCGAACTTACTTTGGGGCTAGCTCAATCTGTGTGATTTGTCCGTATTTATTTATTTATTTATTTTATTTATTTATTTTAAAATTATATACTTGTGTTTGACCGCAATCGTTGCAATCGTTGGTGGTAAAGCGCGCTAGTTTATTAAGAGCCTATTCACTAAAAAACACTAAGTGCAATGTTAAACCCAACAACACGACCAACAATGCTGTGCCAGAGGCAGATTGATCTGGAGACCCTCCACGACCAAACTCCAGACACAACAACATTTAGCGCATCGTACCCGACACACATCGCAACACAACAAACCAGACATCATGCCGGAACACGACGAATTGCTTGACGGCAAGACTGTCTGGTGAGTGATAACTTCTGCCGGCTGCCGATGTTCTGGTCTAACCGGATACAACTGAATACCAGTATTTAATATTAAACGACTTCTTTATTGGGACAAAACCCGCCACACTTTTCCCAACCACTGCAACTCCTGAAAGCCAGAATCAACAGTGGCGACCGCCAGAAAAACGCCGAGCAATGAAGCTCGACGAGTCCCGGAGAAACGATTCAACTGTCTTGGGTCCCGCAACGAAATTAATCAGAAAAGAATAGCGGAGGAGTAAGAAAAAAGATATTTTTTCCACTTCCCTCCATAATAAGCAGGAGACAGAACAGAACTAGGCCAATCGGCACAAAGGGACATTATTGCAACTGGGAGAAGCCCAGATTGCCAAACACCACGGAATAAAATTTGATTAAGTTAATGGGTCCTAAGTAGTTATTAGCTGTTACAATTGATTCCAATAATAGGTATGGCAAAAGCGCCTGAACGCACGGAAATTGGTTCTAGTTTCTACAAGGTCCGTATAATAAACGACTCCGGATGTAACTTGTACACTATCCAACATAATATTGCGTTCATTCTGCCAAAGAACACACTCCCACAAGATGTGATGTGCGGACTGTTCAAATTCACAGTTCGATGTAGAACACTGACACAAAGGGTAAGGAACAAGTTTAAAAGAATACAGTTTACTTTTAAAGTTGCCATGACCTGTGAGAAATTGGGCAACGCAGTGGTCAACCTCCAGCCATGTCTTAGCCAGCCGATCGCCAACGGATGGAAAGAATAGATGGAGGTGCCGGCCCTTGATGGAATTATCCCACCTACTTTGCCACTCGGATAAGAGGTCCTCCCAGACATCAGTCTGAGGTTTAAATAATCTAGAGATTTTATTAAAGTCGCGTTGTGTAACAAAATTAGTGTCCATGGCCTCCCCCCTCGCGGAGTAGTACATTGAAGCACGTCGCTGTACCTCAAGGTCGACTGGAAGTACACCTGCCAGTACCGGTAAGGCTTCAGTACTGACCGTTCTATACGCCTTGCATAAAAATATCAATGCCAAACGTTGGCTTTGAAGCAGTTTACGTCGTGCCGCCCCTATGCTGGCCCTATCGGCCCAAACAGGTGCACCGTAGCACATACATCCTAAGTAGGTAGCTCCATATATAGTTTTTAAAGTTAGGAATGATAGACCCCAAGTTGCTTTGGATATTCTAGTTAGGGCATAAAAGTTACTTTTAGCTTTTTCACCAACTATTTTTATATGTTCTATAAATGAAAAATTCCTTTCTAAGATCATACCAAGGTAGTATACGGATTGCTGTTTTTTAATGGGAACGTTATTAAATTTAATAGTAGGCAATGATTTAAGATTACCTTTTAGTAGAAGTTGATAGGTTTTATGTGTGTATATTAAACGACTGCCTATCTAATTTTCAGAACCCAATAACTGGGTATTAAGATACCCAGCATCACCAGGTCATCGATCCACCTTGTTGGAGGCCTCCCTATGCTGCGTCTTCCGATACGTGGTCGCCACTTCAGAACCTTACTGCCCCGTCGGCCATCGGTTCCACGAGCAATGCAAATTAAAAAAAAATCTCGAAGAGCGTTGACTATAGATCTTCTGCGGATCTCCTCATTTCTGATTCGATCGCGCAGAGAAATTCCAAGCATAGCTCTTTCATCGCTCTTTGTATGACTCTGAGCCTTCGTATGAAGCCCATTGTGAGCGACGAGGTTTCAGTTCTGAATTTATTGCAGCTCAATTAATTAAGTTGACCTTCTACAAATTACTTTGTGTATGTCCAACGACGTCATAGGCCGTCAATGATCGTAACGTTATATTACGGCGTCCAAAGAGACTGTGAACGTAAGTGGACGTAAAATAGTTTATGATGCCTCATCGGGTTTTATTTCGATGATCACGGATCATGTACGTGGAATGTGTTGTCGAGGGTGAAAAAAAACATCCGATACTTTCATATGTGCGTGGGTAACGCAGAATGTTTATTAGTAGTAGTAATTATACCCCTTAATCATAAACGTTGCTTAAAATTAACTAGTGATTAGCGATTCTTAAACCATACATTTTTGACATCTTAATGTCACTTAACCTTTATCATTGTTTATGAATAAACACCACAGTGTTTAAGGGGTTTATTCGTAAACGATAACTAAAGTCAAGTGACGTGCAAATGTCTAAAATGTATGGCTAAACAATCGCTAATCACTAGTTAACTTTAGGCAACGTTTCACGCGTGGAGGATGACAGCCAACTGTGTGAGGACCCAAAGAGTGGTAGCCTGTGTTCAAGCTGGGCTGCAGTGGGAACATAATGGACTATTATAGTCATTTAATATTTTGTTGGCTTGCGAACCTTGTAATCAGACAGTGGAAGTTACGTCTAAACAATGCTTGATTAATCTTTAAAGTTCTTCAATCAGCAAAGTTTGGCTTTTATTAATCACTTTTCCATCGACTTAAGAAATTGCTGCTTTCTGTGCAAAGGAAATTAAAGGAAATTGATGTTTTGCCCTTCTTAGCTCATCCGATGAACTTCGTACCAACTCAGAATCAATAAGAACAAATGTATGATAAATATTTTCTTGATTTTCACATGTCCTGCTATTCGAAGCGGTGGTGAAACCAACAAATTACTGATCATACAATCTGTCCAGCAATTCTAAAGATATAAATAATATACCCACGTAACACAATTTTACCTACAGATCGTAAAAAAGTAGCCACTAAGGGCTAGTTTATCAATAAACTGTTTTTTTTTTTGTGGATTAAACCAGACTTCTGACAGTTTTCTTATGGAAAAACTATCAAAAATTCTAAATTATTCATCAACACAGATATGGCGTTAGAAAAACAGTACTTAGTTCATATAATCTTTAAGTCCTTCTTCGAGAAAAGTTCAATATGAAAACGGTACCCAATCAAAACAAAACTCACTTTACAAACAGATCGTCCACTTCTGCTTCTAAACAAACAACAAACGCACACAGAATCGGTAAGAAGGGACGCAATATACAAGAACATAATATATTTCGAGCGTGTTCAGACAAGCGGAGTTATTAGTTTCTGTTTGTCGAGTAAGCACTGATCGAGTAAGTCGTGCCTTTAGGGCAGTCGGCAAATTCCGTAGCATGAATATGTCGCAAATGGTTTAGATACCCGATTAGCTAACTGCCTAGATAGCTCACCCAACGGCCTGAGTGATATTCAATCAATTAAGTTTAGGGTGGAGCTGTAACTAATTACGTGCGAACCGAATTACTCACAGAAACTGAACCAGGGTACCTCGATCAAATGGATTAGATTTGAACAGTGATCAAGCGCCTGCGAGCCGAGAGCGAAGGGAGCGAGCACTTCTTTCAATGGCTAGGCGGTTGACTAAACAGCTAATTTAACGAGCTGGAAATATACAACATAATTTTTTATTTTGAAAGCAACGGAATCGATTCTAATAATTTTTGCATCATGGTATATTTATCCCAAATACATTTAGAAATTGTTGCAGTGTGGTTACGGAGCGCGCCACGCAGCTTACGATAGATCAGAATACTGCGCACGCCCGCGCAATAGCTGCCGCCAGAGGTCAATGCGGCGCTCGCCCACCCGTGTGAAGCGTGGACCATATTTTTGTTGGGACAGTCAAGTAGGATAACAAGCTCATTCATAACTTTGTGGTTTTCATGACATCTTTTTGAAATTTTGTAGATAGATTATTTATTTAAAAATACTGGACACGTGTTTCGGGCTTCGCATAAACAAAAAATTATGCTGTATAAACGAAATTGCCTACAACCAAGGCTTAAAATTACATAATATAAAGTCATATTTTAATGTTGCCACCAATGGGATATCTTACCGAGGGAATGAGCTATTTTTCGAACCTTCAACCTACACGTAAGATTCACTCATCGCACTCAAGTTCTAACTGAAATTCCTAAAATTAAACTGTCTCTCTGATCTCAGTTATCAAACCCATATGGACATATTAAGTTTGCTATCTGTTTAATCGTGACAAACATTGTTGAAGTTCAAAACTACGATTGTTTCTAGGGATGCTTTTGACAAGGTAAAATTATTTGGAGAAGGTTGTGATTTCTGACCAATTGTGGAAGAAGTGGGTGCACCTCTGTGTATAACTTTCAAAGCGGTGTATTGTTTTATGTTTGAATTTTACTACGTTTAAGTGTAAATCCATTACGTTGCACGGTTCAATAATTTAATGGTAGATGAATAACTCTTTACAAATACCGTAACAATGTCTTTTTATCAGTCTGAAGAAGTTCCCCCTTATCCATAAACGTAGCTTAAAGTTAACTAATGATTAGCCATTTTTTAACCATATATTTTTGACCATTTAACGTCACTCAACTTTAATCATCGTTTCTGAATAAACACCACAGTGTTTAAGAGGTTTATTCATAAACGATGATTAAAGTTAAGTGACGTGCAAACGACGAAAATGTATGGTTAAACAATCGCTAATCACTAGTTAACTTTAAGCAACGTTTAGGTATGACTGTATAGTGCGCTCGATAACCACACTGCAACAATTTTTAATGGAGATGTTTCAGAAATGTATGGAGCCTGGGCCAGCAAATGTACATGTACACTTAATGCTAGGTATAGTTACGCTATAGTTAACTGTTTTTAATGTAAATTTCCTATATTTTGGCTTAGTTTTTATACAGATTCAATTTAACTCGGCTAAGGAGTGCAACACAACTACTAATAAATATGGTGGTCAGCAATAAGCGAAATAAGATTTTGACAGTGACATTTGATTGATGTAAGGCTATCGTATCTATATTATCTACCATATGACTGCGATAAAAAACAAAACATGAATTCCGAACATACGGCCCATTAAATAAACACAATCAACTCAAATCAACACTCGACAAGAACACAACGGGAAAATAGAACTGTCAAAGTCGCCAATTAAACGTCATAACCACTGTCATGGCTACCTTAATAAAGGGTTATCTCACTAAAAAACATTTCAAATAATTAATTATATATGCTTGTATTTTTATTCAAATTAATTTAGTAGTATTTTTATGAAAATCTTTTATTTTTTTCCTTTTTATCTAAGTATATAGCGTACATAGTGGTGGCCCAAAATGAAACATCTCGTTTATGTATTTGAGAAAAATACAAGATGACTGATCCGTTGGACTACAATTTAAGTGCCTTCAAGGCTAGAGTGCATAGGCTCTTAATAAACTAGTCCGCTTTACCATCAACGATTGCGTCACTGCTTACCATCAGGCGAGATTGCGGCCAAGCGCTAGTTTAAAATACATATAAAAAAAAACACCGATGCACAACGGCAGTTAAGATAACAGTTCAGTTGTAACATCAAAATTGAAAGTTTCATTTAATTAGGTTTCATACCTCACTAAGTGAGGTGTATGGGGAGAAAAATCTGGGTCGGATTTTGTCTTTATTTATAACTACGCACAATAAAGGTACAAAGACGGACTTTTCTTTTGTCATCTTTCTTTCTTACCCAAAATGCTAAGTAATTGCAAGACAAAGACAAAGCTTTGGCTTAACATAGCGCGCTCTTTGTTATCTTTATATACATTATTATTGTACCTATGTTCAACAAATGAAGAACAGCCTCTCAAGACGTAGGGTGGGCGGGTTCCATTCCAGGTCAGGCAAGTACCAATGCAACTTTTAAAAATTATATGTACTTTCTAAGTATATCTTGGACTCCAGTCACTGATTACAAGGTGAAGGAAAAAGTCTTGAGGAAACCTGGACTTTAAGTCTGAAATCGCCAACCCGCATTGAGCAAGCGTGGTGATTACGCTCAATCCTTCTCTGTATGAGAAGAGGCCTGTGCCCAGCAGTGGGACGATAAAAAAAGGTTGATGATGATGATGATTGTGTATTTACACAAAAAAATTTTTCTTCATTTCTTATTTTATAAAAAATATAGGTAAGTTAATTGTGTATAAAGATATAACTAGCCGCTCTAATTGCACCATAATCACTATTGCCTAGAAACGCTTAAAGGATGCTAGTCGTAAACAAGAGTATAGAAATTGTGGGTAGCGTTTACATAAAGTACCAACATGACAGATGCTTGTACGTAACGCGTACAAGCATCTGTCATGTTGGTCCCAAGAGAACCCACATAATTTTACTCAACCAACTGCTCCTTTCGAAATTCATCCCAACAAGCGTGTTATTTTCATTCGATAATATACCAAAATTTTGACTTGCTAAAACTAACATGTCATTTCTAATTAAGAACGTCTATATTATTTAAACAAAGTTGCCAATGCCGGTTACAGACCGGTGAAAGTTCAAAATACTTAACAAAAGTGTCTAAATATCAAAAACGCATATTATAAGTTTAAAGAATGGTATAACATGCAACATGTAAAGAAAACCCTGTCCGATTCGTGAAGGTATTGTTAGGTATCGATAACTGATTCTACTGACGCCTATAAAGCCGAGCTAAACTTAAAAAAAAAAATATTTTAATAATTATAAACTAGTGCTTGACCGCAATTCCGCCTGATGGTAAGCAGTGATGCAATCGTTGATCGTAAAGCGCACTAGTTTATTTAACTTATTCGCTAAAAAAAACTTAGTGAATAGGAAGGGAGACGGCAGTTGAGCGAGGTGATGCAATGTTAAACTCAACAGGACCAACGATGCTGCGCCACAGGGAGATTGATCTGGAGATCCTCCACGACCAAACTCCCGACACAACAACATAAGGCGCATCGTACCCGGCACACATCGCAACACAACTGCTCAGACCTGTCCTCGGTACGGCTTCACCAGACATCATGCCGGAACACGACCAATCGCTTGGCGGCAAGGCTTTGTCTGGTGGGTGGTAACTTCTGCCGGCGGCCGATGTTATGGCCTACCACCGAGGCATATTATTTCGTAAAAGCGAGGTAACTTAATACATGTGCGGTAGGAAATACATGCGCGGGCGAAGCAGGGTAGGGCACGCGGCACATCGCCCATAATAACACCATCGAAAATATTGTTGTCACTTTTTTTTAAACTACTAAATTTTGGGGAAGTTGGAATTAATTCGCGGAAAAAAAGATTATTTCAAAATTCATTAGTATTGTTACTATGATGATTATGAAAAATTTCATATTTTATTTGGTCATGTGTTTTCCTAACCTTCATTATCCATATGGGTCGGACGGAGTTTACATATTGGATATGTAGATATGTTTATTATGAAGTAAATCATATTGTTTTAAAATACTGTATTTATGATGGAATGTTTTTTACAAAACTTAAACAGAATATCAAAGTAGAAACAACAAAATCCCAAACAATAAATGGATAGTTTTTGTTTCCTATGAAAATAAGATATCATCCCTCGTTATTTACCTAAAATTTTTGATACGAAATTGTGACTTTTAGTATCGTGTAAGCACGACTCTTCGTATAATTGTTTAGTCATTTAAAAAAATGGCTGCTTGAAAATAATATCAACGCAAAAACACAAAATATGTATGGAATGCCTATTTTTCTCAAAAAAACATAATTCATAATTATGTCTTTTTACGACGTCAGCGACGGCGGAGGGATAGGGTCGTCACTAGCTTGGTGTGGTGGTAAGGTATCCACATCATACGTGGCGTTTTGAATTAGAGCAAGAAATGTAAATATACCTTCAATTCTATAGAGGTAAAAACTAAATAGGAAATAACACCTGACAATAATCATTTAAATGGCAAACCGACAGTTTCGCTCCGGAGAAGTACGCTGGTCCGCGCCTCAATGCGAAGAGACCGTTCGACAATCCCCACTTTCCAAAACGACTCTGTACACGTGCTGCCATTACAAAATAACGGCACAGCGTTTGTCCCACAACTACATAAGTCAAATAAGCAAATTTTATTAAAATCGTATCGATATCCACGACATAAATATATTTAAAACTATAATATTTAGTTTTGGAGACCAATCAGCTAAGTTTTTCAAAGCTTACTCAATCCTACAAATTTTGCTGTACAAGAACGGAGTACTTAATGATTATTATATAATATAATTTGGAATACCACCAAAATACGAACACATTGTGCAATGCTAATAAGATAATAAGAATGAAGACTTATAAGTAGACCCATTTTTACCATTTAAATAAAATACCCGGCACAAACCTTGAACAGTTTGTATTTATAAACAAAGAAAAAACCTTAAACCGATCCCCATCTAAGTCAAATTCCGTGCCTCAATCTAAAAGAAAGCACGAAATAACAACAACAACAGCTATCCTGCTTAGGTACTAATAAACGTTTTTGATTATGGGACAAATAATGTATTTTGAAAACAAACGACAACACATCACTAAGCCTATTAGCAAACTAACAGCTGCTAATAGGTTTATTAGGTCGTACGAGCAATTAAATTGGAACTTGATACCCATATTAGCTTCAGGTACATTAGTCATTAGGCTTAACGCGCTAACCTATGTATTAATTTTACTACAGAATAGTTAGGATGACAGATTTTTGGACACTCAAGGAATAGAATTTTCTCGCAATAAATATCCGTCAACCTAAAACCCGCACTGGGCCCACGTGGTGGACGATAGCCTACTTTCCCTCTCTTGCAAGGAGGATGGAGATTAGTATCCCAGCAATGAGAATATTCAAGGCTAACTAACTATACTCAGCTTGGCGCCCGGTAAGGATCAGGCATGAGTGGACGGCGCGTTCACGCGCGCCTCAAAGAGATCTCAGCACATCGTGACGGGGTCCACGAAGACCGATGCCTCCTGGGTCAGGGTTGCAGGCCCTGGCGCACAGGCAAGTGAAGAAACTCGCTCGAACTCCGCCTAGAGCGATAGAGGTCATTTGATGATTTCCCAACCAGAAAGAAAAGGCTAACTATACTGATGATAACTCACAGCTTGAATTATCTAGTTACCAAGAATCAGTTTTCAGCAAAATATTTTACAAACAAAAATAAAAAATATTATGTTTTTCCTACTTACTCCTATAAACTAGTCATTATCATCATCATTATCAACCTTTTTTCTTTATCGTTCCACTGCTGGCCACAGGTCTTCTCTCATACAGAGAAGTCAAGTCAAGATGTTTTGTATATTTACACTCCTATATGTCTCTCCAGGTTTCCTCAAGATGTTTTCCTTCACCTTCAGTCATTGGTATCCAAGATATACTTAGAAAGTACATATAACTTTAGAAAAGTTACATTGGTACTTGCCTGATCTGGAATCGAACCCGCGCACTCATACTTGAGAGACTGGTGTTTTAACCACTAAGCCACCACGTTACAAACTGCCACCACGTTATAAACTAGTGCTTGACCACAATTCCGCTTAATGGTAAGCAGTGATGCAATGGTTTATGGTAAAGTGTGTACTTAATTGAGAAACTACTCAGTCTAGCCTAAAAGACACTTATATTGTAGTCAGATGGAAACGCCGCCGCTGGCAAATTGTTCCAATCCCACGATGTGCGCGGTATAAAAGATGAGGCGAAACGCTTCGTTCGGATCCTTGTGGTGTCAAGAACGTAAGGGTGGAAACTCGCCATACACCATATCCTTAAATATCAATATATTTAAATTTCGAACTGAATATTGCTTACAGATGTCTTCTGTAAGGAAGTAACCACTCTGACCTTTATAACCTTTTATTGAAAGGGTACCCCCTTTCGGTATTAGACGGGTTCGGTACTCACTCCTATAACATTTTAAAAGGTCTCAATTTATGAGATATTTTTAGCATTGCGAATAATAATTGTCAATCTTGTATTCGAATGTAAGGTGGATGTTTCAACTTTATTTGTTATTTTGAACTGTATTTCTACAACATGAGATGTAAAAATTACAGAAGATATGCATTGATAGTTTCCGATTGACATGTCGGTAATATGTCCTCGGTGGTAGGCCATAACATCGGCTGCCGGCAGAAGTTACCACCCACCAGACAAAGTCTTGTCGCCAAGCGATTCATCATGTTCCGGCGTGATGTCTGATGAAGCTGTACGGAGGACGGGTCTGAGCAGCTGTGTTGCGATGTGTGCCGGGTACGATGCCCCAAATATTGTTTTGTCGGGAGTTTCGTCGTAGAGGGTCTCCATATCAATCTCCCTCAGGTGCAGCATCGCTGGTCTTTTTCTTGGGTTTAACATTGCATCACCTCACTCAATTGCCGCCTTCCTTCATATTAACTCAGTTTTTTTTGGGTGAATAGGCTCTTAATAAACTAGTGCGCTTTACCATCAACGATTACATCACTACTTAAGCGGGATTGCAGTCAAGCACTAGTATATATTTATTTAAAAAAAAAACTACCTTTGAAAAATAACAATACCCTACCTAGCCCCACCACCACCACGTATAGGGGGGACAACCAGATCATCATCATCAACATCTGCTTAGCCTTTTCACAACTAAGTCTATCTTGTAGGTTGGATTTCAGTCTAACTAGATCCAGCTGAAAATCAGTATTAAGTGACAGTCTCCACAGCCCAGTTATTCTGTAATACGACACCCAATAACTGAAAATAATAGGTGATAATCAAATATGAGCAAAAATATCAGCGGCCGCTTTGATACAAGATAAGACTAATAAATATCCACACAATCACCGCGTTTCAATTAAATGATAGCTTAGGTAGGCAGGTATTTTCAAATCATCCAATATATGTATAAATATACTAAAAGGTATCATGTTCCCGCTGTTGGGACACAGGGTTCCCCTTCGTGAGAGGGAGTGGGCCGTACTCTACCACCAAAGGTATTTTGCTTTAATGATTTTTGTAGATATATAGTTGACAGATAAAGGAGAATTACCAAGAATTTATAACAACTAGACATAATGTCATTAGTTCATTACACAGTTATACAATTAACCACATGGCAGCTCGTAGCAAATCGCTGCGTGAAAAAAGTTATGACGATGTTTTCTAAGACTGACCGTCGCCGATTTAAAATAAACCACACTGCTCATAGAATGAAGTTTGTACAGAAACCGCGCAGTGGTTTAGCTATTGACTGCTGCGCTGCGTGTCGCGAGTTTGATTCCCGCACGGAACAAATATTTGTATGACCAACAATTAGTTGTTCCGGGTCTAGCTGTTTGTGTATGTGAGGTTATATATTTTAAAACGCACCTACGATACTGGAGAAATTCCTAGTGTGGGGCAACATTAAAAAAAAAAACAAATAAGGAAATATAACTTCGATATAGTAGTTATGGCTATTTACAGGCCACCATCTCAAAACATGAAATATATTTTTAGACTCGCTGAGTGCTATATTAAGTAAAATATCCTATCATAAAAATACCCTACTCTTAGGTGACAACAAACCTATGCCATGCCATGGACTTTTACCAGCTCATAATCACCCCAGTCACCAGAGTGGATCCTGCTTAGATCATATCATTATTAAGGCAAAATCACCATTTAAAATATTCATTACTAATTCATCGCTTACGGATCATCAGGCTATATTATTAACCCTAGAAATATATTCATCTAGAAAAAACTGCATGCGTAACCTAAAAAAATTGAACATGACGAGTCTTGAATACGACATGCATGACATCAATTTTGACTCCGTTTTCCTTTCTGATGATCCAAATTTTTCGTTAAAGTATTTTATTGATACGCTGCAAACACTCGTCAGCAATAATACATCAAGCAAATTAATACCTAGAAAGTACAGTACACCAAATCATGGATAACGCCGGGTCTTGTCCGCTGTATACGACATAGAGACAAACTTCATCAGAAACTAAAACTAACACCCGATAATGAGATACCTTCAGTTACTTACAAACGCTATAGGAACTTCTGCAATAATCTATTGAAAAAACTAAAAATAAAATACGACCGAGTACAACTTCAGAAAGCGGGAAAGAATAATAAGCTAATATGGAAATTTATCAAAAGCAACATTTTCAGACAGAAAAAACTAGACACTCCGCTTGATCTTTTATCACCCTACTTGCACCCATCAGAAGCAATGAATAATTTAAACAACTACTTTTTTAACGTTGGCAAAAACTTAGCTTTGAAAACCTTTTCATCATCATCATCATCATTTCAGCCGAAAGACGTCCACTACACTTTTTAGCGAGCAGTGACGTCACTAGCCACCACTCCTGATCTTTGATGCGTTTTATATTTGTCAATCTTTGTTGATTTGATAAAACAAAATATACGTATCCAATATTTTTCTATAATCTGAATGACGGACTAATTAGTTTTTAAGTCAAATACCCTATCGATAATAATGTTAACTTCCGTAAACATGTTGACGACAAAAGTGCTAACAGTACGCTAGTTATTTATTTTGAATAGTACTACTCCAGCACGCTGATATTGGTTTTAGCCCTGTACCTTCTGGCAAGAGAAGTAAGGATTTAGTTTGCACTAACTCACGGACGAAACATGCTTGATGAGCTTGGTGAGCGTGTGACTAACAGATTTTATTTATTTCACGAACCATATTTATATAATAAATGTAACAAACTGCTAAATATATACAGAGAAAGCTTAAATAAATGTGGTATGATGTTAACTGAATATCTACAAACCCTCAGTTACACAGATACGGAAAAAATGCTAGAGGTATTAAAATAAAATGAGTAGCTTAGTAAATTATATACTTAATAAATAAGTAGACGTAATATATTATTAATTTTTTTAGGACTGTTTGTCATTGCTTAGTCTTAAATGCCTATGTCATCTGTTTATTACTGAAGTGAAACTTCTTTACGCACGCTTGACTTGGGGAGTAAGGTGGCGAACGCGTGACGTAAGCGTTACGAAAAGTGATCGGGCAAAGCGAACGGAAGTTAAGTGGGGGATATAAGCACAGAGGCGCCCGTGGCGCGAGCTTGGTACTACAAGGTCTACAACGAGTTTTTTTTTTTTTTTCAATAAAAATAGAAGATCTATGCAAAAATATTAATTTACCAATGAAACCATGAAATAAATTTAAATATTTATAGAAAATTAATATACGTATATGTGTATACATGTATATATTGTACACACATATATATATATATATATACATACAGATGGAGCGAAAGAAGTTTCACTTCAGTCGTGTGGTCATAAGCACACTCGTTTTTTTATTACAGTATAGCCATCAAATATCCTTGTTGATGATAGCCTGAAACACAAGTTTAAATAAAACCTAGTTCGGGTGGTCCCAACTTTAGTTTTAGATCGTAACTTTATAGATTTATATTATGTATTAGACTACAGTAAGTTAGCTTTTACGAGTGTTATTATTAACGGTTATAGTAGCCTCAATGACCTTGTGCATGTGGGCGGAGCTAAACGCCGTACTCTCGAATTCGTAAAATGCGCGCGGTGGCGCGCTAAACTAAAACGACAATCAAAGAATATCCAGAGATGCAGACAAGCCGCGTGTAGGTCGCGATTTGTGCCTACGATTTCAGACGGGGGTATGGATGCAAGACGATAAATGTATATTTTGCATTAATAAATGGTAATATCGTACTATAATATATTTTTAGTATTCTTGATCAATGTTTAAATAAAATCAAGGAGTGCTCGTTACACAGTTTAATGGCCGATCGCAGACTGACAGACATTTGGAAAACAAGTACCCACACATTATAATATATCATTCACATAAAAAATAATGGTAGATGGTAATATCTACCGATTCAACATATTTGAATTTTTTTTTCACTACTTTTCAGTATATGAGTATCATGTCTTTGCAGTGTCCTTGAATTAATTACTAATGCGAATGACATAAACGAGTTCATCGCGTTAACGTAAACCAAACGCGCATTAGGCACTTTGTAATATTTTTATTAAAAAAAAAAAAACGTTGAACCACACTAGAAATTACTTTTATCGTGGGTGCATTTTTAAACATATAAATTCACAGACACAAACAGCCAGACCCGGAACAACTACTTGTAGGACATGTTCTGAATATTTGTTCCGCGCGGGAATTGAACCCGCGACAAGCAGCGCAGCAGTCAATAGCTTAACCGCTGCGCTAACCGTGCTTTATATAGATGCCATGAGATTACAAAGCGCGTAGTTTCGGCCGTTTTCCATAAAGAGATAGTACCCTATTTATACTGTGTCAGTGACGTCGGATTGAATGTACTTCGTCGTAATGAGGTTTCAAATAAAACACGAGTTATTTTAAAATCTGTAAATTTTAATTCTTCGATCCAATAAATAACATGCGAGATTATAGGCATATCTAAAGCTGCAGAAATTTCTTGCAGTTGAGAATGGCCACAGTCTATTTCTATTGTTCCTACAACTGCACAGCTGATATTGATTTCTGTAGGATGTGCAAAATGTTTCCATACACATACGGCATTTAAAAATAAATAGGGAATGTAGTCCCACTTGTCGTTCTCCAACAATATCTACAGATCCTAAACCACAGTCTATAATTCTCCGTGCTTGGCAATTTTCTTTAGTTCTGAATAAAAGTAAGCAATATTAATTATGCGTCGCCCTTCGATGAAACAAGCTTGAGATTTGTTGAGGTTTTGGTGATATTTTGAGCTAAAAAAAGATATAACATACATTTTAATTAACCCTTGCAACACTGTTAGAGATTTATGTCAAGGAATTAAGAATTTATCAAGAAAAATTAATTAAGAATTAACAAAAAAATAATTTTACAGGTATATGATATATGTATTTGTAAACTAAAAATATAGGTTGTAGGACATGCAGGCATAATTTTACCTGAATGATGATGATGGAACTTGCATCGTTTTTTTGTGCACATAGAGATATATAATATTATCATTTTCTTGACGACATTCTGTATGGATGTCTGACCTAGAATCAACTGCGTTAGTGTTCGACCTAAAAAGCAAATTAAACTTTTAAGTTCTGTCGATTGGTTTCTTTCTCTTCTTTTCTGTAAGTCGAAAAATGTTATTACAATATTATTTGTGAAAAACAGAATATATATATATATATATATATCCTACAGTATGTTAAGAAAACCCTGTCCGACCCGTGAAGGTGTTGTTAGGTATCGATAACTGATTCTACTAATGCATACAAAACCAGGCTAACTTAAAAAAAAATCACCCTAAAAAAATAAATATTATTTCGCAAAAAGAGGTAACTTAATAAATATGCGTTAAGCACCCTTCCGCGGGCGGCGGGCGGCAGGGCACGCGGCACGTGGTCGCATCGCTGTCGCTATTCGCTCATAATAATACCGGTGTTGTCACTTTTTTAAAAATTTGCAAATTTCGGGGAAGTTATTTCAAAATTCATTTGTATTGGTACTATGATGATTACGTAAAATTTTATATCATATTTGGTCATGTGTTTACTTAACCTTTATTATCCTTACGGGTCGGACAGGGTTTTCTTAACATACTGTATATATACGGACAAATCACACAGATTGAGCTAGCCCCAAAGTAAGTTCGAGACTTGTGTTATGGGATACTAACTCAACGATACTATATTTATAATAGATACATATATAGATAAACATCCAAGACCCAGGCCAATCAGGAAAAGATCGTTTTCCATCATGACCTGGCCGGGAATCGAACCCGCGGCCTCCACGTCGCAGGCAGGCGTGTTGACCGCTGCGCCACGGAGGACGTCAAAAAATTTACTGATAACTGTGACATTCCAAGCCCGCCAGCCCGCGTCCATCGGCTTCGGCTACTTTAAACAATTACATATAGAAATGAAATATTTACAGGAAGAATCATTTAAAATAATCCAAGTAAGAGTTTTTATTACACATTTTTGCTAATATCGCAAAAACTAAAAGTCCTATCAACTCAAAACTTTTTGTAAAACTGTTTTTACACCAAAACCTTTAATTGAGTCCTAATTTTTGGTTTATATCACCATAAACAAAAAATCACATTTTCAAGTTACGTAAATTTCTAATAAGATTTTTATTTTGAAATCTCCTTACAAACCTATAAATTATAATCTAAGTGCGAGTGTTTACTTACCTGAATAGAGTCTTCTATATTATCAGCGGATGTAGTTAGTCGGATTATTGCCTTTCAAGTCTAAAGATTTCTTTCTAGATTTCCTGGAACAATTCGTAATTGTTTAACTTCAATTGTAAAAGAAAAATGGTTACAAAAGCTAATAGTAATTATAAAGAAAAATACAGTAATATGTAGGTATAAATACAAGAGTATAGGTAGATAGATACTTACGCCACCAGACGCATCTTCAATTCTCATTTGCGAGCTAATCTATGAACGTACACTGACACGATTCGCTCGTAAATATTTGCACTCACACAGACAACCACGCGTAGTCGGCGATAGCCGGAGCAGAGCAGCAAGCGACACAACCCTCCCGTCTGAATGCTAACGCACGACTGCCGCCCGCGCCCGCGCAGAGCACCTCTAAACCTATGTTTCAAAATAAGGATATTTTCTTGGCAAATGTTGATGGATTTAAATACGCTCTTGCAAATTTGTAGCACTTCTAACCGCGAATTTTTCAGTGTAAAAATATTTCCACACATCAATGCCGTTTAGAAGTAATAACGAATATTAGCCAAAAATAGCGTTTTGGTAACTATTTTTTTAAGGCAAAAGGCAAAATCCTACGAAAAAATCATCTTTAGTAAATGTTGTACATGAATCAATAGACAAGATATATTTTTTTCAAATCTCAAAACCAAGCCGTTAATTAGAAATTAGCTTCCTAAAGTGACCATTTTACGCTACTAAATGAGACTAAGGCCCTTAAGGTTCTTGTTACTTAAAAACAGACTTTTTATACATTCATTGTTGTTGTATGTTTTTTAATAAATTTAATTTTCATTTTCATTTTTATATATTTAGAAACAAGATGAATTAGGTGTTTCCTATATTAGACGGGTGGGACGAAGAAGGCGGGGGACGAACCCCCGTCTTCTTTAGCCCCAGGGTGTGACCAGCGCGTGCGGGTAGCTCCCGCACGCGCATTGCACAACGGTCACCACGTCTGGGGATTACTCCGTTACCGGGTAATCCCCCTTTGGCGCGGAAACCGGCCTTAACAAGGCCGGTAAGCCCTGAGAGTGGCACGGAGTCTAGGCCTCTGGGTCGGCCCCGTGACACTCTCAACACAGGGCCCGAGGGTAACCGAGTGGTTTTAGTGGGTATTCCCGGCTCCGGCCGGGCGAGTCCCACACACGTCCGTCGCCTAGCTAGCGGCGGGTATGGTGCGTAAAGGCATTTCCACTCGTTAAAAAAAAAAAAAAAGGTGATTCCTATATGAGTTATCTGTATCTACTTTAAGATAAAATACCAAAACAAACTCAGAGGTCACATATCATTTCAAATCCTGACATAATATATAAAATATTTTATTAATCACAAAAACAAAATACCACAAGATTACCTATATCATTTTGGTTTTTCCCACAAAAACAAAATTCTAGGTTGAGTAAATGTGTTCCAGTGGTGTTTACATACAGAGTTATGTACACCTAATTATTTCAATCATTTCCTGTGTCGTCACAAGAATAATCTAACATGAGATGCCACTAAATCACATGGAACGCTTTATTAGTTTTCATGTGGATTACCGGATACGAGCGCTATCTATTGTAGACTATTATGGCGCCCATAAGGCTATAGGCACAAGGCTACATTGATAAGGTAAGGTTTTGTTTATTGTATAAGGCCGCTTTAACCTCTAAAAGCGATTCACTTCCTGAATTTCCAGCAGATCATTAGATATTCCTCTAATTTTCGTAAAATGGTGACACAATAGCTTAGTCACCTTCAATTCAATTCAGATCGTATTTTATTTCATCAAAATATTTTCTCAAGAAAATAATTTCGACCGTAATTTGATCACTAAATAAACTGTCAAATAGATGAATTGCGTGAAGATAATTTTAGTCACCAACAAAGCTAGGATGATGTAAAGTTTTCTTTGAACAAAATATTAAAAGAAGATAATTAAATAAGATCACTTCTTCTTTTAGTGTGTCGATGGCAATCTAAGTGAACTCGGCCAAAAATTCGGCTACATGTCTGGCGTCGTCATTAGGGTCCATTAATTCCTGTAACGTGTAGATGACAGGACATGATATTAAGTGTCCCATCTCATAAAACCTCTATTAGCTCGGTAGCTAAGATTTTTTTGCGGAAAATGATCGTGATTTTGGCAAGTGGTGACAGTAGTAAGTACATAAAATAAAGATTTCTCCGTTAATGAGGAATTGTTGAATAATTACAACACTTAACCAACAACAGTTAACAGCCTCCACGGAGTAGCGGTAGCGAACGCGGGCACTGCGCAAGAAGGCGAGGGTTCGATCCCCGCACATTGCAAATATGTGTATGCATGAATATGAATATTTGCACTGGTCTGGTCGTGCCCAGGAAAGCACGTTAAGCCTTTGGTCCCGGTTACCATACGAACGTCTAATGGCAGTCGTTACGGGTTTTTGGAGCCCTTAAAAGTCCAACAATTGATCTAACTGCCATGCTTCGATATCACTTTCGGGTTGTGGAGGTAAAATGGCAGTCGCTTCACGGAAAATATCGAAGTTTAGCCAAAATCACCAGTTAGACTGGTAAAGCGGACGCCAGACTCCAAAGCTGAAAAGCTTCGGATGCGACTGGGAATAACACTGAGATGGTGATGAGCCGACAACACCTGTAGAGTATCCATTCTGTGAATCTCAAAGTTTGATAAAGGGGTGCTGTGTTAAACACCGACTACCTGATGGAGAATAACCCACCCCGTAGTTAGAATAACACTAAATTTAGATCTTCACAAGATTATCTTAATTCCAAGACGCGCTAATTGTTTTATTTTCTTAAACCATCGCATACATTGAGAAAGTGGGACAACACCTAGATGAAATCTGATGCCTTACAATTACTCACCGTCATAATCACATAACCCTAAAAACCTTAGTCGGCACATCACGATGCTCAACATGAGATAAAGCCCGAAAGTGAAGGAGCTGTTCCTTGCATGTAATTTTTCACAAGGTATCACAATTCTATGACCTCAACTGAAATAGGTCGACTCCGCAGAGAATGCTCCTAATCTCCTCCTAATATGCGTTTGTAATGAATGGGTTATTATTATCAGATTATGCACAACCTCGTTTATGGCATGTCCAGTAGTTGATAGCGATGGTCAGTTGATTGATTGAGCAGACGCTTTGCCTCGAAAACTAGGTCGCCATGAATTTCACTAAAAATTGGAGATGGATACGCTTTAAGCTATCTCAGGCCTGGGTAAACATATCGAAATTGGTCAATTGACAGCTCCTGTATTATTACATCCATCACTCATAATTTATCAGATTTTGGAAATCTGAAAGCTGAATTATATTTAGGAATTAAATTTAGGAAAATTGTAACCTTAATGGTAACAGGTACGGTTACCTAACAATCTACGCATCGAGACGAGCAATAATATATGGATTTTTTTATAACTGTAGGTATAGATCAGGAAAAAGATATTAACTAATAATGGATAAGGATATTTTAAAATATTTAAAAAAATAACGTTATTTTTTATAAATTTCAAAAATAATTAGCAAAGCACCAAGGAATTCTGCACGTGCATATTAATTTGGGTCCCATCCGAACTAAAGAATAATTTTATTGGCATTATACGTATATTACGTACATGGGCGCTTAAGCTTACTGTACGTCGTCCTACGATCTAGGTACAATATTTAATATTGGCTGGGAACCAATACTACATAATTACAATAATTATATATACAGATAATTATAGCCTCAAATGATTGAGGTCATTAAAAGCAGCCAGGTGCCTAGCAGTGGGACGATAAAAAGGTTGATGATGAAGCTGTGATAAGATTTATTTAGTCATTAATTCTTATTTTAAATAAATCAGTAGACTACATATTTTAATGAAATAACATTAGACAAAATTTATTGAACTGCTTCGACTGCAGCCAGAAGATCCATAAACTTTGTACAACAAGAAGAGACTGCAGACAAATTATAACATATTGAAAAATAAGGTCTTTGATCATGTCAGAGGACACTGAGCAAGGACAGTAATGGGTTTTAGCTGGTAAGAGTCCGCCACTGACCAGACTGGTCCATTAGTGAAGCAGTCTGGGTGTACACAAAAATTTCCCACACCTTGCAAAAAAAAAACATAAAAAGGCTGCTGTTGTACAGATAAAGTGCCCAGTGCTACACACGCCCACACTATTTCAAGTTAATTAAATATCAACTTCATTTTAGTGACTATTGAGTTGATTTCAGAGTGAGTGTTTAAAGTTCTACCGTAAACTGATTTTGTGTAAGAACTAAAGTATTTTTTCATTAATTCATATTTGTTTATATTTATCGTTAGTAAATCGCGAAACCATAATACTTTTAGTCACATTATTCACTGATGAGAAAAGAATCACAAACACTAGGCATGGACGAAAATAACCTCCGCATTTAATAAAATGCTGAACATGATCATTATTTTGAACAAGACCTTTATGCAAATATCTAAGATTCATAAATAAAAAATTCTGATTCTGATCTTTCTGAGCATTAAAAACTTCTGAAGAACAATGTAATATAATTACTACTGAAAAACAATAAGGTTCTTCAAATAGTAAACAAATCTATTTAAATATCAATCCAGTAAATCCATTAATGCAAAAGCAATTATGTTACAATATTTATTAATTTTACATTTGTCTACTAAATAAAGGTTCGATCAAATATGTGTAAAATACGGATGTTTCCTGGGTAAAAAAAAAATATTCTAATTAGTCCGTCATTCAGATTATAGAAAAATATTGGATGCGTATATTTTTTTAATGAAATGAATAAAAATTGACAAATATAAAAGTCATCAAAGATCAGGAGTGGTGGCAGTTACGTCACACGAGTTTTCAACGCACTGTGTCGTCTTCATTTTTTGTTCATATGAAAAAAGAAAAAATACGTGTATGGTATTTTTTGGAAATCTGACTGACTTACTAATTAGTTTTTTTTAGTCAACTATCCTAGAAAACAATCAACAATAATATTAGCAGAATGCCCCAAAACTGCAAAGTTAGCTCTAACTATTGAAATGCCATAGCGTTGGCACAATTTAATTTGTAAAGTCATTAACTAACGCAAATCAGCAAACCCAGTTCAGATTGCTGACCTATGTATAAGTAATTAGGATTTCTCTTGCGTAGATAAGAAACACCTACATAGATAAGATAGAATTGTGCGTAGTTTGAGGAAAACGGAAAACTAAATTGTAAGATGGAATTATTCCGTTTACGTCGTGTACCGTTAAATCGATTGATTTTATCTGCTTGCCTTTTCCCACCTATGTTTTGTTTTTGTTCTGGATGGAAAATGATCAAATGACCTTTGCCGCTCTGGGCGGAGCCGAAGGGCGAGTCAGACTTTTATTGACTAAAACCCACCCGTGTTTCTTCACTTGCCTGTGCCCCAGGGCTATTTGTAACCAACCAGCAACCCTGGCCCAGGAGGCATCGGTCCTCTTGGACCCCGTCACGATGTATTGACATCTCTTTGAGACCCGCGTGAAACACAACGCGCCGTTGACCCAGGCCTGGTCCTCACCGGACGGCAAACTGCCCACTGCTCACCGCCTACGCTGGCTGGGAGTTCGATGTTGTCTCCCGACCAGAGCGTCTCCTACTAGAGGCGTGAGAGCGCTGTGATTCCCGCTCCCTCACGCGCTCCGCCTCCTCCTTTGCTCCCCACCTATATTGGGGGTGGTATCCATTCTAAACGGAATCAGCTGATTACGAGTATCTTACAGGGAGGGACTATCTATCTGACCTCCACAACTCAGTTACTGGGTAATATGGTACCACGCCCCACTCCCTCTCACCGAGAGGAGACCTCTGTCCCAACTGTGGGAATATTATTGGCTGATTATGATTATGGTACCTATTCCTAAGTGTTGTTGTGGGAAGATTCACGAATGACCGACGGGAACAAGCTACGGCTCAACGTGTTTTCTGAGACACGAAGAGGACCTTGTGGCAGTTATCATTTAGCACCGAACACATAATCAGCCTGTAATTCTTCTCAGTGAAAGGGAGTGGGCCGTAATCTGCCACGCTGGCCCAGTGCAGATCAGTAGGTGTCACGTCTTAGATATGCATTACCATCAGGCGGGATTGCGGTCAAGCACTTGTTTATAATTATGAAAAAAAAAAAACTCGGTTGTGTAGGTCGAAGAGGCAGTCGTGCCATATTCAGCTGAATTCGGTTAGACTGAAAGCTGACCACTATATATGTAGTTGAAAAAGGTCAGGGAAATAAAAACACATATCACAACCTCAAATTTTAAATATCTGTATAGTTTTCTGTTTATTTCCAACAATATACGGCGCCCCATTTCAAGTACATATTCCCCAAACATTCTCTGACCCAATTTTACTAAATCCAATAACAAGATGTACTAACAGTAATAAATATTTTAATCTCATAAAAACTGTCAATACAGACATCAATCAAATACTCAAACATCCAAACAGCAAACTCTTAGCCAGACTCTGAGAGTCTCGATCCGGGAATCGAAGATGTTTTTTACGTTATTCAGATAATTAAAGGGTTCTTTACAAATGTATTTAAAATATATAATATCTGATAAAATCATAATTAGGAAGTAGGTACTGCAGCTTAAGGTTCGCTAAATATTATAAAAGACTAATTTTGTTTCAAAAGTCCATACTTTTGAAACCAATTTAGTTTCTTTTTTGATACCATTATCAATTAAACCCCATATGAATTGACGCTACACACGTAAACACAACTTAACCAAAAACTTAATATTCTGTCTTATAAAACAAAAAGCTTCTGCCACCCGCTTCGGTCACGTGGATGATATAAATTATCGCCAGGGAAAATACTACCTAGTGCTGCTAAATGGGACAAAAGCCTATGACCATTCCCTGGATGCCTCTATCTCCTTGCCAAAGATCTCTAAAGGTCCGTGGCATATCTACTGTCGGGCCATTTTGATTATAAAGCAGCTAAGTTATCTGACACTAGATGCTAGGTGTGATATACTCGTATGTATTGAGGGTAGATTTAGATTTATATTTTCTCTTTAGATTTTTGTAGGTAGTAAGTTTGTCTTTTGTCTTAGAATACAAGTACGTAACGTGTTTTAATAGATTGCCCTGTTAGACCGTATTCCCTAGTCCTACGGGATATCTCAATAGGTACTGAAAAAATATCAAAATGGTGGGTATATAAAACTCTTCAATACCGTCAATTTAAATCCATTCAGATGTGTCGACATGAAAAGTTATTATGTAAGATACGTTGAGTTAATCCTAAACAAATATTGTTGTTTTTCAATACTAACAAAATATTATACCAGTATTATTTCATGTTAATTTATTTGTCGGAATTTGTTTTACAGTATTCTCCCGTTTCTGGAAATTTTCATTTTATTTGTGTTTAAACCAAAGTTGTTATAATAACAAAATATTTAGTTTCAAATTGTTTGTGAAGGCCACAATGCCTACAGTCATAACAACCTACAACAGATAACATAACTTATTATATTCTACTTTATTCATGTATAAATATTCATGTTGGTTACAGTTAGGCTCGGCGCAAACGGGCCACCGACTACCGGTGTCTGTCGCCCGCTACCGCCACTTTTAAAACTGTCAGAAGCAACTGACAGCCACCGGTATTTCGAAGCCGCCACATTTTATAACCAGCACCCTTATTACGTAACATACTATTACTAACAATTGGAATCATTTCGAAGCAAATTGCCAATCCATTGCTTCATATGTTCCAAAATATATCAGCTCAACAACGTAAATAACGCAATGAATGTTGTTGAACTGTCAAAATGAAACCCATTGCTACCGATTATGTGTTACGCAGTTACTCAACAGCTCTAAAAACTACACCCTTATTCACGCTGTTACTTTCAATATAAATCATTTTGAAGCATTTTGCTAATACATTGCCCCCATATGTTTGAAAATTGTGTTTTCTCAATATGTAAATAGCGCAATGAATGTTGTTGAACCGTCAAAGTTAAATCCATCGCTACTGATAGTGTGCTACGGATATACCCTGCTAATTGGCATTGTTAAACCACACAATTTAAACGTATCCTACCTTTAATCATCATTGATGTCAATTGGAACAAAATGAATGAAATAGTTGAAAAGGTTAGGTTGTTTGTTTCCCTCACATTTTAGGTTTTATTTCGTATCACCTGAAAAATTGTTCCCACACGAATGCCATCCTTAAAATAACGATATATAAAAGTAAAGAGTTTTTGGTAAAATATTAACAAAATCTTACGACTATAGTACTTAAATCATAAACAGGAGGGTAATTACGTTACTCACTACCAGTAGGTATAACTTTAATTTTGACAGTCCAACAACATACATTGCGTTGTTTGCGTTGTTGAGCAATCACATGTTTTTAACTTACGGAGTAATGGATTAGTTATATGCTTCATAATTATTCAAATTGGGTGTAATAATGTGTTACGAAATCAGACTGTCATATAAAAAAATAACAAAACAGCGAATTCAAATATTCGACCATCTGTTACGAATACTAGGTGAAGCAAAACAAAGAGCTAGTGAGCTAAATAAACTGCCTGGTGTAGTACTAAATTCAGCGACAGGAAAGAACTCTTAAGAGGGGACTCTAGTGCCAAGGAATTAGAAAAATAGATATTTGAAGAAACTCTCCCCGTAAAGTGCGAAAGGGACAGTTGCGACTCAGGCTGATTTTGCCTACAAAAACGTTCTTTTCTTTTTCAAAACACGACAGATCTCAGTAATTTTTAAAAATTAGAGGACATGTATACATATGCTCCTATTATTTTCTTTTTTGTCAAAAACTTATGACATTGGTCTAATAGTCGTCTATACATCGCGGTAAATATGGGTTATTTTTGGGATTTTAAAATATCATATTTCCTTTATTAATTAAGCTTTAGAAAAATCTAACGATAGGGGCACGTATAATCAAGGTGTAAAATTGTAGAAAAACATTACTCTAAAAGCGTTACGAAGCTATGAAGAAAAATAGCGGAATACATTTGTATAGAGAAATCGCAACTAGAGTCCCCTATCGTTAGATTGTCCTCTTAAAGATTATTGTTAGGTAAACGAATTAAGATTATTCTTCAGCTCAGGTAGGTCGCCACAAGCTGTGAAGTCAGTGCCAACGCAACATACATACGTAGATATTTAAGAAATTGTGTAAATTAAAATAGTTTTTTATAAGTATTTAAGATTATCTGTATAAAACTTGGTACTCCTAAGTATTTATAAGGCTGTAAATGTACTACATTGTAAAAGGACCTAAACAAAAAATATATTTAAATCATAATGTTTTATGTATTCTCAAAAGTTTCTATGAAATTTTCCGTTTATGATGTTAGTAACCCAGTTCTGCAAGATCCCAGTTCTGCGAATCCTTTACCAATAACCCTCTAAAATAGTAACATCTTCAAAATCACTCACCTCCTCATATACTGGAACTTGATCACAATAAAGATGAGCAGCGTGTTCGCAGACAGCGAGGCCGTCAACACCACCACATACAACACTATTATCACCACATCAGGTCTGTAGAACACATCCAGATCCAACTGGGGTACACCCCACACGTCCGTGTCATTCCACCCCACTTCGAAAGTTGTGTTAAAGTTCTTCATCCTTATAGATTTGTGGAAACAGTCTCAAGTGTTGGCGATTGGTTTCGATGCCGCCATCTTTAGGATCTGAAAATAAAGAAAAGAATGGTTCTTTATACACATAAGTTGTAACTATCTCTTAGGGATGTTGGGATTTACTCTTTGGAAGTGAGAAGAGGCTTTGACCAGCTCACCGTAGCTTGTGAGACATTACGGGGACGTATAGACTGCCCAGAGCTCCATGGTCTTTTCTGCCGACTATTTGTGTCTGACAAATATGTCGGCCACCGTCAAAGCCGCAGGCACAATCTTTTTGCGCAACTCCCCGCAAAAACGGTTGCCAGAGCTGAATCCCCGGTCTGTCGTACCTTAAAAGTGCTGAATGCCCTTCTGATGGCCAACCCTGAATGTGACGTGTTTGTGGATGAATGGAAGAAGCTTATGCGTGTATGTTTGGTCTTCTGTGAAAAAAAGTATGAGAGTCCACTATTCCATGTTAGTTTTAGTAGTAGTTTTTAAGTTAATTAATGTAATTGACGTTAGTACCTTAGCTAACTATAAATAAATAAATGATGAGGTATGCAGGAGTTATCCTCCGGAACTATCATCTGTCGTATTTGAACAAATATTGAAAAATAAATATAATATACAGTAAGTTAAGAAACAAATATAATATATTATTGCATTTCAACACGGCTTAATTTCTGAATTGCTTTAATGTTTTCACTGATGGACGCTTTTAACGTGCACGTCTTTTTGCCTTATTCTCACATGGATAAATCCAACATGAATGATGTAATCAAATAATTTGATTTCCGATTTTATGATTTCCGTGGAGACTTGCCCGTTCTTCAACAGAGACTTTTTGAGTTTATACTAAGAAATTAAATTATTTTTCAAAGATCAATATCTTTTAAATTGTTTCCAGAAGTGAGTCTATCAAAATGCATCTGATCTGATCTAAACTACTGGGTAATAAATTGTTTTTTTTTTATGCAGACTGAGACAATGGGTTAAAGAAATTTAATCTATACTAATATGTAAAGCTGAAGAGTTTGTTTGTTTGTTTGAACGCGCTAATCTCAGTAACTACTGGTCCGATTTGAACAATTCTATTGGTGTTGGATAGCCCATTAATCCAGGCTATATGCTATATAACATTACACTGCGACCAATAGGAGCGGAGCATATAAAAAAAAAATATCGAAACCTACGCGGGTTAAACCGCTTGGCGCAGCGTAATTTATTAAAATAAAAAATTAAAAGTAAAACAATTTTACATACTATATTCACCGCATGAAATTAATCACTCCCTGTCAACACGAGTTTTTGTCCATTAATATCTTCAAAACGCTAGTGGAACTTAACCATGTCCTCTTCAATAGCGCCGCCGTTGTTCTTGTAACCATTGCGTGTCAGTTGTGAACACGCGCCGGGTGAAAAAATAACAGAGGCAGTTCAAAAGCGCGGGAACCCTAAAAGCATTCTGAACCTGTTATTATACAGGACTCTCAAGGCATCCTTTGTTATCAGCGTGTAGTTGGCGTATATTGTGTGGTATTTTTTTCTCACGAATAGCTAATGTATATAGCTAATCTTTATATTTCAAAACAAAAAATACATAACGAGCGAATTTTTTAAATAATATTTTTTGACTAATGTTTTTCGATCATACCGACATAATAATAAAAAAAAGACGTGTGGCACTCGGGGACTGCCGCGGTAAAGCTATTGCATAGCATTTTGTATCAATTTATGCAATTACATACATGCCTCGATACATGTTTTTGTCTTGTCTTCGTAGAAACAAACAAAAAAAGACGTGTGGCACTCGGGGACTGCCGCGGTAAAGCTATTGCATAGCATTTTGTATCAATTTATGCAATTATAATTATTTATTTATTTTATTTATGCAGTATTTTTTTTCTTTGATATTAATTCAAGTTACACTTTTTGAGCGTGGTGACCGGTAAGAAAACAAATTTTTCTTTTATTAAATAAATAAAAAGTTAATATTATTTAAAATATTTTTATTATTTTACAATACATGTGGGTTTTATTACCTTACAGTAGCTGTTGGTTATTCAGGAATATTTATCATTGAAACTATAGGTTTATGATAACTGAAATAAGAAACATAAGTTTGCGACTTAATATCCTCTAAATACCTAGAAAATACCGCGTCAATGGTGGTCCCATATTTTGTTGTGGACTTTTGTGGATCATTATTCATTTTCAAATTCAATGTTTTTGATAGAAAAGTTGTCCACCGCTCTGATTTTTTATCAGCGAAGTTAATGTTGAAATCGCCAGCCAAGATAAGTGGAAATTTATTACCATTTGTTTCAAGTATTTTCGAGCCACTCGAGTTACTCCAGTAAAGTGCGATGAATAAAATGCTCTACCTCGTCCAATTTTGGATTCGGAGAAATGTAAATTGCTACCATAACTATTTGTAGGCCATTTCTAAGTTTGCATAAGCACGCACAAATATCTCCAACAACTGAGCGCCTAACATTAACATCGCTAACGTATGCAATATTTATTTCAATATTCGGAGTCATAATATTAGTAATATCATTTTTATTTTGGTAAATAGCTACCCCACCTTTTGAAACAGTATCTCGCTTGAACTGAACAATACAATTAAAATTAGGTATTTCAATTGGATTATCATGCGTCATGCAAGTTTCGGTAAGAAGTAACACATTTGTTTGTCTCGTAACTGAATCTTGTAAATCGTATTTATGACTATTTAGATTGGCAGTTGAAAGTCATTATTGAAATGCCATTTCTATTACTAATGAAATCTAATACACTTTGAGCAATCGTCTGAACACTATTTAAAGACAGTCTTTTGAATTCTTGCAACAATTGAAAAAACGGTCGCGTGAGCACTTTTTACTCTATAAAATCACGCGCTTTTATTTAGTAAACAACACTATAAATAATTTAAAAGTCCAATGAAAAATTAGCATGACATTCATCTTAGCTTTTCCGTTAAAAAAAAAGCTATTTTATAAAAACACTACTAAATTAATTTGAATAAAAGTACTTAATAATTAATTATATGAAAAGTTTTTAAGGTAGCCATGACAACGTCGATGACGTCTATGACATATCTCTATAGAAGACCTATTTCAGAGAGAAAATTAATCGTAAGTTTAGCACATTGCGACTATCAGTAACATGGCAAGTGTGTAGGACTGAGTTCGCGCCCTGCAATATACATGCTCTTTTTGAAAATCTATAAATTGTTTTCAAAAGATGTAGTCGCACGCACACAAACATACCGTGCCGAAGACTGCCGAACTGAAACGACGTTAGACGATGGGGAGCGTGAGGTTTTTTCGTTACGGAATTTCTGGATTCGGTCCCCGCGCTCAAGGCCCGCGATAGAAGCTATGCAATAGCTTAATAACTTTTTTGCCTCATCAATGTCTTCCTCAGAAAAAGCCGACGAGCATATTTTTATTAAACTTTCGTTGTTTCGTTTCGGAGATAACAATATTACAACTCGTACACTTAAATGTACTCGTATTAACATTGTTCACCGACATCTTTCTGTAATATTTTATTTAATAAAAACTTCAACTTCAACTCTTGATCTGGTCCCTGTGGATAGATACCACAATTTTGCCAATAACACGTGTAACAAATTATAGAAATTCTTTAAAAAAATATTTCACAATAATGGCGGATATCGCCAATCACAGTTGAAAAAACGGCCGCGTGAGTACTTTTTACGCTATAAAATCACGCGCTTTTATTTAGTAAACAACACTATAAATAATTTAAAAGTCCAATGAAAAATTAGCGTGACATTCATCTTAGCTTTTCCGTTAAAAAAAAAAGCTATTTTATAAAAACACTACTAAATTAATTTGAATAAAAGTACTTAATAATCAATTATATGAAAAGTTTTTAAGGTAGCCATGACAACGTCGATGACGTCTATGACATATCTCTATAGAAGACCTATTTCAGAGAGAAAATTATCGCAAGTTTAGCACCTCGCGACTATCAGTAACATGGCAAGTGTGTAGAACTGAGTTCGAGCCCTGCAATATGCATGCTCTTTTTGAAAATCTATAAATCGACACCTCCTACGTACAACTAAGTAACTGAAAAATGCAAATTTTATAGGAGAGCGAATTGAAGATTTCAATTTTTTTAAATCGCCATAGCTAAGCCCCTTTATGGAATTGAAATATAATATTTGGTGAGCGGGTTTAAACTTAAGTGAAATTTATAATTAAGAATAGATTTTGTGTCTAAATCTTCAAGTTTTTGTTTTATCACACATGCATACTTTTACTGCGTTATAAAAAACAATCAAAATATGCTAACTGGCACATACACATTTCTTCATTGGAATATTCAGGCACCCTATTGCTTTAACTGTCAGATACTTACTTATAATCGGTAAAGTCAATTGTAATATCCTGTGTATCTGTTACTTACATAATTTATCACCGTAATTATATTATTGTGCATATAAGTGTAACTGAATTTCAAACATATAAATATAATCACGTGTGTTGGTATTTTGAAATAAAAGCAGTGAATGTATTTGTATTATCTAATGTTTATTTTCAAAACACAAAAATACAAATTTCCACTGTTTCAAGTGTCAAAAAGTAAAATTATGTGTTGTATGTTTATGACACCGAAGATCTTATGTAACATTAATTAAAAATAGCATCTATCTACTTGCTGGTAATCAGACTTTTCTCTTTTGTGTAATTAGGTATAAGTTCTTATTGAACTAGAAATCACTAATATAAAACTAAAAAAAAGAAATATGAAAAAATAAAAATATTCTTTAACTTTATAAAAAAAAACTGTCTGAAAGGCAGTTTTTGTTCATTTCGTAAAAAGGGGTTTGTCTCAAAATAAATTCTTAAAATATCGTAATGTTAATTCTATATATATTGAACATGTAAAATTAGTACTTATAAATTAATATAAATCAGTCCTTTCAAAAAGTTATTTGGACATTCTTGCACTGAGATCAAATTTAATATGATACTTATTACTGTACTATCATTGTGTACTTATAATGATTATAACAAGGTTTCATTCTATATTATTTTACTTACTGAGTAATAATATTGCACGTTTTATCATTAACTAGCTGCGCCACGCGGCTTGACACGCGTTTCTTTTAATATGCCCCGCTCCTATTGGTCCCAGCATGATGTTATATAGCCTAAAGCCTTTCTGGATTAATGGTCTATCCAACGCAAAAAGAATTTTTCAAATCGGATTAGTAGTTCCTGAGATTAGCGCGTTCAAACAAACAAACTCTTCAGCTTTATATATTAGTAGTATAGATGACTAATGACCGCAACAGTAATTAACTAATAAGTACAGCGATCACAAGATGTTTTCTCTATTCATCTTCTTCGTCTTCTTTATCTTTATTGTCATGTTGGTTCTCATTGCTGCCCTCTATCAAACTCATGTAAAAGTCATGATAAACAGATGGTATAATATTATTTCGGCATAAGTATGTACTTCAAATCCTGAAGTTTAGCCTCGGGTATTGGTAATTTCCCCTCGTAAGCTTGGGTTGATTTTGAGGATCATTCCAATCTTTATAGGTACAGCAGAAACATTCGAGCAAATGTAAGAGATCCATCTAAGTATACTTTATTCGTACGTTTTCGAACATAATGAGATTCCACAGGAGCAAAACTGTTGACATTATCACAAACACTTGCAATCATCTCTTCAGTAATTTTCTTAGTATGTCTGTGGATGCCTCTTTTGTCGTGGACAACAGTGCGTTGCAATGAAAGTTTTTTCAAAGCAGAATATACCAGGCCTTGTTTGAACACTTATCTCCATTATCTGTGTCTTTGGAGACACTGAATCAGTCTTTTGTACTTCATTTTCATCTGGTATTTTATCTATTTTTGTTGGTAAATAATACCGCAAAGTAATTTCTCTTCTAGAAGCAGTTTCAGTAGTAACCCTACGTTTTGGAATTTTATCACAGTACTTATTGATAAAATCCCAGTGACGAAGTCTCCTATTCTCCAAAATGCCCCAAAAAGCAAATCTCTGTCAACATTAGTAATTTTTTGTGAACATTTAAACTTACATTTCTCTCCACATCGCCCCGTCTCTTTCTTGTTCCTCATTTTATCATCCCTACTTTTGTACGCATTTTCAAAATTTTTATTTTTCTCACGCATAACATCCAACCCTTGGTCTTGATGGACCATTCGTAATCTAGCTTTATCTTTTTTTCGTGTAGATAGCCTGTGCCGTGGTTCAATGTCAGAAAGAGTGTTTTCTGTTATCGGGGTTTATATTGGCATAGGTGAGCTAACTGGCATCACAACTTTTGGAGTAGGAGCTGGCGATATATCACAATCTAACTGAGCAATTGCTCAAGCTATGACTGCCGAGAAATTTGGCGACTCAATAGAAATATCATTTCGAATGCTTCCACTAACATTGGTCATCATGGGTGATTGTGGCGTTATTGTTACTAATGTGGGGTCATGAGAGTTACTCGTCAAAATCACTGGAGCTGTATGACTTGTGACTGTTGGGGAATGTGTTCTGGAACATTCTGTTGGTTTAAGATGGTGCAGTACTTGTTTCTTCGTCACTGTCTTCTATGAAAACGTCATTTGTTGCAAGTCTTCATCAGTGAAATATTTTGAGAAGTGTACTGGAGTATCTGAAACATTCAAACCACAATAAAACACTCAATTTTCTACGATAATCAATATCATTTCATAAAAGTAAAGCTATGTAAGTATGCAGATATATATTAATAACCAAGTTAAAATCCAATGTAAAACAATGTATGTGTTAGTTAACTGAATTTATTTTAAAATCATTCCGTAGAATATGCATGTAAGTGCCTAGATACATTTTTCGCTCAAACTAAATTCCGACGTAAAAATATGTAACTTCGTAGTTACATACTTATGCATCGGGAATGATTAAATTGCAGTAATGTCGTCAAGATGATAGATTTTCATTCTATGACGTGTTCAAATATTTACAGTATAGAAAGACATCTCAATTTATGGGTGCACTTAAAGTATATACTTTAATAATTATAAAATATTTAGTTAATATTACTTACCTTGCCTTAATGGCGAGACTATCTGGTCTGATGTTACGCTTATTATTTGCTCCACAGCATTTTTTGGTCTTTTAATTGCATGATCCCTTAATGTAGTTAAAAAAATTATAACGTTTACGCGACATGGTAAAAAACAATGCAACACTCGCGCGCACAATTGTCTGCCCGCCGAAGAACTGACTGTTCGGCAGTTACCCGCACCGCGCACCCTTTCCTCCCGCGTCAAAGTATGTAACTGGTAGTTAAATTGTTATACGCTGTGTTTATTTGTCAGCTAATGTAGATAAACAATTATACGTTTGAGAAAAAAGTATGTTAGAATAATTGAAAAAATAAAATAAAAATTTATGTGGTAAAGATACGTACATAGATGCCAAAAATGCAATAAAAACCGTTTCGTGTATCTGGCAGATACATACGTATACGTAGTGGGTGTCGAAATTGTTTTCAAAAGATGTAGTCGCACGCACACAAACATACCGTGCCGAAGACTGCCGAACTGAAACGACGTTAGACGATGTACGGCCTTCAAGCCACACCTCCGTGCCCGTCGGAGTGGGGAGCGTGAGGTTTTTTCGTTACGGAATTTCTGGATTCGGTCCCCGCGCTCAAGGCCCGCGATAGAAGCTATGCAATAGCTTAAAAATATTATTAACTTCATCATTATTATTAAATCATAGTATATGGATGAATTTTATTTTGCCTACTTTGAGGAGGTGCAAGGTATCATAATGTTAGCAATAATAATAATACTAATATTTCAGTTCGTGTTGTGGCAAGTCTGAAATGTTGACACTGTTGAGAAACTCTGTTGTAAATTCGACAGCTCCTTCTGGCTGATCTTTAAAATGAATGAGCTTCATTGTTTCGACTTCTCCTACACTTTTGTGATACCCTGGTACTTTGCACCTCCACAAAGTAAGCAAAATAAAAGTTCTTCCAGGTATTATATATTCACAAAAAAAATATTATTGTTTTTATACAACATCATTTCTTTCACAATTGTTTCGATTTCTACACTTTTGTGCGACCCTGGTACCTTGCATCTCCACAAATTAGGCAAACCAAAATTTCTTCCATTGATTTAATAAACGAGAAAGAAAATTCGTTGACGCCGTTTCCAATTATATAAAATGTAATAAAAAACATTAGACAACGCCATCATTATTTTTAAGCTATTGCATAGCTTCTATCGCGGGCCTTGAGCGCGGGGACAGAATCCAGAAATTCCGTAACGAAAAAACCTCACGCTCCCCACTCCGACGGGCACGGAGGTGTGGCTTGAAGGCCGTACATCGTCTAACGTCGTTTCAGTTCGGCAGTCTTCGGCGTTGTGTGCGTGCGATTAGACGTATTGTACGACTGTACGAAACTCGCACGAATCGAGACGAGCTGCTCCGAAATCGGACGAATACATAAGCAGCTGTTTATGAGAAAGTATATAGGTGTATAGGTATTTATGTACAACATCAAATAGCTGAAAATAAAAAGAAAATGAAATAAATAAAAAAAAATAATGAAGAAATAATAATAAAAAAAAAGAAAAGAAATAAATATGAAGAAAAAAAAGAAAATAATAAATAATTAAAAAATTAAAATAAAATAATAATAATAAATAAAAAAAAAGAAAAAAATAAAAAAAAATAAAAATGAAGAAAAAAAAAAAAAAGAAATACAAAATGTTATGCAATAGCTTTACCGCGGCAGTCCCCGAGTGCCACGTCTTTTTTTTTAAACTCCAAAAAAAAAGGAAAAACACTATATCGTCAGGGATTTGAACCCGAAGTCTACGAGCTCCGAATCAGAGGCCGAAGCCCCTCAGCCATTCGTATCATTAAGGACAGCGGCGAAATTTAGCTTCTTATGAGAAGTTTAGCAATTGTTCAGTGCTTCAAAACAAGGAAAAAAGATATTTTCTGAAAATTAAACCTAGCTAGACCGACTTGTCGTCCCCGAAGCCCCGTGCACACAAAATTTCATGAAAATCGTAGGAGCCGTTTCCGAGATTCCAATTATATATAAGAATTGCTCGTTTAAAGGTATAAGATTATTTTAGGATTCAGAGGTACGACAACGGTTAGCCCTGACCATGCGAGTTGAACTGTTAATTGTGTAACCAACTACTGATAGTTGGTTGGTGGTACATAAAAATATATCGAATTTTAAGAAAATAAGCGATATTCATAATATAAATACCGGGAACAAACACAATCTTGCTGTACATCACACTCGTCTCCACAGAGTAGACAACTCGTTCATGGGTCAATGTATACACTTTTACAACAAGCAGTGGCGGCGTAAAGGGGGGGCGGTGGGGGCGGTCCGCCCCGGGTGCCAAGCATCAAGGGGTGACAACACGGTGACAAAGAAATACCAACTCTGTCACGCAGATAGTAGCCGCTGGCGCATCGCGGGCGGAAGGGGCAACTTATTTCGGTCCCTCCCTCCCCCACCCGTGTCCGTTGCCGGCAACGGATGCCGGTCGCGAAACAATGACAATTAGTTGACGACAGTTGGTCAGTCAGTGTTATTGTTTATAACACCGTCGCGTCGCGTTGCGTCACATTAATTCAAACGAAAGTCAATAAATACTAAATATTGTGTAATAAAGGAGTGAGTGTATTGGCGGATAGTACACAGAGTTTAAAAGGTGAATTTTATTTGAACTATACACCTATTTTTTCCCACATTAGTTAAATTATAGGTTTCGGCCGATCTGAATTTAACATTCTGTTGACAGTATAAATTGTACGTATAATTAATTTATCACGACGATGTAAAATGAGCTGAGTTGAACTAAGAATTCAAATTCATCCAACATAATTTGCACTATTATTATTATTTAAAGAAAAGAAAAATACACTGCCGATATACTGCTTGTCTTACTTCTACTATGGTATAATATGATAATGAGCGAGAAAAAACTGACAAAATTAACAAGTATTCCTTTATCGATCTTTACAGAATATAACTTTATTATGAAGACAAATAGACCTAGTGGATTTCAGCAAAGAAAAATAAAAAAATCAAAAGAACTTGCACGTGAATCGTTATCTAGATCAATTTTGAAATTTGTAGCACCTTCGGCTTCTCTGGTACCAAATACATCACAGCAAAGTGTTGAAAGTGACCTTCTTGATGTCTCAGATCTCATCTCAGATGATGAAGCAACACGGAGCCAAGATGCATTAGATGAAGGGACGCTGGGAAGAGAGCCTGAACATTTTGATACACAAGATGAAAGACAAGGCGAAGATCAGCACCAAGAAGAATATGACCAAGAAAAAGGGCGAAATAGCGACAATGAAGAAAAATCCCAGCAAATTGAAAACGATGAAGAAAAGGTGCATGGCACTACTCATTTCGATGTTGCTACTTGGCCAACACCAATGCCTGATGATCTGAGAGTTGAAATCGTTAAAGCGGGAAGTGAACCCTATCAAAACAGAGATGGTCCATTTGTAGACACTGTCCAAAGATCTGGAGATAAAATAAAAGGAAAGAGCCGACATTTTCATTCAGAATGGTTTTATAAAGCCTTACCAAATGGAGAAAAAGTACTCAGAAAATGGATAGTATACTCTCCAATAAAAAAAGCTTATACTGTTTTTGCTGCAAACTATTCACGCACCATGAAACAAAACAGAGTTTCGTTAACGGTTTTAATTCATGGTGGAAACTAAATCCTAAAGTGTCTGAACACGAGAATTCTGAGGGCCATCTCTCCTGTTTTGAAAAATGGAAAATCTTGGAGAATGGATTGAGGCTGCAAAAAACTATCGATTATGAGCATCAAATGGTCTTAGACCAAGAAAAAAAGAAGTGGCGTGACATTTTGAGTCGCCTTTTGGATATCATTCTTTTCCTGGCACGCCAAAATCTTCCTCTAAGAGGACATAGAGAAGGGATTTCATCAGACAATAGAGGGAACTTTTTAGAATTAGTTAATCTATTGTCAAAATATGATCCAGTGCTAAAAGAGCACAAAATTAGAATTGAACATGCTATCGCCTGTACAAAAAGTAAACGGGTAGATTCTTATTTGTCTAAAGACATTCAAAATGAGTTCATCAGTCTTTTGGGGAGAGAAGTGAAGAATAACATTTTGGACGACATAAAGAAAGCTAAATATTTTGGAATTCTTTTCGATAGTACACCAGACATATCACATGTTGATCAGATGAGTTATGTAATCAGATATGTTCATATTGAAGGCGATCAAGTTGAAGTGAAGGAATCATTTCTAGGTTTCTTCCCTATAGCTGGAAAGACTGCAATCGAACTTACGGAAAATATCCTTACGCAGTTAAAGAGTGATAACTTGGACATTCATCTATGTCGGGCTCAAGGATATGATAACGCTGCAACCATGGCAGGAGTTCATGGTGGTGTGCAATCTATCATTAAGGAACACAATCCTAAAGCTTTGTTTATGTCTTGTGCTAATCATTCGCTAAATATATGTGGGGTGCACTCTTTCATGAGTGTTAGTTCAAGTGTAACATTTTTAGGAACAGTAGAAAGAGTTTACACGTTCTTTTCGTCATCCACACATAGATGGGAAATTCTAATGAAAAGTGTAGGCGTATCGGTCAAAAGACTAGTAGAGACAAGATAGAGTGCTCATCACGATGCTGTTAAGTCATTGAAGAATAATTTTGAGAAACTTGTATCAACACTCGAAGAGATGTGTGATCCCAGAAGCAGCAGAGAAAACGTCGATACAAGAGAAGCAGCATCCACACTCTTACCAGCTTTATGTGACTTCAGTTTTTTATGCTACCTCTCTTTTTGGTGTGAAATCCTAGAAGAAGTTAATCAGACACAAAAGTATATCCAAACATCTGGACTATCGCTGGAAAAGTGTGTTATAAAAATTAAAGCCCTAAAAATTTTTCTTCAAACTCAACGTATACAAATAGTGGAAAGAGCTATTTCCTACGCAACTGAGAAATGTGAGGACTTGGATATCTCCGTTGAAAGAAGAGGAAGGAGGAGATTCCGAAAACGAATGCCAGGAGAAATGTCCCAAGATGTTGGACTAACATTGCCAGAAGAGTTGCATAGAGCTATGTTAGAATGTCTTGATAGATTTTACGAAGAACTAGAGCATCGCTACAAAGCAATGGATGATATTCTCATAACATTTGGTGTTGTTCAGTCTGAAACTCTACTTACGTCAACAGAAGAAGAACTTCGTGATAAAGTTCCAAATCTTACAAAAATCTATGATGAATTTTCTGCAGAGGACATTATTTTGGAGATTTTACGACTGAGGCGCCACTTGGAAGCCGCCAGCATTTCTCTTCAAGAAGCGATCCAATGGACTACCTTGGAGCTTCTGAAATTTATTGTAAAATGGGACTATTCTGAGTCTGTTCCAAGTCTAGGTCTATGTCTAAGATTTTTTTTTAACTATTTGTGTTTCGGTGGCTACTTGTGAAAGAAGTTTCTCAAAATTAAAGTTAATAAAATCTTACTTAAGATCTACAATGAGCCAAACACGACTTTCCAGTCTATCCATATTGTCCTTTGAAAAGGAGAGGAAAGTAAATTTTGACAATGTCATTGAGTATTTTAGCAAAATAAAGTCACGTAAACACGTAATATTTGTCGTTTTATTTTGAGGGTGCTCGATAGAAAGTCGCCCCGGGTGCCAACCTATGCTACGCCGCCACTGACAACAAGCTTCCCATGGACATTCGAAACTTACCCATTAAACGATATAAAAACTATATAAAGGCCAAACTTTGCAAAAAGGGGTATTATAAAATCTCAGATTATTTAGAAGACAAAAAAGCTTGGGACTGAGCTGCTCGCTCTGTTAAGCATTATTATTAAGCAATATGCGTAATTATAACGTAAATTATTGTAAACATTTTCATTTTTAATGTCTGGACTTGAAAAAAGACGATGATCCCTGATTTTGTTTCGGCTATTTCTTCTCAGAGGTAGTCAGTTAGGAAATGCCGGCTTCATGTAGTTTAAAAAGAAAACATATGACGTATAAAGGTGATCAGTGATCCTACTTGCTTAACAAACGATTTCATTACATTTCATTTCACACAATTATTAATTAACTAGGCAGTGGATGTTATCGAACTATCAAATTGAACCCCATTGCTATCAGTAGCAATGGGTTTCAATTTGACAGTTCAACAACATTCACTGCCTAGTTTACGCTGTTAGGCAAAGAAATTTTTCCAACTTATGAAGCAATGGACTAGCAATATTCTTGAAAATGATTACAATTGATGATGATAGTGTTACGCAATTAGGGTCAGACGGTCAGCTGTTTTTTTTTTTTTTGTGACGTGGACGTGGAATAATGCTCAGCAAAAACGAAGTAATACTGCGGGCAGACGACGCCCTATGGGTCGGATAGGAGGAAAAGAAAAATTCCAAGAGGACGCGGACGAAATCCCGGACAGGAGCTAGTGGGAAACAAACATATCGCAAACCTTAAACTCACAGAAAATAATGTTTTCATGCAGAAAATGATCATGTGTATGGCTTATGACGTGTGTTGATGTTTTTTTTTTTTCAATAATTATAAACTAGCGCTTGACTGCAATCCCGCCTGATGGTAAGCAGTGATGCAATCAGTGACCCATTCACTTAAAAAACTTAGTGAATAGGAAGGAAGATGGCGAGCGAGTGGTTGAGCGAGGTGGTGCAATGTTAAACCCAACAACACGGCCACCGATGCTGCGCCAGAGGGAGATTGATCTGGAGACCCTCCACGACCAAACTCTGGACACAACAACACTTGGCGCATCGTACCCGGCACACATCACAACACAACTGCTCAGATCCGTCCTCCGTACGGCTTCACCAGACCCCTTAATTAAAAATATTTGTATTTTGGCATTTGAACTGCCTAAAGAAGGCTATCATGTTTATAATCTTCACGGATTATATTATCTATAAGGGTGTCCTTAAGACGCAGTGCTACAAACTGCTCTCTTAAAACAGTCTGAATTGGTAATCAATCTTCCTTGTTTATTGGTTTCTCTAGAGCGTTGAACGATGAGTTATAGATAAGTATTATGACCCTACTCTCAAAGGCAGATTCAAATTTCTACCACTTCAGGATCCTAATTGCGTAAAGTACTATTAATAGCAGTTGCTATCATTTTGAAGCACATTCCTAATCCATTGCTCCATATGTTTTTCAAATGTGTGTGCACAACAACTTCAATAACGCAATGAATGCTGTTGAACTTTACTGTCAAAATGAAAACCATTGCTACTGGCAATGTGTTCCACAATTACCCTTCTGGTCTTAACAATCGTTATCAAACTGCAATTTTGGCACTGGATACGTGCAAACGCGCCAAGTTCTCATACAATACGAAGGGCTTTGTATCATAGGAATATATCGCTGAAGTCAATAGAGCTGTTTTGAAAACGATATGCAAGCTATGAAGTTAACGGTACCTACAGAGTCCAGACTGAAGTTCGTTCGTTATATGGAAATAAAGACACGCCAACCGATTTCTAACCACCGTCAGGCACCAAGCCGATTGGCTTGATACACAATGGTTTTAATGCAGCTAGAACAACGACGGTGACAAGAGGTCGTCGGATGATGTCATTAATTTTTGCGTGGTGTGATTGTAACACCAAGGAGCTCCTAATCGCAGAGAAGTAGTGAACCAAAACCCCGACTCGCACTTTCCACAGCCAGTAGGCACGCACGTTCCGCGTGAGTAGTCAAAATATATGTAAACATATAATTATATTCTAGTCAATCAATGTTTAAGCAATTGACTGCTGCGCTGCGTGCCGCGGGTTCGATTCCCGCACGGAACAGATATTTTTATGACCTACAAATAATTGTTCCGGGTCTGGCTGTTTGTGTATGTGAATTTACAACAGTGTTTGTAAACATACCAAGCGTTTAGACACATTTAAACTCATATACAGGAGAAATTCCTAACAATTCACATTAACCTTGAAATTCACGCTTCTATATTATGGAAAATTAAGTATCAAATAAGGCGTCTTGAGCAAGCGTGGTCAGCAATAATTGATTAATGATCGTGCCTTATCTATAGGAGGAGAAAACCTTAGCACTGTAGTAGGACAATAAGAGGGTAGTCTTATCCGTCCTGAGAGTTTTTTTTTTTCTTATAAATTATAAACAGCGCTTGACCGCAATCCCGCCTGATGGTAAGCAGTGATGCAATCGTTGATGGTAAAGCGCACTAGTTTATTAAGAGCCTATTATATATACTCTATATACTCTAGCCTTGAAGACACTCAAATTGTAGTCCGACGGAAACACCCCCGCTGGAAAATTGTCACAATCCCTCGATTTACTCGGTATAAAAGAGGAGGCGAAACACTTCGCTCGGATCGTAGTGGTGTTAACAACGTAAGGGTGGAAAATCGCCGTACCACTGGTAGTCCGATGGTGGAACGGAGATGGGGGAGTTAAATCATGCAATTCCCTCGCACACTCACCAAAATGCATCCTATAGAACACCGACAGGCTGGCTACTCTACGCCTGTGCTCTAGGCTTTGGAGACCGCTTTGAGTTAAATCTGGGTCACCAATCAGCCTCTTCGCGCGCCTTTTCACTGAACCAAAGCAGCCAGGTGACAATTTGCAGCACCAACCCAAATGTGGCTGCACTACTCCACACACGAACGGACCTGTGATTTGCACAACATTAGAAGCTGCCTTGGTATGAAGTACCGCCGGACCTTTGCGATAACGCCAAGTCTCCTGGCAACCACCTTGGCCAAGGCCCAAAGTTTAGGTTCGAGGAAATCTCAACTCCCAAAAGCTGAAGGCCAAGGATACATTCCGAAAAGTAGGAGCCACGGTGAACGGGCTCCTTTTGGTGGTGAAAAGACACGCCTGTGTTTTGGCGGCATTGAACTATTCAATGACAAGATACTAGTGCAACATTCGTACACTCTACCATAGCCTCTCTTTCGGACCGGATTCTTTACTAGTCCGAGCACCCGGTAGGTATCTCTTCACAACTGTGCTGTCATCTGCATACCCATAGATACAGGGCATCAGCAGATTGTTGAACAGACCCCTGTGGAACACCGGCATTGTTCGACAGGGGCTCAGCTCGACCGTTCAGTCAGGAAGTCTTTTACCTAGCCAGTCAGACCAGCGGAAATGCCGTACGCTGGAAGCTTACTCAAAAGGCCAGCGTGCCATACCCGGTCGAAGGCCTTCGAGACATCAAGGGAGATAGCAATCGCTTCCCCATTTTTCTCGAAGGCCTCGCCCCACATTGAGTGGCATACAGTAGTAGGTCCCCAATTAACCGATTGCGGCGAAATCCGTACTGTCGGTCACTGAGGAGATCGTTACCTTCCAGGTATGCCAAAAGGCGTGAGTTCAACACACGCTCCATAATTTTACCAGTCCTAAATGTGAAGCGATACAAGCGCGTCAATACAGGAGACAACTCGGGCGCACATGCCTTAAAAACAATCGCTGGTATACCATCTGGATCACTAGCCTTATTCACGTCCAGACGACACAGTACTCTCAGAACCTTCTTGTTTGTAATGCGAACCTCCGGCGTTGAAGTTCCGCAATGAGGTAAATTGGGTGGAGTAGCACTGCCAGTATCAAAATGCAAATTATAGGCAAAGAGAGATGCAAAGAGATCTACTTTCTCTCTCGTCGTATGAGCCAGTGTTCTATCAGGTCTAACCAGCGGAGGCAGTGTGGACCAACAGAAGTTCGCCCCGACCGATTTGGCAAGGGACGATCGGTAGACACAAGTGTAAACAATTTTGTCCACACCACTGTGAACTAACAGCCATAGGGCTGAGAAGTGAGGGTCTTTGAGGAGACGGAGGCACCGGCAGCAGATGTCATTGCGGACATACACACAGACCCGGCACGCTGCAGAAAATGATGCTCCAATGCGTATCCCGGGTAGTTGAGATATACCTCATCAGAAAATATCTTTTTTCTTACTCCTCCGCTATTCTTTTCTGATTAATTTCGTTGCAGGACCCAAGACAGTTAAATCGTTTCTCCGGAACTCGTCGAGCTTCTTTGCTCGACGTTTTTCTGGCGGTTTCTACTGTTGATTCTGGCTTTCAGGAGTTGCAGTGGATGGGAAAAAGTGTGGCGGGTTATGTCCCAATAAAAAAAAAAATACCTCATCAGACGGACCTCTGATCTAAGTCTCCGTCAAGAAAAGTAGGCGGGGCTTGAATTCTACCAATCCTACAGTACAAAATTTATATTTGATACGTAAAAAAATCTATGTCATATGCATTGAAATAGTGTCTGTCTATAGTGGAATAATTGTTTGGTATGGCGTGTTGAATTATCTCTCCATAGTCGCAGATGACTACATTACCATCCAGTATGTGATAGCTAAAGACACATTTCTGCATTTGCTCCATCACCCTTCGTATAAGTTTCTCCATAACCCTCAGCTTAATCTTTTCTTGAGTATATTAAGGTTAAAAGAAAGTCTTACTTTAGGGGAGTTGTAGTCACTGAAGAAAATAAACAACTTTTACAATCTGAACGACCCTGAAAAAGCGTAAATATTGGAGCGTAAACCCAGTGTTTTATTGTTAATTTTACATTATTTATGAAAACATCTTGAGGAAACCTGGACTTTACAAGTCTGAAATCGCCAACCCGCACTGAGCATGCGTGGTGATTACGCTCAATCCTTCTCTGTATGAGAGGAGACCTGTGGCCCAGCAGTGGAACGATAAAAGGTTGATGATGATGATGACATTATCTATGTACTTTTTGCGTGCAAAAGTAACAAACTTCCACCCATCCTTACAAAGTTCCACATTTATAATATTGGCAGGATAAGTATAGGACAAATGTAAGCGTAAGGATGCTGGTTCACCGCCACCAACAACGAGATATCGACGAGATTAATAATACTTGTGTCTTCGCACAACTAACTCATACACACAAAAATTCATATTGCGATACATCTTAAAAATAAAAAATAAATAATATCCAAAATAAAGCACAGTAAAATAAATATAAAAATCTAAAATAAAACATACGGTAAGATCCCACAGTAATTATAGAACAGCTTTTCACACAATAATTTATCAGCATGTTATTTATACGCAGAAATAAATACTCCGTTTAAAAACATATAAAATTTTATAAAGTATACTTAGACCAAGCTTATATAAAACAAGCCAAACATTATGTAGCTTATAAATAATGTAGCTAATAGGTGACATGAAAATGTAGCTAGCTTTGTCTTTGTCACGTTTGTGAAACATGAAGATTAAGAACAAAATAATGGCTCTTAATGTATGTATGTAATTTAGTCTCTTTCCTCCCACTTTCTCTTAATTATATTTAGAGCTCAATTCCGTGTAATAACTGCTATTTTCCTTTTACTTTATTAATGTAGAGTAATTGTAAGTTAGTCTATTAATATCCAAAGCTTTACACTTGGATTTTGAATATTAGTGGCGGAATTAAGCCGTAATATGAAATTAATGATAAAGACATGTTTATTTTTTTATTTCTGAAGCCAGTTAGTTGGCTTATAGTCTAAATATAGATTTGTAGTCAGGAGGAGGTGACCGCAGAAACAAAACACATATAACCATAACATCGGCTGCATTTTTTTTGTAAATAGGCTCTTATTAAACTAGCGCGCGTTACTATCAACGATTGCATATCACTGCTTACTATCAGGCGGGACGGCGGTCAAGCCCTAATTTATAGTTATATAAAGAAAATCTACATATATGTGTTTTTTTTTCAATACACATGTGATATCATTATATCACGAATCCTAAGTGAGACGTAAATGTATCCATGTTACAGAAGTGGTCCTAAGTGGAAACACTAACCTTCCACAAACACAATAGATTTCATACCTTAATTGCTTTAGGGCAAGAATCTTCATTTTTAGTATCTCCTAGAATATGATGGGCACTTTGAGTCCCATTTCCAGCCACACGGCAAGTCAAGGTGACAGTTAAAAGACGCACTACATAATTATAAGAGGTGTCTCAATAAGAGTGCACTTTTTAAAATTGGAATATATTTATATTTTTTTCATGCAAGTGGCAACTCTGAAATTTAACGGCTGTATCTCTGTTTATTCCGATTATTAAAAACGGAGCGCTTTTTGAAAGAACAACGCGTTATAATTGTGAAAACTCATTATAAAAATGGAGAAAATTACGCTGAAATCGCTTCTACGCGGACTTCTTGTGACCTCAACTGGATGGCAGGAATCTGGCCAACATGTGACTTCAGTAGGAAGGAGCAACCTGCCACACCGCGCATGAAGTCATTGACTTATTACAGCAACGATTTCCAGAACATAATTAATATCTCACGAAATTCTGATGTCAGCTGGCCATCAAAATCGTGCGATTGAACACCGTGTGATTTTTTTCTTTGGGGTTTGTGAAATCTCGGGTTTATGCGAATAAACCTGAAACAATTCCTAAGCACAAATCGGAAATCCAATGCGTCATAAGTGTGATACAGCCACGTATCTATGTAAAAGTCATGGAAAATTTCATGAAAAGAGTGATTGATGGCCTGACTTCGGAACCGTGGGGGTCATTTGCCGGATATTTTATTATTCCATACTAAATCGGAACATGTCTTCTTTACAATAAAATAAAAATATTACAACTCTGTCATAAAATGACTTATTTTTAGTTTAAAATGAAAAAGTGCATTCTTACTTAGACACCTTTTACATAATCCCCCTTATTCATAATCGCTGCTTAAAGTAAGCTAGTGATTAGCTATTGTTTAACCATACATTTTTGACGTTTGCACGTCACTTAAGCTTAATCATCGTCTATGAATAAACACTGTAGCGGTACCTACAAACGCCACATGGAACAACGCGTCATACTGACGTCACACGAATTCTACATCTCAAGTTGGGCAAGTGCCCGCCAGACATAACACCCGTCTGGTCGGAGGATCCTCCCTTTTCTATGGAGGACGAGTGAACTTTACTCCCTTTTCCTCATGCCTCCACACTGGTGACCCCGAACATGAACGTCAGCGCAGCCTTCGTGCAACAACTTCAGCGTGACCTCATCATCATCACTCTCGCAAGCTTTGGCGACGAGTCACCCAGCCAGCCAGCACCCACGGCTACAACGGGTATCCTGACCACAAGCATGCAGCGACCGCGCATACCTGGTCATCACCCTCAGCCTCATTAGCAACCTCGGCACAGGACACTGCACTTTCGGCCGGTCAACAAACAGAGCCCTCTCTCCTGGTCGACGCAGCAGCCAGCCTCAACCCGGCGCTGTACGACATCCGACGCACTGGAGTACAACGCAGCGCCACCACCCCGACTCACTGGGGAATCTCCGAAGAAAGTTCCGACTCACCGTGAACTACGCGGCAACCGGTTCCGACTCACTGGAACCTCAGCTGGCCTGACAAGCATCGCCAGATACAAGACTCAGCCTACTATCGACCTCCAGGCTCCGGAGGGGAGTGATGTAGCGGTACCTACAAACGCCACGTGGAACAAGACGTCATACTGACGTCACACGAATTCTACATCTCACAATCAGAGTTTACCGTACAACTAGCATAAATACCAACTTCCCAATTTCAACGGTTGGGAAAGTGCCCGCCAGACATAACACCCGTCTGGTCGGAGGATCCTCCCTTTTACATGGAGGATGAGTGAACTTTACTCCCTGCTCCTCATGCCTCCACAACACCATACTGTTTAAGGGGTTTATTGATAAGCGATAATTAAAGTTAAGTATGTTAAGTAAACCCTGTCCGACCCATAAGGATAATAAAGGTTAGGTAAACACATGACCAAATATAATATAAAATTTTACGTATTCATCATAGTACCAATACAAATGAATTTTGAAATAATCTTTTTTTCCGCGAATTAATTCCAATTTCCCCGAAATTTGGTAATTTTTAAAAAGTGACAACACCGGTATTATTATGAGCGAATAGCGATGCGACCACGTGCCGCGTGTCCTGCCGCCCGCCCCCCGCGGGCGGCAGGCGAAGGGTGGTCAACGCACGTTTATTAAGTTACCTCCTTTTGCGAAATAATATTTATTTTTTTAGGGGGATTTTTTTTTTAAGTTTAGCCCGGTTTTGTATGCATTAGTAGAATCAGTTATCGATACCTAACAACACCTTCACGGGTCGGACAGGGTTTTCTTAACATACTGTATAAAGTCGCTAACAATGGGCTTTATAAGAAGGCTCAAAGTCGCTCAAAGGGCAATGGAGAGGGCTATGCTTGGGGTTTCACTGCGAGATCGAATCAGGAATGAGGAGATCCGCAGAAGAACGAGAGTATAACCGACATAGCCCGAAGAATTGCAACACTGAAGTGGCAATGGGCTGGATACATTGCCCGTAGGACCGATGCCCGATGGGGCCGACGGGTTCTCGAGTGGCGACCACACACCGGAAGACGTAGCGTGGGTAGGCCCCCGACAAGGTGGACCGACGACCTGGTGAAGGTCGCGGGAAACCGCTGGATGCGGGAGGCGCAGGACCGGTCGTCGTGGAGAACCTTGGGGGAGGCCTATGTCCAGCAGTGGACGTCTTTCGGCTGAAATGATGATGATGATGATGATGATGATGATATAAAGTTAAGTATATAAAGGGGATTAGATGAAAAATCGTGTGACGCTTTGCGAGGCATTGTACTTCTTGTGAAATATTTAGGTATGGTAACTACCCTTGGTAGAGACTAAAAATATAACAGCATAATTTTGTCTTTTCTCCAGCAAACTGCAACAAAAATGTTTATGTTCTGTCAAAAGTTTGAGCGAGTTTTAATGCTTAAATGTGTTATGTGGTTCAGATGTTTACAAACTCATTTAAATACTTTTAATCCATCTTGATTATAGAGGAAGATCTGTCAAGGTTTTGAGCTCAAAGTTAAAAAATAAAAAAGTAACATTATTGCTTCTATTAACAACGTGTTATTAACGTAAACTCTTGTATAATATACCACACGATGTACAGAACATATTATGCGGTGAATGTAACAAATGTTCTTATTAACTTTTGGAAATAACCTTAAAGTACCTACTTTATATCGTCCGCCTATAATGAGTTTTTTTTTTTATTTTTTTATAAATTATAAACCAGCGCTTGACCGCAATCCCGCCTGATGGTAAGCAGTGACGCGATCGTTGATGGTAAAGCGCGCTAGTTTATTAAGAGCCTATTCACTCTAGCCTTGAAGACACTCAAATCGTAATGTGACGGAAACACCGATGCCGGCAAATTGTTCCAGTCCCTCGATGTACGCGGTATAAAGGAGGAAGAAAAACGCTTCGTCCGGATCGCAGTGGTGTCAACAACGTAAGGGTGGAAACTCGCCGTACGACGGGTCGTCCGATGATGGAACGGAGATGGGGAATTAAATCCTGCAATTCCCTTGCACACTCACCAGAATGCATCCTATAGAAGACCGAAAGGCTGGCTACTCTACGCCTGTGCTCCAGGCTTTGGAGACCGTTTCGAGTTAAGTCTGGGTCGCCAATCAGCCTCTTCGCACGCCTCTCCACCGAATCCAAAGTGGCAAGGTGACATTTCGCAGCACCAGCCCAAATGTGGCTGCAGTACTCCAGACACGAACGGACCTGTGCTTTGTATAAAATTAGAAGCTGCCCAGGTGTGAAGTACCGCCGGACCTTCGCGATGACGCCTAGTTTTCTGGCAGCCACCCTGCCCTTGGACTCAATGAACCGCCCAAAGTTAAGGCTCGAGGAAATCTCAACTCCCAAAAGCTGAAGGCGGTCGGTACACTCCAAGGATACATTCTGAAAGGTAGGAGCCAAGTTTAACAAGATCTAACCTCACAAATTCTTGAAATAATTTATTTTAATCATCTTCAACCTTTTTACCGGCCCACTGCTGGGCACAGGTCTCCTCTCATATAGAGAAGGATTGAGCGTAATCATCAGGCTTGCTAAATGCGTGTTGGCGATTTCAGACATGTCCAGATTTCCTCAAGATGTTTTCCTTCACATTTTAATCAGTCTTTGGTATGAAAGATATACTCAGAAAGGACATATAACTTAGAAAAGTTACGTTGGTACTTGCCTGACCTGGAATCGAACCCGCACGCTCATACTTAAAAGGCTGATGTTTTAACCACTAGGCCACCAGGACTGTTATTTCAATGATTTTTTTAATATAAGCTCGTAACTATTACCTTTTAAATAAACGAATAAAACTATTTTAAAATACTTACTATTAGGTTAGCAGCGGTGGCCTGGTGGTATCAGCCGAGACATATAAAATTTTGGTCGTAGGTTCAAACTCCATCAGGCACTTTATTTTCTGTAAATCACTTCATCACTACTGATACACATTTTCAGATAAATGGTGAAGGAAAACATCGTCAGGAAACTAGCAAGACTTAGAGCCAAAGCTTCCGTGACATGTGAATCCGCACTGGACCCATGTAGTAGATTACGGCATATATTTACAAATTTGTTCATCGTCCCTTATTCCCCATACTATTTTGTTATCCACAACTTTGTTTACAGCGATTTTTCTAGGCAAACTCTTATGGTTACAAGTTATTTCCAATGGAAATTGGTCTGACCATGACACTCTATACAATACTTTAATACTGTTAATTGACTGAAATGCCATTGACGAAACCAGGCAATGGTCTAACCATCTGACAGTTCCATGAGGCTCGCTTAGGTATGTATAAGTGTTCAGACCACTTAACAGATCTACATCCACACATGACCATCTTTCCCTACGAATACAGTCCCTCTTGCCAAGAGGAGGCCTGTGACTTAGCAGTGGGAACATTATAGGATTTTATGTTATTTAAAATAACTATTCAGTAGATGAAGGCTTTGCCAATGACAACAACGTTAGAAAAACGATCAATACATAACGCGGTTTTTACGTACACTCTTACTTCTCCAATCCACTTTTGCCATTGGGAGATTGTCGACATCGGCTTCACTTGCCATAAATACAAATAGAATAATAGAATAAAATACATAACACAACCAATAGATTGCCGGGTTAACCAAGATAAATCTATACTAATATAAAAAAGCTGAAGAGTTTGTTTGTTGGAACGCGCTAATCCAGAAACTACTGGTCCGATTTGTAAACTTCTTTTTGCGTTGAATAGTCCATTAATCCAGGAAGGCTTTAGGCTATATAACATCACGTTGTGACCAATAGGAGCGGAGCATAACTAACTCCAGGCGAACGAAGTCGCTAGCGGCCGCTAGTAAAGAATAAATTGGTAAATGAGAAATGATTTTAAGTCACTAGGTACTTATTTTTAAGTCACTAGGTACTTATTTTTAAGTCACTAGGTACTTATTTTTAAGTCACTAGGTACTTATTTTTAAGTCACTAGGTACTTATTTTTAAGTCACTAGGTACTTATTTTTAAGTCACTAGGTACTTATTTTTAAGTCACTAGGTACTTATTTTTAGTCAACTTCTTCTTATCAACCTATAGGGGTCCACTGCTGGACAAAGGCCTCCAAAGGGGTTCGCCATAATCCTCACGCTTGGCAGTTGATTAGGTCTTTATTTATATTGGTTAAACCAGCGAAGACACAGGAGTGCATCAGAAAATATTTGTATTGGTTGCCAAAACATTTGAAACATTTTCGAAAGATTGAGGCTTATACACACACGTCAATAATATTTTCAAAACTCGCAGAGGTTCGATGTGTCCTATCTGACGACTCTGAGAAGAACGGGCGAAACAAACTCAGAAGTCAAAGTCTTTTTAAAGCCCAGACATAACCTTGGTCAAATTATATGAAGACGATGTGGATTGATGACCAAGACGGTGTTTTGAAGAGAGAACCACACAGATACAGAGGTAAAAAATCCGGTCAACTGCGCGTAGGAGTCGCGTATGAAGGGTTCCATATATCTAGAAAAATATTTTTATCTGACAACGTCTTATAATTCAAACATCACTGATGCTTGAAGTGCAAGCGAGAGCGCGGAACGAGCGACAAAGAGGCACAATCGGCCTCCGCGTCTGAACGCGTTTTCCACACGCTACTGATAGCGTTCGACATCAAAATCAAAAATCAAAATCAAAGCATTTATTTCAAATAAACCAGTTACAGGCACTTTTGAATTGTCAGAAGGTCGGTCAGTCAGTAAGATGAAGCTAGTCGCCCATTCCAAAGAGTAGGCACCTATGGAGAAGAACGGGCAAGAAACTCCATGGACACTCTTTTAAAATATCAAGCTATTGATACAAATATTTGATTACATCATTCATTTTGACATCAATCGTGTGAGAACGATGCAGAAATATATTGTACGCTGAGAGCGTCCATTATGGAAAAAAAAAAAAACAACAATTCAGAAATTAAAATACGCCGTAGCAGCTAAGAGATGACCAGTCCCCTCTGACGGCGTCCGTTCACGAACATGACGTATGGATCAGCATCATTCAGCTCAACCATATTGAAGGGAACCTAATGACCCAAAACACACGCCACCACCAGCGAGACATTTGAGTGAGCATGACATACTCTCAACAGCCATAGCACTATCAAGTCAATAAACGACTAACCCAACAAATAGATGCTTTACAGCAAATAGATCGTGCTCACACGTGTTCCATGCAATTATACAATACTAAGAAATTGAATCTACACAATGCAAAGACAGTTTTGTCCAAGGTTCAGCAGCTCCAACGGTGTTCCCGAATGCTAAGTTTAGCTCCTGTGCAGCTGCACCAGTGCCGAATACCCCTGTCAGCGATGCAATTCCGTAACGTACAATATGCCTGGCTACATAGTGTGTACTGGCTTTGAGTTAAAAAAAAACAAACAATTGCAAAATTAAACTACGAGAGGAAAAATCAAAGAACAATCAGTGTAAGCATAGAAATCGGACGCAGCTCAAGCCCAAGCCTTTTTGTCGTCAATATAATCTTTAACACTATAAAATGCTTTCTGACACAACTTACGTTTAATGAAGCATTTGAATTTATTCAGGCTCAGATCTTGAACCACCTCTGGAAGTCTATTGTAAAAATGTATACATTGGCATCTAAAAGAGCCACCTATTTTCTTGAGCCTTGTTGTAGGTACAATAAATTTGTGCTTGTTCCTAGTATTTATATTATGGACATCACTGTATTTCTTATACAATTTTATATTTTTATGAGCATACAAAAGATTTTCATAAATATATTGAGACGGCACGGTCAGTACATTAATTTCTTTAAATTTTTCTCTGAGAGAGTGTCTTGGACTTAATTTATAAATTGCACGAACAGCTCGTTTCTGCAAAACAAATATTGTCTGAATATCAGTGGCATTTCCCCACAACAGAATGCCGTACGACATTACGCTATGGAAATAGCCAAAGTACACTAAACGGGCCGTCTCAATATCAGTCAAATTACGAATTGTTCTAACTGCGTATGCAGCAGAACTTAGTTTTTTTGACAATTTTTCTATATGGGGACCCCATTGAAGCTTAGCATCCAGAGTTATACCCAAGAACACTGTGCTGTCTTCAGATTCCAATTCTTCGCCCCTTATCAACACTTTAGTTTTCACCTGCCTAACGTGAGGTAGAGTAAACTTAATGCATTTGGTTTTTTTCTCGTTTAAGAGTAAATTATTAACATTAAACCAGTGGACTACTTTGGAGATCGCGCTATTTACATCATCAGTGACCTGCTGCTGACGTTTAAGTTTAAATAAAAGTGAAGTGTCATCTGCAAACAACACTATATCGTGATTATCCTTTATGAGGTACGGCAGGTCATTAATGTAAACAAGAAACAAAAAGGGACCAAGAATTGACCCCTGTGGGACTCCCATTGTTACTAAAGATCCGGATGATCTTTTTCCATTAACGTCAACGCTTTGAATCCTACCACTCAAGTAGGATGTAATAAGATCCAATGCAGAGTTCCTGATCCCGTAGTGGCGGAGTTTCCTGATTAACGTCTCGTGAAGAACGCAATCGAATGCCTTGGACAAATCACAAAAAATGCCCAAGGCATCGCATTTATCCTCCCATGCATTGTAGATATGACATAGAAGTTCAACACCGGCATCAGTAGTTGAACGACCCCTTGTAAAACCGAACTGTTTGCTATGTAATAATTTATGTTTATTAAAAAAAACTTAGCATTTGGTTTAAAATTAATTTCTCAAAAATTTTACTAAAGGTAGGTAGTACAGAAATAGGTCTATAATTTGTGGGGTCTGATGTACTGCCTGATTTAAACAAAGGTATTATCTTACTATTTTTCATGAGATCAGGAAACTCTCCACAGTCAATACAAGTATTAAAGATAACCGCTAGAGTGGGTGCCACAATATCAATAATAGACTTCGCAACTTCCACCGAATGACCCCATAGGTCAGCAGTCTTTTTTATATTGAGAGTGTGAAAGATTTTAATTATATCTTTACTGGTAACATATTCAAAGTGAAATTCCGAATTACAAACATTAACATTTTCTTTTAGCAAAGACTCAGCAACAGAAGGTGATGAGTTTAGGGATTTAGTAGTTAAAACAGGAATATCCGAAAAGAAATTTTCAAACACCTCAGCGACTTGCGAGTCTGATTTTATTATGTTGCCATTAACCGTCAGGCTATAGTCAGTATTTCTATCACTGGACCTTCCCGTTTCACTATTAATAATTTTCCAAGTCGTTTTAATTACATTACTACTGTTTTTTATCTTTGAACTCAAGTAACGTGACTTGGCCATATAGCAAACTTGTTTAAATAATTTTGAGTATTTTCTAACATACAAATTAAATTCAACAGTGTTAATATAAGTCCTCTCATTGTACAGTTCATAAAGCCGAGTTCTACTTTTATGAATACCTATGGTAGCCCAATCAGAGAAAGATGCATTACTATTAATAGAGATAGTCTTGGGAACAAAGGTGGAATCAAATTGCTTACAATATATATTAAAAAAATTATCATAGAGATGATTAGGATCAGCATTAACATAACTGGATAAGACTGGCATTTTATTGATGAGATTAAATTTAAAAACCTCCAAGCGGCTTTCAGTTTTGGGGTTAACAGTGATATCCTTTTTGGCCACTTTTTTACTATTGTTTGGAATAGTAATCCTTTGTCCGCAGTGATCAGAATCAAATAAACATACAACTTCTTTGCGGCTTGGTATTCATCTGTCTCACTCCTACTTGAGTGAGCGATGCGTCCATGTGGAAAACCGCTATACAATAATAAATACATTTACATATTTTCGTCAAGTATGAAGTGCAGTGAAAAGTGAATGTGGTGTCAATCGTTTATAGCAACGACAGTTGCGGCGATAAAAGTTAGAAAAATGCAACCATTCCATCAGGATTTTCTTATGACGTTGCCACGTTCAACTATCGTCAGTGAACCGATTTTACAGACAACCGATTTTTTTTAAATATATGTTTTGATATCTCGAAAACTACGAAAAATCTCTGAACGTACAGGTATGGTATTCCCATATCACCTGGCATCGGATTGACACTTTAGAAGAAACATCCCGTACAGAATGCTTATGCCTTCATAAGAAGCCCTTTCCCGCAGAAATTCTAAGCAAATATTTTTTTGATGTGGGTACATTAGCAATTCTATTGCAAATAATAAACGAATGCTATTGACATATCTTCTGTTGTCGTAAGGTTTAAATAAAGTGAAAATGTAATAGACAAGAAAATACTGAACAAAAAAGGCAGCATTATCTCTGCAGATAATGCCGAAATGCATTATTCATATATAATTTCTTTAGTTTCTCACGTGTTATTGCTTCAGCATTATCGAATGCGTGATGTGATATAATTATTGCGGGATTGTGTGTAACTTATTGAATGATTGAATTAGGTAAAATGATATAATTAAGTAATTGCTATGAATAGTTTAGTCATCATCATCAACCTTTTTGTCGTCCCACTGCTGGGCACAGGTCTCCTTTCATACAGAGAAGGATTCGGCGTAATTAGCACGCTTGCTAAAGTCCAGGTTTCCTCAAGATGTTTTCGTCCACCTTCGTCACCATCAGTTATTGGTGTCCAAGATATCCTTAGAAAGTACATAATATGTACATATAACTTAGAAAAGTTACATCGGTACTTGCCTGACCTGGAATCTAACCCACACAGTCATACTTGAGAGGCTGGTCTTTTAACCACTAGGCCACCACGACTTCAATGGGTGAATATCGTGTGCTTATTAACTTCTCTCGAATTCATTTCTTATAACGATGGGAAACCCATATCATCCCGTGGGTATCGTAAGAGGCGACTATGGGAACTCTCACCCAGGAAGCGGGCAGCAGCGCTTCTTCTGTGAAATATAAAATCGCAAAGAATCTCCGAAAGACTTCATCATGATGACAAAAAGTCACATATTCAATGACGTCTCTCCGTATGGTCGGGACTAAGTATTTAAAGACCCACCCTATAAATAGAACTAAAAAGCTCTCGGACTACACTCTCGAGCTAATGGAGGTCAGACGTGAGATGGTTTTGCGTTCGTCAAGTGATACTTGCAGATACCGGCAGCTCAATAAGCAGATCGCAAAGTCTCTGAAGCGTGACCTACGTCGGTATAACACCGAACGTATAACGGAGGCTATAGAGCGAAACAGAGACTCTAAAGTTTTCCCTAGCGATCTGACTATTGGGCATAGCCGGCTAAGTAAGCTGAAGACGACGGTAAGATATATAACGGCATAACCCGAGCTTTTGAGGGACGGTCGCGGGAAGCCGCTGCATGCGGGAGGCGCAGGACCGGTCTTCGTGAAGAACCTTGGGGAAGGCCTATATCTAGCAGTGGACGTTTTTCGGCTGAAATGACGATGATGATGATGATGAACGATGGAAAGATGATCAGATCTGGCAACGAGTTCCTACAGATGGGGCGTGCTTTTTACTCCCACAGGAAGGCCGTTTTGAACTATAATATTATTACAATTAGGAAAACCAAAAATTTTATCAGCCTAGAGAATTTGGTTATTGACTCTCATCTAGGACTGGTATAGTGCCCAAGACCTAGAAGCTTGCCAACATGCAACCCGTGCCCAAAAATGGTAGTCATGGGGATCCTACCAACTATCGGCCGATTTCAATAATCCCCATAATCTGCAAGATTATGGAGCCTATATTGAACTCGCGGCCCTTGACTTACCTGGAAGATCGACTGGACGATCTTCTCAGTGGCCGAGTTTCATAGGTGTTCTATTGGATTCATTTTGGAGAGTGTGCGAGGGAATTGAATGACTTAATTCCCCGATCTCCATTCCATCATCGGACGACCCGTCTTACGACCAGTATCCACCCTTACGTTGTTAGAACCACTACGAACCGGACGAAGCATTTTCCTCCTCATTTATACCGCGTACATTGAGGGACTGGAACAATTTGCCAGCGGCGGTGTTTCCGTCTGACTCGAATTTAAGTGTCTCCAAGGCTAGAGTGAATAGGCTCTTAATAAACTAGCGCGCTTTACCATCAACGATTGCATCACTGCTTACCATGAGGCGGAATTGAGTCTGATGTACCTAAGAGTAACATAACAGTGGGTTTTCTGAATCAGTTTCGTATAAATTCAGTGAATTAACATGAAATTATCGAACATCTATCATCACATCAGCGGAAATTAATCCCAGGCTTATTATCCTGAATCGTGTTTTGTAATTTAAATACTTAACATAGAATAATTCTTGGGAATAGGATGAAATGGACTATACAGTACCTAAATTTAATTACTTAAGTATTTCTTGAACAAACATTGTTATTTTATTTTACTTCATTACATAATGACTATTCCAATCCTCTATACTAATTAATCTGGCGCATAAGTAGTTCTCATTGTATCATTACTTATTTCAAAAAGCGTAACAAATAAATTTAGTCACATTTAAAAATCATAGTAATTTTATAAAGGTGAAAATTAAAATGCCTACAACACTACATGCGAACAACGCGTCATACTAACGTCACGCGAATCCTACATCTCGGTAGCACAGTATTCTGTGCAACTAGCACGCATACAAGTTCACGACATCAACCGGCGGCAAAGTGGCCCGCCGGACAATCAGTCTGGGTCAGAGGACCCTTTTCTATGGAGAATGAGTGAGCTTTATGCGCTGCTCCTCATATCCCCACAGTATATTTGTTACTTCTTTACGCTCAAATGGCTCAACGAATTTTGGGTGAAATTTGGCATACAGACAATTTTATAACGAGGATTAACAAACACTCACTTTTTGTCCTCATAGTCGCAAGGGAACGAAACTTATGCATGTGAGACAATGAGACGCAGCTAAGGAGCATATATTAAAGCTTGTAGCTATGTAATATTAATCATGTTTGACTCTTTAAGCGCTTTGCGCGTCCTCCTACAGATTAATGGTAATTAAATGTTTCCCAACACATCACCATAATCCAATTAAATTGGATTAAGATCCCTTGTATGTAGTTCAAACAGGATTATTATATACAGTTATTAAAAAAAATAATTACTATGATAAATAGAATACAATATTCCTTATTACGTAAGCCATATAAATTACAGAATAGAAATGTGAAGATTTTACGAAGGATGACACAATGGGCGGTCTTATCGTTAAGGGCGATCTTTTACAGGCAACCTTTGAATGGAACGCCAAGGGGAAGAAGATAGCAATTATTATTTATTAATTTTTTTATTAATAATTTAGGTAAAACTGTGTATATAATGTATATGTTTATTGTATAAACTAAATAACACACCGTAGACAACCTACACTATATGTATGTTCTGTATTGAAAAATAATTCATTTTATAAATATTATAATATATAAAAAAAATCTATATCTTCAAAACGAAAAGATTGTTAAAAAATACTTTGCATAATTTCATTACTTTCATAATTAACTTCAAAAATTAATTAAGTTTAGTGTTGCCCAAATTCAGTCTTGGTCTTGTTCTTGCGTTTTTGCAAGACCAAGACCAAGAACAAGACCACGTATTTTTAGCAAGACCAAGACCAAGACTGACCGTGCAAGACTTGAGCAAGAACAAGACATAGCCTGCAAGACTCTTGCGTCTTGCAGCTAGGACTTAGCGCTATTTCACTGAGTAGTTAGGTGTAACAGTTCGGTGTATAGGTAGGTACGCTTAGGAATTCTATGAGACGCAAAAAACTGTATCAAAGAATATGAAAAACTGGACCTATGCGCATTACGACTAATACCATAAACATAGCGAATAAAAAAATATCTATTAAAATCAAACTGAGTGCATGCATAGTTATGTTTTAACCATCGGCACTTTGATAATGCGGCATCAAAGGTTTTGTACTTACTTCTCAAAGAAATTTGCCGCTTTTCGGAAGTACATGGTTATGATACACGCGCCGGCGGCTTCTTTTGAAATCTAAAACAATCGTTGCCGCCACGCCGAAATCATAATATTTGACACTATTTGATTACCGCCATAGGGCGTAGGTATACTCATGCAAAATAATTTCGAATTTTAAGAGTACCTACAGGTGTTCCAAAGAATAAATAAGTTTCAGAGTGTTTAGAATGAAAATGAATACATTATACTGATCACGCAAGTAGTATTATGATTAGGATAAAATGGTAAGGATAGGTAGTAGATGTCATATTAATTCATTCTAGTAAGTATATATTATAATATTGATTACTTATATGGTTTTAAACTAATTACTTAGGTACTATTATTGTACATTTAGTCATTATATTTCTTAAGTTTTTACAAGAAAAAATAGCAAAAAAGTGTTCAAATATCACCCGTTTAATAAATATTGTAGCCATTTTTAAATATACTTGAAACGTGTAAAAAAATTCTACAAAACTAAAAAACAAATGTTTATTAAAACAGTTACTTCCATGGAAAACGACATATAGTTCAGTTGATTTTTCGAATTTCTTATTAAATCTTCAGTTATTTATTAATCTGCTTGATCTTTACTATGGCTATGTTAATTCAAGCTCACAATGTTCCAATTCTAATACGTTTTTCTAAGATTTAAAGTAAACTTTAATAAATAGTAATAGACTAATAGGTAATTGCAAGACTTGCAAGACTCTTGCTGCAAGACCAAGACCAAGACCAAGACTGGGAGCGCAAGACCAAGACCAAGACCAAGACCAGGTGTATTGGCGCAAGACCAAGACCAAGACTGGCTAAGTCTCGTCTTGTTCTTGCATTTGGGCAACACTAATTAAGTTCTGAAAATAATGTCCCTATACAAATAATGAATACAGTGTCTAGTACTACTCAAAGTCAAACTCAAGCATTTCAAATAAACTGATTTCAGACTGCAGTCTTACTTTCCTACTCAATGAGTTTTTTTGAGTGAATAGGCTTAATAAACCAGCGCGCTTTATAATCAACAATTGCATCTCTGCTTAACATCAGGCGGGATTGACGTCAAGCACTAGTTTATAAGAGTCTACTCACTCAACAAAACTGAACAAATAGAAAGGAAGAGAGCAGTTGAGCGAGGTGATGCATTGTTAAACCCAACAACACGACCAACGATCGACCATCCGCTACCAAACTCCCGACACAATAACATTTGCCGCATCGTACCCGGTACACATCGCAACACAACGAAACGCTTGGCGGCAAGACTGTCTGGTGGGAGGCCTTCTGCCGGCCGAATTTATGACCTATCACGGAGAAAAAAAATATGTTACAGTATAAATACGTTAAATGTTATATAAAAAAGAATAATAATTCATCTTTACTCCGCTTGAGACGTACCCTTAATTGTCTATGAGTGTGTAACACAAGATCCAATTTTCTGGGTCAATCTACCAAAGCAAAGAAACATAATATGAGACACAGAATCGAGATAAGAATAAAGTAACTATTCAGAATTGCCGAGACAATTTGGAATTTGTATTTAAGTGTATTGATTATTTTCCAATCCTTATATCTATAACGACTGAATATGTTTTTATTCAGTGTTATACCGCGTATTTACACGGTATAACACTGGATAAAAACATATTCAGTCGAGGGCATCGAGGGACTGGAACAATTTGCCAGCGGCGGTGTTCCCGTTGGACTACAATTTAAGGCCCAGTTGCAGTACTTTTTAACTTTTTTAAACCTCTGTAAATCTAACAAAATAAAACATTTCGCGAGAAATAAAAATATTTTAGGAAAGTTGAACATATTACCTAGGGTTTTGTGAAGATAGAAACGTGAATTTAAATAATTGCCTCGATAGAAAAAAATCATAAAGATGACACTAAATCAATATTTAAAACGTCTACCTTGAAGAAATTAGATTATAAATCCATATAAAAGTTATACCAAAAGATAGGCCTCATTTTTTTCTAGAGATTGCTGAAGACATGTTTTTTAATTTCCATACAATTGTTTTCTATAAAAACAATTATTACACAAAATCAAGCATTCAAGCGCTCACTCACCATAGCCGGCCAGTGCCCGCCGAGACGTTATTGAGGTTGGACGCACGCCGATTTTTCTCAAAAATTCCCCCGCGTTTGCGCATTCTAATAAGTGACAACACGACCAACGATGCCGCGCCAAAGGGAGATTGATCTGAAGACCTTCCACGACCAAACTCCCAACGCAACGACATTTAGCGCATTGTACCCGGCACACATCGCAACACACACTGTTCAGACTCGTCCTCTTGGCGGCAAGGCTTTGTCTGGTGGGTGGTAACTTCTGCCGGCGGCCGATGTTATGGCCTACCACCGAGAAAATTCTTTCATTAGTTACAGTAAATATGAGTAAATAGACTTTAAAAAAAAACAGTAATTTTAGATACATTTTCCCGTATTGGGGCAAACGCGTTTTCATTAAATAAGTTTTAAACCTATGATGTTTGAAGGTTGAAATAAATTTATATTACTTCAACTAAAGTTTTGCACACAAATCTTTCAATCTATACTAATATTATAAAGGGGAAAGATTTGTATTTTTGTATGTAACGAATAAACTCAAAAAGTACTGAACCAATTTTAATCATTCTTTATTTATTAGATAGCTACATCATCACTGAGTAACATAGGCTATATGTAGTACTAGATTACTATAGAAATCTTTAGAAATTCTTATTAAAACCAACCGAAGGTGTAATAAAATTAGCCATAAAATGTCTTTCATCGCACACGCTGCGAAAAGTATTAATGATAGGACAAAAAATTTTAGACAATATTATAAAATATATCAATATCTACAAAAAACTCCCCGAAAGCATATGTCTTACTATTGTAGTTACGTCACTATAACTACTGTTTTACATTTAACATATTAATAGAAACGCCGATCAAAATCAGACCGTGTTATCCATACCATTTATAATTTTTTATCCAAATAAATATTTAATATTCAAGACTGCTTCAATAGGTACCTGAAGATTATTTTCTACTACGCATGGAAAAACTAACTCGAAGAGAGGGGCAGTGCGTAGTGCGAGCCGAGAAAGGGAGGCGAGGCCAACACTGTTTGGAAAAACCGGGCAGTTGACTAAACGGCTAATCACTAAATACTATAAAACAAAGTCACTTTATCTTTTATTATGTCCCTTTGTATGATTAAATCATTAAAACTCCACAACGGATTTTGATGAGGTTTTATAATAGATAGACTGATAAATGAGGAAGGTTTATATGCATATAACATCCATTAAATCCTAGAGAAATACTATTATTTTTGAGGTTTCTAATGTGATGTCGTAAATAATTTTTTTTCCAGTGAAACGCAGGCTACTAAATATTGTACACATTGAAAAGGTTTACAAAAAATCCCCGATGGTATATGGATATCCCACAGTAACATTTTTTTTTCATTTACTCTTTACGAAAAATACCGGCTAATATTCGAAGCGATTTTAACCAATACAGCATTAATCCTTATCCAATTTAATACCTTAAATACATATATAAAGATATAAAAAATTGCGGGGTGTCGGGTTTTCGGCGGTACACGGTGTGACGTTTGCGGTGGTTTTTTATACAACGTTCATAGAAGCCGGGGCGGGTCGCTAGTAAATTATAAAAAAAAAATACCGAATAATTATTATATCGGAAGCGATGTCATAAAACTGGGAAAATGCGATTATTTTTTCTTAAACACATTTACCCGCTGTCAAATCCAGACGTTCAGAACATTTTCTTTTTGGAAGCAGAATTAAAATAAAATGTCTTGCCAATTTACTTTTATTTAAGGGTGCTAAATAAAAGCAACACGTGTGTGCGGTAAGAATAGTTTTAAATAGTATGTATATAGGAACTAATTACGAATAGTGTATACAGTATAGATGTTACATTAATTACTTAGAATAGATCATTGTGCATAGGAATGTAGAAAGCGTAAGATGGACGATCGTTCATTGTGATAGGTATGGTTGTACACATCTGGCAAGGTGGCAATTATGATAGGAATGGTTGTTCACATTTGGCAAGGTAACAACGACAAAATGGTAAACATCATAAAATGTACCCTTGTTATAAAATGCAAATAGTCGCTATAAAATGTTCCCTTGTAATAGAATGAAATAGACATAATGAATTTGTAATAGAAATGGTTGTACCACATCTGGCTGAACGTAACAATGCCAAAAAGGTGGTCGCCATAAAATGGTCCTTTATAATAACCTGCAATAGACATAATAAAGTGGAGACTCTCAGTTTTAGGATGCATCCCAGGAACGTGCGTATGACAATGACTGATGAAACCCGACGCTCTCATCGCTTCCCACGGTTTGCGCCCTTGTCGTGGTATAAATAGGCCCCACGTTTAAGCTTCAAGACCCCCCCACCCTGTTCGTGCAGGTTCAGGCGGGTTCCCCAGGGCTCTGTACTAGCCCCACTCATTTATCCCGAAAATCAGTAAGGCTCAACTCGCTCTGTTCGACGACACAGCCATCTACTGATCGGGACGCAGTCCAGACCGGATTCGCTTCCATCTCCAAACCGCGGTCAACAATCTCGCTGACTGGTTTGAGAAATGGAGCATCGAAGTCAACCCGAAGAAAAGCCAAGCGGTTCTCCACGTGAGGCCGCGACGCAACGTCCCCCAAATCACCAAGTCTGGTAAGGCGATACCCTGGGGAACCAAGACCAAATACCTTGGTGTGATTCTCGACCGCAACCTCAACTTCTCCGCGCCGGTCCGCTCGCGCGCCGCCTTCGCTCTCTGTCGACTCCACCCTGTCCTCAACTCGCGTAGCAAGCTATCGCTCAGGTGCAAAATGCGCTTGTACAAAGCATGCATACGCCCGATCAGGACTTACGCTTGTCCTGTCTTCGCACACGCCAAGCCACGTCATATCAATATGATACAAGTAATCCAAAACCGATTCTCTGTAAAGTCACTAATGCCATTTGGTTCATTCGAAATGAGATTCTCCATCTTGATCTCAAAATCCCCACCATCCAGCAGTTCATGAAACGCCTTTCCAAGCGTTTCTTTGACACTGCTGCCAAGCACCGCAATCCCCTTATAGCAGCGGCTGCCAACTACACCCCCTCCAACATCTCCCAGCTTCGCCGCCCTCGACACGCCCTCACAGACCCTGATGACCCCATAACCCTCCTCCAAGAGGCCAATAGGGCCACCAGCACCCCTTACAAATACAAGAACCGTCCCTTACCCGATGAAGGCCAGCCCGTGCCGCAGTTGAGCCAGTAATTATTATAATGTCCCAACAATAATCTCTGAGTTTGTTTCGACGTTTCTTCTCAGAGCTAGTACTAGGAAACGCCGTGGTCATCAAACCACTACGAACCCTTTTGATCCAGCCATCCCTTGCTGTCCTCTCCAGCGACGCCCTAAGCCGAGGTTCGTACCCCACAGGGGTGCCCTTAGCATGTAGTCGCTTAGTTTTTAGTTGCTCTGGCTGGAGGCTTTAAATTCATTTAAGGCAGCCACAGGATAGCCCGGTTAAGTAGTCACGACCCCTCAAGGTCAATACAAGAAGCAATAATAAAAAAAAAAGCATCAAGACACATTCATCTTCACCATTGAGGATTCAACACATTAAGAAGACACTTTTATCTTCTACGTTAAAGTGTCAATAGCTACAGTTAAGATCAACAGCAAGATCTCTAAATGATCAACAGTCAAGAAACAAAAGAAATAATATTAGTAAGAAAGTTAGAAAGAATATAATATTAGTTAACTAGTAACCCCACCGATATTTTGGAAGAATATAATTATCAAGTAAGTCAACACACAGAAGTCTCACTTATTTCCACCAACCCAGCCACAGAGTGTGCTTCAAACGTGCAGAGTGCAACCGCACTAAATGGTCCTTTCTTTCTTTATTTTTTTGGCTTCGCACGGTTTGTGCATTTAGCCAATGTCACGTAATTATGAATTATTCATGTTGAAAAAGACGGCCGCGTGACCCGTCTTACGAGGGATGTTTGGGGCAAACTCATGATGTGGCCACTATGCTGCGATATTTCAATGTTCTTTATAAATTATTTACTAAATGCACTTTTTACTACATAAATCACGCACTTTTATTTAGTAAACAACACTATAAATAATTTTAAAAGTCCAATGAAAAACGAGCGTGACACTCAGCTTGACTTTCCCGCCAAAAAAAAAACCTAAATGGTCCTGAATGTCTGTCACGGACAATGTGCATTTTGGAGGTTTAATCAAAATCAAATTACATTAGGTAGACGACCTTTTTATATTTGTAGTCAGAGCTCTTACAATTTAGGTTTTTATTGCCGGTGGCGCCATTTTTACAACATAAAATTAACATTTTTACAGTCATAACCAATCTCGGTATAAAGATTTCGTCATCACGAATAAAATTAGCCCAAACACGAGGTAGCTACGATATACCGTTGACGAGTTCCCTCGATACTCTGTTGTCTCCATCCTAAATCAGCTCTAAACCTCCATTGTATTATAGTATCGTCAGACATACACATTAATATCAAGTTTTAAATCTACGCTCGCCTACAATTTACGAGCGTCACCCTCGATTTCTCAGAGTTTCCATCATCATATCTTGGACCTGATGACGATGGGATCAAACGGCGAGTACTTATACCCTTTCAAACAAAAAAGAATTTCTCTAATCGGTCTATTCGTCTTCGAGTAATCGGTGAACGTATATAAAAAAATAAAAATATATAAAAGATGCGGACGAATTGAAAACCTCCACCTTTGTTTTGGTTAGTAAAATTTACTACAAAGAAAAACCCAAATAACGTTTTAGAAAGTCTTGGCACAGAAAAATCCTGACCAAAACTAAAACAATTAAATCTTCATTTCTCTACAAATAAAACGATTTCAATAAAAATAACTATCGGTACAGACAGGCAGGTACATAACATATTGTGTATGACCATTTCACTTTAAAAACGGAAAACTTAGAAACAATATAGATTCTTAAGGATTTTAATCACTCATCTCGCGGAGCACGAATTGACAAAATACACGCTATTTTCAATGTGGCCGATATTTTGAATTTGTGTGGAACAACGCATTCTATTTAAATTATACATTATAGTTTTATTCAAAGTTAACAAAATAAGATGGCAGGAGAGGTTGGTTTTCAAATAGATTTTAAATTATTTCGATTAGACGCATGCCCCAAAGACGCAATTGCCCCGATTGACTTATAATTTTATTTATGCATTATTTCTTTTCCTTTTTTTAAGGAGTGGTGGATGTTAGGTTATTTTCCGTTGACAGAAAATGCTATGCAGTAGCTTTACCGCGGCAGTCCTCGAGTGCCATACGTCTTTTTAAATTTTTAGCAAAATAAAATTGTTTTTTTAAGAGATTTGTAATGTATTGCCATAAATAACTGCTTTATTATTAAAAGTGTTAATGTAATGGCAAATAGACGATTAGATTACAACTGACTTTAGTTATTACTTGAAATAAATTATTGAAAATTGCCCCCTTCGATGTTAAAAAAAAGGGGTTAGTACTTTTGTTAAAGGGTACTGTTATCATCTGGTTTTATATTTGCTATAATCATATCTTCTTACATTCTGATATATTGTTATTGTCTGATACATTTATTCCAAAATTTTAAATAAATACTTAAAATAATTCTCTAATTTGGTTTTAATTATTGATTTCTTTTGTTGTACGTTTTGATAAAGAATGCAGATTTTAAATAGGAATGATACAAACAGTGAAATGTGATTATAAATAATCCTACAAGTATTATACATACGAAAGTTTGTGAGGATGTGTGTCTAGATGTTTATGAGGATGTATGGGATTTGGATGAAATTTGGCACACAGATGGTTAATGACCAGGAATAACATATAGGATAGGACTTTTCAACCTGATATTCCCAAGAATCGAAACTTAAGCGAGTGATATTGCGGAGCGTAGCTGTTATCAATATAAATGAAGATTGACAAATCAAACTATGAATTATATGAAGCAACTGTGAGCCTTTGGCATAACATGAAGTTAGTACCTAAGATTTAATACAAAGAGCTGTGGAAAACTAAACCATCAGAAATAAATTTTATTATTACACACATTCACAAAAATACTTAAATCAAGTACCCCAGGACTTGTACGTTCAAGTTCTGCAGGCTAAGACTGATTTACACGGTGCAATTTAATTGCCTATATAAGTGGCATTGTCTAAACACCATTAAACAATGCAAGTAGTCTATTGCACTAATTTTATTGTATGCCATAGGTAATTATGTTGCATCGTATAAATCAGTCTTTATTCTCATAATTTAAACCGCTCAAAATCTAGTCGGGTTTTTGACATATGTCTATACCGGCGTCAAACAAATGTCAGAAATTTGTCAAAAGGACCTTTCCTTTTGACAAATTTCTGACATTTGTTTGACAAAGCAATCAAAGCAATTTTCGACATATTGATACTGCGATCAGACTGTAAACATTCTTAAAATTACGAGAATCGCTCATCTGTTCAGTGATGACTACGAACCACCTGCTCGTATATAAGATAATAAGTTCGCTTAGGAATGAGCGATGAAAGACTGATACCCCAAACCTATATTTACATTTCAATTACTGGTAAAAAGATTGAAGGTAGGTAAAGAGTTCAAAAATGCTAACAAAAGAAATTCACGTCCCCCATGTAAAGTTGCAACTATGACTTGGATCCACCAGACGTCGCTAAAAAGGTTCATCTAATTCGCTAACAGATGCCACTATGCAATCACGTCACTTTTCTTAATCGTGTTGTTTAGATTCTCCATCGTTGTATCACCCCGGCACGGTACTGTAGAATACTCATACTTACCTGGCATAGGGTATACCGTGATCATGTAGGCGGTTCCCCCAGGGCGAGGCCTTCCATTGCACTGCGATTATCCCTAATGCGGATAACTCGGATGCACAATTTATGGTAGTAGGGACTGCGTTCGCGCTGTCCCCTTATAATTCACTAATAATTTAATCTCAGGAGTTAGTTACGTGACGACGTATTCAACAACCCCTGACATGAGGAATCTAAATGGACTCTGTCCAGAATTCGGTTACTTGTCAATCCTGTCCAGCTGCAAGGTCCTGTAACGTGCAGCTGACAGAATACCGGTATAAACAACTGATCTCGATGAGTAATTAATATTAGAGGTAGCAACACTGATTAATAATAATAATAAGAATTTTATAAATTCAGAGTAGAATTAAAAGAAGAAATGTCGTTTCTGTGTCACATTTTTACTGCGATTGTAAAACATTTATATTAAATAAATAAAGATCTCGAAATGCATGTAATTTTTTTTATTAAAGATCTTTAAATAAACAAAGGTTTTTGAATATTTGATGAAATATAAAATATCTTTAGATTCTTTTGATGTTTTCACGTTTTCGCGGTTTCGATAGCGTGAATATCTGAAATAATCTGGTCTCAGGTCAGAAAATCCCCGGTATCATGAAAAACTAGTCAAAAACAAATCAAATCTAAAGTCATTTATTTAAACTAGGCTGAGAACCAGCACTTTTTGAACGTCAATATTACACAAGACAGTCCCCCAAAACGCCCACCCATCGACACTTCCTAGTGCCCAGCAGCACAGCTGTCTGTTTATTTAAAAAAACAAATGACTTTATACAATACTACGTATACTGATGAACACAATAAAATACAACAACAATGAAATGATTTACCATATGCCAGCTACCACGCCAAAATACCAGCAAAGCAAAACAAATGTAAATAACTAAAACTTATTACTTATATAAAAGCCCCAAGCATGAAGGGCGTGATAGCTTACATATTTATGTATTGTAAAAAAGTAAATTATATTATGAACTCATATAATTCCGGAGAAAGAACACAAACATTGTCCCGAGTTAATCAGAGCGACCAGCTATTCTTATCATTTAAATAATAATTCAAGGAATAATATGCCTTTGAACAAAGCTTAGATTTAATTTGTGCTTTAAATGCATTGTAAGGCAAGTCTAGCAAAGTAGAGGGTATCTTGTTATAAAGAGTTATACCAAGCCCAACAAAAGAGTTATGAACCTTTTGAAGTCGGTGAAAAGGGGCTCGTAGTTTGTCCTTATTTCTGGTATTAATATTATGAATATCACAGTTTTTGGTGTACACGTGAATATTTTGCCTACCATATAAGATGTTGGCTAAGATGAATTGCGAAGCAACCGTAAGAATACCAATATTTTTAAAGAAATTTCTCAGAGAAAATCTAACACCGAGCTGGTAAATTGCTCGGACAGCTCGTTTTTGGAGTACAAATTTATTTTGTATGTCAGCGGCTGTGCCCCACAGTAGAATACCGTAGGACATAACGCTATGGAAATAACTAAAATAAACTAAACGAGCTGTATCAACGTCAGCATATTGTCTTACTTTCCTGACGGCGTTGACCGCCGAACTGAGCCTTCCTGCTAGGGTTGGTATGTGTGGTCCCCACTGAAGTTTGGCATCTACTGTTATTCCCGGAAAAACTGCCGAGCCCACAGTTTCAAGCACCTCTTTGTCTAAAACGATGTTAGGTCCTAGATTTCTAACGTTAGGCAAGGCGAACTTTACACATTTCGTTTTCTTGGTATTAAGAACTAGGTTATTTGACGTAAACCAATCCGTAACTGTTGAGAGTGCACTGTTTACTTCGTCAAAAGTAATAATAGGGGTAATGTTAACATTGAAAGTAATTAATTACTCTCAAATTTATAATTACTAGTTTGGATTACTAAAATCCTATTACAATCTTGACAGTAAAACAGATCCGGTATTATGTGTGTGATCAGTTCAATTTTACATATTGCCGCAACTCGTGCGTGTCGGGAGCTCGCGAAGAATGTGTAAATCGGGTGAGAATGTGACCCGATGAGCAAAAAATATATATGGAAACTGAGAGCAGAAAATCGTGACAGGAATTGCAGAGATATTACAAAAAACTACTTTCAAGTAGAAATTGAGTTCAAGTGAATATTTTTTCTAGAAGTAACCTTATTTAGGTGACGGGAATTTGTTTATTTGTTTAACTTGCAAAATGTATTCATACTTTTCCCGACTCCTAATTGTAGCAATGGTTACCAATGGGGAGTTAGTTGCGTTACTTTCACCCAGCAAAATCTCTAAGAAATTGTGAACGGCGGGCGGTTTGGGAGACTGTCTTTTTAATTACGACGTTCGAAATGTATTGAAAATTTGGCTTAGTTTCTTTGTTATTGAATGGATAACAGTAACTTTTTTATTGCCCTATAGAACAAAGCATATACTACAATAACACTAAATAACACCCATTTAGTAAATAGTAGATAACTAATCTAACGATTAAAATAATCACGATTTAAATATGCACTACAAAAGAGACTGGCCCCATTTTTATACCCGCTCCCTTTGTGTCAGACTTTTACTGACTAAAAACCACTCGTTTTCCTCTAGCTGCTTGTGACAGGAGTCTTCTCTCTCGAACAAACCGGCAGTGGCCCTGGCAGACATCGGTCCTAGCAGACCCCGTCACTAGACTGTGACCCCCTGAGTTTGTTTCAGAGTTTCTTCCCTGATTCATCAGCTGACCTGAACTAACTTTTTATTATGTAATGTTCAAAACTATCTAAAAAAGAATTTAATGTATAAAGATACACCTATTAGATCAATGAAAAATAGTTTATACCTATATCTTAAGAATCCATATACTTATAATAAATATCTTCAATGGGCACCATCTGTTTCAAGATGAAAGAAAAATGCTAAGTAATAAATCTTTAATAGTCGGTAGATCAAATGTTACGAGCACTTCTTGTCAGCATTTAGTGAATTTTGTAGATTTGTAGACCTATAAAATATAAGGCAGGCTGTACAAAATACCCACTAAGTGTGCAAACAGGGTGTTACGAAACACTTCACCAAGTCGTCAAAATTCTATACATTAAATTGAGTAAAATTGTGCTGAAACATTGACAGGAAATAACTTATTTGTGGTACAAAAGTTCCCTCAAGACGATATTGCGCAACGTAACTCACGCAAAACATTGCGCTTATGAATGCATGTAACTGTGCAGTCATTAAGAATCTAAGCTTACTTTAAAACACACAAAAATATCAAATCTTTCACTAACTGATTTAAAATCCCTAATGAGAAGGTTCCCAGGTGTTATGCAGTACAAAAACAGAATTTGTCAAAGGATGACTTTCGGCTTTCCTAAATATATTTTTACATCCGTTATATAATTTCACTATATAACGGATTTTCATTATACAATCACACAATGGAGAGATAAAAAGATATATGTTCACAGAAAATACGTAATCTATATTCGGCCTAATAACCAGCCTAAAATCTCAGATTAATTGCTTTAATTGCGTCATACCTGTGCGTCAAAGTAATACAATACACTGAGCTTCATCACAAGTCTGCCCTCATAAAGAGAAGGATTGAGCGTAATCACCACGCTTGCTCAGTCCTGGTTTCCTCAAGATGTTTTCCTTCACCTTATAATCAGTCATTAGTGTCCAAGATCTACTTAGAAAGAAAGTACATATAACTTAGAAAAGTTACATTGGTATTTGCCTGACTTGGAATCGAACCCGCACACTCATACTTGAGAGGCTGGTGTTTTAACCACTAGGCCACCACGACACCGAGCTTAAATACTTATAATTTCAGAAACAATTAATTTATTCTAACAAAGGAAATGCTTAGAATAGTAGATTAGGAAATAATTAACATTAACGAGATATCCTTTGTCCAGCAATGGGATTGTAAAAGTCATGGTTGGCCCAAATCTACCTATATTTAAAAATTTATTCCACATTAAACAACATTCAGAAATCGTGGTGGTCTAGTGGTTAAAACACCAGCCTCTCAAGTACTGAGTGCGCAGGTTCGATTCCTGGTCAGGCAAATACCAATGTAACCTTTCTAAAGTTATATCTACTTTCTAAGTATATGATGGACACTAATAACTGAAGGTCACATCTAGGGCAAACCTGGACTTTAAGTCTGAAATCCCCAACCCGCATTGAGCAAACGTGGTGATTACGCTCAATCCTTCTCTGTATGAGAGGAGACCTGTGCCCAGCAGTGGGACGATAAAAGGTTGATAATGATGATGATGATGATGAACATTCAGAAGCTTGGTCCACTTTTCCAATTGGTCGTTCCTATAGAGAAGAGCCAGCACGAAATTCCACGATATTCTTTCAAAGTCCCGTTTGATAACAATCTAAGTGTCTTCAAGGCTAGAGTGAATAGGCTCAAAATAAACTAGTGAGCTTTACCGTCAACAATGATTGCGTCACTGCTTACCATCAGGCGAAATCGCGGTCAAGCACTACTTTATAAAATTTAAAAAAAATCCTATTACGTAAATCCTAACATAGTTTTGTGCCTTTTAATTCAATGTTACCATTACATAGTAAAGGACTTCTAGCATTTTTTTTAATAATTATAAACTAGCGCTTGACCGCAATCTCGCCTGATGGTAAGCAGTGATGTGATCGTTGATGGTAAAGCGCGCTAGTTTATTAAGAGCCTATTCACTCAGTAAAACTGAGCGAATAGGAAGGAAGACGGCAGTTGAGCGAGGTGATGCAATGTTAAACCCAACAACACAACCAACGATGCCAAAGGGAGAGTGATCTAAAGACCCTCCACGACCAAACTCCCGACACAACAACATTTGGCGCATCGTATCCGGCACACATCGCAGCACAACTGCTCAGACCCGTCCTCCGTACGGCTTCACCCGACATCATGCCGGAACACGACAAATCGCTTGGCGGCTAGGCTTTGTCTGGTGGGTAGTAACTTCTGCCGGCGGCCGATGTTATGGCCTACCACCTATTATAATATATTCTGTGGTTATTTAATTAACGACTGAAGATATTATTGTAATGACTTAGAATATAGTTTAACTTTCATTGCAATTAATTGAACACACGGGAGATATTTTACGTCACTGAGTTTTCTTGGAACTCATTTTAATTACCTGTAGGTACTTATTAATAATTATTTGCTGTTTCAACGTTTAAATCAAATAAGTAAAGTAGAACTGGAGAATTAATTAGAACCTCGGTGAATAGAATAAATAATTTAGAACTTATTTACTTACCAGGTGATTTATATCTGTTTTCTTCACCTGAATATGAATATTTGCACTGGAACATGCGAATATCTAATAACAGTCGTTACGGGTTGTTGAAGCCCTCAAAAGTCCAACAATTGGTCTAAATGCAATGCTTCGATATCGCCTTCGGGTTGTGGAGGTCAGACGACAGCCGCTTAATGGAAAATATCGAAGTTTAGCCAGAATCCACCCCAGCGGACCCCAGACATCAAAGCTGAAAAATCTTCGGATGCGACTAGGATTAACGCTGATGATTTATTTCAACTAAACCAGTTACAAAACATATACTTTTGAATTGTCAAAGGGGGGTCAGTCAATAAGACGAAGATAGTCACCTATTCCAAAGCGTAGGTCTCTATGAAGAAGAACGGGCAAGAACACATATCTCATGAAACACGAGACTCACCCTTACTCTTATGTGTTATGACACACAGATGCTGGCAATATCAAATTGATATCACTGATATCAGGCCCTCTGTAAGTCTGGAGTCTTCAAGGATTTCGAGTATCTCGATCCAAATTATGGATTTTCATTAGAACAAAGGTCCCTTTTCATTGTCATATCTTTAGGTTTAATACAATGAGCGCAGATGTTGTAATCTTTAGACTGTTTTTTTATCTGGGGTAATATATTAACTGCGGTGCTGTGGAACCAAGATCGCCATTTTTTGTCCAAAAAATATTGCCCCACACTATAAATAGAAATGACTCCTTTTTTTTCTTGTTTGGGATGGGAAATCATCAAATGACCTCTCTCGCTCTGGGAGGAACGGAAGGGCGTGTCAGACTTTTACTGACTAAAACCCACCCGTGTTTCTTCACTTGCCTGTAGGCCAGGGCCACCGTTACTCCTGTAGGTATCGTGGTTTTTGGTGTGAATTCCATTATTTTAAAACAGCCTGTATATAATTTCTACGTGAATACACATCGCTCAGCCAGTGAGTTGAGTAAGCGCGTGCCATACGCAATATCACAAAGTGTTTTTACCCACAAATTCGTTGGGGTGTTTTTTTTTATATCTATTTAGAAAACATAAATACCGCCCTGTAAAAAAAATTGTGGACTACCACAAATTATTTACAGTTTAACGCTTTATTTTTCGAATGTTTATGTTACTCTCTCTGTCACTACCTACTTCAGAGATGAGGGCATGGCGGAGCTCCTCCCAAGCGGCACACTCTGCTAGCATATACTACATACGAGTATTAAAGTTAACTTTTCCTTTTAATTTACTCCAGTTTAACCTAACCTAAGTTAAAAGAAAAAGTTACCTTTTCAGTAACCATCATTCATGAAACCCCCACGAGAGCAGCTGCAACAGCTTAACTTTGGTTAATTGGAGATAATATTATAGATTTCATAAAACCGTCTTAAAGGAATGTAAAGTTTGTAGCAAAGAGCGTTCAACTTAATTCTCCAACGACCACGATAATAATCCACTTGATATAGGTCAGGCTATTCAATAATGCAAATACTTGGGTCTATCGGAAATATAAAGTAAGTATCTACGTTAGTGTAAGCTACGACCCCTCAGTTTCTTATCAGTGGGCTGTTTCAATAAAATCTAAATTAGAGTAACTCAAAGTTGAACTAGAAAAGAATTGTGTTCATGCATTCTTGACCTAGTGATCAAACCATCAGCCTCTCAAATATGAGTGTACGGATTCGTTTCCAGATCAGGCAAGTATCAATGTATTTTTTTTAAGTTATATGTACCTTCTAAGTATATCTTGGAAGCAATAACTGATTAAAAGGTGAAGGAAAACATCCTGTGGAAACCTGTAATTTAGGTAAGTCTGAAATCGCTAACCCGCATTGAGCAAGCGTAGTTCAATCCTTATCTGTATGAGGGGAGACCTATGCCCAGCAGTGGGACGATAAAAAACAGTTGATAATGATAATCCTTGTTTGTAGGCTCCAAATTAATGATGTTCTAATATAACTTGCAAAGTCAATTAAAGAAAAGGTGAACGAAAACACTGTAAGGAAACCGGCACGCTATTAAATCATTAAATAGAAATTAGTCTTTTCATTTTTTTAAATATTCTTAAATGAATATTACTTGGCTTTTAAAGTTCCGTTTCCAGCGTAGGCAGACACGTTTTTAGGGTTTTGGTTACCTTGATAAATATAGCTTTAAAGTTAAATTTTTGCTACAAAAATGTCAAAGATATTAAATTAAGTCAGAGAGGTGACAAGACGACAATATCGCAGTTCTAAATCAACTTTGCAACAATCATTGTCTTCAGAAACAGTCTACTGTTTCTGAAGACAATGATTGTCCTCGACTAATAATTTACTATTTTTATATGTAAATGACTCTAGTCATTTACTGTATGTAAAAATTGTCAATATAAGGGCTTTAAAACAACCTGGTATTAACCTTATTAGATTTTCAACTTTAGCTCTGAAGCATTAAGGCTTTAGTTTGATTAAGTTTAATTTAGGGTAGCTTAATCTGCTGTCATCCATACATACTTTGGTAGCCATACAAAATATATATTTTAGAAACATTTAACGAAGAATATCAAGTTTCCCATACAACTACATATAGTGCCTAAAAATTAATATATTTTATTACGGATGCAAGTATGATGCTTTGAAATTAGAAAGATAGGTTTGACGACACGTTTGCAGCAGTGGCTGAGCGATCGACTGCTGTGCCATGTGTCGCGGGTTCGATTCCCGCACAGGAAAAATATTTGTACGGCCTACAGGTAGTTGTTCCAGGTCTGGCTGTTTGTGTATATCAGTTTAAGTGTTTGTAATCGCACCCACCATACAAGAGCAACTCCTAGAATGGGGCAACGTGTAACAAATAGGTAGAAATCCGCCCGAACTAGGTTTATTCAAACAATGCTTACTTTGGTGTAGAAATAAAGAAGACAAGATATATTAATGACTTGACTTGCTCTGGGTGGTAAATTACTACAGATCTAAACACAATCTTAGGTACAAAGAAAAGTGAGGTTATTGATTTTCAGGGAAGAGAAATGGAGAACTAATACAGTACATCCAATCATGGTCGATGGCACGGCACAAAAAACTATGAAAACGAAAGCAGGACGTTGGCGGTAAGAAGCAAAAACGCTAGCCCGTATTTTCGCTCGATGTACTAAAGAAGTAAAGATAACACTTTTTAGGGTATATTGCCAAACTTTTTATATAAGCGGCCTGTAAGTTCGGTACATAGGCAACGAGCCTACAGCATCCTGCGTGTTCTATATAATATATGTAATACTGCTTTCAGAATATTGTCAGAGTTGCCACGCCATTCTCAAATGTTCGCAGACACACGTGTTGGCGGTGTTGCAAAATTGCAAAGACTGCGCGGTAATACCACCAGCATTTTGCAAATGATTGCGTTTCGCTATGACTGCACTTGCACTTGGTGGGAATAGCCACAGGAAAGTTTTGATTTTAGGAATATATTAGCCCTGATTCCCTTCTTCAGAAACTAAACTAAAGTTAAATTTAGTGGTGCATATTTTTCTTTCTATTTCATTAAGAAAAGGACAGAAGATAAAATGTTTGTTTGGACCTATCAAATTAGTGCGCTCCTGGCGTAAATTGAAGTATTTTTTATGTTCATAATCGCGTCTAAACTGTCTATGGAATATCTTAATTTAGCAGGATTAAACTAAAATGTTATCTTCTATCCTTTTCTTAATGAAATAGAAAGAAAAAGATGCACTTAACTTAAAATTGGTTTAGTTTGTGGACGAAACAATCGGCGCCATTGTCTGGTTTTAGGTGCCTACTAAAAAGATCTTAAAAATATTGGTACTAACACTTATAATATTGAATTTGTTTATTATGTTTTGTTTTTTGGTAATTGTATCTATGGACCCTGGTCACAATATAAAAAAAAATATTATGTAACATGATTCACAAAACTGGACAATATTCGTTCCTACAATATTGTACATAACTTTTGACTGATATAATCTTACATATTTATTTTCTTAATTTTTTTCACTATATAATTTACTCGCGCCATCCGATCTTCCTAGCACGGAGGTATATGCTGAGGCGGCTTCTGCAGGACTAGAAAACTTCAAGCGGCGCAAATATAACAAACATGTATGTTTGAGCAGTTTGGGGTTGAAACACTAGAACCTTGGGATCTGAGTGCTCGTCGAACTTTTAGAGACATCGCCAAGCGGTCGACTGACTCTTCACGTGACCAGAATGCTGGAATATTTTAAATGTAATGCTGCCAGCCTTTTAGGCACTTATCCCAATTTATTGACAACGATTCGAACGAATTTTTTGATGCCCAATGAATCTTTTTCTTTGTTTTTTGTATACTTGTATAAACTACAAGAAATCTTGGTTAAGTGAGACCTGGATTAGTGAAAATCTCCATAACTGGAACTCATGCTGAGGACCAAACAGCCTCCGTGGCGTAGCGGTAGCGAACGCGGCCGTTACGCGGTTTCGATTCCCGTACAGTGCAAATATTTGTATGCATGAATATGAATATTTGCACTGGTCTGGTCGTGCCTCGGAAAGCACGTTAAGCCGTTGGTCCCGGTTGCCATACGAACATCTAGTGGCAGTCGTTACGGATTGTGGGAGCCCTCAAAAGTCTAACAATTGGTCTAACTGCAATGCTTAGATATTGCCTTCGGGTTGTAGAGGTCAAACGGCAGTCGCTTCACGGAAAATATGGAAGTTTAGCCAAAATCAGCAGTTAGACTGGTAAAGCGGACCCCAGACTCCAAAGCTGAAAAGCTACGGATGCGACTGGGATTAACGCTGAGATGATGATGATGATGATGCTGAGGACCAAACACTATGGCATTGAATTACTCCTGTTGTGGTTTGAAGCAAACTTCTATATCTGTAATTCGTTGTCTTGATTTATCATCATAGTTAGCTGACTGTTATGGAGATAGCAAGTATTAGATCATAACTTTACATTTACAAAATACTACACTAAAATATCAAACCTCACAATTAAAATGACCAGACCAGAGTGACTAGAACGCTTATCTATTTTTAGCAAAAAGACGATTCTAGTCAACGTTCTCTTTTGTTTATACGAAACCTGAATATAGTTTGTTCAGAATAATCAACTGAATCGGTTCCAATCATTTTTACACCATGTCATATTTTCCCCCAAATATATTTAGGAATTGTTACAGTGTGGTTACCGAGTGCACAACTCAGCTGACGTTAGATCATTCATCATAATACCAGGCGAGACAGCCCATTAAAAAAATCTTCAGTGCAGTATTTTGCGACTGCCAGGCAATACTATAAAAAAAAATTAAATTCTACCTGATGCAGTGTGCCTAGTATGAGTTTTCATTACGAGACTCGATCGTCGATATCGAGTGCGTTTGGCGCTCTAATTGGTTGAGAGTTCTTACAACCTTGAAGCGGGCCAATTGACGACTCAAACGCGTTCGATATCGACGATCGAATTTCGTAATGTAAACTCATACTAGGCCTACAGATGATTGACACTATCGACAAATCACGTCACATACGATTTTACGATGAGATTGATTTTCTAAAATACATTTATGTTCCCAAAATATAAGCGCTCATTTTTGCGCTCTTGAAATTTCGTTTTAATAAACCGAATTCTAAAATACCGGAAACCAAGCCCACAAGGTCAGCTAAGCCATTTGTGATTTTCTGGGTTCTGAATTTTTAAAATGTATTCAAAGCATAATAACACCAGAATTGTGTTCATATCTGAGCGGAGTTTAAATATGAAGACATTAAAAATTTCAAGAATGAACAATAACTTTGAGTTTCGACAATTTAAAGTTCATAAATCCAAATATCGGCATGATTGCTCTCATGCTTTTGGAGAGCATCCCAAAAGAATTGGGCCAATTAATATTAAGAAATATTGCTCGTGTACCTATGAGTATAAGAGCAATATTTCTTAATATTAATATAAAGGCAGAATATACCACAAAACTAAATTAAGTTCAAAGTTCTATTATTATTTTACAGCGTGTAGTTTGAATTTGAAAAGTGTTTTTTTTTTTTAATAATTATAAACTAGTGCTTGGCCGCAATCCCGCCTGATGGTAAGCAGTGATGCGATCGTTGATGGTAAAGCGCGCTAGTTTATTAAGAGTCTATTCACTCAGAAAAACTGAGCGAATAGGAAGGTAGACGGCAGTTGAGCGAGATGATGCAATGTTAAACCCAACAGCACGACCAACGATGCCGCGCCAAAGGGAGATTGATGTGGAGACCCTCCACGACCAAACTCCCAACACAACAACATTAGGCGCATCGTACCCGGCACACATCGCAACACAACTGCTCAGACCCGTCCTCCGTACGGATTCACCAGACATCATGCCGGAACACGACAAACCACTTGGCGGCAAGACTTTGTCTGGTCGGTGGTAACCTCTGCCGGCAGCCGGTGTTATGGCCTTCCCCCAAAAATAACAACACATCTTTGTTTAATATATAAATATATATAAATTATGCTAACCCGCATTGAGCAAGCGTGGTGATTACGCTCAATCCTTCTCTGTATGAGAGGAGACCTGTGCCCAGCAGTGGGACGATAAAGAGGTTGATTATAATGCCAATAAACATTGGCGCCATTCTCTTGTGTTGAAACTAAACTATTTTGAATTTAAGTGCATCTCTTTTCTTCTATTTCTTTCAGAACAGGATAGAAGATAACATTTTAGTTTAATCCTGTCAAATGAAGATATCCCATAAACAGTTCAGACGCGATTATAAACATGGCGACCAAAAATACGTCAAATCACGTCAGGAGTGGACTAAGTTGACAGGTCTAAACTAACATTTTATCTTCTGTCCTTTTCTTAATGAAATAGAAAGAAAAAGATGCAATGAACTTAAATTTAGTTTAGTTTGTGAACAAGGGACTCGACGCCATTTGCTTATTTTTTTTAGATATCTAAAAAAACAAAAGTCATTTTAATCATTTTCTTTTTTTTTTAATTAGGCAGAGAATCTACACTTTCCTAAATTACAAAACATCCGCCGACAACGATAATTCAACTAACGGGAACAAAGCCATGCTTATCTGTCGCATACCCCAGATTGCCGATGTACTTTTTGCCGACTGTATAGAAAAAGTATTAAAGTCAATATAAGAGTAGCCAAAGGCTAGAGTGAATATTTCTTAATAAACTAGGGCGCTTTTCCATCAACGATTGCATCACTGCTTACCATCAGGCGAGATTGCGGTCAAGCACTATGTAGTTTACAATTAAAAAACCGGCCAAGTGCGTGTCCGATAAAGGGTTCCGTACCATTGCTTTATAAAATATTTTAGAAACCTCGATATTATTATTGAAGACCTATCCTTCACACGTATGTATTTGATGAAAAAAAATTTTTGAGTTTCAGTTCTAAGTATGGGGCCCCCAATATTTATTATTATTTTTGCATCCAAATCTTATGCGGTTCACAGAATATATCTACCTACCAAGTTTCAATAGTAGGTATAGCTCTTATAGTTTCGGAAAAAAAAAAGCTGTGACTTACGGACGGACAGACAGACATGACGAATCTGTAAGAGTTCCGTTTTTTGCCATTTGGCTACGGAACCCTAAAAAGCCATGGGGCGAGTCGTGGCGCGGATTTGAAGAGGCATTAGTATACATGCCCGGCTGGAGACTGCTACAAGCTGATGTGGATGCTGAATTTAATAGAGAAGTGTAGTCTGTCATCAAATAATTTTTCCAAACGCGCAGCGTCGCGGCCGGCAAACGCTTCAAACTTCCTACCGACTAATTAGATAACTGCCCACGCATAACTACCCGTACCGTTATTTTATTACTTAATTATTTATATTATGATTACGCATAAGAAAATTTTTTACGACTTTTTTAGTTTCCTGTACAGTTTTTTACTGCAATAACAAACATATATATGTATTTTGTAATTTCTTAATTTAATAATAAATAACTAATACTAATACCAACTAATGTAATAAACATTTGTTGCTTTAAATAAACATCAAGTTTAATCTGCGTGAATAACGTTGATTGACTTTGAAAATCCACGCGTGCAACTGTTTTATGAAACAGTACAACAATACATAGTAGGTCCGCAAGGAATATATTACAACATTAACTTTGCGGAAAGCTGAAAACGGTCACATAATATGTAACGTCTGTCCGTTTTTGACACCTCAATGCGAAACACTAATGGTGAAAATGACAGTATTTTATGGCGACCGAAACCACTATCCCAGGAAACGCTTTGACCTAATGGGTGTGGAAACGGAAGTAGTGTTCTTGCCCTAGTGCGCACTGCTTTTTTTTGAATGGGATATCTAAAAATGACCTCTTCACTTCAGTTGAAACGGAAGAGTGCGTGAGACTTTTACTGACTATAATCTGCTTTCCCTGTGCACTAGGGCCCACGGTACCTATCTATTTCAAACAACCCGCCGCCCTGGCTGACATCGCTCCTTGTGAACTTCGTCACTGTCTACTGGCATGTCTTTGAGGCGCGCGTGAATCACAGCGGCCCTGGTTCTTATCGGGTGGCGAGCTGGTGCGGCTGGATTCACGACAACTTTCATCCAGTTACTACCAGCCATCCTGAGAAGATTGTCGCTCCACCTAGCTGGGGGCACCACCTTACGTTTATTGATTCGCGGTCTCCACTCTAGAACAAGTCTACTCCAACGGTCATCGGTTATACGGCTAATATGGCCGGCCCATTGCCACTTTAGTTTCCTTGTTCTGTGAGCTATGTTGACACCTCGTTGCAGCTTCGATCCCTCAAAGAGACTCCAAGCATAGCCCGTTCCGTAGGTCGCTGAGTAACCTAGAATTTGTGGACCAGCCGTACTGTGAGTGTTCACGTTACTGCTCCGTAGATCATAACTTGCAAGACGCACTTTTGTAAGATCTTTAGGCTCTGTAGAATATACGACGAGAATACTCGACGAAGCTTCCCAAACTCTGCTCAGGCCAAATGAACTCTCCTGATAGCTTATTCTTTTAACATAACTTGGGTTTTGCCCAAGCCTCAATCCGGAGACGCGTGCAGAAGAATCTAGCAGGCCGTTCAACATCTGCTGCAAGTCCTGTATTGATTCAGCCAGTAGGATAATGTCATCTGCAAATCTCAAGTGTGAGATGTATTCGGCGTTAATGCTAATGCCTCGTACTGCCCAGTACAGGGTCAACTTGCCATCTTTGTGAGACGCATGAAAGTGATTTTATTAGAAAGTGATAAAATAAAACAGGTAATAAGGGGCTGGTTTTATAACTTCTATGCATGGTTTAGACGGCACAATTATTGTTGATTTCACAATCAATTCTCACTTAAAGCAACAAGAATTATCTACCCAGAATTATGTAATATCTAGATTTAAAAGAGTATCCTTAGAGTTCTTATTTCGTCCTTCTCCATATAAATCTATGTACGTTTTGGAATGAGCACTAATTTCAACTTTCTGACCGAATCATTCAGTCAGATTTTGAATTTCATCGTATGCTACAGGCAAAAAACTGCCATCATATACATGAGGCGTACCAGATATCACGAGTAATGAACCGTCGTAGAATTTTATAAGTCTTAAATCTGCATAGAAACAATTCATCCGCACAAAATCAGTTTTAACAGCTTTCCTGACGTCAGACAATCGACATATATCTCAGTATTGTTTAATTTTTTAAGCCGGTAACATATGGTAAGCTAATTAAAAATCGCATGGCTATCAAATTGATTTAAAAGAAAGTTTTAATTTCTTACAGCTGTTACATAATCGTTTTATAAAGGCTGAGTTTCGACGACTTGAATAATGTTCATAGAAAATATAATATGAAATATTTGATGATGAAAAAAAAATCAGTAATTTAGGGTAGAATGAGAGACCTTTATTGAGTAACACAATAATTCTTTTCATTTAATTCGTTTTGAATCATCTTGCTAATCCATTGTTGCATATATTCGAAAAATGTTTATCCTCAACAATATAAAAAATGCAATGAATGTTGTTGAACTGTCAAATGTGTCTCAATGCTGCTTATAGTGTGTTACGCAATTACTGCTAGTCAGTGTGAGGTAACATGTTCGGATCTCGGCAATAAATATGGCCAACCTAATGTAAGTGGAATCAGCTTGGTATGTCGTTAAGTTCTTGCATTAAATAACTTTGGGTTCAAATTTTAAACAGTTTTTTTTTTAAATATCGAATTGACGGTCTAATTATTTTAAACAGAAAAAAATAAAAAATCGAAGTGACGATTTTCTTAGCATTAATTCTCTTTCTTACGTACTAAATAATATAAATATATGTAATAAATACCTTTTATATGTCAAAAGCAGAGTGTTCGTTGATAGAGTTAACTTATAAGTTCACACTTTTAAACTAGTTATCCTGTGAAAGTTATTTGAGAACAAAAGTTTCGACCTACTATTTACTATATTATATTATTCACTTTTACAAAAACACTTTCACTCCATTTTATTATTAAAATCATTTGTAATTACTTTCCGAAGTTCAGATTTCATTCAATCAAACATAAAACCCCTTATTCTTTTTTCAATAATAACCACAAAGTACAACGGCCACAAAGCACTAATTTTTTTCCCAATTTATTTCATTTTCGTATATCTTCGTGAAACTTTCATGACGTCACCTCGCACGACGATGCGTCGTCACGGACGCTCAGCCATCGCGCGACTGAAAGCTGAAAGCTGTAACTGAAACTTGTTTACATGACACTTTACGATCATATTTATGAATTTTAAATGTATATTTATATACATTGTGAATTTTCTGAATGTTTTCTACAAATATTTGTTAAATGGGATAGTCTTTACTTCAGTTTTATGTTTATTTTTAATTTTAGGTTGGTGAAAAGTTAGATGATTCTGGTACCAACTTAGTTATTTTCTTAGGAGTTGTACTTTTACTTTTTGCTATCCTTATAAGAATATTTAATATATTTAGATAAAATTTTATTATATTTATTTGACTCACTAACTGTTTAATTCACTGGTACAAAGATAAGGAAACTTCCAAACGAATCTACGATTGTCATCAAGTGTCATTGCCGCGTAACTTTTAATGGAACCTTGGATTAGGATTTTGACCTTGATTTTTAGAGTTCATACTCTTTGTAACTAAAGTGTCTGTAAAAGATCGCTCTTAGAGATAAGACCACCTATTGTGTCAAGCTTTGTAAAATTTTCACATTTATGTTCTGTAATTCAGATGGTGTAAATAATAAAGAGTATTCTAGTCCATTATATTCTTAAAGTACCAAGCTGCTGAGGCTGCATAGCCCATAAGGGACACATCAGCCGTCTGCGGGCATGATATTTTAAATGTACTAACGTAAATAAACAAAGCAAACCTGTGCATTCGCTTTGTTTTCGGTCTTCGTAAGTATGACCATGTTTCTCACCTTCGCAAGGAACTCAAGTGGCTCCCAATCCGCTTTCGCAGGAATATTAGGATTTTATGTCTCCTTTTCAACATCTTATACAACCCATCTTATCCTTCCTACCTGCGTGACCGTTTTTCTTACGCGCGCTCTAGCGACGCACCCTGTAGATCACACCTAAGATCCATCCTTAAATCTCATCCTCATAAAACGATTTACTATTCCTATTTCTTCTCTGTACATGCTGTAAGATCGTGGAACTCACTCCCGCCTGACATTCGTGATTTAAACACTATTTCTAAATTTAAACGTCGATTAAAAGAGCATTACCTTTCCTCTATATTGTGAGAATTTTTTTATTATTTATTCATATTTATATACTTTAGTATTATGTAGTTATTTAAGTAGTATACTTATTTGGTTTTATTTTTAGGTATATTTAATAGTTATCATATTCATATTTTATTTCCTCCTTGTTCTTGCACACTATTGTCTACATTTCTGTTTTACTTCTCCTTTCGCAGGTCTGCTGGAAGAAATTTCTTAAGAAATAAGCAGCACCTTTGTACTCAGATCTTAATTTTGTCGTATCTTTATGTATTTTACTGTGTGTACATAAATAATGAAATAAATAATTAAACAAAGTAATGGTTGTAGTTCTAGATATCGAATCCCAAAGTTCAGAATAACCATGAAGAATTAAAAAGTAATTCTCTCTGTGGTTTTGAAAAGCCTGCTGAATCCAGCTGCTGATCCCAGGGCGAGGAGCGACGAGGTGCTGAGGGTAGCGAATATGTGCTGCCGTATGCGCTGGATTCTATTAGCGTATGCTGGAAGAGGGTGTGGAATCATTACTTGCGCTACTGTAATTATAATTTAAATTTTTAACATAGGTTTAAAGTCCGTATCTACCTACTTTTGTTTCATCGGATTATGTATATATCAAATGTTTTAAAATCACCGATATTCCTAACGACAAACCGTCGCGCAGTTTGGCAAGGTTATGGTATACGTTCAAATATTTGGTTCAAAATAAATAATTTATGATATGTCGTTTACAACCACCTTGTGTGCATGATATTCCATTTGTTTTCTTTCTCAGCTTTCTTTTCATAAATTATGTTACGATTCCACATGAGGTTCCCGTCATGTGGAATGGTAACATTATTTATTATTTCCCTCGTGGCATACTGCGGGCTGCTGCCGGCGTGCGGGAGCATTCACTAGTGCGGCGGCGCGGCGGCCGTCAACGGACCGTCAATGCTCACTGTGCGGCGGAAAATTCACCATCCGCCGATGTGCAGTAATCTAATAATAATATAATCTATACTAATATATAAAACTGAAGAATTTGTTCAAAACACGCTAATATCACAAAATACTAGTCCGATTTGAAAAAATATTTTTGCGTTGAATGACCGATTAATCCAGGAAACAGGCAAAACAGGCTTTAGACTGTACTGTCACGCTGCGACCAATAGGAGCGGAGCATATAAAAAGCAAATATTAATCCTTATCCAAAAATTAGTAGTATTTAATTTTGAAGAAAATTGACATTGTCAACGCAAAAAGAATTCGGACCAGTAGTTTCTGAGATTAGCGCGTTCAAACAAATAAACTATTCAGCTTTATATATTAGTATAGATACGCTGCAAAATAGGAGCATCTGCTAACGAACTACCCCTAATCGGCGAATACATTTTTTGTCAAATGAATGTCACTAGTTGGGATCAGACCTGTATCTCGGCGTGCAGCGCCAAACCTCTGAGTAAGTTAACATCGTAAGATATTAAGCTAACGTGAACAGCTTTATGTCGATAAAAGAAATAGCAAAATGAAACAAACGAAAATAAACTAAGCTAAAAACTAAATGTGTTAGAAACAATTTTAAATCATACAGCATACAGTAAACTAAGCTCAAACTTAGTGAATTAAAAACAAATACAAACAAAGCTAAGTGAGTTGGTGTTTATGTATGCAGAAAGGTGCGTGATTGTGTAAGGGGTGGTGAGTGATAGAGTGTGTGTGTGTGTGTGTGTGTGTTTGGTGTGGAATGATGAGTGTACTCAAGTATGTGTGTTTAAGTAATGTGAAGATGAAAAAAAATACATTAAAACTTTTTTACAAAAAAAAAAAAAACAACCGACATCCAAAAACGGTTTAAACTTAAAGTAAACAAAATTATGTCGTTTGCGTACAGTCCTTTTCCCAACTATATTAGTGTCAGCGACCAGTCTGACCGGATGCAGCAGAATAGTACTTTTCACAATTTTTCTACAAAAAAAAAAAAGAAAATACAACAACCAAAGTTACCGACTTCCGTAATTAGTTATTTTTCACTTTGTAGTGTTTTTTGTAAGTAGGTTCGTTTTTTTTTTTTGTAGAAAAATTGTGATAAGTACTATGCAGCAGCATCCGGTCAGACTGGTCGCTGAAGCTAATATAGTTGGGAAAAGGCCTGTAAGCAAACGACGTAATTTTGTTTACTTTAAGTTTAAACCGTTTTTGGATGTCGGTTGTTTTTTTTTTTTTTGTAAAAAAGTTTTAATGTATTTTTTTTCATCTCAGTCACATCTCCATAGTCACCAGGTCAGCCTGGTGACTATGGAACCACTTGGAAAACATACCCTTTCAAACAAAAAAAGAATTTTGCAAATCGGTCCAGGCGTCTTGGAGTAAATACAAACATACATAAAAAAAAAGATTACGACGAATTGAGAACCTTCTCCTTTTTTTGAAGTCGGTTAAAAATATGTTAAAAGTACAACTACAATTATCAAAGTGGTCTTGAATATTATTATTCATTATTCATTCATCAAATTGACACACAATAGCTACATAATGACCACAATAGATCTAGTAGTTTCTCTAAATCAAACAGCGTAATATTCCAGCGCCAGGTTGACATGACCGCGATAGAATTTTCAATTACATGATGTTGAAGGGAAACACGAGATTTCATGGCTATCTCCTTAACAGAAGAGAAAGATCTAGAAGGCTCAAACTTATTATTTTTTGGTCAGAAATCATCAAAAATGTCTTCTCCCGCTCTGGGCAGATTTGAAAAAAGATCACTAAATATGTGTTTCGCATAGCGACATTAAAATCAAAATCAAAAAATCTAAATCAAAAGTGTTTATTTCAAAATAACCATCCGTTGGTACTTTTGAATAATCAATGTCGGTCAGTCCAAGAAAAGTGAAGCTAAATTGCACGTTCCAAAGCGTAGATCTCTATGGAGAAGAACCTGCAAGAAACCATGGACTCCATTATCCTCTTACGAAGCTTAATAGTTTACAATCTCTAAATGAGTCCGTTGTGTGGTTTATTATATGAGTGGTTTTGTTTTATTTTTTAATTATTTAATAATAATCAACATATATTAACAATTTGCACCACACATACAAGTTATCAGTCAATATTAGTTATTATACATTAACAAAATTTGATTAAATGAAATGAAAAAGAAAAAAAAAAAGATAATATTAGAAATAGCATATTATCTAATAATAGCGGTTTGTCGTGTTCCGGCATAATGTCTGGTGAAGCCGTACGGAGGGAGGGTTTGAGCAGTTGTGTTGCTATGTGTGCCGGGTACGATGCACCAAATGTTGTTGTATTGGGAGTTTGGTTGTGGAAGGTCTTTAGATCAATCTCCCTTTGGCGCAACATCGTTGGTTGTGTTGTTGGGTTTAACATTGCGTCACTTCGCGCAACTGCCGTCTTCCTTCCTATTCGCTCAGTTTTTTTTTTTGAGTGAATAGACTCTTAATAAACTAGCGCGCTTTACCATCAATGATCGCATCACTGCTTACCATCAGGCGGGAATGCGGTCAAGCGCTAGTTTATAATTATTTAAAAAAAAACTGTATAGAGTAGGTCTTCTTTAAAATAATTTGTTTGTTCATACGTAACCCTTATCGATGATACTCGATCTTTTACGGAGGAAGGAAAAACGATTGACTGTGAGTTAGTCAGAGGCCAGGGACCATTCTAAATCTATTAGGTATATTGGGGGAAGTATTACTTCAATAGGACATAATAGGTAATACGGGTATACGGGCGCAATTCCACGATATTGCTACACGCATTTTGTAAAAAATATGTTATTACAAGGTGAGGGTAAAAGTAACCCCAATGTAAATGTGCCATAATTTTTGCAATTTTTTTGCCCCTTTATAAAGTTCCACTAACTATAGTTTTCGGCAACACCAATTTCGAAGCCCTCATCATCATCCTCATTTCAGCCGAACGACTTCCACTGCTGGACATAGGCCTCCCCCAAGGATCTCCACGACGACCGATTGTGCGCCTCCCGCATCCAGCGGCCGTCGTGGAAATTTTTGCGGCAGGCCTATGTCCAGCAGTGGACGTCTTTCGGCTGAAATGTGGATGACCGGTCCTGCACCTCCCGCATCCAGCGGTTTCCCGCAACCTTCACCAAGTCGTCGGTCCACCTTGTCGGGGGCCTACCCACGCTGCGTCTTTTGGTGCGTGGTCGCCACTCGAGAACCCGTCGGCCCTATCGGGCATCGATCCTATGGGCAATGTGCCCGGCCCACTCCATCTTTAGTGAGCAAATCTGTCGCAAATCTTCGGGCTATGTCGGTTACTTGTCGCCCTCGTTTTGAGGATTTAAGCTAGGCGACCAGCAACTTATTTCTTGAAATCTCGTGTTTACAACAACAGTCACAAACTTTTCAAGTGTTGAACATTGGTCTTGCCAACATTGGAAAAGAAATATGATTTATGTTTGATGACAAATGTTTCATAATGTCGTAAATCGAGGACAAATGGTTCATTTTACCAAATAACTTTACGTGGAAACAAGGCAATTTTTTTCAACAAAATGGCCGTCAATTCACATTATGACATTGCTTTACCCCATTAGTATTTCGTTTGATTTTCTCGCGTAAACGTGGGAGTAACAAAAGTTTCTAATCTTTGGCAATTTATACACAATAGAAAACGGAGACAGACCTTTTTTGCGAGCTATATATTTTTGGCACAATCGTGCTTTCTGATATATTTTTGCTCTCAATTTAGATATTGTATCTGAAAATAAATCGGAATCGAAAAATCCTACATCTTTAATCGTTTCGTATAAGTTTGTAAAAGATTTCATTTTCGTAACTGCCTACTTTTGTGGAATATTGAGTTAAGATTTATTTTCAAAGGTTTGTACAAAGTTAATAATAATAAAAATATAGGACTATTGTTGCAAATAAGCCTGATATAGTAGTGATAGATCGATTAGCGCGCCTCGTTACCATTCCACATGGCGGGAATCTCATGAAAGCTGAGAAAGAGAAACAAATTAAATATCTCGACTTGGCGCACGAGGTTGTTGACATGTGAAATGTGAACTCGGCTGTCATTGTACCGATTGTCGTATCGGCCAATGGTTGGATAGCCAAGAGCCTCGACCAACATCTATTGAGGCTCTCGTTAGGCAGTTGGATCAAAGGCCTGATTCAAAAGGCAGTACTCCTCGGTACGGCCCGCATCGTGAAGAGGTTCCTGTCTATGGAGCCCTAACCACCAGTAGCTTGGACTCTGCTCCCGTCATCGGTGGAACACTATTTTTTTATATTTTTAAAATGTAATGTGTTTGTAGGTATTTTTTAAATCAATATATTTAAAAATGTAATTAAATGAGAAAGAAGATAAATAAAGGAAATAATAATAATAAGTTTATTGAACAAAACTATACATAGACAAATTTCAAGACTTAAAAACTAGCTACTATATTTATAACTACTAGGATATCTATTTTTGTCTATACAAGAAGAGAGAAAAGAATAAAAGTAATTATCTATGTAACAAAACAATAAGTCCTACCCACTAAACAACGGAATACCTGTATATTAGGAGAGAGTACAATTAAAGTTCATTTATTCAAATTACGCTGCGAATCAGGACTTTTCGAACGTCAAAATTACAAACTATTCGACGGTGTTTTCTTTAAACTAGAAACGTTCGGAATTTCATTTATCTAACTACTCTGAGAAGAAAGGCCGAAACAAACTCAAAAGTCTGTTTTAAAGTCCAGACATCATTTTGGTCAGATCATATGAAGACCATGTAGATTGGTGCCTGAAATGGTCTTTTGAGGAAAGACCCAGATAGATTGATCGGATCGGCAGTCCAATCAGTAGAACTGGATTAGTTCATCGATTCGACGAACAATACCCATGTAAATTGTTCATACTGCCAGATCATGATGAAACTAACTAAAAGGGTTTTTATAATTATAAACTAGTGCTTGACCGTAACCCCGCCTGCTGGTAAGTAGTGATGCAATTGTTGATAGTAAAGCGCACTAGTTTATTAAGAGCCCATTGAAGCAAAAAAAATGAGTGAATAGAAAGGAAGAAGTGTAGTTGAGCGAGGTGCTGCAATGTTAAACCCAACAACACGACAAACGATGCTACACCAGAGGAAGATTGATCTGGAGACCCTCCACGACCAAACTTCCGACACAACAACATTTGACGCATCGTACCCGGAACGCATCGCAACACAACTCGTCCGCCGTACCATCATCATCAAACTTTTTATCGTCCTACTGCTAGGCACAGGTCTCCTCTCATACAAAGAAGTACAATAAATAATAAAAATACATAATACTTTATAAAGTAATTAATGTGATTACGTTACGTGTGGAAGTTATTCCATAAAAATACGGTTTATTAAAGTAAAATAGTACTCTATATACATACATTGTATACATACCACGCTTGGCATGAGTTCCTCTCGGTGAGAGAGAGAGAGAGTAGATTTAAATTCCTTCAGAAACCTTTAAAATTATAATCTAGGGTCGTATCGAGAGAGTAACGAGAGTCCCGCGCATAATGGTGAATTTGTGGATCAAGGACAATTTTTTGCGATTTAATACAACCCGTCAAGTTTCCTTCAGATCGACGTCGCGTCTGATCAAGACGGTGATAAATTAAAGTGAAAGATCGCAAATTTGAAATAATCCTTCTTTTAATTTGAGACTGGCCACTTCTGAAGTATTAAACTGCCGTCATTGGGCCTTTTTGAGCTTAGTTTTTTGCTGCCGACTGTATGTGTTTAGTTTTCTGGATATTTTTCTGATATACGGTTTTATTGGTTTTCGTGGTGTTTTGGTGAGCCAAAATATGTTGGATAAGTCCAACGTCCCACATGTCATCAAACTCCCTGGCTAAAGATTCCCTCTCGTCTTTTTTCTCAACACAATCCACCAGCAAATGTTGCACATCTTCAATTTTATTACATGTCTCATAATTAGGCGACATATATAAGCTTTTTCATTAAGAAAGCAAATTTTGCCAATGGATAGTCGTCGGAACAAAGCCTTAACAGTAACTTAATATAACTCGTAATTAAATATTTATCTTCAAACCAGGGTTCGCGAGGGGATTCATTTTGTATCACTTTATACCAAATGTCCGTTTCTTTGGATATTTTTTAAACCACTTTTTCCATATCTTATACCTGAAGAAATATTCCCAGTAATCGCCTTTCCTACATCGTAATAATTAAGGTCCTCAATCAGGTTGTAGTTGTTGGTAGGTACTGTTATCACTAACCTGTCAATATTTGTTAGTTTTCTATTACTCTTGTTTAAAGTTTAAATTTAAAACGAATCTGCAATTGGCAATCTCGATTTCAAATCATTCGATAAATCGTCTCCGGAAAGCGCATCTCGATCTGACGTAAGACATTGCCAATTGCGTTGAATTACAAAACGAATCCAAATCGAGATCTGAGCGAGGAATAAGTACCAAAATAAGATATCTGGGAGTAGTTTCAACCCACGCGAGTTGTAAAGTGTTTTAAGCCTCAAGTATATAAAAAGTTCTCAATTTTCTCCATTACTATTCAACACCAGTCTCCCAGTCTACTGGGCACGCTTCCGGATGATGCGATGCGGACTAGTACTTTGACACCTATGTGACCTTTCGTTTTCTATATACATAATAGCTGACCCGGTGAACTCTGTTCCGTAAAGGACTTACTTTAAAAATTAGGATTTTAAATAAAAACAAATATTATACATGATTCTTTATTTGACATTTATTGTAGCACCTTGTGAAAAAACTGATGAACTTCTTCGTGTGCTTCGTAAATTATCTAGCTGTTGATCTCTGAGGTTTGCTCGCCGATTTCGCATTGTCAACGGAGCAGTTTCACGGGCTTTTGCTCTTGTGAGTGAGAAGCACGAAGTCGAGCCATACTAAGGCGGCGCTCTTCACGCGCAATTTCTTGTTCTTCTTCAGTGTTATGTCGAGAAAGATTTGATGGTATTGGTCGCGGCATGGTATTTATATTTATGATAAATGGCACAGCTATACAATATTAGAAATTATGTATTTGAATTTGGCTTTGTGGCTTTTTATTAGAAACTTTAAACCGGTAGAGATTATTTATATTCTTTACTTTAATCGAATGCATCAACCGATGAGACTCTTTTTTGAATATGCTCAGCTGTCAGTTGCGTTTTGTTATACCACGTTTTATGCCACGTCGCAGGGGAACGACGGGAACGGGTTCCTAGTTACCGCCCACCAATATTCAGCCAAATCGGTTCAGCCGTTCTTGAGTTATAAATAGTGAAACTAACACGACTTTTTATATATATGTATATATAGATACAAAGCTAGTCATTTTAGTTTAAATATACAACAATTTAAACTGAGTAATCCTTGTATGTATGAGATTATAAATTGATAATTTATTAATCAATTTAGGTAACAGAACAGAAGTAACGGTGAGCTCCGACCTAGAATTTTGCTTTTATTCTCTGTCAGAATAATATACTAAATACAATATAGATCTTCAAAGACCGCGTTATAGGCCTAAATCTATTTATCTATATCGACCTTCAACGTAGGTACCAGAGACGTTTACATAAAAAGTGAATAAGAATCTTGGTACTTTTGTGCTTTGAGTTGATTGAACTCAGCTCTTGTCACGTGGGAGATATACGATGTTAAACGAAACTAAGGCCCGTTGTCCCCCTAAGGTAGAGAGAATGTCAGAAAACTAGAACGAGAATGTCATAGAACTAGTATGAAAAAGCATAACAGTGTAGGTCGTAGGTTCGAACCCCATAAGGCGCTTTACTTTCCGTTAATTATTTCATCACCACTGCTCTCAAAACGGCGAAGGAACATCGTGAGGAAACCAACGTGTCCAACCCGTACTGGACCCATTACTCTCAACCAGAGGAGTCCTGCCTCCCAGGAGAGGCTGATTATGTAAGTAGTATGAAAATATCACAGTACTACTAATATGCCAATGCTTCAATACTAGTAAGATATCACAGTACTAGCACAATATAAAAATCATACAGTAGGTCGACGCCTTTGATCTCGTGTAAAATGCCGACATCGTCTAGACAGTAACGCATCGGCCGGGATTGTCACAAATAAACAATACCTATTTATGAAATTATATATTTATTGCAGATCAACATCGATAACTGTACTATACATAAAACAATATTACATAATATTACTCGTAATAATAGGGATGTATCCAAGGTATGAAAATCAAAAAAATAATTAATCCGTCTTATAGATAATAAAAAAAATTAAGACCCGTATTTTTTATTTTGTCGAAATTACCAAAAATTACTGAGATATAGCGTATTAAAGTTACGGAGTGGGGCTAATTACGTCATGCCATGGTATATTTTGTACGACGGCGTGACGTCATGCGATATTTCAAATCAATATATCTTCCTAAGTATTTGAATAAAAGAAAAAATAAAAAATACGTGTTCCATATTTTTTAGAAATCTATCTGATGGACATTAAATTATTTTTTAGGATACAAGCCAATTAAAACAATTTTAACCCGCTCTTCACTGCATGTATTACATATTATGGAGTTGAATATAACAATAAAAAATGCAGATGAAGCGAATACAAAGAACTTTAATAATTGAACTGATACAGACTTGATAACTAGTTACTGTGACACTTACTGCACTGTAATATTGTTTAAATGAAGGTAATTTACCTTACCGTTATAATTCCTGAAATATTTCTTTTCGATCCATGCCATCCATCGATGCCATGATAATGCCATAAATAAAAAACAAACACGCGTTAGTTCTTGATGATATATCCCGAACTACTAACATAGTTTTGTTAACAGTTCGGGATCCGCTTACCCGCGTCTCGCCCCTCACACCGCACGATTGCGCTGTCTAGACGTCTTCGTTGGACGACTGTATGATTTTTAGACTGTGGTACTAGTCTCAAATTGTCATGGTACTAAAATAAAAATGTCACAATAATAGTATTTGAGTGGTGGTCCGTATACGACGCCACTTCCTAGTTTACGATGGGTTGGGTCATGTTCGCCCCGCCATTACAATACTAATAAATTCTGTCTACTCTTCGGGGATTTGAGTTTGTAACACCTAACTTTTAAGTACGGTCGTGAAGGATGGCTCTTCTTTAGGGTGGCATGGAGTGGTGTTCAAATTCGCTATACTAAAGGTATCTATATACCGAAGGATTGGTAAATTTTTATTACATAATCAGCCTCTAAGTAATGTTCCCAGTACTAGGAGACAAGCCCTCTCTTAGTGAAAGGGAGTGGGCAGTAATCGACCACGCGGCTCCAGTGCGGGTGGTAGATGTCACATGTCTTCGAAGTTTTGGCTCTAGCACATGCCGATTTCCTTTCGCTGTTTTCCTTTACAATAAATTATGAGAGCAGTTGATGAAATTATTTACACAAAGTAAAACTTGTGTGTCTCGTCGTGTGTTTCCCGACGAAAAAAAGAGCACAAGGCTACCGCCGCTCTCTTTTTTTATTACACAAAACCGGTGAGGTTTTGGTCTTTATGTGGTTAGACTTCGCACGTGTCCATAATACAATGTTATTGCATAAAGTCAGTTGGCTTGTATAATAAAAAATAATTTAATGTCCATCAGATAGATTTATAAAAAATATTGAACACGTATTTTTTACTTTTTCTTTCATTCAAATACTTAGGAAGACATATTGATTTGAAATATCGCATGACGTCACGTAATTAGCCCCCACTCCGTAACTTTAATACGCTATATCTCAGTAGTTTTTGGTAATTACGACAAAATAAAAAATATGGGTCTTAATTTTTTTTAGCATCTATTAGACGGACTAATTATGTTTTTGAGTTTCATACCTTGGATACATCCCTGTTCTCTTATGTAGTTCAAACAGCACTGCGGTTCTGTAACCATTTCACCGAGAAAACTTAGAAGTGAGCGTGGAGGATTGTCACTTTTGACAGCTCAGTCACCTAATTTATCGCGTTGACATTTTTACAGATTCAATCGACAGCAAACCAATACAATCGATGTCTCTTAAAGTTAAATCACACTCACTGCAACTTCTTCCTTCTATTTAATGAGGCTCGCACACATTTGCGTGGGCCGCATCTCACCACACTTTCCCTCTACTATTGTAATAATTCTGCCACAGCGCAGCTTACAGGATTGCTTGCTAGGCGTATTTTTACATTCGTCATCCATGTTGTTGGGGGCCTTCCCCTCGCTCTTTGTTACCATGAAAAGGCACTTCTTCACGTCTGGGTATATAACTGTACCATCTCAGCCTAGACTACCTGATGTTTTAAGTTACTAAAACTAAATATTAATATTCTTTTACTCATTATTAAGTATAATTTATTCGGTTTTAATGACGAGGTAAATTGTCGTAATAAGAGCGATAATCTGCAGGTAAGGTGTTTTTTCAATATTAAAGGTCTTCAAACTTTCTCGCGCTAATTTTTGATCTGTCACTGTATAAATTTTAATTAAAATTAGATCGGTAAATGGCACAGGCATCATCGATGAGCATTTTTGTAAAAAAATATTTTCTTCAGTTCAGGAGTCTTCCTGAAGCACAAAATTGTTATCTGTTAAGTCCATCCAAATAGTAGCAAATTCTTCGGAATTTAAGCCTCCTTCCAAGCTGCTTTCATTTCATATATATCAGAACCTATCCTTATTTTCTAAATTGAAAAAGGCAAGTTATGAATATGGAGTTTAGTTCTGTAATACGATCTACTTATTTTGAATTTAGGAGCACACATTCATCTTGATCTTTGTCTTTATCCTTTTCAACTCGCGCTTCTTCTTTTTAGCTATGTAATCTACTTCAGTTAATATTCCAACTTTGTACAGAGCACACCTCTCGAATTGATATTTTTAGGGAAGTAAGTCCTAAGTTTCTAGTCAAACATTTCATTGAAGATAGTGACGGAAAGAGGTTAAGATACGTTACGTTGTTCACACCAATTAAAAATAAATAAATAAATACATACGGATAAATCGTACAGATTGAGCTAGCCCCAAAGTAAGTTCGAGACTTGTGTTATGGGATACTAACTCAACGATACTATATTTATAATTGATACATATATAGATAAACATCTAAGACCCAGGCCAATCAGGAAAAGATCGTTTTCCATCATGACCTGGCCGGGCAGCGCAATTTGAATGAAATGGATTTGGCTGTTTTACGCATCACACTTTTTTGCCGATTTGACGTTTAGAGTGAGTTTAGCTGGTTTTACAGTCCGTATGGCCTAACTTTCTCTTACAGATTGTATAAAAAAAAAATATTTTTGGCTAAAAGTGGAGTTAGCACTCTTAGCCGACGATTATATTTTTCCAGTACTCCAATAATAACCCAACCCCTGATCTGTATAGTCGTCTTCCTAAGTTACATGTCCCTTTTTTTTTTTTTTTTTTTTTGCCGGGGTGGAAATCCTCATAGGATGCCCGCCGCCCTGGGGTGGGCGACGGGGTATGTCAGACTTTTACTGACTAAAACCACCCCGGTGTGTCTTCTATCACGAGCGCGCGTGGGGCCGCGGGAGTCTAAATTCTTCCACGGCCCCACACCCTCGTGCTGGCCCGGTCTGTCCGGGCCTCGTCTCCTGCACGGGGTAGTGGGGTGTTAAACTACCCCGTGCATCGCCTCAAAGGCGCGCGCCGACACTCGCGCGCGCCTCCGCCTCGGGGTCCATCAATGGGGGGCGGGGACTTCCCCATGTCCCTCGCCCCTGGACCCATTCATGGGGGGCGGAAGAGGGCGTTATCCGCCCTTCCTCGGCGCCCGGTGCGTCTTCTGCGGCCCGGGAAGGGAGTTGATATCTCCCTTTCCCGTTCCGCAGCTTCCTTCTGCGACATCACGTCCTCGCAGAAGGACACCACCGCGTCCCACGACTCTGAGCTGCCGACAATCTTCCGCACTACTGCCGGCAGCGTCAGGTCGCCTCCTACTTCATTTGTGAGGACACGGCGCTGCTCCTCCCAAGCTACACACTCGGAGAGCGTGTGCTGCGCCGTGTCCTCCCCGCATTGGACGCAGTGGTGGCACCGAGCGTCCAAGTTACATGTCCCTGTCCCAACTAACTTTCCGTCTTTAATACCTAAACATATTCCGCCTTATTCATAAACGCTGCTTAAAGTTAACTAGTGATTAGCGATTCTTTCACCATACATTTTTGACCTTTTAACGTCACTTAACTTAAATCATCCTTTATGAATAAACACCAAAGTGTTTAAGGGGTTTGTCCATATGCGACGATTAAAGTTAAATAACGTTAAAAGGTCAAAAATGTATGTTCAAAGAATCGCTAATCATTAGTTAACTTTAAGCAGCTTTTATGAATAAGGGGGATTCTTTCCCAAAGCTATTTGGAACTTTGATGGATTTTATCCTTATTAATGACCTCAAACTATGATTTTTTTGTGCATTTGTCTATGTTCATATTTATTATATTTAACCATAATATATTTAACGTTTATTTTTTTATTTTTTGTTTGTTACAGTGTACCTACTAACACTTATATACAAGTTTCACATTAAAAACAGGGCTTTTTTAAATTTATTTTATTTTTTTATTTAGTTGCCTTCGCACGTTTTCTCAAATCACATTAGACAGTGGCAGAATTGTCGACATCGGCACCATGGCCATAAACAAAAATAGTAGAAGATAGTGTGTTACGTAATTATCCTGCTGTTGATAACGGTCGGCAAGCCGCCGTCGCTATGTTATGTCAAATCAAATCAAATCAAAAGTCATTTATTCAAATTAGGCTGAGAATCAGCACTTTTTGAACGTCAATATTACATAAGACAGTCCCCCAAAATGCCCACCCATCGACACTTCCTAGTGCTTTCTCTGGGAAGAAGAAGTGGCGGAAGAAACTCCCCAGCAGCACAGCTGTCTGTTCATTAAAAAAAAACAGATGACTTTATACAATACTATGTATAGTGATGAACACAAGAAAATATAACAACAATGAAATTATTGAAAATATGCCAGCTACCACGCCAGAATACCAGCAAAGCAAAACAATAAATATATATTTAAATGAAAATGTAAATAACTAAAAACTTATTACTTCAATAAAAGCCCCAGGCATAAAGGCCGTGACAGCTTACATATTTATGTATTGAAAAAATGTTTTGAATATGCTTTAATAAACTCCGATTAAAAGTTGCAATTTAAAAGTATCGGAACCGAAGTCGGAACCGAAGGTATGATAGTAATTGGAAGTTCCAACTTAACGGAGTCGAAGTCGAAGCTCCGTAACATCCCTGATACATACATTATAAGATAATTGGCTTAAAATGTTCCCGCTGCTTCGACCCAGGCTTCCTTTCCGTGAGAGGGTTTTAAACAAATAAGTAACAAATTTTCCTAAATTGTACCTGAATTGTAAATTTTATGTACGGACTCCAATCCGTTTGGACTTAAATGAAACCGTAAAATCAAGCAGCAAGGGATCAAGGGACCCGACCGGAATACTCGTATATCAATCAAGTAAGCTTGGCCACACGTGCTCTCACAAAATGATAGAAAACATCGTGAGGTAACCAGAATGTGTTAGAACCATAAATTCGAAGATATCTGACATCTACCAACCCGCATTGGGGATTACGGCCCATTCCCTCTCACTGAAAAGAGGCCTCTGTCATCACGTGAATGTTCTGATTATATGGAAGTTAACAGGTCATTTGTTTTGTAGGTCAAAGTAACCCGCTGGAAAGGTTTATGATAATAAGGTTTATGTTAAAAGTGGGCCTTTGTGGTGATCAATATAAACTAGGTAGCTGGAAATATAAGGTTTCTTTGTTTGACATGGATCCGAGGTATCAAGTGTTAGCTATAACTCAGAAATGAAAAGGGTTCGCAATAAAACTGAATACATTACTAATAAAAAAGACGTATTTGTTCTTTTCCACAACACTCGAATATAATCTAATTACATATATACTTACTTGCCAAGGTTTATGTTTAAAAAGTCTAAACCCTCAAAAAAGTAAAGGTAGGTATTTCAATGTCTTGTATACCTGTTCACTGATTTGCGTCTCGACTAAGAAAGCCGGCTGTCAGTTATGTATCACAGAAAATGACTGGCCATATCATCCAGAACGAAAGATTAATTATAGGGTTACCAGATGAAAGCTAACACTAGTTATGTTATACAACTTATTTAGCAGACAGGCAGCTTTATACAGTCAAGAAGATCAATATTCAAATCATATTTTTTGACAGTTGCGGTAACAAACGCCACATGGAACAATACGTCATACTGACGTCACACGGATTCTACATATGTCTCGCAAGCAGAGATTACCGTGCAACTAGTATACATACAACTTCCCAACTTCAACCATGGGGCTAGTGCCCGACAGACACAACACTCGGTCGGAGGATCCTCCCTTTTCTATACAGGATGAGTAAACTTTACTCGCTGTTCCTGATGCCCCTAAAGTTATATTAAATAGAAGAAGGGGCTCGTGGCCAAAAAATAACAGCCGAATGGGTCAGGTTTACTCAATGCTTACCATGGTTGGTACTCGGATGGGTATCTGGGTATGGTAAAGGTATGGGTACCTTTGCATGCCGAGGCTTCTCCGTATCTTAGAAAGCCTGTTAACCATGGATGTTTAGCAGAAGTTATAACTAGCAGAAACCCGAATGTCAAAGACAACCAGTATTAACAAGGGGTATCGTGTTACCCAGTTGCTGAGTTGTGGAAGTCAGATAGGCAATTGGTCCATGTAAAATACTGGTATTCAGCTACTTACAGTCAGACTAGAAGCTGACCCCCATATTGTGGATAAAAGGCTAGGCAGGCGGATAAGCCAGGCAGAGAGGTGACGACAGATACAGATAAATGCACATCAATAATACTTAAACTTATATAATAATGGGATCATCTATATACTAATATATAAAGCTAAACAGTTTGTTTGTACGCGCTTATCTCAGGAACTACTGGTCCAATTTGAAAAATTATTTTAGCGTTGGATAGGCCATTAATCCAGGAAGGCTTTAGACTAAATAACATCACGCTGCGATCAATAAGAGCGGAGCATAACTAATTCCAAGTGAACTAAGTCGCTAGCGGCCGCTAGTTACTAATAATTGGACTGTAAGATAACCCAAATTCATATTATAATTTATGATGTTTATTATAAGTCTATCAAAGCCTTGACATTGTGCTAATGAGGTCTCACACAAGTTTACTGATACCCACAGAACTGCTAAGTAGGGAATAATATTAATAATGAGCTCCTTAATATTTAGAATCAATTACAGTCAAGTAAGTCGTGGTGACCTAGTGGTTAAAACACCAGCCTCTCAAGTATGAGTTTGCGGGTTCGATTTCAGGTCAGGCAAGTACCACTGTAACTTTTCTATGTTATATGTACTTTCTAAGTATATCTTGGACACCAATGACTGATTAAAAGGTGAAGGAAAACATATTGAGGAAACCTGGACTTTACGTCTGAAATCGCAAACCCGCATTGAGCAAGCGTGGTGGTTACGCTCAATCCTTCTCTGTATGAGAGGAGACCTGTGCCCAGCAGTGGGACGACAATGGTTGATGAGATAAGATAAGATGAGATGCAACCTAAGTGCGTATAGGTGGGAAAAGTACATCATCATCTTCTCTTGCCCACAACTCAAATTATAATTTAGGGATAGTCTAGTCATGTGTGACTTGGTGACTGTTTGAAGATTTCTTTTGTATTTTCCAACTGTGTTATAGTAGATATGTACGAATAGCTACCGTTATTAATAGTTTGATATTGAAAATACGATTTCACTATTCAATCATTCGCCAATAGCACAATGTAATTCAATTTGAAAGAAATATTCATTTCAATTCCGAGTTTCCTTGGAAGGAAAGAAACTATTTGTTAATATAATAGGTAGAAAATGCTACATTTTGTGTCGTGTTTTTGTGAATACAAAACATGACTAATGACGTTTCGTCTATACAACATTTGACAACCGTTTCCCCTGTCATGACGTTTTTACCACACCTTAGTATTCCATAGAATTTGTTGCTTATAAAATATGATTTTAATAACAAAGTTCTATGATTGTCCCTGAAATCATGAATGTGGAAAAGTCCAATAAATAAACGTTTATTTATTTATTTACCACTAAAAACATATTTATGAACTTTATAAGCGTACATTATATGAGACTTAGGAATCTTGTTTTTTTAAAAAAACTATTATTTAAGCTAAAATAAGATTTAATTAATTAGTAGGATTTAGAATACAGAAATAGTAGAAATAGTAAGAGTTAGGACCTCCGACCCGTACCGAGATTTAGAACCAGCTGCCCCGCTGGGCTCATGAATGACGTACTGTAACCCATAATGCTGACGTGGCACATCTGAGCGTTGCTAAGCCATTCCACTAACATTGTAAGGTATAATAACAGTTCGCACAGTGCAATCATAGAATGTCATTTTTCCTCATACCTATACGATCAAACCATTTCGCCGATTGTCATCTCAAAGCCATCGAAGAATTCTTACAAAACGTCTACCGTTTTTCCTCGTGTTTGCAAAAATACAAAATAAAACGAAATCAAAACAAAGTTTGTAGCAAGATGGCGGAAGGAAAATGAATTGAATTGAATTCGGCGGTAGACGGCTGTTTAAGACGGAACGTTATTTTTTGCCCCTCAGTTTTAAAATAAAAAAGTGGTAAAAAGTGGAGATTGTGACATTAATATACTGTTAACTCGAAGCCAGTAAAGTGAACTACTGAATGGTGTAATTTTTTTTTTTAAATAACATATGTAAACCAAAGTTATATTAGAATTAAAGTAGTGGAAAAAAAAAAGTGTCTTTAACGAACTCTATCCATGACCTGCGTGTCCTGCCCCGTGTGGTACCGGGGCCCCGTGTGGTACCGGGGCCCCGTGTGGTACCGGGGCCCCGTGTGGTACCGGAGCCCCGTGTGGTACCGGGCTTAGAATAGTACCAACCCATATCCTCCCGTGGGTGTCGTAAGAGGCGACTAAGGGAACTCTCTCACCAGGGAAGCGGGCAGCAGCGCTTCTTCTGTGGAATATCAAATCCTGCGATCCCCAACCCGCTTGCCAAGCGTGGGAATTATGGCAACCCCCCCCCCCCCCCCCATAATGATGCACACGACTAAGCCAAGGCCCCTAGTCCCCGGCAGCTCCGCTATTCCTGGTCATTGTGGTAGCGGCCAAGGTAACGGCGGGGCAAGGGGTGCGAAGAATCTCAGGAAGAGATCCGGCTACCACAAACAACGACGGTACGACCTGGCAACACTGAACGTGCGCACACTGCGGACCGACGAGAGGGTTATTGAACTGGAGGAAGAATTGAGCAGGTTACGATGGGGTGTCCTGGGATTATCTGAAGTCCGAAGAGAGGGTGAGGACTCGATAATCCTTAAATCCGGTAACTTGCTCTATTTCCAGGAGGGCGACCATCAGTCCCAAGGTGGTGTCGGGTTCCTCGTCCACAGGTCCCTTGTGGACAATGTAGTGAAGATCGAGAGTGTGTCGACCAGGGTGGCGTTCCTGGTACTCAGAATAACCAAACGGTATTCGCTGAAGGTCATTCAGGTATACGCCCCGACCTCTACACACTCCGACGATGAAGTAGAGGCTATGTATGAGGACATCTCTGAAGCCATACATAGCTCTAAAACTCACTACAGCGTTATCATGGGGGACTTCAACGCTAAACTTGGAAAACGGAGCGGTGAAGAGCTCGGACTGGGAAATTTTGGATTTGGGCGTCGGGACTGCCGAGGCCACATGTTGGCTGGCTTCATGGAGAAGGAGGGACTCTTTATGATGAACTCCTTCTTCAAGAAGCGTGAACAGCGAAAGTGGACTTGGATCAGTCCCGACGGGGTCACTAAGAACGAGATAGACTTCATTATGACGACAAAAAGGCACATATTCAATGATGTCTCAGTGATCAACTCGCTCAAATGCGGCAGCGATCACCGTATGGTCAGAGGCACATTGAATCTGAACATAGTGTCCGAAAGATCTCGCCTGATGAAGTTTACGCTCCGGCCAGCACCCATCCAGATCCATAACTCCGAAGGTTTCCAGCTCGAGCTCCAAAATCGCTTCGAATGCCTAAGTGGTGACGTGGACGAATACAATGACGGGTTTGTAGAAGCTGTCCGTACGGTCGGGACCAAGTATTTTAAGACCCGCCGTACAAATAGAACTAAAAAGCTCTCGGACTACACTCTCGAGCTCATGGAGGATAGACGTGAGATGGTTTTGCGTTCGTCAAGTGATGCTTGCAGATACCGGCAGCTCAATAGGCAGATCTCAAAGTCTCTGAAGCGCGACCTACGTCGGTATAATACCGAGCGTATAACGGAGGCCATAGAGCGAAACAGAGGCTCTAAAGTTTTCGCTAGGGATCTGGCTATTTTGCATAGCCGGCTAAGCAAGCTGAAGACTGACGACGGCAGGATCATAACGTCCGGGCCCGAGCTTTTGAGGGAAGTCGAGAATTTTTATGGACAGCTCTACACTTCGACGACAAAACCCGCATTAAATCTTGCTGAAGACCCTAGAGCAAGATTAACCCGACACTACACCGAAGATATCCCGGACGTCAGCCTGCAGGAGATTCGATTGGCTCTGAAACAGCTTAAAAACAACAAGGCGCCGGGCGATGACGGAATAACGGCAGAGCTACTGAAGGCGGGTGGTGAACCGATCCTTAGGGCCCTTCAGAAGCTATTTAATTCCGTCATAGTCAAGGGAAAAACGCCACAGGCATGGCACAGGAGTGTGGTGGTACTCTTTTTCAAAAAGGGTGACAATACCCTTTTGAAAAACTACAGACCCATGTCACTTCTGAGTCATGTCTATAAGTTGTTTTCGAGAGTCCTCACGAATCGTCTCGCCTGCAGGTTTGACGACTTCCAGCCACCCGAACAAGCCGGTTTCCGAAAGGGCTTCAGCACAGTACAACTAGTTAGGAAGGTCCAACTTCGAGAAAGAGGTCAATCGTCGAATCCAACTCGGCTGGGCTGCTTTCCGGAAGCTACGAAGAATCTTCTCGTCCGAAATACCGCAGTGTCTCAAGACAAAAGTCTTCGACCAGTGTGTGTTGCCAGTGATGACTTATGGAATTGAGACGTGGTCGTTAACAATGGGCCTTATGAGAAGGCTCAAAGTCACTCAAAGGGCAATGGAGAGGGCTATGCTTGGGGTTTCACTGCGCGATCGAATCAGGAATGAGGAGATCCGCAGAAGAACGAGAGTAACCGACATAGCCCGAAGAATTGCAACACTAAAGTGGCAGTGGGCTGGACACATTGCCCGTAGGACCGATGCCCGATGGGGCCGACGGGTTCTCGAGTGGCGATCATGCACCGGAAGACGTAGCGTGGGTAGGCCCCCGATAAGGTGGACCGACGACCTGGTGAAGGTCGCGGGAAACCGCTGGATGCGGGAGGCGCAGAACCGGTCGTCGTGGAGAACCTTGGGGGAGGCCTATGTCCAGCAGTGGACGTCTTTCGGCTGAAATGAATGAATGAATGAATGAAATCCATGACCTACGACAACCCGCAGCGCGCTCGATACCTCCCGCGCCAACCGCTACTGCCCCCGTTGTCGCCCGTGTATACCTCACAACCCAGCGCGTAGCGAGCACAAATTTCGACGCAGCAACTTAAGTCTCGTTGGCAGAGCGGTGTATGTAGCAGCATTACTACATTGCACGCCGTAGTCATCGGATCAAACCCCGCAAGTTGTAACGAGTTTTTGGTATATTTAAAGTGAATGTTCACGTTGTTTTAGCGCATTTGTTAAATAAAGTCCAATAACTGATTGCTGATTATTAGTAGCTGCGGTTGACAAAATGGATAACCTAGAAATTGATAATATTACCTTCCGCAAACTATCAAGGGCAAAGTCGGTTGATAATATCCTAGATACCAACATAAGCAATAACAGCGCAATACTCGATAGTACAATGATGAGTTTGCCAAGTACTACAATGAATGATAGCGACGATGTTACTAATTATAAAGAGACCATAAAAAAGTTAAACATGGAATTGGAAGGCGCCCACTTAGAAATCGAAAATCTAAATAGCGAAAATTTTAGACTGAAAATGGATATAGGTCAATATCTAAGAATAATTGAAACTTATAAAAAGGTGAACCTATTAGACACTAAGACCTTTTCGCCGAGGTCAGCGCGTAACAGAAATAAGCTAAGAACAAGCTGTATTTCTACTCCGACCAAGCTAAGTCTTGCGCCTTCAATGACTCACCAATCAGACAATGCCGCAACAATACAGGCGTCAAGCGATGCTGGGGACATCTCTTTTAATACGGCCGGCTCAACATCTAGTTTTGACGCAATACAGCCCGTTCAACCACAACTTTGCCAAAAGAGCAAGAAAGACGATTTTAAAAGGTTATATTCAATGGACCAACGAAAATCGCACCACAACACCACGGAAGATATTGCCCATAGAGGCTTAATTGACATACAAAATGAGAGTGACAAACATAATATTATAATCTTCGGTGACCAGCAGGCCCAGGGACTAAGTAAGATTATGACTCGTACTAGATCAGACAAATGGAACGACATCTACAAAATAACTTCTTTTATTAAGCCCCATGCAACAAGTGCTCAGATCCTAAATAGCTGCAACGACGACTTCTTAAAGACATTGACAAAGGATGACATTATAGTTCTAGTGATAGGGTGCAATGATAAAAACCCTTACTCTTTTATGACGGAATTATGTAACACACTATATAAACTGCGTAATAATACAGTATACATTACTAACGTTCAATACAACCCTTACCTGAACGAAACAACGATCAATTACAATCTTGAGCTTATTCTACAAAACTACAGAAATTGTAAATACGTAAAAATACACAATTCTGAATTCCACCATGATATCAGCGGTAGTTTCGCGAAAAATTATCACCAGAAATATCTGGCACATTTATGTTTAAAATTGAACACTCGAATTGATTACAAAAAATACCAAGTGGAGATACTAAATCAATTTAAAAAGAAGCACAATATCCAGAACAAAATAAATACACATACGGCACCGCGAAAACATACACAAGCCAAGATTACTTCCTTCTTTGACACAATAAAGCAACACAAAAATACCAAAGAAACTGGGTTTTTTCTCGAACGTAGATAATAGAACGGCTCTCACCTTAATTCATCAAAATATTGCTGGTGTACTTAACAAACAAGAATTCATCGAGATAGCCATTGCGAACTTACAAAAGGAACTTGGTTCTGTAGATGTTATATGTTTAACAGAAACGTTCCTTAAAAGCGGTTGTGAATCTAACCTTAGGATTAATAATTATAAACTGGTATCCTTCTTTTCTCGAGCAAACCAACGCCGGGGAGGTTCATGTATCTTATTGAAAAATAACCTACAATTCAGAGAAATTAAAAATCTCACCCAGCCTATCCCCCTTCAATTCGAATGCTGTGCTATTGAAATTATTAAATTTAATCTTATAGTGGTATGTATATATAGAACACCTACGCGTGATACGTCTATATTCTTGAACAATCTGGAACAACTAACTAGTAAATTGTGTAGCAAAAAAAAACAAAAAAGTTATCATATGTGTCGACTGGAATATAGACATACTGAAAACAAATAAAACGTCTAATGATCTAATTTCCATTCTTAATAATAACAATCTAAAAAACCATATAAAATCAACGAGAAAAACCTCGTGCTTGGACTTAATTGTAAGTAACATACATGACGGTAAACCTGGACTTCATTATCTAGCGCTTTCAGACCATGAAACTGCACAAACAATAACGGTTAACTTAGTTACTGATTATCAAGTTAAAGACATGCACAACTTTTGGTTTAAAAGTATACGAGAACTCAGTGACGAAAATATACTTAAATTTAAAAACTGCATGTCAAACCTATTGTTTTCTGAAGTATACGAAGCCCAAAATACAAATGACGCATTCGATAAACTACACGATACAATTACCTTGTTTTACAATTTATGCTTCCCTATAGTGAAAGTCAAAAATACTTTAAAAACAATAAAAAATAGAGGTCTCACCAAAAGCATAAAAAGATGCTGTACAAAAAAAACGGACATTGTACCTTAAATATAACATTCAGGAACATAATAAAAAACAAAATAAAAAAAATATGAAGACTACGCGCGAATATTAAAAAGATGTATATATAATGCAGATTAATAGCATGCGCTACATTAATAAAGCCAAAAACACATGTAAGGCAGCATGGAACATGATTAAAACAGAGACAAATAATATGACATATAATTCTGAAATTGACATTATTAATATTAATGGTAAAAAGTATGACAACCCAAACGAAATTTCTGATTTATTTAATGAATATTTTGTATCCCTAACCAATTTCACAAAAACTACTCATAAAAATATCCAGGACACTAAAATAACAATTCCTCAAAATCCAAATAGCATTTTTCTTACACCAGTGGATGAATCCGATGTTTACAAAGTAATCCATAATTTAAGAAACACAAACTCGACTGGGTATGACGACTTAAGCACTAAAGTGCTAAAAAGATGTGCGAAGAGTCTAATATCACCTTTAGCTTTCATTATAAACCTTTCCCTAACAGAAGGAGTATTCCCAAATCGTTTAAAAACGTCGGTTGTAAAACCTATATATAAGAAAGGTGACAAAACGAACATGAGCAATTACCGCCCAATAACTCTAACCCCCATTTTATCGAAAGTACTTGAAAAAGTTATGTGTATTAAAGTGGAGAACTTTTTAACGAAATATGATATTCTTAAAAAAGAACAATTCGGTTTTAGGAGGGGTAGCTCCACGGCTTTAGCATGTTTCTCGCTATTGAAACATATAACCGAAGGCGACTATGTCTGTCATAGAACACTACTCACGAAACTTGCACATTATGGAATCCGAGGGAAAGCCAACGACTGGTTCAAAAGCTATCTTGCGGAAAGAGTGCAATACGTGGAAATAACCAAAACGTGTAAACAAGAGCAAAAAATGTTTCGGTCAGGATATAAACAAAATAAGTATGGCACACCACAGGGAGGGATTTTATCCCCGCTTCTCTTTTTGATATACATTAACGACCTGCCCGAGGCAGTAGGCAAAGACTGCATATTATTCGCCGATGAAACTACTTTAATAATCAAGAGTGAAAATAATAGAAACTTGGAAAAGGATACCGTACTAGCGCTGAACAATGCAGTAAAATATCTAATTAAAAATAACTTAAAAATTAATATGACTAAAACAAATATAATACAATTTCAAACATACAAATCGAATACAATAAATAATCTGAACATCCAATACAAAGACTCTAACTTAACTACTGTGGATAATTGTGTATTTTTGGGTATAACAGTTGACAAAAATTGCAACTGGAAACCACATATTGATAAAGTTGTTGTAAAAATTGATCGTTTTGTTTTTGTTTTAAAAAGGATTCGACAAACAACTAATCATGATACGACAATGCTTGCGTACCATGGCTATGTATCGTCCGTACTTCGATACGGTCTAATAATTTGGGGGAACTAAGTGGAGCTTGATAGAGTATTTAAATCCCAAAAAAAATGCATCCGAGCAATCTGTGGAGCTCATTTTTTAGACAGCTGTAAGCCACTGTTTCAAAGATTAAATATACTGCCTTTACCATGGCTATACATTTTTGAAACATGCACTTTTGTAAAAAGAAACTACAATCTATTTGAAACTCTGGAAGACAGGCCAAATAGCCGTACACGACATAAAGACAGACTTCGTTTACCACGAATAAAATTAAAATTATTTAAGAAAAATGTATATTGTATGTCCATAATCATTTATAATAAATTACCAAATAGTTTACAAGAATTACCTTTGACATTGTTTAAGAAAATGCTTTTGAAATTTTTGTTATCAAAGAATTATTATAGAATTAAGGACTACTTAGAAGATAAATCGATGGAATTTGGATAACGTAATTTTAAGAATAAATTTGCACGCCATATAAGGCAGGATACGCTGGAAAAAAATGCACTGTAACACCCTTTGTACCGTATTTTAGCAAATAAACATTTTTGATTTGATTTGATTGATTTGATTTGAAAATTGAGCACGGTTCAAGGGGACGACTATTGTGAAAATAAAGACATTTTAAACTCTAGATAATTGGAAATTATGAATGTAGTCGTTTTATTATGAAAAGCAAATCACACAAATGCAACAACGGTTGGAATAATATTCAATTTTCTAAAAAAAAATATTGTTCATTTTGCAGCCATGCTTGTACATTTTGGCTAAATATAAAACCGCATAATGAACTTTTACCGCATAATGAACGGGAGCAACCGACATAGCCCGAAGAATTGCAACACTTTAATGGGAGTGGGCCGGGCACATTGCCCGTAGGACCGATGACCACGCACTGGAAGACGCAGCGTGGGTAGACCCCCGACAAGGTGGACCGACGACCTGGGGGCCGAGTCTGCTATTTTATATCATTTTGTCATTCCAGCACGTTACCATTGTCATTTTGCTTTTATGCCGTAATCTGCTAAGAACATAAAGATTGGTCATTGATCTCGTAACGGAATGATCATTGCTGTATTGCCATTATTATAAAACTCGTTAGTAGAAACGAGTTTCCAAAAACTACTACTCAATTTGAACATTTCGTAATGCAAGATTTTATTAATATATATTTTTATATATTAATTAAATGTTTATAAGCAGTCTGGAATAGAAAATAGTTCTTAAATAGCAAAAAACATTATTGTGAAACTATAAAACTAGATATTTTGTTATCTGTTAAAGTCAATGTGACATTAATACAGACTGACTGACGTTTATGTTTTTTTTAACAGCTGGTGTTTTGATGTGTATTTTTTTTTTATATTATTAAAATTATAATTACTACGTAAAGAAAAACAAGGCTGGATGTTATTGAAGTCAGGAATACAAATGCTCTTTGACTGCGGTCATTAATCGACAGAGCTCCATCACAGCAAAAATGGTTCAAGGTCATCGAGATATCCGTGTCAAAAAAGGTAATTACGCACTGTTTATATACATAATTATACGTAATTCATCTTTATGAAAGTTTAGTAGAATAAACTTAATTATCCTAAATCAGAACTTCCACTCATTGGGTGTTCTACAAACATACCCACAATAAGAATTAAGTAGCTTTGAAAACAATAACATAAAATTAAATAGCTTAGCTGGGGGGTTACCCAGCCAAGCTTGTGTTAGATGTAGGTTTACATCAGTAGTAGTACATTGGCCAGAATTTAAATTATTTATTGCAACTACATACTAAGCGCTAGGTACCAAACCATATTAGATAGGTATAAGAACTATTTATTAAAGTCAATTTTGTTTTACAGGAACTCTGCAGAATTACCTATAATGTCATCAGATTCTGAGTCAGATTTCTGGAGAATGCAAGAGGTAAATTTGACAATTTATTAAAAGCTAGTTTAATGAAATATATTTTAGGAGAGATCTCCTAAAATATTAAACAAACTATAACCTACTAAGTATGTCGATATACTTAGTAGGTTATAGTTTGTTCATATAATAATAGTCCATAGAAGATAAACCCCCTTATTCATAAAAACTGCTTAAAGTTAACTAGTGATTAGCGATTCTTTAACCATACATTTTTGACCTTTTAACGTCACTTAAGTTAAATCGTCCTTTATGAATAAACACCACAGTGTTTAAGGGGTTTATTCAAAATCGACTATTAAAGTTAAGTGACGTGCAAGCTTCTAAAATGTATATTTAAAAAAATTGCTAATCACTAGTTAACTTTAAGCAGCGTTTATGAATAAGGGGGAATATGTCTAGCAGTATGGGTTACAAATGGATGTAATAAGTAAATGAAACAGTGTTTATAAAAAGATTAATAATTTATTTTAAATCTTTGTTTTGTGCATGACTGCGGTGGATCTGTAACAAAGAGTTAAATCATTTTAATAACAATTAGAGCGTTTTCATAATTTCCTAGAATATTGAGAAGGGTTTACACTACATACCTGCTAATTTATTGTATACATTTTTCCACAGATAGTCAACAAAATCCTGGTGCAGTGCTCAACCTTCAAGAAGATCCCGGTTCATACTGCACTGGAAATTAAAAGACTGATTATTGATGTGTTAATATTATTACATTAGGTGTTGTACCTAGGATTTGTTTTATTATTTAAATGACAATATGTCTTTTTGTTTTGTATAATATTTATTTTTGACTTAATGTAAAGTAGATATTTAGTTTATGAGAAAATAGATATATAGTTATAAATAAATGTTGAATTTTAATAGGTATAGTAGTTTCATTTATGCTGCTCCCAGCAAAAACAGAAATCAGATCTGGAGATCTGATTTCTGTTTTGGTCTTATTCAGCACCTTTATAGTATGACAGACCCGAGTTTGTCATACTATAAAGGTGCTGAATAAGCTTATGGGTGTATGTTTTGGTCTTCTGTGAAAGAAAGTATGCAAGAGAGTCCACTGTTCCATGTTAGTTTTAGTAGTTGTCTTTAAGTTAATTAATGTAATTAGTGTTGTACCGTTTTATGTAACAATAAATAAATAACTGATAGAAGTCCAACTATTATGTACCTTTACCAACATAGTTAAAAGAAATTCATACCTGCCGCAGTACTTCTGCATAATCCTCATCAGGTGGCAATAATGCTATTGACATGTTTGCAATATTTGTGGTTTATTTTTAAGTTTTAAAGTCTTTGTTCCTTCATTGATTGCACTAGACACAGTCATTTGTGAAACTTTAGGGAGGACAATGTCCTTGTCCAATAAAATTCTCGTAGGACTCTGATGCATAAAATGCAAGTTCTATTAGAATCTGCAATAAAAATATAACATTAATCAATCTATTTCGTGTTTGTAGCTATAGATTACTATAGAATAATACATCAATTGTCAAATTACGTTTCCTCACCTTAATTTCTGCCCATACGCTATCAATTCGACGCAGTTTGGCTATAAGGAGAATGAGTTCTTCAATTAACCCTTTTACTGAGACATATTCAAGGCAAAACGTTTTCAGAAATTCCGCCTCGGGAACATTAATAAAGGGATCCGTATTCAAACTCGTCAAGCGATGTGTTCGACGTCTCCTGCATATTATCTTCCTTCTCTAGCATCCACTGCGTTGGCTAGCTCAAGAATATTTGCTAGTAATGAAAACATTTTCAAATATTCCACAAACACAATGGATATCACACTTTTTGTACAAAACCACCACCACCATCGAGCTGCCTTGCTTCGAAAAGCAATGTTTGTACAAAGCCGCCATCATAACAGTTCAATGATCAAAAGAACTGTCAAAATTTTAGCAGATTACCGCATATGTCAGTCATTGATTTGTCATTTTGGACAAGATTACCGTTTTATGCCATTTCGTTCAGTGATTGACCACTTGGCACGCCATTTTGTTAGCAGATTACGGATTTTGTCAAAATCGGTCATTATGACATAAAAAGTCGTCAATTTTGACACTATTGCAATAGCAGACTCGGGCCCCTGGTGAACGTCATGGGAGACCGCTGGATACGGGAAGCGCAGGACCAGTCGTCGTGGAGATCCTTGAGGGAGGCCTATGTCCAGCAATGGACGTCTTTCGGCTGAAATAGTGATGATGATGAATAATAGATGATAATGATAATGAACTTTAGTAGGATCCCCTGGCTAAATATTAGGTAAAGCTAAGCTTGCTATGGTTAGTCTGTGAATCAGCCATCCACCAACCCTTCCACCTTCTTTACATATCGAAACCCTTCCGTAGATAATTAAGGGTACGTCTCGTGGAGTAAATATTAACTATTTATTTCATAATATTTTTCGTATATATATGTGGGGGAAAACCGTAAGAAAGGAGGGCCCGAAGTTCCGGATAGTTGAGGTGCCTTCTCATTCCATGATTCCCATCCATCGTGGGCAATATCTCGATAAAACGTTGAAAAATAATTAAAGTGTGATGTTCGATTTTTATTATTTTAACAGTACAAACACTCAGATCACTTTAATATTGAGGGATTACACTGATAATCTCAGATTAAAACAGACAAGAGCCACTGGGTTTGAGTATGACCAACACACTCGATCGAAGCTTGAGCAAAGTATAATGCCCGCGCAAATTATCGCTCGCTGTGTCAAACGCAACTCCAGTCGGTACTCGTATTACCATTCACTTTATGGTGTTACCCGCTCTTAATAAAAAAAATCATAATTTATCCGACAACCGATCGATTAATCGACTTCAGAAAATAGTAGAGTAATTTATGGACAATTGATACTGACACAAAACAGATCACAATATTCAAAATTAACCAGTCACGCGCCGTTATATGTATATGTTATATTACTATATTGTCCTTGACATCACACCAGGTTCTATCAGAATACCAGCGCTGTGACATTTACTCTTAAATGTCGAACCACTTTGCTGAAATAGGAGCCTTTAGGCCTTGTAAGGGACTTTCTATTTATTGTTACTTTTTTTTATGTATACTTATTTTTATATTTAATTGTGTCTACTTAGTTTATTTTTCAGATTTTCCTGTACCTACGTGTCACAGTAAATATTTTTCTTACATTCTTTCTTCTTTCTCCATGCCTTGAGTAGCACGGTAACCCGTCTCGGTGGTAATCAGTGTTGCAATCGTTGATGGTAAAGCGCGCTAATTTATTAAGGTCCTATTCACTCAAACAACTGAGTGTATAGGAAGGAAGACGACAGTAGAGCGAGATGATGCAAAGTTAAACTCAACAACACGACCATTGATGCTGCGCCAGAGGGTGATTGATGTGGAAACCCTCCACGACCAAACTCTCGATACAACAACAGGTGGCGCATCGTACCCGGCACACATCGCAACACAACTGCTCAGACCCGTCCTCCGTACGGTTTCACCATAAATGTTTTTCAAAATTGAATTCTTTTAATCTTTATGACGTGTAAAAGTGATCGGTGATCCTACTTGCTTAATAAACGATTTCATTTCATTTCATTTCATTTCTTTTGCAGTGTGCTTTAGTATTTGTTATTACAGCACACATCTGTGAAAATTTCAACTGTCACGGCTATCACGGTTTATGAGTCCAGAGAGTTTGATCCTAGTAATTAGTAACGTCCTGTTTCTGTCCCTTTGGGCACGGAACACCCAAACAAACACCCTAAAGCATTTTTCCGCATATGTGCTCGATTACGAGGTCTGCAAACGTACCAAGGCGGATTTATAGTGATGAAGCCCACGATTGTTTTCAGAGCAATACCTTTTATTGACAGCGTAGTAAAATATTTACGAGATACGTGACTACACTGAATGATATCATGTAATCACGGGAAGAAATGAAAGGTCAATCTGGCAGACGTAACGCCTACGTCAATATTAAATTAGATATTTGCCCAAGATAATATGAGCCTGTAATAGTCCTAATGGTTCTACATTCTATGATAAGTATTTGGTTTCCGCACTTACGTAGTCCTTCGAGTGGACCATTGTGCGTGGCGGCCGCCGGTGGTTATTCCAACCAGCCCACCTCCTTCCAGAAGTTTACGTAGTCTCCTGATCTATTAGGATCATTAGTGTAAGATCTGGCTATTCCGGGGGATAGTTAGGCCTCTTGTCCACGTCACAGTTATTTAACCGTACAGTTGAACAAACGTGAGAGCTTGTATATGACACGGCAAAACTACCGGGCGAGACATCGGCCAAGTACAGCTCAGTAGCAGTTTATCCGAAGCTTTGCAGGACGTGCTGCGTCATGAATTTTCATACGAAAAAGAAGATTTTCGTCGCTTAATACATATAGAGAAAACTAAAAAAAAGAAAAAAAAAAGGCAGAGACGGTTTTGAATACATCCGATTTTAGCAAAGGGAGGAATATGGCTTATTTCATACACTTGTCAAGAGTCAACTGAGGGAAGATGATGAGTTGTACAATTATTTTAGGATGCAGAGAACTACATTCGACAACTTGCTTCAAAAATTATCACAGAAACTAAAACATCAAGATACTAAAAAGATTGGCTATAACTCTGAGGTTAATACAAAATCAAATTACATAGTATTAAAAAATATTATTCGTTGCACTCAAACAAAATTCTACTGAATATTTATTATTACTTTTTTAACATGTGAAAAAAATACACTAAGCTGAATATACTACTGAAATCCGCTACTGAAATCGAATTCTTCTTCAATAGAAGCTTGAAAATCTGCCGAGGTACTTTTTGCATTTACACTGTGTGCAGATAATTGTGATTCGGGTCGTTAGTGTGTTGGCTCCAAATCAGAACCGTGTCCAAAATCATGTGATGACGTATGTGGACGCCTGATTCCAAAGCCCGATCTACCAGCTGTGGAATATCCATATGTTGACAACTATGCCTTTGCCGATGATAGATAGATAGCCACTTTGATAGCCTTGATCATATTGGTTTCTTGGAGCAGGTATATACTGAGTACACTGTCTTTGTTGAATCATTTTAATGCCTGAAATTACTTGAAACTGAAAGTCAATCATTTTTTTATCACTGAACTTGTCAACTGTATCAGCAATGCCTCTAAAAAGTTCATACTACGGCTTTTCTCTTTCTCATCCCGTTCTGTTGAATCCATAAATTTCATAAACCTAATATCTACTTCACTAAGTTCATTTTTATTTATTTTAGCCCTTTGAGTTTGACTCTTTTCATCGGGTTGGCGATTTTAGACTTAAATTCCAGGTTTCCTCAAGATGTTTTCCTTCACCTTCAGTCATTAGTGTCCAAGGTATACTTAGGTTGAGGTCTGCACTATCATTATTTTCATTACTGAGGTCATCATCGTTTCATTACATGTTCAGTCATGTTACAATCGGTCTTGCGATGCTCAATATTTTTTTCAGGAACATCATTTCATCGGAAAACATGTATTTTCAATTTTTTTTTTTTTTTACTCCAGAGCCAGACTTACATTGATTAATTTTTGTCAAGTGTCCTTCAAATTCAATTACTCGACCGTGGTGAAGCCAAGAGTTATAATGTATTATGTGTGTTTCATCATCTCAGCGTTAATCCCAGTGGCATCCGAAGCTTTTTTATGCTTTGGAGTCTGGGGTCCGCTTTACCAATCTAACTGCAACTGAAAATATCGAAGTTTAGCCAAAATCAGGCTAAAGTTCGATATTTTCCGTGAAGCGACTGCCGTCTGACCTCCACAACCCGTAGGCGATATCGAAGCATGGCAGTTAGACCAATTTTTGGACTTTTTGAGGGCTCCAACAACCCGTAACGACTGCCACTAGATGTTCGTATGGTAGCCGGGACCAACGGCTTTACTTGCTTTCCGAGGCACGACCAGACCAGTGCAAATATTCGTATTCATGCATACAAATACTTACACTGCGTGGGGATCGAACCCGCGCCTCCTTCCTCGCTGTCAGTAGGAGGAGTATTATGTATATTTGTTTGTGTGTAAGTACATTTTCTTGTAGATTTTATTTGTACTAATCGGGTTTTAGTGTTTGAACTATGTATTTTATAGTTTATTTTTAAGATTTTCCTTTACCTACGTGTCACAGAAAATATTTTTCTTTCTTTCTTTCTTCTTTCTCCGTGCCTTGAGAAGCACGGTAACCCGTCTCGGTAGTAATCAGTGTTGCAATCGTTGATGGTAAGACGCGCTAGTTTATTAAGAGCCTATTCACTCAGAAAAACTGAGCGAATAGGAAGGAAGACGGCAGTTGAGCGAGGTGATGCAATGTTAAACCCAACAACACGACCAACAATGCTGCGCCAAAGGGAGATTGATCTGAAGACCCTCCACGACCAAACTCCCAACACAACAACATTTGGCGCATCGTACCCGGCACACATCGCAACACAACTGCTCAGACCCGTCCTCCGTACGGCTTCACCAGACATCTTGCCAGAACACGACAAATCGCTTGGCGGCAAGGCTTTGTCTGGTGGGTGGTAACTTCTGCCGGCGGCCGATGTTATGGCCTACCACCGAGAGAAATGTATGAATGTACGTAAAGAGTTCAAACCAAATGTGGTGGCTCGATGTTTTTAATTACAAACTTTACTTTTCTATAGTCTTGGTGGCAGTAGTAGATAGCGATGACAATTTTTATTTTTTATTTGTTGATGTTGGCGCCTACGGAAAAGAGTGTGATTCCAGTTTTTTTTTAAAGAAACCCCATTTTGGCAGAAAATAACAAACAATACATTAAACCTACCCTACCTTGATGCAACACGTTTGCCTGGAACTAACTACGATTTACCATATATGTTCGTTGGAGACGAAGGCTTAGCTTTGCATTACCACTTACTTCGTCCATTTGGAAGTCATCAACTTGATCAATTAAAACGAACATTTAACTATAGACTCACAAGAGCACGAAGATTTGTTGAATGTGTTTTTATTATTTTATCCAATAAATGGCGTATTTTTCACAGGTCAATGAATGTGTCCATCGATTTGGCAGTTGATATTGTGAAAACCTGTTGTGTTTTGCAAAATTTTATACATAAGCAGGAAAGCTATCAGTTTCATGACGCGAGTGAAAATGAATTCACTCTTGATTCAGAATCGGAACTAACACAGTTACCTATCGCGAACGCAGTTCGCGGAAGTTTGGTGGCTAATGAAGTTCGCAACAGAGTTGCACAATATTTTATGTCTAACGAAGGTCGCCTCTCTTATCAAAACAACTATGCCTTAGTAAAAAGTAACTAATTAAATATCTGTAACTTACCAAATTTGTTTTTTTCATCATCACTTAAGTCTTCAAATGTGGAAATATATCTTTCCAGGAAACATATTTGTCAACACGCCACACGATGCTACAACACGTATCGTGTAGTGTAGTCTCTCACGAAATGCTGAAGTGTATTGACGTGTCACGTGGCCATGGATTCGATTCTGCTTGAAGACGAGCTAGATGAGGATTTTAAAGAAGATTTATTTTTATTTTTAGATTTGTACAGAAAGAGTTAATAAAAAAAACGTACTTATATCATATAACAATGAGTATCGATTTTCCCAAATTCTGTTAACTCTTCATCCGACATTTTAAACCAATTTTTAAACAAAAACTAACAAAAAATATCTTTTCTTTTATCATACCCTTAAAAATGTTCAAGAAAGACTGACGCGTGGCGTTGGGTGTTACTAGAAACACACTGCGCTGATTTGTCGGGTGGCGTGTCCCCCCCCCCCCCCCTTCTCCCGGCAACATGCTGATCCAAATCGGTTGGATGTTGCGGCATGTGGTCACGTAGCGTGTTGCCTATGCGCTTGACCATATTAAATATATGGAATTGATACGTATTCACATGCGTCGGGTGGCTTGGCGTCGTGTTACGTTTTGAAAGTATGTTTCGACCTTTAGTAACAGTCTCCCCATAGTTATTTAACGAAGGAGGTAGTCAAAGCGAGAATAATTTATTTTATATCAAATTTGCATCAATACATATTTTTATATTATGATCTATTACATTATATTCATCATTAGAGTTCAGTAGTAAACTAGAAACCCTTATAGTTTCACCAAGTCTGTCTGTCTGTATGTGTGAACGACCGTTGGCACTAAAAAGTTTAAATTTGGTATATAATATATATATATTTGGTATATTATAATATTTATATTTTCTGTAATAATCGCTCAAAAATTAAATAAAAAAATTCCTAACCAAATTAGTAACGCCGTTTCCTGAGAGGTGGCGCTGTACTTTGCGTTACTTCGGGCTATCAAATTGGCGTATTGTTCGGTTAGTATTTCGTCAGTGTTGTCATTGAAATTTGTCCACTGTCCATAATATATTGTACATTATGGACAGTGAACAAATCTACACAATAGTATAGATATAGTGACTGATCCGCAGACAATGCACGCATGTGAATTTTATTTAGCAATTTTATTCCATATTTAAACCCATATACGGACTCTACGGAGACTGACGTGTACCGCCCTTAGCAACGGATTGCCTAGATACGTTGGTTATAAAAATTATGTCAAGAAATAAGGAACGATTTAAAGAAGATATTTTTATTTAATAAACCCCCTTCCCACTACACCTGGTGGAACTCAAATGACAACGATTTTTCAAACATTCTTTACGTAGTTCAAAACTATAATTGTTTCTTTAGTTTATGGACCTGTTTTTAGGATTCCGTACTTATGTAGTTCTTCAACTCAATAACCCATTTTTTAACTCTTAAGTGGGTACACTTATAGTGACGGAGAGCAAACTACGGAACCCTACACTGAGCATGGCCCGACACGCTCTTGACGAGTTTTTTAAATTTTATTTAGTAAACATTAGTTTGTTTATAAATTTCCCTTCCTTTAAGTCTCTCGCTTAATACATTTGAATTACCCTAAAGTTTCACCCCGGACACAAACATAACACACTCACTCAACACTCAACTTTTTCAATCAAAACTCGTTTGAATGTTGTTTTTCAAACAAAACAACATTCAACGTGGTGGAAACAATTTCTGAATACAATGCTACAATCACGAATGGATTGCTTCTCTAGAGGCGCTGGTGCTCCACAACGATTCAACTACGCAATTGATTGTTTGAGCGTTACTGTATGCGTTACGATATTCTATATGACTTACCAACTTCGAGAAAGAGGTCAATCGTCGAATCCAACTTGGCTGGGCTGCTTTCGGGAAGCTACGTAATATCTTCTCGTCCGAAATACCGCAGTGTCTCAAGACAAAATCCTTCGACCAGTGTGTGTTGCCAGTGATGACTTATGGAATTGAGACGTGGTCGCTAACAATGGACCTTATAAGAAGGCTCAAAGTCACTCAAAGGGCAATGGAGAGGGCTATGCTTGGGTTTTCACTGCGCGATCGAATCAGGAATGAGAAGATCCGTGACAGTGGGCTGGGCATATTGCCCGTAGGACCGATGCCCGATGGGGCCGACGGGTTGTCGAGTGGCGACCACGCGCCGGAAGACGTGTCGTGGGTAGGCCCCCGACAAGGTGGATCGACGACCTGGTGAAAGTCGCGGGAAACCGCTGGATGCGGGAGGCGCAGGACCGGTCGTCGTGGACAGCCTTGGGGGAAGCCTATGTCCAGCAGTGGACGTCTTTCGGCTGAAAATATGATGATGAGGATGATGATGATATGACTTACTAGCTAGGATTCATCCGCGTTAGATTCTATCCCGTAGGAATATCGAGATAAAAAGAACCTTATGTGTAGGTATTACTAGGTAGGTATAATTTTTCTCGGTTGTAGGCTATAATATCGGCTACCGGCAGAAGTTACCAGCCACTAGACAAAGTCTTGCCGCCAAGCGATTCGTCGTGTTCCGGTATGATGCCTGGTGAAGCCATACGGAGGACGGGTCCAACTGGATTGCAATGGGAACGTAACCGTTGCCAAATGAAAAAGTTGAAACAAAGCTAACTTTTTCTATGTCATGTCAAAGTTACTTCTAAACGGTTAGATTTACTTATAATTAATTTAGTTTTAATTATTATATCTGATGAAATGTATCACTCATACCTACATTGATTTTACTTCAACCGAAGTTAAAACTTTAGCGCGATACGAATTGTGATCGAAACTAAACCATAATTTTGACTGGATTAGATACGAACAAGAGTAAAGGTCGAAACATACTATCAAAACGCAACGCGGTGTGTTGTGTCGACACCCGACGCTCGCCGTGCACATAGGCAACACGCCACACGATGCTACAACACGTATCATGTAGTGTAGTCTCTCACGAAATGCTGAAGTATATTGACGTGTCACGTGGCCATGGATTCGATTCTGCTTGAAGACGAGCTAGATGAGGATTTTGAAGAAGATTTGTTGCAGATTTTAGGGATATATTTTGTACAGAAAGAGTTAATAAAAAAAAGACGTACTCATATCATATAACAATGAGTACCGTTTTTCCCTAATTCTATTAATTCTTCATCCGACATTTTCAACAATTTTTTTAACAAAAACTAACAAAAAATATCTATTCTTTTATCATACCCTTAAAAATGTTCACAAAAGACTGACGCGTGGCGTCGGGTGTTAACTGATACACACTGCGCTGATTCATCGAGTGGCGTGTCCCCCCCTTCTCCCGGCAACACGCTGATACAAATCGGTTGGATGTTGCGGCGTGTGGTCACGTAGCGTGTTGCCTATGCGCTTCTGACCATACTAAATATATGGAATTGATACGTACTCACATGCGTCGGGTGGCGTGGCGTTGTGTCACATTCTAATAGTATGTTTCGACCTTTAAACTTCTACTGTTTTATTTAGCGCGATTAACCCCCAGAGCGAAGCGTTTTTCCTCATCGTTTATACTGCGTACATCGATTGAACAATTTTAATTATTTTTTTTAAATTAAAGTCCCTTGAAGGCTACAGACTAATGCACTTTACCATCAACGATTGCATCACTGCTTACCACCAGGAGGGATTGAGATCAGGCCTTATTTTAGATGGTTTAAAAGAGGAAAAAATATAGAAGAGGTGTTTGCATAAACAGCCACGATCATATAACACGTCGTAACAAACTTCATAATCATAATAACTTATTAGCAACACTACCAGAGAGTTGATTTGCTTCCTTATTATATTGTTATACATCAATTTATTATTATTATCAGTGTTTGTTCTTTCTAATTATGTAAATACTGGCAGTGCCCCGAATACGGGTCCCTCCCGGGATTATATCGGCATAATAATTATCCTAAGTACTTATGTATATTGCAATCCTGTGGGGCAAATCACAGGTATAAACACAATCTTGCAATCACACATCACACTCGTCTCTACAGAGTAGGCAACTCTTTCATGGGTCAATGTATACACTTGTACAACAAGCTTCCAATGGACATTCGAAACTTACCCATTAAACGATTTAAAAACTATATAAAGGCCAAACTTTGTAAAAAGGGGTATTATAAAATCACAGATTATTTAGAAAACAAAAAAGCTTGGGATTGAGCTGCTCGCTCTGCTAAGCATTGCTACTAAGCAATATGTGTAATAATAACGTAAATTATTGTAAATATTATCATTTTTAATGTCTGGACTTTAAATAAAGCGTTGATCCCTGGGTTTGTTTCGGCTATTTCTTCTCAGGGGTAGTCAGTTAGGAAATGCTGGCTTCATCTAGTTTAAAAAAAAAGACATGACTTGTAAAAGTGATATTTGTGTGGAGATTATAAATCAATGAACTGTCAAAGAAATACTTTCGCTCAAATTTTGTGTAGAACTAACAAGAAGGAATGGCATAAAAACTCAATGATTACCAAAATCGTATTCAAAAAACCTTACAAGAATTGCCAAAAATCCATTCTATTTGTTCAAAAACAATCTCAACTCCGCTTCATAAAATTCCGCTTCGCATTCCAACTTTAGAAAACAAACATTTCAGACTTCGCCATGTCTAATGGACTAAATTAAATTTTAATAAATAATCTCTCTGACGCAGCTTCCTTTAGATTTACGATATAATAGGTAACTCTTAATGCATGTTTACGTAATAAATTCATTTGTTTCTACTATAACATTTACAGTTTTAGTTTTATGGCTGTTACTACTTTGTAGTTAAATTACGTTTCTGACGAGTTGAAAACTTTTCACAATCTCGATGTAAGTAGTTGCCCGTAGAAATCATTTATAAATACAAATAAATAAATAAATATATACGAATAAAACACACAGATTGAGCTAGCCCCAAAGTAAGTTCGAGACTTGTGTTATGGGATACTAACTCAACGATACTATATTTTATAATAGATACATATATAGATAAACATCCAAGACCCAGGTCTTTCAGGAAAAGATCGTTTTCCATCATGATCTGGCAGGGCATCGAAACCGGGGCCTCCAAGCCGCAGGCAGGCGTGTTGACCGCTGCGCCACGGAGGCCGATAATGATTTTTGCGGATTCACAATTAGTGACATTACCATAATTCGCAAGCCTTTATGTAGGACTGCATTATGTGCTCTAATTTGTATGTATATTTTATAAAATGTTTATAGCGAACATCACTCTGAGAAAAGAACCTATTTCAACAAATTAAAAAGGTGTGAACTAAGGCATTATAAAGGCGGTTATGAGATTGTAGAGGGTGCCGAGTATTAAAATCGTGCAAAAAAAAAATTGCGGTGATATTTATCGCTGACAAATGAAATTTGAATTCGTCTACCGTCGCGGTATTTTTAGCAGCTAACTTGGTGGATAAATACATTTCGTCATAAATATATTTAATCATTAGTTACTTTTGAGTTACACTTGATAGAAAGTCAGTTATGTTGCGCGGAGCAAATTCTAGGCTGATGACAAACCCAGTATAGTAGCAAGGTCGCCATATAAGGATGGGTGTCAGATTGATTGAAAATCACAAATTATAGTACAGGACTGCCTTTATTTCTGGTATTACATGAGTTATATATTGGTTACACACATAGAATAATAGGTAGGTACATACTACGCCACAGCATTATAGTTACCAAATCAATAAATACACCGGCCAAATTAGTTTTGGAATTTCGCACTAAGGATTCCATTAGGCCAGGGTTCCGGGTTGGTTAAAAAAGGAACCGTAGCCCTGGCACACAGGCAAGTGAACACGGATGGGTTTTAGTCAGTAAAAGTCTGACACACCCTTCCGCTCCGCCCAGCGCGAGAGAGGTCATTTGGTGATTTTCCATCCAAAACACAAAAAAGAGTATTCCATTCATTTAGCGACGGTAGGTCCCCTTTTTGAGGCGCTTCTCCGCTCTTATCTGCACGTCGCCTGACGCAGGTTCTCACCAGACACAGAGCTCTAGTGTCCCGGTTTGGGTAGAGCACCGCTGTGTCCTCGTGGCGGCGATCTCTTGCGTCCGACCCTGGTCCAGGCCATGGTCCGGAGCGAGAGTGTCTTCCAGGCCGTTACTTCCTTCTGCGAACCAGTGATACTGACAAATTAGGAGGCGGAGAACGTGAGAGAGCGGGAATCCCAGCCCCCTCACGCCTCTAGCCGTCGTAGGAGACGCCCTGGTCGGGAGTCAACATCGAACTCAAGGCCACCGTAGGCGCGGGCTTGCGGTCGACGACCTGCCCACTGCTCGTAGCGTCGTAAGCAGTAAGGACCAGGCTCGAGTCGACGACGCGTCGTGTTTCACGCACGCCTCAAATAGATGTCAGCACATCGTGACGGGGTCCACCAAGACCGATGCCTCCTGGGCCAGGATTGAGGGTGGGTTTTTTGTTTTTCTTTCTTTTATGGCTTCGCGCGGTTTGTGCATTTAGCCAATGTCATGTAATGAATTGTTTATGTCGAAAAATACGGCCGCGTGACCCGTCTTACGAGGGAGGTTTGAGACAAAGTCATGATGTGGCCACTATGCTGCGATATTTCACTGTTCTTTATGAGTTATTTACTGAATGCACTTTTTACTACTTAAATCACGCACTTTTATTTAGTAAACAACACTATAAATAATTTTAAAAGTCCAATGAAAAATGAGCGTGACACTCAGCTTGACTTTCCCGCCAAAAACTCTGCGGGTGGGTTAAAAAAGAAACCGTGGCCCTGGCGCACAGGCAAGTGAAGAGACACGGATGAGTTTTAGTCAGTAAAAGTCCGACCTTTCCGCTCCGCCCAGAGCGGGAGAGGTCATTTGACGATTTCCCATCCAGAAAAAAAAAGGATACCATACTACTAAACTAAACAATTAAAGTAAGTAAATTTAAGTCCAGTGCATCTTCTTCTCTCTATTTAATTAAGATAAGGACAGATGATAGATGATAAAATTGTTGTATTTCAATTCTCAAGCAATCACATGATATGATTATTATTTTTGATTATTTATAGTACACTGGCGATGTATGCGAGACTCTTAATACTTATGTTTTTTAAAAATCTTATTAATATGATATAATTAGTTATTTATTACCTATCTAATGGCACTCATTATCATTATTACTTTTGTTGATTGCGAATAATGTAATGTGCTACAATATTGCTAATATTATTACTATGTTTCCTCTGTTATAAAACATATTATATGTTTATTGTCCCTGCATAAATTAATTTAAAAAAATCAATGGTATTTTTTATTGAACACTACTAATGGCTTCGCACGGGTGCATGTATTATACATATAATAATCCTTCCTCTTGAATCAACCTATCTATTTAAAAAAATATCGCATCAAAATCTGTTGAGTAGTTTAAAAGATTTAAGCATACATGGGGATATAGGGATAGGTAAAGCGACTTTGTTTTATACTAAATAGCGGTCGCCCGCAGCTCCGCCCGCGTCGATGTCGGTTACCGCTGCGAAACAAGAAATAAAATATATTTGTTAGAATTGTGGGTTTTTGCTTGATAGTGGTAAGAGAATGAAGACTACCAATGAGATGAATACACCTTTTTTCCTGTTGGGATGGGGAATCATCAAATGAGTTTTCCCGCTCTGGGCGGAGCGGAAGGTTCAGACTTTTACTGACTAAAACCCACCCGTGTTTCTTCACGTCCTTCAGTTTTAAAAGTGGGTATAAAATTACCTACCCTAATTTCTTTTGCGCCAAAATGGTAATAGCGTGTAATATTCTAGCTCTGAAAATGACTGTTGTTTAGCCCTGAAAAGAACTGCTGTTTAGCCTAGAAAAGAACTGTTGTTTAGTCCTGAAAACAACTGCTGGTTAGCCCTGAAAACAACTGTTGATTAGCCCTGAAAATAACTATTGGTTAGCCCTGAAAAGAACTGTTGTTTAGCCTTGAAAATAACTGTTGTTTAGCCTTGAAAAAAAGTGTTGGTTAGCCCTGAAAAGAACTGTCGATTAGCTCTGAGAAGAACTGTTGCATACTTCTGAGACAAACTTTTGCGTAGGTGTAGTTTTAAGAACGATATCTAAAAAAAATAGAACAAAAATTACATATAATATATAGACTTCACGCACGACCGCTGCGTAGGGAGCCGGCCTTGTGTCTGAACCGCGCGAGGGACCTTACTCATAGATATAAACTCCCGCAAGAGGCCGTGCAGCAGAAATCGTAATATTTTAATTTCACCATAACTTCAAAACCAAAAGTTCAATTCAAATTACAAATATTATCATTCAAAGAACAAATATTATCTACATAAACTGTACTTAGCACTGTACTTGCATGATTAAAATAAATGCGTTTAAATGAGGTCCAAAAAAATTCAAAATTTTTAAATAAAAAAATGGTTGTAAAACGTGAATTTTTTATAGATATTTATAAGATCTACAGTTAATTAGAACATTTTATGGTTATATCTTTTATAGTTTAGGCAGCGTACCCAAAATATGTAACTTTTCTGGTTGATTTTTTACACTGTAGCTGATGTAGCTTTTCAAGAATTCGTTAAAAAATATTCAAAAACTTTTAAGAGAGCCTGTTCCTCAGCAAAAGCCATACACATTAAAAATAAAATAAAATCTTCTAGAAATAAAATCAAAACAACTTGGCAAATTATAAATTCTGAAACTGGAAGAACCAAAGTACAAAATCGCGATTTCCATCTTAAAATTAACGATGAAGATATAAAGGCAGACTTGGAGGTAGCAACTGAGTTTGAGAATTTTTTTACTAGTATTCCAATAATAACAACAAAAACTTTGTCTTCTTCCTCCACTTCTGCCTACGCCATACTAAAAGAATGTGTTCCGGAATGTGACAAGCACTTTGAATTTGCGTTTGCGACTGCTAAAGACATTATAGAATCTTTTAAGGATCTTGATGTAAAAAAAACTGCCGATCATTGGGGTTTGTCAGTATATACTGTAGCTTCAATAATAGATGTTATCGCACCTTTCTTAGCAATTGTTTTTAATTCTTGTGTCACATCTGGTATATTTCCTGATTTGATGAAACTTAGCAAAGTAATTCCACTGTTCAAATCTGGTAGTACAACTGATCCCACGAATTTTCGGCCAATTTCGATATTACGATCGATTTTATAATAATAAAATCGATATAATAATATATATAATATTATAATAATAATTTCTTTATTTGTCTAGAATGCAGGTGTTACAATAATGGTGTTTTCGTCAGATATAGTCCCAGTACATTCTGCCTTTTGGCATACAAAAATATAGAGGTTCAATTGGACATAAAATACAAACTAGTTAGTCAAATTAAAAATGAGATCACGCCAAAGTCTAAAATCATTTACATAGTCATAATATTAATAATAATTTACATAGTCATAATAATAATAATAATTTACATAGTCATAAATAAAGGATAATAATAATAATCATTTACATTTATTAATTAGAATAAAATAAAGCAAACATTACAAGTCATCATTTATAAAGTCAGTAACAGTGTAATAGCATTTTTCTGTCAGCAACAATGACAGGAGTTTCTTAAATTTTATTACGGGCTGATCCTTTAGACAATTTGGTAATTTATTAAATATAACTGGTGCCATACCAATAATGTTTTTTTTAAGCAAAGCAGTGTTAAATCTCCCAGTACATAATAGATTCTGATATTTTGATCTCATGGCAGTTGTCCGTATCCTCGTACAATTTTATACAATTCAGAGGGTTGATGTTAATGGCAACAAATCTGCAGGATCTGTGGTCACCATGGGCGTTCCGCAGGGCTCAATTCTAGGTTCTTTCTTGTTTTTAATTTATATTAATGACTTACCTCATCACGTGAGGAATAATCACAACAAAGTATTGATAACGGATGACACTTCTCTTATTTTTAAAGTCAAGCGTCAGTTAGCAAATTTTGACGAAGTAAACAATGCACTTTCTAAAGTTGTCCAATGGTTTAATGTAAATAACCTTTTTTTGAATGAAAAAAAACTAAAGTCATTAAATTTTCTACGCCAAATGTCAGGCAGCTAAGTGACGCCAAGTTACAAGGGGGTCCTCACATTGAGAAGCTGTCGGGTAGACTCAGTTCTGCCGCCTTTGCTGTTAAGAAAATTAGACAGATAACTGATGTGGATACAGGCAGAATTGTTTATTTTAGTTATTTTATAGTCTTATGACTTATGAGATTCTTCTCTGGGGAACTTGTGCGGACATCAATACCATCTTTGTTTTACAGAAAAGGGCTGTTCGAGCCATTTACAACCTTGGTCCTAGAGATTCTCTTAGAGATAAATTCAGAGAGGTGAACATTCTGACTGTAGCTTCACAATATATATTTGAAAATCTTATGTATGTACATAAAAATATATCGAATTTTAAGAAAATAAGCGATATTCATAATATAAATACCAGGAACAAACACAATCTTGCTGTACATCACAGTCGTCTCCACAGAGTAGGCAACTCGTTCATGGGTCAATGTATACACTTTTACAACAAGCTTCCCATGGACATTCGAAACTTACCCATTAAAGGATATAAAAACTATATAAAGGCCAAACTTTGCAAAAAGGGGTATTATAAAATCACAGATTATTTAGAAGACAAAAAAGCTTGGGACTGAGCTGCTCGCTCTGTTAAGCATTTTTATTAATCAATATGCGTAATTATAACGTAAATTATTGTAAACATTTTCATTTTTAATGTCTGGACTTGAAAAAAGACGATGATCCCTGAGTTTGTTTCGGCTATTTCTTCTCAGAGGTAGTCAGTTAGGAAATGCCGGTTTCATCTAGTTTAAAAAAAAACATATGACGTGTAAAAGTGATCAGTGATCCTACTTGCTTAATAAACGATTTCATTTCATTTCATAACAGGTTCGATGAGGATATCAAGATGGTGATTTCGGTGCAGTACGAAGATGACGAGCAGTAACAGTGACACTCGTGGTAAATAATTTTATTTCTGTAAATAGGTCAAGTATATCAGTGTTCCACACTCCCCAAGTATCGAAAATAGTTTCATAAGTCTCACAAGTGTCGGCGAGAGGTTCATGAGTGTCAGAAGCATCGAAAAGATTTTACGCACGTTTGCCTCACGTTGCCAATCATTACTAACAAATATGTATTATAATTATTTGTACCACTGTCATGACGGCATTCGCTAAACGTGATATGGGGCTAGCGTAACGTGGGGATAGCGTGACGTGGGGCTAACGTCGCAGTGAGACCGATTCTAAAATTCCAGCAAGTCTAAAATTCCGCCAACCTTCTCCAATAAAAATTTTGCCAGTAGAAAAATGTTAGAGCATTAACAAAATAACAAGTTAAATAAAAGCTTTTAAAAAATAATGGTACTTCGAAAAGCTTTTATTCAACTCGTATACGTTAATGAAAACAATGGTATTTAGGTTAGCGTATAAAGAATAAACTTAAATAAAAATACGTCCTTCATTACAAATACGTTCTACAATCCATAAACAAACGCGGAGCCTATTGTAAACGAACAAAAACGACACTCCACAACTTCCTTTACTAAATTTATAAACTTTGGGAAAAAAAAAGTAATATTCTAGAGTATTACAATTATTCTTTTATTTGGAAAATAATTGTACTACTCTAGGATATTATTTTTTACACTAATGTAACATATGCATTGTCCAGATAATTGTAATGTATTACAATATTAGGAATATGCAATAAAGCAAAAGTAATTAAAATATAATTATGGTGACACTTGACGTGCTCTGTGACGGCTACGGTTGGTTCAGCTGCTGGGCGATCGAGCCTTGGGCTGCGCGTCAGTCACGAACAAATATGTTTTTACATATGTAATCAAGGGCGGATCCAGGGGGTTGGTCATGGGGGTCCAGGTGGACCCTACAAAGGAGGATTTTATTTAAGTACTTTCAGTATTTAATCAATTTATATAATAGATACTTTGTTTGATGGCAAACGCATTATTTGGGAACGAACGCATCCAAAATTTTAATTTTACCGCGCTACCGCCGCCACGGCCGCGAACATTCAAATGTCACTTAATGTTACATTTCGTATGGCACTTGCGCGCGCTTTGTTTATTAATCAGTTTCTTCATTATCCCGGTGTGTGTGTTTGAAGTGCCTCGTAAGTAGAGTATGTGCCTACTTACTGAAAGAGGGGGATTTATATACAGGCGACAGCAGGTCAAGCTACCGGAAACTGTCAAATATAATAATATAATAGTTAAGCAATCTTCTTCAGGCTATAGATGTCCACTGCTGGACAAAGGCCTTCCCCAAGGCTTTCCACGATGACCGGTCTTGTGCTGCCCGCATCCATCGGCTTCCCGCGACCTTGACCAGGTCATCGGTCCACCTTGTTGGGGGCCTCCCTACGCTGCGTCTTCCGGACCAGCCAGAACCTTACTGCCCCATCGACCATTGGTTCTACGAGCAATGTGCCCTGACCACTGCCACTTAAGTTTAGCGACTCGAAAGAGCTATGTCGGTGACTTTGGTTCTTCTGCGGATCTCCTCATTTCTGATTCGATCACGTAGAAAAACTAAGCATAGCTCTTTCCAATGCCCTTTGTGTGACTCTGAGCCTTCGCGTGAGGCCCATTGTGAACGACCACGTTTCAATTCCGTAAGTCATCACTGGTCAAAGACTTTAGTCTTGAGACAGTGTGGTATCTTGGACGACGAGAAGGTGTAGCGTAGCTTCCCGAACGCTGCTCAGTCGAGCTGGATTCGACGAGACACCTCTTTCTCGAAGTTGGACCTACCTAGTTGCACTGTTTGCAGAGCAATCAACTAGAATTGGAGTGGGTGCGACAGGAGAGTTCGACATGATCTTCGTCTTATCCATGTTCATAGGAAGCTCTGCTGAGATCATTGAGCATTTTTCTCAAGTCTTCCAGGGTCCCCGCCATGACCACGATATCGTCTGCAAAACGAAGATTAGTGATGTACTCGTCATTGATGTTAATGCCAAGTCCTTTCCAGTCCAGGAGCTTGAAGACATCTTCCAACGCAGCAGTGAACAATTTAGTAGATATGAATTCTCCTTGTCTCACTCCACGCTGGAGTTGGATCGGTTTCGAGTCCTAATCCTGGAGACGGACTGACATGGTGGCGTTTTTGTATAAACACTACATCACCTCAATGTATCGATGGTCAATTTGGCACCGCTGGAGAGACTGTAGCACCGCCCAAGACTCCATCGAATCGAAGGCCTTCTCATAGTCCACAAACGCTCCGCTCCCATTGGTCGCAGCGTGATGTTATATTGCCTAAAGCCTTCCTGGTTTAATGGGCTATCTAACGCAAAAAGAATTTTTGCAATCGGAACCGTAGTTCTTGAGATTAGCGCGTTTTAAAAAAACAAACTCATCAGCTTTATATATTAGTGTATAGAGTATAGATTAATAAAATTCCTTCTTTTTAATTGTATCTATTATTATCAAAGTTTAATTAAAACTTCTTATGACTTGAACACGACTTTGTGCCCCCCCCTTTTCCCTCCCCCCGGCGCCAAACAAAGCTGGATCAGCCCTTGTATATAATAAACACTTATAAGTAGTTGTTCCCGGTTTGACTGTTTGTGTTTGTGACTTTTGAGTTTAAATATTTGTGAACGCACCAACTATACAGGAGTATAGGAATACTAAGGGCCCCCGCAAACTACAAACTTTATATCGGCCGATAGCCGACACTCGCGCGCGCCTCCGCCTCGGGGTCCAACAATAGGGGGGGGGGGGGCGGGGACTTCCCCATGTCCCTCGCCCCTGGACCCATTCATGGGGGGCGGAAGAGGGCGTTATCCGCCCTTCCTCGGCGCCCGGTGCGTCTTCTGCGGCCCGGGAAGGGAGTTGATATCTCCCTCTCCCGTTCCGCAGCTTCCTTCTGCGACATCACGTCCATTAGCGCGCACACTGCACCAACTAAACAGTTGGGTTGATGGTGAGTACGCAGACTAGACAACTGTCGGCCGACTATTTTCAGTTTCAACTGCCGTTGAAAAGAGCTGTCGCATAATGAAAGTTACTCGTAGTACAATATTGTCCAGAAATATTAAAGATTCAGATTATTGGGCAGCGACATAATGAAATAAAAAATATGGACTGGCTGTTTGTGTATGTGTGTGATCCGGCGCCAAAACTCTGAGCGAAATGAACCATCGGTCGAGTCGGAAGACTATAACAATTGGTCGGTATGCTCGCTTGCGAGGAGGTCCATACTAATATAGCATTCGGCCGATAATTATTTCCCGATAGTTTAGTTTGAACGCGGTTGAGTAGCCCATCAAACTTATTTATCGGCCGATACCGAATCGTTGTAGTACGCGGACTTGCATACATTTTCATACTGATTATAAGCCCGACCAAACTATCGGCCAATAGAAAGTTTGTAGTGTGCGGGGGGCCTTAGTGTTTGGAATTAAAAAATCTTGTAAACAAGCATAGGCTCTAGAAAAATGCATTGCACTTACATAGTTTCAGATCCGGCGATAAACTAGTAAGTTGATTTGTGGGTGAGTCGACCTACTTGATCGATTCTGTAAAAATCTCGCGGTGAATACTTAGGTGAAACTCACTGTCAGTAATATAAATCCCGGCGACGAGCGATAAGACCCGACGTAAGGACGTAATCGTAAGTAGGGTTGTAACGGACGTATGGGTCATCGCTACCCACGTAACGTCATCGCTACCCACGTAAGGCACAAGGTTGTTATTGTTGCTCCTCGGATTTTAAATCAGTAAAGTGGTAAAAAGTGATCATTATGCTAAAAATATACTGTTTAATTAAAGCCCGTTAAGTGAACTATCGAACTGTGCAGTTTTTATGGTGATCCGCTTGCTATGAGCAAAGTTATATCAATAATAAACTTTGGAAAAAACTCTAAATTTGAAAAGTGTAGTTAACGTTCATTGCCCCTGACCTACGACAACCCGCAGAGCGCTCGATACCTCCCGCGCTAACCACTGCCCTCCCCGCTGTCGCCTGCGCATATCTACTCAACTGATGAGGTATTTCGTCAGTCACTCCTAACAGCGCCGCGGCTCTGCGGCTTTAATCGCCGCTCGGCTCGGATCTACGCGTCGCAAGTTCGCATCCAACATTCTTCCACACTTTTTGCGAGTTTGTAGGTTGTCAAAATGAATTTCTTGGACAATATTACGTTCCGGCGTACCCGCACACGATCCGAACCAACTGATGACGAAACTGACATTGTATCACAGACATTGAGCTGTACGACAAGTAGTCTACCCGACATATCCGAAGACGAAGATGTCTCACAAATAAAACTGCTAAAAGATGAGATAAGCAAACTATCTTCTCAGCTAGCTAGTGCACATAAAGAAATCGAATTTCTATCGCTTGAAAACACCAATTTAAAGAAATTAAATGACGAATACAATAAAAAGAATGACATGTATAAAAAAATTGTAAATAGCCCAGCAAAAATTAAACCAAAGACATCATTAATGACTCCTAAAAAAAATATGAAGACTAAACACACACAGACAACTCAGACTATTGACAACAGCCAACTGACAATAAACAATATAACAGAAACCATCGGCAAAGTCAGCTCGACTAGCCCTACTCCAAACATAGGAACATCAATAACCGTACAAAATCAATTTGAGTATCTGCCCAAAAAGCGGAAAATATGTCTTATAAGCAGTGAAACCTCTAATAGACTATATACTTTGATCGAATCAACCAATTTAACAGAAAAGTACGAAATCTGTCATTATAGGAAACCTAAATGTGGCCTACGTCATTCTTTGGACGGAATTGAGGGAAAAGTGAAAGGTTTTACTTATTCAGACTTCTGCATTATTTATATTGGCGAGGAAGATTTTTGCGCCACCCATAACTACATAGATCTTGTCATGTTGCTTAGAGATAAATTGTTAAACCTTACTCACACTAATTTCATAATTTGCTTACCAACTTTTAGGTACATGAGAAATGCTAACATAATGTTTAACAGTCGCATTGAAACTTTCAACAACCTTCTTTATTTGGATGTGAACTCATTTAATTATGCGCACAGTGGCGTAGCTTGGGGGGGGCAGGGGGGGCCATGGCCCCGGGCGGCATATGAAAGGGGGCGGCGGATAAGGAAAAAAACATTGCATGACCAAGAAAAAAAAAAGTTATTCCAAATCATATCGAATCCAGACTAAAAAAACAACTTATGAAGTCCGGCTCTCTGGGACTATTAAAATATATTATTGACTCCAAACTTGAAGATGGCTTGTCAAACATTGTAATTATGTTGAGAATTTTTTTAACGTCTGCCGTCAGCAATGCCAGTTGTGAGAGAAGCTTTTCTAAACTTAAGCTGATAAAAAATTACCTTAGGTCGACTATGTCTACGTTGAGGCTAACAAATCTAGCTATACTGGCAATTTAAAATGAGATACAATTTGATATTGACGATAGTGTAAAAAATTTTCTTTGAAAAAAGCACGAAGAGTACATTTTTAATCTATTTTTTTTAAAGTAATAGTAACAAAAATATTTAAGGAGCTTACTTACCCTCTAAAACTAGTGCCACAGATAATCTTTCGTGATTTCTCTTGTTACAGACCGAAATAAAAAAAAAGTGGTTTGAAAATAGTTAAAGCCATATCTAAGCTACTTTTGAAACAGTGTATATATTATATTCAGCAAGTTCGAAATTCAAAATTAGCTAAAAACCACAACTTTTAGCAGAAATTAAATCTGTAACTAGCTGCAAATATCAAATGAATTCAAACAAATCATTTCAAAAAATAGCTTCGATACATCTTATACATTTTTCAAACCACTTTTTTAATTTCGGTCTATAACAAGAGTAATCAAGAAAAAAATATGGTGGCGCTGGTTAGCTAGGGTACAACCCTTAATAATATTAAGCACATATTTTATTCCTTCTAAGTTCAATAAGCACTATGTATAATTTAAGATATTATTTACACTCAATTGACAAATAAATACTTTAACACTTGTTATTATTATGCTCAGCTTTATTATGTAACGCTAACGTTACATAATAAAGCTGAGCCGTTTAAGAAAATCAAACTTCCTGTGGGTGTCTTGCGCAATTGCTTCTCTTAGATGTAGAGGGTCATTAAGAGCACTAGAACATTGAAATGAAATAAAACAATCTGTTTAAGTGATATTACCACAATTTTTATTACATTTTAAAGAATATTCAATGACATTATGTGTGGAAAATAATATCAGCCAAATGGCCGAAGCGACTCCGCTGTAGAAGGTTCTGGTGGACCAATTTTGAAGGACGTCTTCGCATAAATGGGGCTCAATTTCACGAAGAACGCGAGTTATGTTGGCCTTTAGGACAGCAATTGACTGTGGTTTATCTGCATATACTAGACATTTCAAGTAGCCCCACAGAAAATAATCAAGCGGTGTTAAGTCACACGATTTCGGGGGCCAGTTGTTGTCGCCACCACGCGAGATGACGAAGCCCTCGAACTTCTCTTTCAATAAATTTAATGTTTCCCGTGCTGTATAGCAAGTGGCGCCATCCTGTTGGAACCACATGTTTGTGAGATCTATACCAGCTACCTTAGGCCACAAAAAAATTGTTATCATCGTCCGATATCGGTCGCCATTGACAGTGAGTGCGGCTCCTTGCGCATCTTCGAAGAAATATGGGCCAAAATACCGCCTGACCAAAATCCACATCAAACAGTTACTTTTTCGGAGTGTAAAGGCACCTGATGAATCTCCCGCAGATTTTCATCGCACCAAATCCGGCAATTTTGTTTATTAACAAAGCCGCTTAACTAGAAATGAGCCTCATCAGTGAAGATGATTTTTTTTTTTGCAAAAGCAGGATCAGCTGCCAGATGCTCTAACGCCCAACCAGCGAATACACGGCGCTGCCTGTGGTAATTGGATTTTAGCTCTTGAGTTAATTGGACTTTATATGGATGAATACCCAAATCTCGGCGCAAAATTCGCCATGTTGATGTTGCAGAAAGACCCAGTTCTTGCGCACGACGCGGAATGGATTGTCTGGGGTTTTCTCGCACACTGTCTCGTATGGCAACAATATTCTCAAACGATCTTGCGTTTCTTTGACGTACAGGAACTGCTTCATCGATCACCGACCCGGTTGTCTCAAATATATTTATCAAACGACTGATTGTGGACTCTGCAGGACGGCCATAAACGCCATAAATTGGACGCAACGCACGGAACGTTAGGCGAATAGAGTACTGATTTTAATAATACATTTTAATCATTTCTACGCGTTGTTGAAGCGTGTAGTGTTCCACGGTAAAATGTCGCGACTAAATATGTATTCATGCCAAATTTGACAGCTATCGTATTACCAAGATGGCCGCTATGAGCTGTCAAAGTTCGAGCGTCCCTATTGAAAAACCCTTTATTTTCCTTCTGAAGCAGTGCATGGTAGTTTATTTTGACTTGAAACAAATAAGGTGAATAATGGACATGAAGTCCATTCAATATAATATTAAAACTTTAAATTATTTATAATTAAAATAAAGGGCGGCGGATTTCCGGACGGCCCCGGGCGGCGAAAAGCCACGCTACGCCACTGTATGCGCACCTCCTGGATTCCAACCTCAACCTACCCTATGACCATGGTACGTACAACAAACACGATGGCTCTCTAAATAAATATGGTTTAAAGATTGTCGTATCAGATTTGCAAGACCTAATTCTCGATCTAGGCAACCGGAATACTTCGAGCCGGGAGGTTGACTGCTCCCCAGAAACTCAAAGCCTAAACGAAACACCCAATAAACCACACCAGATAGACTCGCAGTTTTTTCTATAATTATGTTTACATACCGCATTCAGACGCGTGTAATGAGTCGTCATTCGCAAAAAGATTAACCTCTGTAAGCATCTTTTATCAAAATGTTCGCGGCATTAAGACCAAACTAAATTTGTGGAGAGCTAATTTGACGCTCATGGAACACGACTTTTTGGGAGCCACTGAGACGTTCCTAAACCACAAAAACCAAAAAAAAAAACCAACACAATAATCATACATGGTGTCAGAAGTGGAAGAACACATACATGGTGTCAGAAGAGTGAAAAAACCCAATACGACGAAAGAAAATTCATAAAATGCAAAAGTCGGATGGCGTCGGTGGCGGCCATGACACCGAAGCTACAATGAACAGTGGCTTGAAGGCGCTTAAAATATCGTCAGATGCAACAAACAACAATTACGAAACCTGGAAGCGCTGGTGGCAACAGTTCGAATTATACTTGTTGGCAACGGGTTTAGACAAGTCCGGTGAGAAACGCAAGATCGCCATTTTATTACATCACATTGGTGAAAAATGCTTAAATATTTTCAACGCATTCAACATAAATATTGGAGAAAGCACATTACATGACGTCAAAGCCAAATTCGACGAATTTTTTCAACCCAGAAAAAACATTACCATGTATCGTCACATGTTTTTTACCACACGTCAACAGAAATCGGAAAGCATCGAGGATTTCTTAACCGATCTCGAAAATAAAAGCCAAGATTGCGAATTTGGAACGCTCAGAGAATCTCTTATCAGAGATATTTTTATCGCCAACTTGAGTTTGGACTTAGCACATGTACGTCAGAGACTGCTGCAGGAACCTGATCTGACATATCAGAGGATGCGAGAGCTAGCTAGGACACTCATCGTCGCACAGCAGGATGCAGACCAAATTGTCAAGAGGTCCACTAGTGAAGAGTCTGAGAAAGTCATGCATCTGCGTCGGAGGAGCCGTGGTCGAGTGGAGCGTCAGCGACGGCGAGCTTCACCAGTCAGTCAGCAGGGATCCAGCGCAGGGAGGTCAAAGTCAAGTCCCAGTCCTGAGAAGCGCTCGAGGACGTGTAGCCGCTGTGGACAACACCACCGCTACAAATGTCCAGCGCAGGGAGCTAAGTGCAGGTCATGTAACTCTTATGGTCATTTTGCAAAATTTTGTTACTCAAATAATAAAAAAGTCAGTCATTTAGAGTCTTTTAGTTCAACTGGTAGTCAAGATAATTTTGTTGGAATTTTAAATTGTCATAATTTCAGTCATAGTCATAAGTCTAGTCAATATAATTGTCATTTAGAGTCACAAAGTCATCACAATCTAAATCATTACAGACATAGCAGGTTGTCATACACACAGTCACAGTCACATCCTAAGTTACAATCAACGGTCAGGTCGCACATAGGCCAGTCGCAGTCAAAGTCTAAGAGATCTCATGAAGACTCATCTTGTCATAAAAAATATCCTGTGTCATATTTCTGTGATGAAAGTGGTGATAATGTCATATCTGAGAGGTCTAATAAAAAATGCCTCAGTGATGAAAAAAGTCTGGTGACTGATAAGTCCGAGAGATCTCATGAAGACTCATCTTGTCATATGTCGTATCTCAATGATGAAAACACTAAACAGTCTGAGAGATTCACAGTCAAGTCAAAAAAGTCAAAAAGTCTTAGTCGAGATTCATATCTTAATGATGAGTACAGACACAAGTCTGAAGAATCTCACACAACAAACACTTGTAGAAAACACACCACTTGTAGAATTATTACAGCAAAGTCAGCACATAGTAAACAGGTCAATACAGTCGAGTCAAAACAAAACAAATGCTATTCTAAGCAGTCATGGAACATAAACATTTTAGTTGGTCATACACAAATTAATTGCATTATTGACTCGGGAGCTGATATCAATATTATGTCAAAGAGAACTTTTCAATTTTTGAAATGTCAAAGTCAAATGTCACTTGAGAAATGTCAAATAAACGTTAGTGGGTTTGGTGGTATATCAATACCCATTATGGGCAAAGTCAATATAAAATGTAGTTTATCTTTAAATAATAGCACTATTAGTGTAAATATAGTGTTTATAGTCGCAGATTTAGTTTGTCCGAATGTTTTAGGTCTACCAACTTGTGAAAAATTAGGTATAATTCAAAGAGTTTTCTCTGTGTCTCAACAAAATTTTAGTGAACAAATTCTTACACAATACAATGATGTATTTCAGGGCCTTGGATGTCTACCTCAAGTCTGTCGCCTGAAACTCAAACCTGAAGCAGTGCCATGCGTGGATGCTCCGAGAAGAGTACCCTTCGCTTTACTGAACAAACTGCGTGATGAATTGGATCGCATGGAGAAAATGCAGGTCATTGAAAAGGTTTTTAAACCTACAGAATGGGTGAACAGTATAGTGATAACAGTCAAAAGCACGGGTCAGTTACGAATTTGTTTAGATCCTAGAAATTTGAATAAGAATATTATAAGGGAAATTTATCCACTTAAGTCAATGGATGAGATCAGATCTCAACTAGCAGGAGCTGTTTGTTTTTCTCATTTAGATGCATTTTCAGGATTTTGGATGCTAAATATTAATATTTACGTGTCTCGTGTGTCGTGATGTCTTTAATATTTACCAACCGAATAATCATACATGGTGTCAGAAGTGGAAAAACACATACATGGTGTCAGAAGTGAAAACGAAGAAAGAAAATTCATAAAATGCAAAAGTCGGATGGCGTCGCTGGCGGCCATGATGCCGGAAGCCATTGTTCATTGCACAGTGGCTTGAAGGCGCTTAGAATATCGTCAGATGCAACAAACAACAATTGCGAAACCTGGAAGCGCTGGTGGCAACAGTTCGAATTATACTTGTTGGCAACGGGTTTAGACAAGTCCGGTGAGAAACGCAAGATCGCCATTTTATTACATCACATTGGTGAAAAATGCTTAAATATTTTCAACACATTCAACATAAATATTGGAGAAAGCACATTACATGACGTCAAAGCCAAATTCGACGAATTTTTTCAACCCAGAAAAAATATTACCATGTATCGTTACATGTTTTTTACCACACGTCAACAGAAATCGGAAAGCATCGAGGATTTCTTAACCGATCTCGAAAATAAGAGCCAAGATTGCGAATTTGGAACGCTCAGAGAATCTCTTATCAGAGATATTTTTGTCGCCAACTTGAGTTTGGACTTAGCACATGTATGTCAGAGACTGCTGCAGGAACCTGATCTGACATATCAGAGGATGCGAGAGCTAGCTAGGACACTCATCGTCGCACAGCAGGATGCAGACCAAATTGTCAAGAGGTCCACTAGTGAAGAGTCTGAAAAAGTCATGCATCTGCGTCGGAGGAGCCGTGGTCGAGCGGAGCGTCAGCGACGGCGAGCTTCACCAGTCAGTCAGCAGGGATCCAGCGCAGGGAGGTCAAAGTCAGGTCCCAGTTCTGAGAAGCGCTCGAGGACGTGTAGCCGCTGTGGACAACACCACCGCTACAAATGTCCAGCGCAGGGAGCTAAGTGCAGGTCATGTAACTCTTATGGTCATTTTGCAAAATTTTGTTACTCAAATAATAAAAAAGTCAGTCATTTAGAGTCGTTTAGTTCAACTGGTAGTCAAGATAATTTTGTTGGAATTTTAAATTGTCATAATTTCAGTCATAGTCATAAGTCTAGTCAATATAATTGTCATTTAGAGTCACAAAGTCATCACAATCAAAATCATTACAGACATAGCAGGTTGTCATACACACAGTCACAATCACATCCTAAGTTACAATCAACGGTCAGGTCGCACATAGGCCAGTCGCAGTCAATGTCTAAGAGATCTCATGTAGACTCATCTTGTCATAAAAAATATCCTGTGTCATATTTCTGTGATGAAAGTGGTGATAATGTCATATCTGAGAGGTCTAATAAAAAATGCCTCAGTGATGAAAAAAGTCTGGTGACTGATAAGTCCGAGAGATCTCATGAAGACTCATCTTGTCATATGTCGTATCTCAATGATGAAAACACTAAACAGTCTGAGAGATTCACAGTCAAGTCAAAAAAGTCAAAAAGTCTTAGTCGAGATTCATATCTTAGTGATGAGTACAGACACAAGTCTGAGGAATCTCACACAACAAACACTTGTAGAATTATTACAGCAAAGTCAACACATAGTAAACAGGTCAATACAGTCGAGTCAAAACAAAACAAATACTATTCTAAACAGTCATGGAACATAAACATTTTAGTTGGTCATACACAAATTAATTGCATTATTGACTCGGGAGCTGATATCAATATTATGTCAAAGAGAACTTTTCAATTTTTGAAATGTCAAAGTCAAATGTCACTTGAGAAATGTCAAATAAACGTTAGTGGGTTTGGTGGTATATCAATACCCATAATGGGCAAAGTCAATGTAAAATGTAGTTTATCTTTAAATAATAGCACTATTAGTGTAAATATAGTGTTTATAGTCGCAGATTTAGTTTGTCCGAATGTTTTAGGTCTACCAACTTGTGAAAAATTAGGTATAATTCAAAGAGTTTTCTCTGTGTCTCAAAAAATTTTCAGTGAACAAATTCTTACACAATACAATGATGTATTTCAGGGTCTTGGATGTCTACCTCAAGTCTGTCGCCTGAAACTCAAACCTGAAGCAGTGCCATGCGTGGATGCTCCGAGAAGAATACCCTTCGCTTTACTGAACAAACTGCGAGATGAATTGGATCGCATGGAGAAAATGCAGGTCATTGAAAAGGTTATTAAACCTACAGAATGGGTGAACAGTATAGTCATAACAGTCAAAAGCACGGGTCAGTTACGAATTTGTTTAGATCCTAGAAACTTGAATAAGAATATTGTAAGGGAAATTTATCCACTAAAGTCAATAGATGAGATCAGATCTCAACTAGCAGGAGCTGTTTGTTTTTCTCATTTAGATGCATTTTCAGGATTTTGGATGATGAAACTAGATGAATATAGTTCTGATTTATGTACATTTCAAACACCTTTCGGTAGATATAAATATTTAAGGTTACCTTTTGGTATTAATGCATCGTCTGAAATTTTTCAAAGAGTCATGATGAATTTGTTCGGTGATTTAGAAGGAGTTCTAATATTCATCGATGATATTTTGGTATATGGACCAAACGAGTCAGTACATAATGAGAGAGTACATAAAGTCATGCAACGAGCACGTGAAGTCAATTTAAAGTTCAATAAGTCAAAATGTAAATTTTTAGTATCAGAAGTCTGTTTTTTAGGGTATGTTTTTAGTAAAGATGGTGCTAGGGTTGATGAAGAGAAAGTAAAAGCAATTGTCAATATGCCCACACCAAAAAAGTCAAAGAATTGCAAAGAATATTAGGTATGATCAATTATTTAGGTCCCTTTATTAGCAATTTGTCTCAAAAAACTCAAATTTTAAGAAATCTTTTGAAGAAAGATTCAGTCTGGACTTGGGATGAAAATCATAGTCAATGTCTTAAGAGTTTAATCGATGAAATTACAAATTCACCAGTTTTAGCTCATTATAATCCCAATGTACCATTAGTCTTGTCAGTCGATTCGTCAAAGTCAGCATTAGGAGCAGTCATTATGCAGAATAATAAACCTATTGCTTATAGTTCAAAAACATTAACTCAAACTCAGTCAAGGTATGCTCAAATTGAGAAAGAATTGTTAGCCATTCAGTTTGGTTGTGAAAAATTTCACCAGTATGTGTACGGTCATAAAGTAACTGTTCATACTGATCATAAACCTTTAGTCTATCTTTTTAAAAAGCCATTACATGATGTACCAGCAAGATTGCAACGTATGATGTTAACTTTACAAAAATATGATTTGGAAGTTATACATGTTCCAGGTAAAGAAATGTTTATATCTGACACTCTGTCTAGAGCAGCATTGAAAGAACATTATATACCTGAGAATGAGTCAGAAATATCTTGTCATGTCAATTTAATGCATTCAAGTCTAGCAGTCACAAAGGAGTACTGTACAAAATTGTTACAGAACACTAAGAAAGATGATACTTTGCAATTGTTAAAAAAGTATTATTATGAAGGTTGGCCAAAAAATAAAAATAATGTCAGTCTGTCAATAAAACCATTTTGGAACATACAAGCTGAAATTCATGTAGTCAAAGATTTGTTGTTCAAAGGGTCAAAATTAATAGTACCACAGTCAATGTATAAGGAAATGTTAGGTAAAATTCATGAAGGTCACCAAGGTATAAATAAATGCTTAAAACTGGCTAGAGAGTCTTTGTACTGGCCAAGCATGTCAGCTGATATTAAAAACTTGGTAGAACAATGTTATGTATGTGCACAATTTAAACCTAATAATCCAAAGGAACCACTAAAAAATTTTGAAATAAATAAATATCCATGGCAACAAGTAGGTGTTGATTTAATGTATTTTGATAACCTCACTTATTTAATTGTCACAGATTATTATTCTAAATTTATAGAAATAGCTTTGTTAAATAAAAACAGTACAGCAAAGAATGTAATAACACATTTAAAGTCCATTTTTGCTCGTCATGGAATACCTTTATCTTTAGTGTCTGATGGTGGTCCTCCTTTTCAGTCATTAGAATTTAAGAATTTTATGCATGAATGGGACATAGAACACATTGTAACTAGCCCATATCATCCACAGTCAAATGGTCAAGCAGAGAGTTCAGTCAAAATTATCAAAAATATGTTAAAAAAATGTAAAAGAAACTCATCTGATCCATACATAGCTTTATTACAGTATAGAAACACACCTAAGAATAATTTACCATCTCCAGCTCAATTGTTAATGTCCAGGAATTTAAGAAATAACATTCCTATGTCTTATAAGAAATTAAAACCTAAAGTGGTTACATTCAAAAATTATGAAGAATGTGTCAAGCAAAATAATAAAAATAAGTCTAAATATTATAATAGAAATACAAAGTCATTGTCATTACTGTATCCCGATGATCATGTATACTTTAAAAGAAAGCCTGATAGCAATTGGGAACAAGCCATTGTCAAGCTAAGGTTGGCTAATAATAGGTCATATGTCGTTGAGGATGTCAATGGAGTTAGGTATAGGAGGAATAGGGTTCATTTAAGACACAAATATTCTCCTATGCTATCCAATTCGTCGCAGGGGAGAGAGGAAGGTAACAGGCAGGAGTCTAGACCTCAAGAGCTCTCATCTCAATCCTCAGTCAGTCAACATGTAACTCGTTCTGGAAGAGTTGTAAAGCCAACCAGAAGGCTAATTGATGAAATAGATTAAGTAGAACATTGTATCCTAGATTAAGACCTAACCATAGTCTTAAGTCATTGTCTAAATTGTAACTAAGTCAGGTCTCTATAATATTGTTTGTCAAGGGTTAATTTAAACTTAAACAAGGGGGATGTTGTATCATACATCACTACTCTGTAGTCGAGTAACTAATACCATCTCTATGTATTAGTGTCTATGAATATTGTCTATAGTCTTGTCATTGTAACTTAGGATCTGACCTGGAAGACGTCGATTATTATGTAATAATTATACAAGTGAATTAAACCAGTCTAATTATCTAAAGTCTTTAATATTTACCAACACAAGAACAATACATGGTGTCAGGTGTGGGGTTCGAACCCACGCTCCCTCTCGGGAACCAGAGAAAATTGAAATTGAATTGAATGATTATTGTGTTGGTAGACCTAAAACATTCGGACAAACTAAATCTGCGACTATAAACACTATATTTACACTAATAGTGCTATTATTTAAAGATAAACTACATTTTACATTGACTTTGCCCATAATAGGTATTGATATACCACCAAACCCACTAACGTTTATTTGACATTTCTCAAGTGACATTTGACTTTGACATTTCAAAAATTGAAAAGTTCTCTTTGACATAATATTGATATCAGCTCCCGAGTCAATAATGCAATTAATTTGTGTATGACCAACTAAAATGTTTATGTTCCATGACTGCTTAGAATAGCATTTGTTTTGTTTTGACTCGACTGTATTGACCTGTTTACTATGTGCTGACTTTGCTGTAATAATTCTACAAGTGGTGTGTTTTCTACAAGTGTTTGTTGTGTGAGATTCTTCAGACTTGTGTCTGTACTCATCATTAAGATATGAATCTCGACTAAGACTTTTTGACTTTTTTGACTTGACTGTGAATCTCTCAGACTGTTTAGTGTTTTCATCATTGAGATACGACATATGACAAGATGAGTCTTCATGAGATCTCTTAGACTTATCAGTCACCAGACTTTTTTCATCACTGAGGTATTTTTTATTAGACCTCTCAGATATGACATTATCACCACTTTCATCACAGAAATATGACACAGGATATTTTTTTATGACAAATTGCTAATAAAGGGACCTAAATAATTGATCATACCTAATATTCTTTGCAATTCTTTGACATTTTTTGGTGTGGGCATATTGACAATTGCTTTTACTTTCTCTTCATCAACCCTAGCACCATCTTTACTAAAAACATACCCTAAAAAACAGACTTCTGATACTAAAAATTTACATTTAGACTTATTGAACTTTAAATTGACTTCACGTGCTCGTTGCATGACTTTATGTACTCTCTCATTATGTACTGACTCGTTTGGTCCATATACCAAAATATCATCGATGAATATTAGAACTCCTTCTAAATCACCGAACAAATTCATCATGACTCTTTGAAAAATTTCAGACGATGCATTAATACCAAAAGGTAACCTTAAATATTTATATCTACCGAAAGGTGTTTGAAATGTACATAAATCAGAACTATATTCATCTAGTTTTAGCATCCAAAATCCTGAAAATGCATCTAAATGAGAAAAACAAACAGCTCCTGCCAGCTGAGATCTGATCTCATCCATTGACTTAAGTGGATAAATTTCCCTTATAATATTCTTATTCAAATTTCTAGGATCTAAACAAATTCGTAACTGACCCGTGCTTTTGACTGTTATCACTATACTGTTCACCCATTCTGTAGGTTTAATAACCTTTTCAATGACCTGCATTTTCTCCATGCGATCCAATTCATCTCGCAGTTTGTTCAGTAAAGCGAAGGGTACTCTTCTCGGAGCATCCACGCATGGCACTGCTTCAGGTTTGAGTTTCAGGCGACAGACTTGAGGTAGACATCCAAGACCCTGAAATACATCATTGTATTGTGTAAGAATTTGTTCACTAAAATTTTGTTGAGACACAGAGAAAACTCTTTGAATTATACCTAATTTTTCACAAGTTGGTTTTTCCCAATGTACCATTAGTCTTGTCAGTCGATTCGTCAAAGTCAGCATTAGGAGCAGTCATTATGCAGAATAATAAACCTATTGCTTGTAGTTCAAAAACATTAACTCAAACTCAGTCAAGGTATGCTCAAATTGAGAAAGAATTGTTAGCCATTCAGTTTGGTTGTGAAAAATTTCACCAGTATGTGTACGGTCATAAAGTAACTGTTCATACTGATCATAAACCTTTAGTCTATCTTTTTAAAAAGCCATTACATGATGTACCAGCAAGATTGCAACGTATGATGTTAACTTTACAAAAATATGATTTGGAAGTTATACATGTTCCAGGTAAAGAAATGTTTATATCTGACACTCTGTCTAGAGCAGCATTGAAAGAACATTATATACCTGAGAATGAGTCAGAAATATCTTGTCATGTCAATTTAATGCATTCAAGTCTAGCAGTCACAAAGGAGTACTGTACAAAATTGTTACAGAACACTAAGAAAGATGATACTTTGCAATTGTTAAAAAAGTATTATTATGAAGGTTGGCCAAAAAACAAAAATAATGTCAGTCTGTCAATAAAACCATTTTGGAACATACAAGCTGAAATTCATGTAGTCAAAGATTTATTGTTCAAAGGGTCAAAATTAATAGTACCACAGTCAATGTATAAGGAAATGTTAGGTAAAATTCATGAAGGTCACCAAGGTATAAATAAATGCTTAAAACTGGCTAGAGAGTCTTTGTACTGGCCAAGCATGTCAGCTGATATTAAAAACTTGGTAGAACAATGTTATGTATGTGCACAATTTAAACCTAATAATCCAAAGGAACCACTAAAAAATTTTGAAATTAATAAATATCCATGGCAACAAGTAGGTGTTGTCCACAGCGGCTACACGTCCTCGAGCGCTTCTCAGGACTGGGACTTGACTTTGACCTCCCTGCGCTGGATCCCTGCTGACTGACTGGTGAAGCTCGCCGTCGCTGACGCTCCGCTCGACCACGGCTCCTCCGACGCAGATGCATGACTTTTTCAGACTCTTCACTAGTGGACCTCTTGACAATTTGGTCTGCATCCTGCTGTGCGACGATGAGTGTCCTAGCTAGCTCTCGCATCCTCTGATATGTCAGATCAGGTTCCTGCAGCAGTCTCTGACGTACATGTGCTAAGTCCAAACTCAAGTTGGCGATAAAAATATCTCTGATAAGAGATTCTCTGAGCGTTCCAAATTCGCAATCTTGGCTCTTATTTTCGAGATCGGTTAAGAAATCCTCGATGCTTTCCGATTTCTGTTGACGTGTGGTAAAAAACATGTAACGATACATGGTAATATTTTTTCTGGGTTGAAAAAATTCGTCGAATTTGGCTTTGACGTCATGTAATGTGCTTTCTCCAATATTTATGTTGAATGTGTTGAAAATATTTAAGCATTTTTCACCAATGTGATGTAATAAAATGGCGATCTTGCGTTTCTCACCGGACTTGTCCAAACCTGTTGCCAACAAGTATAATTCGAACTGTTGCCACCAGCGCTTCCAGGTTTCGTAATTGTTGTTTGTTGCATCTGACGATATTTTAAGCGCCTTCAAGCCACTGTGCAATGAACAATGGCTTCCTGCATCATGGCCGCCAGCGACGCCATCCGACTTTTGCATTTTATGAATTTTCTTTCTTCGTTTTCACTTCTGACACCATGTATGTGTTTTTCCACTTCTGACACCATGTATTATTCTTGTGTTGGTAAATATTAAAGACTTTAGATAATTAGACTGGTTTATTACACTTGTATAATTATTACTTTATAATCGACATCCTCCAGGTCAGATCCTAAGTTACAATGACAAGACTATAGACAATATTCATAGACACTAATACATAGAGATGGTATTAGTTACTCGACTACAGAGTAGTGATGTATGATACAACAGACCCTTCTGTGGAAGATTCCGAGTTGGTCCTCGGCGGATGGAGTGTCATACGCCGAGACAGATGCGGCTATGGTGGTGGTGTCCTATTTGCATCTAAGCAAGGCGTCACACCAACCCGAGTACGTGAGCTTGAAACTCCTAAGGGCGAAGATCTTTGGGTGAAATTTACGTACCGGAAGAGCAGTTTTCATGTGTGTGTAGTGTACATCAATCCTAGAGCTACAGATGCTGTATATTTTGATTGGTTTTTCAAAGTTGAAAGTTTTATAAATGAACTTAAAGGAACTGTACTTATTATTGGAGACATCAACTTAAATAGTGCTTCCAAAAACGTGTGTAATTATTATAGTTATTTCCTCTCTTTTTGTTCTTTATCAGACATGAATAACGTTTATAATATTTTTGGCGGTAAATTAGATGTTGTCCTTGTAAAGGGTTCTTGTGGCGCAGTGCAAGTAAATAGTTCCGGCACTGGTGGCATTGTTAATATGGACTCCTACCATCCTCCTTTGGATATTGCTCTTGACATTTTATCTAATACTGTTAACGAAAATATTAAGCCCAGTAACTTTGACTCGGCCTCTGATTGGAATTTTAATAGGGCTAACTTTTCTCTTTTATATGAGATGATGTCTACTGCGGATTGGGATTGTGTATTTAATTCCTCAGATGTGCAATCTGCGACTACAAAATTTTATGAAATCTTATATAATATCTTTGATCTTTGCGTACCTAAGAAAAGCAGACTAATATCAGACAGAAAACGCTATCCCGTCTGGTTTTCACTTGATATTATTAAAGATGTAAATCGCAAAATTAAACTCCATAATGAATGGAAACGAACTAATAATCAGAGCGCCTACAAGGCATTTTCCATGCTGCGTTTACAACTCAAGAGACGCATTGAGTCAGCGTACAATGCCTACATAGCTGCTGTTGAGAATGGCATTAAGTCGAATCCAAAAAAATTTTGGAATCATATTAGTAGCCTTCGAAATAGGGGTGGCTTCGAGCCCACCGTGACCTATAAAGGTTGTAGTTTTTCCGGTAGTGAAGCCGCTGAAGCCTTTGCTAATTATTTTGCTAGTGTGTTTCTACCTAATAGTCCCAAATTAGATTTCAACAACATATCTAGTACTCCCTTGCCATGCGATGGGCATATCAACATAAGCTCTTTCACTCTGTCACAAGTAGAATCAGGAATAAATAAGTTAAAGCCACTTAGTTCGGTAGGTCCAGATAAAGTCCCATCTTACATCTTAAAAGGATGCAAGGAGATTGTTGCTCCTGTACTATCTTATATTTTTAACCTGGCTTTAAAAACCGGCACATACCCGGAGCAGTGGAAGATATCGAAAGTCACCCCGATACCTAAAACAAGCAATAAGACACTGGTTGGAGAGTATCGTCCTATCGCAGTACTATCTTGCGCTGCTAAAGTTTTTGAGAATATCGCACACAAAGAAATCTACGCGCAGGTAAATACGCGGCTCTGTGAAGGGCAACATGGTTTCCGGCCAGGGCGATCAGTAGAGACTAACTTGTTATCCCTTGTTGACTATATATCGTTTCACATGGATAAAGGTCAACAAGTAGACGTACTATATTTAGATTTTAAAAAGGCATTCGATACAGTGGATAACGATATTCTATTGGATAAATTATACAGCTTGGGTTTTACCCCCAAACTTCTGATTTTTTTTGCGAACTACCTTTCAAATAGAAAACAGTATGTTTGCCATGGATCTTTTATTTCGAAATCGTATCATACGCGTTCAGGTGTAAGCCAGGGCTCAATATTGGGTCCCCTTCTTTTTCTTATTATGATTAACGATCTCATTAAAGTAGTGAAGTATTCCAAATGCCTTCTATATGCAGATGATTTAAAGCTAGTTCAAGTGATTGACAGAAATGTAACTCCAGAACTTCTTCAAAGTGACATAGACCGAATCCATAAGTGGAGTAAAGACAACAAAATGACGTTTAATGCCAATAAATGTTACGTCATGACCTTTAGCCGTAAGTTACAACCTACACATGCCGTGTATACTTTGGCAGACGTTGAAATAAAACGTGTGTCAACCATTAGAGATCTGGGCGTGACATTTGACTGCGGTTTAACATTCCATGCACATATGTCTGCCCTGGCTTCTGAATCTTACAGACGCCTAGGTTTTGTCCTGCGCAATGCCCGCGAGTTCAACAATCCTATAGTCATCAAATTATTGTTTAACTGTCTGGTTAGAAGTAAATTAGAATTTGCTGCAGCCGTCTGGAATCCCCATGAATCCACATATGAATTATTGATTGAGAAGGTTCAGAAAGCTTTCCTGCGTTTTTTATATAAGAAGATATACGGATATTATCCACTCATGTATCCTACTCATTTCCTGCTGGGAATATTAGGGTATAATTCCCTTTCAGTGCGTAGAGCTAGGGATCAGATCCGGATGGCAATCAAGGTCTTGAGGGGCATGGTGGATTCTCCGGAGCTACATAACACGTTGTGTACACTTTATGTGCCAGACAACTACCTGCGTCACAGGCCTTCTCGACGACATCGACTATTTGCCATATCCCATTGCCGCACTGTGTCGCGCGCGCAATCTCCGTTGTGTCGCATGCTTGGTGCCCTAAACTCCTTAATGGACGCAGTTCCTGAGTGTGATATTTTTAATGACACACTCAGGGCGATCATGTCTGATTGTGTAGTGTTCTGCGAAAGATATGTTTGTTTGTGAATGGTTTATATGTTGTAATAACTTTTTCTATTTTATTTTGGGTATTTTATTTTAATTTTCTAAGTTAAATATTTTGTCTGATCTCTAATTTATTTTTTCTTGAATGATGTTTGCTCATGTAATATGTTTAATTTTATCTTTATTAGTTTTATGTTTATTTTTATGTGTGTATACCTTAATTACTGTAATTGGCGCAAGCCGTTGTAATTAATTATAAATAAATAAAATAAATAAATAAATAAACGGAGATTCGCCTCCGCCTCTGTTACTGCGGAAGTTACGCAAGAAATCGTTAATTATAATAATATAAAATTTAAATAAAATAGATATATATATATATATATATATATATATATATATATATATGTCGGAGACAGAGACGGCAGAGCGGTAGGGTCGACATCATCTTGGTGTGGTGGTACAGGTTCCTTTTCGTAGGTGAGTTTTGAATTGAAGCACGACGTGTAGATATACCCTCCAATCTTCATAATAACAATTTGAATAGGCAAACCGACAGTTTCGGTTCGGAGGAGTGCCTTGGTCCGCGTCTCGATGCAAAGTCACCGTTCGACGAACCCCACTTTCCAAAGCGACTCTGTCCATGTGACGTCATCACAAAATAACGTCACAAGCGTTCGCCCCTCTACTACGTAAATCAAATCAGCAACTTCTATTAAAATTAATCGACGATCTCCGACACGGCCAGCCTGACGAGTTGCACGTCCTCGTGCATCTTCATCATCATCATCCCAGCGCCAATCCCAGTCGCATCGGAAGCTCCCTCAGCCCCGGAGTCCGGGATCCAGTCCACCAGGCCAACCGCCGATTCCAGCCAAACCTCGACACTTCCGGTTGCACGTCCTAGTGCATGTCTGTAACAAATTAAAAAAAAACACAGAAAACCGACTTTGAAGCATTTTTGAGAGCTCGGCCAACCTGACCGTCACACGTCACGTTTAGTTACAATGACTATTAGAAAACCAAACTAGCTTAATCATTTTAGCAACTTAAACGCAAGAGCTTCCTTCAAGCCTCATAATTATCAAAATTCAAAAAGAAAACAAAAGGTTCCTCCAAGCCTCATAATTATCAAATCAAAATCATAATCATAATTGTCAAAAAGAAAACACATCATCGCCCGCTACCACAGTAGCTAGTGACAACTCATAGTTGACACCCATATCGTCATCACCTCTTGTGATACGACCAACTCTAGAGTCCACGACTCCCAGGTCAACACATGACCGTACAACTAATAGTCTCCTCCGAGACCCAGGTTCCCGCCACATCACTAGCTGCCCATCGCCCCCTGAACAACTCCTCACTGAGTTGCAGTTACGACTACAGACTAGTGCATGCAGTGCGACCATATCTACCAAAGTCCCCGCCACATCACCAGCTGCCCATCGCGCCCTGAACAACTCCTCACTGAGTTGCAGTTACGACTACAGCCTAGTGCATGCAGTGCGACCATACCTACTAGTGTGCCCGCCACACCACTAGCTGCCCATCGCGCCCTGAACAACCTCTCACTGGGTTGCAGTTACGACTACAGACTAGTGCGTGCAGCGCGACCACTCAGCCATGATACGTGTTCTATTTGCTGGCGGAGGCACCCTCCTCACCAACTTCTACATTTTGAAAATCTAACTCGGCAGACATTACTTGGAAAAATCTTTCGTACCTATGCGATCGTGGGGTACTTATAAGTTCTGTTTCCAATCAACGATTTCAATAGGTAACGATCGCCATTATCGCCATAAAACAACTCACCAATATTAAATTTCATTACTTTATCTCACTTCTATCAAATTTACATTTTTCGTAAATAGCACTCATTTCTATGTTCGTTACCGCTTGTTCTCTTGAGAAGATTTAATAGTCTAGCCACACATACTATCATAAGCTCAAGTGAGCTCGTAACTATAGGCCACAGTGAACTTTAGTTTCGAAATAAAGACAAACCAAACATAATTTTAAAATTCTGATTTAAAATTTCTCAGCCCATTATAACAAAGAATACGGGTAGCACAAAAAATAAAATTTGCAAATAACTCTTATGATCATGTCGCAAAGAAATGGTGCAGTACACAACACACTGGCACAACCTTGTACACTGTATATATACTGGCACGTGTGTACATACACCAATGAAATTACAGATTGTTTGACAAGAGAACATTCGGCCACGGAATCAAAATAAAAATAGTACGACTCACCGGATTATGGCAATTTCTGGCAAACCCCTGCCACTTGGCAGTTATCAACCGTTGCACACCAGACATCTCGGAGCTCTCATAAAATCCCATTACGTTACCACAAACGTTTTGGGTATTTTGAAACCTTCTCATCGCCTGTAGAGTAGATGCTGTCCTGAATTCTTCTCATCGCCTGCAGAGTAGAGGCTCAAGTCTTGAAACCTTGGGCGTTCCACAAAGCGCACGCAGCTCTGACTCCGCGCCACACGCCATTGATGCGGTTCACCAAGCAGCTAGAAGCGCGCTACGCAAGCGCACTTTGCACGCTCCGCAAGCTCATCTTGCGTGCTCCGCAAGCTCATCTTGCGCGCTCCGCAAGCTCACCTTGCGTGTTCCGCAAGCGCACCTTGCGTGCTACGCAAGCGCACCTTGCACACTTCGTAAGCGCACCTTCCGCGCTCCGCAAGCGCACCTCGCTCGCCAAGCAACAGCCAGCACTGTCGCGCGCCAAGCATCAGCCAGCACTGTCGCGCGTCAAGCATCAGCCAGCACAGTCACGCGCCAAGCAACAGCCAGCACTTGGACGCCTGCAGCGCACTCTTGCAGCGGACCATCAGGCGGAGCGATCTCTGCGCCAGCAATTGAGCGCACCTCGTAACTTGCCGTTCACTTCCAGCCTCACTGCCAGTACATCCAACATTTACAGAAGCTCATACAAAGGCAATGAACAACTAGGCCACACAAGTACTATAAAAATATTGGCAGAAAGTGACTGTTATTCTGTTCCTTGATTTATAACGAGATTTTGAGCAGTGTAGTTCTTTATCCCACTTCTGATGTCGGAGACAGAGACGGCAGAGCGGTAGGGTCGACATCATCTTGGTGTGGTGGTACAGGTTCCTTTTCGTAGGTGAGTTTTGAATTGAAGCACGACGTGTAGATATACCCTCCAATCTTCATAATAACAATTTGAATAGGCAAACCGACAGTTTCGGTTCGGAGGAGTGCCTTGGTCCGCGTCTCGATGCAAAGTCACCGTTCGACGAACCCCACTTTCCAAAGCGACTCTGTCCATGTGACGTCATCACAAAATAACGTCACAAGCGTTCGCCCCTCTACTACGTAAATCAAATCAGCAACTTCTATTAAAATTAATCGACGATCTCCGACATATATATATATATATATATATATATATATATATATATATATTACACAAATTACCATTTATATAAAATATAATTATTATATTTTGTTTAAATGAACCTTTTTTTTTCTATATCCTCTTTCACCTCCGCCTCCACCTCCGTTAACCTCCGCTATAAGACCTCCGTTACAACATCGTAAGGACCACCAAAGGGTTTAGTGTGTAGTGCGCTTTAGATTCACTTTAGATGTCGTAGTGTCCTTTTTAGCATTCCAACTCCGTGATCTATTTCAATAACTCTAATGTCTGTCTGTCACCAGGCTGTATTTCTTAAATGATGGGTACGATTTTTATAAATTCTATCACGGAACCCGTCAAACGCGAGTCTGATTTGCCGGTTTTTTTATATATTCTTCAAGCACGAAATCTAATAAGCCTCACATCAAATCAAGTCGACGAGTACAATAAATTACCTTAACACGTCAGAGGTGAAAGGTTCTCACATTTTCTTTGAATACGGCTTAAGCGGCATGGTATTCTAAATCCAATACAGTTATGTATGAACCTTAAGATCTATAAATTTGGGCCTCCTAGCACAGGTATAGCTTTTACTTAAAAGCAGGTACGGGTTGTTGAGGGCTCCAACAACCCGTAACGCCTGCCACTAGATGTTCGTATGGCAACCGGGACCAACGGCTTAACGTGCTTTCCGAGGCACGACCAGACCAGTGCATACAAATATTTGCACTGTGCGGGGATTGAACCCGCGCGTCCTTGCGCAGCGGCCGGTTTCGCTACCGCTATGCCACGGAGGCTGTCATATCAAATAATGCAATGTTTCGTTATCTAGCAGCCTTCGAATACCTATTATAATTTACCTGTTTATTTACGTTATTTGTCAATATACAAAATTCGCTCTAGTTTGTTATCCTATAAGAGTGGCTAAATAACATTAACTGCAACAGTCCATTAGTCAGGTAAAGCTCGCCGCGGTTGGTCTGTAAACGGTGACCATCTTCATACACCGAGCCACTTAGGCTCCGTAGGTCCGGCTATCATACTTGGTTCTATAATAGTCTTTGCCAGGAGCCAGTTAGAAGCCCGAAGGTCTGACTATCGGTTTTATTGAAGGGTATCTTATTACCCAGTAACTGTGTTACGGAGATCAGATAGCTAGTTGCTCTATAAAAAAACTTGTATTCGGCCGCATCTGATTAGACTAAAGCTAAATTTAACATAGGACAAATCGGTCAAGGCGAACTTCTGTCGGCCCACACTGTCTCCGCTGGTTAGGCCTGATGCAACACTGGCTCATACGGCGAGAGAGAAAGCAGATCTCTTTGCATCTCTCTTTGACCATAATTCGCGTCTTGATACTTGCAGTGCTACTCCACCTATTTTACCTCATAGCGGAACTTCAATGCCTGAGGTTCGCATTCGGAACAAGGAGGTTCTGAGAGCACTGTGTCGTCTGAACGTGAATAAGGCTAGTTGTCCGGATGGTATACCAGCGATTGTTCTTAAGGCATGTGCGCCCGAGTTGTCTCCTGTATTGACACGCTTGTATCGCCTCTCATTTAGGACTGGTACAGCACCCAAGTCCTGGACGTTTGCCAACGTGCAGCCCGTGCCCAAAAAGGTAGTCATGCCGATCTAACCAATTATCGCCCGATTTCGATCACCTCTATACTTTGCAAAATTATGAAGCGTGTGATGAACTCGCGCCCCTTGGTATACTTGGAATGTAACGATCTCCTCAGTGACCCACAGTACGGGTTTCGCCGCAATCGGTCAACTGGGGACCTACTTGTGGGGTGAGAAATGGGGAAGCGATTGCTGTTTCAAAGCCTTCGACCGGATATGGCACGCTGGCCCTTTAAGTAAGCTTCCAGCGTTCGGCATTTCCCCTGGCCTGACTGGCTGGGTAAAAGACTTCCTGACTGAAGGGTCCCTCCGAGTCGTTGTCGACGGATGCTCATCTGAGCCCATGTCGACTAATGCCGGTGTTCCTCAGGGGTTTGTTCTCTCTGCAACTCCGTTCCTGCTGCATATTAACGATCTGCTGATGCCCGGTATCTATGGGTGTGCAGATAACAGCACAGTTGTGGAGAGATACCTGCCGGATGCTCGGGCTAGTAGGGAATCAATCCGGTCCGAAAGAGATGCCATAGTAGAGCGAATGAATATTGCACTACAGGCAGTCTTCGAATGGGGCAATGCCAATCTTGTAGCATTCAATGCCGCCAAATCACAGGCGTGTCTTTTCATCGCTAAAAGGAGCCCGTTCACCTTGGCTCCTACTTTTCGAAATGTATCCTTGGAGTGTACCGACCGCCTTCAGCTTTTTAAACTTTGGGCGGTTCATTGAGTCCAAGGCCAAAGTGGCTGCCAAGAAGCTTGGCGTTATGGCAAAGGTCCGGCGGTACTTCACACCAGGGCAGCTTCTAATGCTGTACAAAGCACAGGTCCGTTCGTGTGTGGAGTACTGCAGCCACATTTGGGCTGGTGCTGCTAAGTGTCACCTGGCCACTTTGGATTCGGTGGAGAGGCGGGCGAAGAGGCTGATTAGTGACCCTGACTTAGCTCGAGACGGTCTCCAAAGCCTAGAGCACAGGCGTAGAGTAGCCACCCCTTCGGTGTTCTATAGGATGCATTTTGGGGAGTGTGCGAGGGAATTGCATGATTCAATTCCCCCATCTCCGTTCCACCATCGGACGACCCGTCGTACGGCGAGTTTCCAACCTTACGTTGTTAACATCACTACGAGCCGGACGAAGCGTTTCGCCTCCATCTTTATACCGCGTATATCGAGGGACTGGAATAATTTGCCAGCGGCGGTGTTTCCGTCGGACTACAATTTGATTGTCTTCAAGGCTAGAGTGAATAGGTTCTTTGTAAACTAGTACGCTTTACCATCAACGATTGCGTCACTGCTTACCATCAGGCGGGATTGCGGTCAAGCGCTAGTTTATAATTTCATAAAAAAAAGCTAAACGGATGAAGAAGGTCGCCTAAAGGCGATTTGATTCTATATTCCTCGTGTTCGTTAAAGTTCATTTGTGGTGAACAACTAGCTTTTCTATATCTGTTAGACCAAACACATATATATTTTTTTAATATTATGAAGTTCTTGTCCAACCTGAGCCATACTATACATATACTCTTACAGCTTCTAAGAATTTGATTGTGAAAATGTCAATAAAGATGTTTCAGATTTTATAGTTTTGTATTTTATTGAATCCTAAACAATATACAACTTAATTTTTATATATATTATGAGTTTATGGAAAAATAACTTTAATTCCTACACAATCAATCTTAGTTTATGCTACAACTTCAAACATTTATAAAACTTTTTCAAGAGTAGGTATTAGTCACTCTGAAATCAATTTTAATGACATTAAAATAAAGTTGATAATTTTAACTTGAAATAGGGTGGCGGTGTGCAGCTATACGCTCTTTTACCATAGTTACCATATAAGAGGTAAAGTGTCGAAAATAAAAACATTTTTTTTTTACGACCATTTGGTAATTTGCTTAATACATAACCATAAGTCATATCTCAATAGTACTCATTCCTACCAAGTCGTGTTACAATGACCATTTCCACACGGGTAAACCGTACCTACTACAATGAAACTTTTTTTTTATGTCTATGGCATCAAAAAATCAGCATAATTATAATTGTGACAAAAAGCGCGCGTATTTGCATCACGACTAAACATCGCATGTTATTAGGCTGTATGGATGAAATGCCTTTGCCTTTCATTTGTGTGATTATAACAACAAAAATTGCGCGCGCCGCGCTGTTTTCGCAATATTGTTAACTTTCAGATCAACATTGACGGTTTTTTTTTGTATTTATTTATTTCAAGGTCGTAGAAAAAGTTTTGTATGCCACTTTCGCAAACAGCTATTGCAATACTCGTGCTGATCTATTGTGCCACTCAGCTTCGCTTCAAGGCTCAAACTATCACTCCTATTACACCAGCTATCATTGTTTGATAGTGGCATAAATAACTATTCCCAGCTTAGAAACACATCGTAATTGTTCAATAATAGTATTAATTGTACAGTTCAATGGATCGTTTCAATGAAAGCTTTATGAATGTTGTCGAGGGTCAAACAATTTGTATTTCCTACAATACTATTATTATAAAACGTGTAAAGATATTATTTGAGAAAACCTACGTGTCCGCCATTTTGATGTAAACAAGTTCAGAAAATACGGATCACGACGACCACGTGATCAACATTTATTGTTAATATCTCGGGAACGTGACGCTTTACGGGTTTTGGTCTTATTGTATATATTTTCTGTACCCATTGATATCAGCTATCGATTCATACAACGCGTAACGTTCGAGTATATACATATCAAGGGTACGGCGTTTTAGGAGCATATCAAACGATATTGGAAGGGCTTTTTAATCCTATCTCTACATGTTCGGATGTGATGGGATTTCTTATTATAAATATTTTCAGATTGATATAAACGAATCACTTTGATATTGGCAAGTAGCGTGAAAACTTATTGATCTACGTAGAGTGGTGACACGTTTGTCATGACTTGAATTCAAGAAACCTCTGAAACCGAAAATATGGTTTCAATCCTTACAGTATAATATACTTATTTTGATTTGAAACTATCCATAATGATTCTATTCCGGCTTTTATTTATAGTACTGCTATTTTGAAAAAAAAAAAACACAATCTGGCGTACCTGTGTTTACGCCCGACTCCACTTTCAATCCTTTATCTCACATCAAGTTAATCTGCTCCTATTTTCATAGTTTCTTTTCTACGAAAACTTTTCACCAAGATTTTCTAAATATTATTCGCTAAGCCTACAAAATCTATGTTTTTCTTTTCGTTAGAACATAATGTTTCACCTAAATTTAGTAAAATATTGCTTTCACATCAGCTTACATGCCGAGTATTTATTGAGCATATATAACATACAATATTGCCAACTTTAGGCAAGTTTGCTAGTACCTAGTATGTTAGGCTCAACAATTTGCTACATTGCGTAAAATTTGGCAATATATAGGGGTTCATTGAAAAAGTTGATTTGAATTGTGTTTTTTTTTTTTTATAGATAGCCGTCTTTTTTCCTTCTTGCGTAGCAAGAAACTATTTGAATTGTGTTATACCTTGCCGCTCCTTAGTAGCAAAATGTTAAAAATATGGATCTAATATATGTATTGTATTTCTTATAGTCTGTGCAAATGGAATGTATTTTCTTACTTTCTTTCTTTTAAGTAGCAAAAGAGTAGGAAGGACTGTACGCTGCAGTGGGACATCAGAAGCTTTTAATTATAATAATAATCTCAGTAGAGTCGGAAAAATAAAAACATGAAATGTCCTTCCTGTGCCAGTTATTTGAGACACACCTGCGTACCAACTTTGGTCTTATTGTAACACAAAAGCTGGGGTTTATTTTAATTACGGTATCTTAAAGCTAAGTGGCAAATATTCAGGAACTGTGAAGAAATTCTCTCAACTCACGTAGCTTTCAAGTACATATTCATGTTAGAAGCTTACTCTTTGAAAGTCTGAAACGTTGTGTTCGGAAGTAATGATGATTCTAAGATGATTTGCTTTGAAAATAAGAGGGTCTATATTTGAATTGTATGTTACGCTTTATATTTCAGGCCGTATGTGTGATATCCGGACATAATTTTAATTTTTGTGTCCGAAAAATCCTAAGTAGCTATAGAACCAATACCTAAGTATAAATATAAGTATAATAATATAGTAACTGTGACCAACTTGGACATCAGTGGGTATTTACATTTCTAACGTAACCTAACCACTTTAGTCGGAGTACTTTCTTTCTACTTAGGGTGAGTTCCATGATCCCTCATCTCCGTTCCATCACCGGACGCAGGGGCGTGCACAGAGATTTTGTTGAGGGTATGCATACATGCACTACCCAAATCTCTGTGCTTATATATGGTAAAACTTAAAAAACTTAATGTGAGGTATTTTATTTGCCCAAATGAATACAATGAAATCATCATCTCAGGGTTAATACCAGTCGCATGCAAAGTTTTGGAGTCTGGGGTCCGCTTTTCCACTCTAATTACTGATTTTGGCGAAATTTCGACATTTTCCGTGAAGCGACTGCCGTCTGACCTCCACAACCCGAAGGCAATATCGAAGCATTGCAGTTAGACCAATTGTTGGACTTTTGTGGGCTCCAACAACCCGTAAAGACTGCCACTAGATGATCGTATGGCAACAGAAACCAACGGCTTAACGTGCTTTCCGAGGCACGACCAGACCAGTGCAAACATTCATATTCATGCAAACAAATATTTACACTGCGCGAGGATCGAACCCGCGCACATAGGAGTATTGTCACGTAAAATCCGGTCAAAATTATCTAATGACCTATTTAGTAATAAAAACATTGTATTACGATTTTAATAATCTCTAATGATAATAAAAAGTATGTATATACCATAAAACACATTTATTTAACTTAGTTTCTTAAAATTAATCTTAATTGAGTTCTTCATCTTCATCGTCTTCATCTATATCTTCGCAGCTGATGTTGTCTTCTGTTGATGTTGATGGTAAAGATGGCGGCGCATTTGCGACCATAAGATCAAGCGCCTCTTTCGTAAAACTTTTCTTCTTCAATTGCGGTTTTGGCCGAATAGAGCTTAAATAAGAATCGGAACTTAACAACAATCTGTTAATAATGTCCCTGTTGCAGTTTTCTCTAGACAATTTTTAGAAAAATCTAGCCTATACTGCCTAAAGTTTTTATTACAGGCCTCAGCTGCCTCCTCCGACAATTGACCAATAGGAACGATAGCATGCCTTATGACTTAAGCTCCATGTATCAAGACTTTGTGAATTGTAGGTGACATAGGATACCATTCATACAAATCAGTATATAACTTGGCTGTTGCCTGGGCGTAAGAAGTGTTCTCTTTCTTCCTATGTACACGTTTCTATTACCTCTGCAAGGTATTTGTACAGACGAGATGCTGTGTGATCTAATAATCCTTGCAATTGGATTTCCTTGCACGTTTCAGTGACGCGTATTGTTTCTACATTGGGGTAACAATTTTGTTTTGCCTTTTGTATTAATGAGTAACATGGATAGATGCTCTTATTAGCATTGTAAATGATTTCCCATTGCCTTCTCGTGAAGTCATCTTCAACGAAAATTGACAGTGCTTCTTGTGGCGTGTGCTTTTTCACACTTATTTTGGGATGAAGTGTAAGATTTACGGATTTTTGACGCTCCTGTTGGCGATGGCACTAATTGTTTTATCATAAATGAGGCATCAGTGCTTCCAATATTGCGTTGACTGACTCCAGCAGCCTATATTAATTCTTCAGCAGGCATTTGCTTCCGTATCTCACTAGTTTTTCGTCGCTTACTACGCCCACTTAATTGTTCAAAAGATTTTGTTGGGCGACCCGGTTTTATGTAAGCTCTGCACAAAATTTTTGGAATTTAATAGACGATTTGAGCCATTTGTCATTATTAAGTAGAAGCGCTCTTCTTTGCGACTTGCTGCTACCCATTTTTGTTTGAACTGAGTCTTAAAAAATCTCAGAGTACGATCCAAACTAGTTTTTTTTTATCATCAGGGCATTGGGTGATTTCAACTAATTTTGTTCCCAAAAACTCCAACTTTTCTTCAATTTTCTTTCCTTTACACTCACGCATGATGTCGTACAAAGCTTTTCTAGTAAAACTAATAGTTGATTTTACAGTATCTGAAAATAAAGAATAAAACAATGTAAAGTCAAAAATATTCCCATTTTACACTATCATCTTCAAATAATTGAAAATAAAAATGGCGCGGGTAGGCGCAAATTTTTTTTACAGATTTTACTAAAGCATGTTCTTGGCAACATATAAATATAAAAATAAAGGTTTGACAAGCCTTGACAAGTAAACAAAAACACGATTTAATAAAATATTTTACACAGTTTATTTGAAATTTTCGGTCCATTTTTAAAAAAAAATCTAAACACATAAATGAAACATAAACTATTAAATAATTATGTTAAAATAATCTACATACCTTGTACTTCCATATTCACAACGTTTTTTCCCCACTATTTATCACACAAAACATACAGTTCAAACTCTAATACAATGAAATTAATAAGTGCTGAGAACAAAGTCATGCGACTTAGACAACGACTGGGTTCCGACTGTTTGTGCGGGGAGGGTCGACTACCTAGGTAACAAATGTGTCCTTTTTTCAATGGACCAGTTATTGAGCTACAAAAATGTATAGCTTTAATAGGTTTTTATTTAACTTCGTAAATTCGACTTTTGACCGGATTTTAGATGGAAATACTCCTATGTGCCGCGCCTCCTTACGCAGCGGCCGCGTTCGCTACCGCTACGCCATGTAGGCTGTCAAAATACAATGAATTGGTATTACTAACTCAACTGTAAATAAGTAATAATTTATTTCTCAGAAAACTAAAAAAAAAATATTTTGCTATCTATAAATTAAATCAACGCGCCTATCTATTTTTAATAAATCTGTAAAAATGAAATATATATAAGATCGTTATGAAATCGCTAAAAGTTCTTTTAAAATGGAAATATAGACAAATCTATGAGTCTGCTTTGGCCCTGTGTGTTTCATAAATATGCGTAATGCACTCCTCATTGGAATCATAACTTTTAAATTTAGCTAATTTGTAAACTTCAGGAAAATTATTACAATATAAAGTATAGTACTGAAATTTAAAAGCAAGTAGGTTGAAAAACTTAAGGTCTTTTAAGTTTTTAACTAATTAATAACGACGAACTGTCAATGCCGTGTTTTAAAATAATATACCTACACGAGAAACAAAACAATTTATTTGTGTGTACACACTACACAGCCTGCTAACCACATATAATTATCATAATACTTATTATACAGACAACCTTTCTTTTATGTTAAACCAAAAACTCTAAAATAAATGAATATTCAATTTCACTTAAAACAACCAATATAGGTACAATACACCAATAACGAAACTACATAAGCTGCTAAAGCAAAAAGGTATTTGAACGAACAACAATCATGCTATATTTCTGACCTTCTTAAATTCGTCGCATTATTAGAAGCTGTGCTTATACTGGTCTTATAAACCCAATGAAATTACATGCCCACGTACGCAACAGTTTACGCACACAAACAAATAATTTTATTGACAGACGTGTATGGAAGAGGCACATTTTGTAACTGCTTACGCCGCTACGTGGAGTGGCGCGGGCGTCGCGACGAAGGCGAGTTGCGTGGGCTGCATTGTAAATTTGTAATGTGTTTAGTAGTTAGCACTAGCCCCGATAGATGGCAGTGTTATCACTAACTGATTAACAAAGTCTTTTAGTTTTGAGTTTGTACCTAGTATACAAACTATTTTACTGTAGTATGTTATAAATTATTATATATTTTTTTAGAAAACTATTATGGTATGCAGTGCTTATCTGCCTCTATGGAGCGCACGCGCCTGCGGCGGACGACCCGTCGTTCGGCGAGTTTCACCCTTACGTTGTTGACACCACAACGAACCGAACGAAGCGTTTCGCCTCGTCTTTTACACCGCGTACATCGAGGGATTGGAACAATTTGCCAGCGGCAGTGTTTCCATCGGACTACAATTTGAGTATCTTCAAGGCTAGAGTGAATAGGCTCTTAATAAACTAGCGCGTTTTACCATCAACGATTGCATCACTCAGGCGGGATTGCGGTCACGGGCTAGTTTATAATTTATAAAAAAAAAAAATGTAAAAAGCTGCTCATTTATTTAAAGAAAAGCGATAAATATTAGAAGACCAGTAAATTTTTAGGCCATCAATTACATATATCCCAACTCATTTTACTCCGTTCAAAACACAGATTTGTAACTGTGTCCACTTTTGCAATCGTATAAAGAGTGGTGCTGACAAAACGACAATAAACTATACATCGCGTTCCTCAACACATTCTCAGTCTACCCATAAAAAATCATATAAATATGTCCATTAGTGTAGTCAGAGGAAATATCATTTTTCATTTTTCACATTTTCTACATGATGTACATGTTGATAAGGAAGCGCTTTTTAGGTTAATGACCGCCGCATCCTGCGGTACCAAACTTTAATAATAATGGTTAAAAAAAAAGCAAGTCGATACAGGATCGCGCTGTCGCCGATCGGAGGTCAGTGAACCAATATTTTAAAAGCATGTTCTATTCCGTTTGCAATTTTATGTGATTCAGTTTGTTTGAAATTTCATTTTTTTTATTTTTGACGTTAGGTTTTTTCTATGGTTTAGGATTATTCCTATGAAACAGCATTGTTTGTGTTTTCATTTATTGTCGTATTGTCAGCACCACTCTGTATAAGTTATACTTTGCATTGTTCTGTGCTTCGTTCACGCCTCCGAAAGGACGCGGCATTACAACATTAGTTTTTGTTTTTGCGAAACCCGAAACACGTGTCCAGTATTTTTAAGTAAAGAATAACACCGGCCGCCGGCAGAAGTTACCACCCACCAGACAAAGCCTTGCCGCCTAGCGAGTCGTCGTGTTCCGACATGATGTCTGGTGAAGCCGTACGGAGGACGGGTCTGAGCAGTTGTGTTGAGATGTGTGCCGGATACGATGCGCCAAATGTTGTTGTGTTGGGAGTTTGGTCGTGGAGGGTCTTCAAATCAATCTCCCTTTGGCGCAGCATCGTTGGTCGTGTTGTTGGGTTTAACATTGCATCACCTCGCTCAACTGCCGTCTTCCTTCCTATTCGCTCAGTTTTTCTATGTGAATAGGCTCTTAATAAACTAACGCGCTTTACCATCAACGATGGCATCACTGCTTACCATCAGACGGGATTGCGGTCAAGCGCTAGTTTATAATTATTAAAAAAAAAACAAAATTTCAAAAAGATATCATGAAAAACCACAAAGTTATCCTACTTGGCTGTCATAACAAAAATATGGTCCACGCTCCGCTCGCGCGGGCGCGAAGTGCATTGACCTCTGGCGTCAGCGGTTGCGCGGGCGATGATGTACCGTAAGCTGCGTACCGTGAACAAACTATATTCAGGTTTCACATAAACCAAAAATAACGTTCTATATTATAGTATATTTAAATTAGGTCAAACCCATATTATGTCTTTCGGCGGATTTTTGCAAATACTTTAAGCCAACAAAAGTCTTTGTTGTATTTTCATATCATTTATTTAAAAAAATTAACGTCTCACACAAAAATGGCCTAAGAAGTCATAAGCAGTTTAGAGATAAGCTTAGAATTATGTTCTACCATTCCAATGGCTTTTATAAAACATTCTGATAAATGAGTGTTTTGTATGTTTATTCTACTAATTCACAGTAATGCCGTAAACATATTTTTCTTCGGAAAAGGCAAAGGATTTTAGCTTATTTTAGTGGACTAGTATTGTTAAGATTATGATTGTCATGAGGTCAGTATGAGGTGAAAGTAACTAACTCATCAGCATGTCTAAGAGCTGTCGAAAAAAGAAGCAAGCGATGCTTTTCAGTACTTTTTTTTTAAATTTAATGCCTTGACACGTACTTTATGGCAGTGGACGTGACCAACAAAGTATTACGGCTTAATAGGCATTAATTACCATAAACATCTCTTTCCCTATGTTCTTAGTAACGTAAAAAATATTTGGGATATTGTACTACTTCAATAGGTTCAGACAGTGAATATTGATTATGTATTTGTATTTTGTTTTTGTTATTTTGCCTATTTCTACTTTTGCTAGATATCTGACATAAGTGATATGGATATTGACTGTATAAAGTTTTATATTATTTTGTTAATTGATTGTTGATCTTTTCATTTTTGTCCTTTTTAAAATTGTAAACCTGCAATAGGGGTGTTTGCTGGGTAAAAAAAATAATTATATATTGATTAAGTCCGTCATTCAAATCTATACTAATATATAAAGCTGAAGAGTTTGTTTGTTTGAACGCACTAATTTCAGGAACTACTGCTCCGATTTGAAAAATTCTTTTTGCGTTGGATAGTCCATTAATCCAGGAAGGCTTTAGGCTATATAACATCACGCTGCAACTAATAGGGGCGGAGCATATCTAAGTTCACGCGAACGAAGTCGCTGGCGGCCGCTAGTTATAGATAAATATTGGATACGTACTATATTTTGTTTCATCAAATCAATAAAAATTGCCAAATATAAAAGGCATCAAAGATCAGTAGTGCTAAAAGTGTAGCAAGGAGTGACGTCACACGAGTTTTCAACGCACTGTATCGTCTTAAATTTTTGTTTATATGAAATAAGAAAAAATACTTGTCCAGTTTTTTTGGAAATCTGACTGACGGATTAATTAGTTTTTTTCAGTCAACTACCCTATTGTAGGCAAGCAGTCATATGATATAATTTTATATAGACAACGAGTACATATTATTAAATCTGGTAAAAATTACTTTAAACACAGTGAATTTTCTAATGAAACTTAACACGGCTCTTAGCTGCTTGCTACAAATAGACCAACAAGAAAATAAGTAAATAAATACAGATAACAAGTCTTAAAATAAATAAACTTTAGGTTAACATATCTTTACATTTAAAAATTACTCTAAAACAACTAATTTTACAGTTAATAGTCAGAATTCTGCGCAAACCACATGCCTACATGTTTGCCATTTTGTTATTCTCTGATATCTTATATGTGCCTAAACATTTTGAGTAAAAGATCTCACTTTGTTAGCTGTGTAAGGTCTAACGCAAGAAGCTTGCGGCTGACCACTCAAGGGAATTAGATAGTGTTATAGCGAAGTTTAAGATAACGTTAAGTACCTAAGCTAGATCTTCGCATTGGATACTGCGGTCTGAAACTATGATGGCAAAAACAGGCAGACCGTTTAAAATATCCCTACAGAACTCAACTTTGTACTAGTTATTCAGAGAATTAGATATCTTTTTTGATGGCAAATCGTCAAATGGCTCTCCCGGTCTGGGCGGAGCGGATGTGCGTGTCAGATTTTTACTGAACAAAACTCAGCCGTGTTCCTTCACGTGCTTGTACACCACGGTATCTCTTTCGAACAATTCGCTGCCCTGGCAGATATTAATAGTAGATTAGTAGCCAAGGGCTGTAAGGCATCAATCGCAGCCCGAGATATTCAGACGCGCGAGAGCAACGATTGCGCCTATAGTTCGAGGGTGCAATTGGTGCTTACACCCAAGCTAACTACATACTCTGCTTTACATCTCGATTATAAGGTAAGTAGAAAAAAACCGGCATTACTAGAATAAAATATTGTTAATTGTACGTCACTAGACGAAATAATTTGTACATTGAATTTTAAATCTCATGGAAGTGAACTGTATTATGTTCTTTTTGAAAAATAAAGTTTCTTTAAACCTAATTGCTGCTTCAGCTTCCATTTTCTAGAATCGGGAGTGCAACTTATATCTACATCACTTGCATTTGCATAATTAGCACGTAATTATAAAAAAAAAAATCCAAAAAACAAACAATATTTAAAGTAAAAGTTTTCTATTACCATCTTTTTCGTCTTTTTTAAAAAGTATTTTTTCAAGAACGTAATTGAGTTTCGCCTTTCGATATTTAAAATTGATGACTATTATTCTCATACAGCGACAAGGCTGAATAGCGAAGTGATTTCTTTTGTCATTGGGCTGAATGCATGATGTCTATTGCCAGTATGATGGTTAGATGTACGAGAACTTTTTGAAATAGTGAAGTTTTTTTTTAATTACTTACCACCCTAGGACTTTTCTAGCTACATTATTACCCTAGACCGGTAATTGATCACCTACAAGCCCCATTTGGGGATAACAAGGACCTACTTACCGCATATGAGAGATGCCTAACCTAACCAAAACTCATTCCGCTAAAACACATCACAAGAGTCACATTAATTGAGGCCATGCATTCTATAATACATATTGTAAACATAACCAATTAAAACAATTAATTACAATTAACATTTTGCTTTTGGGGCCGTTTTATTATCAATATCACACTAAAACTGTGATAATTTGATAACAATACCAAAAAAATGTGTTGAATATTTAGTACTATCGGCCCATAAATAATAAATAAATATATACGGACAAATAACACAGATTGAGCTAACCCCAAAGTAAGTTCGAGACTTGTGTTATGGGATACTATCTCAACGATACTATATTTATAATAGATACATATATAGATAAACATCCAAGACCCAGGCCAATCAGGAAAATATCGTTTTCCATCATGACCTGGCCGGGGATCGAACCCGGGGCCTCTACGTCGCAGGCAGGCGTGTTGACCGCTGTGCCACGGAGACCGACATCATCATCATCAACCTTTATCGTCCCAGTGCTGGGCACAGGTCTCCTCTCATACAGAGAAGAAGGCCGCAAGTACCTTATTCTCAAAGTACCATTATATCGTACCAAATTGTACGCTAGTTGTTTTGATCAAAAGATTCAGTTTTCTGTGTTAAGTCAGTACATGTTAACAAGCTCGTGTTATTAGACATACTACATACTTTTAGACATAAGGACTATAAAAGCAGTACACCTCTACTTAGTTCCTTGATAAAAATACCGATGGCAACTATGGAAGTGGAATTTTTTTATAACACCTTTACAGTATGAAACCATAACAATTGTCATCTCAGCGTTAATCCCAGTCGCATCCAAAGCTTTTCAGCTTTAGAATCTGGGGTCCACTTTTACCAGTCTTAACTGCTTATTTGGCTCAACTTAGATATTCCGTGACACGACTGCCGTCTGACCTCCACAATCCGAAGGCGATATCGAAGCATTGAAGTTAGACCAATTGTTGGAAATTTGAGGGCTCCAACAACCCGTAACGGCTGCCACTAGATGTTTGTATGGCAACCAGGACCAACGGCTTAACGTGCTTTCCGAGGCACGACCAGACCACTAACTATGAAACCATAACAATATAGGTATTATATTGAAGCATATATTTATGACACCGCAGCTGTTAACAATACATTCAAAAATTTACAGAAAATAAGGATCGATTAGGTATAAAATAAAATGTTATTCAAATGCCAGCCGCGACTTTGCTTGGTATCACGTGTCCGAGAGGTTTAATTTTCAACCTTGTCGCAAAGATCTGTCTGAATTTGTAGGATGACATTTGTAATATTAATTACCATTGAGGGCATCGGTTATTTGCGGTATACTCAAATAGACCTATTTAATTTTGTCTACAGAACGTTCAAATAACGCAATGAATGTCATTAACCTGTCAAATTGAAACCGATTCCGAATGATAATCCCCCTTATTCATAAACGCTGCTTATAGTTAACTAGTGATTAGCGATTTTTTAAACATACATTTTAGACCCTTGCAGGTCCCTTTACTTTACTAATCGATTATGAATAAACCCCTTAAACACTGTGGTGTTTATTCATAGAGGATGATTTAAGTTAAGTCACGTTATAAGGTCAAAACCATAATATTACGTTACAACCATAATATTGCTTAATTAATGATAATGTGCATATACGACTACATAGCCCCGTGCAATTTATTTTTAAAAGATTACTAATAATATAACTATTATGTCTAGATTTATTGCAAGGTGCAAAGATAATATTACAAACTTCTAACATTTAAGATACGATAAAAATATTAAAACAAAATATAATTACCTGGTTGGTTATAGATAGGTATAATTACCTATAGAGGATTACAGGAAAAGTCGTGCTAGATCCGTTAAGGGCTTGGAGTACCCATCATTTCAATTCCTTTCAGTATGAAACACCCTACCCTAAACCTAACTCTTTTCAAGATATTCGACTTTTAATGCTTTTTTTTTAACTTGACAATTTTAAAGGGTATTTGATTTTTTAAAATTTTGGGTCTTTTTAGATTATTTTTTTGCATTTTTACATGTGTAATAAAATCCTTTAGGATGCTAATTATAGTAATATAATTATAATGATATAATTCAATTGAATTTGCCGTAGTAGACTAGTGAAAATTAAGAAATGTAAAAAAAAATTAAAAGTTTGTTTTTCTCCAAGGGATATCTAAAACAATAACATGGAAGTTGTTCGGCAGATGTGCTTTAAAATATCTGCGTTTGTTTGCGTAGACATATAAAAGCACATCTGCCGAACAACTTCCATATTATTATTTTTTTTAAAACATTAAAAATCGAATATCTTGAAAGGGGTTAGGTTTAGGTTTTTTTAGGGTAGGGTTTTTCATAGTGAAATAAGTTAGAAATAATGGGTACTCCACGCCCTTAACGGATCTAGCACAACTTTTCCTACAACACTGTATATTAATAGGTAGTACGGGTTGAGGTCCGCAGCTCCAGGACAATGCGCATTTTTTGCATAAGGTGATGACCTATATTAACTAAAGCTATTTAAAAACTAAAATATATAGCTGCGCAGGGTTATCGGTTAGTAATCCACAAGAAACTGTCGGCACCGTCGCGTAAAATGGCAATGCTCAGCCTATGGCGTTAGGTAAATAATTTAATGTCTTTGCCTCTGGCCAAGGAAAAAGTCAACCGTTGGGGCATGACCTCTCCCGTGTAAACAGTCAACATCCTATGGGAAGAGTCAACAAGCCTGTAAGACTGTTCATTAAACTAGCGTCATACTCGGATCTCACTCAAAGTTTCACATGCATAGGTTTTCTATATCCTTATTAATATTATAAATTGGAAAGTGAGTTTGTTTGTTTGTTACGCTTTCACGCCGTAACTACTGAACCGATTGCTTTGAAATTAATAAAACAAATCAAGACCCGTATTTTTTATTTTGTCGAAATTACCAAAAACAATTGAGATATAGCGTATTAAAGTAACGGAGCGTGGGCTAATTACGTCACGCCGTGGTATAGTTTGTACCACGGCGTGACGTCATGCGACGTTTCAAATTAATATATATCTTCCTAAGTATTTGAATGAAGGAAAAAAAATATCTTTTATAAATCTATCTTATGGACATTAAATTATTTTTTAGGATACAACACAATTACAATTGGCCTAACTCACTGAAACAACAAACGCGAATAATTACAATTTAATGTACTATTCAAATGGCATCGTAGTTAATTAGCTGCGTTTATTGCTTCCCAGCTTTTATTTCTACTGAATGTTTGACTAACGTCTCGTAAATCATTGTTTTATTTTTGACCGACGAGAAAATATACATTTTTATTATATTTGTTATTGTGTTCAGTCAATATAATGATTTCATTTCCTGATGTTTCCGGAAAGAAAAATAGCCCAACATTTGTTGTAAGAGGCTAGTAACACCGTAATGGTATTGTTTCGTAAAGACAATGAGCCTTAATTTGTCTAATAATAATAACAATTTATTTTCCCCCGTTCCCAAACTTAGAATTGTGGTTCTGAAAATGATGTTAATGAGTACCGATTTGGAACAGCTGTGTACAGCCGCAATATTCCCATTACTTGATTCTAAAGTAAAAGGACGTAGGGCCTTAACCTTTTTATAAAACATTATAAATTAGTACTTGATCGTGATCCCGCCTGACGGTAAACAGTGATGCAATCTGTGATGGCTAATCGCGATGGTTTATTAAGAACCTATTCACTCTAGCCTTGAAGACATTTAAATTGTAGTAAGGCGGAAAGACCGCCGCTGGCAAATTATTCCAGTAATTCGTATGTACGCGGTATAAAAGACGAGGTGCAATGCTTCATCCGAATCCTAGCGATGTCAACAACGTAACCCCACCCGTACATAACCTCTACCCTATTTCAAGTTAAATAAATCTCAACTTTATGTCAACAAAAATTAAGTTGACTTGAGAGCGACTAGCAAAAAGCAAAAACAAAAGCTATTGCAAGAGTTTTAAAAATATTTAAAGTTCGGACTTCCAACATTTTTCTCATTTTTAAAGTTTATTTTAAACTAAACTTTATAGTGTAGAAATTAAAGTTACTTTACCATAAATTCATAATTGTTTACATTTTAGAAGAATGTGTTGCAATTTTACCATAGACAGGTAACTCGGCTGTCTAGTTTTTGTATTGCGATTCCCCGAAATGACTAACGTCGTATACGCGGTAAAAGCTAGTTCTTACATAGTTATCAACCACCACAAGTTACAACTACTATATAACAGTATCTCACATTATTTTTAGATCCCTCAACACTTCATGAAGTCATTGAGGGTTATTCAAGCAGTCACATCAGCGTATCTGAAGTGGAAGGGAATAATTAATGAAGCATCTTCACTCACGACTCACGAGCACTAACGGATATATTACTAAAAATCTAAGGACATTATTCTAGTTCAGTCTTTATTGGTAAACTAGCTTTCCGCCGGTGGCTTCTCCCGCGTGGGTCGGTTACATCGCGGTTTTTAGATTTCCCTCGGGAAAATCAGTTTTTTTCAGGATAAAAAGTACCCTATTATTTAATCCGGACTTCTAACTTTACGTCTGCAAAATTTCAAAGTCATCGGTTCAGTAGTTATGGCGTGAAAACGGAACAAACAAACAAACAAACTCAATTTCCCTATTTATAATATTAAGTAAGGATTGTCAGCTTATGGATGCGTTGTACGAATAATAGTTGCGAAAGTGGCATCCGTGTAGCCGTTTTCGAAGTATGTTGGCGATGAGATTCCCGCTCCCTCACGCGCTCCGCCTCCTCATTTGCATATCACTGTTTCGCAGAAGGAGGTGGCCAACACCGCGGAGCACCGCCGTGGTCTCTTGGCCCAAACGAAAAAAAAAAAATGTAGATCCGTCAAAGAATCACGAATGCAAGCCGGGACTCGCATCTTAGCTTGATTTGACTTAGCTCTAAATTCCGGCTAATTAGTATTTGAATACAATTTTAATATTTTAGCTTGGAGTCTGTCAACAATGTTTATCTACACTAATATTATAAAGAGGAAAGATTTGTATTTTTGTATGTAACGAATAAACTCAAAAAGTAAGGGACCGATTTTAATAATTCTTTTTTCATTAGAAAGCTACATTATCACTGAGTAAAATAGGCTATATTTAGTACTAAGATTACTATAGAAATCTTTAGAAATACTTATTAAAACCAACCGAAGGTGTACAATAAGTAGCCATAAAATGTCTTTCATCGCATAAGCTGCGAAGAGTATTAATGATAGGACAAAAAAATATTCGAAAATATTAAAGAATATATCAATATCTACAAAAACTTCCCGAGACAATAAATAATAATAATAATAAATATATACAGACAAATCACACAGATTGAGCTAGCCCCAAAGTAAGTTCGAGACTTGTGTTATGGGATACTAACTCAACGATACTATATTTATAATAGATACATATATAGATAAACATCCAAGACCCAGGCCAATCAGGAAAAGGTCGTTTTCCATCATGACTTGGCCGGGGATCGAACCCGGGGCCTCCACGTCGGAGGACGACAAAATAAATAATTGTCTAACTATTGTAGTTACGTCAGTATAACTACTTTTTTACATTTAACAAATTGCTAGAAAAGCCGATCAAAATCAGACCGTGTTATCCATACCATTTATAAATTTTTATCCAAATAAATAATTTAATATTCAAGACTGTCTCAATACCTGATGTATTAATTGCTTTTTGAATTATTGAAATCGAACATTTTTTTTTTTTTAATAATTATAAACTAGGGCTTGACCGCAATCCCGTCTGATGGTAAGCAGTGATGCGATCGTTGATGGTAAAGCGCGTTAGTTTATTAAGAGCCTATTGACTCAGAAAAACTGAGCGAACAGGAAGGATGACGGCAGTTGAGCGAGGTGATGCAATGTTAAACCCAACAACACGACCAACGATGCTGCGCCAAAGGGAGATTGATCTGAAGACCCTCCACGACCAAACTCCCAACACAACAACATTAGGCGCATCGTACCCGGCGCACATCACTACACAACTGCTCAGACCCGTCCTCCGTACGGCTTCACCAGACATCATGCTGGAACACGACAAATCGCTTGGCGGCAAGGCTTTGTCTGGTGGGTGGTAACTTCTGCCGGCGGCCGATGTTATGGCCTACCAAAACATATCATGGAATTACTCGTATGTAAAATAAATAAAATTAAAGAAAAAAAAAACCTTTTTAAAAACAAGCTTTTATTATTTGTTTATAAAATGAACTAAAAAGTTAAAAATAAATTAACTCTAAAAAGTCCCCATTTATAAATAAAAGCGTGTTACATTGTGATAGCTTGAGGAAAATGTTGTCTTGTATTAAATGTAACACGCTTTTATTTATAAATGGGGACTATGATAAAGAGGGGGAACGAGATTGAATAATTATGTATGGTGAAAACTTTATTGTTAAAATTAAATAAATTTGTACAATATGGAATTATTTTGTCCTAGACGAAGACGCTTATTTGTCGTTAAAGGTTACAATCAAGTTACAAAGTGTTATATTTCTTTTTAGAGTTAATTTATTTTTAACTTTTTAGTTCATTTTATAAACAAATAATAAAAGCTTGTTTTTAAAAAGTTTTTTTTTTCTTTAATTTTATTTTTAACTTTTTAGTACCTCTATTTTTAATTCGAGATTTACTACGACGTAGTTCGCAGCGCGTAGCAGTGTTATTCCGTTATGAAGTCCGTAGTTCGTTCACATGATATGTAATATGTACTGATTTAAATATCAATAATGTTGAAATTATGTAATCACTTGTTAGTTATTTGTAACGTTTCTCATTCTATCCATTTCTTTTAATGCATCAACATTACAAGGTTTTTTCGACGTCAACTTGGAGCAGTCAAGTTCTTCGACTTGAAGACCTGCTAAAGACCTAACTCGGCTTAAAGCTACATAAGCTTGACCAGCAGCGAACAATTTGGAGCCTAGATAAATAACAGCATGATCTACAGTAGTTCCTTGCATTTTATGCACAGTTGAAGCCCAAGACAAGACAATCGGGAGCATTCTTCTTTCAGCTGTGCCGTGATTAAATTTAGCAGGAAATTGAACTGATTTAGGGTGTATTATGTGAATGCCATCGTTACCAAAGTCTACGCGAACCGATGGTACAGCGCTATCGTATAGTTGAGCACGTCTGTAATACGGCCATATGATTTCAGTGATGTGACCTATTGCTCCATTCACAAGTCCCTTAGCAACGTCAACGTTAGACCTCAACATAACTTTAGCACCAACAAATATTTCTAGTTCTTTTGGAAGACCTCCTGTTTTGTTAATGTCCGTGTGTATTATTTTATTAATATCAATCTGATCATTCTTTTTTGATCCATCAATTAATTGATCTTGGGTTGCATCGTTTAATTACGGAGTTCCTATGGCCACCTTCCGGCTCCATCATCAGACCCTGGTTACCATATAGTATCAAAGTACTTGTCAAGACGAATCTAATGAGCTCAAACTCGATAGGGATGCATCATTTAATTACGGAGTTCCTATGGCCACCTTCCAGCTCCATCATCAGATCGGCTCTATGTCACAATAACATTGCATTGTCATCCGATTTATACATGCATTCTAAATTTCAGCTCAATCGGAAACCGGGAAGTGGATCAAATTTAAGTTGCAAGATTTGATTACAGAACGACAGACAACGGGACAGGTGAAACTAAATAAAAGACTTTTTAGTTTTCACCTGATAAGTTCCTAAGTCTGTTCATCTCATGCAACGTATCACTATTGCAAGGTCGTTTGCCAGTTAATTTCTTACAGTCCAGCTCTTCAATGAGGAGCCCTTCTAATGATTTCACCCTACTTAAGGCCACATATGCTTGACCAGCGGCAAAGACGTCACATTATTTTTCGAGTTATTCTCAGCAAGCCCTTTCATTTGATACCCGTATTGTAGGAACGAATAAAAGAAAATTACCCGCCATTTTTGGTGTTCCACCGTATTGAATTAAGAGTGACGTAACATTATTTTTTTCTAGTTTTCTTGGCAAGCCCTTTTATTTGATACCCATATTGTAGGAGTGCATTAAATTAATTGGTCCGCCATATTGGATACGCCGCCATGTTGGATTTAGAATGACGCCACATTATTTTTCTAGTTATTCTTGGCAAGCCCTTTTATTTGATACCCATATTGTAGGAGTGCATTAAAAATAATTGGTCCGCCACATTGGATACGCCGCCATGTTAGATTTAGAATGACGTCACATTATTTTTCTAGTTATTCTTGGCAAGCCCTTTTATTTGATACCCATATTGTAGGAGTGCATTAAAAATAATTGGTCCACCATATTGGATACGCCGCCATGTTGGATTTAGAATGACGCCACATTATTTTTCTAGTTATTCTTGGCAAGCCCTTTTATTTGATACCCATATTGTAGGAAGCGCATTAAAAATAATTGGTCCGCCACATTGGATACGCCGCCATGTTGGATTTAGAATGACGTCACACAGTTAATCATGCATTGTCATCCGAACTAAACGTGTATACCAAATTTCAGCTCAATCGGAAACCGGGAAGTGGATCAAATTTAAGTGGCAAGATTTGATTACAGAACGACAGACAACGGACCAGGTGAAAGTAAATAAAAGCTTGTAAAATACATGCTGGCGGCGGTCGCCACGCAGCGCATCGAGTAACTGACTCGACAAGAAGGGCAGTGTAGGAGAAGGGGGTGCACCATTATGAATGCGAGCCGAGAAAGCGAGGCGAGGCCAACACTGCTTGGAAAATTCGGGCAGTTTACTAAACGGCTAATCACTCTTCTTCTTCGTCTCAGCGTTAATACCAGTCGCATCCGAAGCTTTTTCAGCCTTGTAGTCTGGGATCCGCTTTACCAGTCTAACTGCTCATTTTGGCTAAACTTCGATATTATTATTAAACTAAACGCTAAACCACTACATATTATAAAACAAAGTCTTTCTCTCTCTACTTTCTCTTTCCCTAATAGTCCTTTTGTATGATTAAATCATTAAAACTCCGCAACGGAGTTTGTTTCGGTTTTTTTTAATAAATAGAGTGATTAAAGAGGAAGGTTTATATGTATAATAACATCCATTAAATTGTGGAGAAATACTATTATTTTTGAGGTATCTAATGTGATGTTTTAAATAATTAAAATTTTTCCGCGTTTTTTTTTTTTTAATAATTATAAACTAGTGCTTGACCGCAATCCCGCTGGATGGTAAGCAGTGATGCAATTGTTAATGGTAAAGCGCGCTAGTTTATTTAGCCTATTCACTAAAAAAACTTTGTGAATAGGAAGGAAGACGGCAGTTGAGCGAGAGAGATTGGAGATTGATCTGGAGATCCTCTATGACCAAACTCCCGACACAACAACATTTTACGACTTATATTGGCTAATTCTCGAAGCGATTTTAACCAATACAGCATTAATCCTTATCCAATTTAATACCCTAAATACATTATTGATTTAATATAGATATTAAAAATTGCGGGGTGTCGCGTTTGCGGCGGTACACGGTGTAACACGGTGTGGCGTTCGCGGCGGTTTTTTATACGAGTACAACGTTCACCGTGTTTCAGAAGTGTATTTAGTATCCGTATTGCACCCGTCCGAAGCCGGGGCGGGTCGCTAGTATGCAATATTTTTGCTCGAGTATGATTATGTGGCTATTAAATAATGTCTTGCGTTTTAAATTCTAGTTCAAAATGAGCTTTAATTACTTATAATATATATTATATTTACCTAAATTGCCCGTTAATGTCCATTAGGGGAAGGTGAGGTATAATGATCCCCTTAAGGGAAAACCTTGGCTAAAGTTGAAGGCAAAATCGCAAAATTTCTATTGTTGGAGGTAGTGAACTTACTTAACTTGGTAACTGCATACTTATTTTTTATTATTTAATTAGTATTTTTTTGTATTAGAGGTTTTTGCCAAAGTAAAGGATACATCAAAAAAATGAAATGAAAAAAAAAATGATCATCAAAATGTTCCCTGGGGTATGGTGTAAAATAATTCCGGGATCATTTTATACCATAAGTTAATATATACCAACAAAATAAAACATCTTTTTATTTTAATCATAATTATGTCTTGTTAATAATAATTTAAGAATGTAAGCAAGTTACACAAAACATTTGCAGTCATCTACTTTCATTAGAGATCTTTTTTGTAATTAAGTATCTAATACTCAATCAACAAAATAAACATTACAACAAACTTTTAAAAGGCTTACACTATCAACAACATACCTAGTCAAGCAATAAGGAAACAAATAAACTCTTATAACCCTAAATAAAATATAAATAAATAGGTAGTGTTCATTTCTATCAATTTTTTTTTTATCAATGTCATAAAGCAATCGAAAAATCAACTCTTCATTATAAATAATTATTTCCTTGCCAAGAAAGAACTTATAAATAGACCTATAGTTTGATTTTTTTTTTTTACATGATGAAATTGATTACTAGAAAGGCAAATATAGCAAATAAAGTCGCCATCATCGTCACTATCTACTCCCACACAAGCTTCATTTCCCCATTTAAGACACATAACGCACCTCATCCACCCTTCGCCTTTATTGTTTTTGGAATAGCTTTCAGTACAGAAGAAGCATTAGGTATCACTCTTCTCTTCTGAAGAATCTGATCTGTTTTGATTTTTTTGCCTTTTCCCTTTTCGCTTCTCTTTCCTTTCCCGGCTCCTTTTTCCTTTTCCACCACCTTTCAATTTATCGGTTTGTTTGTTGGTCACCGTGTTTTTTTTTCTATATCTGTTTTCTTTTGGGCTTCCTCATCAAGCAATTTTTTTTATGGTGTGCTGATCAATACTGATGTCCACTCTTATTCATCTTGCAGTCGCTCTTTTTCCAACTATCTTTGGTGTTGGTCGTACTTCCCTGGGTGTAACAACACCAAAATATGTGGATGGAAGACCAATAGCCAAAGCTGGAGGTAATCTTTCAGAAGATTCATACGCTGAGGTGTATTATTGAATTATCATTTTAACTCTTTACTGAAACAGACCTTGAACTGTCTACTTGCGGTTTTTTGAAGCGACTGCCGTCTGACCTTCACAAAACGAAGACGATATCGAAGCATTGCAGTTAGACCAATTGTTGGACTTTTGAAGGATCCCAACAACCTGTTATGACTGTCATTAGATGTTCGTATAACAATCGGAAAAAGCGGCTTAATTGTGAAGTTGCTGGGAGTCGATGGATTTAATAAGAAAAACTGCTTTAAATATGCATCACTTCTGCTTTTATTTACTCATTTTTAAAACTCAAACTAACACACTATCACAAACATACTGAGTTAAATTTACATAGGTAATCAAATTTATATAATAAGTTTATCAAAATGAAAACATGTATCTACAACAAAAACTCAAACTGAAGTGTGTCATGAAAATTTTCTACAGTCAAAAATAACACAAGCTCTGATTCCAATCTCAAACAATCCCATTTACTTTCATAGATAGCAATTAAACTTACACATAAAATTCCATTCTACAACACTTAACCCACTTTCCGAGGCACGACCAGACCAGTGCAAATACTCAAATTCATACATACTAATATTAGCACTACGCGGGGACCGAACCCGCGCCTCCTTGCGCAGCGGCTGCGTTCGCTACCGCTACGCCACGGAGGCTGTCAAACTTTTATCCCACGCTACGCGTACGTAATATGGAAATAAGCTTAAGTTGGTTCTCTGTTTTTACACTCCTAAGGTTGGTTGGATTATTTAATGTACAACCTCGTCGCTTCTCGGTGGATTAGCCAGAGCAAGCTGTGTGTTTGTGTTGAAAAAACATTACCTTACAACTTACAACAACAGAAACAAAATTTAACACAAGGCAGAATTTCAGAACAATGTCAAAATACGTTTTTGAAATTTAAATCTAATTTAGTCAACGAAATGAAAAATAAAATCAGCTCCAACTTTAATATATGATTTGCAATTCAATATTATTACATAAGCACTGCGTTACTACTTATGTGATAATTTAAGTACTTAATCATTTACTTACGTTAGTTTTATATTTAAAATATACGTATGATACTACAATCATCTATTTTTCTTTCACTTTAATTCCCTGGGTCTACAAATCAATAAATACATTTCCAAATGAATGGCACTTCCTCAATAACTTACGTATATATATAATAAACTTCCTATTCAAAACAAGAATGTTATTTAACACACAAAAATTGCATTTTCAATTCGCAATACACAAATCGATCCAATAAGCAACGTAAATCAAAATCAGTGAAAAGTTGGCGCAACGCCAGCTGTTCATTCTTCTAGATGGATCTACAGGGTAACGTAGCAGACGGTAGGTAAGATAAATATGCAATCATTGGGAATAAATAGCTGTTAGAATTTGTAGTTATTGTGTGCGCTGTTTTTCTGAAAATACGGGCCCATCATTGAACAGATTTTTGCAAAGTGTACAGCAGTTTTGCAATGTGTAACCAAATGTAAGTATTTGGTTACGAATTTGTTAAAAAAATGTAATTATAATTGTACAGAAAATCTTCTTCTTCTTCAGCCTATAGAGGTCGGCGATGACCGGCTTTTGCTGCCCGCATCTATCGGCTTCCCGCGATCTTAACCAGGTCATCGGTCCACCTTGTTGGCGGCCTGCCTGCTCTGCGTCTTCCGTAACGTGGCCGCCATTCTAGAACCTAAATGCCCCATCGGCCCTCAGTTCTACGAGCAATGTGCTACGAAAATGTCTAATTTTAGCGACTGTAAGAGCTATTTCCATTACTTGGGTTCTTCTGCCGATATCCTCATTTCTGATTCGATCTCTCATAGAAACTCAAATCTACTTCATTCTAATTCAAGTAGTATGCTTAACCCCTTACCACTTACCCATCACCCTTATTCAGTCTGAAAGCCATACACATACACAGATACAAGCGCTCTGATTACTTTTTGTTCATAGTTCTTTTTGTTTAAGAATTCTGCCTCGTTACTTCGCGGGTTGCGTGACAGTCCCAACATCATTCTGCACTCGATAGCGGCCCGGGCAGATAGTCCGCTTGTGTGGGCATTAGCGGACCGTACAAGATCGGTTTTAGTTATTAAGTACTAACATAGGTTTTAAGTGAATTTGTTACTAACATGTAGTCTGAATAAATAAATAAAATAATAATAATAATTGCTTTTTAGTCTAAAATGGAGAACTAGACACGCGGTAGCGTGTCGAGCCAAGATCACGGAACAGATGGCGAGCAGCACCGTGAGTAAAATTACACGAACCATTTAGAGAAACTTTTGACCCCCTCATTACTCAAAATATATTCCACATAAAAATGTCAAATTTGGCTCATATATTGAGACTTGCGAGATACATATGTTTTTGTCTTTAAATTTCATAAACATATCTTAAACCTTTATTTAAATATTAACGTCTAAAAATCGTCATATTTATCACTGACTGACCAAAATTCTAACCCAGTTCCAGATGACCTAGAAAGTTTAAATTTGGCATGCAGATAGGTAATTAGGTAATGTGCATGACAGACATGCAGGACCATTTAGTGGACGTATGCGGTTGCACTCTGCACGTTCTGATGCACACTCTGTTGCTGGGTTGGTGGAAATAAGTGAGACTTCGGTGTGTAGACTTACTTGGTTTATATTCTTCAAATTATTAGCGGAGTCACTATTTAACTTATACTACTATTGATTTTAACTATTACTTCTTGACTGTTGATTCTGTAGAGATCTTGTAGGGATCTTGCTGTTGATCTGTGCTGTAGCTATTGACTTCTCGAAGATGAAGATGAATGTGACTCTTCTTACTGTAGCTGTAGACTCCCCAATGGTGAAGATGAATGTGACTCTTCTTACTGTAGCTGTAGACTCCCCAATGGTGAAGATGAATGTGTGATCTTCTTACTGTAGCTGTAGACTCCCCAATGGTGAAGATGAATGTGATTTGATGCTCAAACGTGGGGCCTATTTATACTGTGACAAGGGCGCAAACCGTGGGAAGGGACGAGATCGTCGGGTTTCACCAGCCATTGTCTTACGCACGTTTTTGGGCTGCATCCTAAACCTGAGGGTCTGCACTTTATAACGTCCATTACAAGGGGTCATTTTATTGCGCCTATCCCAAGGAACCAAGGACAAGGGATTTTATGGCGCCCACCTTTTTGGTGTTGTTATGTTCAGCCAAATGTGGGACAACGATTTCTAATTTTATAATTTTATGTCTGCTGCATTTTATGACAAGGGAACACTTTATGACGGTTAACTTTTGTCACTGATATTTTACCGAATGTTCCCAGTCATTCCTATCATAATTGCCGCCTTGCCAGATGTGTACAACCATTCCTATCACAATGAATGATCGTCCATCTTACGCTTTCTAAATTCTTATGCACAAATGTTCTATTCTAAGTAATTACAATAACATCTACTATACTGTATACACTGTTCGTAAGACTATTCCTAATTAGTTCCTATGTACTATTAAAAACTATTCGTCCCGCACATCACTCCCGCCGTGCGACCGCGTCGCAGCTATCTCCGGTGCGGGTTTGTCTTCCGTTTGGAGAGGCAGGACTACTAGCTTCCTCACCGGTCGTCGCAGCACACCTCCCTTAGTTCGGACGTCCACTGTTCGCACGATGTCGTCGGGGCCCGGATACGTCGCTATGACTCTGCCACGCGGCCATATATTGCGCGGCAGGTTGGTGTCGACGACTTGTACAAGGTCGTCGACTTGTATTTTCGGACCTCTTCCATGCGGCTCCCGCCGGTGTTGCAACTCCGGGAGGTACTCCTGGATCCAACGCTTCCAGAAAAGGTCGGCAAGCCTCTGTGCTGCTCGCCAACTGGATCTCGATGCGGCGTCTTTTTCGTCGAATGTGCCCGGTTGAGGCACTCGTCCTGAGCTTCCCAACAAGAAGTGGTTCGGGGTCAGGGCTTCTGGGTCCTCTGCACTGACTGACACATGCGTCAGAGGGCGGCTGTTGATGGTGTATTCCACCTCTGCGAGTAAGGTGGTGAGTACTTCCTCTGTAGGGTGACGCTCGTGTGGCATCGCGGCTAGTGCTGTCTTCACTGAGCAGATTATACGTTCCCAGGCTCCTCCCATGATCGGGGCGCCCGGAGGAATGTAGCGAATTGGAGAATCTTATAGGATCATCTGCTAAACTTAGTCCCTTCTTGTTCGACACGTGGCATATCTTATCTTTCCCGGGCGATTCTGTTACCCGTGTAGAGGTGGCGGTTAGTCTCTTGGGGTTGATGCAAAGGGCGTCCATCTTAACGTATTGCTTCGCTAGGACTTCCTCACTGTCTTCCGCTTTCTCAGCGACATGAGACACAAAGTCGATATTGTGCCTGGAGGTCCGGATCTGTCTGCCGTGTAGTACCCAACCGAGTGACGTGAGAGATGCCACTGGTTGGTACTTATTGCCTCTTCTGACCTCCGATGTCAACAGGAGATGCCAGTTGTCTTGCCCAATCAGCACTTTAGGCTTGGCATTGGTGTACGTGAGGTAGTCGCGGATGTCTGCCATGTGCTTGCATCCCGTTACTATTTCTGTCGGTACCCGCTGAGACGAAACATGCAAGTTCTTCACCGTGCGTGCTTGTACTTGTTCTTCGTACCCGTTGAGCCCTTTCAACTTGATACTAACTCGACGCGAATTTGATTCAGACGCCTTCAGATCGTTGATGGTTTCTATTTTCAGTGGGTCGACGGGGCCTGTTGCTCCGATGCTGTTTGCCACGCTATCGTCAACTAGCGTGACTGTTGACCCGTCGTCCATCAACGCGAAGGTGTCGACTATACCCTTTGGACCCTTTATTTGGATCGGTATTATTTTCAAGAACGACTGTTTCTTACTCTCGGCCCAGGCTGAGTTGATGACTTCTGTAGCTTCCTTCGATGCCTCTTTTTTAGCCTCCTTCTTCTTAGTGTGATGTAACAGCTTATGATGTGAAAAGCTGCAGCTGTTGACACCACACTCACGAGGACGACAACTGTGAGTCTTGTTTCTGTATTGAAGACATCTGAAGCATAGGCGTTTGGACTTAGCTGCGTCCCATCTGCCGTTTTCATCTAACTTCCTGAATTGATTGCAGTCAACCGCTGTGTGACCGGTTTGTTCACAGACCGGACAGTTCGACGTATTCGTCCTTTCTGTTACGTTGTGGACCTTCTGTATTCTCTTCTGTTGAGTGGCTGCTGTTCCTGTATTTAGTTGTTCGGGTACAGCGTACGGTGCGCACAAGTCCGCTTCTCTTTTGAGGAACTTGTCTAGCTTCACTAGGTCAGGATCTTCCCTCGGTTGTACGAACGAGAAATCGTAGTATCTGTAGCGAAGCGTAGGCGTCAGCTTGTCTACGACGGTCTTTGACACTTCTGGGTTGTACAGATAGTGTACACAGCCGAGAGTTTTCAATGTTGCTACAATGTTGGACACTTTTGTTGCAAAGATGCAGATGTCCCGCGGTGATTCGGTGAGGCGTGGCAGGGCACGGAGCGCGTCCATTTCCATCATGGCGATGGATTCCGGTCTTCCGAATCTTGACTCTAAAGCCTTCATTATGTCTGCTGGATCCGTGTTGGTAATCAGCAAAGAGTCCACTGCTTCTTTCGCTTTGCCTTTCAGTGTTCTTCGTAGCCTGTTTGTATTTTCAATCGGCGTGTATATATTTTCTGTTTCGTAGTAAGCGGCGCGGAACGGTAACCACTCTTGATGTGATCCACTAAACAACGGTAGCTCTACGGATCTCGGTCGTTGAGCTGCGTTGACGGCACTTGTGATTGCGTCGGCGAGCGCGGCGAGGTCGGATTGACCTCCCGCCGGTAACTGTAGTACGTTATGTACTTGACGCTTCTGTTCTGTACTGGCTGGGACGCTATTCTCTATGCGCGTGATCACCGGCTCTGCTGTAGGTTGATTCTGTTGTACGGCAACCACGGGCGTTCTGTTCTGTTGGTCCTCTAGCCAGTTGTCTACTCTTCGATCTGTTTCTTCCTTAGAGTAGATGGAGACATCATCTTCTTCATTGTCGGAGTCTTCATGTTCCAAAGTAGCTAAGCGTGCGGCGGCTAGCTCCACTTGCAGTCGCAGTAAGTCTTCCTTTGCCTTCGCCAACTTGTATGCCTTTGATTTACTGTAGGTCGATCCCCCCGCGCCCTTCCTAGCGGGGGTGCGGGGGTCTTGTAGTCCGCTCGGCAGTGGCAAACCATCTGTATTCTTGACCCGCTTTACTGTTGATTTTTCTGTTGCGGGTCGTGTTCCTTTGTTGCTGTGGCACACAGTTGTAGGCGGGTTCATCGTTGTAGCTGTTGACTGTGTCACGGAGAGAGTAGTAGCAGCGGCGGCGACAACAGTGGGGGGCGACACAGCGGGCGGGGCGGCGGCGGCGGCGGGCATTGATACGGCGGAGATCCCTGTGGCTGTCGAGGTACCAGTATATTCCGTGGTACCCGTTTCTGTTGTCTCCCTCGTGGTCGCTGTCCCTGTGGTAGCCGTCCCGGTAGTAACTGTTCCGGTTTCTGTGTACGTTCCCGTTGTTGATTTGCTAGCAGCTTTTCCCTCTGATCGTGTGACCGGCATATTGTTTATCGATAGCCGTCAGTCTACGACGCGAACTTATCTTGTGGCGAGAACTTGAGAGTCTTCACGTTTCTTCTAGCTGGATGCGTTCTTCACTTATTTCCCACTTATCCGGATATCGAAGCACCATTAAATATGTGCGTGTATCCGGATACGTTCTTCACTTAATTTCCACTAATTCGGCTATCGAAGGACCAAATTATGCGTGTATCCGGATGCGTTCTTCACTTATTTTCCACTTATCCGGCTATCGAAGGACCAAATTCTGCGTGTATCCGGATGCGTTCTTCACTTATTTTCCACTTATCCGGCTATCGAAGGACCAAATTATGCTCTTCACTTATTTTCCACTAATCCGGCTATCGAAGGACCAAATTGTGCACGCCACTTATCCGGCTCGAAGGACCAAATTGTGCATGACAGACATGCAGGACCATTTAGTGGACGTATGCGGTTGCACTCTGCACGTTCTGATGCACACTCTGTTGCTGGGTTGGTGGAAATAAGTGAGACTTCGGTGTGTAGACTTACTTGGTTTATATTCTTCAAATTATTAGCGGAGTCACTATTTAACTTATACTACTATTGATTTTAACTATTACTTCTTGACTGTTGATTCTGTAGAGATCTTGAAGGGATCTTGCTGTTGATCTGTGCTGTAGCTATTGACTTCTCGAAGATGAAGATGAATGTGACTCTTCTTACTGTAGCTGTAGACTCCCCAATGGTGAAGATGAATGTGACTCTTCTTACTGTAGCTGTAGACTCCCCAATGGTGAAGATGAATGTGATTTGATGCTCAAACGTGGGGCCTATTTATACTGTGACAAGGGCGCAAACCGTGGGAAGGGACGAGATCGTCGGGTTTCACCAGCCATTGTCTTACGCACGTTTTTGGGCTGCATCCTAAACCTGAGGGTCTGCACTTTATAACGTCCATTACAAGGGGTCATTTTATTGCGCCTATCCCAAGGAACCAAGGACAAGGGATTTTATGGCGCCCACCTTTTTGGTGTTGTTATGTTCAGCCAAATGTGGGACAACGATTTCTAATTTTATAATTTTATGTCTGCTGCATTTTATGACAAGGGAACACTTTATGACGGTTAACTTTTGTCACTGATATTTTACCGAATGTTCCCAGTCATTCCTATCATAATTGCCGCCTTGCCAGATGTGTACAACCATTCCTATCACAATGAATGATCGTCCATCTTACGCTTTCTAAATTCTTATGCACAAATGTTCTATTCTAAGTAATTACAATAACATCTACTATACTGTATACACTGTTCGTAAGACTATTCCTAATTAGTTCCTATGTACTATTAAAAACTATTCGTCCCGCACAGGTAAATACAGAGGAATAAATCAGAAACAGGTATTTTTTTATTATTTTATTATAATTTTTCACTTAATTGATTCTATTATGTTTAGCACTATAGAACACTATTTCTGGCGTCGTGACTACCACTCTAGGGACTTACAGCATTCCCATCTGATGTTGTGGGTAAAAAATGCACCAATACTGCAAGTTTCGACTGTTGAGGAGGTGGCAGAGTTTATTAATAAATACGTTACATGTTCTGTCCCAGATAAAAAAGTATCCCCAGCATTACAATATGATCGTGCTATCAATTATCAGAACTTAATTTTGTCGTATCTTTATGTATTTTTTTGTGTGCTCATTTCTTTTCTAGTTGAAGACAAAACCTTAAGCATATATAATAATATTGAACTTGGCTCTCATTTCACATTTATGTTTTTGATGAGATTTTACATTACATTACACAATCCATTACATTATTTAATATTTTTTTTAAAATACAGAATTACTATTTAACGTCAATATTTCAGCCGCTAAAGGCATGGAAATTGCGTAGCGGTCCTACAAAAAGCTACGACGCTACTAACACAAGCTACGACGAGCTACAAAGTGCTACGTTGACGTCGCGGTAAATTATTTGCTTACTTTTCCCCTCAACTGATTTTGTACCTTCCACTTTTCAAAGCATATTTGACGGCTTGCCTCGTCTTTTTGGAACGAAAATCTTTAACGAGGCTTGCGTTAGAAGTAAACTGGTTGACTTCTACTTGGTAGGTTTTAAATTAATCATCGTAGTCTTTATACAAAACTTGTCTGGAAGAAATAGCTACCCATAGTTCCTTTTGAAATGGAACGAAGTTCCTTATTGCAAGTTATTTTATTATAGTGTTTTCGTGGGTGCTAAAGACAAATGAAAATTCAAGCGCGGCTGCGAATAAAATAATATTTATTTTCATCATGGGTGTAATTTTTGTGGTTTTTCAGGACGTTAAAGAGGATAGCACCATTAAAATGAAATATCGAGATTGCTGTGCGTCAAAAGAGCTTGTGTCATATAATTTTTGTGCCATTCAAATGGATAATTCAGTAAATAAAACTAAATATGGACGATGATAGTGATCTATTGATAGCAGCTTGTAGCTCCAAAGTGAACGAATCTGTTGGATAAGTCCTAGTTTATTGAGTCGTAAATATTACAGTAACAGTGAAAGATTAAGGGATTTGAAAGCAGACGATTTGATTGTAAATAATCCCTTACATTTTAGAACATTTGTGAAATTAACCTGCACCGATTTTAACATTATACAGATTAAATTTAATAAACTAATTTAATAAAGATTGACTAACTTAAGAGTTTTTTCATCGTCTCACTCTATGTCGCAAAAACAAAAATACTAGCACGTCAGTACAGCTTCCTAAAAACACAGGCCGCCGACACAACCCGGCTTTATTGTGTCGGCCGCCTGTACCGGCGGGTCGTCGGCGTTGGTATGTAGTGCGCTTTATAGTTCTTTATTTGTCCTTACAATGTCAAGCTTGTGCAGGTTTCACATATAATTATTCGTTTTTTTTAACTACGAGAAGGGCTGGTGTTTAGATTAGTCGTAAAAATGCCTGTCTGGCCACGAAAAAATACAGACCTACATAAAAAAAAAAACTATCAATCGATGCAATCACTGGTAAGGCGCGCTAGTTTAGGTATTGTTTGCTAGTATTGGTCATCATCATCTCAGCGTTAATCCCAGTCGCATCCGTAGCTTTTCAGATTTGGAGTCTGGGGTCCGCTTTACCAGTCTAACTGCTGATTTTGTCTAAACTTCGATATTTTCCGTGAAGCGACTGCCGTCTGACCTCCACAATCCGAAGGCGATATCTAAGCATAGCAGTTAGAGCAATTGTTAAATTTTTGAGGGCTCCAACAACCCGTAACGACTGCCACTAGATGTTCGTATGGCCACCGGGACCAACGGCTTAACGTGCTTTCCGAGGCACGACCAGACCAGTGCAAATATTGCCATAACATCGGCTGCCGGCAGAAGTTACCACCCACCAGACAAGGCCTTGCCGCCAAGCGATTCGTCGTGTTCCGGCATGATGTCTGGTAAAGCCGTACTGAGGACGGGTCTGAGCAGTTGTGTTGCGATATGTGCCGGGTACGATGCGCCAAATATTGTTGTATCGGGAGTTTGGTCATGGAGAGTCTCCAGATCAATCTTCCTCTGGCGCAGCATCGTTGGTCGTGTTGGTCTTGGGTTTAACATTGCATCACCTCAGTCATCCTTCCTATTCCTAAGATTCTTAAGTAATGTAGAAGTAATGCTTTTAACACTGTTGATTTTGATGTTCTGCTTGGCATACTTTGTTCTCTTAACATATCTCCATCGGTAATTGACTGGTTTCGTAGTTACCTGTTTGGTCGGGAGACCTTGTCTTCCTGGAGTAATACGTCTGCGGGTGTACCGCAGAGTGGCGTGCTTTCCCCTTTACTTTTCGCAGTTTTTATTAACTCTATCTCTGACGAACTAATTTCTTCCTACCATCTTTATGCAGATGATTTACAAATTTACTCACGAGTGCCTCTTGGAAATCTATCTGAGGCCATATTAGCGATCAATCGTGATCTGACCCGCATATGTGACTGGAGCAAAAGATATGGCCTTTTGGTCAACCCCATAAAGACGCAGGTTATAGTCGTGGGCAGTTCTAGGACGGTCTCTAGAATCGATTGGACGACCCTACCTCAAGTTTCTTTTGAAAACTCAGTGGTTCCCATTAGTGACAAAGTTAAAAACTTGGGAATATATATTGACAAAAATTTCTCTTGGACTTTCCAGCTGCAGGAAGTTAGTCGCAAGCTATTTGAAACCGCAGCGTGACTGAGGAGATTACGCAATTTCCTACCAACTACCACCAAAATTGCACTTGCACAATCACTTCTTCTACCCATCCTTGACTATGCTGATGTCAGCTATCTTGATCTTACCCAAGACCAACTAGATAAGCTTGAGCGACTTCAAAATGTTTGTATACGGTTCATATTCGGCCTGCGCAAATATGACCATGTATCCGAATTTCGTGTGAAGCTCAAGTGGTTACCAATTCGCCTTCGTCGGAATGCTCATATTCTTTCCCTTCTATATAATGTGCTTTTTTCTCCTTTCACCCCTGTTTATCTCAAGAATCGCTTTCAATTTCTGTGCAACTCACATACTAAATCGTTAAGGTCATCAGATAACCTGAAGCTCAAAATGCCTATGCATTCCACAACGTTCCTTGATAAATCTTTCACTGTTCAGGCCCCTCATTTGTGGAATGCATTGCCAATTGAAATTAAACGCGCACAATCGTTACAGCAATTCAAGAGACTGGTGAGGGAACACTACTTGTCGTTATAATCTTGTTAAATAAACACTTTATGGCTATTTATACTATTAAAGTATCTATGTATTTATGTATGTATTTGTGTATCTAATTTAGTAAATTGTAACAATGATATTTGCACCAATGACAGTTCCATTTGTGGTTCAGGAGAATCTGTCCATTCTTTGGTTGCCTGGAAGAAATCGCATTAGCGATAAGGCCGCCCATTGTATGTTTTATGTTCCATGTATTTTGTTCGATGTTTTATTGGTGTACAATAAAGAATAAATAAATAAATAAACTAGTGCGCTTTACCATCAACTATTCCAGTACTGCTTAGCATCAGGCGGGATTGCAGTCAAGCACTAGTTTATAATTATTGAAAAAAAAAAAAATTCATGCATACAAATATTTGCACTGTGCGGGGATCGAACCCACAGCTCCTTGCGCAATGGCCGCGTTCGCTACCGCTACGACATGGAGGCTGTCGATGTCTTTTTTTTTTAAATAAAGTTTATTAAGAGCTCTACTCTAGCCTTGAAGACACTTAAATTGTAGTCAGACGGAAACACCGCCGCAGGCAAATACGATGTACGTGTTATAAAAGACGAGGCGAAACGTTTCGTCCGGATCGTAGCGGTTTCAACAACGGGTTGGATACTCGCCGTACGTCCACCGATGATGGTAGAATTATGTAAATATGCTGTCGTTTCTGCAGAGTGCCTACTTTTTTGAGTAAATACTTATTTACTCAAAAAAGTAGGCACTCTGCCAATCTGTAATAATTTCAACTTTTGTCATACGAGAGTGCATCAATACCTGCGGTGCGTTACTGTAACCATAACACCGTGAAAACTTAGGGGCAGAATCGAACAGCTGGTCACACTGGGGTGAATTCCCTCACGAGATGCAGTTCAAAACTATGCACTTCGATTATTTTTATGATCGACGAGTCATGCGATTAATCGCGCAATATTTGTACATCTCAATTAAAGTAAATGGGCACAAACTGAGTGAATTTCGTCTAGCATCCCGCTAGGGATTCATTTAAGCCTGGCCAGAATTAAACAAACGAAATGTTTAGTAAGTACAATGCTTTGATAGCTATTGCTAGAAAAGTTTGTGATTCCGAAAATCAAATATCATACATCTTTTCACAAATCGGTATTCTTTTCAAACTTCCAAATAGTCTCCGAAGGACGAAAAGGTAAACTCAATTCAATCACACGATATCATAAACTGAATAGTATAATTGACATTAAGGTCGTTGACACCTAAGGTTGCTTCTACCAGCTATCGATTACTGCTCCAGCTCTAAATAAAGGTCGTTCAAACAAACTTAATAAAATTACATACAATTTATTCTACATAGAGACACGTTTTACTGAGAAACATTCGACTAATTAAGTTCCACAATAATGATTTCAACGTGTCTCAAGTGCACAAAGTTAGCAAGTCTTCATTTGGTACGTGATACTTATTGGATTAAATACGATGCCGCAAAATTTCAATCTAATATCTACTTTAACTTTAGGAAAGTAAGGAGGAAAATAAAATTACACTTTAGTATCTAAATTAATTTTGTTCAATGATACGTAAGAACACCTAGAATTATATTAAACTTAATATTATATTGTATTTATATTATGATCTAAATATTTGAAATGAAACCCAGTTCTATAAGGAATTTAGATTAAATTTGGTTTGTATTCAGGAATTAAAATATTCCGGACAAATCCAAGTAGTAGCTACAAAAATGACACTAGATATTAATATATTAAAAGAAGAGAAGCTAATTTTGTGGAAAGAATAACATCCACCACCTCCCGACTTCCTTAAACACCAGTAATATTTGCCTTCGTGAACGTCCGTCCGTATCCGTGAACGTGAACAGCAGTGACATTAATGTGGTAATCTCTCAAGTAGATAACTTGAGAGGTTACAATTTTGATATTCTCTCGTATTCAAGTAGGCTGATGCGGGCATAATTTGTCGAAGTAAGGAATTAAGGACCAATCTAGTGCGAGTGCGGTGCTTTTGACCACACCATGCTGCGCTTGCTGGAGTATCCTGAGTGCTCGTTCACCTGCACTTCACTTTACCTAAATAATGCCACTAATGACGCAATCAACATAGCAACCCACTGAGCACAGAATATATACCGTGGTTAGTCGTCTTACTTCATCTATCAAATGACTATAATACTGAACGCATGACGTAATTTGAAACACTCTATATGCAAGCGCGGTCCGAAGTCTTACATTGCAAGGGCACGGAAAAGAGCGGCAACATATTTACCAGAGTTCATTCACTGTAGCTGAAAAATTAATAAAGTTTATTTTAATTTTTCCAAAATCATTTATTTTTTATATTATTTTTTTTTTTATTTTAGTAATCATTATCACACAATACGAGGTGTGTTCAAAAAGTACCCGGAATTTTTAATTTCGCGGGTCTGGAGAGTCCGATAGTCAAAACATTTTTTTATTGTGTTGGTATACATGCCCCTAAAGTATACATTTACAGCTATATTCACTGTTTACTTTGTCTATGATAGTCGCTAAGGTTCGACGTGTTTTTATGAGCTCGGCGATTTTTACTTGAACTGCTGAATTTTGACCATAAACCAAACGCATGAACATCGCTCAGGAGCTGTTAAATGATTTCAACGACGATACAAGTTTGCTTGAAAGGGTCGTAACTGGTAATGAAACATGGGTGTACGATTATGATGTAAAAACCAAAACACAATCGTCCACCTGGAAGCATTCAACGTCACCAGCGAAAAAGTATACCTACATTATTAATTCGATATCCCTTGCTAAGACTTTTCAGACCACCGGGTTTCTATCTACCAGTAACAACTGTTATAGTTCTAAGAATGACAGCCAGGATCAACTGCATAACGTGGTTTTCGAGGCACGGATAGGATGGTGTCAGCCATCCATGAACCAACCGCGACAAGCATTGGTTAACCTGATCGTTCGAACCGTGGAGCTTTTTCTTGCTCATTCACAAGCCCCATTTTTATAATATTATCAGATATAGGTGAAAATTAACTGACAGCCTCCGTGGCGTAGCGGTAGCGAACGCGGCCGCTGCACAAGGAGGCGCGGGTTTGATCCCAGCGCAGTGCAAATGTTTGTATGCATGAATATGAATATTTGCAGTGGTCAGATCGTAACTCGGATAGCACGTAAGCCGTTGGTCCCGGGTGTCATACGAACATCTAACGGCGGTCGTTACGGGTTGCTGGAGCCCTCAAAAATCCCACAATTGATCTAACTGCAATGCTTCGATTTCGCCTTCGGGTTGTGGAAGTCAGACCGCAGTCGCTTCACGGAAAATATCGAAGTTTAGCCAAAATCAGCAGTTAGACTGATAAAGCGGACCCCAGACTTCAAAGCTGAAAAAGCTTCGGATGCGACTGGGATTAACGCTAAAATGAGAGGGACATAAAAGAAATTTAACTATATAGCAAAGAGCAGCTACATTCTGCATCATAACTCATATTTGTTCAACAAGACACTTGAGGTTAATTAGAGGGCTGTCTCCAGCGACCGCTATTCGATACAATTCAATAAACTTTGTTTTATCAAACAGAGCAACAAAGTGGCCAATGAACAAAGTGTTTTGTAAAAAACTTCGAGTTATTTGTAAGATAAAAGTACCTCTACCTACTACTTCAAACATTGGCTCAAATGAGATTGAAATAATATCTTTTATACTACATCTATTATATCAGTTGGGCTTTAAAAGTAATTCTAAAACTAGTACTTATACAAAAGAAAAATAATAAAAATAAAAATCGGTGGTGTAGCGGTCGATACCCGAGTGTACAGAAACCCAAATGTTAGTGGTAACACTTTGACCTTGAACAGTCCTGGTGTAATACGGAATTCAATAAAATAAGGGGCCAACTTATACTGGTTCCATTACTAAGCTTTTCCGCAATAATCGTACACATACATACTCGCACATAATAGAAAAGTCAGTTATTTTTTTATAAATAAATAATCTCTTTATTTTTGTCACCATCTTTGCAATCTCAATATTTCATTTTAATGGCGCTATTCTCTTCAGCGTCCTGGGAAACCACGAAAATGACACCCATGGTGAAAAATGCATTATAATATTCGCAGCCGCCATCTTAAATTATCATTTGCCTTTAGCACCCACGAAAATAATGTAAATGACAACCATAATAAAATAACTTGCAATAAGGAATTTCGTTCCAATTCAAAAGAGGGGGAGGATATTTCTTCCAAACAAGTTTTGTATAAAGACTACGATGATTAATTTAAAACCTACCAAGTAGAAGTCAACCAGTTTACTTCTAAAAGAATTTCTTCCAAAAAGTCGAGGCAAGCTGTCAAATATGCTTTGAAAAGTGAAGGCACAAAATCAGTTGAGGGGGAAAGTAAACAAATAATTAATTTGCCGCGACGCTAGCGTAGCACTACGTAGCTCGTCGTAGCTTGTCTTAGTAGCGCCGTAGCCTTTTGTAGGACCGCTACGCAATTTCCATGCCTTTACCGACTTCATTATACAACAATATTTAAAGGAAACTCTCGCTAAAATACTGACGGTGAAAGAAATAGTTTGCTTTAAAGTAGCACTTTTTGATTTTAGTTTTTATGGTTCAAAATGTAAAATAATTTAAGTTGGAAGGCGGGGTGAAAACAATGCTTACTTTAAGACTAGTAATATTTAGTTTAAACAAATTCTTCATTATCAACTTCGGCTTTAAGTTGCAACAACTGTGATGTGATTTTGACGGGACCGTTTATCTACGCGGAAACTGTGTTAAATCAATTACACGTCATTTATGTTTAAATAGTGTAATTAAAAATGTATTGTTATAAAAAGTGGTGATGACAATACGACAATAAATTAAATATCGTGTACCTCAACACATTCTCAGCCTACCCATAAAAAATCATATATATATATATCTATTAGTTTAGTCTCAGGAACTTATTTTTCACATTTTCTACATGATGTACATGTTGATAAGGAAGCGCTTACAGGTTGATGACCGCCGCATCCTGCGGTACCAAACGTTAATAATAATGGCGCGAAAAAAAGCAGGTCGATACAGGATCGCGTTGCCGCCGATCGGAGGTCAGTGAACCAATATTTTTTAAAGGGTGTTCTATTCCGTTTGCAATTTTATGCGATTTAGTTTGTTTGAAATATTCATTTTTTATGTTATATGCTAGGTTTTTTTCTGTGGTTAAAGATTATTCCTATGAATCAGCATTGTTCATGTTTTCATTTATTGTCGTATTGTCAGCACCACTCTGTATATCATTTTAACCCTAAACAGATGAGTAAAATAATGCTGTATTGTACAGTAAAGTTATCACAAAGAATGGCAACAAGAAAGTCATTTATTCAGAAAGTCAGTTATTTACCCACCGATCACAAGATGGTATCAACAAAATAGCTAATTAATATTAACGTTTGGAGCTACACACAGAACTTGTACCGTCATTATGAACCAGCTTTATCACTTCATTAATAATTTTATCATCTTTTCCCCAACTACGTGTTACTAAAGTGATGCGATTGTGTAACCATGGCAACGAGAAAACTTTGACGAAGTGAGTTTGGAGTGAGTATACCAACCAATGCTAGAATTTGATTCTATCGATAGTTATATTAGTTATACGTATACTATGCTCTGCTCTTATTAGTCGCAGCGTGATATTATATAACCTAAAGCAAATACAAAAAGAATTTTACAAATCGGACCAGTATTTCCTGAGATTACCTACATTATTTCTTTATCCTTCCCTTTAGAATTCCATCCAAAGGTTGTCTGTAAAAGATCGCTCCTAGCGATAAGACGGCCCATTGTGTCACCCTTTGTAAAATATTTTTATTTATGTTCTGTAATCTATATGGTGTACATAATAAAGAGTATTCTATTCTATTCTAGGATCACTGATCACTTTTACACGTCATGTTTTATTTTTAACTAGATGAGCTGATGAATATCACTCGGTGGTAGGCCATAACATCGGCCGCCGGCAGAAGTTACCACCCACCAGGCAAAGCCTTGCCGCCAAGCGATTTGTCGTGTTCCGGCATGATGTCTGGTGAAGCCGTTCGGAGGACGGGTCTGAGCAGTTGTGTTGCGATGTGTGCCGGGTACGATGCTCCTAATGTTGTTGTGTTAGGAGTTTGGTCGTGGAGGGTCTTCAGATCAATCTCCCTTTGGCGCAGCATCGTTGGTCGTGTTGTTGGGTTTAACATTGCATCACCTCGCTCAACTGCCGTCTTCCTTCCTATTCGCTCAGTTTTTCTGAGTGAATAGGCTCTTAATAAACTAGCGCGCTTTACCATCAACGATCGCATCGCTGCTTACCATCAGGCGGGAATGCGGTCAAGTGCTAGTTTATAACTATTAAAAAAAAAAAGCCGGCATTTCCTAACTGACTACCTTTGAGAAGAAATAGCCGAAACAAACTCAGGGATCATCGTCTTTTTTCAAGTCCAGACATTAAAAATGAAAATGTTTACAATAATTGACGTTATAATTAAGCATATTGCTTAGTAACAATGCTTAGCAGAGCGAGCAGCTCAGTCCCAAGCTTTTTTGTCTTCTAAATAATCTGTGATTTTATAATACCCTTTTTTGCAAAGTTTGACCTTTATATAGTTTTTAAATCGTTTAATGGGTAAGTTTCGAATGTCCATGGGATGGTCCATTGACCCATGAACGAGTTGCCTACTCTAAAATTGTATCTGTTCCTGGTATTTATATAATTTCATTTATATAATTTCATAATTTTCAAATATATATTTTGAAGCTACAGTCAGAATGTTCACCTCTTTGAATTTCTCTCTAAGAGGATCTCTAGGACCAAGGTTGTAAATGGCTCGAACAGCCCTTTTCTGTAAAACAAAGATGATATTGATGTCCGCACTAGTTCCCCAGAGATGAATCCCATAAGTCATAAGACTGGAAATAACTAAAATAAACATTTCTTTCTGTATCCACATCAGTTATCTGTCTAATTTTCTTAACAGCAAAGGCGGCAGAACTGAGTCTACCCGACAGCTTCTCAATGTGAGGACCCCGTTGTAACTTGGCGTCAATAGTTAATCCAAGAAAAACTGTCGAATCAACAGGGATCAACTCTACTCTATTCAGTTGAACATTGTTACTTAGCTGCCTGACATTTGGCGTAGAAAATTTAATGACTTTAGTTTTGTTTTCATTTAAAAGAAGGTTGTTTACATTAAACCAATGGACAACTTTAGAAAGTGCATTGTTAACTTCGTCAAAATTGGCTAGCTGACGCTTGACTTTAAAAATAAGAGAAGTGTCATCCGCGAACAATACTATGTTGTGATTATCCCTCACGTGATGAGGTAGTCATTAAAAATTTATATAATTTATATGTTAGTATAGATAGTCATGATTTAACATATCTACACACACTGTGAAGACACTCACTCCTGTAACACAGGTACCACCTAGCATGGGAGTCAGGGCTTCAAATTAAGTGTAACTCCTTTTTATGTCAATAGAACTTTATTATTATTACACACACACATTTTTATTTGTTTCTGATTAAGTTTTTTATCATTTGTATTACTATTATTATCTAACTATATCAGTTTTATTATTGCGTTTGAAAACTCTGTAACTATAACATATCTGTGTTTATGTAATTCTAGCGTATACCACTCGTGGGTTACAGCTGAAAATCAGCGTCAGATGGCACATCTTGTTTGCCAATGTTGTCATCTGACATTATGCTAGCCTGAGGCCCTTTTGGCATTATAACCTAAGTTTTAAGTATATGTATTTTTATAGTTTTAGGTGCATTTCTTTGCTGTCATCATCATAATCAACCTTTTTATCATCCCACTGCTAGGCACAGGTCTTCTCTCATACATAGAAGGATTGAGCGTAATCACCACGCTTGCTCAATGTGGGTTGGAGATTTCAGACTTTAAGTCCAGGTTTCCTCAAGATGTTTTCTTACACCTTATAATCAGTCATTGATGTCCAAGATAAATTTAATCTTTCTTAGTCACTTTTTTGCTGTAATATTAATAAACGCATTTTTCTTTCTTTATTTCTTTCTAGTTCACTCTAAGCTCACTTCACAGACACTTCACGGTAAGCTTTTTACAGAATCGATCGGTCAAGGTCGGCGCCATCTTCCATTCTCCCCTGTCATGATTATTAAACTTACCTATACACATAATATGATGCGCCACGCGGTTTCACCCGTCTAACTTTCAATCCCGTAGGAATATCGGGATAAAGAGTATGCTAGGTATGTGTTATACCTGATTATAAATCATCTGTGTGCCAAATTAAAATCTGTTTAGTAGTTTTGCACGAATAAACACACTCACTTTCATATTTACAATATTAGTAATGATTGACTGAAAAATGAACACTCCACGTCATCACTCCAAAGATGAGAAGTTTACCCTAAATAAACGCACGTTTAGCAAGTTAATTCTGAGGTTGACTTAATTATGTTGCTCCTCGAGTCAAAGGTTGTATGATCTTCGTTTGCATACATTTACATTTTTCCGTGTGGCACTAGATACATCTCTGTTAATAGGACGTATTTTCTTAATAAAACAGAGGGTTTAAATGTTTACTAAAGTAATATAATACGAAATTTTTGTACTACCTCATTCAAGCCTGGCAGATTAGTTTCCTTTTTCGAGAGGCTCACAAAAGTAGTTGTAAAAATAAAAAAGAAATAAAACAAGAAACATTTCTTTATAAAATATTAGTTTCGCGTTTCGTTTTATTATTAATCCAAGTTAATAATGATACAAAAGGCCAAATTAATATAAAATTACTAAAATAAAAACTTATTATCTCATTATAACATTTACACCAAATATTAATTTCAAATTTAACTAAAACTTTAATTACGAGACCGCTGCTAATAACCCTTTCGTATATTTTCACAGAATTTTCAAACCGGCAATTCAATTTAGGTAATTGCTGAAGTTTTAACAAAAGGCGATCCACAAACAGCTGGGCTAACTAAGCCTGCAATAATATCTGTATTTACTATTAATCCTAAAAGTATCCCCGGACAGAGACAAGGTTTTATTGGTAAATGTTTTCGTTTCACTCCATTAACGTCCACAGGTTCTAACGTTAATGTACCTACACTTCATCATTATCAACATTTTTATCGTCCCACTGCTGGACACAGGTCTTCTCTCATACAGAGAAGGATTGAGCGTAATCACCACGCTTGCTCAATGCGGGTGGGCGATTTCAGACTGAAAGTCCAGGTTTCCTCAAGATGTTTTGTTTAAATAAATTTGAATTTGAATTTGAATGTTTTCGTTCACCTTCAGTCATTGATGGCCAAGATATGTTTAGAAAGTACATAAAACTTTACAAAAGTTATATCGGTATTTGCCTGACCTGGAATCGAACGCGCGCACTCATACTTGAGAGGCTGGTGTTATAACCACTAGGCCACCACGATCGTACCTACACTTATTTGCATTCATTCCTACAGGTCAGAATAAGTCAGAATCAGGTCAGAATAATCCTATTAGTAATGTAATATTACTAATAGGCTCTGTTCTAATTATCTTCCACTACACCAGGACGAAATTGAGTCGTGGTGGCCTAGTTGTTAAAACACCAGCCTCTGAAGTATGAGTGTGGGGTTCGATTCCAGGTCAGGCAAGTACCAATGTAACTTTTCTAAGTTATATGTACTTTCTAAGTATATCTTGGACACCAATAACTGTTTCCAAGGTGAAAGAAAATATCTTGAGGACACCTGGACTTTAAGTCTGAAATCGCCAACCCGCATTGAGCAAGCGAGGTGATTAAACTCAATCCTTCTCTGTATGAAAGGAGACCAGTGCCCAGCAGTGGGACAAAAAAGATGATGACAAAAGGACTCATCCACGATCAGCTCCCACACTAAGCCCTCAACTTTAACGCTGAGTTTCGGCGACTTAGTGACATCTCAGCGTTGGTACCTGTACCCAGGTACCAATGCTGGTAACACGTAAGGTCATACTTTTTCCTTCTAAACACAATACTCTTTAACAAAATATAACTTAAGTGGGTGATAGACGTGCGAGTAAGTACGCGGACTTGTGCCTCGACGACCTTTTTCGCTTGTGTATCGCCTTAAAAACGCGTACTTTAAAATTGTCGCGCAAGTGCGCCGCGATCCAACCTTTTTGAAATCTTACTCGTAGCTCGTCCCGGCTCGTACGTGTGACACCTCTGCTAGCCGGGAGCCGCCAAAGTTCGCAAAAGTTCTTCATACAGCGGTTCGGGCACTCTGAAATAATTATGGAAATCTTCCTTCTCTTCGCGTAACTCTCTTACTAAATTCACATGCGATAAACGCTCTCTTTTCGTAATCCAGTGATATGAAAACAACTAAAAAAAGACGAACTGGATAAGTGTGGGTCTTTACTCACACATGTCGACACGTCGACGCGTCGATATGGTCTTTTTTATTAGTTTTTAAAATGTAGTATGATATAATTGCCAAATAACACAAAGCTTCTTCTCTCGACGACATCGCGATATAGTATGAGCAAGCTTCACGTGTGTCACCGACATCGAGTCGAGTAAATTCCTGATCTTTATCGCGTACTTTAAGTTCGTACGTCTATCACCCACTTTACGATTTCATCGCATGAACAATATTTATTATACCTATTATGACAGTTTTTAATAACGCTGTTTATCACGTCACCATGGCAATCTTTCTTTGCAAATTATTGATGACTGCCGTTATTTTTTGGTTGACTAGACTTTCATACCTCTCCAAAATTATGCTATGTTTTGGAGTAAAACGGCTAGGACATAGCCTGTTTTGTTTACAAAAAATATTGTTGAAAAAGTTAAAAAAAAAGAAATTGCCTAGGCAAAACAAAGTTTTTTTTTAACCGAATTAAAAAAAAAGGAGGTTATCAATTCGACCCGTACGTATGTAATATTTCCAGATTTGCCCAGTTTTCGTATATATTAGTCTACGAGCTAGTTGAGTATAAGCTCGAGGTTTCTGTTGTTGAGCTCGCCACCGACTTCTAGAGCCATGACAAAAGTCAAATTATTCTTTCTTTTAGGTGTTTTGTTGAAGTCGGTTTCTATTTTTTGTAATGAAATGAAATGAAATGAAATCGTTTATTAAGCAAGTAGGATCACCAATCACTTTTACACGTCATATGTTCCTTTTTCTTTTTTTTTTTTTAAACTAGATGAAGCCGGCATTTCCTAACTGACTACCTCTGAGAAGAAATAGCCGAAACAAACTCAGGGATCATCGTCTTTTTTCAAGTCCAGACATTAAAAATGAAAATGTTTACAATAATTTACGTTATAATTACGCATATTGCTTAATAACAATGCTTAACAGAGCGAGCAGCTCAGTCCCAAGCCTCTCTATCCTCTAAATAATCTGAGATTTTATAATACCCCTTTTTGCAAAATTTGGCCTTTATATAGGTTTTATATCGTTTAATGGGTAAGTTTCTAATGTCCATGGGAAGCTTGTTGTAAAAGTGTATACATTGACCCATGAACGAGTTGCCTACTCTGTGGAGACGAGTGTGATGTACAGCAAGATTGTGTTTGTTCCTGGTATTTATATTATGAATATCGCTTATTTTCTTAAAATTAGATACATTTTTATGTACATACATAAGATTTTCAAATATATATTGCGAAGCTACAGTCAGAATGTTCACCTCTCTGAATTTTTCTCTTGTAAATAGTTTGTTTCTCTGTCATGTACAGAACACTTTCAAGCGGCTTGAGAGACGGTGGTTTTAGATGAACGAAGCCGCCGCAAAATTATTTGTTGCAACTGTTACAAAACTATAAAATTCTTTATACATAATTTCCAAACCTTTTGTTACAAGTCCGCAGTGTTATTTTTATTCTTTTTGAATTATTTATTTAGGATCAAAAATCTAAATTATACTTGATATAGCATATTAGCAGCGTTCTTTTATTTCCGTGCTACATGCTACAAAATGGCGACCGAACCTGATTTTTATAGTCGACGACATCACACCAAACTGTTGGCGAAGCTATTCTTTGATATTTTATTCTGCCATTTTTTCTTCCTCGTTATACGGCAAGGTGAACAAAGATCCGCGATTAAATATGTTGATAGGAAAATAATATTGCGCTATATTCGCCAAAAATGTAAAAAAAAATTGAACAATAGATATAAAATTAATGGAAAAATAACTTTAATTCCTACACAATAAAGTTTGGTTTATGCTACAACTAAATAGTGACAGTCATAGGCTCCATGTGGTACCGGGCTTAGAATAGTACCAATCCATATCCTCCCGTGGATGTCTTAAGAGGTGACTAAGGGAACTGTCACCAGGGAAGCGGGCAACAGCGCTTCTCCTGTGGAATATCAAACTACTGCGATCCCCAACCCGCCTGCCAAGCGTGGTGATTATGGCAATGCCCCCCCAATGGAATAGAAATCCTTGGAGGAGGCCTCTATAGGCTGAAGAAGAAACAGTCACAGGTGTAGGCGTAGGAACTGAACATAGGCTTCACCCAAGGACCTACACTTGGACCGGTTCCATGTTTGGCTTAAACAAGGTCATTCGTCCACTTCATGTACAAGAAATGAAATGCGCATAGGCCAATCGATATACCTATACTTAATTATACACACAAGGGTTAACATCCTGCCATAAATTTGATATATACGTACCTACAATAAAAACCGTTATTTTACTGTAAGTACAAGTCAGGAAGGAGCAAAGGAAGGAGCAAGTAGGATCGTAGCAGGCGGGTTCTGTAATAATTTCTACCTATCGTACCTTGGGGACAAGACGTAAATTTATATATGAATGTATGGTACAAAGCAACGTAATCTACTCAGGTACTTAACATGTACAGTCACAAGAAAAATAGAATGTACAGTCTCGAGCAGTAATATGACCAACTTGGCAACTTTCATTTACGTTTTTCGGCCAAGTAATGAACGTAACATTGAAATATAACGTATAACATAAACTTGTGGCTTCGGTGCTCTGTTTGTGACAACATATTCAAAAATAAAGGAGTTTATTGCTTTTGAATAAAGCCTAAAGAACTTTTAAGTTTATGTAATGTGTTGTTCCGAGGACACCGTGGAAATGATGTTTGTCATCAATATAATGAAAAATAACCAGCCAAGTGCGTGTCGGACTCACGCACAAAGGGTTCCTTAGCATTGATTTATGTGTATGAAATTGTTATTTGTATGAAAGATTACGCGGTAATAAGCGGTTTACGATTTAGGAGGTATTAAAAAAAAACTACTTACTAGATCTCGTTCAAAACAATTTTCGTTGATAGTTTTTATAGTAATGTACATCATATGTTTTTTTAGAGTTTTCATTTTCTTAGAAGTGTGCTTCTTTTAGATGTTAGAGGGGGGGGGGGGGGCAACTTTTTTCCACTTTAGAAGCGTCTGTCACGCAAACTATTCGGTTTAGAAAAAAAATATCATAAAAACCTCGACATCATTTTTGAAGACCTATCCATAGATACCCCACACGTATGTGTTTGATGAAAAAAATAAATTTTGAGTTTCAGTTGTAAGTATGGGGAGCCCTCAATATTTATTATTATTATTTTATTTTTGCATCAAAATCTTAATGCGGTTCACAGAATACATCTACCTACCAAATTTCAACAGGATAGCTGTTATAGTTTTGGAAAAAAACCGCTGTGACAAACGGACGGACAGACAGACATGACGAATCTATAAGGGTTCCGTTTTTGCCATTTAGCTACGGAAACGAAAAAAAAACATGTACTTTTTTCCAAACCACCAAGCATTCCGATCATGGCTTGTTAAAAAACTAAACTATAATGTAACAAGCAAACGGTAGTTTAGCGAAAACCTATTCTCGACATATTCAGCAAACAAAACAAGAATTGAAAAGCACCGAAACATTCTAATAGGAATTCACCCACCGTCTTCGGAACTTCCAAACTGTAATATAAGCTCAATGCATTGTTTTACGACTCGATTGTTTTAGAACCGAAATGCGCAGTGTGCAGGTCTTCACAAAAGCTTGGGCGAAGTTTAAAATATAAACATTGAAGTCAGAAGTTTGGAAATCAGGAGCTTCGTTGCAGTATTTCAGCTACAATGAGAAATGTGAGCTCTGTATGCACTTTGTTATATTCATAGTCATCGTTTTATTTTAAATGAATCATTGTTAATCATTGTTATTATTTTTAATCCGAAAGTTTGTTAATGACATAATTTTGTACCTTATTTCATATTTACGATTTTTTTTCTAAATTTAAACCATTATTACCTCGCCTCAAACTTTTTCGTCTCTGTGTTGCATGTCACATGACGGTCGGCCGCGGAGTAGGGATAAAGTGAAAGGATTATGTAGAATGATTGAACAAAAACAATCAAACATCTACTATCTTTCTGACTTTATTTTTTCTGCTTCTGAAATTATATCCGCCAGGTTGTAATCTAACACAACCAAGGAAGTGATCTTGAGGCGAGTGACACCTGGTCAAAAGCGAAGCAATGAAGACGTGGACTGTAACCTGTAGATTCCTAATAATGTTCCCATCCCAATCCAATCCCCCACAAAATCAAAAGTCATATATTCAACCTAGGCTGCGAATTAGGACTTTATTAACGTCTTCGAAAACAGGATGCCATCACTTACAAAACAGCTAAGTTCTTTTATGTAATATGCACTCGTAACTATCTAGAAAATCAAATGACAAATCTGACAAAACCCGTCTTCACTGCGTCATGTGTAATGTGCTAATAAGACGACACTTTACGACTTAAAAAGGTTTCTACTATGAATGCGGCACAGTATTGCCCGGTAAGCAAGGCACTCATTACAAGCTAGCCGAAATGTATACGAAACTGGGCGACCTCATTCCGGGCACGGTGTATGTTTTCAAATAAACACATACATGAACTGCCTTCTTATTGTATAGTGCAGTGGAAACACACGGGCTAGTACCATCGCAGAATTTCTACAACATTAAATTCTTAAATTCTTTTTCTTTACTATTTCATTATTTAAGTCACATTAACCCGCAACCGGGTTCAAGATGACTCAGGAAAAGGATTCGGAGAAGATTTTTGTATTTTATAATATTATTATATGTATATATTTATATATATCTTTTACTTTGTGAAGCTATTTCTTTGTCAACTGAAAAGTGTAAAATAAATTCTTTTTTACAAAAAAAAAACAACCGTGTTCCAACAAACACTACAAAGTGAAAAATGACTAATTTCAGATGTCTGTGGAAAGAACGAATACATTTAAAAACCATGACCATGGCATGCCTATATATTCGTTTTTGCAACATCCGAAATTAGTAATTGGTGTGGGGTTGACAAATTCAGTTTTAGATTTTTAGTAAAATTCTTTATTATTATTGTATTAACTTATAATTACCGCCGTTCTATTTAAAGTAATAATAAGAATAGCTGCTCCATTACTTAGCAGGGGACGAACAGCACACTCAGTTCTAAAGTTACCATTGAACTTAGCTCATGAGGAAATACCGGTATGCAACATTAGTAAAAGCAGGGAGCGCGGAAGAATGTTACAGCAGTGTAAGTTTTTAGTTTAGGGTGAATGCACGATGTCCCACGAAAGGGCAACTGAAGCACTAGGTCGCACAATCAAGGATATCAGAGGCAGCCAACATATTATGGGAGGGATGGTGGTTTAGCTGGTAACTTTAGACAGACCCTTCCTTTCATTACTAGGGGTACGCCGGCAGATGAAATAAACGCGTGTTTGAAAGCTTCTGTATTAGGGGTTCACGTGAAAAAATATTGTCTCACAATGAATATGCGAGTACAACTTCACCACGATTCTCAAGCAATATGCAACTATTGCAGCAATTTGATGCTCTTCAACAATCGGAGAAGATCGTATGCCAACTGACAGGAACGGTATGATTACACTGAGTCATGAGTTCTGTTTAATTGTGGATAGCTCAGATGTCCTATCAATTAATGTATATTCGGATCTACAAACAAATATGGCCAACCGAGAATGGCTATGCGAAAGGGCAATTTTGACGCCGACTAATATTAGTTAATAAAATAAATGAACAAATTATATTAAATGTTCAGAGGAATGTTGTCCAATACCTCACAAGTGGACAATATTATGTACACTCAACAAGATACATCATACCCTATAAAATTTCTCAACTCTTTAGAATTATCAGGAGTGCCATCCAATAAGTTGACACTAAAAGTTGGTGTTCCAGTCCAATTAACGAGGAATTTTGACGCTCCAAAGCTGTGCAATGGTACTGGGCTACAAATAAAACATTTGGGTCACAACATTGTAAAGGCTACAATCATGACTGAAATGGCAAAAGGACAAAATGTAATGTTTCCCCGTATTCCTGTCACCCTGACTGATTTGCCATTTCAATTTAAAAGAGTACAGTTCCCTCTGAAAGCAGCATTTGCTATAACAATTAACAAAGCTCAAGGTCAGACGCTTAAAGTTGCAGGAGTTCATTTAGAAACAAAATGTTTTTCTCATGGGCAACTCTATGTGGCACGCTCACGATACAGAAAATCATTATGTTTTGGCAAAAGATAGCAAAACATAAAACGTAGTTTATAAAACCGTGCTTATTTAAATCTGCTCATATTTTATCAAGCATAATACTTTTTAACCCTTATTTTCATAACATCCGAAGCATATCCAAAACACCAACCAACGCAAAATAATTAAAAGTATAATATTTGATGTTTCTTTCCTTTGCTAAACCCGATAAAATTAAATCCTACTAATATTATAAACGCGAAAATTTATGAGGATGTTTGAATGTTTGTTACTCACGTAAAAACTACTGAATGGATTTTGAGGAAACCTTGCAGTAATGTAGGCATTATTGATCTTGCCTTCCCACGGAAACCGGGAACCGGGAAACTCCGCGTCCTGTAAACTGAAGTCCACGCGGACGGAGTCGTGGGCAACAGCTAGTCTGTAATATTTTAGCTAACAACTTTAGCGTTAGTAGTTGATAATAGTAGAACGAATAATAGTGTCTGATTGGAACACGGTCATAATTTTATGAGCATCACCAAATGGGTATTTTTCGCTGATCTTGAAAAATGCCTGCCAGCGTTTTATAAAGTCCCCAACCATTTTTTGCCATGTCACGCTTCAAGACGTTGGTGTACAAGTCTTGGACAAGGGACTCACCTCCGTCTCCTTGGGCAAAGAGAACTGGTGCAACGCCTTGCTAGTGCTTGACACTATTAATCGCATGGAAGTATAGCAGAGTATGGAGCTTCACGGACGCTGTCCGGGCCCGATGTAGATATACTATCGTCCGCAGTCTGGCTTCGTTTTGGTGACCTCTTTCAAGAAACTGAAGTTTTAGTATGTGCAATTATGGACGAAGTTATGATGACGAACATTTACCGGAGATTTGTTGACGAGCATGCCATCGGCAGGGTTGAATCAATTAGGCATATTATCTCCAGGTGTTCTCGTCTAGCTAACGGAGGGTACTTATTGTTAATATTACCGTCCCGCATAATGACCACCCCGTGAAAGCAGCCCTGTGAGGACGGATGTCTTTAAAAAAAAAACCGTGAATGCTGAGAAAGATTAACCAATCAAGTATCCTGTGTCGATAGTCGTGACAGTGAAGGTATTTAATACCCAAAAGCCTCGGCGAATACCTAAGGAGGCTCTTGTTAGACTGCTAGATCAAGGACATGATTAAGAAAGCGGCAATTATGGACACGGCTCGCATTGTCTGGAGGTACCGCTCTCTGGAACCCTGACCGCCGTATCTTGTTCCCTAAAATCACAGGAACAAAACTTATGCTGATGACACTGCGGAACATAACTAGTATCTATAAATACATGTATATAAATAAATGTATATAAATATGTACATGAATATTTTTAGCCCTTTTATAATGACTGGAAGAAAATAAAAAACTCAAATCTAGAATCTCAAATAACATCGGCTGCCGGCAGAAGACACCACCCACCAGACAAAGTGTTCCGGCATGATGTCTGGTGAAGTCATACGGAGGAGGGGTTAATAGGGAGTTTGACTAAAAAAAACTATTTAGTCCGAAGTCAGATTTCCAAAAAATACTAGACACGTATTTTTTCTTTTTTCATATAAACAAAAATGAAGACGACACAGTGCGTTGAAAACCCGTGTGACGTCACTGCACTGTACACTTTTTAGCGACCAGTGACGTCACCAGATCTTTCTTTCTTTCTTTTGATCTTTGATGCCTTTTATATTTGTAAATTCTTATTGTTTTGATAAAACAAAAAATACGTGTCTAGTATTTTTTCGAAATCTGACTGACGGACTAATTAGTTTTCTTTTAGTCAAATACCCTATTGTAAAACATGATTGTAGAACATTTTCTATTTTAAGCCTGAAATGGGAGCTTTCATGTATCATGTTTTTAACTAAGTTTACACATTACAATTGTGAGCGGTACACGTTTATCAAAGTACCGCTCACAATTATAAAAATAATATTATTTTTTATATATTTTTAATGTACTTATACCTATTCTTTTTTTAATGTAAATGTAAATTAAGTATTTAAATAGAAAGCCTGTTCCGAATCTAGACAGAAAATTTTACACCAAAAGTTAAAACGTAGAAATCACAATAACTCTAATTTCGGTTTGTCTCATAAGCTTCCATAAACAATTTATCATCTGCCATTGTAGCCTGTCGCATTGTGGTATCCTCCAGTTTGAACCTTCTGTCAGCTAAAATTCTCTGTCCCATCAGGTAAGCCGTCTTCTCCGTTCTTTTGCCATCTCTTGGATACCATTCTCTCACTAACTTATTCCACTTTCAATGTAGTGTCCGCATTATGTGGCCTGTCCACCTCCACTTTTATTGGTCTTGTTAGAATGTCAGTCAGTTTTGTCTTGGCCCCGGGATCTGTATTTTAATCTATACTGTTCTAGTACCCACGCTTAAACAGAGTGAGTGAGAACCTCTCACTCACTCTGTTTAAGCGTGGGTACCATATTTCTCTGCATTGTTCTTTGACACTGCGCCACCTATTCTCTGAGCGATTAGGTGAGTGGCCATGTTTCACACTCTTAGTTTAAACATGGAAGTATATTATGTACATAAGTCTAAAGTCTTTCTTTTCAAAGTCATGCCAAGTCTTGGGCTTCATTCTCAATGAAGTACGGTAATCTCTCACAATTAAGTAAGTGAACAATCAAGTGAGGCATACATAGGTATCCGCGCGGTTAGCGCAGTGGCTGACTACACAACAGCTGCATTGGATGTCGTGGGTTCGATTCGCTAGCCTTTTGAGTAAGCTTCCAGCGTACTAATTTCCCCTGGCCTGACTAGCTGGGTAAAATACTTCCTGACTGAATGGTCCCTCCGAGTCGTTGTCGACGGAGGCTCATCTGAGCCCTTGTTGACTAATGCCGGTGTTCCTCAGGGGTCTGTTCTGTCTGCAACTCTGTTCCTGCTGCATATTAATGATCTGCTAATGCCCGATATCTATGGGTATGCAGATGACAGCACAGTTGTGGAGAGATACCTGCCGGATGCTCGGGCTAGTAGGGAATCAATCCGGTCCGAAAGAGAGGCTATGGTAGAGCGAACGAGTGTTGCACTACAGGCAGTCTCCGAATAGGGCAATGCCATTCTTGTAGCATTCAATATAGCCAAAACGCAGGTGTGTCTTTTCATCGTCAAAAGGAGCCCGTTCACCTTGGCTCCTACTTTTCGAAATGTATCCTTGGAGTGTACCGACCGCCTTCAGCTTTTGGGAGTTGAGATTTCCTCGGACCTAAACTTTGGGCAGTTCATTGAGTCCAAGGCCAAGGTGGCTGCCATGAAAGTTGGCGTTATCGCAAAGCTCCGGCGGTACTTCACATCAGGGCAGCTTCTAATGTTGTACAAAGCACGAGTGCGTTTGTGTGTGGAGTACTGCAGCCACATTTGGGCTGGTGCTGCTAAGTGTCACCTGGCCACTTTGGATTCGGTGGAGAGGCGGGCAAAGAGGCTGATTGGTGACCCTGACTTAACTCGAGACGGTTTCCAAAGCCTGGAGCACAGGCGTAGAGTAGCCTGACTTTCGGTCTTCTATAGGATGCATTTTGGGGAGTGCGCGAAGGAATTGCATGATTTAATTCCCCCATCTCCGTTCCACCATCGGACGACCCGTCGTACAGCAAGTTTCCACCCTTACGTTGTTAACACCACTACGATCCGGACGAAGCGTTTCGCCTCCTCCTTTATACCGTGTACATCGAGGGACTGGAACTGTTTGCCAGCGGCGGTGTTTCCGTCGGTACAATTTGAGTGTCTTCAAGGCTAGAGTGAATAGGCTCTTAATAAACTAGTGCGCTTTACCGTCAACGACTGCGTCACTGCTTACCATCAGGCGGGATTGCGGTCACTCGCCTACAGGTAGTTGTTCTGGGTCAGGCTGTTAGTGTATGTGTGTTTACATGTTTGTAAACGCACTCACAATTCAGGAGAAATTTCTAGCGCAAGGCAAAGTTTTGAAAGAAAAAATTTCTAGCGCAGGGCAAAGTTTTGAAAGAAACAAAAATTCTAGCGCAGGACAAAGTAATCAAAGAAAAAAAATTCTAGCGCAGGACAAAGTTATCAAAGAAAAAAAATTCTAGCGCGGGAAAAAGTTATCAAAGAAAAAAAATTCTAGCCCAGGACAACGTTTTGAAAGATAAAAAAAAATCGTAACTAAATTGTCTTCTACCATATCAAACGCTGAAAATTCCTTGTAATTTCCAAATAAATAATAAATAAATATATACGGACACATCACACCGATTGAGCTAGCCCCAAAGTAAGTTCGAGACTTATGTTATGGGATACTAACTCAACGATACTATATTTTATAATAGATACATATATAGATAAACATCCAAGACCCAGGCCAATCAGGAAAAGATCGTTTCCCATCATCATTATTAATTTGATTCGATTATTCCACAGACAACGTATCTGTAAATAACTTCTCAGAGGTAAATAACTATGAGAAGGACGTTTGATGTAAGCCGATGCGTAGTTACATAAAACTTAACATATTACCCGATATATACCATCCTGTAATAACATTCTCTACACGGCTGTTTTTCATTTTCCTCGCTAACTTAAACTTGGGTTGCAATAACATACGAGCATGTTATTGGAGAAACGTATTGCCCATACTTATAGATTTTTTGTTGTACAAACGTCTTTGATATGCCCTCCATTTTTCAACCCTTTTGATAATGTACAGAGTTGTGTAGTTTGTTAACCAAAAGGAAACACTTTTCTTTCTGATATGAATGTAAAAAATGGATCAATAAACATACAAGTACCTGTGGATGCGAATTTCCTTATTCTGACACAACATGGAGCGCTTGTTTTGTTATTTGAAAACTATAAATATATATTATACATACATCACATTACAGATGTTTAATATTTCACAAACCAAGTTGTCGATGTTTTTTTAAAACACAATATAATAAAAAAAATAATTCTAATGTGTTCTTATTTATTTTTTAAATCTTTGATCATAAGAAAACACTTATCTATCACCAGTTTTGGCATACTTTAGGTAAAACACTTGTCCATCAATGGTTTGGGATGTTAAAACTACGGTTAAATAAGTTTTTTCTACATCCGGTATGCCAAAACTGGTCATATATAAGTATTTAAATTAAATATACAATTAAATTTAACTATAAATAGAAAACTAAACTTAAAGAGCGTAAAATTTGGTACCAACACACGCGTACACGCGCGTTCCAATGCTATCAACACCTACCTAACCTTATGGTATTGTTACTAAGTAAATCACAATTTCATCATCATAATCATCAACCTTTTTTTATGGTCCCACTGCTGGGCACAGGTTTCCTCTCATACAGAGAAGGATTGAGCGTAATCACCACGCTTGCTCAATGCGGGTTGGCGATTTCAGACTTAAAGTCCAAGTTTCCTCCAGATGTTTTCCTTCACCTGGTAATCAGTCATTGGTGTCCAAGATATACTGAGAAAATACATATAACTTAGAAAAGTTACATTGGTACTTGCCTGACCTGAAATCGAACCAGCACACTCATACTTGAGAGGCTGGTGTTTTAACCACTAGGTCACCACGACTTAAGTTACCATAAGAATCACAATTTAAGTTAGTGCTAAAACGATAAATCTCCGGCCTTACATCTAGGATATTAATCTTTAGATGTTATTTTAATTTCATATGTTTAAAATACCTAAAGCAGAATACATGGTTTCAATAATCGCCGCACTGTATTAGGGTGAGCTTTAGTTACTCTCTTTCACCTGTTCTGTTACACGTTATCATCAATGTCTGCGTAAGAATTCAACTAAACTGAGTTTATCAACATTTAACGACATGGTTGGTGTAGTGGCTGAGCGATTGACTGCTGCGCTGCGTGTCGCGGGTTCGATCCCCGCACGGAACAAATATTTATGTGACCTAGAAGTAAGGAGGCCTTCAACAAGGTGGCCCGATGCCCTGGTGAAGGTCGCGGGAAGCCGTTGGATGCGGGCAGCACAAGACATCGCGGAAAATCTCAGGGGGAGCCTTCTGTCCAGCAGTGGACATCTATAGGCTGAAGAAGAAAAGCTACAAGTATTTGTTTCGGGTCTGGCTATTTGTGTATGTGAATTTAAATGTTTATAAATGCACCCACTGTACAGGAGCAATTCCTAGTGTGGGACAACGTTTATTTTTTCGCTATTTTCTCGTGGTCTCAGGATTTTGTCCCATTAATGGGACCCCGAGGGACAACAGTTTCTCGTGGTCCCATTATTATGTATCTACATCCCTTATATAAAATTATGTAGTTACCAAAAAACAACGATAGTTAATCAACTAGGTATATTCTAATCTAACTAAAACTCTTAATTAAATAAATTATGGCTTTTATTCCTCCCCGGCGCATAAATTTATTATTTATTATATTTTAATGTGCACGTATCAACAGAATTCTTAAGTAATCAATGTCAGTCAAGTGTAATTTATTCATCATGGAACACTTCACTACACACACTAAAAGGTTTATTTATGGAGGAAGAATATCAAAATCAAATCAAATCAAAAGTCATTTATTCAAATTAGGCTGAGAATCAGCACTTTTTGAACGTCAATATTACATAAGACAGTCCCCCAAAACGCCCACCCATCGACACTTCCTAGTGCTTTCGCTGGGAAGAAGAAGTGGCGGAAGAAACTCCCCAGCAGCACAGCTGTCTATTCATTGAAAAAAAACACATGACTTTATAGTACAATACTATGTATAGTGATGAACACAACAAAACATAACAACAATGAAATTATTGAAAATATGCCATCCACCTCGCCAAAATACCAGCAAAGCAAAACAATATATATATATATATTTAATTAAATGAAAATGTAAATAACTAAATACTTATTACTTCAATAAAAGCCCCAGGCAAAAAGGACGTGACAGCTTACATATTTATGTATTGAAAAAAAAGTGAATTATATGAACTCATATAACGTGTCGGTAAGCTAATTCCGGAGAAAGAACACAAACATTGTCTTGAGTTAATCAGAGCAACCAGATACTCTTATCATTTAAATAATCACTTACAGAATAATATGTCTTTGAATTATATATACAGGAGGATATATACGTCACTGAAAAAAGAAATGGGACTACGAGAAACTGTTGTCCCTCGTTGTCCCATTAATGGGACAAAATCCTGGGACCACGAGAAAACAGCGTATATTTTTATAAAAAAAAAAATTAACCTACACTTTCAGATACTTTTTGTGCAGACAATTGAAGTTTTTTTCTTAAGTTGTGGATTAAATTAGGATAAGATCGGAGACGTACTTACAATAAAAGCTACCTACGGGTAAAAGACTAACCAGTCTTATTATTATTAGTGATAGAAATCACCGAACGCGAGAGGAATATTTTGAAATCTCTTTGGGTTTCCTATAGATTCTGCAGACATTCTCACTTTGAGTTTCCACTAATAACCATATTTTTGTGATCACATATTTTCAAAAATAATCATTTGAATAAGTCCTGATTCATAAGTATCAATTGCAGAGACAGCGCAAGATAATTTCATTTCAGGAAGTAAATATAAACATTGAGAACCATTTTTACTTACCATCTTCATCCCCCGCCTTCTCTTTTCTCTCTTTCTCCCTCTCCGGTCGATCGTGAGCTTAGAGCGAACTATCAATTTTATCAATTCAACATTGAAATGACAGCTTGCTCCATGCTCTTTTCACCTTACATTTATTTTTTTGAGATCCCTGAGATAGTTACAGCATCGCACTGCAGGCGTAGGACTGATGACTTAAAGTGCTGACCAAAACTCAGGGGTGTCACACTTCTTCTTCTTCTCCGGGCTCATACAAAGAAAGTTTCCAATGGAAAAACTCTGCCCGACCCGACCGAATCTAACATAGGATCCCAGACTAAGTATCGTGTTTGTCACTGGTTGTGAAAGTCAAATAATATGGAGCGACTCTAAATTTAAAATACTTGATCTTGATATTATGTTAGTTACGCAAAGGGCTAATGATGATTTTTATTTAGCTCCCATCTTAAAGGACAGAGCATACAACCCAACTGCGGCTACCGCACGCACTGCTGTTGGTCCTCAAGCTAGGTTCAGATATAAATGAAACACCACCTACAAAGTCAATTCTGTAACCTAAATATTCAAACTGAACAATTCGGTTAGATACACGGAACTTTTCAAAAGAAAAATCAAATTTTAACCATTAATTAGCTAACTTAATCAGCGGAGGTATATTTAAAACAAAATGGGTCCACAAGTTACTTAAACATCATGCTGGTCTTGAAACCAAATTACTAATTTACAGAATTAGTAATTAAACTTCGACAGACAGAATAATAATGAACTGCTGAAATAAGAATTTGTTAAAAAAAAATTATGTGAAATCTTAAATTATATAACCGAATTGAATGATAATATAAAGGCGACACTGCCGGTATCTATTTAAACATAATTATTTTTGTTTTAAAATAAGTGTCAAAAGTGCCAATGTTTATTAAGTTATCTCATCGGAGGATTAGAGTCGTTACATAGCTAGCTTCTGTTTATAAAGATGTGTCAGATATGGTCATGCCGGAAGGTAATTGAAACCTTGTGCTGGAACATCATCATCATCATTTCAGCCTAAAGATGTCCACTGCTAGACATGGCCTCCCGCCAAGGATTTCCACGACGACCAGTCCTGCGCCTCTCGCATCCAGCGGGTTCCCGCGACCTTCACCAGGTCGTCGGTCCACCTTGTCGGGACCACGCTGCGTTTTCCGATGCGTGATCGCCATTCGAGAACCCGTAGGCCGCATCGGGCATCGGTCCTACGGGCAATGTGCCCGGCCCACTGCCGGGCACTACTGCACTAGTGTTGTAATTACTCTAAAAAATGCAAACAAATAAGAGAGTTAAGAATTAAGTTGAGAATGAGTAGAGCTGCTAGCTGGTGGCTGGAACAATTAGTCTGAAATAACCTGTTTCGGTGATAAATAGAATATTATATAATATGAAGGCAATTAGGTAATACGATCCTGGGGCCTCATTCCTACATAGGCGCCGATACTCTAGTGCACAAACTAAACTAATTTAAAGTGCATCTTTGTCTTAATTTCAACTCTTGCGTTGATATTATAACATCGGTATAATCAAAAAAAAATAATTGAGAGGGTGCACAATTGAACCAATGGTCCTCAGGAACGGATTTACGCCAGTGAGTAGCCTTGAGTCTAGGGCGACAGATTTTAGTAGCTGCAAATTTGAGAACCGTTTTTTTTTGCGACCCACCTCATAGAAATCAAAAAGAATTTTTGCCTGTGACGGTTTACCGTTTTCAGATGTTTTACATATCGAAGACTGCAACAAATGCAATTTTAACGAACTTGTTAAATTGTAAAAACAATTTAGGATATGATAATTGTAGAGGCAAAAACCTTTATTACTTGAAATTTTTTTTAATCCGCCATTGATGATCCTAGCAACTTATTAATCGTTTTCGTTGTAATGAATACTAATTTCAAAATCATCGAATACGTCAAGGAACGGAATGTGTCAAGGAATAAATAAAGTATTACCCAAAAATAAAATATTTATTCATCATTCAATCACATGGTCAAGTATAGTAACAATCAATAGTATAAAGAACTCCATACATACATACATCGATATACAAAAACTCACGCAGTCACACACGCAGAAATCTAATATATTCTATAAATATACCATAATCATTGTTCAGCAGAAGACTTATAAGAAAATCTATACAGAAGACATCGATAAATAAGATCTGTTGTATGTAGAAGGCGCCTCGCATTTATGTCCATACATTTGTGAAATATCTTTCTATGAATATTACACTTGAGTTGGCTTCTACGTAGCTTATGTTTAGAAATGAATATGGATAACGAATCAATCTGCAGAAAATTTGGTTTTGAAAAAACATTGTCAGACAGAACGTATTCCATTACAAGTTTCTATGCCTTTACCAAGATTTTAACTGTCAGGGAGTAAGTGAAAAAAAATCCAATTTGATGGCGTGCAGGAGACGTCAATGTTCAGCAGTGGACGGCTGATCATAAAGTAAAAAGTTAAAAAAGCATGTGAATTTTATGGAGGATTGTTAAATTTATTAATGATTGATCTTACTGTTTTAATTTTTGACATCATTATCTATTTTAATTTTATTTTTTGATATTTTAACTATAAAATAAAATAAATATCTATCTACATTAAAAAAATCTAAATTTAATGTAATGTGTGATTAATATTTGTATGCTTGAGAGCAGAAGGCAGCCTGTTTCATTAATATTATTACATATATTAAAATCTATTGTAAACTATGCACCTGTATTGTGACAAATTATTTGATTTGAGTTGTAGAATGAAACTTGATTTTATAATATCATTTATTTCGTAAGCCCAACAGAGAATTTGCTAATATTTTTTTAAATTCTAGTAGCTAGAATTGTTTCACTGTTAGTTTCATTTAATCCAAAATTAATCTAAATTGGTCCTTAAGTGTGATTCATAATGCTTTCTAAGAAAGTATCTCCCAAAAAGTTTTAAATAAAATTACTTAGGTTTTGTTTTATTATTGCTTTCAGTCCCAACCATTAAATGGGTGTCTGGCGCTATCTACACTTCATTGGGAATAAGATTAGACATTTTTTTTTTTATATTAATAGAATTGTATATGTTTATATGGGCCTTGATGCCTGAAATAAATGGAATGAGAGAAATTTAATTAAACTTTTTTTTTAATTCGTTCAACAGAGTTTGACTTCTATTACGTTAGTGGCATGACGGTAGCTGAAATAAATACCTACATAGTTGGTATTTTCACTTTTTCATTTAATTCCATCCTTATACCAATGGAACAGAAGTCAAAATCGTCAATATGACTGTAAAAAGGCATTGTTTTATCTTATGTCAAATGAAGTGTAAATATAAATACTAATATTGTTTGTTAATACTCCTTTAACTAATTTATATTAATGACCACAATTTTATTGCAACTGTTTTACTGGTGAACTAGCTTTTGTAAGACTCAATTCTATATAACTCAGTATTCATAACGATTTGTCTTCATATACTAAGAAATCAAATCATGCCAAATTAGATTTGTAAAGAATTGCTTGCAAAGAAGATAATTGGTGTATAAAATCATTAATCAACAAAACAATATCTACCAAACAACCAGACATTTCTTTACGAATCTTTTTCTTTAAACATAAATTCGACGTTGTTAGTTAGTTTATTTAAAATTTGTTCAAAATCAACCAATATCACTTGATATACATAATTATATTTATTACCAATTTCAAAATAATGTTCTGGTAACTCGTAATGAGACCTCCCAGCAACAACAAAGAATAAATGACAATTGGCGTCGGAATTTAAATAAAAAATAAAGATAGTTAAATAAAAACATTTGTATAGCCTAATGAACTTCCTTCCATGTAAACTATCTCACAACTAGTTTCCAAGCGAGTCTTCCTGTAAAGTCAAGTTGTTTAAACATTAAACATGTTGATACCGCAGTAGCTAGAATTGCGAAACCTTAACTCTCAGTTTACGGAATATACAGTTTTTAGTTCTAAGGCCGTATATCATTTTTTCCCAAGTAAATCATCTAACAACTGTTGGTTAGTCATATTCGTATCGCCAAGTAAATTGGATCTAGAATCTCTAGAGTTTTGTCTACTAGAAATTGACCGTTCCCTGCTCGTCGGAATCCCATGAAATACTTGCTCTGTCAACATATTAAAGTTATTATTCAATTCATTCAAAGCTGATTCCGGGATTTCCCCATTGGCGTTTACTAGCTCATTAATTTTGTCAACAGCTTCTAACTGTTCCACTAATTTGTCACTTTCGAATCTGGATTGGTTGAAACATTTCATATGTTTATCAATAACTTCGCTGCTTTTCTCTATATCTTGAATAATAGCTTTGCAATACTTTTCTATGGGCTTGCCAGATATTTTACGTTCTAATGAACTAGTTTCCCGTTTCATAACAGTTTCTCCTTGGTGTATTGCTACGGTAGTAACAGTGTCTTCAACCTCTGTGTGCTCGAAAAAAGACACATTAGAGTTTCTTCTACCTCTAGACTTGGGACGATTCGGTTCTTCTGATTCAGATTGTTCTTCGATAGAGTCTTCTACAGAATTTTTCCTTCTCAATGCACTAGATTTCCTAGATGCAGGCTCTTCATTTTTTATTCTATTCATTAATTCTGCTTTCATAGATTCCATTTTAGTATGCAGTTCATCGGGAGAAGACTTTAAATTGAAATCATCATCGTATATTGAAAGATCTGCCATTCCGTCTTGAACTGTTTTGGCTAACTCTATGATTTCACCGGGGCCTTTTGAGGTCTTTCTAGTACCAGGAGTAGGAGTTGATCGGGATATCGTGGAGTTAGATCGGCTTCTTGCGTAGCGCGAGCGAGGTTCAGCTGACGATGAGGACTCTTCGTCATGGGATAGTGCGCTGCTAAGACTACGGGAGTTCTCGCATAATTTTGCCATTATATTTTGTTCCACCTAAAAATTCCAATTCATTGAGTATTTACTCAAACGAAATATGCATAAAAATAGCTTATTTGCTTAGACTTTTATATACTACGAAAACTAATATCTATTTTCCATTAGCTCTGCTCAGTCTGTCCTCATTACAATAGGCTTAAAATTGAAATCTGTTTATCAAATCGGCTTATATAACAGTCCAGACAAAGTAACAGAGGGCATAATATGTCATTTAACAATGGGGCCTTCAAAACAAAAGGAACCTCTGGGGAAATAATGAGTGCAAACATTTAGATACGCGTTTGTGAATTGGACTCTTATCGGCAACGTAACCTCAATACAAACACTCAAATTTAGGAGGCTTTGTCACAGCTTTTTGTTACTTAGGCATCCTAGGTAAACTAGTTTATTTATTGATTTATACAAAACGCGATTAGAACCTTAGGCTTCTCCGTAACCAACACGACTTACCTTGTTTCATAATTTCCTTAGTTAACGTTAAACTTATCCGGCCATATAAAATGAAACCCTTATAGTTTCGTCATGTCCGTCTGTCTCGATGGTACAACCCATTTTACTTGGAAACTATTATTGCAATATCACAATGAGAAAGTTTCTTAGTAAGAAATTACGAAATAATAATTAACAGGGACAGAGTTGATTTTTATTTCATCCCTCAGTTAAAAATATGGGGTATATTTGTAACAAATATCACTGCACATGGTTATATACAGGTTCGTTGAATCTTGTGATCAAAAAGACCTATAGTTAGTGATTACCTATATTTCAAAGTGTCTTAACTTATTTTTTTTTTTTCAGATATTTTTGTATATTGTCATTAACAACTGTAGTAATCATAATTCACTAAGAACGAAATATGTAACAAAAAAGCCAAGTGCGCGTCGAACCCGCGCGCAAAATATTTCGTTCCATTACCTAAACAAAACTGATTTTAGTGTTTATTGTTATAGCGGCAACAGAAATCTATCATGTGCGGAAATTTCACCTGTCTAGATATCACAGTTCATGAGATGCAGCTAGGTGGCAGACAGACAGAAACAGAGAGTGAAATCTTAGTAGTAAGGTATGATTTTACCCTTTAGGAACGAAACTCTAATAACAGTGAAATTTCAAACTTACAATATGTTTATCATCCCTGGCCCGATTGATATTAGTGTCAATGTCGGACCGAGATTTGTTGGGCTGCTTCGGTACGTTGATGTGGGTGCCAGAAGCAGTCTTCACTGGCGACTTGGTGGTCCTACTCGCAGCCGCATTCAGCATCTTCTCTTTCATCTAGAACAAAGATAAGTCTTTAAAGCAAGACTTTTAAGATAGATGCCACACGTCTACGAAGTTCTAAAACATTCCACAAAGCCGGTTTCTACAAAGTAATGCGTCTGACGGGATTAAAATCTACGGCCTACAATTTGTATGTCGCGGCCCTCATCACACGGTTATCACTGCTCTCACATACTTACATATACAACATTTTTTTTTTTTTTATATACGAAACTTGAATATAGTTTGTTCAGAATAACAACTGAATCGATTACAATAATTTTACAGCATGTTATATTTTTTCCAAATATATTTAAAAAATGTTGCAGTGTGGTCAGCGAGCGCATAACATAGTTCACAGCGCATCATAGGGGCCTAGGGCCCCGCCACGCCATTTCGTTAATAAAAGGACAGAAGATAAAATGTCAGCTTAGACCTGTCAAATTAGTGCGCTCCTGACATAAAATGGCGTATTTTTAGTCGCCATGTTTATAATCGCGTCTAAACTGTCTATGAAGTATCTTAATTTGAGAGGATTAAACTTAAATGTTATCTTTTATCCTTTTCTTAATGAAATAGAAAGAAAAAGATGCACATAACTTAAAATTAGTTTAGTTTGTGAGCAACATAATCAGCGCCATTGAGTACATAAATTGTTTACATAAAAATATCGGATATCGGTGTTTCGGGTTTCGCTTATGCAAAAAATTACGTTGTAAATTAAAAGTTTAGCTTTATTTGAAACCCCTATATTTCCCGAGAGAACAGCTGTGTTGTTGACACTCGCATTTGAACAATGAGGGTCGGTATTATGACGTATTAGTGCCATCATTTTTCATGCGCAGTACTACTAAGCACTCTTTTGCATTCGAATAATGATGATAATTCAAAAACACGCTAAATCATAGTTATTAGTCTAATTTAATAGCCTGTTCATATTAACTGGGCATAATACAATACTAGGTGATGTATAAATACAATTTGTAAGAAATAGAAACCCCGGACTCCGACGGAACCCGACCTTAAGACCAATGGGAGAGACATAGATATTAAAAATTATCAAGTTCAGGCTTACACTTTTCAGATGAAAATTAAATATGAAATTATATCGCTTTGTTTAAATATTTTGGTGACGCTTATGACAACAATTAATCAATTTGAACAGGTACCTGTTACGTTGAAAATTTTAAACCCAAATTGAAAGAAGAGAAACCCTTTATTTTTCTTGACTAATGAAAAACAGTTTAGAATGAAATTATTTACGAGTGAACAACAATCAAATTTATTACAACAATGAAATGTTGACTAGGACAATTTTCATTTGTTACGCCGAAGTGTATAATTGTAAAAAGAAAAAGATTCAGTGATATTTACATCAAAACGAAGAAATATATAATAAGGGAATAAAAGATACCGAATTATATCAAGCGCTGTTCTTTTTAATTTACATATACACAACAAATTGTATTTGTACTTCAGAATACACGAGTAACTATTAAGTTTATTAAAAGGAATCAAAATTTAAAATACATACTTCTGATTGCACAATTTCAAAACTATAATTTTAAATATATAGTATAAATATTAAGTAATCAACATAATTAAGGCCCTTTTTATTATATACACAAGTTTATCTTGCCGTGAATGATCTACACTAATATTATAAAGAGGAAAACTTTGTTTGTATGTTTGGTTGTAATGAATAAGCTCAAAAACTACTGGACCATTTTCAAAAATTCTTTCACCATTCGAAAGCTACATTATCCACGAGTAACATAGACTAAATTTTATTTAGGAAAAAAATAGGGTTCCGTAAGATATTTGGGTTTTTTCAACACAAGGTGTAACAACTCAACCAGAAAAGTTGCTGATTTTCCGTACGCTGCCTAAACTATAAAAGATAGAACCATAAAATGTTCTAATTAATTGTAGATCTTATAAATTTCTACAAAAAAGTCCGCGACACACTATACAATATGTAAAGAAAACCCTGTCCGACCCGTAAGGATAATAAAGGTTAGGTAAACACATGACCAAATAAAATATTAAATTTTATATAATCATCATAGAAACAATACTAATGAATTTTGACATAGTCTTTTTTTCCCGCTAATTAATTCCAACTTCCCCGAAATTTGGTAATTTTAAAAAAGTGACAACATCGGTATTATTATGAGCGAATAGCGATGCGACCACGTGCCGCATGCCCTGCCGCCGGCCGCCCACGGAATGGTTGTTTACCGCAAATGTATTAAGTTACCTCTTTTTGGGAAATAATATTTATTTTTTTTTGGGGGATTTTTTTTAATTTTAGCCCGGCTTTGTATCCATTAGTAGAATCAGTTATCGATACCTAACAATACTTTGACGGATCGGACAGGGTTTTCTTTACATATTGTATATACCTATCTATGTCGAATGAAGCAGAACAAACATTTTTTTTATTTAAAAATCTTGAATATTTTTTGAACTACATTTAAACGCACTTATTTTCATCATCATCATTATCAACCTTTTTATCGTCCCACTGCTGGGCACAGTAGGCCTAGTATGAGTTTTCAATACGAAACTCGTTCGATCGTATCGAGCGCGTTTGGCGCTCTCATTGGTTGAGAGTTCTTACGACCTTGAAGCGGGCCAATCGCGGAGTCAAACGCGCTCGATACGATCGAACGAGTTTCGTAATGAAAACTCATACTAGGCCTACTGGTCTCCTCTCATACTGAGAAGGATTGAGCGTAATCACCACGTTTGCTCAATGCGGGTTGGCGATTTCAGACTTAAAGTCCAGGTTTCCTCAAGATGTTTTCCTTCACCTTCAGTCATTGGTGTCCAATATATACTTAGAAAGTACATATAACTTTAGAAAAGTTACATTGGTACTTGCCTGACCTGGAATCGAACCCGCGCACTCATACTTGAGAGGCTGGTGTTTTAACCACTAGGCCACCACGACTTCACGACTTCACTTCACACGACATTTATTTTACTCGTGCTATTAATCCTTATCGAAATAAATTATTTCATCACTAAGGACAGTTTATGAAGATAATATTTGGTTAAATGGTTGAATGATTAAAATTGGACGTTTGGTTTTGAAGTAATGGCAAAATTAAAATATTATGATTTCTGCTGCACCGCCCGTTACGTAGTGAGCGCCACCAAGGTGGGGGTGTCCGTACGGGAGTCAACGGAGAGAGGTGCGCGAGCAGATATTATGAAGGCATGTTTAAAATCGTCTCAATTTTGGACATCTGTTCAACATTTGAATTTGCACACCAATATGAGAGCTCATCTACATGGAAATACGCATAGCAATTCAAAATATTAATAATAATAATATTATAATTAGCAAAATATATATATATTAATAATACTCCTGATTCCTACTGATTTGCCTATACCCTTCAAAAGGCTCCAATTTCGAGTAAAAACTTCTTTCGCACTAACGATAAACAAATCGCAGGGTCAAATATTCAAATTAGTAGGAATTTATTTACGAAAAATATGTTTTACGCTTGAGCAACTTTACGTTTCCCTACCACGGGTCTGGGCTCCCGATCATCAACATAAAGTACTGCGGCCACACATGGGCTGGTGCTGCAAAATGCCAATCACAATACCATCTAGCAGCTTTGGACTCAGTAGAGAGGTGAGTAAAGAAGCTAATTCGTGATCCACATTTCTCTTGAGTCAAATCTCCAAAACCAGCAGCACAGACGTTAGGTATTTTGCCTTTCGGTATTCTATAGGATGCATTTTGGAGAGCATGCGCGAGATTTATATGACTTAATCCCAGCAGGACGTACCCTTACGTTGTTAACCCCACTATCTATCATACGAAAAAAGCGTTTTGCCTGTTTTACACCTATTTTTACGTTTTTCTCTTACTTTCTCGGATGGTCGTCATTCTTAAGAATCATAATAAAATAATGAGCTTTACCATCAATGATTGCATCACTGCTTACCATCAAGCATGTTGGCGGTCAAACACTCATCATCACCTCAGCGTTAATCCCAGTCGCTTCCGAAGTTTTTCAGCTTTTGGAGTCTGGGGTTCACTTTTACAAGTCTTATTGCTGATTTTGACTAAACTTCGATATTTCCGTGGATCGACTGCCATCTGACCTCTACAACCCGAAGGCGATATCGAAACATTGCAGTTAGACCAATTGTTGGACTTTAAAGGGCTCCAATAACCCGTAACGACTGCCAAACACTAATCTATATTATTAAAAAAAAGAAACTTAAAATTACATCTGAAACGATGTACGAAACAAACTGTACATTACCTACCTCAATAATAGTAGTCAGCTTGTCCGCATTAGTGATGGCGAGGTCTAGATCATGTCTCGTGTCCTTGTGCTTATTGATCTCGTTTTGCAGCTGATGCTTGAAGTTCTTGGCTTCGAGTGCTATACGACGTTGTAGCATTGTGATGGTTTCGTTCTGTTGCTGCACTTTGGAAGTCAGTTCCGCGACTTGAGCTTGAAGTTTCTCGCGTTCGAAGAGATTTCTGAAATATATTTTTAATTAATTTATAAGTGTTGGACTTGCTGACTAAAACCCACCCGTGTTCCTTCCATTTGCCTGTGCCAGGGGCCACGGCATCTCTTTCGAAATCCGCGGCTTTGGCAGAAAAGCAATCATCTTAAAAGAGTAGCAATACCTTCAAAATGATTAAAATTGAGATTCATAAAGTGACTGATTGCAAATTCACCTATCCTTGGTAAGCTCCAACAGATGGTTGTGTTCATCTCTTAGCTGCTGTAGTTGCATGTCTCGTTCCTTCAACTTCGTCGTCACCTCTTTGTACTGCTGCTTCAGTTGCTTGAACTTCGACTGCTGTATCCTCATCTCTTCGCTGTGCGAATTAAGAACTTGAGGCAGCTCTGCGTTCGAGTTCTCGTACCTAGTTGTGATATCAAAAACTGTTTTTATTATATCTTCACCATAGATTTGCTGAAGACATAGACCTCCGAAAGACATAACTTCTGAAGATAGACAACTTAAAGTAAATTAACTTTCGAAACTAAATCATTACTATTATATTGATTTTTTGTTATTTTATCGTGTTTACATAAATATGGACCTTTAACCAAAGTAATAATTATAACCAAATTCAATCATTATTTAGGTAATAATTATTAATTGTTCTGCCGGTATTTATAAGCCCAAAAGCACTACCTATGTTACTTGTCATTATCATATATCTAATGTGTATAATTGATTTAATGTCGTTCTCGTTGAATAAATAGGTAAATAGACCTCTCGAAGCTCTTTTACTTATTAACACAAAGAGTTGTGACAGCTTTTAGCTCGTACGAGACGGAAAGTTATGCCTATTGAGATTGAGAGGAAGGGAGGAGAAGACGAGAGGATACTATGGCGTGGCGTGGTAGAGCCAGGGCTAAAAGACCCCATCACCCAGTTTGTGCATCCCTTTTATCTAGCCACCTTCTAGGGACATCAATCGATCTTCATGTGAGCTGGGAATTATAAATTTACATGTAATAAGTTCTTACCTTTGTAAAGCTATTTCTTGCTTCTTCTGCATGGCACGTAATACTTTGTTCTCATTACTTAACTCCTGCGAAGTGATAATAAGATAAAAATATCAAATTATATATTGATCACCAATTTTATTACAGTTTGAAAAGTAATTTCAAGGGTCACGTTTTTTTTTAAATTAAAACCTTGGCTTTTATAGTTATCCACTTTTACAGAGTGGCGATAATGTTATCACATTAAATAGTACAGCATATGGTATTGTGGAGGCATGAGGAACAGGGAGTAAAGTTCACTCATCCTCCATAGAAAAGGGAGGATCCTCCGACCAGACGGGTATCATGTCTAGCGGGCACTTACCCAACGGTAGAAGTTGGTAAGTTGTATGTATGCTAATTGCACAGATTATATTAAAAATATTCCATAAATTATAATTTATACAATGGTATAGACTGCGTAACTGCTATAACTTTTTGTTCTTTTTTAAATAGTTATTTTAATATTTTTTTTCAGCCTACTGTTTATTTATTTGTTGAAAAATTAGTATTACCGGAAAAAAATATTCTTTAATAATATTAAATCTTAAACAATAAGACCCTCTTCTTGCGAGATGTAGAATTTGTGTGCCGTCAGTATGAGGCGTTGTTTATTTGTGGCGTTCGTAGGTACTGCTACAGTATCGTTACCAAATAATCACAAATTAAATTTAATATTAATACTAAAATTAAAATAGAGCCCACCACCAAAATGTAAATTTTTACGTTTTCTTTTAATTTTGTATGTAATAATGGGAGCCGCAAATACCTCCAAAATCTGACTATAACACGAGAGCCACTCGCGGCGTGTTCTCTACTTTTCGTTTCGAATGTTGTCGAGCAATATTTTTCGTTTGGATGCATTCAGCAAATAAGTTTGTCTACAGCATAGGTTAAAACTATCACACAGAGTATTAGATCTTATTTAACAGTAGTAATAGAGATTGAAATCACGTCTCGCCGACGAGATATCAGTCGTGAGATAGTTGAAGCTTTCGTCTAGACGCCGAGAGCGATACAATAGCTGAGTAGAATACGTGGTTACAATTAATGTAATAACCTAATCCCCAACATGTGTTAAAAGTTAAAATCGATAAAAAAAAACTCACAGAAACAGTGCTGGCCCATTGGTAACGGCCGCGACTTATGAGTTGAAAGTCACAGGTACGAACCGAGACAGCGGCTCTACTTTCTATAATTTATTTTGATCACCACTGTGAGGAAACAGCATGTTCAGCCAAGGCAAGAACCAACAATTTGAAGACATGCGGCATCTACCAACCCACACTGAGCCCGCGTAGTGTATTACGGACTCCCTTTATTTTAATAATTATAAACTAGTGCTTGACCGCAATCCCGGCTGATGGTAAGCAGTGATGTAATCGTTAATGGTATAGCGCGCCAGTTTATTAAGAGCCTATTCACTCAAAAAAACTGAGTGAATAGGAAAGAAGACTGCAGTTGAGTGAGATGATGCAATGTTACACCCAAACTCCCGACACAACAACATTTGGCGCATCGTACCCGGCACGCATCGCAACACAACTGCTCAGACCCATCCTCCGTACGGTTTCACCAGATATCATATCGGAACACGACGAATCGCTTGGTGAATCGCAAGACTTTGTCTGGTGGTTGGTAACTTCTGCCGGCAGCAGATGATATGGCCTACCACCTCGAAAACATTATGGGCTGTATATGAACAACTTACCTGCAAATGATAGTGCGCATCAGACAGCTGGTTCTGCAGCTGCTTCACCCTGTGTGTCTTGGCCGACAGCACGCGCTGCGTCACGTACTGATCTCCCCTCTTGTTCAGCGATGTGGTGGACGTGTCCATTGTCAGTGGGTTCAGGCGCTTGCGCTTTGTCAAGAGGTTCAAACGAGAGTTGCTGCTGTAGACGCTCTCCAGAGATTCTTTTCTGGAATGTAGAAAGTTTTATATTTAACATATATTAAAACGAAGAAGCTGCTTTTCCTTCCTGATGTTTTGTTCTGTACCACACCTGTTACTATAGAGGTTGTCCGCCGAAGATAACGTAACGCCGATCGAACATTCAAGTTTATTTTTAGAATATGGTGTGAAATAGTTTGATTAGGATTTTTGGTTTAGACAAGTCAGTGGTAGTTCTATTCAGAAATATGTAAAAATGATCTGACAATGACTTGAAAATCTTAAAAATCGTTGTTTAATCAGTCGCTCTTAATGCAAGTTGAAGTTACCAGTTTTTTTTTATTGAGTTCTAAACTTCTTTAGGGACGTTGAGCGCTTTTGTTGGATGGAGAAAAATCATTAAGTTCAAGTCAGTGTGACCGACCCGACACTGTGATCGCTACAGCGAGATATACATAAACATGTATACTGTATATTTATAGTTTATATAATGGTATAGATTGCGTAACTGCTATAACTTTTTGTTTTTTCTTAAATAGTTATTTTAATAATTTTTTTCAGACAACAATCTATTTATTTGTTGAAAAATTAGTATTACCGGAGAAAATATTCTTTAATAATATTAAATCTATAAACAATAAATGCATCGTAATGATTTCATTTTTCACTTCTGTCGATCAGTCTGCTAATTTTTTATTTCTCGTCACTGTATATACCCATCACCTTGGCGGATTTTGAATTTGACCTAATTATAGGTAGATAAGCATTTCAAGTTTTGTATTAGAAGTTATCAAACCCTTACGGCAGTCGTAGTTTCCATCTGCAGCTACATATTTGTAACATCGAAGATATTGGAGAAAACCACTTTGCTTACGCCAGGATTTACTAGCTAGGAGCACACATATTATTTCTAGTGCTAGATCTTGAAATCGGTCACAATACCCCTTCCCTTTCTTGCAATAGATTTAAATAATGTTCAATAGAACGAAAACGGAATAACACTGTTATGTAAGACACTGCTTAAGTAAAACTGAGGACTAGATATTACGAACCACCGACTGAAGCAATGACACTTCGCTATAGCAGGTAATAAACTATAAAATACTTTCAATAAAATAACGTAACATCACACAGAAAGCGAGTCAGAAGCGACAATCGGCAGAAAAAATAAAACTATTGGCGAATAGCTACGTAACCTACTACGTGGAATCTCGAAGCACAGCAGAGCTTTAGATGTAGAGTCGGCCTTACTGAACCGATTAACATGAATAGACATCGTATATATTCAAGGATATTTTCGATATAAATACATACAACAATTGCCTATGACGTGCATGTTTGCATAAAGAATGCTTTCAAACTTAGCTACCTACACAGACTTTCATTAATCTATATTCTACCAACGGGCTTTGTTAAAAAAGTGTGCCTACAAAAATATACGAGGGTCAAACTGAAAGTTCTTAGAACTGGCCACTTATAAACAATATAATAAAAAAATAATTCTAAAATTTGAAAATAGAAGTCTTTGGCAATATTACTGAGTATATATTTCATTCATTTGTCATTAGTTATACGATTTGGCGGCAAATTGAAAATTGTCTGTGTCACATCAACATGAAATTAACACGAGAAAATTTTCGTGCAATGATTTTTTATGACTTTCGATGTCATTTAAGTCAACAAGAAAGTTATGATAGACTACGATTGGCCTTTCACGATGAAGCCCCATCTCGTGCGACTGTTTACAACTGGTTTAATGAGTTTAAACGTGGTCGCACTAATCTCACTGATGATTTACGTGAGGGACGGCCTTCTACGGCGACGACTGAAGATAACATCTGTGTTGTGCGGCGCATGATAGAGACTGACAAAAGAGTGACCTATCAGCAGATTTGGATAAGCTTAGGGCATCGGTATGAGTCAAGTGCACAAAATCCTCCACGAACTTTTAGCGGTCAGGAAGCTTTGCGCCCGGTGGATACCTCATAATTTGACTGAGTCTCAAAAACTCCATCGTGTGGATTGGTGCCGTAAAATGATTGAAAGATTTAACGGAGGTGACTCAAATGCTGTGTTCAACATACTAACAGGTGACGAACGCTAGATTTACTGTTATGATCCTAAAACCAAAAGACAATCTGCTCAGTGGGTATTTCCTTTCGAGGAGTTGCCAACTAAAGTGAAGAGAGATCGAAGTGCGGGAAAAAAAAAATTGGTTGTCTGTAGAACTCCGTCTACTGCCGATATTTGAACGTGACAACGTCTATTACATGGTAATAGACCTCGCGCACGAGTGTGACACACGCTCTAGGGGTGGGGGTAAAGCAGGCGTGGACTCCGTGTGGCGTCAGATTCGGCCGTTACGGTGTTTTCGAGAATGACTCCACGCCGTACCAATTTAATAGACGTTGTCACGTCAAAATGGTGGCCTCGTTCTTTAGAAGGATAGGTCATTTCACAACAATTGTGTTAGAGGATCAAAAAACAGTTTCTGCAGAATGGTACACTACCAATTGTTTGCCACTTGTCTTGGAAAAAGTTCGAGAGAAACGACCTCGCATTAGGATCCTCCTTCACCACGACAACGCCTCGTCGCACACCGCCAAGCGGACGATCGACTATTTGGCGACATCAAACGTTGAATTACTGGGTCACCCGCCGTATAATCCCGACCTCGCGCCTTGTGATTTTTATTTATTTCCAAAAATTAAAGAAAAACTTAAAGGAAAGCGGTTTATGAATGTTGAAGAAGCGGTGGCTGCGTATCGCGATGCCATTGAAGAGACCCCTAAGGACGAGTGGCCAAAGTGCTTTTCCCAGTGGTTCTATCGCATGCAACGGTGTATTGACGTGAATGGACAATATAAAAGATATAATAAAACTAATAACTGGCTAATGTTATCAGTTTTTGAATTTCTAAGAACTTTCAGTTTAATCCTCGTATTATAATCTGTGGCGAGAACGTTCCTGACTCTCCGGTAACCTTCTGGAGCATTCTAGACTCGGCTGGAATACTCTAGAACATTCTCGAATGGAGGAATTGCAACATGTTGGACCCGGCCCGTTTGGCAGGAAACCGTTCTTGATCGATCCACCGTCTTATATAAGAGAGACATTTGCCGTGACAGTCAGTCAGTTCTAATTAATAGACCGTGAAGAAGAAAATTGTAAACCTTTTTTTTTTTTATTATTTATATATATTATAAACCAGCGCTTGACCGCAATCCTGCCTGATGGTAAGCAGTGATGCGATCGTTGATGGTAAAGCGCGCTAGTTTATTAAGAGCCTATTCACTCTAGCCTTGAAGACACTCAAATTGTAATGAGACGGAAACACCGACGCCGGCAAATTGTTCCAGTCCCTCGATGTACGCGGTATAAAGGAGGAAGCAAAACGCTTCGTCCGGATCGCAGTGGTGTCAACAACGTAAGGGTGGAAACTCGCCGTATGACGGGTCGTCCGATGATGGAACGGAGATGGGGGAATTAAATCATGCAATTCCCTTGCACACTCACCAGAATGCATCCTATAGAAGACCGAAAGGCTGGCTACTCTACGCCTGTGCTCCAGGCTTTGGAGACCGTTTCGAGTTAAGTCTGGGTCGCCAATCAGCCTCTTCGCACGCCTCTCCACCGAATCCAAAGTGGCAAGGTGACATTTCGCAGCACCAGCCCAAATGTGGCTGCAGTACTCCACACACGAGCGGACCTGTGCTTTGTATAAAATTAGAAGCTGCCCAGGTGTGAAGTACCTCCGGACTTTCGCGATGACGCCTAGTTTTCTGGCAGCCACCCTGGCCTTGAACTCAATGAACCGCCCAAAGTTAAGGCTCGAGGAAATCTCAACTCCCAAAAGCTGAAGGCGGTCGGTACATTCCAAGGATACATTCTGAAAAGTAGGAGCCAAGGTAAACGGGCTCCTTTTGGCGGTGAAAAGACACGCCTGTGTTTTGGCGGCATTGAATGCTACAAGATTGGCATTGCCCCATTCGGAGACTGCCTGCAGTGCAGCACTCACACGCTCTACCATGGCCTCTCTTTCGGACCGGATTGTTTCCATACTAGCCCGAGCTTCCGGCAGGTATCTCTCCACAACTGTGCTGTCATCTGCATACCCATAGATACCGGGCATCAGCAGATCGTTAATATGCAGCAGGAACAGAGTTGCAGAGAGAACAGACCCCTGAGGAACACCGGCATTGATCGACATGGGCTCAGATGAACATCCGTCGACAACAACTCGGAGGGACCGTTCAGTCAGGAAGTCTTTTACCCAGCCAGTCAGGCCAGCGGAAATGCCGTACGCTGGAAGCTTACTCAAAAGGCCAGCGTGCCATACCCGGTCGAAGGCCTTCGAGACATCAAGGGAGACGGCAATCGCTTCGCCATTTTTCTCGAGGGCCTCGCCCCACAAGTGAGTGGCATACACTAGTAGGTCCCCAGTTGACCGATTGCGTCGAAAACCGTACTGTCGGTCACTGAGGAGATCGTTACCTTCCACGTATGCCAAGAGGCGCGAGTTCAACACACGCTCCATAATCTTGCAGAGTATGGAGGTTATTGAAATCGGCCGATAGTTGGTAGGATCGGCACGACTACCCCTTTTTGGGCACGGGCTGCACGTTGGCAAGCTTCCAGGACTTGGGCACTATACCAGTCCTAAATGAGAGGCGATACAGGCGTGTCAATACAGGAGACAACTCGGGCGCACAAGCCTTAAGAACAATCGCTGGTATACCATCCGGACCACTAGCCTTATTCACGTCCAGACGACACAATACTCTCAGAACCTCCTTGTTTCTAATGCGAACCTCCGGCATTGAAGTTCCGCAATGAGGTAAATTAGGTAAACCAAAAGCAGAATATAAACCTAATTAATATTTATTGTGGTGTTATATATATCTGTCTTTAGTCACAGTCACTCATAAGTCAACACCACAGATACCTATAGGAATGCCAATATTTCTATTACAAGACATTTTGCCGACTCTTTTACGACGTATATAAAATGTTTAACGAACCATTTGTCCCAGAATCTTTGCTTCGCTCAGCATAATTGGTTACAGTAAAAATAAAACTCATAACTGCTGCCGAAAATCGTAACTTCCCCGAAACGATAAATTGTAAATGTTAATTGCAACGCTCAATGTTTTGTGTGTTTAATATCAGCTTGATTGCATTTAGTAGACGATCAATTTACGCATCAGTAACGTACCTATACAACCTGACCCGTTTACAGTTCGTGGGACTGAAATCAGTGCTCCAAGCGGAATACCTCATTGTAACCGACTTTAAAAAAAAGGAGGAGGTTCTCAATTCGTCGGAATCACTTTTTTATGTAGGTATGCTCACCGATTACTTAAAGACGCCTGGACCGATTTGCAAAATTGTTTAGTTTGATAGGGATAGATATACTTCCCAGGTGGTCCTCAGGTCAGGATCTGATGATAGAAGACCAGAGAAATCAAAGGGTACTTTCAAAAATCGTAAGGGCGAAGTTGTAATTTCTTTCATTAATAAGTATTTTAAAACACTGTTATGGAACCGCCAGACAATTGAGGGATGTCCCCAACGATGCACAGCAGTGAGCAGCCACCTTGTGTTTGTGATTGATAAGTATTTTACACCTAGATGGTTTGTAACTGTCATTAGGGCTCTTAAACACAAAAGCCAGTGAAGGGAACTCCTCAACGGCTTACAGTAGTTACCTTGTGACTTAATTCATTTTTACTGATGAGAACTTTATACTCTTATGGGTTATAATGAAGGCTTGCCGTACATCTGATTATGGAGCCAAGAGAGAGTCGAAGGAACACCACACCTCAACGATTCACAGTAGCTAAATTGTGTTTGTACTTGTCTGATTTATATAAGAGCTTTACACCCATCTAGGTGTATTGTGTGATTATCATTGAGGGTCTTATGATGAAGACCAAGGTCGATTTTTTTTAATTATTATAAACTAGTACTTGACTGCAATCCCGCCTGATCGTAAGCAGTGATGCAATCGTTGATGATAAAGCGCGCTAGTTTATTAAGCCTACTCACTTAAAATCATCAAAGGGAGATTTATCTGGAGACCCTCCACTACCCCACTCTACTGGTCAACAAAATTTTGTAACAAGAAAAGTTATAATCCTTATTTTATAATCATATTTATTTTGATTCCATCAGATCTAGTTTTCGTGTTAAGCTACTACCAACAAAATTAAAAATTAACCATTTTAGTTTTACTTTCGCATTTAGAGAATTTGTTTATTTGAAGAGCCTATTGGTTTCTTCCATTTTTAGAGTGAAGTGATTCTTAAATAATGTCAAGAAAGTATAAAATTATCCTGACATGTTTTGTTACATTTGTGGTGGCATTACTTTCAAATCTCAACGAAGCAATTTGACACCATTAGTAAGTAAGTTATATGAACAGTATTTTGGTTTTTCCATCGGACAACAGGCCAAATCTTGGGTTCCACACATATGTTGTGTTACATGTGTGGTCTCACTGAATAGTCGAAAAGATCTCGATCTATGCCTTTTGCAATCCCTTTGATTTGGACGGAACCAACGAACCACTCATCTGATTGTTATTTTTGTCTTACTGATACAAAAGGTATTAAAATTAAAACAAAAAGTAAAATCAAGTACCCTGACCTGCCATCAGCTAAAAGATCGGTCCCTCATAGTGAAGATCTACCGGTGCCAAAACCACCTCAAACTAGCGATCTGTGCCTTACGTCAGAAGTCGAAAAAGAGACATTGGGTCTTGACTTTCAAGGCATATTTGTTAGCCCCCAAATCACGTAAATGATAAAAGATGATATATTTAAGGAAAAACTAAGTATTTACAAATATCAGCTTGGGAATCTTTCATGACAATAACTTCCAATTTTCTAGGAAATGGCCGATCAAGTGACTATAAATGTATTATCGCGGAGCTTTTATCTACTTATAAGGCTCAGGAATGTAAAATGTCTGAAAATACATTTTCTCGATTCACATTTACACTTTTAAAACACGGTAAAGGATTCAATCAAGACGCATCTAGCATAGAAAAACGATATCAGGGCAAGTGGAGTGGAGCCCATGCATGTTAGAGGATTATAGGTACTGATGGACTAATGTCCATCAGTACCTATAATCCTCTTCTTCTCTTTCTTCTTTTCTTTTCTTTATTCTTCTTCAGGAACGTCTTGTTTTAATAAACAAGACGTTCCTGAAGCAAAATACAGACGAAAATCATTAAAGTAAATTCATAGCCATGTAACAATAAACCGAAATAACTTCTTTTTGTTTATAAAAAATCAAAATTTCTAAAATGGTATTACAAAAAAACTATTCGTATTTGAAGCATTTTAATTTTATATCTAGTATCCTTATCCTTGTCCTAAACATAACTAGACAAAAGTTCTCATGTTACATGCACAAATTGTTTTTTTGTTGACTAGTGACTCCCGACACAACAACATTTGGCGCATCGTACCCGGCACACATCGCAACACAACTGCTCGGACCCGTCCTCCGTACGGCTTCACCAGACATCATGCACGACGAATCCCTTGGCTGCAAGACTTTGTCTGGTGGATGGTAACTTCTGCCGGCAGCCGTTATTATGTTGTTTGGACTTAATTCATTTATATTGATTTGAATTATGCACCCCTATAGGTTATAATGAAAGTCTGCATTAGGTCTGATATTAAAGATCATAAACACTTGAAGGCATTCCTAAACGATTTAAAGCATTGTAGTTTAACCAAGAGACCATCTCATACAATATTCATAGATTCAGTTGGTCCCATAGGAATTTTATAAAAATCGGTTCATCATCATCGTCATCATAATTATTTCAGTCAAAAGACGTCCACTGCTGAACATAGACCTCCCCTAAGGAACTCCTCGACGACCGATCCTGCGCCTCCCGCATCTAGCGGTTTCCTGCGACCTTCACCAGGTCGCGGTCCACCTTGTCCAAAATGGGTTCAGGTATTACCTAAACCAAAAGGTATTTAAATCAAAATTAGGGGTAACAATTCAAGTAAACAAAATTGTGCAGCTTGCCTGCTAGTTTATTCTCAACTAAGTTGGCGTCAGCATCAGTCAGACCGAATGCAACTGAACAGTACTTTTCACAACTAAAAAGAGTAAAATAAACACTTTTTTACAAGGAAAAAACAACAGATTTCCAAAAGAAAATACTCAAGATTTTCTATTGGTACCTAACAGAATTTTCAAAAATCATTTCAGTTCTTTCAGTACCTAGATCTAGAGATTACGGATCCTATAAACTTTATGTCCTCGTTTATGTAGATAACATAATTCAGTGTATTAACGTTTTCACTGCTGGAACACACTGCTGCGTTCTCACTTCGAAAGCGAGTGGGCCGTACTACACCACGTGGATCTAGTGCAGGTTGGCAATGTTTTAGAATTTTTGGTTCTACAGTTAATAGGTTAATTACTATAATACATAGTATTATATGTAGTCATGCATTTTTTCTTTTAATGTACAGACAGCTGTGCTGCTGGGGAGTTTGTTCCGCTGCTTATTCCCAGCGCAAGCACTAGCAAGTGGCGAAAGGCGGCGTTTTGGGGGGACTGTCTTCTGTAATATTGTTCAAAAAGTGCATTCTTAGCCTAATTTGAATAAATGGCTTTTGATTTTAACAGCCACACCGGTTGATCAACAAGGTCAAGCTGTGCTTGCCGCGGTTGCTCTGTGGCTGGGTGACCATCGTTACATACCGATACCCCTCCGTGCCTTGAAAAGCACGTTAAACATAACTTTAATAGGTCAATTATATTTGGTTATAAGCTAAGTAGATGAGTTCAGCGTTGCCTACCTAACAGGGTTGTGGACAACAGATTGGCAGATGCTCCAGACTCATAATCCTGGTATTCAGCTGAATCCAGTTAGACTGATAGCCGATCACAACATAGTACGAAAAAAGCTCGGCTTATGGTGAATTTATTAGGTACCATAAGCAACAAGTTTGGATAAAAATAACAGAATTAACTCGAAACAACCAAACTTAAAAATATCATGTCATACCAGCATTTCCTGCTTAACACATTCAACAGCCACATATCACTTCGCTTAGCGAAGAGTCGTGCCTCTGTTACCAGAAGAAGTCATCTTCCCTCGCCCGTTTCTATACTGACACCACTAAAGCCACTGTGTGAACCTATTCACGAGCCTTGTTAATTCCTGAGCATTGACATTTTCTATTTACACAATATTAAACTCCACACATTACCTAGCTCAGATTCCCGCGCTTCTTTGCGTCCTGGGTGTAAATGTATAATAGTCAGCCTTCACAACAAACCAAAGATATTTTCGCTAACTCTGGACGAGAAAAGAAAACAAGGTATCAATATACTTACCTATGGTCTTTACGTTTATCTTCGGGGATCAAACTCAACACTGACATCCTTTGCTTCACACTTAAAATAGCATTTTTATACAAAATAGGAATACTCGAAAAAGCAGAAATTCAAAGAGTATAACAATATACCTATTGTTTTAAATAATGCCGTCGACAGCTGCATGTTGTTACACTCGTCGCTATGGCAACGGATAATATGTCAATCGATACGATTCGAAATTCGTAATAATATTGTAATGTTGCGACATGGGATCTCTTTTATAGATTTGTGTCGGATTATGTGTCAAATGAGGTGAAATCGGTTTGTTGGTACTGGGCGACTTACGTACTTATAGGCCGGAGTAAATAATTATTATCATTAATTCATATGAAGTGGATATGAGTGGTAATGAGCTGGACTCCAACCAATACCTGATCCTCAGAAAGCTTTAAACAGAGAAATGTGGAAGGAGAGTAAGGAGGCCTGCAGTGGCAGGGCAAAGGTTTCTGTTCCACTGGACATTTTAGTTTTTTAATAATTATGTCTTCTGAAAGTTGTAGCACTCAAGTTCGAGTTTGATATTGATTAGGCTTCATAATAGTGCTTACAAACAATTAATGGCGAGCAACAGATCCGTATAGAACCCTAAATGCGTAACACATTATCAATCTCAATTCGAATAGTTTTGAAGGATATTGCTATTCTATTGCTTCTTATGTTCAAAAAAACTGTCTGTTCAACAACGTAAATAAGGCAATGAATGTCGTGGAACTTTCTAAATGAAACCCATTGCCACTGACAGTTTTTTACGCTATTAACCCACAAGGTATACATTTACAGATAGTGCATGGCGGGCAGTCACCTTTTGCGAAGCAGTGATGCTGGCAAAGGAGGAGCCGGAGCGCGTGAGGCAGCGGGAATTCCAGCTCCGTCACGCCACTAGCCGCCGCAGGAGACGACACCGAACTCTCAGCCACCGTATCAGCTCGCCGCCCGGTAAGGACCAGGCCCGAGTTGATGGAGTGTTGTGTTTTAAGCTCGCCTCAAAGAGATGTCAGTACATCGTGACGGGGTCCACGAAGAACGATGCCTTCTGGGTCATGGTTGCGGGTTGGTTAAAAAAGAAATCGTGGCCCTGGCCGTCGCACAGGCAAGTGAAGAAACACGGATGGGCTTTAGTCAGTAAAAGTCTGACACGCCTTTCCGCTCCACCCACTGCGGGAAAATCATCTAATGACTTTTCTTTAGATGAATTCCCGTTTAGAAAAAAAGGTATTAATTTACATAAAATAAAACACGTTATATGTAACCAAAATAATATACTTATTTAACAAGTTACTGTACATTGTATCAACTTTTTATTTACATAAACATTTCACAATTCTCAACATTTATTCATTAGTCTTGTGCCACATACCTGAGATGGCCACGATGTCACAAGAATGACCTCATTCATAAATCTTTAGAAACTACTCTCACTTATTTGGATGTGTTCAGTTTTTGTTCGTAGAAAACATTGGACTTTTTATGGTTTGTTTATGCTTCTGTTCGACATTACGTTAGCGTACGCAATAACAGTACAAAAGGTGAATAAACCAAACAGTGTGTAGGTCCCTAGTTGCCATACTAGACAACTAATTAATTGGAGTCAAAACATTGTTGTCGTTAGTGTTCAACTAGATGGAACATCGCTTTGATGAATATATAACTGATTTAGTCTGTGAACTTGTATTATCAAATTATTTTTTTTAAATCTATTCGTGCATGTTTACCGTTACTTTACCTGATTTATAAAGTGAAGGTACTAATGCTGTTTTTTGACGTGACAACGTCTATTAAATTGGTACGGCGTGGAGTCATTCTCGAAAACACCGTAACGGCCGAATCTGACGCCACACGGAGTCCACGCCTACTTTACCCCCACCCCTAGAGCGTGTGTCACACTCGTGCGCGAGGTCTATTACCATGTAATAGACGTTGTCACGATCAAATATCGGCAGTAGACGGAGTTCTACAGACAACCAATTTTTTTTTAATTACTAATTTAATTTTTATGTATATGAAGCATAAAGTCAATTTTGGACTAATTTTGAATTTTTGTAGGCTTACGCCTGATACACATACCAGAATAGCTGTCATTTCAGCAGCTAAATGTATAAACAATAGTTTACATTACAATGAACACCTTTAAATAGCTACATGTATTGGAGATTTTAAAATTAATATTATATTAGTGTATGTAAAATGTATAGTGTTTTATGCACGTTCAAAACGTGCGTGAAAATATAATCTATAAACTCATTAGTTTATTTAGACTTTACACTAAAAATAAATTTGGTATTGATTTATTAGATGGATGTTATATAGTGCCGATATTGATGTCCATAAAGTGAGTATAATGTTTATACAACACTTCACCAAATAAAAGGGCCTTAAGAAAAACACTGTATAACTAAGACCTCGTGTTTACTCGCGGGAGTAGCGCTTCAATCGTAGAACTGCCATACGGCGTCAAATATCACGACCACGGTTGTATTATGTAGACTTTCGAATAGCATAATCTCTTTCGTTCATACTAAAAATCGTATCCATCGTTTCGTCTTACGAAGCGTCGAGTGCTAGTGTGAACACCCGCTGTGGTCTCCGTGACCGGCCCCGGCGGGTCGTGCGGCTGTGGTTGCAGACGATGCGGGCGTTGCGGGCGGAGTGATGCGGGGTGATTCCTTCTGCTTGTCCCACAGCTGGGCATACAGCGAGTTGGGATTGGAGATGAGTTGCTGATGCGTGCCACGCTCGCTGACGGCACCACGCTCCAGCACGAGGATCTCGTCTGCGTCGGCCACAGTCGACAGTCGGTGAGCGATACAGATGGACGTCCGGCCCTCAGTCGCCGCCTTCAGAGCTTGCAGGATCGCCTGCGGACACAACACGCTACATTTAGTGCCCTTTAACATAACCCTACTTACAAAAACTTGTTGACATGACCAAATATCTCTTCCAAGTTTGCAACCTTTAAATAGCACATGAAGTTCTCAAAATTAAACTTAAAACACATATTGTTCTTATTCTATTAAACCTTCGCATAGGCGATTCATAGGCATAGGAGTAAGTCGTGGTGGTCTAGTGGTTAAAACACCAGCCTCTCAAGTATGAGGGCGCGGGATCGATTCCAGGTCAGGCAAGTACCAATGTAACTTTTCTAAAGTTATATGTACTTTTTAAGTTAAGTATATCTTGGACACCAATGACTGAAGGTGAAGGAAAACATCTTGAGGAAACCTGCACTTTCAAGTCTAAAATCGCCAACCCGCATTGAGCAAGCGTGGTGATTACGCTCAATCCTCTGTATGAGATATGACCTATGCCCAGCAATGGGACGATTAAAAAGGTTGATGATGATAGGCAATTCCTTCTTCTTTCTTATAAAACACGTAAAAATTAACGATATAAGCTAGCTAAACAAAATTAAAAGCCACACTAGCGCTGGAACATCTGGAAATCATAAAAAGAGGATTTTAACCAACAATGAGGTTTTGACGACCTCTATAACAACACATGCACACTACGCATCTATGTTCTATGTTACGAATTTGGTTCCAGTACTAAGTCCTTCCAGTGGACCATTTTGCGTGGGCCATGGCAACCGTTGGCGGTTATTCCAACCAGCCAACCTCCCACCAGAAGCCCATTAAGTCTTCTGACTTGTTGAGAAAATCTGTGTAGATCTTATGCCCCTATGATTTTACTTCTAATTTGGGTGACGCCTGTAGTAAATTCGAAGAGTACATGCGCAACTGTTTCATGAGCCTCTATGCAAGCTCTGCACAGAGGGCTGTCCGTTATGCCTATTGTGTGGAGATGTTTATTTAGCGAGCAGTGGCCCGTGATGATCCCCGCCATCAATCGCAAGCCTTTCCTATTCAGGTGCAACAGTCTATTGGATAGTCTGTCAGCTAGGGATGGTATGGCTTCTTTGGACTGTCTGAAATCCGGTGACGAGGACCACCAAATCTCCGCTTGTGCGTAGGTTTACCTCTAGCCATCTGCTGATTTTAATAAAGGGGATAGGCACGATAGGTTCCGGTCCGTTGACTGACCTTCTAGCCAGCTCGTCAGCTGCGTCATTGCCCAGTGAACCGCTGTATCCCTTTATCCACTGTAGTGTCACAGCGCACACACTACGTATCAGTAAAATCCCACATCGCAAACAAAGTTAGGTATCATTTTTACAAAAGTTGCTCATTTGATTTATGTAGAATTGGGGCAAACGCTATTTTGTAATGGCGTCACGTCGATATTGTCGTTTTGGAAAGTGAGAATTGTCGAAAGGTCACTTCGCTTTGAGGCTCGGACCAGGGCACTTCTCCAGGGCGAAACTGTCACTTTGCCATTTATTATTGCCAAGATTGGAGGGTACATTTACACGTCGTGCTTTAATTCAAAACTCCACCTACGTAATGGACCCTTACCACCACAGCAAGATGGTGGCGACCCCTCCGCTCCGCCGTCGCTAACGTTATCGTATACAATATCCCAACAATAATTATAATATCACCTCACACAACACCTATCTCATCAAATGCTTACCTTTTCTATAGGAAATGAGAAAAGGTAGAACCCTTCCAGTAAGCAGTATCACGATTTTCAAACTATACGTACATGTTCAGTAAGAGAATCTAGACTAGAAGTGGCCTCATCGAAGATAATAATGGGCGAGTCCTTGAGGATGGCGCGTGCGATGGCCACACGTTGCTTCTCACCGCCGGACAGCTTCAGGCCGCGCTCACCTACTTGCGTCTCGTAACCCTGGAGACAGTGACAAATAAATTACATTAAACATACACCATCGTCATTATAAGCTGCCTACAGCAGTCCATTGCGGTCATGACTCCTTGAAGGTAGCAGTAATGGCATGCAATAAGGGGGCCTATTGCACACATTCTTCTTCTTCAGCCTCCAGAGGTCATCCCCACGCTTATCGTGGGGTTGTGGATCGCAGTAATTTTTTATTCCATAGTAGAAGTGCTACTGCCTGCTTCCCTGGTAAGAGTTCCCTTAGTCGCCTCTGTAGACACCCACCAGAGGATATGGGATTGTACGACATTCTACTCGAAGCCAATATGTTAATTGGTGTGCTTTTGCACCTCTTCGCTATGTTAGGCTTACAATTTGTTATGTTAAACTAAATTATGTAACAATCAGTATACCTTGGGCCACGTCTGTACAGATTCGTGTAGTTCTGCCATCTTGCTGGCCTCTATTACTTTCTCGTGCGGCTTGCTGAGGTCACCGTAGTGCAGGTTGTGGAAAATCGTGTCGTGGAACAGCACGCAGTCCTAAAAAGATAAAGTTAGAAAAATAATAACATCATGTTACATGAATTATAAGTGTACAAGTTCAATTTAGGTTTTTTGCTTGGTGGTAGGCCATAATATCAGCTGCCGGCAGAAGTTACCACCCACCAGACAGTCTTGCCGTCAAGCGATTCGTCGTGTTTCGGCATGATGTCTGGTGAAGTCGTACGGAGGACGGGTCTGAGCAGTTGTGTTGCGATGTGTGCCGGGTACGATGCGCCGATTCGTCGTGTTGTTAAGTTTAACTTTGAATCATCTCGTTCAACTGCCGCCTTCCTACCTATTCACTAAGTTTTTTAAATGAATAGGCTTAATAAACAAGCGCGCTTTACCAATCATCACTGCTTACCATCAGGCGGGATTGCAGTCAAGCACTAGTTTATAATTAGTAAAAAAAACTTAACATTATTGATTATTGATTCAGTCAAAATACCAACGTACATACTGTAGCGAAATCTACTATAATCATACAACTTCCCGATATCAACCGTCGGGCTGCAGACACAACACTAAGATTTAGATAATAAAAAAGCTAACCTGTGGTACAATAGCAATAGCTTTCCTCAAACTGTGGAGGTCGAAGTCCCTTATGTTTTGTCCGGCTATCTTGATAGTGCCTGATTGTGGTTCAAAGAAACGGAATAGGAGCCGCACCATCGTGGATTTGCTGTGGACGACAATAAGTTATTATATACTAGCTTTCCGCCCGCGGCTTCGCTCGCGTGGAGATCGGTTATATCGCGCTTTTAGACTTCCCTCGGGAATATAATTTTTTTCCGGGATACGAAAGTACCCTATTATTTAATCCGGACTTCTAACTTTACGTCTGCAAAATTTCAAAACAATCGGCTTAGTAGTTACGGCGTGAAAGCGGAACAAACAAACTCACTTTCCGATTTATAATATTAGGATATTTGGTGTACACATACAAATATTCCAGTAATCTCCCTTGGGAACTTGATGTTTTTTTAGGATCAAAAGTAGCCTATGTTACTCTCCATCTTTTCAACTAACTGTATGCCAAAAATCAGGTCAATTGATTGCTTAGCTACGGCGTGAAGGATGGACAAACAAACAAACAAACACACTTTCACATTTATAATATTAGTATGGATTTCATATTTCCTTACAGTTGTAGCGGTATCTAACAACCCTACATGCGAACAACGCGTCATACTGACGTCACGCAAATGCTGCATTTCGCAAGCTGAGTTTACTCTGTAACAAGCACGCATACATGCTTACAACATCAACCGGTGGGTAAGTGCCTGCCAGACAATACTTGTCTGGTCGGAGCATCTTCCCTTTTCTGTGGAGGATACATCCTTATGTCTCCACACGGTGATTGATAACTGTTAAATAACACTCGACCGTGTGATACAACCTATTCAATCGCACTGTTGTTAGAAGAGTGCGCGCATGATACGCAGGTCACATGCGATACTACTAATTAACCTAACAATAACAAAAAGTTCAAACATGCGCTATGTACGTACCCACTGGGGTCGCAGCGGCGGCCAGTCTAACCAAATGTATTTCAATATAGTCGTTTTATGTCATGAACACAGATGAGTCAAACTTGAACTGCGGAACTACAACTTGAAGGAAACTGAATACTCCTGAGAGTATACACACAAAAACAATGTGCATGTACATTTACACACACAAGTATAGGTTACTCGCAATAAGATCAGGCTCGTCCGAGCAATATTTACCATATTTCTCTACACAGCTAAAACGTGGACGTTACGAAAACTGGAAAAGAAAAAGATAGACGCTCTAGAAATGTGGTGTTGGAGAAGAATGCTTGAGTTTAGAACAAACGTTTTTATACTCCAACAACTCGGCATCAAATAGCATCTTTTAGAATTAATACAATCCCATATACTCGAATTTTTCGGTCACGCGTAATACTAACTCCATAGAGCGTTTGGTCGTCCAGGGCAGAGTAGAAGGGAACAGACCTCTTGCAAGGTCACCGATGAGGTGGACCGACCAAATCAAGTCAGCAGTGAGGGATCTGTTAGTGAATGCTCCAGACTGTCGTCCAACAGAAATAGTTGGAGAGATCGTGCGGCGAGCTACATCAACGTCTAGAAATCAGTCATAGTGACCAAGACCGTTCTGTCAAGAACAAAACGAAGAAGAAAAGCATTATTTAATAAATAGTACCTGCCTACCTAATTAGGCAGAATTCTGAATTCTGCCTAATTAGGTAGGCAGAATTCATAGGATGTTCTGAATAGGATCCTCCGACCATACAGGTATTGAGTCTGGCGGGCATTTGCCCAACGGTTGATGTTGGGAAGTGATATGTATGCTAATTGCACGGTAAACTCTGCTTGCGAGATGTAGAATTCGTACGTGTGACGTCAATATGACGCGTCGTTCCATATGGCGTTTGTAGGTACCGCTACAGTATGACCTACAGTTATACATTGTGAAATTGTGTCTGGTTGTTTGTGAATGTGAGTTTATATGTTATAATAATAATAATAATAATATATTTTATTTGCATTATTAGTAGGTACATAATGAAGATGTTCAGTTAGTGAGGCAATGTGCGGAGCGATCAGACTGTGAATCTTTGTAAAATAGCCCCTCAGAATAAAAGCAACATTTGTAGTCTAGTGGTACAAATAAAATCAAGCTGTCTAAGTCTCACCCACTCCCCGATCCGCCAACGATCCCAATCTTCTTCCCCGCCGGTATACTGAAGGTCAGGTTGTTGAAGATCGGCTTCCCGTTGATGTACTTGAAGCTCACGTCTTGGAACTCAATAGTCGCAGTCTTCGCGTCGCATATAAGAGGAGGTGCTTTTGGTTTCTCCTGTAAATGGGAAAACAGAAAATAAGTATGTTTTATAAAAGATATGAATACACTATGTTAAAATTATAATTCATGGACTGATTTTTTATTGTTAAGTAATGGACCGACGAGAGGGTTATTGAACTGGAGGAAGAATTGAGCAGGTTACGATGGGGTGTCCTGGGATTATCTGAAGTCCGAAGAGAGGGTGAGGACTCGATAATCCTTAAATCCGGTAACTTGCTCTATTTCCGGGAGGGCGATCATCAGTCCCAAGGTGGTGTCGGGTTCCTCGTCCACAGGTCCCTTGTGGACAATGTAGTGAAGATCGAGAGTGTGTCGACCAGGGTGGCGTTCCTGGTAATCAGAATAACCAAACGGTATTCGCTGAAGGTCATTCAGGTATACGCCCCGACCTCGACACACTCCGACGATGAAGTAGAGACTATGTATGAGGACATCTCTAAAGCCATACATAGCTCAAAAACTCACTACAGCGTTATCATGGGGGACTTCAACGCTAAACTGGGAAAACGGAGCGGTGAGGGGCTCGGACTGGGAAATTTTGGATTTGGGCGTCGGAACTACCGAGGCCACATGTTGGCTGGCTTCATGGAGAGGGAGGGACTCTTTATGATGAACTCCTTCTTCAAGAAGCGTGAACAGCGGAAGTGGACTTGGATCAGTCCCGACGGGGTCACTAAGAACGAGATAGACTTCATTATGACGACAAAAAGGCACATATTCAATGATGTCTCAGTTATCAACTCGCTCAAATGCGGCAGCGATCACCGTATGGTCAGAGGCACATTGAATCTGAACATAGTGTCCGAAAGATCTCGCCTGATGAAGTCTACGCTCCGGCCAGCACCCATCCAGATCCATAACTCCGAAGGTTTCCAGCTCGAGCTCCAAAATCGCTTCGAATGCCTAAGTGGTGACGTGGACGAATACAATGACGGGTTTGTAGAAGCTGTCCGTACGGTCGGGACCAAGTATTTTAAGACCCGCCGTACAAATAGAACTAAAAAGCTCTCGGACTACACTCTCGAGCTCATGGAGGATAGACGTGAGATGGTTTTGCGTTCGTCAAGTGATGCTTGCAGATACCGGCAGCTCAATAAGCAGATCTCAAAGTCTCTGAAGCGCGACCTACGTCGGTATAATACCGAGCGTATAACGGAGGCCATAGAGCGAAACAGAGGCTCTAAAGTTTTCGCTAGGGATCTGACTATTGGGCATAGCCGGCTAAGCAAGCTGAAGACTGACGACGGCAGGATCATAACGTCCGGGCCCGAGCTTTTGAGGGAAGTCGAGAATTTCTATGGACAGCTCTACACTTCGACGACAAAACCCGCATTAAATCTTGCTGAAGACCCTAGAGCAAGATTAACCCGACACTACACCGAAGATATCCCGGACGTCAGCCTGCAGGAGATTCAATTGGCTCTGAAACAACTTAAAAACAACAAGGCGCCGGGCGATGACGGAATAACGGCAGAGCTACTGAAGGCGGGTGGTGAACCGATCCTTAGGGCCCTTCAGAAGTTATTTAATTCCGTCATAGTCAAGGGAAAAACGCCACAGGCATGGCACAGAAGTGTGGTGGTACTCTTTTTCAAAAAGGGTGACAACACCCTTTTGAAAAACTACAGACCCATCTCACTTCTGAGTCATGTCTATAAGTTGTTTTCGAGAGTCCTCACGAATCGTCTCGCCTGCAGGTTTGACGACTTCCAGCCACCCGAACAAGCCGGTTTCCGAAAGGGCTTTAGCACAGTAGACCACATACATACGCTACGGCAGGTTATACAGAAGACCGAGGAGTATAACCTACCCCTTTGCTTGGCGTTTGTGGACTACGAAAAAGCCTTTGATTCGATCGAGACCTGGGCTGTACTGCAGTCTCTCCAGCGGTGCCAAGTAGACTATCGGTATATTGAAGCGCTGAAGGGTTTGTACGAAAACGCCACCATGTCAGTCCGAATACAGGACCAGACCTCGAAACCAATACCTCTCCAGCGTGGTGTCAGACAGGGAGATGTTATCTCCCCGAAATTGTTCACCGCTGCATTGGAGGATGTCTTCAAGGTTCTGGACTGGAGAGGACTGGGCATCAACATCAATGGCGAGTACATGACACACCTTCGGTTTGCTGATGATATCGTAGTCATGGCTGAGACCGCGGAGGACCTGAGTACAATGCTCGAAGACCTCAGCAGAGCCTCCGAGCGAGTCGGTCTTAAAATGAGCATGGGCAAGACGAAAGTCATGTCTAATGCCCATGTTGTACCGACTCCTATAAAGATTGGAGACTCTGTTCTCGAAGTTGTTGACAGTTACGTGTACCTGGGACAAACTATCCAGTTAGGAAGGTCCAACTTCGAGAAAGAGGTCAATCGTCGAATCCAACTCGGCTGGGCTGCTTTCGGGAAGCTACGAAAAATCTTCTCGTCCGAAATACCGCAGTGTCTCAAGACAAAAGTCTTCGACCAGTGTGTGTTGCCAGTGATGACATATGGAATTGAGACGTGGTCGCTAACAATGGGCCTTATAAGAAGGCTCAAAGTCACTCAAAGGGCAATGGAGAGTGCTATGCTTGGGGTTTCACTGCGCGATCGAATCAGGAATGAGGAGATCCACAGAAGAACGAGAGTGACCGACATAGCCCGAAGAATTGCAACACTAAAGTGGCAGTGGGCTGGACACATTGCCCGTAGGACCGATGCCCGATGGGGCCGACGGGTTCTCGAGTGGCGACCACGCACCGGAAGACGTAGCGTGGGTAGGCCCCCGACAAGGTGGACCGACGACCTGGTGAAGGTCGCGGGAAACCGCTGGATGCGGGAGGCGCAGGACCGGTCGTCGTGGAGAACCTTGGGGGAGGCCTATGTCCAGCAGTGGACGTCTTTCGGCTGAAATGATGATGATGATGATGATGAAGTAATGGTATATAACATTGTTATTTATTAAATTAATGGGTGTACAAATAAATTTCCGCCGTTTTCTGAACATGTGGACAAGCATTATCATGTAGAAGAATAATTTTGTCATATCTGCAGTAGTAATGGGAGCGTTTTTCTTCTTCTTCCTTCTATCTTCCTCCAATAATGCTTCCAATTCCGTGTCTTCGAATGATTTCGGTCTTTCACTACGTTCTTCGTCTTCACAGTTTCTAAACTTTTGAAAACACTCACGACTATTTCTCTCTCTTAAAGCAGCTTCACCAAAAGCTTCTACAAGCAATCGATAGGCCCAACTGCAGATTTCTTCAAATAAAAGACGTTACATAAATTCCCGCAAATGACGATTATTCGGCACAACCCTTGTCCGAACTTACCATATCACGTTTTATATCCGACAATTTCAACGAAACTTCTTAGTGAGGACATCTTTTGTTAGACGGCGGAAACGTATTTGTACACGTAATACTTACGCTATTTATGTATGAAAATTGAGGTCACATTAACTTTTTTTTTAATTTTATTTCTAATAAACTTATAATTAGGTTCACAATTTGTTTTAGCCGCACAACGAAAACCTCTCAGGGTTTATCTGCATGTCGGCGAGCCGCTCATAACAATACTATAAATAATTATTATTGTATACAGTGCAATGCTAACAATTCATAGGTATGTTAATACCTGGGTACAGTCGCCAGCACATCAAGCCACCACAACCACTGGAAATATGCGTACAAAGAGATAATTAATACTAATATTAATAATGCTTCCCCACGTTACCATACAACACCGCGCGAGCAAGAGTGGTGCTTTCCGAAACTCGCAGTCTTAATATGTAATGGATGGACCCTATTTACCAACTAATAGCTATAAGCAAATTAACCTAAATCGAATCTGTTATGATACCTTTATCCGGGACTGTACGGTCATAAGTGTGAACATGGTCTGCATGTCGATGAGTGCCTGTCGCACCTCCCTGTACACCGACCCAAGGAAGCCCAGCGGGATAGACAGCTGGAACAGAAGCCCGTTCACCATCACCAGGTCACCTACTGTCATGTTTCCTGGAACCAAATGCATGTTTAGCCAAATCAATTTATTACAAAAATATACAGTATGTTAAGAAAACCCTGTCCGACCCATAAGGATAATAAACACATGACCAAATATAATATAAAATTTTACATAATCATCATAGTACCAATACAAATGAATTTTGAAATAATCTTTTTTTCCCGTGAATTAATTCCAACTTCCCCGAAATTTGGTAATTTTTAAAATAGTGACTACACCGGTATTATTATGAGCGAATAGCGATGCGACCACGTGCCGCGTGCCCTGCCGCCCGCCGCCCGCGGAAGGGTGCTTAACGGACATTTATTAAGTTACCTCTTTTTGCGAAATAATATTTATTTTTAGGGGGATTTTTTTTTTAAGTTTAGCCCGGTTTTGTATCCATTAGTAGAATCAGTTATCGATACCTAACAACACCTTCACGGGTCGGACAGGGTTTTCTTAACCTACTGTATATACATTTATAGGTTATTTTTTCTATATACGAAACCTTGTTGGAGGTTGGTTCCTGTAGAATGCTACTGGCCGTTAGGCGTATAATCTGTCACATAGTGACTTGATTGTCATATTCAAAATATGATGTAGGTATTGTTCAGAATAAAAGTCTGAGAAAAACAGATGTGTTTCTGTGATACAAAATAACCAATATACATAGGTACCAGCATTAGGAACTGCGTGTGGACTTTGCACGAAGAATTTTCCATTAAACCTGCCCCCTAATCGGCGAACACATTTTTGTCAAATGATTGCAACATTTGCAACTAGTTGGGATCGTTTGGACCGAACGGACCAATGGGCGGTCCGAACGATCCCAACTGATGCCAACTAGTCGCTATCATTTGACAAATATATATTCGCCGATTAGGGGGCTGAATATAGTTTGTTCAGAATAAGCCACTGAATCGATTCCAGTCATTTTTACGTCATGTTATATTTTTCCCAAATACACTTAGAAATTGTTGCAGTGTGGTTACCGAGCGCACAATTCAGTTTACGGTAGATCATAGTAAATGGCGCGGGCGGTCAAGCGGTCACCATATTTTTATTGACACAACCAGGTAAGAGAACAAGCTCATAATTTTATGATTTTTCATGATATCTTTTTGAATTTTGTACATAGATTCTTTACTTAAAAATACTGGACACGTGTTTTCCGGTTATGCATATACAAAACATAACGTTTATTACTAGCCCATATTGGTTACGACCCGTGTGGTACTGGCCTTAGAATAGTACCACCCCATATCCTCCCGCTTCTCCTGTGGAATTACAAATTACTGCGATCCCAACCCGCCTGACAAGCGTGGGGATTATGGCAAACTCCCCGAGGAGGCCATTGTCCAGCACCTCCTGGGCCTCTATAGGTTAAGAAGAAGAAGATTATCACCTTGGGCGATCTGATTGGCGGCCATGATCATGATAACGCTGAGTCCTGCACTAAAGATGGCGTGTTGTCCGAAGTTGAGAGCGGCCAAACTCGACGCCGTCTTCAGTGACGCTTCCTCATACTTTTTTAAACTGACGTCGTACTTCTCCAGTTCGTACTTTTCATTGTTGAAATACTGAAAACATTGTGGTAATGGTTATTAGTATAACTAGTCAAGCCCAGCGGTTCCACCCGCATAAATTTTGACCCCGTGGGAATATCGAGAGAAAGTATTGTAAGTATGTGTTAATTCTTTTTATAAATACTCCGTGTGCCAAATCTTATCCAAATCAGCAGGTTAACAGCACTATCAGTAACAATGTGTTTCCTTTTGATTTTGTTCAACAAAATTCATTGCGTTGTTAACGTTGTTGAATGGCACATTTTTCGAACATGTCGAGCAATGGAATGAAATAAAATGAAATCGATTATTAAGCAAGTAGGATCACTGATCATTTTTACACGTCATATTTTTTTAAACTAGCTAGAGCCGGCATTTCCTAATTGACTATCTCTGAGAAGAAAAGCCGAAAAAACTCAATGGATTAGCAATATGATTCAAAGTGATTTTAATTGATAGTAATAATTATGTTACGCAATTGAAGTTCAAGTTCATTACTTAATAAAAATATTATTTTTACTCATTTCATCATGTATAAAAAAAAAAAACGTTGCTTACTCCTGTATCATAGGTGCGTTTAGAAAGATTTATTTTCATACTTATTATCTTTACCATCAATGATTATATAGCACGCTAGTTTATTAAGCCTATTAACTCAAAAATTGAGTAAATAGGAAGAAAGACGGCAGTTGAGCGAGGTGATGCAATGTTAAACCTAAAACACTACCAATGATGCTGAGCCATAGGGAGATTGATCTGGAGACCCTCCACGACCAAACTCCCGACACAACCACATTTGGCGCATCGCACCCGGCACACCTCCTCCGGTCCTCCGTACGGCTACACCTGACAATCATGCGACGTCATTCCGGGACAATCCGGTTTCGGGCAAAATAAATAGCTGTACTAACCTTAACAGTTTCATAGTTGATGAGTGAGTCGATGGCCTTATTGCCAGCCTCGTTCTCTGCCTTGTTCATGTACACACGGAACTTGGTGCGCCACTGTGTGATGGCCAGCGTGAACGCTGCGTACACCCCCACACAACCCCATGCTAGGCCTGGAAAAACACCCTATTTATTAAAAAACCTTCGTTCGTCCCAGCAAGTCACTAGAATATATTTCTGAAACCGGACAGTCACCCAATAATAGAGTTTACCTGCAAAAGCCAATCCTCCTTTGAGTCCCAGTATGGAGGAAACGAGTGCCAACTCGAAGATCGTGGGCACAATGTTGAACACCATCGCTGACAGCACGAAGTTTATAGCGCGTGAGCCACGGTCTATTGTCTGTGGAAAAAAAAAAACAAAACAATCAAAAAAAAAACAATTCTTTGCTCTACTGAACCTTCTGAACGGAACAATTCTATGGCACGATTTTGGTTTCTGCTCAAGTCCCTCAAGCAAACCATTGTGCGTGGGAAATTGCGGCGTCGATGGTTGTCCTACCAGCCCATCAAAAGAAGCTTACTAAACATCTTGGTTTGTTAAGAGTATCTGTAGGTAGATCCCGAGGGTTTCTGATCTAATCTGGGTGACGACTGTGCACTAGAAGAGCACATATGCAATGGTCTCAACCGCCTCCACAAGCGCGTTATGCCAATATGGCCCAGCGCACACCGCTGGAGGCGCGGCGGAGCGCAATTGAAGACAACAATTCAATTTAAACCTTAACCACCGTGACATACGATCTACAAAAGAAAAATCAAGGAAATGCGCTCCGCCGCGCCTCCAGCGGTGTACTCTGGGCCTATGTAGACCGTATGTCGAGGTAGTTAAGGTTTATATTAGGTCCTTATATATGAAATTGGTGTTTTGTCGTACTGGCTACTTTGATCTCAAATATCTCCTCTTTGGTTTAGAATTCCAAATTCAAATTTATACATACAATCTACTCATCAATTTGTGTCTCGAAAACTGTATTTTTTTGTTTTTTCTTTTGCTTTTTTCTCTGCGCCATTGAGTTTACAAAATGGAAAATTTAACGATTGCGCCACTGCTTACCATCAGGCGGGATTGCAGTTAAGCCCTACTTTATAATTTATAAAAAAAAAAAAATCGGACGACAGCAGGTCCAGCTACCCGAAACTGTCAAGTATTCCCAAAATCGAATAATCTCTGTACATTTTTACTGGACCTTTGGAAGTAAATCGATAAACGTAATGCAGATACAGTACTATCATATTTATTGGTTTTATTTTTATCAGAAGCAATTAATGATATTTTTATCTTCTTTATCTAACAGAATAATTCACACCATTATTACTCTACAAAATAATACATTGTTTTACAGAACAATACCTGAGTGAAGCGAAGCGAAATGCACCCTACCAAATAGCAAGGCTGTAACCAAGTTACAACATTCATTGCAAATCGCGACCTAGAAATCGAATCTAGGGTTTCCCGTTATTAGCCACGCTTTCAACTATTGGACTATAGCAACCAGACAAGTTTCAAAACTGTTGCCGGGGGCAACGCCTGCACACTTTACTTGTGATAACCAAGTACTAGTTATAACAGACTCGCTGCGAATTTGTACGCGAGACCAGTAGCGTCAGCACACAACTCATCACTCAATAACCACATCGGGACACGGGCAGGCGCGTGCGCTCCCTAGATGCAAATAAGCAGTGCATACCCTTATAATTTTCTAATTCGGAACACCCGAATCGTATTAAAATATAATTTCTGTACTACAGTACAATTTTATTAAAACACTATACTAAAACAGTAACACTGCCATCTTTTGGGGCTAGCGCGAACTAGCTAATACATTACAATTCACCATGTAAGCGGAACGTGACTTCGTCACTCTAGCGCCACGGAGCGTAAAGCGACGTAAGCACGAACTAAAATGCCTCTGATTTTTGCGTGTGTGGGTGGAAAATTGAATGAAATTGTTTGTGTGGGTGCCTGAGCTGCTTACGTGCGACAGTCCAATTTCATTCACTTTACAAGCTGAAATAAGCCGAGCCTACTATAAGCCGGCCAATTTAGAAAGTTGTTACAAATAGTACAATTCGTTATTCGTTAAGATACATTTTTATTTTACCAAACTCACAATAATAAATTACTCAAATTTTTTGTGGCCATATTGAATATTGATGTTTGGTGTTTGTTTTGAGTGCAACTGAATTGAATTTGTTTATTTACTGTAGATAAGTATTTCTTTCTAAAATATGGAAAATTATTCTTGTGAGCTCTGTTCTGGTGATGTATGTTTAGAAAAATTTAAAACTGCGTCTTTTTCAACGTTAAGTTTTGAGCAAAAATATAAAATAGTTGTTAAAGGGCGTTGTGTTCGCGATTTGAACTTAACCCAAAAGAAAGGTAATGTCACACGTTCTTTTAATAAAAAGTATTATGATAATTATAACTGGTTAGCAGGCTGTGTACATACCAATAAATTATTTTGTTTCCCGTGTATATTATTTTCAAAACATGATAATAACAATGTTTGGAGTAATGGATATTCAGATTTAAATAATTTTCACAAAGCCGCCTCTAAACACGATTCGTCGGAAAAACATTTAGATTCTTGTTTAAAGTTGCAAATTTTTGGAAAAGGTAGAATAGAGTCTAGTTTGAACAGACATTTAAAATTAGACATTGAAAGGCACAATAAAATAAATAAATAAAATATATACGGACAAATCACACAGATTGAGCTAGCCCCAAAGTAAGTTCGAGACTTGTGTTATGGGATACTAACTCAACGATACTATATTTTATAATAGATACATATATAGATAAACATCCAAGACCCAGGGCAATCAGGAAAAGATCGTTTCCCATCATGACCTGGCCGGGGATCGAACCCGGGGCCTCCACGTCGCAGTCAGGCGTGTTGACCGCTGCGCCACGGAGACCGACCAATGCGAAAGTAGATAGAAATAGAAATATTTTCAAACGATTAATTGATGTCGTCTGCTTTTTAGGTAAACAAAATTTAGCGTTCCGTGGTCACGACGAATCCCCATCATCGCTTAATAAAGGAAATTATTTAGAACTTATAGATTTGTTAGCTAAATATGATGGAAATTTAGAAAATCACATCTGGTAGTTCATTCACGGGGTTATCGAATAGAACTCAAAATGATCTGATTTCCAGCGTCGCGTCCGTAATGTATGACGAAATAAAAAAAGAAATAGTTCAAACCGACTTTGTTGCCATTATGGTGGACGAAACTCCAGATATAAGCGGTCGCGAACAGTTAGTCCTTGTTTTAAGATATTTTCGTGACTCGGAAGTAGTTGACAGATTTATAAAATATATAGACGTCAGTTCTGACCGGACTGCTGTTACATTAAGCACTATTATTATGAATATTTTAGAGGAATTGAATTGCCTAAATAAAGTAATTGCTCAAACTTATGATGGCGCATCAGTTTTATCTTCCGAGGTTAATGGAGTCCAAAGCATAAGACAAAAATGCCCACTCGCGTCGTATGTTTGGTGTTCAGCCCATGTACTTAATCTTATTCTATCCAAATCCTTCGAAAGAGTTTCGGAAACTAAGCGTTTTTTCAGTACTATACGAACGTTAGCAAACTTTTTTCATAGTAGTAGTAAGCGAATCGCGCATTATAACAGTTATGCTCAAATGCGTAAATTACCTCGTGTCGCCGAAACACGATGGCTTTATCACTCACGAACGATTAATGTTATTGCTACACATCTCGATAATTTGATAGGTATGTTTAAAAATATGCAGGAAAATGACGATAAATGGGACGGAGAAACATTAACATTAGTTTCAGGTTTTTTAAATTGTTTAAAAGAATTTGAATTTAAATTTTTTCTAGATACGTTTTCAGAAATATTTTCGGAAACAGATATTTTGTATGATATATTGCAGAAAAAGACTACTGATGTAGTTTACTGTGTTAAAAAAATTAACGACTTTGAAAATTTTATTGAACAATATAGATCGAAATTTTATATAAAGTATAACTGTACATTGCAATCAAATTGCGACCGACCAAAAAGAAAACGCGGAATTGACAATGTTGAAGAATATTACAGGCGCGTGTTTTACGAGATAACTGATAATGTCTTGAACGAGTGTCGTAGTCGTTATAGAAGCTTAAAAGACCTAAAGTTTTTCAACCTACTTGCTTTTGAATACTATAGTTCATATTGTAATAATTTTCCAGAGGAATCGGTCGTCGAACTCATGAATTCGCATGGCCATTTTTTTAATATGGATCGTCTTAGGAACGAGCTCCGATGCCTTTATAAATCAGACGAATTTAAAACGTTAGCAATATTTGATCTTATTCAAAATTTACATACAAATAACCTAACAACCATATTTCCTGAAGTTTACAAATTAGCAAAATTAACGGTTATAGTAGCCTCAATGACCTTGTGCATGTGGGCGGAGCTAAACGCCGTACTCCCGAATTCGTAAAATGCGCGCGGTGGCGCGCTAAACTAAAACGACAATATCCAGAGATGCAGACAAGCCGCGTGTAGGTCGCGATTTGTGCCTACGATTTCAGACGGGGGTATGGATGCAAGACGATAAATGTATATTTTGCATTGATAAATGGTAATATCGTACTATAATATATTTTTAGTATTCTTGATCAATGTTTAAATAAAATCAAGGAGTGCTCGTTACACAGTTTAATGGCCGATCGCAGACTGACAGACATTTGTAAAACAAGTACCCACACATTATAATATATCATAACATTAACATAAAAATTAATGGTAGATGGTAATATCTATCGATTCAACATATTTGAATTTTTTTTTTTCACTACTTTTCAGTATATGAGTATCATGTCTTTGCAGTGTCCTTGAATTAATTACTAATGCGAATAACATAAACGAGTTCATCGCGTTAACGTAAAACAAACGCGCACTAGGCACTTTGTGATATATTTATTAAAAAAAAAAAAACGTTGAACCACACTAGAAATTACTTTTATCGTGGGTGCATTTTTAAACATATAAATTCACAGCCACAAACAGCCAGACTCGGAACAACTACTTGTAGGACATGTTCTGAATATTTGTTCCGCGCGGGAATCGAACCCGCGACACGCAGCGCAGCAGTCAATAGCTTAACCGCTGCGCTAACCGTGATTTATATAGATGTCTTGAGATTACAAAGCGCGTAGTTTCGGCCGTTTTCCATAAAGAGATAGTACCCTATTTATACTGTGTCAGTGACGTCGGATTGAATGTACTTCGTCGTAATGAGGTTTCAAATAAAACACGAGTTATTTTAAAATCTGTAAATTTTAATTCTTCGATCCAATAAATAACATGCGAGATTATAGGAATATCTAAAGCTGCAGAAATTTCTTGCAGTTGAGAATGGCCACAGTCTATTTCTATTGTTCCTACAACTGCACAGCTGATATTGATTTCTGTAGGATGTGCAAAATGTTTCCATACACATACGGCATTTAAAAATAAATAGGGAATGTAGTCCCACTTGTCGTTCTCCAACAATATCCACAGATCCTAAACCACAGTCTATAATTCTCTGTGCTTGGCAATTTTCTTTAGTTCTGAATAAAAGTAAGCAATATTAATTATGCGTCGCCCTTCGATGAAACAAGCTTGAGATTTGTTGAGGTTTTGGTGATATTTTGAGCTAAAAAAAGATATAACATACATTTTAATTAACCCTGGCAACACTGTTAGAGATTTTTGTCAAGGAATGAAGAATTTATCAAGAAAAATTAATTAAGAATTAACAAAAAATTAATTTTACAGGTATATGATATATTTGTAAACTAAAAATATAGGTTGTAGGACATGCAGGCATAATTTTACCTGAATGATGATGATGGAACTTGCGTCGTTTTTTTTGTGCACATAGAGATATATAATATTATCATTTTCTTGACGACATTCTGTATGGATGTCTGACCTAGAATCAACTGCGTTAGTGTTCGACCTAAAAAGCGAATTAAACTTTTAAGTTCTGTCGATTGGTTTCTTTCTCTTCTTTTCTGTAAGTCGAAAAATGTTATTACAATATTATTTGTGAAAAACAGACAATATATATATATATATCCTACAGTATGTTAAGAAAACCCTGTCCGACCCGTGAAGGTGTTGTTAGGTATCGATAACTGATTCTACTAATGCATACAAAACCAGGCTAACTTAAAAAAAATCCCCCTAAAAAAATAAATATTATTTCGCAAAAAGAGGTAACTTAATAAATATGCGTTAAGCACCCTTCCGCGGGCGGCGGGCGGCAGGGCACGCGGCACGTGGTCGCATCGCTGTCGCTATTCGCTCATAATAATACCGGTGTTGTCACTTTTTTAAAAATTACCAAATTTCGGGGAAGTTATTTCAAAATTCATTTGTATTGGTACTATGATGATTACGTAAAATTTTATATCATATTTGGTCATGTGTTTACTTAACCTTTATTATCCTTACGGGTCGGACAGGGTTTTCTTAACATACTGTATATATACGGACAAATCACACAGATTGAGCTAGCCCCAAAGTAAGTTCGAGACTTGTGTTATGGGATACTAACTCAACGATACTATATTTATAATAGATACATATATAGATAAACATCCAAGACCCAGGCCAATCAGGAAAAGATCGTTTTCCATCATGACCTGGCCGGGAATCGAACCCGCGGCCTCCAAGTCGCAGGCAGGCGTGTTGACCGCTGCGCCACGGAGGACGTCAAAAAAATTTACTGATAAGTGTGACATTCCAAGCCCGCCAGCCCGCGTCCATCGGCTTCGGCTACTTTAAACAATTACATATAGAAATAAAATATTTACAGGAAGAATCATTTAAAATAATCCAAGTAAGAGTTTTTATTACACATTTTTGCTAATATCGCAAAAACTAAAAGTCCTATCAACTCAAAACTTTTTGTAAAACTGTTTTTACACCAAAACCTTTAATTGAGTCCTAATTTTTGGTTTATATCACCATAAACAAAAAATCACATTTTCAAGTTACGTAAATTTCTAATAAGATTTTTATTTTTAAATCTCCTTACAAACCTATAAATTATAATCTAAGTGCGAGTGTTTACTTACCTGAATAGAGTCTTCTATATTATCAGCGGATGTAGTTAGTCGGATTATTGCCTTTCAAGTCTAAAGATTTCTTTCTAGATTTCCTGGAACAATTCGTAATTGTTTAACTTCAATTGTAAAAGAAAAATGGTTCAAAAGCTAATAGTAATTATAAAGAAAAATACAGTAATATGTAGGTATAAATACAAGAGTATAGGTAGATAGATACTTACGCCACCAGACGCATCTTCAATTCTCATTTGCGAGCTAATCTATGAACGTACACTGACACGATTCGCTCGTAAATATTTGCACTCACACAGACAACCACGCGTAGTCGGCGATAGCCGGAGCAGAGCAGCAAGCGACACAACCCTCCCGTCTGAATGCTAACGCACGACTGCCGCCCGCGCCCGCGCAGAGCACCTCTAAACCTATGTTTCAAAATAAGGATATTTTCTTGGCAAATGTTGATGGATTTAAATACGCTATGACATATGTGTAGTACTTCTAACCACGAATTTTTCAGTGTAAAAATATTTCCACACATCAATGCCGTTTAGAAGTAATAACGAATATTAGCAAAAAATAGCGTTTTGGTAAATATTTTTTTAAGGCAAAAGGCAAAATCCTACGAAAAAATTATCTTTAGTAAATGTTGTACATGAATCAATAGACAAGATATATTTTTTTCAAATCTCAAAACTAAGCCGTTAATTAGAAATTAGCTTCCTAAAGTGACCATTTTACGCTACTAAATGGGAGTAAGGCCCTTAATAGTTACGATTCCCGTGAGTAGTGCATCGGCTGAACGATCATTTTCGTGCTTAAAAAGAATCCATACATATTTACGTAACACACAGGGCCAAAGCAGACTCACAGATTTGTCTATGATTTCTATTGAAAAAGAGCTTTTAACGATTTTAAAAAGATCTTCTAATTTTTACGAGGACGTTTTGCAGAGTTATTTAAGAAAAGATAGGCGCGTTGATTTAATTTATAGACAGTAAAATAATATTTTTCTGTTTGTAAATTAAATTATTACTTATTAACAGTTTAGTTATTAATAACATTTCTTTTTATTCATTTGCGCAAAAAAATACTTAATATCTCACGGCCTTGTAGTGCAACTACAAGGCCACCTTGGATATCATTTATGTGACTTGTTCTTACCATCAATCACATATTTGGATGTTCATTGTGGCCTCGCACAGACATCAATTCAATGTTCACATGCGGAAAAGTCTCACAAAAAGTTCGCGATTAAGCTGAATTGAAACTGGTAAGTTTACGTTTTTTAAGTATTACCATATTTTTTGTTTATGTGAAACCTGAAACACGTGTCCAGTATTTTAAAGTAAAGAATCTATGTACAAAATTTCAAAAAGCTATCATGAAAAACTACACAACTATGAGCTTGTTATCCTAGACCCGGTCATAGACCGGACAGCTTTGGTAAGGCGGGCGCGCGGGGCGTCGACCTCTGGCGTCAGCTGTTATATACTATGTAATAATATGTTCTACCGTGCGCGCTAGGTAACCATGGTACAACAATGCCTAAATGTGTTTGGGAAAAAATATAACATACTGTGAAAATGATTGGAATCGATTCAGTTGCTATTTTCTTTTCTGAACAAACTATATTCAGGTTTCGCATAAACAAAAAATAACGTTGTATAAGCACATAGATTTCGGAAGTGTATGTATGCTTACCCCACCCGAAATCTCTGTGCACGCCCCTGGACACGGGACTAGTGTGTCTAAATGAATTCAAAAGCAAGATCACAAAGTGGCTCTTAATATTGACCTATAATACAAGTGAAGATTTAGATATTTATATATCGTTCGCCTAATATAGTTAATAAAATAATATATTCTTCCAATTTTCACTGTATACAGGATGTATCTGACATCGTAACGCAAACTTCGCGAAAAGGTTAGACCGCATGCCAGTAATAAAATTATGATAGTCATTTATGTTGTTTACAAAATCATCATCATCAACCTTTTTATCGTCCCACTGCTGGGCACAGGTCTCCTCTCATACAGAGAAGGATTGATACTTGCCAGTAGGCCTAGTATGAGTTTTCAATACGAAACTCGATCGTTGGTATCGAGCGGGTTTGGCGCTCTCATTGGTTGAGAGTTCTTGCGACCTTGAAGCGGGCCAATCGCAGAGTCAAACGCGCTCGATATCGACGAACGAGTTTCGTAATGAAAACTCATACTAGGCCTACAGACCTGGAATCGAACCCGCGCACTCACACTTGAGAGGATGGTGTTTTAACCACTAGGCCACCACGACTTATGTTACACATGTTTACATATAAATATTGCTTTAACTTTATTTTTAAACAGAGTTACTTAAACACAAGTTTTCACCATATTTATCTCACCTCGAGCCACTCCCACCACGCTCACCAGGGGCCCTACCGTGACATGTCAAAACTATCATTAAACCATTGTGAAAAAGAGATAGCGCTATTCATTTTGTATGGCTCCATCTTTGTTAGACACTGGAACCATGATGGTTTAACAATAAGTACAATTTGAACATATAGCTTTTGTTACAACACAAGCACAAACCATCATCTTTAAATTACAAGCCGATTATCTTGTTTAAAAACTAAACTAATTTAAGTTAAGGTAATGTTTTTATTTCTATTCCATTAAGAAAATAATAGAAGATAACATTTTAGTTGAATCCTGTCAAATTAATATAACCCATGGACAGTTTAGACGCGATTATAAACATGGTGTCCTAAAAACATGGGTGTCGTCACAAGGGTTTTAATAAAAAATATTGCATAAATAAAATAAATAAATAATTATAATTGCATAAGTTGATAAAAAATGCTAAGCAATAGTTTTACCGCGATAGTCCCCAAGTGCCACACGTCTTTTTTTTTTGTATGATTGAAGAAAAAAAATTTTTTTTCACCGCTGTTAAAACAAATTAATTTCAGGTTCATATAACAATAAATTATACCACCGAAACCATTGGGTTAGTAACTTATGTACTAAGGGTTAGTAACACTTAAAACTAATTCTGACTGCCGCACAAGCAACGCTAACCAGTGCTTAAGCACCGGCGCACCGTACTTGTCGACCATGGTTTGTTGGATGCTGATTTGTGTACAAATATTAATATTAAACATACATATAATTAAGAAATCACGAAGTTTTGTCAGGGCGTAAAAACCGGCCAAGTGCCAAACGGACTCGTGCGGACCTGAAAAACCGTGCGAATCAGGGGCGAGTCGCTAGTGTACGAAACTTACTTTGGACAAAGCGCCAGTCTGTCTCCCGAGATGGAAGCTCAGGTCAAGATTGTGCAGATGTATGAACACGTTGCAAGCCAACTTCCTGATGGAGTGCTGTGCTACCTTGGCGAACACAGCGTTCCGGAGTTCGTTAAAACACGCTGCTGTAGCGCGAGCAATGCCGTCTGCAATGAAAAGTTAAGTTTCTTAAGTAGGGTTGTAACGGAGCTTCGCCTCCATCTCCGTAACTGCGGAAGTTCCGCAAGAAATCGTATCTTCGCCTCCGCCTCCTACTCCGCACAATTTTTGCGGAGTTCTAAGGGAGGTTTTATTTACGTATTTATAAAACAAGCAAGCAGCGACGCTCGACGACCGTCCGGCCGTGTCACGCGCGAAATGATCAAGAATCAACTAAGTAGTGCGAGGCGGGAACGCGGCAAATACAATTTGCTTCTCCTTAATTTTAATTACTAGAAGGTAATGTTTTTTACTAAGTATACTACTACTATGAGTATGAAGGTAAGTATTTAAAATAAAGATTTTGTTTTAATTAATCATACATTTTATTTTTTTCTATATCCACTCTCACCTCCGCCTCCGTTAACCTCCGCATCCGCGGATTTTAAACTCGTCGCCTCCGCATTCGGCTCCGTCACCGCTAATAATACCTCCGTTACAACCCTAATTACAATGATTTAAAGCAATTGTTTGGCTTTTAGGCCTGGCCATATTTCCTGTTATGGAATCCCCTGAAAAAATATGTGGGCTTGCAAAGCGCTAAATAATTATTGAAACGCGTCATACTGTCATCGCGCAACAACTCGCAAGCAAAGTTTAATTTACACAACTTCCCAACATCAATAGACACTGATCGTAGGATTATTTTTTTTTATAGTAATAATAAGGACAAGTGAGCTTTTTTACACATTTTTTTTGGCATGCCTTCACCCATACTCATAAAACCCGTCCGTCATTATACGTCACCCGTTGTTATACGTCGGCGTGACGGGAGGAGGCATTCGTAATAAGCCTCAGATCTCTCGGTGAGAGGAAGTGAGCCGTAATCTACCACGAGGACCTTGTGCAGGTTGGTATATGTCACATATTTGCGAAGTTTTGCCTCTAAGACCTACCGGTTTCCTCACGATGTTTTCCTTCGCCGTTTTGAAAGCAGTGTTAATGAAGTAATTTATACATAGTACGGGGTTCGAACTTACTACCTACAATTTGTAAGTCGCTGCCGATAACACTTGGCCACCGCTGCTCTCAGGAAGAGGCTTCAGGCGGATTTAAATGGGTATAATGGCATACTCACATCCAAGCAGTAAGGAGAACGCGGTGGTTCCGAGCGCCTGCGGGACGGTCGCCATGCCGAGCAAGGCGTCTCCCGCCGGTGTGGCCGTCACCGTATTAATCTCGTCTACGGCGTACTTGAACAGGAAGGGCACTGACACGTTCACCATTTTAGCGCCAAATAGTAGGGAGAGGGAGAGCATCACGCGGGCTCTGATCGCCAAGTTGTCCTAAAATGGCAAATAATGGTAAATGATTTTGAATTTTTGATAGTGCTTCCATACAAATTCTGCCAGAAATGAATTTAATTACACAAATAAAAAATATTTCTTGATTGAAAACTGAGCTTTAACTCAACGAAGTGAAAAATAACCTCGTCATTATTGCACGACTACTTATAAATGTGAATTATTACTGAAAATGTTCCACATCAGTGTTGTGTTTATTGAGTGCCAGCAGCAATTCCCATAAACTATATTGGATTGTTAGGTTGTGTGTATGTTATAAAAATTTACTAACATAATTATTAAGAAATATTGTCACATTTGAGATCATTTGTCACTTGTCATTGAACATGAAAAAAAAATATAAATACATGTAAGATATATTGTAAAAGATATTTTTTTATAAATTCCAACTACTTGAACACCAATTAATTAATATCCCAGGTCGGTTAACAGCTGCTCCATCCATCTTATAAAAAGAGGTACAAATTCTTACCTTAGGCCACACATACTCGAGCATTCCCCGGATCATATCCATCCCCGACACCGGCTTCGCGTCCGCCAAGTTTATATCTTCACGAGACAAAACAGAGGCACCTGGGTGAAAGCAGTCTCTTTTTTGGATACCTAAGGAGGGGAGAATATAATCAGGATGTTTTTAAGGATATATGTAGGGTTACATAAAGGGGTAGGACACAAGCAAACAAGGACCAGGACACATGCAGGATGAAAAGGATATGAAGGGAATAAACAAAGAGCTGCGTTCCAACCAAGTATTAGTAACAAAAAATACACAAAAATAAAGGTAGCAGGTTGCAATAACATGTTGTGAAAAGCTGAAATTTAAAATGTTTGTACACATTCTACATACTACGAAATTATAATGTAGCATTAGGATTGGCACACAATTTTATTGAGAGCAGAAAACAAGACTGTTATTTAGTGTTCACAGTAAGAACAAAATAATAATTTAGTATGCTATTAATAATTGAACAAAATGTTACAAGGAGAGTATTTATTAAATACAAGTAATGCTAAATGTATATATAGAATGAATGTGATATTAAGGTGTATATTTTAGATAATAATTTCTGTTCAACTAAGTTTTTAATAAACTACTTCTAAAGAGCACAACTCAAGATACACATCTATCAATTTTATGTACAACATGTATGATGAAATATTTTAGTAGTTCGGAAATCCTCTTGAATCATTCTATGGACAAGATCATCCACCTTCACCAAAACATTTTTTGTATAGAACAGATGCCATGAAAGACATCCATTACTGGACAAAGGCCAATCTAAAGCATGCTACACAACCATAATTCTGATAGCTCCATCACATTAAATGCTGATAAGTTTAAAGACAGAAACATTAATTTATTTCAACAAGTAAATTCTCCCATTACCCTCACACTAATACTATAAAAGCAAAGTTTGTGAGTGAGTGTTTGTTACTTCATCACTCTCAAATGGCTGGACCAATTTTATTGAAATTTGTTACCAATGTAGTTGACACACTGGATTTACACATAAGCTACTTTTTGTCCCATTATCTTAACTGGACTGAAATATATGCCGCTGAAATCGCAGTGTGCATATAGTTTAATATTTCAACTATTATTCTGTAAGATTTTCATAAGAGAGGAATGGAACTAATAACAAAATCAAGTGTTCTTTGTCAAGTCTGGTATTAATCATTCTATATACTAAAATGGCTGTATACAGACAATGTAAACAACATAAGGCATGTTTCAGTCAACTTAAGTCTATTGTAAGAAATTCCAAATCCTTGACACTGACTGTTCAGCTACACTCTGTGTAAATAATGCCCAATTAAGTAAATTAATAATTTAGTGATTGTTTCACTATCATAACGTTTATTTTTACGCTTATCATCATTCACGTTTGCTTCCTTGGTGTCCAGTGATTTTATTAGCATTCCATACAAGGTCATTAAACATCAAATAATATTATGTAACTGTCTTATTTCCTTAAACTTGAAATGTAAAAAAATTTGTTAAACAAGAACTTTATTCCTTCAAATTGTGTTGCTATGTTATTAAAAGTTTTATTTTGCTTACCATAAGGGATTTTTCCCGTTTTTGGTTTGTTTGCCAACACAGCTGCCAACACATTTTTCGCAGTGTCTGAACTTCCAGAAGGAGTCGGGCTTGACGATGAATAATGCTACAATAAAAGGAGAGTCCAATTAACACCATATCTTTATAGAAAACTTCTTGAAACAGCGATAATTGTAACCAAATGCAAATGAATTGTTAGACGCAAAAGATTACCCTGTAATGGCTGGCGGCCGCACATTGTTGACATAGTAAGTTAAGTGATGGCTTGTTTATAATATTTGATGTGAAATAAGGTACAGATTTTGCGAAATTAATGTGATGTCGAATTAATTTGCTCAATTGCTTATTTGACAGCAATGTAGCCGCCATGGTGGTAAACTGACAACCACATAAATATGACTGACAGTTATACACAGAATTGACAAGTGACAGCTGATAAGAAGGAAATGTTGCCACACTTCAAACATTTGTTTTTTTTTAAGCAGCAGTTTTATAAACAATCCTTTTTGCCGATTTTTTTTTTTTGCTGATACGTCATTACTTCCTTCATACTTTGTCAATATGCAAAAATGAGGCATAATTTTTAAGCTGTTCTGGACCGCTGCATTGGAAAATATACAAATTCCTCACACTTCAGTGGTTTTACGAAAATTTATGATTGAAATTTTTCAAACCGTGAATGTGCGTAGGTATACTTCGCACGGAGCATCTAGTATACAGTATGTTAAGAAAACCCAGTCCGACCCAAAGGATAATAAAGGTTAGGTAAACAAATGACCAAATAAAATATAAAATTTTTCATAATCATCATAATAACAATATTAATGAATTTTGAAATAATCTTTTTTTTTTCGCGAATTTACTCCAACTTCCTCAAAATTAGGTAAAATTTTAAAATCGACATCGCCATTTTTGGCGGTAAAATCGTTTGATTCTTTATTGGATATTAATGCATAAATTTATGCGAGCTTTTCGGCGTCCTCAAAGAAGAAACTAGGGATGTACTATTTTTTGCGCAATAACGTTTTTTTATCGCTATTAATCGAAACTTGTACCTGCAGCCTAATAGGCGAACACATTTTTTGTGAAATGATTGTGACTAGTTGGGATCGTTTGGACCGCAGTTGGTATAATTTTAGTGTAAAGCAATGCTGGTTGAATGATTGATTGTAAAAACAGATTACCTAATGGTAAAAGTATTTTCGTTTCATATCGATAAATTACTAATAACAATATTATAACACAGGTACCTATTAGTAAACAGAAAGGAGTAGGTCTTATGAAATACTCTTTTAGTAAAGTATTATAAGCAATGTAAAGCATTTTAACGGAATATCATCGACATTCAGACAGAAACTGTAATTAAAACTTTGGCTGGCATGTTATTGAGTTTTGTGAAATAATGAATCCATGCATGAGACTCTGCAATACTAAATCGATACCATAACAGTTACGATCGTATCGATATCGATCCGTCAATATTTTGAACACTTACACATTCCTACTCAAAGAATACCGCCACCTGTGTACCTATTATTTTTTTGAAATAAAAATCATTTTACTTGGAATTGTTATCAGTTTCGCGTAAACATTGCTTCCGTATAGACGTTTGGTGTATTGTGTGATCAATTCGTTTTTTAACGTAGGTAATTTAAAATGCTGATGTGTCTGGATGTGAGTGAAGCTCGTAGAGACTATGAGATCCGTTGCGTACCCCGGTCCCGTGTGATTGTGCGTTATAACGTCTGTACAATCGCGACTACGTAACGCGCGGTGTTATTGAAGCTTATGGTGTGGTCGCTGGTTCATGACCTATCGGCACCGCTACGATTAAGCGCGTGACCGCGTGACCTGCCTCGTCGCCCGCGCCACCCAGTGTTGCCATGTAAGCTACTTGTTTTCGCGAAATAATATTTATTTTTTTAGGGGGTATTTTTTTTAGGTTTAGCTAGGTTTTGTATGCATTAGTAGAATCAGTTATCGATACCTAACAACGCCTTCACGGGTCGGACAGGGTTTTCTTAACATACAACATAATAAATAATAATATAGTTCCCTTTTCCAGATCGGAAATATACAAATGTGTACAACAGTATTGCAATGCTAATAAACGGAGGAGGTTCTCAAGTCCATAAGTATTATTTTGTAGGAGAGTAGATCCGATTTCGAAATTCAAAATAAATATATTATTACATAAATTTGAAAATAATATAAATAATTTATGTTTTGAATTTAGTCGTACATCACATGCTAGACATCTCGGGGTTTATTTTCAATCAGATAGGTACTTAAACATTTATTTTTCCCCATTATGTTTGGGTCAACTTACAATCTAACCGGATGCAGCTGAAAACCAGTTTTTTACATAGTACGACTACCTGTCTGTCCCCCACAATTTCAGTACTTGCTGGATAATACGATATAAAAATACTTTGTTGGTAACTCGATACTCCTAGGTAAGACTGGTTGTCTCGCTTTCCAGCTTCTGACTACCCATAAAGACTGTGAAAGGATGTAGGTACGAATAACAACGGCATAAACTGTTTACATGCTTTCTGAGGAAATCACTAACATTATAGCAACGTTTATGAATAAATGGGTTAAAGTCAAGCCAAGAAAAATGTGGCCCATGATGTATTTCGAGGTACTACCTCATCTATCTCTATAAGTAATGTCCATAAAACGCGGTCGGCTAAACAATAAAAATGAAGATAAAAATATTTTTAGTAAATCCGCAGAGTCCATTATCTTAGAACGTCTCTCGCTATCATAATATTTACAAAGGTAGATACTAACAACTAGGATCGATATCGGAAACGGGGCAAGCGTGAGCGCGATCGTAATAAATGGTTCTGAAGATAGAAATCATTAATTATAGAGAGGGCATTATTTGGTAAGTTACCTACCAATAAGTAGTTAATCTAAATTAGCTAAGTAACTACCCAAACTGGTGGCGCTTATTCCCGTGACTTCGTTTATGTAAAATGGTAAAATGTCTAGTCCTCTTGTGCCGTCGCATCGCATTACCAGCCCGTTTTATTTACAATACTCAATACTTACTATTGTTTTGCGTTCTTTGTAACTTTTCCTTTTTGCTTGTTAAAGAATAAAACAATATATTTTTTTAGTTCCTATATAAACAGCTGGTTCTCATAGCTCTTGTACAATTCACAATTTTTGTAGCTAATCTCAGATGGCCATTGAATCAAAACATTATTCTGAACCTATTTGAGATCATCAACCTTTTATATTTCTTGTTCGGTCATTCAGAATGGCAACACTATACGTTTCTTTTTTTTTCTGGAGTTTTGGCGGGAAAGTCAAGCTGAGTGTCACGCTCATCTTTCATTGGACTTTTTAAATTATTTATAGTGTTGTTTACTAAATAAAAGCGCGTGATTTATGTAGTAAAAAGTGCATTCAGTTTATAAAGAACCTTGAAATATTGTAGCATAGTGGCCACATCATGACTTTACCCCAAACCCCTCCTGGTCGGCTCACGCGGGAAACGAAAGGAAATAGGTTAGGTTAAATTAAGTTAGGATAAGTTACGAACTTAAAATCCATTCATGTATTCGACTGAAGGACTTGTACCTATCCATGGTCATGAAAGAAATTATTAAAAAAAAAATACTGTTATTTTCTAGCTACCTATCTCTTCACTAATTTCCTCTTGTTTCATCATCACTATTTACCTATACCTAGACTATTTAAAACTGGATGACTTCAGACGACAGCACATCATGCTACTACAATATGTCAGATTTCCTTTTTATATTTTCAACTTTATCTCTAAAGCATTAAGGCTCAAGGTTGATTGGGAATATCTGACAGTTTGGGGTAGCTTGACCTGCTATCGTCCGTCAATCAGTAGGTACTTATACAGTATGTTAAGAAAACCCTGTCCGACCCATAAGGATAATAAAGGTTAGGTAAACACATGACCAAATATAATATAAAATTTTACGTAATCATCATAGTACCAATACAAATGAATTTTGAAATAATATTTTTTTCCCGCGAATTAATTCCAACTTCCCCGAAATTTGGTATTTTTTTAAAAAGTGACAACACCGGTATTATTATGAGCGAATAGCGATGCGATCACGTGCCGCGTGCCCTGCCGCCCGCCGCCCGCGGAAGGGTGGTAACGCACATTTATTAAGTTACCTCTTTTTGCGAAATAATATTTATTTTTTAGGGGCTTTTTTTTAAGTTTAGCCCGGTTTTGTATGCATTAGTAGAATCAGTTATCGATACTTAACAACACCTTCACGGGTCGGACAGGGTTTTCTTAACATAATGTATGTTGGTTGTTGGTAGTATGCTACAGAAAAGAAAGCCTCTTTGTCCCACAAACTGAACCCTAAAACACTAATGGCCCGTTACGTTGTCGAGTCGATAAAATATCTATATGCAATAGTCTTCCGCATCCGCGTAATACCCTTTGATCGTTAGCGTTATATTTAGATGGTGTCCTAGATTTTTGAGACATGTTATATTAGTCAGCCTATCGCCAGGTTAGTGTGCTGATCTAAGCGTGGCGTCTACATTCTGTTCTGATATTTTAAGCTCTATGGGCAACTTTCCTGGAAGTGTTTATGGATGACCGGTACCTGCCAAGTGGCTAGAACACCCATTATATCTTTATTAAACAGTTTCTCAGTCTATCCATCAGTTGCTAATGTTGCTTTTGGTTTCCACTCAGTAGGCCTAGTATGAGTTTTCATTACGAAACTTGATCGTCGATATCGAGCGCGTTTGATTCAGCGATTGGCCCGCTTCAAGGTCGTAAGAACTCTCAACCAATGAGAGCGCCTAACGCGCTCGATATTGACGATCGAGTTTCGTATTGAAAACTCGTACTAGGCCTACTGTCCTTTTCAATTTAAAACGATTGAACTTCATTTATTTGCTGAGTATGGTTTCACCATGCATAAGTTATAATGCAATGCGCAAATGTACGGATGACAGCAGGCCAAGCTACCCGAAACCGTCAAATATTCCCAGTCAACCTTGAGCCTTAATGCTTTAAAGATAAAGTGGAAAATCTAATACTTAAAGAAATCTGACAGATTGTATTAACTTGATGTACCGTAAAACGGGGTGAATAGATAGGTTTTCGATCTTTGGTAATGATTTTCGTAATGTTCCAGTTTTGATACCCTTTTTTCTAGGCATGTAGGTTTTTATTGAGTCTTGGACCAAACTAATGAAATATATTTGTTTTTGTTCAGATATTTAAATAAATAATTAAATACGGACAAATCACACAGATTGAGCTAGCCCCAAAGTAAGTTCGAGACTTGTGTTATGGGATACTAACTCAACGATACTATTTTTATAATAGATACACATATAGATAAACATCCAAGACCCAGGTCAATCAGGAAAAGATCGTTTTCCATCATGTCTTGGCCGGGGATCGAACCCGGGGCCTCCACGTCGCAGGCAGGCGTGTTGACCACTGCGCTACGGAGGACGACTCTTTGTATTCGAATATTGTAGTTTATGAAAAATTCCACAAAATGTACATGATTTCTATTTATTTCTCATTAGGGGAGAATAGAGACGCCTGAGGGGTGATTAGAAAAAAAACCGTAGGGCTACCTCAAAGTAGTTTCCCTGATAAAGGTAAGCGAATAAAACTGTAGAAAGTGGCTTTAAAAAAACATATTTAGTAAAGATGTCCTTTTTAATATAAATGACAAAAATAAACCAAAGTGAAACAAAACTAAAAGTTTTGTGAGAACTGTACTTAGGTAAATAATAATAACTATATACGGACAAATCACACAGATTGAGCTAGCCCCAAAGTAAGTTCGAGACTTGTGTTATGGGATACTAACTCAACGATACTATATTTTATAACAGATACATATATAGATAAACATCCAAGACCCAGGCCAATCAGGAAAAGACCGTTTTCCATCATGACCTGGCCGGGAATCGAACCCGGGGCCTCCACGTCACAGGCAGGCGTGTTGACCGCTACGCCACGGAGGACGACATATAACAAAATACTCACTATGTTGAACAATACCTAGTACCTACAGCAAAAAATAATTACCTTAATCGGACTTGTAATTCCGGAGATATGCGAACACAAACATAAAAACATACATACACTTTCGTTCAGACACTGATATGGACTACATATACGAAAACTGGGCAGTTCGGAAACATTACTAAATACTGATCGAATTGATAACCTCCTTTTTTTAAATCGGTAAAAATGATATTTGTAACTAAACTCGAAGATTGAATTGTAAAGAATCGCTACCAACCAACGGTGATTTTAACTTTGTAGCAGCCCTGTCATAATCATGGCTAATTACCCCACTTTCGTAAGTAATCACCCCCTTCTTGTGTCTATTAACCATATTCGCGTGCCTATTCACCCCTCAGGCGTGTTTAATCATCTCAAAAAATAAGGAATAAAATAAGGCTTTCGAAATAATAACAATTAAGTACAATAATGCATATTCTTCCCTTAATAATTACTGCACTATATATTTAAAAAAAAAAATGCACTGACTATAATTTGACGACAGTTTCACCAGTTCTGACCAAAACCGAAATACGGATGTTCAAAGTCACGCAACTTTAGGGATTATATTTTGACGGTTTTAGCGACTTTGCCACAAATCAAAGGTTGCCAGATTATGAAAAACATTACCAAAAAATTGGTGAAGTTGCGGGTTTTTTACTGGAGACACCGAGTTTGCCATAAAAAAACGTTTGAAATTATCCCTAAATTTTTCTCTTTTCCTCCCGCGAGTTTTATTTACCCCGTTTTACCTACCTGTCGTCTGTATATACCCACATCTATCAAAGATGTTTAAGACCGATAAAATTATACCAAAACAACTAGAACCCTGATCGCGGAACGGACTATTAAGCTCATCATCATCATCAATTGATACTTGAGAGGCTAGTGTTTTAACTACTACGTCACCACGACTATTGAGCTCAAATTGAATCATTTAAATGGATTTTACTAAAACATTGCAGCAAATTTTTGAAAAACCTGTCTACTTAACAACGTAACTCATCATCCCAGTCGCATCCGAAGCTTTTTCAGCTTTGGAGTCTAGAGTCCGCTTTACCGGTCTAACTGCTGATTTTGGCTAAACTTCGATATTTTCTGTGAAGCTACTGCTGTCTGACCTCCACAATCTGAAGGCGATATCGAAGCATTGCAGCTAGACCAGCTTAACAACGTAACTAAATCAATACGAGTAAATGTTCTCGAACTGTCAAAGGCATTGTATGTTACACAATTAGCCCTCTGGCAAGTGCAACAAGCTTTCCTACAGCGGCAGAAACCCAAAGAGAGCATATCTCTCATTCTACCTATAAAACACAACACAAAATCGACTCATCAACTACATTTACAGACGCCTGTTAAAAAGTAAACAAATTACAGAAAAAAGCGCAGTCAATACAGAATCCCGCACGTACACAAACAAATGAGGCTAAAACGCCATATTTTGACAACAAAGCGCTTTACAGCAGGTGTAGGTATAGATGTTCTATTTCTGCCATACCTACCTCTGCTTAGCGAATCGGGTCATTCGTTAGCGATATTCTGCTGTAGAGGTTCCCTTGCTATATTATGGTGTTTTATGTCTTCAAGATTTTTTTTTTTTTTTTGAAGATGACTGGAGTGTAGTTCTACACGCCTGCCTGCGACGTGGAGGCCCCGGGTTCGATCCCCTGGTCAGGTCATGATGGAAAACGATCTTTTCCTGATTGGCCTGGGTCTTGGATGTTTATCTATATATGTATCTATTATAAATATAAGTAGTATCATTGAGTTAGTATCCCATAACACAAGTCTCGAACTTACTTTGGGGCTAGCTCAATTTGTGTGATTTATAAGTAAAAAAAAAAAAAAAAAACGAGTGTGCTTATGACCACACGACTGAAGTGAAACTTCTTTCGCTCCATCTGTATGTATATATATATATATATATATATATATATATGTGTGTACAATATATACAAGTATACACATATACATATATTAAATTTCTATAAATATTTAAATTTATTTCATGGTTTCATTGGTAAATTAATATTTTTGCATAGATCTTCTATTTTTATTGAAAAAAAAAAAACTCGTAGACCTTGTAGTACCAAGCTCGCGCCACGGGCGGGCGCCTCTGTGCTTATATCCCCCACTTAACTTCCGTTCGCCTTGCCCGATCACTTTTCGTAACGCTTACGTCACGCGTTCGCCAGCTTACTCCCCAAGTCAAGCGTGCGTAAAGAAGTTTCACTTCAAAAACGTAAGTGCTGAATTTTAGACACTAGCCTCGATTCCCTTGTTGACAAACAAAATTAAATTTAAGTTCAGTGCATATTTTTCTTTTATTTCATTAAGAAAAAAACGGAAGATAAAATGTCAATTTAGACCTGTCAAATTAGTCCGCTCCTGACGTAAACTGGCGTATTTTTGGTCGCCATGTTTATAATCGCGTTCGCGTCAAAACTGTCTATGGAATATCTTAATTTGACAGGATTAAACTAGAATATTATCTTCTATCATTTTCTTAATGAAATATAAAAAAAGGATGCACTTAACTTAAAATTAGTTTTTCTCAGTTTTGATTAAGAGAATCGGCGCCACTTTTAATTTTAATAATAATGGGTTTGTATCCCAAAAAATAATTTAATATCCATCAGATACATTTATAAAAAATATTGAACACGTATTTTTTATTTCATTCAAATACTTAGAAAGATAGGTATATTGATTTGAAATGTCGCATGACGTCACGCCGTGGTACTAAATATACCACGGCGTGACGTAATTAGCCCCCACTCCGTAACTTTAATACGCTATATCTCAGTAATTTTTGGTAATTTCGACAAAATAAATAGTACGGGTCTTATTTTTTTTTCTTATCTATAAGACGGACTAATTATTTTTTTTATTTTCATACCTTAGATACATCCCTATTGTTTTCTGTAGCTTAGAGTACTTACTTAGTGGTAGATAATTGTTCTCAGGGTGCGTTCCCAAGTAACTTTGATATGTGACTACGTCAGTCCTTCGATATACGCAGTATAAAAGACGTCGCAAAATGCTTCGTCCGGATCGTAGTGGAGTCAACAGCGTAAAGGTGGATACTGCTGGAGCACAGGCGTAGAGTAGCCAGCCTTTCGGTCTTCTATAGGATGCATTCTGGTGAGTGTGCAAGGGAATTGCATGATTTAATTCCCCCATCTCCGTTCCATCATCGGACGACCCGTCGTACGGCGAGTTTCCACCCTTACGTTGTTGACACCACTGCGATCCGGACGAAGCGTTTTGGTTCCTCCTTTATACCGCGTACATCGAGGGACTGGAACAATTTGCCGGCGTCGGTGTTTCCGTCACATTACTTTGAGTGTCTTCAAGGCTAGAGTGAATAGGCTCTTAATAAACTAGCGCGCTTTACCATCAACGATCGCATCACTGCTTACCATCAGGCGGGATTGCGGTCAAGCGCTGGTTTATAATTTATAAAAAAAAAAAAAAAAAAATACTCGCCGTACGACGGTTCTTCCGATGATGGAACGGTGATGGCGGAATTAAGTCATCCAATTCCCGCGCATACTCTCTTTAAATGTTTAATAATTAATTCCCAAATTAAACACTCAGAATCATTGACAAATTTTTCAAGCAACTTGCCCTTAAAATATTTGTGAGTAAGGTATGTGGCCCAGATATCGGGCGGTACAATTTCACTGCGCCCTCTCTTTTAATCAAAATAATTAACTACACATATGATTTATTGCCTTAGTGCGGGGCGGGGGCATGTCTACCCGCCACTTTTTACCTTGCCGATAATGTACAGGGGAGTACGAAAGTATTTGCGAATTCCTGTCTCAGAACTGCCTATGTTTGTAATGTATAAGTTTGCCAATGATGTATTAGGTTTTGTGTACTTAGATTATTATCTACTTATATAGATTATCTTATTAAGGTAGGTCTGTCGAATTACGCCTATCGAAGGTTTAAGCTTAATTGTTTGTTTAATAATGAAGATAGTAAATAAAAGAGCATGTATTTCAAAAGCTTTTTTAATGTTTAATTAAATAAACATGAAAGTTAAAGTGTTTCTTGTAAAGGTAATAAAAAAAAAATGTAACCAAACAAAACAGTTCGTTTGGCAGAATTAACCTACCTCGGTTTAATATCGCCTACTATACTTTATCTGAAATATCTTTTTACTTTATCTTAATATAAGTTTTGGATAATCACAAGCAGAACCAGTCATAATACTTCTTTTATTATAATCAGTCTTTAATTATTTTTAACATTCTTTCGCAGTTTTATCAATATATTAGTAAATAACTAAGGTAATAACGTTAACCTAGGTATATAATTTTTCTATACCATATAATAAAAGATCAACAAAACTATTACGTGATAGTTTAAAAGAACAAAAAAAAATTTCTTTAAAAATAAAAAATTAAAGGCGTTAATTAACACACTCGGGGTAATTACGCCCACGAAATTTCTAAGGTTTAATGCCATACTATCTAACGGAGATCAACAATATGGGTCGAAGACACCTATTAAATACAAGTAATTATTAATAGTGTTTTAGTATTTAATTATCCTGGTGGGTACCAGGATTATTAAAAAAATTAAATAAAATACAATTCAATCATAATAATAAGATTAACAAAGTGATAATTGACTAACAAATAATTATTTTATATATTAAATGCAAAAGTTAAGGGAAAAATAAACGAATATAATAAAATTTTACCCTAAAACATCCTCTGCTCGTTGATAAAAGTTACGCAATTGCCGCTCGCGCCGAACTTGGGTCCACTACTAGATCTCTCGCTCAACAAGACATAATCTCTATGTGTGGGTTATAAAACTTCTTATTAATATCCATTTACCTAGGTTTACAGAGCTTAGGCGTGATTAGCTTTGCGGCGTAATTCGACAGACCTACCTTATAATAAGTTATACCTATCTATGGGCTGCAGGAATTGATGGTGTCGTGAAAGATGTGGTGTTATTAAAAAAAAAAACGGGTGTGCTTATGACCACACGACTGAAGTGAAACTTCTTTCGCGCCATCTGTATGTATATATATGTCGGAGACAGCGACGGCAGAGCGGTAGGGTCGACAGCATCTTGGTGTAGTGGTATAGGTTCCATTTCGTAGGTGAGTTTTGAATTGAAGCACGACGTGTGACGTCAATAGGTAAACCGACAGTTTCGGTCCGGAGATGTGCCTTGGTCCGCGTCTCGATGCAAAGTGACCGTTCGACGAACCCCACTTTCCAAAGCGACTCTGTCCATGTGACGCCATCACAAAATAACGTCACAAGCGTTCGCCCCTCTACTACGTAAATCAAATCAGCAACTTATATTAAAATTATATCGACGATCTCCGACACGGCCAGCCTGACGATTTGCACGTCCTCGTGCATCATCATCATCATCATCATCTCAGCGCCAATCCAAGTCGCATCCGAAGCTACCTCAGCCCCGGAGTCCGGGATCCGCTTCACGAGGCCAACCGCCGATTCCGGCCAAACTTCGATATTTCCCGTTGCACATCCTCGTGCATGTCTGTAACAAATAAAAAAAAAAACACAGAAAACCGACTTTGAAGCATTTTTGAGAGCTCGGCCAACCTGACCGTCACACGTCACGTTTAGTTAAATTGACTATTAGAAAACCAAACTTAATTATTTAAACAACTTAAACACAAAAGCTTCCTTCAAGCCTCATAATTATCAAATTTCAAAAAGAAAACAAAAGGTTCCTCCAAGCCACATAATTATCAAATCTCAAAAAGAAAACACAAAAGGTTCCTCCAAGCCTCATAATTATCAAATCAAAATCATAATCATAATTGTCAAAAAGAAAACACACCATGGTCCGCTACCACAGTAGCTAGTGACAACTCATAGTTGACACCCATATCGTCATCACCTCTTGTGATACGACCAACTCAAGAGTCCGCAACTCCCAGGTCAATACACGACTGTACAACTAATAGACTCCTTTGAGATCCTGGTCCCCACCACACCACCATCTGCCCATCGTGCCCTGACCAACTCCTCACTGAGTTTCAGTCACGACAACAGACTAGTGCATGCAGTGCGACCATATCTACCAGAGTCCCCGCCACATCACTAGCTGCCCATCGCCCCCTGAACAACTCCTCACTGAGTTGCAGTTACGACTACAGACTAGTGCGTGCAGTGCGACCACATAGCCATGATACGTGTTCCATTTGCTGGCGGAGGCACCCTCCTCGCCATCTTCTACATTATGAAAATCTAACTCAGCAGACATTATTATCATGTCGCAAAGAAATTGTTCAGTACACAATACACTGGCACAACCTTGTACACTGTATATATACTGGCGCGTGTATACATACACCAATGAAATTACAGATTGCTTGACAAGAGAACATTCGGCCACGGAATCAAAATAAAAATAGTACGACTCACCGGATTATGGCAATTTCCCGCAAACACCTGCCACTTGGCGGTTGTCAACCGTTGCACACCAGACATCTCTGAGCTCTCATAAAATCCCATTACGTTACCACAAACATTTTGGGTATTTTGAAACCTTCTCATCGCCTGCAGAGTAGAGGCTCAAGTCTTGAAACTTTGGGCGTTCCGCAAAGTGCACGCAGCTCCAGCAGCGCCACACCCCATTGATGCGATTCACTAAGCAGCTAGAAGCGCGCTACGCAAGCGCACTTTGCACGCTCCGCAAGCTCATCTTGCGCGCTCCACAAGCTCACCTTGCGTGCTGCGCAAGCGCACCTTGCACACTCCGCAAGCGCACCTTCCGCGCTCTGCAAACACACCTTGCATGTTCCGCAAGCCCACTTCGCATGTTCCGCAAGCGCACCTCGCTCGCCAAGCAACAGCCAGCACTGTCGCGCGCCAAGTATCAGCCAACACTGTCGCGCGCCAAGCAACAGCCAGCACTGTCGCGCGCCAAGCATCAGCCAGCACTGTCGCGCACCAAGGATCAGCCAGCACTGCCGCGCGCCAAGCATCAGCCAGCACTGGCACGCCTGCAGCGGACCATCACGCGGAGCGATGTCTGCGCCAGCAATTGAGCGCACCTCGTAACTTAACGTTCACTTCCAGCCTCACTGCCAGTACATCCAGCATTTACGGAAGCTCATATAAAGGCAATGAACAACTACCACACAAGTACCTTAAAAATATTGGCAGAAAGCGACTGTTATTCTGTTCCTTGTTTTGTAACGAGATTGTGAGCAGTGTAGTTCTTTATCCCACTTCTGATGTCGGAGACAGCGACGGCAGAGCGGTAGGGTCGACAGCATCTTGGTGTAGTGGTATAGGTTCCATTTCGTAGGTGAGTTTTGAATTGAAGCACGACGTGTAGATATATCCTCCAATCTTCATAATAACAATTTGAATAGGCAAACCGACAGTTTCGGTCCGGAGATGTGCCTTGGTCCGCGTCTCGATGCAAAGTGACCGTTCGACGAACCCCACTTTCCAAAGCGACTCTGTCCATGTGACGCCATCACAAAATAACGTCACAAGCGTTCGCCCCTCTACTACGTAAATCAAATCAGCAACTTATATTAAAATTATATCGACGATCTCCGACATATATATATATATATATATATATATATATATATATATATATATATATATATGCGTACAATATATACATGTATACACATGTACATATATCAATTTTCTATAAATATTTAAACTTATTTCATGGTTTCATTGGTAAATTAATATTTTTGCATAGATCTTCTATTTTTATTGAAAAAAAAGGGGGGAAGTGGATTCCCTCGGGGCCAAAAGGTCGGGCTCTTCCTCCTGATTCAAGGGACCCCAAACTCGGGTAGTCCACGACCTCTGGTACCCGAGATAATCCACGGGGGGGTGAGGTAACTAAAGGGGGTCGGGAGGGGGATAGGTTTCGTGGGGATGCGGGGGGGGTGGATTCCCTCGGGGCCAAAAGGTCGGGCTCTTCCTCCTGAATCAGAGGACCCCAAACTCGGGTAGTCCACGACCTCTGGTTCCCGAGATAATCCACGGGGTGGTGAGGTAATCAATGAAGGGGGGGGGTAGTTTCGTGGGGATATTAAGGGGTGAGGGGGGGAGTAAGGGGGGGGGGGATACAGGAGGGACTGTGAAGTAGGCGGTACCAAATTTTATGTTAACTGACCCCTTAATGGTTGTCAGTCAACATAAAATTTAATGTATAGTGTTAAGTGTAAATAAATAAATAAGTGTATCCGTGTCTCAAAATTAAAAAAGTTAAAAATATTTTTGCACAGATCCTCTATTTTTATTTAAAAAAAAAAAAAAAAAACTCGTAGACCTTGTAGTACCAAGCTCGCGCCACGGGCGGCTCTGTGCTTATATCCCCCACTTAACTTCCGTTCGCCTTGCCCGATCATTTTTCGTAACGCTTTCGCCAGCTTACTCCCCAAGGCAAGCGTGCCTAAAGAAGTTTCACTTCAAAAATAGATACATAAGCAGCCTATATTGTTCCCACTGTTGGGACACATCATTCCTCTTGGCGAGAGGGAGTGGGCCGTAACCTTCCCTCGCTGGTCCAGTTTTTGGTTACAGGACATGCCGGTTTCTTCACGATGTTTCCCTTCACCGTTTTGAGAGTAGTGGTGATGAAATAATTTACACAAAGTAAAGCGCCTGATGGGGTTCGAACCTACGACCTACAACTTGTAAGTCGCGACCGATAACACTAGGCCACCACTTCTCTCTAAAATTAGATATGGACTATAAAAAATAGATATGGACTAACAATCGATCCTTGTGGAATTCCTTTGGTAACCACAGACTCCAAAGATACTGTTTTTTTTTTATGACCTTCTGTCATAAAAAAAAACAGTATCTTACATAAGATATTCAGAATCCTATAAAGACCCGGAAATCTCGCACTTGGATTGCCTTCTACAGTATAAAATCCTTTTCTTAGACTTCTCCGCTCACCAGTACATGTATTTGGGAAAAAAAAGGCGCCGAATGCCACCAACATCGCAGTACTGTTACGGTGATAAGTCTGTGTAATTTTTTTATCTGCTTCGATATAATTTAGCTTTGCCCGTTATTCTTGAAGGGACCTGTCCCAGGCAGTCATTCACTTTCATTTGGGCTGGTAGAGTAATTGATCTTTTTCGGAGGGCTTTTAATTGTTTTGCAAGCTTGATATACTGATTAATGCAGGCTAATAAATTACATAAAGTATTTAAAAACGAAACGAAGGCGAGATACACTATTAAAATTGTATAACTCAAGCAAGACTAAATTGTTTTTTATGATCTTGGATTTGTGACAGATTGATGGGATTTGTGGTATATACCTCCACCCCGAATAGTAGAATAACTATTAACCTATGTGGAAATTCACAAAAAATATATGTATATATTGTTAAGTCATTTTCTTTTACATATATAATGGTTTATAGATTCTGAGATTCTGAATTTTGAAGCCATAGGAAGTTCGCGTCACAGCCCGAGTCGACGGCGCGTTGTGTTTCACGCGCGCCTCAAGGAGATGTCAGCACATCGTGACGAAGACCGATACCTCCTGGGACAGGGTTGCGTGTTGGTTAGAAAAGATACCGTGGCTCTGGCCGATGCACAGGCAAGTGAAGAAACACGGGTGGGTTTTAGTCAGTAAAAATCTGACACGCCCTTCCGCTCCGCCCAGAGCGGGAGAAGTCATTTGATTCTCATCCCAACAAAGAAAAAAAAATTCGTGTGGAAAACTAGTATAAAATAAATATATGTAGGACAACCCGGGCTCCTCACTGAGAGGCAGAGGGGCCCCCGGGGAGTGGGGCTAAGAGGAAGGATACCTCGCTAAAAAGCTCTTGGCTGCTGCGTCTCCTCGCACAAGAAGACGTATCCAGCCCGGCCCCTTCCTATGGAGGGCCCACTGTGGGCCCGCTTTTTAGGCGGGAATCGCCGGTGGGGGATTGGTAGCGCAGGCTCTGCCGGATTCCCATGACCCCGCAACTAACGAGACGTTGGTGTGCCTCTGTGGTTTTTAGTGGGTATAACGGGCGGCTATCTCCCGGGGAGTCCCAAATACCCCTCGTAATTGTCATTTTCCACAGCGACATAAAAAAAGGTATTTGTTTTATTTATTTTATTTATTCCTAATCAACCTTGAGCCTTAACGCTTCACTACATATTATAAAACAAAGTCACTTTTACTTTCCCTAAGTCGCTTTGTATGATTCAATCTTTAAAACCATGCAACGTATTTTGATAGCGTTTTTTATAGATAGAGTGATTCCAGAGGAATGTTTTTTATGTATATAACATGCATAATATATATAAGAGGAACACTGATAATTTTTGAGGTTACTAACACATGTCGCAAAATAAACCCCATTTTTTTGAGCTTACATTGCAAACGCTGGCTGAACCCTATAAGATAGATCAAAATAATGTACTACAGTATTGTAGACCTTAAAAATGCCTACAAAAAAGTCTGAGACACTATACAGAGTGGTGCTGACAATACGACAATAAAAGAGAACACGAACAATACTGGTTTATATGAATAATTCTAAACCATAGAAAAAACCTAGTATCAAAAATAAAAAAAATGAAAATTTCAAACAAACTAAATCGCATAAAAATGCAAACGGAATAGAACATCCTTTAAAAATATTGGTTCACAGACCTCCGATCGGTGACAGCGCGATCCTGTATTGACTTGCTTTTATCGCGCCATTATTATTAAAGTTTGGTACCGCAGAATGCGGCGGTAAGCGCTTCCTTACCTTGTGGAAAATGTGAAAAATGAAAAATAATTTCGTGTGACTAAACTAATGCACATATTTAAGAACTTATAAGTACGATTTTTTATGAGTAGAATGAAAATGTGTTGAGGTACACGATGTTTAATTTATTGTCGTATTGTCAGCACCACTCTATCCCCCTTATTCATAAAAGATGTTCAAAGTTAACTAGTGATTAGCGATTCTTTAACCATACATTTTAGAAGTTTGCACGTCACTTAACATTAATCTTCGTTTATGAATAAACCCCTTAAACACTGTTGTGTATATTCATAAAGGATGATTTAAGTTAAGTGACGTTAAAAGTTAATATTTGAATAGTTAAAGATTCGCTAATCACTAGTTAACTTTAAACAGCGTTTATGAATAAGGGGAATATGTCCACCTACTATAGTTTCTTCATTATGACTACTTTTTATGTTTGAAAAGTTAATTAAAATGCCAGTTGAAATCAAAGCCCACTATTTGTTCCTAATTATTAATCCTTATCCAAATAAATTACGTCATATCAAAGGTAGGTAATTTTAGTAAAAGCAGATGTCTTTTTCAATTATTGGAATTGGTTATTTCATTCAGGAGATATCACGACAATAAGGTCGATGTATCTTGCAGAGTCAGATATTGGCTGATGGGCGGCATAGTAGACATTATTTATATTGAAGGGCCACCGTTTCTTCAGGAAGGCTTAGGCACATATATGATTTGTCCACGTGCGAAGCCGGGGCGGGTCGCTAGTTAGAGATAAAGATGAAAATCTAATAAAGAAATTTGACAGATTATAGCAGCTTGATGTGTCTGTGCGAGTGGTTGGTGGGTTATACTTGTTGATTATGAATGGGCATCTGTTAATGACGCCTTAACGACGCTGCCAGGTGATTCATATCGAGCTTCACCAGTGAATCTTTTAGCGGAGTGTCAACTGCTTTCTTGTATTTTTCTCTTTATTATTATTTTTATCCTATAAATTACAGTCATTATGTATGGAAACTTTCTAAACAAAAGGTAACTCAATGAGCGGTCTTGTCATTCAAAGCTAACCTTTACATGGATTAAAAACATTAAAAATTCTCTCCTTTACCTTTTTAATCAATGTAGGTAAAGGTGGTCCAAAGAAATAATACCAAATAATAAAAGAATTAGAAATATTTCTCCAGAAAACCCGATTCTCCTATAGCACCTTCAAAATCATCATACTGGGTCTTCGAAGTTGGTTAATAAATAAATAAACATACAAGTGATTACCGACGACCGCCGGGGAGTTGCAAAAAGTCGATAAAAAAAACAAATAAAAAAAGTCCGCGAAAGCCGTACAACTCAATTTTGGAGGCACAACGCGATGGAAATAAAGTTAAAAAAAGTCCTACGGGTCTTTATTAGTGTCCTGGGGAACGGTACCGCGGATTTTAGATATTATTTTGTCCTTATTGGAAGCTCTGCTAAAGATTGGGCATGGTGAAATTATGAACATTTGTGATCGAATTAGGAATGAGGAGATCCGTAGAAGAACTAATGTCGCCGACATAGCCCAGCAGATTAGCTCTCTGAAGTGGCAGTGGGCGAGGCACATATCTCATAGAGCCGATGGTCGATGGGGCAGAAAGGCTCTTGAATGGCGACCACGTACCGGGCGCAGCGTCGGACGCCCACCGACTAGGTGGTCGGATGATCTGACCAAAATCACAGGGAAGCGCTGGATGCAGGCCGCGTCCAACCGTTCTTTTTGGAAATTTTTGGGGGAGGCCTATGTCCAGCAGTGGACTTCATGTAGCTGAGATGATGATGATGATAAATACATTTAGAAATTGTTGCATGTGGTTACCGAGCGCACAAGTTCAGTTTACGATAGATCATAGTACTTGACGCGTGCACAACAGCTGATGCCCGAGCGGAGCGTTGACCTTATTTTTAATAAATACTAGACCCGTGTTTGGGTTTTGCTTATACAAAAAATAATCTTGTATTCTTGTATAAATTTAGGCTTTCTCACGTAAGCCTCAGTGGAGACTATTTGTTATTTAAGTACATACTTACACAATCTCAACAGCAACAGCAGCTTTCCGAGAGCTATGCAGAAGCTTAAAACTACCATAAGAGCTCAACTGTCACTAATGAGACACAATTACTTTTCTATTAACCTGTGACATGTAAACTATAATAAACAGTAGTTGAGCTCAATGATTTGAAATTTTATCCCAAAAACACGTATTTTTTATTTATCATCAGGCTTTTCAACAATGATTACATTGTTGCCTTAAAATTAGTATGGACGACAATAGGTCAAGCTACCCGAAACTGTCAAATATTCCCAATTATCCTTGAGGCTTAATAATTTAACGACAAAGTCGAAAATCTAATAAAGACATTTGACAGGCTTTAGTAGCTTGTAGCTGTCATCTGTACATTATAAACCTAAATCTAAGCGCCTCATCTTTTACAGAAAAGCATCTTAATTAGAAATGGCATTTACGAAATTGAAGATTATTTTCAAAATTTTGACTCGGGTTTCTTTACGCACACGAAACAAGACCCTGCACAAAAGCCTTGCGTTCACATTACAGTGGTCGCGAGCCGCGTGCGCAGCGGTGGTCCTCCTCTCACCCCGCGCGTCGCACCTAACGAGACCCACTGCGCAACTCCGATTAATTTGCTGGACTTGTCTCGCCCGATTAAGGGGCATACCAAAGGGACAATTCGCGTGATTATAACAATGGTGGTTACTCTAATGTCAAAAATGGTCACAGATTGATTACAAGCTGTCCAATGTCTAAATTTAAACGTTTTAAATACCCAACATGACTTTCTGGTCTACCTTTGTTTCGTCCCTTTGCCCACCTTATATAGTTCTTCCCGATTGACATAATTTTGTCAAAATTATGGGTAATATCTCTTGATCAACGGCGCGGGTCCGGCTATCATGGGATGTTTGCCAACGAGTAGTATCCTAATTACTGAAAGTTCAAAAAACAAAGGAGATCGATTCAAATCATTGAACTGTATTTTTAGTATATTTTTCTCGGTGGTAGGCCACAACATCGGCCGCCGGCGTAGTTACCACCCACCAGACAAAGTCATGCCACCAAGCGATTCGTCGTGTTCCGGCATGATGTCTGGTGAAGCCGTACGGAGGACGGGTCTGAGCAGTTGTGTTGCGATGTGTGCCGGGCTCGATGCGACAAATGTTGTTGTGTCGGGAGCTTGGTCCTGGAGGGTAGCGGGATCCGAAGCACGGTGCTCCGCTGGCCGACCGCAGGTAGTTGGGGGCCCAAGTAGTGTGCCAGCCACACACGAAAGGCTGCCCCGCCAACTGCGAAAAATCCCAGGGTGGCCCCATCGTGCCGGTTGGCGACCGGACGAGAGGACCCGATGGCGATCCCTGGGGGGGTTCGGGCGTCCCCGCAGTCTCCAGATCAATCTCCCACTGGCGCAGCATCGTTGGTAGTGTTGTTGGGTTTATCATTGCATCACCTCGCTCAACTGCCGTCTTCCGTCCTATTCACTCAGTATATTTATGAAAAGTTTTAAAAAGAAAAGTAGGTGTGCACAGCGGGCGCACGTCCTCTCATTTAAAGTGCACCTCTCAAACATTCGAGGTCTGCACTCCAATATCGATGCAGTCCATCACCACCTTGAGACTGAAAAGCCCCACCTACTTTTCTTGACGGAGACCCAGATCAGATGTCCGTCTGATGCGGCACCAAATGACCACCTCAGTGTGGCTGCTGACAGTGCACTGCATCGGCACCCTGACGCACAGTTCGTCGCTCTGGGGGACTTTAATGCCTGCCACCAAGACTGGCTTTTCCCATACCAAAGGACCGACCACGCTGGGAGAGAGGCGCGAAACTTTGCGCTATCAATGGGCCTTTCCCAGCTGGTGGAAGAAGCGACGAGGGTGCCTGATGTGGCTGGTCATACCGCCAATTGTCTGGACCTTCTGCTGACCACTGATCCGGACAGATGTGTTGTTACAGTTTCCTCACCGTTAGGAACTTCAGACCACTGTCTGGTGAAGTCTGTGACGTCCTTCTCCCCACCTGATTGCGACTCGCGTGGTGAGCGGCGAATATGGCGTTACAAGTCAGCAGATTGGGATGAGATGCGCCACTTCTTTGCGTCTTATCCTTGGCAGCAGATCTGCTTCTCTTCTAGCAATCCATCGAGTTGTGCGGACGCTATAACCGACGTGGTGCGTCAAGCTATGGAGTATTTTATCCCCTTCAGTGACGTGCCCGTCGGTGGCTCGGCTCGCCCATGGTTTAACGCCGACTGTGTTCAAGCTGAACGGCGTAAGCACACGGCATTCCTCGCCTGGGTTGACGCTCGTGACCGCAGAGCTCTGGATCTAAGCTCAAAGAAGAGAGCCTTTAACCGTGCTACCAAGTCCTACAAAAAGGCGCTTAAGAAGGCTCGCTTCGACCGCATTACTAACATTGGTAACAAGCTCTCTGCGCACCCTTCCGGTAGCAGATCTTTCTGGTCCCTAGCCAAATCGGTCGAGGCGAACTTCTGTCGGCCCACACTGCCTCCGCTGGTTAGGCCTGATGGAGCACTGGCCCATACGGTGAGAGAGAAAGCAGGTCTCTTTGCATCTCTCTTTGCCCATAGTTCGCGTCTTGACACTGGCAATGCTACTCCACCTAATTTACCTCATTGCGGAACTTCAATGCCGGAGGTTCGCATTAGAAACAAGGAGGTTCTGAGAGTATTGTGTCGTCTGGACGTAAATAAGGCTAGTGGTCCGGATGGTATACCAGCGATTGTTCTTAAGGCTTGTGCGCTGAGTTGTCTCCTGTATTGACACGCCTGTATCGCCTCTCATTTAGGACTGGTATAGTGCCCAAGTCCTGGAAGCTTGCCAACGTGCAGCCCGTGCCCAAAAAGGGTAGTCGTGCCGATCCTACCAACTATCGGCCGATTTCAATAACCTCCATACTCTGCAAGATTATGGAGCGTGTATTGAACTCGCGCCTCTTGGCATACCTGGAAGGTAACGATCTCCTCAGTGACCGACAGTACGGTTTTCGACGCAATCGGTCAACTGGGGACCTACTAGTGTATGCCACTCACTTGCGGGGCGAGGCCCTCGAGAAAAATGGGGAAGCGATTGCCGTCTCCCTTGATGTCTCGAAGGCCTTCGACCGGGTATGGCACGCTGGCCTTTTGAGTAAGCTTCCAGCGTACGGCATTTCCGCTGGCCTGACTGGCTGGGTAAAAGACTTCCTGACTGAACGGTCCCTCCGAGTTGTTGTCGACGGATGTTCATCTGAGCCCATGTCGACCAATGCCGGTGTTCCTCAGGGGTCTGTTCTCTCTGCAACTCTGTTCCTGCTGCATATTAACGATCTGCTGATGCCCGGTATCTATGGGTATGCAGATGACAGCACAGTTGTGGAGAGATACCTGCCGGAAGCTCGGGCTAGTATAGAAACAATCCGGTCCGAAAGAGAGGCCATGGTAGAGCGTGTGAGTGCTGCACTGCAGGCAGTCTCCGAATGGGGCAATGCCAATCTTGTAGCATTCAATGCCGCCAAAACACAGGCGTGTCTTTTCACCGCCAAAAGGAGCCCGTTTACCTTGGCTCCTACTTTTCAGAATGTATCCTTGGAGTGTACCGACCGCCTTCAGCTTTTGGGAGTTGAGATTTCCTCGAGCCTTAACTTTGGGCGGTTCATTGAGTCCAAGGCCAGGGTGGCTGCCAGAAAACTAGGCGTCATCGCGAAAGTCCGGAGGTACTTCACACCTGGGCAGCTTCTAATTTTATACAAAGCACAGGTCCGCTCGTGTGTGGAGTACTGCAGCCACATTTGGGCTGGTGCTGCGAAATGTCACTTTGCCACTTTGGATTCGGTGGAGAGGCGTGCGAAGAGGCTGATTGGCGACCCAGACTTAACTCGAAACGGTCTCCAAAGCCTGGAGCACAGGCGTAGAGTAGCCAGCCTTTCGGTCTTCTATAGGATGCATTCTGGTGAGTGTGCAAGGGAATTGCATGATTTAATTCCCCCATCTCCGTTCCATCATCGGACGACCCGTCGTACGGCGAGTTTCCACCCTTACGTTGTTGACACCACTGCGATCCGGACGAAGCGTTTTGCTTCCTCCTTTATACCGCGTACATCGAGGGACTGGAACAATTTGCCGGCGTCGGTGTTTCCGTCTTATTACACATTGAGTGTCTTCAAGGCTAGAGTGAATAGGCTCTTAATAAACTAGCGCGCTTTACCATCAACGATCACATCACTGCTTACCATCAGGCAGGATTGCGGTCAAGCGCTGGTTTATAATATATAAAAAAAAAAAAAAAAATATAAAATAACACCTCTTCGTGGAACGACCTAGGCGGAGGCAGAGCCGCCTATGCTCAGAAAGAGATCGCCAGGGGTGGGTCTAGTGGGCACTAGAAAAAATGATGATAGGATTATTGGGAGGCCTCTGCTCAAAAGTTCCCACTTTTGAGCAAAAGCTTCCTAATAATCCTATCAACTTTCAACCTAAATTGAAATATTAACGTGTTTTTTTAGACTAAAAGAAGACACGTCAATATTTCACTTTAGGTTCTTGAAGCATGTCCTTTACTTACTAAAAATTGTTCTTCAGTTTTCTTGTCATTGCACAATTATATTTTAGATAACGTTAGCCCAAAACTTCACCACTTCTACGGCGTTGTCGTCGGTGGCATCGCAAATGTCACTTTGACTGCATGAACCGCCTCAGAACACAAGGATGTGGTTGTGAAGCTATTTCGCAAACTATGCTTCCTTACTTCAATCATCGTGCCCTCTGTGTCTCAAAACATACAGTAACAACTTAATAAGCAAGAAAAAAGCCACAAACCAAATAAATTAGCACTTACTAAAATGGTGTTTCAACTGCGCCAGCTGAAAGAGAACCTTATAACCATAGTCCAAACTTTAAAAGAAGGATCCTTAACAAAAACAAAAAAAAATAAAACTATCGGTCGACTTTCGCTACGATTCCCATATTACGCTGTAGTCAATTCGTGACTTCCGACAAACAGAGTAGCGCCCAAAAAAATTATCATCAATGACGGCCCATACAAACGTGTTCCTGTCAGGATTTTAATGCAAAGGGTATTATTCGACCAGGGGTGCTTCCCGGTAGTGGGTCCAATTTTATTTTTTAATCCCTTAAAAGCGGGTACAAACACGTTTTGGGCTGAAGCTGGCACTCACATAAATTCTTAGCTCCCTTTATAGCATGTTAATTAGTTTTAAACGATCATGTAGGATATGAAATTGAGAGACATGGCATAGGTGTTTGGGGAATTATTAATTGCTTGTAGATATTCATTGCACTCATATTACTTTTCAATTAGAAGGTATTAGTCATCACGTCACTGTTATAAGCTTAATTTGTTGCATGCTTATTAAGACTGATTTACTCGGTGTAATTTAATTGCTTATGGCTTTAACTAAGTTGAAGTAACAATAAAAGTTGCATCGTCTAAACGCCATTTAGATGATGCAAGTCATTTATTGCATCAATTTTATTGTATGCCATAGGTAATTAAATTGCACCGCGTAAATCAGTCTTTACTTTAAGTTTGGCACTTCATATTTCCAAAATGAATTCAAATATGTTGAATACGGACTAAGTAAAATGATGTATCAGGAGCTGAAAGTCGTGGTGGCCTAGTGGTTAAAACACCAGCCCTTCAAGTACGAGTGTGCGGGTTCGATTCCAGGTCAGGCAAGTATGTAACTTTTCTATAAGTTATATGTACTTTCTAAGTATATCTTGGACACCAATGACTGATTATAAGGTGAAGGAAAACATCTTGAGGAAACCTGGAAATTAAGTCTGAAATCGCCAACCCGAATTGAGCAAGCGTGGTGATAACGCTCAATCCTTCTCTGTATGAGAGAAGACCTGTGCCCAGCAGTGGAACGATAAAAAGGTTGATGATCATTGTTATTATTTAACTATAGGAGAATCCAATACAAGAGACGTTGATGTTTAACAACAAAGATCTGTAGATTGTAAGGTCAATAATTAAACACAAATTATAGTACTTATTAGTCAAATAAACAATCCTAAAGCAATGACTACCTAAAATGATTTGTAAAGTACATTACCAATATCCCTAGAACATCTAGGTGCGTATCAGAGATAATAAAACGACACACAATACATACGAGCCGCGTCCCAGTAGAGGCTGTGCCGGGTCCCAACTCCATTCGATGCAAATTCTCACATCGGCCGTTTTATGGTGTGGTCCAATGTAATAAAAGGTGGAGCTACAAAGAGAAGTATGGCTAGAATAATAGTTAATACTTAGAATGTTCATACGATTATTCATATACGATTATTCATATATCAATAGAGTTCAAGTTGTGTATGTTTTTTCTTTCTTATCAATACGAAGATGGATTGGTGTCCCTCAGTGGTGGCTTCTCTGATACAAGAATAGGGTAGTTGACTAAACAAAACTAATCAGTCCGTCAGTCAGATCTTCAAAAAAAAAAAAACTAGAAACGTATTTTATCTTTTTTCATATAAACAAATAATGAAGACGATACAGTGCGTTGAAAACTCGTGTGACGTCACTTCTTGCTACACTTTTTAGCAATGAGTGACACACCAGCCCCACTTCTGATCTTTGATGCCTTTTATATTTGTCAATTTTTATTGATTTGATAAAACAAAATATACGTATCCAATATTTTTCTATAATCTGAAATACGGACTAAATAGAATTTTTTTTTTTTACTCAGGAAATACCCCTACTACACTACCCCTACTACTACATCAGTGTTTAGTAACCTCGGCTCTTTAAGAAGAGCCGAGGTTACTAAACACTGATGTCTGTGTCTTGAAGTGGAAATCATTAAATAATAATTAAATTCGTTACCTGCTGGACATAATCCCTCTCGCGAGCTTCACTTGCATAAATATAATACCTTCTTGACAAATAGTGTATGATCTCCATTGGCTAGCGTCTTTACAAATTGAAAAAGTATGTTGTTTCTTTCCTGCAAGAAAGGACAATACCGCGTTCAGTATTTGGAAAAATTTGTAGAATGGTTTGGGCACAATGGTATACTGGCCACTGTTGCACACCTCTGTCAAGTTAAACATATATCTACTACTAAACATATAACTTTCTTTCAATGAAAATTAAGTTAATTTTGAAATTACTAGTACATACTATTGAAGAAGTCATAAGAACCTTTGAAGTTGCAGTTTAAACTGAACTTTATTGTGTAGAAATAATAACTATTTCTCCATTAAATCAAATTTGTTTGCACTTTTGAAGTATATGTCACAATGTTACGATAGAATCACAATCCAGCCAATATGGTATAACTTGTACCATGCTCCCAGGTATGCGAAGAATGCAATATTCGCTTCTACGGTGTAAGGGCCGACTTTAAATAGCGTCGCGGACGAGTGAAGGATTATGGTATCGTACAGTTCCAAGTATATGGTGTGTGTGAACAGTTTTAAAACGCGATAATTATGTCAATATTACTATAGTGTCGTGTATGTCCACATAGTTGTTCTGTTCAGTCATTGGGTTAGATGCTAGATGTTAGTAATGATTGAAGATTGTTGGGTCTGTTTGAAATTGTTGTATTCTGTGTCATGGTCAGTTGTTACCTAGAAATGTTTCTGAGTATGGCACCATTTAGTCCTCACAAAAAACCTGAGGAGATGATGAGTCTATCTGAAGACCAATAAGTAAGATCAAAATCGGCGAATTGCAAGCCTCGCGGCCGAAGGGTTATGAAAAATATTTCTTTTATTTTTTGTTAAAGCAGCCACAGAAATACATACATCATCTGAGAAAATTTCAACGCTCTGGCTATCACGGTCTATGAAATTCAGCCTGGTGACAGACAGATAGAAAGTGGATTCTTAGTTATAGGGTACCTTTGAATACGAAACTGTAAAAACCATTGTATACATATTCAGATCAAATTCTATATCAACTAATTCTTAACAACAAAACTAGCAGCCAACGTAGGCATGTATAGAAGATGTCTGTCGACTCTAATGTGTAAGTAAAACATTCTTAAATTTTGCTGTAACTGGTTCAAAATTCTTATTTTCAAAACAGAACTTGATGGATGTACTTAGGTTTACAGAACACCCTACAAATCATCCATAATCAACAACCACGACGTCATTATTGACACCTACAGTCATTCTGCTAGTTATTAACTCCCCTATTAGGATTACATGTCCAAAATAAGAAAAATAGCCTTTATGTACCTAATATAGGTTATTATTTTTTATTGTCAGGTCTTTATATGCTTTAATTATAAGAAATTTAGCTATAATAAGAAAATTAACGCATTTAGACGTGCTTTTAACTTTTGTATTAAGTAACTATTCATTAGTAAAGACAATCTTTCATTTCTATTTCACCCTATAAATAGTGTTATAAGATCTTAATGATCTTTCGATAGTATGCGACAGTCTGGTTACAGCAAAAACAGCTTAAAGGCATAAATAAAGTATGCAAAGTGGCGGGAAGCATCGAACGATGGATTAATCTTACGGAATCTGCGAGTTCCCACGGTCGCGTGCGTGGCTTGCAGGGCGCTGATGACTTTCGATTCGATTTCGCAATCGAATCGATAGTTTTTGATTAAATGTCTCATACGATAATTTTTGTCTAATAAATATCGAAATATATAATATCAAATGTCTAATGAATTGTCAAATTGCAAGTTTGCATCATAACTTTGAAGCATTGAGTCTGTTTTAACTCAATGCCTCAAAATTATGATACAACTGTATATGATAACATAGTATTCTTTTTATCTGTATTGCGGTAAGTAAAATTAAAATATTCCGTTTGTTGTACAAATTTGAAAATATGTTTAAGACGTCAAAAAGTTGCTGAGAGTTGGCGATTATTTAGTGCCAATTATTACGTTCGCTTCTAAAAATCCAGTAAAACATTCGCTATCGCACTGCGCGAGCGCACCCGGTAGCCCGCCAATAAGCATACGCACACAAGTGTAAATTGCTTGGTCGACCGACACCGGACAATGGCGTTGGGTGGTCGGGCGCTGGCTGCTTCCAGCTTTGCCCAATTTGAGCGTTTCACCGCCACATACGCGTATACTATGGATGTGGGAAAGTTTAGGTTTTATATAAATTCGTTTTAAAGGGAAATACGGTTGATACTTGTATGGTAGTTAGGAATACTAATGTAAGTGTGAACAACGGCGACGCCGAGTGTCGTGGGAAGTCGAGTTTTAAGACCAGAGGGATGGGCTGTCTGTGTTGGAGACGTAAAGGTAAGTTGTTATTAGATTAATGCTTTCTTATATTTTTCATAATTATTGGTTCTTTGTGCGATAAAATAAATAATTGATGTCAATTTCCAAACTAAACTAAATTTGAATACAGAGCATCATTTTCTTTCTATTTCATTGAGAAAAGGACAGAAGTAAAATATTGGTTTACATGAATATGTATCGCCTAAAGATAAACCAAGGTATCGCCCTCCCCTGAAAAATTTGTGTCTTTGTTATTTGTATTATACGCACGATAGCAGTTTAAGGTAAAGCCTTAATGATTTAGCGATAAAGTTGAAATTGTAAAGAAGACATTTGACAGATTGTAGTGGCTTGCTGTGCTGACGTTTGTTCCTACGTATTTCTGTGTATACAGAGGGGTGCTGACAATACGACAATAAATGATAACGCGAACAATGCTGGTTCATAGGAATAATCCTAAACCCTAAAGAAAATCCTAGCATCAAAAGTAAAAAAAAAAAAAAAATATTTCAAACAATTCTCTTTTTAGTTTTTTTTTTTTAATAATTATAAACTAGCGCTTGACCGCAATCCCGCCTGATGGTACGCAGTGATGCAATCGTTGATGGTAAAGCGCACTAGTTTAGTAAACCCATTCACTCAAAAAACTTAGTGAATAGGAAGGAAGACGGCAGTTGAGCGAGGTGGTACAATGTTAAACCCAACAACACGACCAACGATGCCGCGCCAGAGGGAGATTGATGTGGAGACCCTCCACGACCAAACTCCCGACACAACAACACTTGGCTCATCGTACCCGGCACACATCGCAACACAACTGCTCAGACCCGTCCTCCGTACGGCTTCACCAGACATCATGCCGGAACACGACGAATCGCTTGGCGGCAAGACTTTGTCTGGTGGGTGGTAACTTCTGCCGGCAGCGGATGTGGCCTACCACCGAGAAAATTTTTTTTCACCGAGAAAAGTTTTATTGGATCAATTACTTAATTCAAAACCGATCAACGATTGCGTCACTGCTTACCATCAGGCAGGATTGCGGTGAAGCGCTGGTTTATAAATTAATAAGAAAAAAAAAAAAAACATTTAGATAAACAATATTCTTTGTTTATGTGATAAATGAAGAACCGCGGGACCGATTTTGTTCAAACTTCGCATAAACTATCTACTAATTAGTCACAACAAAGCCTAAACATTTGGTTTGGATAAGTGAATCCGTTCTTGAGTTATAAAATTACAAAGTAAGTGGCATTGATTTTTATATACAATATGTAAAGAAAACCCTGTCCGACCCATAAGAATAATGAAGGTTAGGTAAACACATGACCAAATATAATATAAAATTTTACGTAATCATCATAGTAACAATATTAATGAATTTTGAAATAATCTTTTTTCCCGCGAATTAATTCAAACTTCCCCGAAATTTGGTAATTTTTAAAAAGTGACCACTGTGACGGTATTATAAGAGCGATGCGACCACGTGACGCGTGCCCTGCCCCCCGTCACCAGCGGAGGGGTTGCCTACCGCATATGTATTATGTTACCTGTCTTTGCGAAATAATATTTAATTTTTTAAGAGGGATTTTTTTTTAAGTTTAGCCCGGTTTTGTATCCATTCGTAGAATCAGTTACCGATTCCTAATAATACCTACACGGATCGGACAGGGTTTTCTTTACATATTGTATAAAGATGAACGAGGACTTATCTCTAACTATTAAATAAACCACGCAATAGACAGTGATAGAATGTACTGTGTAATTGCCAAAATACTAGACTATAGCGTATAAAGAATCATCATCATCATCATCATCATTTCAGCCGAAAGACGTCCACTGCTGGACATAGGCCTCCCTCAAGGTTCTCCACAACGACCGGTCCTGCGCCTCCCGCATCCAGCGGTTTCCCGCGACCTTCACCAGGTCGTCGGTCCACCTTGTCGGGGGCAAGAAGAATTGCATAAAGAATACACACTCTAAAAATTTGACTTGCTCCCAAGGCCTGACTTACTCCCCCTAGAACCCCTAGCTAAAAGCTGCTAATTTGATGAAACATTTTAACGATAGTATCGTTAAACTCGCCACACAGGCAAATCGTTAATGCTGCCAGTAAACCGACTGCCAACATTATGTGCAATGCGCAGGGAATAAAGTTACAGTTTAAATTACTATAATATTGTTTATAACGAAGTTGATGATCGTTCAACTGGAAGTTTAACCTCATCCTTCCAGATTCGATTATGGAAAAATTTTAATTCACCTTACTATTTAAGAGTCTATGAATTTTTATGTTTATAGTAATGGCTTATTACATTCCATATTCCTATTAGGTATAAATAATATATATGTACCTATATTTCATACTCTTGACTGAGTAGTTAAGGCATGTTTCTATGAAAAAGTAGTTTTATTGTAATGCCGACGAAAAATTTCTACTCTATTTATAATGCCTACCGCATAGATATCAAAATACTAAATAGGTTCAACGCAGTGTAAAAAAGTTTGGTTAAATGTCTTATTCCGACATGAATGGCGTATAGAGTAGAAATGAGTTTTGGCGGGAAAGTCAAGCTGAGTGTCACGCTCATTTTTCATTGGACTTTTAAAATTATTTATAGTATTGTTTACCAAATAAAAGTGCGTGATTTATGTAGTAAAAAGTGCATTCAATAAATAATTCATAAAAAACAGTGAAGTATTGCAGCATAGTGGCCACATCATGACTTTGTCTCAAGCCTCCATCGTAAGAAGGGTCACGCGGCCGTCTTTGAACATGAACAATTCATTACGTGACATTGGCTAAATGCACAAACTGTGCGAAGCCATAAAAGAAAGAAAAAAAAAGAGTAGAAATATTTCGTCGGTAATAAAAAAAAAATGCTTGTTCATAGAAACTGCGCAATCAAAAGTAATACCTAATAGGAATATGGAATCAGGAAATCCTAAGTATTGAGAAACGCTTTATCTATCAGAGTACAATCTTTGACAATTCAAAAGTGCCTAGTGGTCATAACACTGACAGAATTGAAAACTGAAATCATTAAAAAACACAGAATATACAAAAAAAGTAAAAAAAAACCGTCAAGTGCGAGTCGGACTCGCGAACGATGCGTTCCGTACCATACTTTTAAAACGGGTTAAAAAGATAAAAAATCAAACATTTTTTTTATTATTATATTATAGTATTTGTTGTTATAGCTGCAACAGAAATACGAAATCTCTGAAAATTTCAACTGTCTAGCTATTACGGTTCATAAGATACAGCCTGGTGACAGACGGACGGACAGACGGACAGCGTAATCTCATAAATGATTCATGAAAAAAGATCACGGTGTCGGGTCGATTACGTCCACGCGAATTCAATGCTTTTTACCCAAAAGAAGTGTTCCCTTCAAAAATCATGCATTAAAATTTATTTGTTTGTAGTACTCTGTAGTCTTTTTGATTTAGAATCCTACAAGCCACTTCCAGGCTACGTCATCATTGTACAAGGAGATAGTAAAGCCGGTCGCGTCGCCGCGGCGCCTGGTTGCTAGGCAACCGCCGGCGCCACGGAGGCTGGCACGCTGTCTGTACCTACATTCTACCCTCTGCGCAGATGAACTAGGAATTATGGGAACTATGAATGTGCCAATAAAAAAAAATACGAGTGTGCTTATGACCACACGACTGAAGTGAAACTTCTTTCTCTCCATCTGTATGTGTACAATATATACATGTATACACATATACATATATTAATTTTCTATAAATATTTAAATTTATTTCATGATTTCATTGGTAAATTAATATTTTTTATTGAAAAAAAAAACTCTTTGTAGACCTTGTAGTACCAAGCTCGCGCCACGGGCGCCTCTGTGCTTATATCCCCCACTTAACTTCCGTTCGCCTTGCCCGATCACTTTTCGTAACGCTTACGTCACGCGTTCGCCAGCTTACTCCCTAAGTCAAGCGTGCATAAAGAAGTTTCACTTCAAAATGTTGGAATCAGCTGTTAACTATTCGTGTATTTTTTTTGTCTATAGAACTTTTTGGAACTACCTTTATAGGTGCGTAATGTTAATTTTAATAAATTATGCTCACAATAATCTTGTATACCTACTAATAGCGTAACACCCTATTACTGTCAATTAGAAAGCATATTGAACTTACGGAATAGATAAGTAAGATCTAATGTCTTTTATCTGTTCTGTGCATATTGTTAATTTATTGCTCTGTATGTTCAAAAATATACCCGTTCAACAATAAAATCAACGAACAACATACCTACATATAACGATATGAACATTGTTGAACTGTCAACACGAAACCCATTGTTACTAATAAATAGTATGGACACATTACGGGATAGCAAAAATATATTCATTATCTTTGTTTTTTTATATCGATTTCTGTACAAGTGATTTATTATCTTTAGAAATAAATGATTAATTAATGAAATACTTTTATAGAATTTATTTCACAAGTAGTTAATTACTAGGTATACATTAAATGACTTTATAACCATGTATTGAAATAAGTACATACATACAAGAGAGTCATCATCATCATCATCTCAGCGTTAATCCCAGTCGCATCCGTGGTGCTTGGCAATCTGGGCTTCTCCCAGTTGCAATAATGTCCCTTTGTGCCGATTGGCCTAGTTCTGTTCTGTCTCCTCCGCTATTCTTTTCTGATTAATTTCGTTGCGGGACCCAAGACAGTTGAATCGTTTCTCCGGGACTCGTTGAGCTTCATTGCTCGGCGTTTTTCTGGCGGTCTCCACTGTTGATTCTGGCTTTCAGGAAGCATGAAGCATTCACACGAAGATCTTCAACTGTTGCGCTTGTGAAGCAGGAATATCGATCAGCTTGAGCATGTGGAAGTTGAGGGGTTGTTAATTTTTTCTATATTTTCTTTAATTAATTCATTGAATAATTGTATATTCTGTTAATGGAGAAACTCATAATATGAAATAGGGACTTGTTTCATTAATACAGTCTGTTCCCTTTTTCTAATATAAGGAATTGTTTCAGTAGTCATCATCGACCTTTTTAATCGTCCCACTGCTGGGCACAGGTCTCCTCTCATACAGAGAAGGATTGAGGCGATTTCAGACTTAAAGTCCAGGTTTCCTCAAGATGTTTTCCTTCACCTTCAGTCATTGGTGTCCAAGATATACTTAGAAAGTACATATAACTTCAGAAAAGTTACATTGGTACTTGCCTGACCTGGAATCGAACCCGCGCACTCATACTTGAGAGGCTGGTCTTTTAACCACTAGGCCACCACGACATTATTTCAGTAGTAGTCATCGGGATATACCAAAGCCACGTAAGTTATTACTTATATCACGTAATTTGCAAATGATTCGGTAATAAATCAGTAGGTATGCCGAGAGAAGGGTGAAAAGGGCAGTTGTCTGGCAACGACAAGTTTGTGAAAGTTCATCGTCACGATCGTATAAATTATATATATCTTCCCAAAACCAAATCCTTCAAATAAAATTTCTAAATGAAGTTACCATATAAGGCTGAACTAGTATTGTACCATTTCAAAGCAAACTTTGAATGGATTGGATTGGAACTGAATTTCTAATGCCTACAATATTTGCGAACACTTTCCAAAGTATTAGGCAACAAGCCGATGAGAAGTAGTTTTCGTAAATACGTAACAAAACAGTAATAATGTGAAGTCATTTATGAAATGTGAAGCTAGTTATGATTTAACCTATTACCGCTGTGCCACTTACTATGACGCCAACTATGATATCATAGAACAACAGCTTTAGTATTTATAAAATGATGTACGTAAGTATAAGGCATTCCCGCTGCCTCCCGCGTTCCGGCTCCTCCTTTGCCATCACTGCTTTGCAGAAGGAGGTGACGGCCTGCCATGCAGTCTCGGTCCGGACCATGACCTGGACCAGAGTCGGACGCGAGAGATCTCCGCCGATGGCCGCCACGAGGACACGACAGTGTTCTACCCACGCCGGGCAGACCTCCACCGTATGCTTCACTGTGTCCTCAGCTCTGCACCCTCATTGCTAAACACACTATCATCATCATTTTGGAGGATATAGCTAATTCATTTATAATTATTTACATAGCCTTTTTTGTCACTTGCCTTGTCCCAACATGTCTGTCGGCTTTCAGTCTAACAGGATTCAGTAAAACGCCAGTATAATACACGAAGCGGCTGACCCCATCACCATCAACCTTTTTATCTTCTCACTGCTGGGTACATGTCTCCTCTCATACAGAGAAGGATTAAGCGTAATCACCACTCTTGCTCAATACGGTTTGGCGATTTCAGACTTGTCCAGGTTTCCTCAAAATGTTTTTCTTCACCTTATAATCAGTCATCGGTGTTCAAGATATACTTAGAAAGAACATATACTTAACTTAGAAAAATTACATGGGTACTTGCCTGCCCTGGAATAGAACCCGCACACTCACACTTGAGAGGCTGGTGTTTTAATCACTAGGCCACCACGACATACGTTGCACTAATAACTGTTATTGAAGTCAACGAACAATACAAGTTATTTCGTCGACATAAAACAAAAAAGTTCTTATCAGTCTTTTTAGAACATGATCAGCTTATAGCAGACCACTGCTAGACATAGGTAGAGATCTATGTCTAACAGTGGTTTGCTGGATCTTCGCAGGTTCAGAAGTTCAATGTCGTGGAATTAGAGAGCTAATTCCATGACATTGAACTTCTCAACCCGCAAAGATCGTCGCTCAAGCCTTGCCAAAGTTTGCCAAAAATTGGTTAATTTATGGTAGATGTCTCTATCAGCCAAAAATCACAATAGAAACAGCTCAAAACTTGAGCCCCATAAAAAGCTTCAATCAAGGCCCACTTTCACATGCGATCTTGATGCGCGTCACGGTGAGTGCGTTCTACGCGTTGGATGTTTATCGTCAGTAATTAGTTCGTCTGGGGGCGAGTGCTGCGGAGCGTGCAGAGGTCGCGACGTGTGACCGGAGGACCGGAGGTGAGGACTCAATGTGAACTGGGAGTGCAATTGTTTTAGACTGCTGGGTCAAATACGAATAGCTTGTCACCGAACAACTATTTCTAGCAAGTTATGTGTGTGTATGTCTGTATCACAACACTTCAACAACCAGCAGACAGTGGATAACGGTACCTGCTTGCTTAGAAGGACCAACTCTTTATTCGTGGGCTCATATTCTATCAGTACCTAAACATATACTCAAGTCTAGTGTGTTTTTAGATTTTGCATCATCCGGAAGCAAAATTTATCATCACCATTTACCAAACATAAGATGCCTACTCTGGTGGATAGGCTAATCCCCGATCACTGATTTGCGGTGAACGAACATATTGAGAAAACTGCCATATCCATTCCTTTCAAAACAATACTTTGTCTGTAACAAGACAGTGTTATTACCATTGCCAAGGTCATTAACGTACTACCTTATTCAGTGAACCCTCATGTTTATCGGAAGAACTTCCTCACCCGTATAGATATACGCTTTAAGTGAAAGCTCCCCACCCCCAATTGTTCCATTGTGCAAGCTATCTTTATTGCAAATCTACCCCAAGCTGCTCAGCAGACCGCGGCGCCGTATCACAAGATACCACCGATCTTTATAATCGTTCTATAATTGCTGTGTTTGTTTATTTACATAATAAAATTTCATGGAAGAAAGCAATATTTTTATAATTATACATGAGAAATTTTCGCCACGGACCCACAAGCAGCTGTCCACCAAAGGAGACACTAATTACTTTTTATTAACTATCCACTAAGAGACTTTTAACCATTCTTATACAAAATCTAAAGAAAACTCCGTCCGACCCATAAGGATAAGTAGTCACATGACCAAATAAAATATGAAATTTTACATAATCGTCATTACAACAATAGTAATGAATTTTGAAATAATCTTTTTTTTCGTGAATTAATTCCAATTTCCCCAAAATTTGGTTTCGACGGTATTATTATGAACGATGCGACCGCGTGCCGCGTGCCCTACCCCTCTTCGCCCGCGCATGTATTGCCTACCGCATATGTTTTAAGTTATCTCCTTGTGCGAAATAATATTTATTTTTTTAGGTAGATTTTTTTTTAAGTTTAGCCCGCCTTTGAAGGCGTTAGTAGAATCAGTAATCGATACCTAACAATACCTTCACGGATCGGACAGGGTTTTCTTTACATGTTGTATAAAGGAACAATAACAGCAATCTTAATACATAAGTAAGATTTGTGTGGGAACAAAACATAGTGTTGATGGAGAGAATAATCACTTATTTAAAACACTTATGAATACAAACGATTCAGACGACAACATCGATCCGACTCCCACGAATTTCCGTCGCATTTTGGCAAATTTTTATTTTTACCTATTTTATATGCATTTTATTCTTTGATCCAGCCTTTGTTGTTAAGGCGATGGGCTTCAATTTTAAAAAATCCTTTTAACTTCTGCCATTGCCAAATATTTTAGCCAAGTTTTTTTTGCTTTTCATAAGTTTTGAATAACATCTCATGTTGCGTTATCGATAGTTTTGATTTTTACTCGATGAATATAATTGCTTTATTAGCCCTTCTTTAAAAATCCAATGGAGTAACGAGCAAAAACTTTAAGAAGTTTTAGCGTGGGTACAAAGGTGGATGCAGCAAGAGTAGGTATAATACGAGCTTCCTCTTAACAGCTATTGATGCATGCATGCAAAAAGTTAAGAACAAAAGATTTATTGCTTAATTACACGACCTAGTTTTGGCTTTAAATGAACCCTGATTCCTAATACTATGCCTGGAATTTGTTCATAAATTGGAGGGCCATTCAATAACGTGCAATAAATTCCACATCTTATAACAAATAATTTGTGCAAAAAGCTTGCACACATCACGCCTACACTCCGTTCGAAATAAGATTAACCTTTAATAGAACTTCTTTCACAGATCATTTAACCGATTTTGACTTCTATTGCTTTGTTGGCATGACAAATGGTAGCTGGAATAAATAGTAGGCATTGTATTTGTAACGGTATCTCCGATACTGACGTCACACGAATTCTATATCTCACAAGTAGAGTTTACAGTGCAACTAACACTATCCAACTTCCCAACATCAACCGTTGGACAAGTGCCCGCCAGACATAACACCCCTTTGGTCCGAGGATCCTCCCTTTTCTGTGGAGGATGAGTGGTTATATGGAGGTATTAGGAACTTATCAACCTTTTTCTTTTAATGCTTTACTTATGCCATGAAAATGAATTACTAGTATTTATCAATGAAACTTATACATACAAACATATATCTGCTCAATTATGCATTTTTGGATTACATGTTTTAGTAGGTAGTGGTACTCATTATTTTATTTTTACTTATAGAATTATGAGATATCAAAAAAAAAAAGATTATCAGACATGGGACTGACCGAAAGAAGTGAACAGTGAAATCATTAAAACACAGAATTTTCTCGGTGGTAGGCCATAACATCGGCTGCCAGCAGAAGTTACCACCCACCACAAAGTCTTGCCGCCAAGTAATACGTCGTGTTCCGGCATGACGTCTGGTGAAGCCGTACAGAGGATGGGATTGAGCAGTTGTGTTGTGATGTGTGCCGGGTACGATGCGCCAAATGTTGTGGTGTCGGGAGTTTGGTGCTGGAGGCTCTTTAGATCAATCTCCCTCTGGACCAGCATCGTTGGTCCTGTTGTTGGGTTTAACATTGCATCACCTCGCTCAACTGCCGTCTTCCTTCCTAATCACTCAGTTTTTTCGAGTGAATAGGCTCTTAATAAACTAGCGCGCTTTACCATCAACGATTGCATCACTGGTTACCATCAGGCGGGTTTGCAGTCAAGCACTAGTTTATAATTATAAACAACAAAAAATCGTCGACAACTGTAGCCGTCAATAAAGTAGCACGGTTTTGTGTTTTGAGTACCTACAATATGGTATGCCTCTGCTTTGACGAGTATCGCCCGTGTGTATGAAACATACTAAGTACCACAAAATAGTGTTTAGCAGTTATATGGACTTTCACATAACACTGACTAGACACGCGTTAAACAATTGTTTAAGTTTTTATGGTTAGACAAGGGTCCTTACCTTATCACCACTAAACCGGGTTTACCGGTTTTTAGCATAAACAAAATCTACTAAACTAAACTAATGGGCATCTAATTCTTTAAATACCTAGTAAACACTAGATGCATTATTATATGGACTTTGACGTAACACTGACACGCGTTAAACAATTGTTTAAGTTTTCGTGTTAGACTCTTGGAGAGATTTGTGGTGAGAGTAGGCTGTTATGGTATCAAAATACCAGCGCTGTGCTAACTTAGCACATGTAAATAATCCGTCAGCCAGCTCTGATTAAAACAAATAATAGACACCTAAACAGGGGTGAGGCCAACTGACTAAGCATTTAAATACTTAATTTGTAAAAAGCAAAAAAACCTACCGCCACCTAAGTTGAGAAGTTCTATATTTTTTGGGATTCTTCACTTAGCACGCTAAGAAAATGTTACTGTTACAAAGAAGTATTTTAATTAGTGGCTAGTGTCAGAATGATGTGGGTTTAACTAACAAACTTAGGTTTTTTTATTATTGTGGCGGTGATTCATTTGTTAGCGGGATTTTTAATAATTCAGCGCTATTTTAATGTGGTGTTGCCTTACAAGACACACCTAAAATATTCGTAAGGTTTTTTTTTAATTCCATACAGCATTTTTCTCCGACTCCTGCCAATGTCGTAGGGATTTCTATAATCTACATCAACTGATGGTTGTTAGAATATTGGTTTTAAAAAATCTTTCTCCAACTCTTCTTAGTGTCTTCTCTCTGTTAACATTATCATTTATTTATACTTAGGTACTACTTAGATACTAAAAGTTCAATTTAATAACCGCAAGATTGATCAGGTGCACATTGGCCTTGGGCACGCCACAATAGCGGCGGTAAGTCCCCTCTTTGAGGAGTGTCTTGAGAACCGCCGCGGCGTCCTCACCTTCCGCCTGACGCAGCTCCTCACCGTCACCTCCTTCTGCTTCAGTGATGCTGGCAAAGGAAGAGGCGGAGCGCGTGAGGCAACGGGAATCCCAGCACCCTCAGGCCTCTAGCCCCCGCAGGAGACGCCCAAGTCCGGCAACGACACCGAACTCCCAGCCACCGTAGGCGCGGTTCTACGGGCGCGGTGATCAGTGGGCAGCTCGCCGCCCGGTAAGGACCAGGTCCGTGTCGACGGCGCGTTGTGTTTCACGCGCGCCTCAAAGAGATATCAGCACATCGTGACGGGGTCCACGAGGACCGATGCCTCCTGGGTCAGGGTTGCAGGTTGGTTAAACAAGAAACCGTGTCCCTGGCCGTCACAGAGGCAAGTGAAGAAACACGGGTGGGTTTTAATCAGTAAAAGTCTGACACAATCTTCCGCTCCGCACAGAACACGAGTAGTCATTTGAAGATTTCCCATCCCAACAAAAAAAAGGTGGACATTGGCCTCGATTTCCTTGTTCCCCAACTATACTAAATTTAGATTAAGTGTATCTAATTCTTTCCATTTCATTAAGAAAAGGGCAGAAGATAAAATGTTAGTTTAGTCAAATTAGTGCTTGTTTGACGTAGATTGAGGTCTGGTCTCCAAAGCCTAGAGCACAGGCGTAGAGTAGCCAGCCTTTCGGTGTTCTATAGGATACATTCTGGGGAGTGTGCGAGGGAATTGCACGATTTAATCCCCCCATCTCCGTTCCACCATCGGACGACCCGTCGTACGGCGAGTTTCCACCCTTATGTTGTTAACACCACTACGATCCGGACGAAGCGTTTCGCGTCGTCCTTTATACCGCGTACATCGAGGGACTGGAACAATCTGCCGGCGGCGGTGTTTCCGTCGGACTACAATTTGAGTGTCTTCAAGGCTAGAGTGAATAGGCTCTTAATAAGCTAGTGCGCTTTACCATCAACGATTGCGTCACTGCTTACCATCAGGCGGGATTGCGGTCAAGCGCTGGTTTATATTTAATAAAAAAAAAAAAAAAAATAGAAAGAAAAAGATGCATTGAATTTAAAATTAGTTTAGTTTAGTTTGTAAACATGAGAATCGGCACGATTGCCATTATTTTATTAAATGAAAGGCCATACCTTCGATTTAATAAAGTAAGCCTTTATTTCAAACACTTAATAACATCATGTCAAATATTTGGGATGAAATTCAACACCACACATTGAATTGATACGAAATTTAAGGACCGATAAGTTTACACGATACCGATTTTAACAGTTTTACATATCGATTTGAATCGCGGTGAGATTGTAATCTAATGTAATGATGACCTCCCAAAATTTTCAGACAGTGCACACCAAATGCTATGTTCTGTACATATGGAATAAGCTGTTTTATAGTCATTGTTGAATATCTCTTCTGATTTTTATGTGTAAAACGACGAGTAAACGGAACGCGACCATAGTAGTGTGCGTGCTTCCGCTGAGCGCCGCACGGCGTGTCGAACTGGCAAGCTATCGAGTCATGGCCACGATCTTTTAACGGTCACAAAAATAACCCCCGGGGGATTTAGGCCTCAAAATTCAAAATTAATAATGTTGGGTAGTCTGCTAGTGAATTGTGTCGACGTGCGCCTCCTCGTGAATTGGTGGTCTACGAACTCGGCATCTGAAGATTGGAGGTAAGTGATTTGCCGCTTTAGCACCTTAATCGGAGGGATATACTCCAAATGCATAACTCTATCATATTTGCTTATAATTTGCCTTGCCGCCAAGCGATTTGTCGTGTTCCGGCATGATGTCTGGTGAAGCCGTACGGAGGACGGGTCTGAGCAGTTGTGTTGCGATGTGTGCCGGGAACGATGCGCCTAATGTTGTTGTGTTGGGAGTTTGGTCGTGGAGGGTCTTCAGATCAATCTCCCTTTGGCGCAGCATCGTTGGTCGTGCTGTTGGGTTTCACATTGCATCACCTCGCTCAACTGCCGTCTTCCTTCCTATTCGCTCAGTTTTTCTGAGTGATTAGGCTCTTAATAAACTAGCGCGCTTTACCATTAACGATCGCATCACTGCTTAACATCAGGCGGGATTGCGGCCAAGTGCTAGTTTATAATTATTAAAAAAAAGATGCATTTAACTTAAAATTAGTTTAGTTTGTGAACAAGAGAACACCTCGCTCAACTGCCGTCTTCCTTCCTATCGGGGGATATAGGTTCGACGGGGTCCACGCAGACCGATGCCTCCTGGGTCAAGGTTGCGGGTTGGTTGAAAAAGAAACCGTGGCCCTGCTCGTCGCACAGGCAAGTGAATAAACACGGATGGGTTTTAGTCCGTAAAAGTCTGAAACACCCTTTCGCTCCAGCCCCCTGAGTACGCCTATGTCTGTAACCATCTCACCGAGAAAAGTTAGCTGAAGTGAGCGTGAGGTGAGCTAGCTATAAACTCACTTAACACACATTTCACGGCGAGTTTTTTACATTATCGAACAGCTTGTATAACAGCTTATATTCTCAAGATATTATAGCAATCAGTGCACACAGTCATCTCGCCTCGTACAGCCCGCGGCAGCAGCGCCACTCTCTGCTGAATTTATGAAAATAACGTCTGATATTATAAGTATACGAGTACATTGCGGACCTCATCATTCAATGTACAGGTGGATTTGAACTCGCAGGAATGCGTGGAGATGTCATGCTTTAAAAAAAAATAAGTAGCGGACACATGTACCTACTGGAGATTTTATTGGCAATAATGCTAAATTAAGTTTGACAATCCATTCCTAGCTAGCTAGAATGGACTTCACTTTGACAGTTCGACAATAATTATTGCGTTATTTATCTTTTTGTGCAAACACATTTTTCAAACATATGGAGCAATGTACTAGCAATAAGCTAGAAATTGCGAGTAATTGTGTGTTACGTAATAAGGGTGAATTCTTTAAAAATCCATAAGCTTTGCTTTATTATTTCAATTTAACAACTTCCTAATTCAGATTTCTGTTAACCCATCCAACATAACTTTGTATCAATGAATTTGTATAAATGAATAAAAATAAATAATCTTTATTGGCGTTCTTATTTAAGTTTTTTTTTTAATAATTTAAATAAAATAATATTCTGAACGCCTAATCGTTTGAACATAAATATTTCAATAACGGAATATGTGGAGTCAAATATCTAAGTATGTAGGTCGGTTATTTTAGAAGGAGAGAGTTTTTTATTGTAAATTCTTGCTGCTGTGATTTACTAAATACGTAATATATTAAAATATTCTTAGACAGCATTTTAAAAGTTGTCATCATTATCGTCATCAACCTTTTTTCGTCCCACTGCTGGGCACAGGTCTCCTTTCATACAGAGAAGGATTGAGCGTAATCACCACGCTTGCTCAATGCGGGTTGGCCATTTCAGACTTAAAGTTCGAGTTTCCTCAAGATGTTTTCCTTCACCTTTTAATCAGTCATTGGTGTCGACCATATACTTAAAAAGTACATATAACTTAGAAAAGTTACATTGATACTTGCCTGACCTGGAATCAAACCCGCACACTCAAACTTGAGAGGCTAGTGTTTTAACCACTAGGCCACCATGACTCCTTTCAAAGTTGTCAATCAAAGCAAAACTGTATGTAGTCACTTTAAAAAATGAAGTTCACTCCATACAGTTTTGCTGGATTGATAAAGGCTTGAGTGAAAAATAGCTGTTGATGTTGCCATCATATACCATATGTAAAGAAAACCCCGTCCGACCCATCAGGATAATAAAGGTTAGGTAAACACATGACCAAATATAATATATAATTTTACGTAATCATCATAGTAACAATACTAATGAATTTTGAAACAATCTTTTTTTCCCGCGAATTAATTCCAACTTCCCCGAAATTTGGTAATTTAAAAAAGAATGACAACCCCATTTTGACGGTATTATTATAAGAGATGCGACCACGTGCCGCGTGCCCTGCCCCCCGTCGCCCGCGGAAGGGTTGCCTACCGCACATGTAATAAGTTACCTCTTTTTGCCAAATAATATTTATTTTTTTACGGGGAATTTATTTTTAAGTTTAGCCCGGCTTTGTAGAAATTAGTAGAATCAGTTATCGATACCTAACAATACCTTCACGGATCGGACAGGGTTTTCTTTACATATTGTATGTATACGGTTGAAATTTAGGTAAATATGATCCTTGAAATTATCTTTTTTTAAATACGAGCACATTTTGCGACTACTAACGTCCAATGTACAGGTGTATTAAAACCGTTTGAAACAGTAAAATACATTGAGAGGACCGCCTCACTAAAAGTTTCCTAAATAAAAAAAAGTTTTCTGTAAATTAATATCCACTCATAGAATCGTATATGAAACAAGCCATTTTATGTGGTTCATTTTAGTTTTTATATTTTGCATGAAAGCTTACAAATGTCAAAAGTTATTTATTGCCTTTGGCGGTAGTCGCATCAAATTAACTGAGACCTTTATTTTACGTACAGGTGTGTGGTGATTATTTGAGAACAACATGGACCATGGAGACGACTTGCAACTTTTATGGTATTTTTATGAGCAAGTTCATTTTTCTTTCTCTCGAAATCAAAACATGTTTTTTTTACACATACACCCCCTTATTCATAAACACCTTAAAGTTAACTAGTGATTAGCGATTGTTGAAACATACGTCTTAGACGTTTGCACGTCACTTAACTTTAATAATTGTTAATGAATAAACCCTTTAAACTCTGCGGAATTTATTCATAAAGGATGATTAAAGTTAAGTGATGCTAAAAGGTCAAAAAAGTATGGTTAAAAAATTGCTAATCATTAGTAAACTTTAAGCAGTGTTTATGACTCGTGTGTGAGTGTTTATGTTTGATACTTGGGCATAAGAACCGTTAGAAGCAATATTGTTATTTTTCTATGGAAAAGAGCCGGCAAAAAACTTCACTCTTACCTACTCTGTTAAGAATAATTGTTATACTTACGTAACTCAATTATTTTAAGACTAGCGGACGCCAGCGACTTTGTCCGCGTGGAATTAGTTATACTCCGCTCCTATTGGTCACAGCGTGCTTCCTGGATTAATGGGCTATCCAACCCAAAAATAATTTTTCAAATCGGACCTGAGATTAGCGCGTTCAAACAAACAAACTCCTCAGCTTTATATATTAGTATAGATATGTCTTGCTTGACCTAACGTTCAGGTACCTATTAAAATTAAAATTGATCTCTCTGAAAGTCTCCCTAAGAATGACAATTCTATAAAAGCTACGGAATCCTGAAAGAGTACTAGTAGTAATTCTTTGTAATTCTCAATTTTTTAAGTTTATAAGTACCTACCCTGTCAAACAAACGAACAGAAAAGTCTTTAGTCTAAAGTCGTCTCCATGCCACTCGTATGGTGGTATCTAATTAAGTCGGTCGGCGAGTGCGACACGCGACCGACCGCAGATGCGCCGCCGTCCGCCGCCCGCCGCCCGACTATAGACGCCCTTACGGTGTTTATTTTTTAATTAAACGCCAGTCTGGAACGACGCAACGTACGATTTTTATATATTCTGCGACTTTTGTGGGAGATAAAAGTTAACAGCAATACAATATCGCTGTAAAACTTAGTACTCACTCACTTAATATTCACGGTCTGTTGGGCTATACCTGTTACCTATAGCCCAGCGGATTAGTTCTTTGAAGTGGCAGTGGGCGGGACTCATAGCATGTAGAGCCGATGGCCGATGGGACAGAAAGCCTCTTGAATGGCGAACACGTATTGGCAAGCGCAGTGTCGGACACCTACCGACTAAGTGGTCGGATGACCTGACCAATATCGCAGGGAAGCGCTGGATGCAGACCGCGTCCAACTGGTCTTTTTTGGAAATCCTTGGGGGAGGCCTATGTCCAGCATTGGACTTCCTGTGGTGTGCATGGTGATGATGATGATTTACGCTCTGAAATATTTCTTTTACTCCTATAAAAGTAGTAGTAAAGTATAGTAAGAGTATAAAAATGACACACTGAAGAGGACGTTTGAAGGTATCCAAGGTCATATACCTACCTACAGGGTTCTCGCTCGAAGCAAAAAAACCAAAGTCTGGTCCTAAAGATCAAATAATATTAGTTCTGAATTACGTAAATACCTACTCCCTTTTTACAAATAATAAATATGATAGACATAAAATCAGCTACGTTGACTTGGTGTTACAAATTTATTGTAACATTATGATTCTGAATGAACCCCACAAGACTGACAAAGTGACGAAAATCATTAAATGATGAATAATTTTATTTCCGTAAGGAGGCCCTCTTAAATATGTATACATACGTTAAAAAAACTAGTTGTGCTCGGCATTACCTACATCTGACTACTCAGGGAAAAAGGTCAAAATAAAGTCAGATGTCTCTTTTAAAGTCCAGAATCAAGACACTAACTTAGTTAAATAACAATGTTTTTTTTTTTCAATTTGATACGTATCCACAGGACCATTGGTTATATACAGTATGTTAAGAAAACCCTGTCCGACCCATAAGGATAATAAAGGTTAGGTAAACACATGACCAAATATAATATAAAATTTTACGTAATCATCATAATACCAATACAAATGAATTTTGAAATAATCTTTTTTTCCCGCGAATTAATTCCAACTTCCCCGAAATTTGGTAATTTTTAAAAAAGTGACAACACCGGTATTATTATGAGCGAATAGCGATGCGACCACGTGCCGCGTGGCCTGCCGTCCGCCGCCCGCGGAAGGGTGCTTATCGCACATTTATTAAGTTAAGTACGTCTTTTTGCGAAATTATATTTATTTTTTTAGGGGGATTTTTTTTAAGTTTAGCCCGGTTTTGTATCCATTAGTAGAATCAGTTATCGATACCTAACAACACCTTCACGGGTCGGACAGGGTTTTCTTAACATACTGTATAATTATGGTGAATTCCGTGTGGGCAGTTTTATCCTTCAAAACTCACGTAAATTGTTAGCAAAACAGGCTCAGCTCGGAAGCTAGGTACTACGGCGAGTTAGTTTTCGCCAAGCGTTTAATCGATTCTGCATGTGAATAGAGGATTGATCTGATTCTTGCCCCCAAAGTACCGCATCGTTATACACCACGGCAATGCTGTCAGCGTTTTAGGCACTGTTCCTGTTGACAGCAATGCTAAAGAATTAGGTGTAATGTGCATAGGAATCATAATTAGGTGGTACTTTAGCTCTAAGCCGTGGTGGCCTAGTGGTTAAAACAGCAGTCTCTGAAGTATGAGTGTGCGGGTTCGATTACAGGTCAGGTAAGTACCAACGTAACTTTTCTAAGTATATCTTGGTTTACCATCAACGATCGCATCACTGCTTACCATCAGGCGGGATTGTGGTCAAGCGCTAGTTTATTATTATTAAAATAAAAATAAAAACACCAATGACTGATTTACAAGTTGAAGAAAAATATTTTGAGGAAACCTGGACTTTAAGTCTGAAATCACCAACCCGCATAGAGCAAGCGTGGTGATTACACTCAATCCTTCTCTGTATGAGAGGAGACCTTTTCCAAGCAGTGGGACGACAAGAGGTAGTAGGTTAGTAGTTTACTCGGTGGTAGGCCATAACATCGGCCGCCGCCAGAAGTTACCACCCACTAGACAAAGCCTTGCCGCCAAGCGATTTGTCGTGTTCCGGCATGATGTCTGGTGAAGCCGTACGGAGGACGGGTCAAAGTAGTTGTGTTGCGATGTGTGCCGGGTATGATGCGCCTAATGTTGTTGTGTTGGGAGTTTGGTCGTGGAGGGTCTTCAGATCAATCTCCCTTTGGCGCAGCATCGTTGGTCGTGTTGTTGGGTTTAACATTGCATCACTTCGCGCTCAACTGCCGTCTTCCTTCCTATTCGCTCAGGTTTTCTGAGTGAATAGGCTCTTAATAAACTAGCGCGCTTTACCATCAACGATCGCATCACTGCTTACCATCAGGCGGGATTGCGGTCAAGAGCTAGTTTATATATATTTAAAAAAAAAAAAGTGGATGATGATGATGACTAGCTTTAAAAACCTTTGAACATACAACGATAAGCTGTAATATCCAGTTTTAGCTGACCTCTCATTAACTACACTTTTAGTACGATGAGAATACAACTTATGCTGGAAATGTATAGCTTGAATTTATCGTCGTGTCATCGCTACTAACGTGTTCTCAGGTTTTGCACCCAGTATTAAGAAGTGAGTAGCCAATCTCAGATCGTTCGGGTCGTAACAGAACATCGCAGTGTCATCTTGACGACAAATTACTTATCACCAGCGAGCGCGGTCAAGCATTAGTTTATGGCATTAACATCGAAAATTTGTTAAAATGAAGGAAAATAAGAGGTACTTTTGACCTTTTGAGAAAGAGATCAGACTGAATAGTCTTATTACGAGAATTGCGAAATCCGTAACGAGATTGTTTGCTGTGAGTTCTGATTCTAAATAAGTAATACATATTTAGAACTTCATGGGTTGTGTTTACTTGGGTTAACAGTCAGGGTAAACTAACCCACAAGCGCTATTAAAAAAAAAAAACATATTGTTTAAAAGGAAACACCATTGCTAATTGACACTTAACCGAAGAAAACAATATCAAATCACAAGCAAACTCGTTCCAAAAGCATACTAATAGTATCTCCCATCGTTGATCCCATTGAAACTCCACGACAAAGAAGCGAGTTAAATCTTCCCATGGTAGTTCTAACACCCGTAGCATGCGAGTTATATTTACTCCGTGGCGCGAGAGAAATAAACCACGCGCGACCTACCGAATGGATACTTTGGCGGCCGCCGTTCGTGTGCTGCTTACAGATTACTATTGGTGATACCAATCATTTTGTTTCTATGCTGGCACTACCATTACGGTCGACGTATGATAGTGTTAGGAAGATGGACGGCGAAAATTTAGAGTAAAATGTTCATTACATGATGAAGTCCATTGAACAAACGTGATCAATGTTTGCTTCTACCTATTTGTATTGTATAATGATTTAGGTGGAATGAAAGTGGAGCCTTAAAAGACTGATGTAAATAAGAGCTGAACCAATTATGATGCGCTGAATTGAAGTACAAATCAAAGCAACAACTTGGCAACATACCGCAATATATGTAGGTACTTAGAGCATTTCATCAGCCACTAAGTGTACGGAATTTCGATCCTGGATAATCAAACAGTTGCAAACTTTATAGTGCAATTAACGAGCAATGAGGATTTAACAAACACTATTGTAGAAAAAATCATTCGATACATATTTCAGTTTCAAACTCAATGCATTTATTTTAACTAAACCATACTTATAGAGGCACAATTGAATTGTATAAGAGTCAGTCAGTTAGTTAGAAAGTTATAGCTAGTTGCCCATTCCACAACGTAGATCTCTATGAAGAATAATGGATAAGAAAGTCTACTCGCAATGCATTCTATATGCATTGATAAAATTGGCTAGACCGCAATCCCGCCTGATTGTAAGCAGTGATGCAATCGTTGACGGTAAAGCGCACATGTTTATTAAGAGACTATTAAGTAAAAAAAAAAACTGAGTGAATAGGAAGGAAGACGGCAGTAGAACGAGGTGATGCAATGGTAAACAACACGACCAACGTTACTGCGCCAGAGGGACATTGATCCTCCACGACCAAACTCCCGACACAACAACATTTGGCGCATCGTACCCCATAATTGCTCAGACCCGTCCTCCGTACGGCTTCACCAGATACCATGCGAACACGACGAGTTGCTTGGCGGCAAGACTTTGTCTGGTGAGTGATAACTTCTGCCGGCAGTCGATGTTATGGCCTACCACCGAGAAATCGTTGTGATATTTTCAATTCTTACTAATCAATTCAACTAGTGACGGCTCCATCATTTCAGCTGTAATACTCAATTCAAATCAAATATTTTTATTTCAGATACAAAAATCTTAGCCTATTTTTAGTACAGTTTATTCTAGAAGGCTCAATTAAAATATTCTCTTATTTCGTGAGGATCTCGCTTTCACTGTAACATTCCTTGTTGTCTTCATCAAATTTATGAGTATCTACATTGTATGCCTTTCTGGACTTTAATTCAAACACAAATTACGTGTTCCCACAATAAAAGCTTTAAGGCCACAGTTACGAAGCTCTTAAATCAAGCGAGGAGCGGTGGTCATCAGCAATTTGGTTATCAGTACTGGGCCGATAAATAAATATTTATGCGGCAACATTATGCGGGCGAAATTATGACAATTTAAACAATTATACGGTTAACGAGAAACGAGCGTCACTGAGGGTGGCCTGTCGAGAGTAGTACGGGTTTGGAGGTGGCTCTACATACAGGGACATTATTTTACCGCAGACCTGACGCTAAACACAGGCGTCAATTCTCTTGGCCACAAACTACACTAATCATAAATTAAGTGCATCTTTCTCTTCCTATTTCATTAGGAAAAGGATAGAAGATAATATTTTAGTCTAATCCTGTCAAATTAATATATTCCATAGACAGTTTAGACGCGATTATAAACATTACGACCAATAATATTTATTTATTTAAAAATTTACGTCAGGATCGGACTAATTTGACAGGTCTAAACTAACATTTTATCATCTGTCCTTTTTTTAATGAAGTGGAAAGAAAAAGATGCACTGTACTTAAATTTAGTTTAGTTCGATGTAGTAATAGCAAAAAACTCATTAGACCACGGTGTGTGTATTTCATTTTCATAAAAAAATTCTTTATATAAATTGTTTAAAAAAGCTTAAAATTAAACAAAATGAAGATAAGAAAGGGAAATTTTCAAACTCATAATAATTTAAACTCATAAATTATTATGAGTTTATCTCAACAAAATTAGGTATTTGTACTATGTGGAAGATATTTCATAATTAGCTCGCATAAAATAAAAAAGGACTTAATGTCCGCGTCTGAACGTAGACATTAAATCCTATTTTATTTTGATTACAAATTAGTTTCTTTTAATCATTAAATTTAAAGTTATTTTAATTATTCATTATTTGTTGTAGGTCAAATATTTAGATTGTCAAGGTTTTAATTGTTGCACTAAAGTGCGTGATTAATTGACTGTGAACTTGTTCCTTTTTAATTCTCTTGAGCTTGTGAAATTTGCTGTTATAACAGACACAGAAAAACAGACAAATAGGGGAATTCGTTAATTTCTTTATTATTTCATCAAGTAGAGCCACTTATCTTTCGTTTCGCTCACCAAATGTTAGCGTTTCGCGCGGCCACCAACATTATAATTTATTTTGTCATTTTTGCATTAAGATGACTTACTACCGCGGGTAGGCTGTAATGAAGACATCACGAAATTCGACCATCTGGACCATTTTACATGAACTTACAACTTTTTTGAAGTTTGTTGACTGAGGTGGAAATTCGGTAATTTTTTTTTTTTAAAGTTCTGGAGGATATTAGTTATCCATTGCTTAATAGGTTTAATAAATTAATCTGTTCATCAATGTAAAGACCGCAATGAATATGGCTGAACTGTCAAAATTAAATCAGTTGCGATTAGTCGTCATTGCATGCGTATTACGCTACTTCTCTGTTTGAATATAGAACTAAGAACGAATAGAATAACCGTAAGTCATTGCTACATTGCTTGGATGATCTTATAATTATGTGTAAAATAATATGAAATGCATTCAGCTGTTAACTTATACTAAAGCTATGAATGTTTTGATGCCCGCCTACTTAAGGATCAGAATACAACAACATCGAGTTCCCTGCCACCGTAGGCGCGGGCTTGTCTGGCACCAAGACAAGGCTCGTATTGATGGCGCGTTGTGTGTCACGCGCGCCTCAAAGAGATGGTTGCACATAGTGACGAGATCGACATGGACCGATGCTTACTAGGGCTTCGGGTTGTTCGATAAAGATAAGAGCGGAAGAGGTCATTAGATGATATCCCATTCAAAAACCAAAAAACACCATGCTCTTACAATAGAATATGGATCTAAAATGCTCGTATGTTTTATTTTTAGCACTATACACAGGTTTACGACTTTTCGACCCCAAGTTATAGATTGTCTAGTTTAAGGGTTACCGTTCAATCTGTTCTCCCGCCCACTGCTAGATATAGGCCTCTTGTATTCATGAGGGAGGGGGCTATAATCTATCATTCAGACCTAGTGCGGGTTGAAAATTGTTACATGTCTTCGAGGTTTACCAGCAGGGCATATAGATTTCTTAACAATGTTTTCCTTTACCGTTTTGAAAGTAGAGATAATGATGATGCCACCTTTTTTTGTTGGGAAATCATCAAATGACCTCTGGACGGAGCGGAAGGGCGTGTCAGACTTTTACTGACTAAAACCAAACCGTGGCGACCACGGTTTCCTTTTTAACCAACTCACAACCCTGATGATGCCACCCTTGCTTATGCTTTATACATTAAAATTATAAAGAAATCCATATGACAATCCCTATCCATACATCAAAATCGTACCTTGTTGTAATATAAAACACAATAATACAACAAAGGAAACGGTTTTTGACAAACAATTGGTTTTGGCGTTCCCACGACAGTAATTACAAACACGTGTCGTCAAACAATACCCGTTTATAACACCTTTACGGCTTTATTTTATTGTTTTACAAAACATTGCTTTTAAACAATTTCGGGACTTTTGTTTGAAAGGCGAAATTCCCAACTGTTTGTAATTAGTACAGCAGGTAAAACGATTTGTAAAATACAACACATGTTGCGAGGGTCTTTTTCTCAAAATTTTGTTAGACAAAGATGGGAATATTTTTATCTTTTCTGTTTTTTTTTTGAGATTACTTTCACATATTTGTCTAAGCTTAAAAGTTTCAACATTATATTTTAAACACTAGCATTATTTTTTTAAGTTCAGTTTATATGAAAAATATGTGAATTCATACCTTAGAATCTAAGGTATGAATTCACTATTACCCTTAGAATCATCTAAGGCTTAGATGATTCTAAGGGTACATATCGTAGATACCTAACTACGATACCTCTATACCGAAGTCGCTGTTCAGCTTACATACATACGTCGATGTCGCCTCTATGTAAAGGCAATCCATGCTAACAGACACGCACTTATCTCGATGTAAAAGAAATGCGTGTTAACAGACACGTTCGCACCTCGATGTAAAAGAAATGCACGCTAACACATACGCGCGCATATGCCAGGCATCAAAATAGATTCCCATGCAGTCCACGATGTATTGTCATGAAGTATCTTTCGGCATGTATGTCTGCATGCAGTTTCGTCAATATAGCACTAAGTACATCAGAATATATACCCTATAATTACCCTAAGGTAACAATATTTATTTGCACCTGATGATAAATCACCATCCTTAGTAGAGTGCCACGATTATTGATTTTTATGGGATTCACCAAGAAAGTTCCAACATGATAGCCTCTCTAGATTTAGCCTGGCAGAAGTAACAGTTGCCAAAAAATAAGAAGGACGTCTCTTTAAAAAGTTAATAAATGTCATGATTTAAGAGTCAGCTGTTTTTAAGATTCTTCTTAAAAACAGCTGACTGGCGGGCTGTTAGGGGACTGTCTTGTGTAATTTTGAAGTTCAATAAACTTTAAGATTTTCAGTCGAATTTAAATAAATGCTTTAACTTTTGATTTCAAGATGAGAGGCAACCTAATGGCTTAATTTTAATGAACGTACTACAAATATTATGAATGCGGCGTCATCAGTCTACCTTAACATAAAAGACTGCTTAAATGTCGATTGATCAAAAATAATATAATATGGTTTTTTTACAGAGTGCGAAATCGCGACGCAAATTCAAAAATTACTTCACTTATACAGAATAGTTAGTATCTTGCATGGTAGGTACAAATATGGTTGGATACATAATATGAATAAGTTCGACACATCCACAGCTAATAGCGGCGCACAAATATTCACAATGTTTACCTAATGTACACGTGTGTATAAAACTTAACTTATACTACTTATATTCTAATAAACAATATAACAAATAAAAAACACAAGTGTATTCTATTCACCGCCAAAAGGACCCCGTTCACCTTGGCTCCTACTTTTCGGAATACATATATCCTTGGAGAGCACTGACCGCCTTCTGCTTTTGGGAGTTGAGACTTCCTCAAACATAAAATTTGGGCGGTTCATTGAGTCCAAAGCCAAGATGACTGCTAGGAAACTTGGCGTTATTGCTAAGGTCCGGCGGTACTTCACACCAGGACAGCTTTTAATATTATACAAAGCACAGGTCCGTGCGTGTGTGGAGTACTGCAGCCACATTTGGGCTGGTGCTGCAAATTACCACCTGGCAATTTCTGATTTGGTGGAGAGGTGTGCGAAGAGGATAATTGGTGACCAAGGTTTGGTTCAAAACGGCCTCCAAAGTACAGGCGAAGAGTAGCCAGTCTGTCAGTGTTCAATAGGATGCATTTTGGATTGTGTGCGCGGGAATTGCATTACTTAATTCCCCATCTTCGTTTCGTTCCACTACGGTCCGGACGAAGTATTTGGCCTCGTTTTTTATAACGCGTAAATCGAGGGACTGGAACAATTTGCCAGCGGCGGTGTTTCCGTCTGACTACAATTTAAATGTCTTCAAGGCTAGAGAGAATAGGCTCTTAATAAACTAGCGCGCTTTATTATTAACAATTGCATCACTGCTTATCACCAGGCGGGATTGCGGTCAAGCACTAGTTTATTCATATAGTATAATTATAATAAGTAAATCATTTAGGACTGGTATAGTGCCCAAGTCCTGGAAGCTTGGCAGCGTGCAGCCTGTTCCCAAAAAGGGTCGTGCCGATCCTACCAACTATCGGCCGATTTCAATAACCTTTATACTCTGCAAGATTATGGAGCGTGTATTGAACTCGCGCCTCTTGGCTTACCTGGAAGGTAACGATCTCCTCAATCGGTCAACTGGGGACCTACTAGTGTAAGTCACTCACTTGTGGGGCGAGGCCCTCGAGAAAAATGGGGAAGCGATTGCCATCTCCCTTGATGTCTCGAAGGCCTTCGACCGGGTATGGCATGCTGGCCTTTTGAGTAAGCTTCCAGCCTCCGGCATTTTCGCTGGTCTGACGGGCTGGGTAAAAGACTTCCTGACTGAATGGTCCCTCCGAGTTGTTGCCGACGGATGCTCATCGGAGCCCATGTCGACCAATGCCGGTGTTCCTCAGGGATCTCTTCTCTCTGCAACTCTGTTCCTGCTGCATATTCACGATCTTCTGATGCCCGGTATCTATGGGTATGCAGATGACAGCACAGTTGTGGAGAGATAGCTCGCGCTAGTAAGGAATCAATCCGGTCCGAAAGAGAGGCTATTATAGAGTGTACGAGTGCTGCACTACAGGCAGTCTCCGAATGGCACGAATCCAATCTTGTAGCATTCGATGCCGCCAAAACACAGGCGTGTCTTTTCACCGCCACAAGAAGCCAGTTTACATTGGCTCCTATTTTCCAGAATGTATCCTTGGAGTGCACCGACTGCCTTCAGATTTTGGGAGTTGAGATGTCCTCGAACCTAAACTTTGGGCATTTCATTGAGTCCAAGGCCAAGGTGGCTGCCAGAAAACTTGGCGTCATTGCAAAGACCGACTTCACACCAAGGTAGCTTCTACTGTTGTACAAAGCACAGGTCCACTCGTGTGCGGAGTACTGCAGCCACATTTGGGCTGGCGCTGCGAAATGTCATCTGGCTACTTTGGATTCAGTGGAGAGGCGTTCGAAGAGGCTGATTGGCGACCCATACTTAACTCGAAACGGTCTCCAAAGCCTAGATTCTTCTATAGACTTCTTCTTAGACTTCTATAGGATGCATTCTGGTGAGTGTGCAAGAGAATCGCATGATTTAATTCCCCCATCTCCGTTCCACCATCGGACGACCCGTCGTACGGCGAGTTTCCACCCTTACATTGTTGACACCAGTGCGATCCGGACGAAGCGTTTCGCTTCCTCTTTTATACCGCGTACATCGAAGGATTGAAACAATTTGCTCTTAATAAACTTGCGCGCTTTACCATCAACGATCACATCGCTGCTTATCATTAGGCGGGATTGCGGTCAAGCGCTAGTTTATAATTTATATTAAAAAAAAATATTAACACAACAGGAACAATATTTCTAATTATACAACTAAATAATTTTATTTTATTATTATAAATATATTACATGTTTGTTCAGCTCATGGTGGTAGTTATTAACCAATATTGGCAGTAATTCATCTACAAACGGAGGCCGCCTTCACACCGTAACGCACGTGCTTCACTCAATAGTACACGACAAAAGGTAAGTTCCGGCCACCAGGGCCACCTTTTTTTGTAAACGGAGTAAAAAATATTTAGAGTCCACTTTGAGAGACGGGTTCTGTGTCTTTAATTAAAAACTTGGAGGCAGATATATAAACAAATATATAAATACATTCAGCAGGTAACATAAACTGTGACTGTTCTTAGAGGCCCATGTCCAGCAGTGATCTTTCAGCTAGAATGATGAAACTGTGCGAAATTAGGACCAAATTTGGATTAAGGGACAAAGGACCAAATGTGACTCTTAATATTAAACCCGCCTTACTATCGATTACAAACTGATGACTGCCTGCCTTTTCCCAACTACGTTGGAGTCAGTTTCTAGGCTAACCGCCTATCTGACCTCCACAACCCAGTTACTGGGTAATATGACACCCCTTAGTAATACTGGTTGTCAGACTTTCGGACTTATGACGACCAGTAAGAACTGTCAAAGAGCCAGGAATAACAACCGGTACCAATGGCTTAACATGCTTTCTAAAGCACAGAGAGGTTTGTTAAAGATGGTCACCCATCAATTGACTAACCGAGGAAAGCATAGCTTCACCTGATCAAGCAAACTGTGTAGCTATTATGACTTATCAACCGACCCCTCCAATACATCCTACCTTCTTCCTTCCTGTCCACCGCTGGACAAAGGCCTCCCCCAAGGTTTTCCATTACATTCGGGGTTGCCATGATCCCCCCGTTTGGTAGACGGGTTGGTGATCGCAGTAATTTGATATTCCACAGGAGAAACGGTACTGTGAACTTCCCTGGTGAGAGTTCCCTTAGTCGTCTCTTACGACACCCACGGGAGGATATGGTTTAGACCACACATCCTACCTTCCTCTATCCCATTTAAAAATAAATCAATTTTTTATTCGAGTTACATATAATATCAATTTTAAAACATTCTTATTAACTCTATTACCATAAAAAAAAATAGTATTCAGTTATCTGCCTACGGATCTCTAAACCCACCGGTCATTCATAACCATTATGAATGAGACCATCTACCTGAACCTGCGAGTACGGCCGAGGCATAGTGTTCACACTATTTACGTTTTTTTTTTCCTTTCCTTGCCGGATGTGAGGCAATTGGTCGCAAACCGTTAGGTTTCGATCATTCATTGATTCCTGTGGGAATGGAAGATGCTGGTTCCAGGAATTACGGATATGATTGGGCTTTAAAGTATTATGTTATGTGTGTCTCAGGGTTTTTGTCACGTGTGGGGTTGTTTGTAATCATTTAGGTAATTGATGTCTTTATAAAGAGCTTCGTAAATATAATTGAAAGATTTTAGACTTTTCCGAAAAATTGCTATAAATAAAGTCTACCAAAAGTAAGTGTACAAATTCATAAAGAATATTTTGAATCACTACCACAAGGTCGCGGGTCTACGTCTGAGGTCAAAGCTACGGTGCGTCTACGCGCTACAGCGTCTTCGTAGACGCTGCTACGAAGCGAAAGTGGTTAGTTGAAAATCTCTGCTACAGTAGGTACACAACTCGTTGCTAGACAACTCGTACGTAAGGTCTTATGTACATTTTCAGAAAAAAGAAAATTGCTGTAGTGTCGTTGCAGTGCTTTGTTTCAGATTTCTGAAGTATCAAATTATTAATAAATAAATATAATTATTATTTCACTTTTGCAAAAAAAAAAAAAAAAAGAAAAACGAAAAAGATCTTAAAACTCAAAACAAAAAAGTGTTTTCAAACTTCAAACTTTCACTCCACCTGAATCAATCGCAACCCAATCAAACAATCGACATGGTACCCACTAATTACATATAACAAGCGCAAATTAATCATCAGACGAGATAAATTAGCGACGCGTGCTTGCTCCGTACCGCGACTATTTCGGTGTGGGCGGGGAATGATTCAGTTGGGGCCAGTCGCGCGCCGACCGCTCACGGGAGAACATAGGCGCACCGCGAACGAGCAGGGAGTCACCGAGCGCTGTTGCGATGGCGCGATGAAGACAGAAAGGCGCGCGGCGTTGTGGGCTCTGCTGTCCCTGTGCTGTGCCGCCGTCGCCGCGCCGCGCCGCCTCTACTGCGACCGCGCCGACGTCGCGTGGCGGGCCTACCGCGCGCCGGCCGCCTTCGAGGCGCGCGTCCAGTCGCTAGCCAAAGACGCCGCCACCGTCCAGATCAAGCGCGTCTTCCGCCACCAGGGATTCTGGCCCCACGAGAACGCCGTCATCCGACTGAAGCTGCCGCCCGAGCACCTCGACTGCTCCGGGCGCTTCGAAGTGCCTCTGAAAAATAGACGGAACTATATCGTGTTCGCTGAGAGGCGCGGCAACTCTGCCGTCGCCCTCGGCCCGCCCATCAAGAGAACTAGCAAGTTGGTTAAGAGGATTCGTGCTGTCTACAAGCCGCGTTACAGTGAGTGATCAGTGTTTTATTACGATGTGGTGTGGTGCGAGCCGCGCGGTCGCATGGAACTTGAGGACACGTATGGAAGGTATAGAATAATCACAAATTTTTCAAATCAATCAGTCACTTTTAAACCAACGTTCTGTCAAATTCCATGTGATTAATGCATGCTATAAGTCGCATCGAATCGCGAATATATCATTAGCTGTACTATAGAACTTCGTACCAATATTACTGGCAGCAAATATGCGATGACAGCAGGTGTATGGTAGAAACAAGTAGCCATTATGAGTCCATTTTAGGCTGACCAGTGAATAGTGGTCGGTAAACGTGGTCGGCTGCAAAACACACTAAGCGCATGCCACTTACTCGTACAAAGCCGGACCTCATTTATGCACCCTTCATAAACGGTCAGGTGGGTAGGAAACGGATAACACAAGCTAAAATTAAACGTTACCTACACTTTGAATGAAACCACAATAAAAATGCTATGAAACATAATCATATCCAGTTCCTATAACTGTGTTTCTTGACAAATCCTTGACACATTTTGCTTATGAAAACACGAAAATTGAGATGAGTTTAAAAAAAATTACGAAATGGGCATGCAATTAATTCTTAAAAGTAGAACAGTAATACAAAGAAAAAAACGTAGGTAGATTTAGGCCGATAAGAATATGGAGAAAACATGTGCAAGTCTAAAATATAAACATGGCATACGAAAAAATAAACGTAACAATTGAATCATATCGACTCTTAGGACCAGTCTGTTGCACCCTGTTGCTACGTTAAACATGTTACCATAAGTCTCAACAGATGCGGCTGATCATCGGCATATAAGCATCACCTCATTAACAGAATGAGTTCCAATAATTGATGAATGATGAGCTAACTGACCTGAAACAGTTTGTGCAAATACCACGATTGTAATCTTACACAAAACTAAGCCACGGAGATTTGGGCGATGCAAATTTATTATCAGTTATCACACAAACTGCACCCAATCTTTCACTAATTATCTGTATATACCTAATTGTATTTAATCTTCCATTATATTAATTATTATTTCAAACATGCGTGTGACCTTTTTTGACAACTTTTTAGAAAGTCCTAATATAAAAAAAATATTGCTCTTTAGTTATCAATGCTTCAAATTGATAACAAATGCTTCAAATTGACTAAAGAGCAATAAATAAAAACTAATGAAAGGTCACCTAAACAACCTTTCTTCTGTACTCCTATAAAACATTTATATAGGTATTGTATAAGTAATGGTACAAAAACCATTTATTCTTACCACATAGCGAATTATAAGCGAATCACAATACGAAGACAATGCAAAAGGAAAAAGTCTATTAATTAAGTCACAATAGGTATTTTGCATCTACCTTAAATACTTAATACACAATTAATTGAAACTCCGAATAATAACAATGTCCTCCAATTTTTGAGTAAAAATTTGTACAAAAAAAAATTAAAGATTTAAAAGCACTATAATTTTGATTGAACAATGAACTGCCAATACTCTGATAACACTTCTGCCCACGCCACTAATCTAAGAGAAGCGTAAAGATAAATATCCAATAATGATAAACTGATGATCCGTTGCGCGTGCGACTCAATGGATGACGTCATTGCACGCTCTAGTTCGGACTTGTCGCTGCCCGTTGCGTTCTCTTACGTGAACTTTTGGCTGCTGGTTTATTGTCAAAACTACTGATTTACGCCTCATTTCGGCCACTTAGTGGACAGAATTCCAAAGAAACTCGTAATAATAAAGAAATTATCGTGATGATATTGTAAAAAAAAGTCTGAAATCATGATAATTGTAATTGCCAGGCCAACCTCGTCGGGGTCAAACTTATTTGCACGTCGCACTAAATAAAAATAAAAAAGTCTGTAAAATGTTTATCCACCTGTGGAAAGCAATCACTGATCATGATCACTTTTTTGTGAATCATTCGCTATTTTATGAAAAGCATTTGATTTGGTTTTCACAAAAAGACCAAGATCCGTGTTTGTGAATCCGTTCCGTTGTCTGTGAATTCTCCTAATTCATGTATCATCCTAGTACATGATTAATCATGATTCAATATAATTTTAATCCCACGCCTTCACAATAAACTTTAACGTGTAATAGCTTGAGAATATGCACCTGTCACATCAAGCAGAAAATACCGCTATTCTAGCTTTTTGGCTCTGGATACTGACATAAGATTTTGTCATTACATAGCGTCATTGATCGGATAAACGTCGTAAGACTATACTATGACACAGGTTACCTTTTGTATTAAGTATTGTTGCTAATCACGTTGCTTATATTTGTAGACAAAGACCAATAACATTGAAAATTGGTCCTTTTATCCAATATTGTCCTATCGACTGCCATTCGAAACAATTTTGTTTAAGATGTTGGTTACAATTAAGATACGAGGAATTATGAAAGTCTTCACCTTTAGTCTATACATAAAACGTGGCTACTGTTTACTTCGTCGGTACGATGTTTAGCCAAAATGTTTACCTTTCAAGATCCTTCGTTTTTTCCTTTGTTAGTGTCGGGAAGTCGAGACTCGGTGCGATTGTAAATCTTCAGAGTAAGTGTTGTGTGTCTACTCGTCTAAATATCGTCTGGTTTGCGTGAATCTTTTCTTAGGTTAGACTTTCATTAGAATTAAATAAGTTATAAGCGACTGCGTGGTTGTTCTTAAGACCATCGTTTTGTTTTCCAAAAATAAAGATTATATCTACAAATATCGCTTGCACTGAAAGGCTGTATTATTGGTTATAGAAATAGTTCTTGCAGTGCAATGGTTTGTAAATATTTTAATTCCGATGGTACGACATTCAAAATCAAAATCAAAAGTCATTTATCCAAATTAGGCTGAGAATCAGCACTTTTTGAACGTCAATATTACATAAGACAGTCCCCCAAAACGCCCACCCATCGACACTTCCTAGTGCTTTCGCTGGGAAGAAGAAGTGGCGGAAGAAACTCCCCAGCAACACAGCTGTCTGTTCATTAAAAAAAAAACACATGACATTATACAATACTATGTATAGTGATGAACACAAGAAAATATAACAACAATGAAATTATTGAAAATATGCCAGCTACCACGCCAGAATACCAGCAAAGCAAAACAATATATATATATTTAAATGAAAATGTAAATAACTGAAAACTTATTACTTCAATAAAAGCCCCAGGCATATAGGGCGCGACAGCTCACATAGTTATGTATTGAAAAAAAAAAGTGAATTATATGAACTCATATGATTGATGAACATATTAACTACTTTATTAAAACATTTATTGCCTGGCTTTAGATCTATCACTGGATTCTTGGAACAAATAGATATAAGACCCTCGCACAGATCGTGATGCATTATAAGTATAGGTTCTTATAAGATGAGACGATAGAGAATAATAATAAAATTAACAACTGGCTTCAACACAGTGCTACGGAAGTGTGACTCGAATGGCCACCATTGCCCAACTTTTGATAGTGGCAAAATTTTAATCAAACATTATTTCCACGACAATTGGACGCTAAAACTTGTAGCTGTAAGTCCTACGAGTATTAACACGCCGTTCCGCCCTGCCACACCTCCATTACCTCGTCGCACTCCGCTGACTTTACTGTCCTATTATATATTAACATACGTAAAATTATTATATTTTACGACGCCTGCGATCTTTATAAAACTGTACTCGTTAGTATCATCGTGGGGTTATTGTGCATTTATCCATGTTGATGGGACGTTACCAGCAGTTTCTCTGTGATATTTTTTTAAATGCTGTGTAAAAGTCTAATTGATATCATCATCAGGTTGACAACCTGCTTCATCAGACTTAATGACGAAAAGTAGATAGAAAGAGAGAGGTAAAGAGAAAAAATAATAATCGAGACCCACGTAGGTAACACGAAGAAGGAAAAAGAAGGATTTCATTAAATTTACGTTGTCAGTTCAGATGATGTCTAGACTTTAAAAGAGACTGCGATTTTTGGACTTGTTTCGGCCTTTCTTTTCATTGAATTCATCGAGTTAAAAAAAAAAAATATATGTTTTACATGTAAAACTGTATGTACAAAACCTACTTATAGAAAATAAACCATTTATCAAAAAATAATCTCAGTGTAACGCTGTCATTTAAAAAATAAAGACCGCAGAACTGTTATTCTGATAGGCTCCGCTATGATGCCATATATACATCTATGGAAATCTATAAATCCCTTTATGGAATTAAAGAATTAGTAAAATGCATTATTGCAATACAATCAAATTGATAAAATTTAACTTTAAAACATGGAAAATCATCGGCATCTATTGCAAAGTACTCATTGAAGACAGGCACAATATTGAGATGATTAAGTTGATTGACACGGAAGAAAGAAGACAGACGAAACTGTCAGATCACATACATCTTCCAATAAGTAGGTACTAGAACTAGGGATCGTGACAGTTTTCCAAAATCAACACGCTTGTCTCAGAGTGTCGAGCGAAATGTAGATAATGATATTTATAAATTGTCTAGGGAAGCAGTTGAAAACTGAATTGCATTGCAGTTGTGGTTGGTAAAAGATTCCTTTAAAACATTTGGTGCAACATCTAAGGGTCAATAGTCGTAATTTTAAGAACATTCACAGTCTGATCTCAATCTGTAAAAATGCGTCTAATTTCTCCACATTTTGAAAAGTTTTTGTTTGATTGTCGCCGAGATGATGTATAAGATTTTGAACGATTTAAACTACAAAATCTACTTGCAAGTTCATCTCGGCGACAGTCACTCAATAACTTGTCAAAAGTGAGTTATTTTTGATGGATTTAGACTGGACCCAGAGTGTGAATTATTCATGAAATTAATACTAGAATTATACGTTTCTTTTAACTGTACTCCTGATTTATAAAAATATAAAAGACTAAATATCGAGCATAATATGTCTTACCTTAGGTTCTATTTTGATTAATTAACACACTAGTAGCAATGGGTTTCATTTAGATGTTTAACCGCATTCATTGCGTTATTTACGTTGTTGACCGCTCCACATTTTTCGAACACAATCTGTTAGGAATATGCTTAAAAATTATAAATTTTGAGAGTAATAGTGCATTACGTAATTATGTGTGTAGCAGGTCATATTTTGGTAAAATAATTAAAGCTAGATAGTTCTTAAGTTTTACAAAATTGAGTCCATGTTACTTGAATAAAAATATTATTATTATATCGCGATACGTTTAACAAAATTGCATCGTTCGTTTAGTTTTAATCATCAGATACGGAGATTGAAGTAAAAACTACGTTTTGACTTCCCTAAGTAATTAATTTTAATTTGTAGCTTTATTTGTAAAGATTTTACCGCTTTAAATGGCGTCATTGCATTCATAATTACTTATGCTCTATGCTCTTTTAGTTTTATAATTTAAATATCCACTATTAAACATAACTGTTCTCTTGTAATTATTTTCGAAACAATGTTTGTAGTAAATTGGGAAAACATTCATGCCTTAAAAAAATCTCTGATTGCAAATCGTTATTAGTAAAAGTATTGTCCAAATTCAAATACGTTATAATGGCAATGCCGCTAACGGGCATTACACCTTCTATCCGATCTAAGTATGTCGCCTAATGCAGGGAGTAAGTTTGCCACAAAATTGATACGAATTAGGATTACCTGAAATTCCCTTATTGGAAAGACTAGATCATAGTGTATAGGTAATTTGAAAAACATCTACATGAACATACCTACGTGTATCTTTTATTAAGAAAAGATACATGCCATTAAAATATTGATTATCCCATACCTACCTACAGTGAAAATGTTTTTAAGTTTCTAGTTAAAGTTTATGAAAATGATTACTGTGAGCTAAATATGTTTTATTAGCTTAGAAAGCGGAACATTTATGATATTTTTAATGTTCACGTGTTTAACCAAGTTCCTAGTTCTATTTTAGCATACCTTCTCATAGTTTTACTGGACTCTACTTCAAAATAAATTATTTGGAATAAATCGCTATTGGTATAACTGACATGTAAGTTAAAATAAAACAAGCAACTGTTAGAGCCTATTGTTATGATAAAAACTCAGACGAATATTAAATATTATTTTCATTAACATATGTATTTTCGGCTTTACCATCAATGATTGCATCACTGCTTTACATCAGGCGGAATTGCTTTCAAGCACTAGTTTATTTGACTCAAAATGGATACTTACCTACTTTACTTACATATTTACTCCTATGAGGAAAATCATAATAATTAATATAAGCGACAGTTTTATTGTTACCCAATAAGAAATATTAAAATAAAAAATAAAAACAGTTCAACTTAGACATAGTTTAAACATTATTCAGAGGATCTAATAGTCTTCAAAAAGATTTTTTCAATACTTTAGGTATGTAGTGATAGAGTCGAGACTTTTTTATACGACTATCTTTCTACCCTAGTTCTCTGCTAAAATAACTTATCTAAGCAGACTATACTGACATAAAATTCCCAATAAAAACTGCAGTACAGTATCTACTAACAATAGTCTGGCACATCGTAATCCATGGGGCCCGCGACACGATGGTCGGAGTTTGACAATAGTGTCGATCGATCTATGGGCTCGGTGGCCTCGCAATTAACGCGTAATTCCGCACCCGCCCTCCTGGCCTAGGGTTGCCATGGATTTATGATTTTTGTTATGTCCCGGAAATTTTACAAAGACTTTATAGTAATTAATTAACTATAGTTGGAATTCCGTAAAAATATTTTATCAAACGTTCTTTCAAAAGTATCTAGTTTTTCAAACATCTTCGTAGAAACGAGAAAGTGAGAAATAGAAGTAGTGTGCAGTCAGAGAACCCCGTAACGAATGGAGTTAAAGAAAATAATAATAATAAAAAACAAGTAGAAACACACAGTCGCAAGGAACAGAGGAAAATAACTTATCGCTTTTCTTTTTTGCTATAATCTGTTATAATACTGGTTACTGTTGCAATACACCGTATTAAAACGTAAAATACACCAACCTAGAGGTGGAAAGTCTATGGTGACTTAATATAACAACAACTTTGTAGAACGCGTAAAACAAATAGTGAAACAAACCGTGTGGCTTTAGACATCGCCTAGGTATATTTATTCTTAATAACGTCTGTAGTGCATTTCGATTAGATACTTAAGAACATCTAAACATGATAGGAAAATCGAAAAAAACATCTCACTAATAAACTATGCATATACCTCGGGACTAATCCCGGGTTACTCCTGCAGACTGGCGTCCCTACTGTCCGGTTATATTAATTGTGTGTCATTGGTAGCTAAACCCGCGTAATGAACAGCTGTAATGAAAACGCATCAGATACGATAAGGTCGAGGAGTCCGCTTATAAATATAACGTAAACGTAACGTAATGTAATGAATAATAATCGTAAAGTCGGCTTTGAAAAGGTCGCTTGATTTGCATCCTACACTTTAACGAAGAAGTTATTGAGCATCGTAGACTTAGTAACTTGATTAGCTTTTTTGTAATTAGATATAACTTTTCTTCGGCTTAAATATTCCCATTCATATAAGGATTTCCGTCCAAAATCATCATCAACCTTTTTTTTATCGTCCTACTGCTGAGCACAGGTCTCCTCTCATACCTACAGAGAAGGATTGAGCGTAATCACCACGCTTGCTCAAAGCTGGTTGGCGATTTCAGACTTAAAGTCCAGGTCCGAGTCTAACACAATTAACTTTAATGAGGAGTTTTATTGATACACCACAAGGACATGAATGAGACCATACCAAAAAATCCACTGGCGTATGAGTTACAATATTTTTCAATTACATATATGTATTTTTTTCTTTATGTTTTGTTTCGGAGAGCACCGGTGGCCTAGTGGTTTCGGAGAGCACCGGTGGCCTAGTGGTTTCGGAGAGCACCGGTGGCCTAGTGATTTCGGAGAGCACCGATGGCCTAGTGGTTTCGGAGAGCACCGACGGCCTAGTGGTTTCGGAGAGCACCGGTGGCCTAGTGGTTTCGGAGAGCACCGATGGCCTAGTGGTTTCGGAGAGCACCGGTGGCCTATTATAAGTTGTAGGTGGTAGGTTCAAAAGCCATCAGGCGTTTTAGTTTGTATACACTATTTCATCAACACTGTGCTCAAAACGATGAAGGAAAACATCGGAAGGAAACCGACATGTCCTAGAAAAATAAGACATGTGACATCTATGAACCCGCACCGGTCCAGCGTGGTAGATTACGGCCCACTCCCTCTTAACGAGAGGAGACCTGTGTCCCAACCGTGGGACCATTATAGGTTGATTCTGTATTTGTGTTTTTTTCTTTGTATTTACAATTTTTTCATCCTACAAAATAATTCGACAACGTTAAGATTAGTTATGTAAAACACACTTACCTAGAATACCTATTCACGACGTCGCATTTTATTACATTTAATTATATATGAATCATTAGTTCACATTAAATCAAATACCAGTAGATACCTATCAATTAAACTTAAATACCTACACACATGTAACTTTCTAAACTGCACATAGGTATATGGACCACATATTCTAGGGCTTATTGTATTATTTTTACATATATATAAAAACGAAACTATGTATATGTAATTTCAAAAGTTCCAGTTTTGTCATTCACCCGAAGGTAGAATTCAAGACTTAGGAGTATTTTTAGGAGTTATACGAACCGCCGCCATTAAAACAAATGTCTATAATTTTTAAGTGCTCCATAATTTTTAATTGACGCCTCTCTGCTGCATATGGCGTGAATTAAATTTAATTAAAATACTTAAAACTTCAACAAACATAAACGTACTTTCGTTAGTATTAACCAGCCCGTCTAAATTTGGAGCAAAATTTAGTTGTTTAAGGTAACTTTTCAAAGGTGTTCTGGCCATAAGAAGTCCGTTTTAGCATCCATGACGAATGCTGTAGTGTTGTCGGCCCTAGGATTTAGCATACTCGTAATCAATTTGTCTCAGGCGACCGTTGTGACTTGGTTAAACAGGTAGGTACTCGTAAGTTAATCTTCTTTTAAAATCAATAACTCTAAAAAAAATAAAGGTATTTCAGCCTCAGGAATAGAATACCTGTTTACTAACATGATTATATTTTTGATGATGTAGATTTTTTTTATCTTTACACTTAGCAAATCTTAGACACTTTTAAACAAGTATTGTACTTACATGCCAGTCCCATCGGACCTTGTAATTAACAAAAAAAAGCTACTCTATAAAACTTTATACGGCAAAACGTAATAATATAAACTTAATTAATACATAAGCAGCTCTGGAGGTACCTAAATGTCGGCAAAATAAATATAATGGAACATGTAAACAGGTCCTCTCTTGCAAACTAAAATCTGACACACTTTATAATTTACTATTATGACAACTTTACTAGTTGTTTAACTTAACATTAGAAGGCCAATTCCCGTGAACAATAACGTATTAAAATTAAAAATATAACAGATTGACACTAAGATTAAAGTATGAATATTGTTACAATTGCATGACTTAACCGCCAGTTGCAATTAATTGATTTTTTTTTATAGAAAGCCACTAATGATGACGAAAGAGTCTAACCTAGCAACTGCAATATTTTGTTCATTTTCATGTAAGCAATCATAGCTGAATATTCACGCATGCTGCATTTTCCCCCTTATTCATAGGTAAACGTTGCTTAAAGTTAACTAGCGATCAGCGATTCTTTAGCCATCCATTTTTGACCTTTAATCATCGTTTATGAATAAACACCACAGTATTTAAGGGGTTTATTCATAAAGGATGATTAAAGTTAGTGATGTGAAAATGTCTAAAATATGTGATTAAACAATCGCTAACCACAAGTTTATTAACAGGTTGTCCCCAACCACTGTTATATTTAAAAAACACACGAAATGAAAAGACCGGAACATTTAATTCGTTTTACTATCAAATCGAGGAGCGACTAGACCGATATATCCAAATTGTGGAATTTTTATATGTCACATTACGTCGTCTAGGTATTTCGTTGGTTCCAATTAGACGGCGCGACGACGACGTCTGTGCGGTTCCAACGCTTACGTTTTGTTATTTTTTTCACGATCTCTTTTATTTTTTACGTCACTTTTAGTGTCGCGAATGCGGTAACTGTGTAGTTATTTTTGACATTAATCTCATACATTATCATTAACTTATATTTATTTTGGGTAACACGCAGCGTGTCTTTTTCTAATATTCATCTTTATAAGCTGTCATCTCAGTATTTACTACAACTTTATCATCATCATCATCTCAGCGTTAATCCCAGTCGCATCCGTAGCTATTTCGGCTTTGGAGTCTGGGGTCCGCTTTACCTTCGATATTTTCCGTGAAGCGACTGCCGTCTGACCTCCACAACCCGAAGGCGATATCTGAGCATTGCAGCTAGACCAATTGTTAGACTTTTGAGCTCTAGACTAGCTAGGGCTGATATTTCCATTGTCATTGTAAGCTCTTAGGAGAAATGTTTCAGTATTGAAAGCTAAAAAATATCATTGCTAAACATTGAAACTAAGACTTTCTGAGACTATTCTAATGAACCCTGTATAAAGATGAAATAAATTAGACTACTAGAGGTAAAACTATAGTCCTCTTGGCCGCACGACAGTTCGTCGGTAACTTATTATCAACTTCATTGTCCACAACCCAACTGTGCCCACTGCTGGGCAGAGTCCTTGTTCACTCTTGCCAATCACTTTGATATGATAGAGAAAGTCATCTTCATCATAATAACCGGCGAAATTTGAGTCGGACACGCACACCAAAGGTTCCTCTCTATTATCTACAGTTCAACACAAAAATAGTGTTGTTTTTTGTATTTATTGTTATAGCGGCAATGGAAATACATCATCTGTGAAAATTTCAACTGTCTAGCTATCACTGTTCATGATATTCAGGCTGGTGATGGACAGATAGACTGACTGACATACAAACAAACAGACAGACAGATAGACAGACAGATTTATAGTGCAGTTTTTACCTTTTGGTTACGGAACTATAAAAAGTACCTACAAAAATTTGCGAAGTGGCTTTTAACAATATATGTACTGTAATAAACTTTTAGAATTTAGGAACGTCTTGCATTGTTTACTAGGTATAAACAATGCAAGGCGTACCTAAACTCTTAGAAAAAGTTTGACTGAAAGATGCAGTCAAAGTCGTGAGTAGGTCACTAGTTCCCTTACATAAATACTCGATGCTTGCTTAAAACATCTAGATATTCGACAATTGTCCTGGGAGACGTTTTTAGTCCAATTTACCCATTAACTCCAATTGACAGGTTCAACAGTGCTATTTATTATCTATGTCTCTATTCTGTCTACAAAAAGTTTGATAACGATCTGGACTATCTTGCTCCTTAATTGTTGGAAGAATAATAGCAACTGTAATAGCGAGTTACTGTTTAATGTATATCGCTGTTATAACTTATAAAGTAGGTATCAAATACCTTTGTAGAAATTTGGATATCAATTTGTACTATATTTGCATTTTTTTAAATTTTATAAACTACTGCTTGATCGCAATACCGCCTGAAAGTAAGCAGTGATGCAATCGTTGATGGTAAAGCGTAACAGTTTAATTTGAGCCTATGCACTCTAGCCTTGAAGACACTTCAAATTATAATCTGACGAGAAGACCGCTGCAGGTGACAGCACATCAAGTGGCTACGATCTGTCAGAATTATTTATCCAATTTTCAACTTTATCTCTAAAGCATTAAGACTAAAGGTTGATTGGGAGTATCTGACAGCTTCGGGTAGCTTGACCTTCTGTCGTCCGTACATAGTGCATGTAGGTATAGTGTTTATGTTTATTTTCAATGTGGTCTAAACAAAAGTCCATCTTTATTTTTACATGTTCCAAACTATTCATTATTTATTAGAAAAAAACTATACCGAAGTAGAAAAATAGCCATCCTCAAACACTGCATGTAGAAGTAACTGCGTTCTCCTTTGAATCCCAGATAAAAAATCATTTAAATCAAAACAGTCCACTCAGAGATCATTTGATAACGCTTGCTGGCCGCATAATAATCGTTATCAACGAATATGGCAACATTGCCGGGCCCGCTTTTTGCTGAACGCGTCTGCCACACATACTGGCGCGGTCGAGGCCCGTTACTGTTCGCCATTTTATTACTATAGGATTTTTACCCCGGATTCACTTGAATACAGATAGGTCACTGCAAAAATACAAGCCACTGCACAAGTAATTAGTCAACGCTTTTAGAGGGCTAACTATTGAGGAAATCTCATTGGTACTAGGCATCAATCTTATTGATAAGAAACAACAAATAGAAATATTAATCAATAACCAAATGTGGCCCGCAGTAGGAATTATTTCTGAATCGTGTGTGCATTGAAAAACATTTAAACTCACATATACAAGCTGCCAGATTCGGAACAACTAATTGTAGGCCATACAAATATTTGGTCCGTGCAGGAATCGAACCCGCGACACGCAGCGCAGCAGTCAATCACTCAGCCACTGCACCTACCGTGTCATAATTGAGGTAGTACTTTTTGTAATAAATGGATGACGTATGTAGGTGATATTATGTAGGTATCTATGGGCAACACCATAAATCAATCATCAATCAACCCAATATATTTTGTTAAACATAGGTATTATATTGTATAAATAGTAATTATATTGTATAGAGAGCATATTGTCAAAAAATATGGTCACTATTTTTGCCTATAATATACATACCTATGTAACAAGCAATTACAATTTAGGTGGCATGTGCAGGCATGACATTTAAAAAAATTTAGTTATGTAAACATGGCAATTTTAGATTTGGAAACCAATAAGTAATTAATAAATAACTTGGAATCATCATTCCTCTATTATACAGTAGTTAAGTCAATTGTATCTAAAAGGCAAATTCCAGATAAACTCCTAAATAGTAAAGGCATCAAGAAATCCGTATTCTTGTTGATGTCGGTTGTCTGTAAAAAATTGGTCTTAGCCCTAAAACGCCCATTTTGTTACCCTTTGTAAAATATTTATATTTATGTTCTTTAATTTATTTGGTACACATAAAAAAGTGTATTTATTCTATTCTATTTTTGGTGTACCTTACCAGTCAGGATACCGCATTTTTTGTCTGTTCCAATGACAATAACCATGACTGATTCTACCGGGAATCTAGCGTATCCTTTGTCTTGCAAAACAGTAAACGCCATCTAAGTATAGCAACATGATATCAGGAGTACATCATTAAAGTTAACGAGAAATAAAGAAAGAAGAAAACATTGCATTATTTTATTATTTTTGTACAAAGTACAAAGCACAGGTCCGCTCGTGCGTGGAGTACTGCAGCCACACTTGGGCTGGTGCTGCGAAATGTCACCTTGCCACTTTGGATTCAGTGGAGAGGCGTGCGAAGAGGTTGATTGGCGACCCAGACGTAACTCGAAACGGTCTCCAAAGCCTGGAGCACAGGCGTAGAGTAGCCAGCCTTTCGGTCTTCTATAGGATGCATTCTGGTGAGTGTGCAAGGGAACTGCATGATTTAATTCCCCATCTCCGTTCCATCATCGGACGACCCGTCGTACGGCGAGTTTCCACCCTTACGTTGTTGACACCACTGCGATCCGGACGAAGCGTTTTGCTTCCTCCTTTATACCGCGTACATCGAGGCACTGGAACAATTTGCCAGCGTTGGTGTTTCCGTCACACTACAATTTGAGTGACTTCAAGGCTAGAGTGAATAGGCTCTTAATAAACTAGCGCGCTTTACCATCAACGATCGCATCACTGCTTACCAGTTACCATCAGGCGGGATTGTGGTCAAGCGCTGGTTTATAATTTATATAAAAAAAAATTCTTTGTACTCCAGTCTTAGTAACCGCGCTAAATAAAACAGTAGAAGTTAAATTCTTATTCGTATGTAATCCAGTTGATGTTGTGGTTTAGTTTCGATCGCTCTAAAGGTTTCACTTCGATTGAAGTAAAATCAATGTATGAGTGATACATTTCGTCAGATATAATAATTAAAACTAAATCAATTATAAGTAAATCTAATCGTTTAGACGTAACTTTCACAAATGGCACAGAAAAAACTATCTTTGTTTCAACTACAGTATTTCAATTGACAGCGGTTACGTTCCAATTTTGGTTCAGTTATGGTTAAACCATTTGCTAAAAGGTTAGCGCGATACGAAACATAACTATAGTTGTGGTTTGGTTGCGATGCAATTCTGTTTTGGTTAAATCATTGTAGCGCGATTGCGAACCCCCCTGACATGCAAACAGTGTCTAATGATTGACACTTCTGCCGTGAAATTTTGTTAAACAGATCTAATGAATGCGGAATTTGATTCCGCGTTCGAGATCTGTCTTAACAAAATTTCAAAACTAACACTGACATTCTTTGGCGATGTTTAACACACAGTACAAAATATTTCATATAGACCATTTGTGTAATTTACCGAGAACAATTTCCAGTTACCTAAAAAATGTACAAGATTCTAGTATCAAACTTCTACAGTCAATATTTGACCCAGTAATTTATAAATAATTGCTGCAAGGATTTCCTTGAAGCTAAAATGTTTATTATTTTGTTGGTATAGTTGCTATTATACAGAGTGGTGCTGACAATACGACAATAAATTAAACATTGTGTACCTCAACACATTCCCAGTCTACCCATAAAATATCATATAAATATGTCCATTACTTTGGTCACAGGAAATTATTTTTCATTTTTCACATTTTCTACATCAACAATCAACATATACATCATGTTGATAAGGAAGCGCTTACAGGTTAATGATCGCCGCATCCTGCGGTACCAAACTTTAATAATGGCGCAAAAAAAGCAAGTCGATACAGGATCGCGCTGTCGCCGTGCGGAGGTCAGTGACCCAATAATTTTTAAAGGATGTTCTATTCCGTTTGAAATTTTATGCGATTTAGCTTGTTTGAAATTTTCATTTTTTTATTTTTGATGCTAGGTTTTTCTCTATGGTTTAGGATTATTCCTATGAACTAGCATTGTTCCTGTTTTCATTTATTGTCGTATTGTCAGTACCATTCTGTATAGCTAGGCGGTGTAGCTAAAAATAGAGTTTGTATGCAACGAATTACTTACCAAAACTGAATTAGAAGAAAACCAGCATGCTGGCACGCAATATGCTAGGTCATACAGCCAAATAAGTGTGATCACAATCACACTGTATCTCCAGAAATAAAAGCCAAATTTTATCTAGACGAGAAACTCTTTACTATAACACTCTAAAATAGATCTTCCTTAAATAAATAAAACACGAATAACGAGGTCAATAAGATTGTGCGAAGCCACTGAACAGTAAAACGGATTCACCTTTAATTTACTAAAACATACAAATATACATTTACACTCTTATTCTTTTGGAGTGAGCAGAATATTTATGAAGCAACGATTAGGACAGAGACCAGATTTTTTGTGAGACTCATCTGTCAGTTTAGTTCAATGTCAAAATAGGTGAAATCGGATGGATTCAAAGGACTAAAAAGCTATATGACTTGCGTGCCGATTCACATTAAAAATGTTAAACATTTCACTGCCCGACTACTTTCCGAAACGCAAAATGTCGGTCATCGCTAAAAAAGACGTTGTTTCAAAAATTTCTCTAATAACAATCTATCACCTTTTGATTGTATTGAAACAACTTGAAACCTACTCTCCAAACTTTTTTCTTTATTGTTGTCGAAAAGGAAGCGAACCGATGAGTGATATGCGACATGTGACGGCACATTGAAACCTAAAGGAGATAAATACTAGAAAAGTTCAAAATACAAAATAAACTTTATAATTGAGAAAACAAGGTTGATATTGCAACAGATGTGGAAGCCAGAGCACGGTCTCTGAACTCCTAAAATAATATTTACTTCAGACCACTCACATGTTACGCAACTCACGTTATAATTAAAGCTAGGACGAAGTTTTAAGGCAAAGTTAACGCGAATCGGCCGTTTGATCATCAAACTGAGGTGAGCTTTAAATAGGTTTTTGATCTAGGATTTTGTTTTACGAATCCCCATTTAAAGATGACGAAGAATACGACTGTAGTTTAAGAAATTTAGTGTACACATTGCTTACAAAGTTTCGAAAAATTTTAATTTTCAATCATAAACTTTTATCATTTGTTCTAAATATCGCTGTATGGACATTGTTCCCAGACCAGTTATAATACTTCATGAATTTATTAGAGTATAGTTATCAAAAATTGTTCTGAGTTAGAAACTTATTTAGCCAATTCAAATACAATATTTTACTCATAACATATGTATATATCTATATAAAATAGTATCATAAACATATGTATATATCTATATAAAATAGTATCATAAACATATGTATATATATAAAATAGTCATCATCATCATCTCAGCTTTAATCCGAGACGCATCCGAAGCTTTTTCAGCTTTGGAGTCTGAGGTCCTCTTTTACCAGTCTAACTGCTTATTTTGCCTAAATTTCGATATTTTCCGTGAAGCGACTACCGTCTGACCACCACAACCCAAACGCGATATCGAAGCATTGCAGTTAGACCAATAGTTGGACTTTATAGGGCTCCAACTACCCGTAACGATTGCCATTAGATGTTCGTATGACAACCGGGACCAACGGCTTAACGTGCTTTCCGTGGCACGACCAGACCAGCACAAATATTCATATTCAGGCATACAAATATTTGTACTGCGCGGGGATCGATCCCGCGCCTCCTTGCGCAGCGGCCGTGTTCACTACCGCTACGCCACGGAGGCTGTCGAAAGCAATATTTTACTAACCTCCATTATTTTATTAACTTAAATTACAGCGACGTCTAACATTTTCTTTAACCTCCAACTATAACGTCTAATCAAAAAATTACCAATACATAAAACAAATTGTGTCTATATACGGTTACTAAGCCATGTATTCCCTCGTACTGACATCTAAGGTGAAGACATTAATTTTCGAATCGCTAGAAAAACCCTGATCCCTTTAAGGAGTGGCGCCTACCTGATCTTGCGATCAGAGCGACGTGAGCCGCCTGTTTATATAATATTGAATATGGATATTTGCAGAAACTAATTGCGTTTACAATACTCAATTGGGAACGAAAGATTATACACTGGGCAGTTATTTTCATTAAATAAATCTGTGTAGGATAATGTGCAGGAGTCGGTTTAACAGTAACTAGGTACGATACGGTACCCCTTGGTAAGATAAGACTGGTTATTAAAATACTAACGTCCTGAGAAAATCGTAACGAGGACGTAATGAGGAGCTCTTCGAGTCACTAAAAGTGACAGTGGGCAGGGCGCATTGCTCCTAGAGCCGATGGCCAATGGAGCGGTAAGATTCTGGAGTGGCAGCCACGTAAGACAAGACGCAGCGCAAGAAGGCCCCCAACGAGGTAGAACGATGACCTGGTGAAGGTCGCGGGAAGCCGATGGATGCGGGCAGCACAAGACCGATCATTATGGAAATCCTTGAGAAGAACGTCCCGTAACGACTGTCAAAGATCCAGGAATAATAGCCAGGACCAACGACATATCGTGCTTCTAGACATAGAGGAGTCTGGACATTTACGGATAGTTACATCCACAGGTCAACAGCGGCCAACTCAACCTGATGGTTCGACCCGTAAGGCTTTTAGAATTGACCACAAGCCCTTCCTCTCCAGCAAGTCGTACTTATTGTGACCATAACTTTTCCCGCTTTTCGTTTGTTAAACACTTCAGATTTCACTATCAGGTTCTTTCCTTACTTAACAAAATCTCAATACATCTCCGATTATATAGGACATTACTCTTATGATGTTTTCATCATCTCAGCGTATAATCCCGGTTACATCCGCGGCTTTCGCGTTGGAGCCCGGGGTCCGCTTTCCTACATATATGCCTCCATTTCGCACGATCTCTGGCATCCCATGGTGTGAGATTGCTGGCACGCATGTCATCTCTTACAACGTCAAGCCAGCACTGCTTAGGTCTACCTCGCTTATTCCGGCCCGGCGGAGGCGCCATGGTAAGACATTTGTTACCCACATAACATCTCTCTAACTCTTATGATATTCTAATTAGTTAAATTCAAGGGATACGGTAATACAGAAGACGTTAATGCCCACCCGCGTACTATAATGAGAACCGCGCACCTGTATGCATGCGTAATGGACTTCAGTAGCTCGTGTTTAGTTATTATATCATTTATTATAGCGATGCATCGGCGCGCTGTTTTAAGATCAGGCTGGGTAAATTTTGACCAGTATTGGTATGTTGGATAATTATTCAACTAAGGGCATTATAATATGTTTAAAGTAAGACGTTTATTGACGACATGCAAACGACTAATCATTAAATAAAAATCATTTATTTACATTCGGCTTAAAATCAGCACTTTTTGGACGCGAAAATGTTGCCGATGCCAAAAATAACCGTTATTATAATGTCATGATTTGCTGAGCAGGCACATTCCTTTCAGGACTTGTTTTCCATCGCCACGCTTTCTATAGTGCCCAGACTCTAGCCTTCGGCCTCACCGAGTCACAAACAGGCCTTGGATTTGTCAAGGAGCGATAAAATGCATTCTGGGTGTAAAGAAGCAGGACAAAATTTGAACCTCGACACTGCATTTCAAAGCAAAGCATATTTGATGTAGAAAAGAAGGCTGATAACCTCAACTAGGATTGGACAGGTCACATCGGCCGTATGCAGAACTCCATATAAGACCAGAAATTTTTAAAGATTTTACGGCATGATGTAGCAAGAACTACTCTTTCATCAAGACCACCGTCTCAGAAACCATTTAGCACCTGTAAAGTTCGTCATAATTCAACCACCAAATCTTCTGATAACCATCAACCAATAAAGCATTTTCCAAATGAGCTGTCTACAATAAATCGGGTGCACTTTTCCCTCCATGATGAAGTGGAACGATCTTATGGTCGACATATTACGTAAACGTTGACCGGGTTGCAGCTCGTTTCGGTAAAATTTACCATGTGCAAATGTCGAGGGCGAACTTGTGTGGTGTAAACACGAAGCTGCGGCGGGAATCTTATGTCATCATTTTCTCGACCTTCCTTCTTTGTTTTTCTTTTTTCTTTGATCTTATATTTTTTCTACTTAGGATTTAGGTTCGTTGAATTATAGTCTGCCATAAATGATAAATGATAAATGTACCACTATTTATAAAATGTATATAGAATAAATGTACTTTAAATTATATTTTAAACTAGAACCTGTGCGCAGTTTCGATCGTAAATGTGGGCATTACGGACATTAAAAGTACCACATGTTTTAATCCAGGTTATAAATTATCTGTTTGTCAAATTTCATCCAAATCTTACTGCTGTTTTTGCACCAATACGGAACATACACCAAGACAAACAGATTAATTCTCAATCAGACTCACTTTGATATTGTACCCATTTTCTTGCAATATAAACACTTAAACACAAAACTCATTCAAAATCAACTGCTTTGGCAAGTTGAAAATATGCTTAAAACTAAATAGTGCGCTTCATCACTAAATGCATGTATATTGCAACATGAATTCCCACGATAACCGCTGTCAGTAAACAACTTAAATTAAAATTAAAGTGGGCGATTCATATGACATTTAGAATTAATTGCAGGGCGCGCCGAACGGGTGAAAATGTCGACCGAAATAATAAAATGTCGACGAAAGTGCAATCACTTTGTAATTAGGGGGTTACCGACACCGAAAATAGACACTTGCTAAGATACTTATCTTGTTATAAATTCAATAAAGCATGCACCGACACGTCCGCTTCACCGCTTTCCATCGGGCCCGACATTTATTTATTTATTCATATAACAAATCATAATGTGTTTGAATTATATAGTTACATTAAATCAATCTATTACAGCTAATAAAAAGAAATCATGAATTTCAAAACAGTGCATTTTTATTCATTTCTAATTATTTTAATGTAATTATATTTATAATTTAATATCACTAACCCCTAGTTGCTAACTTATTGTTGATCACCGGACCATTGTTATCAAATAAATAAATAAGTGATGATAATAATTATTGTGATATTTATTATAATTATTATCTCTAATGATTATAAAATTTATTCCATAGAATGCAAAAAAAAAAGGAATGGAAAAGCAATGATGGTTTTTAATACTTATGTGTAAATTCTATTTAATGCATTGCAATACATATATAACCAATAGATAAATTACTAAATGAAAAAACTATTTCACATCATTTGACACAATTCAGATAGACCTGGATTGGTTGCACGCGAGTCTGTCATAAAGCGTTCAAAAGCTATGAAAATTATAGCATTGTCCTAAATTACGAAACAGGGAAAGCTATTTTAAGTAAAAAAAAAAAAAACAATAACAAATTTCAAGAACCAAAAATCGTCAAATATAGCAACCTAAACTGAGCCAGCTTGGATATAACAGCCCGTTTCCATAAAGGAACCAATCGTCCATTTTCAAAGATGAACAAAGTAGGAACATTATATGCAACAAGATGAGGAGAGAAACATAGATGAAAACAATAGGCAATACTATAAAACTCTTTCTAACATAACTCACTATCGAAACTGGGTTTATTAGTAACTATGTATGTTATTTATTAACAGTAACTTGTGTTGTAACGAATCAATCAATGTTAACGACCATAGCGGGGAACATCTTAACATTAGTATTATAATTGATTTCAAAGTAATTATTGTAGGCTTTTGTATTTGTTGTTTACCTTATTATTATAGGTATGTTTATAAATCAAAGAGACTCTGTCTTAGTCTTTAATAGAATCTCATCTCCATCAGTGGACGATTTTCGGCTGATTAAAGCCGAAAATCCTACTTCCACAAGAAGATCGAAATGGAGGTGCTTGGTATCTTCACTTCGACCGGATTATGCTTTTTGCATATTTGCGACCTTCAAATGCCTATAAGGATATAGGGACGGTTATCTGGATGGGATACAAGATATAGACAACGTTACCCTGTAATTGGCTCTCAATTTCGTCGAGAATTGCATCAGAAGGTTTGCTAATATCAAATAATAAACTATTTGTCCCTACACCATATAAAATTTCGTGCAAGCCATTCGTCTTAATCGTAATCGCAACTGACCGGTTTCTGATTACGCACTTAAATGTGATACATATTTAATTACTCCATTAAAATGTCCTGTTATCAATTCATCTCATGCAACTAGGCTATTTGATACCAGACGGACCTTTAAACACATAACTTTACTAGTTCGCAGCATTAATAATACTAGTATTAATACAACTTGTAATAATTAAATATGATGTCACCTAAATGGTGAATTCTACAATCTCTATGACGTTAACAATGCGATATGACAAGTTTATATTATGATTGCATAAATACTGAGCTCCCGCGAAACTAAATCACGATCAATTTGAAATAAAGCAATCACAACTACACCTATTACAATCTTCTTGGCCTATTTCAAGACGCAACCAAGAATTTATTCTCCCCTTTAAGTTTTAACAGTTAAAATCTTGCCTTCCCAATTCGGTTCTCTTCTTCTTCTCAGCCCATAGAGGTCCACTGCTGCAGAATGAAATGGAAAGCCATAGGGCTTTCCATCCCATTGGGGGATTATGGCAACCCCCCCTTGCCATAATCCCCACGCTTGGCAGGCGGGTTGAGGATCGCAGTAATATATTCCACAGGAGAATCGCTGCTGCCCGCTTCCCTAGTGAGTGTTCCCTTAGTCGCCCCTTACGACACCCACGGGAGGATATAGATTGGTACTATTCTAAATCCGGTACCACAAGGGGAAATAAGGTTACCTGATCCATATCACTATTTTACAATAGCCCTTTTATGATATCACTAGTCTAAATAGACTCTCGACATCATTTCCTCCCTTCAAATAGCAAATCAAATAGTATTGGAAGTAGTGTATACGGTAGTTAGTAGGTCTAGTAGTGAGCCAAGTGCTCATTGCTAACGCGCGTCACATAGTCTGACCAGCGCCTAATATGTATTGCCGACCTCGGTCGTGCTTAGCGGTGGTTCAAGGAGAAAGGGGCGGCGATTTTAGGAAACGTACTAACACTTAGTCACATACTTTTTTCCTTTAAGCATGATTTTTATACAAAGCACTAGAAATCAGGAATCAATATAATCTCAAATAAATAATTTTCCATTACCTAAATTTTAAGCGGACTTTCTTATGTAGGGCTAATGGTACTTACAAGATGTAGGTCTTAGGTTCAAACCCTAAATTATTTAATCATCACTGTTCTCAAAAACGATGAAGGACATGTGACATCTATCAACCCGCACTGGGCATGAGTGTTAGATTACGGCCCGCTCCTTCTCATCGAGAGGAGGTCTGTAACCCCAGAGTGGGAATATTACAGGCTCATTATGTGGAGTTTCTTGTCCGTTTTACCCTTCTAAACGAGTAAAACGTGAACATTTGGATGAATGGATGGGTGGACGTTTGTTACTCTTTTACGCAAAAACTACCAAATGAATTTTGATTATATTTGGCACGCAAATGGTTTAACATAATTTTAATCCCGATTTTCGACAGAAACGAAACTTATGCGAGTTAAATGCGCAAAGTTCAAAGAGGATTCAAAGAGGCAATAAAAGCTAATAAAAATAAAATAGCGACGTCTAGTATGTTAAAATAGACAAGTGGTATTGTTGCATTTGAATCATGCAGCACAACATTAGAAAACGACGGTTAGAAGTGACCGGAATTATAAATGCAAGACACATGCACAAACATCCGGATTCGAAACAAATATAAACAAGTTAAGTTAATGCCTGTACAGCATTAACTTAACATAATAACGTGTAAGACAATCGAAGTCAATACTTGTTTCCTGCAAATACTCGGTGAATTCACAGATAGAGTTTATTATGAGCTTTGTTTTTGACGTGATAACGTCTATTAAATCGGTATGCTGGGAGTCATTCGCGAAAACTGCGTAACGGCCGAATCTGACGCTACACGGAGTCCACGCCTACTAAAACTAACCTTAGCCTTGTAGCTTTAGAGTGCAATATTATTTACCTAAAAGCACGGTTGTAAACAATTAGTAGCAGTTTTTCGCATACATGATTAAAGCATTGATAGCCGAGTGGTGAAACGCTCGGATTAATATCGACTCACTCAAGAGGTGCCGCGGATCGATTCCTGACGGCAACGGACGTTTTTTATCCTTTTTAATTTTTAAATTTTTCCTTTTTAATTTTTCTTTTTCTTTTTGCTTTTTTTTTTATTTTTTAGAAAATTTAAACAAACTATTAAATAAAAATATAAATGTTATACATTACTTTATTTTAAATAATTTCATTGCACCCAGAAAAAATTACCATGTAATAGACGTTATCACGTTCAAATATCGGCAGTAGACGGAGTTCTACAGACAGCCAATTTTTATAGTGATGAATTCTGATATAGAAAACTAGTATTATCGGCCCTATATCTAGATACTATACCTAGGTTCTACTTCACACGACCTATTTTGTATAAAACTTACTGTATTTAGATAAGTGACCTGGAAGTGAGGGTTATTTTAGCAGATGCTACGGTTTGACACTTTTTTATAAACTCATTTGACGTCAATTATCTCGATGAGGCTTTTACAGAAACGTTTCGTGCAGAGGCGGTGGGCTGTGTCGATCGGCCCGTAAGCTAGACCTTATTGAAGCAGCATCCCAGTCAGTTGCCACCAGCCTTTAGTGTTGCACTGGGGGTCCGGAATGTTGGCCACTGGCTGATGGTGCGAACTCATACTTTTATAAGACTTTTAGAAATATTTTTTTAAGTTTGAACTGAACCTGTCATTGTTCAGTTTTGCTTGGTCCGTTTGCATTTCCGTTTGATTTTAGTTGAGATTATTGATTAAATATATTTTAATTCTGCGTATTTTCATTATTATTTCACACCCACATTACAGTCCACTCAGGTTCCATTGCTATTTTAAATGCCGACTTTTGACGTTATGTATGACAAATTAGAATTTTGAGACACAGTCCTTATTATATTGTTTCCAATGGAAACAAATCAACAAGGCAATAAACAAAGTTGGCATCACAATATTTATAACAAGATGTTTATCAGAACTCGTTTCTTCTTATAACTTGAGCCACAACCACCCGTCCTAATCAATCTAACGTTTATAGAGTTACAAGCTGACATTAACACAGTAATCTTTTATATAAATTAGTACCGTTTATTTGTCATTGCTGACTGATCTTACCGGCGAATCTACGGTTTATTTATTTAGCACTGATTGACAGCTTATCATGTTCGCAAAACTTGTTTACCATATAAGTAATACTTATAGTAAGTGTTGGTCAAGCAGTTGTTTTGCTCTGATTGGTTCTATTACAATATAACCAGGGTCTAAGGAAAAATAAGCTGCTGTAGTAGCTACAAACGTCAAATGTGAACGACATCCTACTGACGTCACATCACCTTACAACTCGCAAGCAGTGTTTACTGTGCAACTACCATTATATGTACAAATTCCCAACTTCAACCGTTGGGCAAATGTCCGCCAGATACAATACCCGTCTGGTCGGAGGATCTGCTCTATTCTATGGAGTATGAGTGAACTTTACACCCAGATCTTCATACCTCCATAGATTCTAGTAAATTATACTCAATTACTCATACATTAGATGACAAAATCCGAGTTGTAAGTTTGCAAATCTAATCATTAGATGAAGGTATAATAAAGAATAATAGAGAGAATCCAGACCATCAATGCGTGTCGGCGACAGTCGTCAATGGTTGCAGTTGCCTCAATTTCACCTTCGCCAGGCCGTCAAAACACTCAGTCGAAAGCAGTAAGGGTTGAAGGCTAATTGCTTAAGACACTATCAGTAGCAATGGGTTTCATTTTGTCAGTTCAACAATATTCATTGCAATATTTACATTGTTAAGCAGGCACATTTTCGAACACATGGAACAATGGAAAAGCAATATGCTTCGAAATGATTCTAATGATAGTAATCGTATGTTACGCAATAATTTATAAAAACCAAAATAGGGATATTGTTAATTATTATGCTCGAACTGTTTTAGTAGCAAGGAACGTACTAACACCACTTACGTACCGCTGGGTGGCGCTATATATTTTGGCACCTATTCCCCTTGTATCATAGCATATGAGTCATTTACTCGTTTATTAATATTCGACTAAGTGAATATATGTATTTCTTAGAAATTCGCTTTTAGACTGTGTTTAGGAAACTGGGGAAATAGGTCTTCGTTGATCTTGTAAGGTGCCTCATTGTAAGAGAAAGGTCTTGGTGGATCTTGTAAGGTGCCTCATTATAAGAAATAGATCTTGGTGGATATTGCAAGGTGCCTCATTATAAGAAATAGGTCTTCGTTGATCTTGCAAGGTGCCCCATTATAAGAAATAGGTCTTCGTTGATCTTGCAAGGTGCCTCATTATAAGAAGCAGGTCCTCGTTGATGTTGCAAGGTGCCTCAATATAAGAAATAGGTATTCGTTGATCTTGCAAGGTGCCTCATTATAAGAAATAGGTCTTCGTTGATCTTGCAAGGTGACTCATTATTAGAAATAGGTCTTCGTTGATTTTGCAAGGTCCCTCATTATAAGAAATAGGTCTTCGTTGATCTTGTAAGGTGCCTCATTTTCAGTTTACTGGTTTTTACATATGTATATTACTCGTATCCCGTCCCGATAAGCAAGTCTATTTAAGCTAAGTTATTTCTTTCGGTGTTTGTGTTAGAGCTCGCGTATCGGGAAAGGTTGTGCGAGGTAGGTAAGGTGGAGGATATATTATTGTGGAGCAGTTTGTAAGTAGTCTATAACCAGCAGTGAACTGCAATAGGCAGAGTTTCATTGAATTATTTCGTACTGTTTCACCAATAGAACACAACCTCAACCAAATTTAAACACTGAAGTTGATCTGGCTCCTAAACTCTGCTATATAAGGTGAACAGTAAGATAAATCTGCAAATATTCCAGAAATTTCTCGAACCGTTCCCCCACTTCCTGACATCTAGACTTCACAAAACACTAGACTAAACAACCGGCCCTGCCCTGTCTGGACTCAAGTAAACAGTTAAAGGGAATTCATACCTACCGAACGTTATTGAACGGCCTATTAGATACATTTTTCTTTTATCTTTGTAACTGCTTCTGTTGCATTATCATCGGGAAACTATAGTGTGGACGGTTTTTGAAAGAAACGTGAATTATTAAAATAAATGCTATTGAGTTTTTCAGGAAGTTCAAGTTTCCAACGTTTTCTGATAAATTGATTAAGACTTTTATCTAAGTCTTCTTTATAACTCGATACTCCTTTGTTAGTTCTTTAAGTCGCTGCCTTTCTTTATATTTTAAGTTATGTGCTTTGTTAATGCTATTGTCTTCTGACACCTTCACACACTTTAGTTTATACTTACTTAGCTGTACAACAGATCTACTAATGCTACCATTAGCCTTATTAAAATAGGTAACTGAATCTGCATCCACCAATCCTGCGGCATGGGGTATTCAAAATTATTCCCTATACATAGGTATTCCATCAATTTTCAGTGGAGAGTGACGGACCAAAACAAAACGTGTTTACTTTCTGAACTAAACTTATAATAATTGATACGGTTCATGATGTTCTGGGAAACTTGGCTCGTGGGCGCCAACATTCTGATCAGTGAAGTAAACAATGAGTGAACAGAAGATTCGGCGCAGATAAAAGGTGGGTTAGATAGTTTAAAGTGTAGTGTCAGATGAAAAAATGGGTTTATTAGTCTTCTTATATAAAAGTATTTTATATAAAGTTTTTATACAATTTTAATGGATATGAATATCCAATGAATATGAAACTACGCTCAGTTTCTTGTTGAATAGATATCTTTAAATAATGAGAAGATTATGAATGATCAATGAGCATCAAAATAAAAAATCATGTATTTAAATTAGGCAGAGAATCAGCACTTATTGAATGTCAAAATTACAAAAGACAATCCCCCATAACATTCACTCTTCGCTCTGCGCAATGCACTTTTCCTTTATGGCCATTATTATTTTTTTATTTATGATTATTTTACATTATGTTTATAAATGGAACTCAGAAACTTGAATAAGTATAAGTGAGATAAGTTTACAAAAATCATTTACAATTGAAACGATCTGCCACCCCATCATGCTACTTTTTTGAAACCATGGGTTCTGTACAGGATTCTGTTTGTAATCTACTATAATTATATTCAGTTCCTACAGGGTTCTAAAATCACGAAATCTCCCGTCGCTTTTTTTTAAAAAAAATAGTTTTTGCATTTTATTTGAAACAACTGATTGTTTATTGATTTACCGGTGAAACGCTCTCTCCACGTCTTTCATTCAAATCGTACAGCAAGCTGCGTTAAGGAGCCCCTTTCCCAAAATTTAACATAGTATGGTTCTTGACCCTAATTTAAACACGTGGCTGCTTTGATGTTATTCTTTATATTATATACAGCATACACATAGCACGGAACTTTAAAATTAAATTATGATTATAAAAATGCTAGTAACCCTCACTGGAGTCTGTGTTACGACTGCCTTAAGAGAAGCTGACAACCGACTGAACTGAAAGAATATCGTGCGTAAAGCCACGAGGGCTGTTCAGGGACACAATCTGTTATAAATTACGCGATCAAGAAGAGGAATAAAAGAGCAATACGTATTGTAATATCCAACGTTATCTGCACGTGAAGTACCACACGTTTCTCGTAAAGAAAAATCGCGTGAAGTTTATACATTTGTACGTACCGGTTGTTCTTTGTATCCTGTGGGACATCACAAAACAATATCAGAATGATTCGTTACCTTGATCGTAGTTAAATAGAAATATATCGAGCATAAGATTTAGTATTCGCGGAATCTAACAGGCCACAATACATTGACCCGACTGTTTACATTAGATCAGACCCATTTTTATAGAACTCCGTATATACGCGTTAAATGGAGTTTACTTGTCTAGACTATATTGTATATAGGTGAACTAAATCACGGCGCGATCGCGGTCAAGCACTAGTTTAAATATTATAAAAAAAAAACTGTTTTGCATAATAGTGCAAAGAGGTATTTTAATATTTATTATAATAAATTATAGTTACTTAGATGCTAGGAGAAAGATGGAAACGAACATTTTGGGGAATCTAAAAATAAACTCACATTTATTTTTTATGATTATTGGAATTGTATTGTGGCATTTTATTATACTTTATTTGTATCTATTTTGATATTTTAATTGCATTTTGATCTTAATGTGATTGAATTGTTTTTGTTATCTGATGAGTTATATTGATAACATTATTGATCTTATTATTTCCTTTATTTAACCATATTTACGTATTAATTTCCATTTTTAAATATTTCTGCATAAAAATTCCTAAAAAACATTTAACTATATAAAAAAGAGTAATAGCCCACCAGGAACATAGTCCAAGCTACCGGCGGTCAGGGCTCCAGAGAGAGGAACCTCCTGACAATGCGAGCCGTGTCCAGAAGTACCGCTTTATGAATCAAGCCCTTAGGTAATCCAGCCGCCTAACGCGAGCCTCCTGAGGTGTTGGTCGAGGCTCTTAAAGCCATTGGGTGTCACGACTATCGATACAATGATTGCTGAATCCACTTCCCATATGTTGACAACCTCGTGAGCCAAATTAAAATAAGTACCTACTTGATTATTGATCTTATTATTATAGCATCATATTTTCTCATTTAAATTTTGCATGTCCCATCGTGGATAGAATGAATTTTTCACGGCCTTAGTAATTGTATTTGGTAAATAAATAATTTGATTGATTGATGACACCATGACGTACCTACACTCGAACGCTGAAACAATGAAAGTCGTTCGCTGAACTGAAACTTAAAAGCTAACTTTATTATTAATGCTACCTAGGTGGGCGGGACTAGCAAATATTTGCATTATAAGACTTAGATCTATTCTGTCAATAAGTCAATACCAAACATTGTGCATCTTCTTCTTTCTTATTTATTGAGAAAAGGATAGAAGATAAAATTTTAGTTTAATCCTGTCAAATTAAGATATTCCATAGACAGTTTACACGCGATTATAAACATGGCGACCAAAAATTCGTCAATTTACGTCAGGAGCGCACTAATTTGACAGGTCTAAACTAACATTTTATCTTCTGTCTTTTTCTTAATGAAATAGATACCTAGGACAAGACGCACTGAACTTAAATTTAATTTAGTTTGTAAACAAGAGAATCGGGACCATCGTCGGTTTTTTTTTATTCTCATTCATTTGTATTGTAATATTATATATAGGTTAATATTATATATAGGTTAATAGGTGATCGACAAATGTTAATTCCGTACGTTAATTTGTCTGTTGACACGCACAAATATTACTGCTACTAATTAGGTACAAATAAATAATACAACAATAATGTACCTAGATTTGTGTTTATACAACAACCCAAGTATACTTTTCTGAATTACTCTTTGTGACCATTGTTATGCTTGATAGGGAAGCAAGCGATCAAGGTTCAGCAAAGAATTTGGTTGAATTAATGTTTATTCGTGCATTATCAGCTCTGAAACCACAAACTGCGGTTACTGGCATGTTGTTCCGTCTAAAATTATGTAAATAAACTTAAAATAACTCGAAAAAACACTATATTATGTAGAATAATAGTCATATTTTTTTATAATTCTTAACTATCCACATGTCGTGGGAACTAAACCAAAACTCTGAGAAAAATATGATAGGACAAATTGCAACAATCTAGCCGCATAATATGACCATTTACTGTACGTAGACAACATACTATTACGCTTACCATATTACCTCCTTATAGTATAAGACGTTTATAAGGCCATTATTTTTCATACAGCCATGAAACAAAGGAAATAAATCATTCACTGATTGTCTATTTATGTTTATTACAAAGACGTTTGTGAGATGTTTACATAGCTGATGTAATATTTAAAAAGGTGACAGATTGTGGACAGGTGTTGGATGGAAACTAATCGATCTTCGTCAACTAGAATTCAGTAGATATTAAAAAAAAACAATAGCATTAATTGAAGTTTTATTTACGATCTAAAGGATGATATTAAACACGCAATGTTGACTAGTTTACAAAGAGCATATCGAAAGAAAAATTAAAAGATGTAGGAAAAAAAAAAAACCGCATTAGATAAAGATTTAATTAAAAAAAAACTGCTGCAAACATATCAATCATTTATAAATGATTGTAATTGTATCTCAAAATTATGCCTCAAAATCAGCAAATTTAGAAGGTCAAGATTACCTGAGACAATCCTTCGAACAATAAGTACAATAAATGTGACACATACAAAGTTTATACAAACAGGGGCAACAGAACAATTTATAATTTTCTCTGATAAAGATGATATTCAAATCAAAGAGATAAATGATCTAAAATCACGTAAACAAGATAATGAGGGGTAATTTTGATGTGTGATGTACTACACGCCTCGTGAAGTGGGTGAAGGTTACGATGCGAAAGGTTAAAGCCTCAATATCCATGATCAGTCACTTATGAGTAATATTCAAGTTGTATATGAAATAGTCACTGAGGAGAGTTTTAAGAATCTGATATGAAACGATAGGACTGTGTGAATATGATGACTAACAGATCAGTATGGAAGCAAGGAACGTGGCCCTAACACCAACCCCAAACAAATGCGGGATAAGAGCAGTGATGAGAATGTGTAAAAAATATATATGACTAAATTAGTTATGCATTTCATACGAAACTTATCTTGAATATCATCGTCACTAGTTAGTAGAAAAGCTAAATACATAGATTCTTCAGAAAACATTATAGTAAAACTGTTCCGATTTGTTTTCAGCAGAAAAGCCCGGTCACAATAAATGAAAAAGAAAGAATCAGATTTATTACTTCCGTTAAAAATATAAAAATATCAGGTCAACGTTCTTCCAGCGACATTGTTATATAACTTGGATATATTCTTAAATTTTGGATGATTTCATTGAACTGATAATTTTAAAACACCTTCTATATGTGCTTACTTATCCAAAAGGAAGAGTAGTTATTCTTTCTACAAAAAAAAAAAATCGTCATGTTATTTTGATATTATACAATAAAGTACTAACACTAAACGAAAACATGTAGCACAAATTCGTACTCTTGTAGTAAATTCTCAGAAAATCTAAAAATTCCCTGAACAAAAAACAAAGATTGATCATGCAGAATGTGTAAAAATGACACCGAATCTTATTGCACATGTTTCCAGCTGAATATGAGTCCAGACATTTTTTTATTTAGTACTGGAGAGATGCCAGGACAATCAAAAAATAAGATTTAATGCACTGTAACTTGAAAATGCATTATGAAATGTTCTCCCGATAATAAAATGTAATACTATGTTATTTTCGTGATTGTGATTGTGATATAAGTATTGCACAACAAATTTACAATTTTCCTGTACGGAGAAATGTCGAAGACTTTAGGAATAGGGAAAGACCAATGAAAGGATAGATGGAATTGGATAAATAGGGGTGATTACCTAGATTACGATAATAGAGAAATATGGAAGAAAAAAATGTTAAATGATCCTATACATCTGTTTAGAAATACTCCTCATTTTTTTTTAAAGGAGATGTTCCATTTTGGCACATCCCTATGTACACTACATATATGAATTAAATGGAAAAAAATAATGGATTTTCTTAAAATTAATTTGAATAAAAGTACAAGTATATATATAATTAATTATTTGAAAAGTTTTTTAGTGAGATAACTCTTTTTTTAAGGCAGCCATGACAGTAGTTATGACACGGGGGCCATTGAAGAGTTGAAGTAGTATTCACCCTAAAGAAAAGAAAGAAAGAGTTGGTTGTGTTTCGAAGCCTTTAGTGGTTGTTTTTGTTTTGCGACCCTGTTTACTAAAGTTACGTCCAAACCGTCGTTATTTACTTAACACCCATGAAACTAATCTAGCTGCACTAACAGGTAACAAAACTGCAAAACAAAACATGAATTCCAAACATATTTCATGAAGTCATATGGTAGACAATATAGAAAAAGTAGCCTTAATTACATGACACGTCAATCAAATATCACTGTCAAAATGTTATTTCGCTTATTGCTGATCACCTCTTTTTGAAGTGAAACTTCTTTAGGCACGCTTGACTTGGGGAGTAAACTCGCGAAAGCGTTACGAAAAATATTACAAAAATGATCGGGCAAGGCGAACGGAAAGCAAAGTATAGTCCTATTTCGTCTGTAATACAACGAAGCAGTTGGCACATGTAAATATTGCATGACATGCCGTGTATAAAGTTGTGGGTTCGCATCTCGCCGAAGATAATGTATATTTTTTGGATCTTTTTAAGATTTGTTAACAATTGAGTCGAGTATGAAGTTGTGAGTTCGCATCTCGCCGAAGGCAATATATATTTTTTGGATCTTTTTAAGATTTGTTAACAATTGATTACCTAAGAGCACAAATAATTTATAAATTTCGTTCTGTTCTGGCCTTTATATTGTTTTATATATTTTTGCTGAACATTTCTGATATAATTGAAAGTATAGAAGTTTGAAGATATCGTCACAATACGATAATTGGACACAAAGTACAAATTGCTTTCGAGCAGGCGCGTGCGCTCCTTAGAAGCAGATAAGCATTGCATACCCTAATAATTTTCTAAAAAAATATATAATAATTACATTAAAATAATTTATATACTACAAACTTAAAACTGAAAGACTGTTGATAACACTGCCATCTATTGGGGCTAATGCAAACTACTAACACACATTACAATGCTGTCCGCGCAACTCAACTTCGTCACGACGCTCGCGCCAGTTCGCGTAGCGACATAAGCAGTTACTAATGTGCCTCTTCCATACGCGTCTGTGAATAAAATTATTTGCTTGTGTGCATAATCTTTGCGTACGTGGGCGTGTAATTTCATTCAAATTTTTAGGCCGAACAAGCACAGCTTCTAATAATGCGGCGAATTTAAGAAGTTCACAAATATAGCATGATTGTTGATGAAATATAATATAAAATTTTACGTAATCATCATAGTAACAATATTAATGTATTTTGAAATAATCTTTTTTTCCCGCGAATTAATTCCAACTTTCCCGAAATTCGGTAATTTGTAAAAAGTGACAACACTATTTTGACGGTATTATTATAAGCGATGCGCCAACATGCCGCGTGCCCTGCCTCCCGCCGCCCGCGTCAGGGTTGCATACCGCACATGTATTACGTTAACTCTTTATGCGAAATAATATTAATTTTTTGAAGTGAAACTTCTTTGCGCACGCTTGACTTGCGGAGTAAGCTGGCGAACGCGTGACGTAAGCGTTACGAAAAGTGATCGGGCAAGGCGAACGGAAGTTAAGTGGGGGATATAAGCACAGAGGCGCCCGTGGCGCGAGCTTAGTACTACAAGGTCTACAACGAGTTATTTTTTTTTTTTCAATAAAAATAGAAGATCTATGCAAAAATATTAATTTACCAATGAAACCATGAAATAAATTTAAATATTTATAGAAAATTAATATATGTATATGTGTATACATGTATATATTGTACACACATATATATATATATATATATATATATATATATATATATACATAATTACATACAGATGGAGCGAAAGAAGTTTTTTTTTTTTTTAAACTGGAGGTCTATGCAAAAATATTGATTTATAAATGAAAGCATGAAATAAATTTATTTATTTATAGAAAATTAATATATGTATATGTGTATACATGTATATATTGTACACGCATATATATAGATATACATACAGAAGGTGCGAAAGAAGTTTCACTTCAGTCGTGTGGTCATAAGCACACTCGTTTTTTTTTTGACAGGAAAGCCAAGATGAGTGTCATGCGCATTTTTCATTGGATTTTTAAAATTATTTGTAGTGTCGTTTACTAAATAAAAACGCTTGATTTATGTAGTAAAAGTGCATTCAGTGCATAATTCATAAAGAACATTGAAATATCGCAGCATAGTGGCCATATCATGGCTTTGCATAAAATCTCCTAGTAGGCGGCTCACGCGGGCGTTTTTTCAACTGTCATTGGCGATATCCGCCATTATTGTGAAATAAAATTTTTAAACAATTTCTATAATTTGTTACACGTGTTATTGGCAAAATTGTGGTATCTAACTACAGAGGCCATTGAAGAGTTGAAGTAGTACCTATTCACTCTAAAGAAAAGAAAGAAAGAAAGAAGATCACCATATTTATTAGTAGTTGTGTTGCACTTCTTGACCAACAACATAAAAACGGTCAATTATAATGTATACTGATATTTTGTTTAAGTGTACCTACTTACATAGTACTGGCCCAGGCTCTATACATTTCTGAAACATCTTCAATTTCTTTAATATTCTTAAGGTTCAAAGTTCCTTAAGAATATTGAAGCAGTAATAAGTAATTTTGCTTTTTCTGTATTAATTGTTCCTATGATCCTAATAATATGCACAATATGCAAATATTTTCCTTATACTGCATCACATATTATTATGTAGTAATTTGTTTATAGGATGTTTAGTAAGGAATTCACCGGTGATCTTTAAATATAGACAATGATTATTATTTTCATAAGCTAGATATATATCTGTGTAGAAAGTCTATGTTATATTTCTAATCTATTTGGTAGTATTTTTGCTAAAAACAGGATGGTTACTGAATAAATCCGATAACGGAACTCTTGAAATTCTGCGCATTAATTTAAATACTTTTCCAGCTGAGTTACCAACCAACTGGTGCACGAGGAGTGGACTTGAGTAAACAACTTTGTTATCATTTCTTTAAAATGCACCTCTCGCCAAAAAAACTAGAAGTAGCCGCAGCCAGAAAGTACTCTGATCAATGACATTAGTCACGCCGCTGCCAAAGCAAATGAAAAACTAAAACATTGGCAAGTGCAAATTCAACAATAGATGAGTTACTCAGCCTCGCGAATGACTTGTTAGACTTATTATTAGATCCAGTCAGAAGTATAGCTTTAGATGCGTTCGGGTATTTTTAGCTAAGAATGTTGGTTTAGACGTTCGCTATAGCGCTTAACACAACGGGGTTGGTAGTAGCTCATGTGGTAACACGGATGAAGAAACAACATTGATTCTCGCTCTACTGCCAGGCGTATGTACGTGAGTAGTTTTCAGGTTCCACACTTTAGCACAATCTTTCACATCCTGGTTGAGTAAACAATCATAACATTCTCGCCTTTTCCCATCCTGGTGGGCAAAACAACTTGGCCAGTCATATCGACAATCTTGTGCTGAATTTTCATACTGAATCAGACAATTATCTATAACTATAAATAATGCCCTTGTATGTATGATACTAGTTGTTCTCAGCGGTTTCACCCGCGTAGGTTTAGTAGGCGATATGTTTTTTTTTTATACGCTTCGCTCCTATTAGTCCTAGCGTGATGATATATAGCCTAAAGCCTTCCTAGATTAATGGGCTATCCAACGCAAAATATTTTTTCAAATCGGAACAGTAGTTCCTGAGATTAGAGCGTTCATACAAAGAAACTCTTCAGCTTTATATATTAGTATATAGATTAAAAGTGGTAATATTTTGGAATGTTGTCTCTTTGTAAATATTTAACTTACAGGGCTGATTCTGGTCGCCCATTGTATGTTTTGTGTTCAATGTTTTTTTGTTCGATGTTTGATTGTATACAATAAAGAATAAATAAATAAATTGCACCAGTGACAATCAAAGAAATGCAAATCTAAACAGACACTTCTAGTTTTATAGTTTTACAAACCAATCAAAGACCTAATATCGTTTTTTTTTCTTACAGAAACATGCGTGCGTTTTATTTAGTCTAACACCTACTCAGGTGCACACAAAATCTCTAGGCTAAAGATTTTCTGGAAATATCTCTTACGTGGAAATATCTGCTGTTCATTTAAGAAGTAGTACATCAATTCCAGCCTAAATAGAATTATGCACCATTATTACCTCCTAATTTCATTTTTACCGTGATTCTACATGTTGAGTACACCGCGTGCCTTAAGTTTTCTTCCTAATTACGTAATCAGACACTTTAGTTTCAGTCAGATAAAACGAAGGTGGCATTTACAGCAATTTTGTTCATATCAGCTGAATGAAACCTTTGATAAAGTAATTCGGATGTATATAATACAAACACCTGTCGATACGTACCACGTGATCTTTGAATGCTAATGTTACGTCACGGCGATCGATCGCTACAACAAGTACAGCAGATGTTCGTCTGTTTGTACAGATGTCTTCTACGTGATGGCGGTGCAACTACATTGGATACAATCCTCAAGCATGAACACTGAAATGGAGATGATTGATCATCACTATGGTTATTGAATGTCGTCTTTACAATTTTGTATTGCTATAATTCTAAATTTTATACAAGATTTCAGATCTTCTGAATCATCCGTGTTCTAAGCACGTGTAAAGCCCATAAAATCAATCACACGTACCCATCTGCCCGATCACATTAACGTCAAAATCTATCTAGTATGTAGCAGTCAAAACTCAATCCGGGCTGCCAGGTATATGAATTACTAAACTGTTTCTTTTTTGTTTATCCTAGAACATAATCTATAGTCCATCGATTCTATAAAAATCTCATAGTGAAAAGTTAAGTGAAATGATAGTACTTTTGACCGTAATCCCGCCTGATGGTAAGAAGTGATGCAATCGTTGATGGGGTAATGCGCACTAGTTTATTAAGAGTAAGACCCTATTCACTCAAAAAAACTGAGTGAATAGGAAGGAAGATGCAATGTTAAAGCCAGCAACCCTTCCATGACCAAACTTCCGACACAAAAATCGCTTGGCGGCAACACTTTGTCTGGCGTTATGGCCTACCACCGAAATTACAGATGATTTCTCCAAAGCCTGGAGCCAACCTTTCGGTCTTCTATAGGATGCATTCTGGTGAGTGTGCGAGGGAAATGCATGATTTAATTCCCCATCACTGTTCCAACATCGGACCAATCGTACGGCGAGTTTCCACCCTTAAGTTGTTGACACCACTGCGATCCGGACGAAACGTTTCGCTTTCTCTTTTATACCGCGTACATCGAGGGACTGGAACAATTTGCCAGCGACGGTGTTTCCGTTAAACTACAATTTGAGTGTCTTCAAGGCTAGAGTGAATAGACTCTTAATAGACTTGCGCGCTTTACCATCAACGATCGCATCACTGCTTACCATCAGGCGGGATGGCGGTCAGGCGCTAGTTTATAACTTATATAAAAAAAATTCAATACTTTACTAGCTCTTTGTGATCCAAGAGATTTAGAAACTCCTTTGAAAAGCCTCCTAAGCACTAAAAGAAAGTCTTCTGTTTAATAAATAACCGGCCACTGGAGAATCGGACTCGCGTAAGATGGGTTATTTACAATATAAATTACGCCTTCTGTATGGTAAAACACAAAATATATTAAATAAATATTTAACTGGCTCCCTTTTTTATTTGTTGTTATGGCGGCAATTGAAACAGATCATTTGTGATAAATTTTACTGTTTAGCTATTACGATTTATGAGCCTGGTGTCAAATGGACAGTGGAAACTTATCCGGGGCCCTTTAAGAGGGGACTCTAGCGCCGAGGAAATCTACTCCGATGTTTGCTTTTCAAAACACGACAGATCTCAATAAATTTTATATCAAAACTAGCGGCCGCCAGCGACTTCGTTTGCGTGGAGTTGGTTATGCTCCGCTCCTATTGGTCGCAGTAAAGCCTTCCTGGATTAATAGGCTATCTAACGCAAAAAGATTAGCGCGTTCAAACAAACAAACAAACTCTTCAGCTTTATATATTAGTATAGATTTAAAGGAAATGTTTATTTTTGCGTTATTTTCTTGTTTGTCAACAAATTATCAAATTTGTCTAATAGTCGTCTGAACATTGCAGTAAAAATGGGTTATTTTTCGCGAATTTGAAATATCATTTTCTTTATTCATTAAGTTTTGGGAAAAATCAAATGATAAGGGCAGGAGCATGGTAGGTGCAAGGTGTAAAATTGTAGAAAAAAATTGCTCTAAAAGCGTTATCCACGAAGAAAACAGCGGAATAAGTTTGTATAGAGAAGACACTAGAGTCCCCTCTTAACTCTAAAAATACTTTTTGAATCATCAATGAGTTTTAATTTCCTGGATAGGTAACACTATAGCAACGAATTTTAGATAAAACATATAGACATATGTGCTAGAACATTTTGGAAGCGCATGCTATCGCCCGCCCACCTCTCTGAGTTATATGCTGCCGACGGATCAAAGAGTCGGAGCGATGTGCGTAAGGCGCGTAACTGAACATGCCTAATCTCGTGAAAACCACGTGCTTTGTATGTCGATAAACTCTATACACATATCTTTATCATTATCGTTAGTCTAGCCTTTTTCATCATCATCATCATTTCAGCCGAAAGACGTCCACTGCTGGACATAGGCCTCCCGCAAGGATCTCTACGAGGCCTTTATTTTATTTGGGATGGGAAATCATCAAATGACGGAAATCAAAGCGGAAGTCGTGTCAGACTTTTACTGACTAAAACCCACCTGTGTTTCTTCACTTGCCTGTAGGCCAGGGCCACGGTTTCTTTTTTTAACAACCCGCAACCCTGACCACGACCCGGTCCTTGTGATCTCCTCGAGACCTATGTCCTAGCCTTTTTAGGGCTCTGTAATTAAAGTGTAGAAACTGGATCCTATTACTAAGAATCCACAGTCTGTTTGCCGGTCATTAGGCTGTAGCTTAAGAACCGTGATAACTAGACAGTTGAAATGGTCACAGATGATGTGTTTCCATTGCGGTTATAACAACAAACATTATTTTTTGTTTTGATAACGGTACGGAACCCTTCACACGCGAGTCCTACTTGTACTGGCACTTGGCCAGTTTTCTTTAGTAATTAGTTTGAGGACAATTGTCAGGTAAATGCTAGCGACTCTCCTTCATTCTTATAGCTGTCTGACATCTTCTTAACTTCTTCTAAAACTCTACTATAATTACATTTGATTTTTCTACGTTGGTGCCGATTTCATTCAGTTCAAGCAACCCGAAACTGTCAAATATTCCTAATCAACCCTGAGCCTTAATGCTTTAGAGATAAAGTTGGAAATCTAATAAAGAAATCTGACAGATTGTAGTAGCTTGATGTGCTGTAGTCTGTACTTAAACTAAATTTAAGTTGCATCTCCCTCTTCCTATTTCATTAAGTAAAGGATAGAAGATAAATATTAGTGCAGTCCTATCAAATTTGTCAGCGCCTAACGCAGCCATAGTTTTGATAACGTCTAAAACTGAGTATGGACTAATTTGACAGGACTAATCTGCACTTTTAGTAATCAGTCCTTTTAGTAAATGGAAATAATAAGAAGCACTGAAATCAATTCTAGTTTAGTTTGTGATCTTCATCACAAACTAAACTAGAATTGATTCTTTCGGATTTCCTTCGGATTCGGGGCTAAAGTCTTTTAAATACCCAGTTTACGAAGAGTGCATACTTGGCATCAGTATCTTATAACTTTGTTATAATCAGTGGTAGGCCATAACATCGGCTGCCGGTCTTGCCGCCAAGCGATTCGTCGTTTTCCGGCATGATGTCTGGTGAAGCTGTGCAGAGGACGGGTCTGAGCAGTTGTGTTGCAATGTATGCTGGGTACGATGCGCCAAATATTGTTGTATCGTGGAGGGTCTCCAGATTAATCTCTGACGCAACATCGTTGGTCGTGTTATTGAATTTAACATCACCTCGCTCAACTGCCGTCTTCCTTCCTATTCACTCAGTTTTTTGAGTGAATAGGCTCTCAATAAACTAGCGCGCTTTACCATCAACGATTGCATCACTGCTTACCATCAGGCGGGATTGCAGTCAAGCACAAGTTTATGATGATTTAAAAAAAAAAAACGAGTGTGCTTATGACCACACGACTGAAGTGAAACTTCTTTCGCACCTTCTGTATGTATATCTATATATATGCGTGTACAATATATACATGTATACACATATACATATATTAATTTTCTATAAATAAATAAATTTATTTCATGCTTTCATTTATAAATCAATATTTTTGCATAGACCTCCAGTTTAAAAAAAAAAAAACTTCTTTCGCTCCATCTGTATGTAATTATGTATATATATATATATATATATATATATATATATATGTGTGTACAATATATACATGTATACACATATACATATATTAATTTTCTATAAATATTTAAATTTATTTCATGGTTTCATTGGTAAATTAATATTTTTGCATAGATCTTCTATTTTTATTGAAAAAAAAAAAATAACTCGTTGTAGACCTTGTAGTACTAAGCTCGCGCCACGGGCGCCTCTGTGCTTATATCCCCCACTTAACTTCCGTTCGCCTTGCCCGATCACTTTTCGTAACGCTTACGTCACGCGTTCGCCAGCTTACTCCGCAAGTCAAGCGTGCGCAAAGAAGTTTCACTTCAAAAAATTAATATTATTTCGCATAAAGAGTTAACGTAATACATGTGCGGTATGCAACCCTGACGCGGGCGGCGGGAGGCAGGGCACGCGGCATGTTGGCGCATCGCTTATAATAATACCGTCAAAATAGTGTTGTCACTTTTTACAAATTACCGAATTTCGGGAAAGTTGGAATTAATTCGCGGGAAAAAAAGATTATTTCAAAATACATTAATATTGTTACTATGATGATTACGTAAAATTTTATATTATATTTCATCAACAATCATGCTATATTTGTGAACTTCTTAAATTCGCCGCATTATTAGAAGCTGTGCTTGTTCGGCCTAAAAATTTGAATGAAATTACACGCCCACGTACGCAAAGATTATGCACACAAGCAAATAATTTTATTCACAGACGCGTATGGAAGAGGCACATTAGTAACTGCTTATGTCGCTACGCGAACTGGCGCGAGCGTCGTGACGAAGTTGAGTTGCGCGGACAGCATTGTAATGTGTGTTAGTAGTTTGCATTAGCCCCAATAGATGGCAGTGTTATCAACAGTCTTTCAGTTTTAAGTTTGTAGTATATAAATTATTTTAATGTAATTATTATATATTTTTTTAGAAAATTATTAGGGTATGCAATGCTTATCTGCTTCTAAGGAGCGCACGCGCCTGCTCGAAAGCAATTTGTACTTTGTGTCCAATTATCGTATTGTGACGATATCTTCAAACTTCTATACTTTCAATTATATCAGAAATGTTCAGCAAAAATATATAAAACAATATAAAGGCCAGAACAGAACGAAATTTATAAATTATTTGTGCTCTTAGGTAATCAATTGTTAACAAATCTTAAAAAGATCCAAAAAATATATATTGCCTTCGGCGAGATGCGAACTCACAACTTCATACTCGACTCAATTGTTAACAAATCTTAAAAAGATCCAAAAAATATACATTATCTTCGGCGAGATGCGAACCCACAACTTTATACACGGCATGTCATGCAATATTTACATGTGCCAACTGCTTCGTTGTATTACAGACGAAATAGGACTATACTTTGCTTTCCGTTCGCCTTGCCCGATCATTTTTGTAATATTTTTCGTAACGCTTTCGCGAGTTTACTCCCCAAGTCAAGCGTGCCTAAAGAAGTTTCACTTCAAAAAACCTTTGAGATACGATAACAAATTGACACGTCGATTGAATTCGTTAGGTGCTAATTCGTAGGTAAATGCAATAAAACATAATTGCATATTTCCATGCATACCAACAATGGTACCTAATGATTAGTGTTGCCCAAATTCAGTCTTGGTCTTGCAGTCTTGGTCTTGTTCTTGCGTTTTTGCAAGACCAAGACCAAGAACAAGACCGCGTATTTTTAGCAAGACCAAGACCAAGACTGACCGTGCAAGACTTGAGCAAGAACAAGACATAGCCTGCAAGACTCTTGCGTCTTGCAGCTAGGACTTAGCGCTATTTCACTGAGTAGTTAGGTGTAACAGTTCGGTGTATAGGTAGGTACGCTTAGGAATTCTATGAGACGCAAAAAACTATATCAAAGAATATGAAAAATTGGACCTATGCGCATTACGACTAATACCATAAACATAGCGAATAAAAAAATATCTATTAAAATCAAACTGAGTGCATGCATAGTTATGTTTTAACCATCGGCACTTTGATAATGCGGCATCAAAGTTTTTGTACTTACTTCTCAAAGAAATTTGCCGCTTTTCGGAAGTACATGGTTATGATACACGCGCCGGCGGCTTCTTTTGAAATCTAAAACAATCGTTGCCGCCACGCCGAAATCATAACATTTGACACTATTTGATTGCCGCCATAGGGCGTAGGTATACTCATGCAAAATAATTTCGAATTTTAAGAGTACCTACAGGTGTTCCAAAGAATAAATAAGTTTCAGAGTGTTTAGAATGAAAATGAATACATTATACTGATCACGCAAGTAGTATTATGATTAGGATAAAATTTTAAGGATAGGTAGTAGATGTCATATTAATTCATTCTAGTAAGTATATATTATAATATTGATTACTTATATGGTTTTAAACTAATTACTTAGGTACTATTATTGTACATTTAGTCATTATATTTCTTAAGTTTTTACAAGAAAAAATAGCAAAAAAGTGTTCAAATATCACCCGTTTAATAAATATTGTAGCCACTTTTAAATATACTTGAAACGTGTAAAAAAATTCTACAAAACTAATAAAATAATATAAAAAGCGTAGGTACTTACCTACTAATAAAATAAAAAGCCTGCGATAAGAGTTTTGTATTACTTACCAGCCCGAATATCTCTGAGAGAGATGATGAGAGTAAGTATTTACTAGCTGTGCCCGCGACTTCGTCCACGAGGAATAGTAACTTTGGAGGTATAGTGACGTTCAGGACTTATTTATTTATTTTAAAACTTCTGTCATCAAACATACAAACGAACTCTTCAGCTTTATAATATTAGTATAGATGTACGCCAAAACATTCACTTATATGTAAAGAATAGTGATTGGTTCAATCTCTTTCTAGACAGATAAATATTGTTCTTTAAAATACAGTCAAGTTATTGTAATTAATTTGTTTTTTTACATGTTTTAGCAAATGTAAGCTTATAAATCATAAATGTTTATTAAGAAACAGTTACTTCCATGGAAAACGACATATAGGTCAGTTGATTTTTCGAATTTCTTATCAAATCTTCAGTTATTTATTAATCTGCTTGATCTTTACTATGGCTATGTTAATTCAAGCTCACAATGTTCCAATTCTAATACGTTTTTCTAAGATTTAAAGTAAACTTTAATAAATAGTAATAGACTAATAGGTAATTGCAAGACTTGCAAGACTCTTGCTGCAAGACCAAGACCAAGACCAAGACTGGGAGCGCAAGACCAAGACCAAGACCAAGACCAGGTGTATTGGCGCAAGACCAAGACCAAGACTGGCTAAGTCTCGTCTTGTTCTTGCATTTGGGCAACACTACTAATGATCCTTATTAGAATTTCTTAAGTAAAATTCTATGTTATTCTCATTTAGACTTAATAACCTGTGCATAAGTAAGGAGCAAAAAACATTAGTTCTATACTTAGGTTTTTTAATACAGATTTTTTTTCATTGAAATGTCTACGTTTGTTTTTGTGGAAACAGAAACTGTTAACTTTGCTATAATTTTGTGGCTAATTAGCCGAAATTGGGGTATCTTTTGAAAAACTTCGGATTCCGTATTTGTACTCTATCGGTTTAGATAGTGTGGAGGTATGACGAACAGGAAGTAAAGTTTACGCATCCTCCACAGAAAAGGAAGGATCCACAGACCAAGTCGGTGTCATGTCTGGCGGGCGCTTGCCCAACGGTTGATTTTGGGAAGTTGTATGTATGCTAGTTTGCACGGTAAACTCAGCTTGTGAGATGTAGAATTCGTGTGAGGTCAATATGAAGCTTTGTTTATTTGTGGTATTTGTAGATACCGCTACAATAGTTAACTCAAGCTAAACAAAAAACTCACGTGACTTATGTAGTTACACGACTAAACGTAATACCACTCACTTCAGTTGTCATTATACGTCACAGTTATATTCTACAATTCAGCAATGTTGCTTGACTGCCCTTAATTGGTCCCTCGTAAACCCATAATACCCTTAACTCCACCTCTTCGCCATACAGTGTCTGGTGCTAATTCATTTGTACCTCGCATGTTTTAAACTGGTAAACGAACGCTGCGACTTGGTTGACGTCCACGCTGACTTAATAACGACATTTGTCAGACGTCATTAGTGTTTTAGTTATTTCGAATCCTGTGTAGTTAGAATATAAGCACACATTGATAACACTACAAAGAGCACTTAGCATGTGGAGTTTGCCTGTAATTGGTAGTGCAGTTAGCATAAAGTGTAAAATATCTGTAGTAACTGTTGGTGTGCCTTAATTAAATAAATAAATGTTTATAATTCGTTTATAACGCCATGTAGATCGTCGATATTTTTTAACTTTTATTTGTATGGGGTGTGGAGCGCCAGGCCTCGTTCAGTCGGTCATACCTTAGGTAGAATCGTTCAGACAATCGCATTCGCCCCTAACTTGCACAGCTTGTACGGCCACTGATGGTAAAAAAGTGTTGCTATGCTTCGCTGCATCGACTGTCGATTTCGTTCACACCGACGACGCTAATTATGTTCCTAAGAAAAAAAAATAAACAGCTTGTACGGAAACAATGGGATCATTTGTATTTGGTATCTATTTTAAACAGAGAAAAATGTACTTATGTTAATTTTGGTCTATTAATTTCCGTCTAAGAAAAACTTATCGATAGTGACAAGACAATTTGTAGAAGCTTTATATAAATTAGTACTTGGGTTTTTAGAGTCATGCTAGAATAAAAACTTCATGTAATTGAGAGCAAGATTTATAATATGATACCGTAAAATTGTACTCCTAAGCTGTTTCTAATGTCAATTCATAGCCACTTACAAATACAATAATAGGAATAGAGTTACAGATATAAAATGCACTGCTCTTAAGCGTCTTCTTTAGTCGTTTTATTTGCTCTAAGAAGTTGAAATGCTTTCCCAGGTAATCATTAAGCTGAAGGGTTTTTTTGTTAGCTGAAGGGTTTTTTTATTAGCTGAGGGTCTTGTGGCTACATCTATCGCCCCTAAACTTTAGGACCCGAGGCGGCGGCGGCAGCGCGCCACTCTTAGGCATCACGGGGAGAGTCATACACCTCATGCCCCTCTGACCCAAGGAGGCTCACAGCGGTAGGCCGGCACCAATCGGGGATCGCGGTAGCAGTGTATGTTCTTGCAAACTCCGGTGTAGGTGTGAGATGGAACACCGGGGAGGTTTTTAGTCAGTATGAGTCTGATAGACACCGCCGCCCGCCCCAGGGCGGCGGTCATAGATAAGGATTTTCCATCCCAGAAAAAAAGGATTTTGTGGCTAAATATTAAAAGGTGCACAGGTCCATCGATGAGGTTAAGCTAAGCTGGCCGAGGTTGGTCTTTAGACGTCATCCGTCTTCTTCTTTACATATCGAGATCCCTCCAAGCCTCAGAAAGCACTTTACGCCGATGGTTCCTACTGTCATAAGAGTATTTCTTTGTATAGTATTAACTGGCTTATGGAGGTTAGATAGACATCGCTATATGTAAAATATTACCAATATTTTTCTGCTAAATGTGGTAAGATTGGATGCCGATCTCAACATACATGGGAAAAGGATGTACCTAATTTCCTTGTACTAACGCACAATTTCATGGAAGTATCAGTAAATTGGTATATTCTTTTTTGCAAATGCAAAGTGTTAGCTCAATTCTTGAGGAAGGTTATAAGTTACAACGCTGAATATAACGCTGTGGTACTTGGAACCTGAGAACGCTAAGCGAGAACGAAGTGATAACGAGAATACGAAATATGGAGACGGTTAGGACGGGAGAACCTGAAAATTTTATTTGGTTGAAATCACGGTGTTATATGGTATTTACCGTTTAGTCACACACCTGGTCTTCGGAAGTAGTACTCGCTTCGCATCGATCTCTCAGCTGGTTTACTTACTGTGACCATTCTGGCTTACGTGATTGGTTGCAGTTCCAACCTACACTATAATTTATTGAATATACTTCAGGCCGTTACTTGAACGACGCGACGTTTACGTAAAAAGCTAGGCAGCTAAATAAACTAACGAGTAATTAAACCAGTTAGATGTATGATAAATTTATAATGGTTCGTATCAACCATATTTAAATCGTTGACCTTTTCAGAGTCAAGACATCACGTGACTCTGTCTAAGAGGAATTACTGTCTCGCGTAGCCGTGAAGTGTCAGGATGGAGATTCCAAACAAAAGATCATAAGGACCAATCCGTCATCTAGTAATTATCCCGTCTGTGGCCCACCTACACGCTTAAACCTCGTCAAAATCTGAACAACATTAACTCGATGATATAACATTGTTGTGACGTGTTTTTTCGACGGAAGCGACCGTGACTAGTGGTTGACTGGCGAGCCAGTCGGTCGGCACTAATTACTGCGCCTGCGCCGCCCCGTGGTGGCGCTACGCTGATGATTATGATTTTAATTGACTAACCAGTAGTTGTGAATTGTTGAACTTGAATGCAGTGATTTTTATTTTAATAAGACAGTCCGTTTACGTTGAATGTAATTAATAAATCATTCATTATTTGGAAGTACTATAAATGAAATCTTTTTATGGGAAGTCCCAGGGAAGCCCTAGTCTGTTATTATAATAAATTTGTCATTCCAACACGATTCCATTGTCATTATGCTTAAAGGTTCGTAAATTCGCTAAATTCATAGTGATCGATCAATTATCTCAGTCGCCTCGTAATGGAATGGTGATAGAATGACATTATCGTATTATAAAACCCATTAGTAGAAAGATTTTCTAAAAACTATTACTCAATTTGAACATATGTTAGTATGGAGTGGAGGTGTGAGTGATTGACCACTGGAAAGTCATAATGACGCAATTCTGTTACTAGATTACGAAACTAGTTAAAGTCGTTCATTATGAGATCACTGATCGACCATTCTGACACTATTGTAATAGCAGACTAGGGCCCCTGCGCCCTAATTACGTAACACACTATTACTATCATTTGGATTAATTTTGAAGCTTATTGCTACTCCATTGCACCATATGTTCGAAAATGTGTCTGTTCATCAACGTACAATAACGAAATGAATTTTGTTAAATTGTCAAAATGAAACCCGTTGCTCCTGATAAATGTGTAATGTGTTACGCAAACCCTGCGGATCCTGCAGCTACACGATAACTTAAAAATCACATGATTTTTTTTTATTTCTAGACTTTTTGCAGCTAGTAACACAAACAGGGTCAGATTGTTTGATAACTAATATTAATGGCTAGCAACACTTTGTTTACAAAAAGTACTAATGGTTCATGATAATTAGAAGTTTTTTACAATCGCGAAGTTTGTGAATGTTTGTACAAGCACTTGATGGTAAGGACAGAGGAATGTTAATTGTTTTGATTTGTGGATTAAACTGTAGGTACATTGCCATCGACCATATTATTTGAAACAGGTAAACGTCTGAAAATGCAATACAAGAAAGAGTACTTATCCTTTACTTACTGCTGAATTATAGACGCCACTACCAATAATACAATGAAATACTCAAAAAAAAAAACTTCTGTCATAGACAACATTACTTTCATTTGGAATCATTTTGAAGCTTATTCCTAATCCATTGCCCCATACGTTCAAAAAGTGTCTGTTCAATAACGTAAAAAAAGCAATGAGTGTTGTTAAGCTGTCAAAATGATATCCATTGCTACTGATAGTGTGATACACAATAGGGTGTTTGACTAAAAAAAACTAATTAGTCCGTCATTCAGATTATAGAAAAATATTGGATACGTATATTTTATCAAATCAATAAAGATTGGCAAATATAAAAGGCATCAAAGATCAGGAGTGGTGGCTGGTAATGTCACTGCTCGTTAAAAAGTGTAGCGTCCAGTGATGTCACACGAGTTTTCAACGCACTGTGTCGTCTTCATTTTTTGTTTATATAAAAAAGAAAAATACGTGACTAGTATTTTTTGGAAATCTGACTGACGGACTAATTAGTTTTTTTAGTGAAATACTCTATTACCCTGCTGTCTATAGATTTATTCTGATGAAAATATAATAGGGTTTATTCATAAACGATGATTAAAGTTAAGTGACGTTTAAACATCATAAATCTATAGTTAAACAGTCAGTAATCACTAGTTAAGTTTAAGTAACGTTTATGAATAAAGGGTATTGAATGTACAATATCTAAAAGTGTATTTCTAGCGCCATTCCTAATTATTTTTAGAAAGGGTGATCGAACAACTTAAGTCTATAATGATAAATGCATTCAAACAAACTCTTTAATGAATTAATTCGCTAGCATCTCCAAGTGTTAACAAATTATCACTCTCAAATCCAATCCGCTTCAGTACTTAAACATCGATACATTTTTCAATACAGCACTCGAGACCGTACTACATAAGAATATTAACGAATATCATTTGCCGATAGCGCGCTTCTCTAAACTGCTAATAACAGATGAGTAGCCGACACCGACGTACTTGAGAAATGAATCATGCAACTTGTGAAGTGGTTCCATGATAGATATAGGGATATCCCTGGAATAGAACAATATTAACGTATTATAGGAGATTTGGAGTGTTCCGTATTTAACTAGGAACCCTTATAGTTTAGCCAAGTCCGTCTGTCCGTCCGCGGATAATCTCAGTGACTGTTAGCAATAGAAACCTGAAATTTATTACACCAATCAAACCCGTCAATCGTGGTAAAATAAAAAGGTGAGGTGGGTCCCATAGACGTAAAGTAGGAGATATATATTTTTTTGTTTTCAGCTCTAATATTGTTCGATAGGTATTTAAAAATGAATAGGGTTTACTAAAATATTTTTTTGACAGTTGTTCACAAATCAAACTAATTTTTTAAGTTATGTGCATCTTTTTCTTTTCATTTCGTTAAGAAAAGGATAGAAGATAATATTTTAGTGTAATCCTGTCAAATTAAGATACTCCATAGTAGGGTTGCCAACCGTACTCTAAAATAGAGTATTGTCCTCTATATCGTGTAGGCGTACTCTATAATCTATAACACTAATAAAGTACGCTTTTTTACAAAATGTATACTAAAACGACTGTAATAATATGCAAAAATCATTAATCAGAATTAAAAAGTCTACTATTTACTGTTAATATGTTGGTATCGCCGATTCCTCAATCCATATTCGAACGTTCCTGAACGCAATTATTTGCAATTTGTTTTTAATAAAAGTCCTGAAGAATTTGATTGTTTAAAAAAATATTAGCTATTACTCTCTGATCTCGCCACTTCAGCATTTACTGAAAGAGTCTTTTCGGTCATGAATGTGAAGTGGCGAGAAGAGAGAAACAGAGCTTCATTGAATTTAATCAAAATGAGCTCTTGACACATATAAATTTTGAGTTGGAATGTTTGGACTCATACAATTCCTTTAAAAACAATGGTAAATTGTTATGTGCCGAAAAAGTACAAAAAAATACTTTTTTAGTCGTAAAAAATAAATGATACTCTTTTTTTGTAAGTCCGTACTCTTTATTTACCTTCTTTAAAATCAGATATACTTTATTTCTGCTAAAAAAAAGTTGGCAACCCTACTCCATAGAGAGTTTTGACGCGATTATAAAGATGGCGACTAAAAATACGCCAGTTTACGTCAGGAGCGCACTAATTTGACAGGTGTAAACTGACATTTTATCTTCTGTCCTTTTCTTCATGAAATAAAAGAAAAAGATGCACTGAACTTAAATTTAGTTTAGTTTGTGAACAAGAGAATCGGGTCCATTGTTAACATTTTACTCTACTTTGTATAAATTAGTAACCCAATTTCCCGAGAGATGGCGTTGTACTTTGGGTTACTTCGAGCTGTTAAGATTTTCCCGAGTTGAAGGGGATACCCGTCCCCGGGTATGACCTATAGAATATTTTTAGTTATCATTTTCGTGATTTCTGGATCCGCTTTTAGGATCCCGTACTCAGTTATCATCATCATCTCAGCATTAATCCCAGTCACATCCGAAACTTTTCCAGCTTTGGAGTCTGGGGTCCGCTTTACCAGTCTAACTGCTCATTTGGCTAAACTTCGATATTTTCCGTGAAGCGACTGCCGCCTGACCTCCACAACCTGATGGCGATATCGAAGCATTGCAGTTAGACCAATTGTTGGACTTTTGATGGCTCCAACAACCCAAAACGACTGCCATTAGATGTTCGTCTGGCAACCGGGACCAACGGCTTAACGTGCTTTCCGAGGCACGACCTGACCAATGCAAATATTCATATTCATGCATACAAATATTTGTTCTACGCGGGGATCGAACTCGCGCCTCCTTGCGCAGCGGCTGCATTCGCTACCACTACGCCACAGAGGCTGTCAATCCCGTACTCAGTATGTCAACTAAATTTCTGCCGGGGTCTCTTGTGATGGGCAGGAAACTACGGAACCTTACATTGAAGGTGGCCCGACACGCTCTTGGCTTTTCTTACATTCACAATCGGAGAGTAAAGTTGGTTTATGTATTTGTTTAAATTGGAAACTGAAACTTATTTGGAGTAATATACCCGTATGAGCAGAGATTAGAATGTCAACGTTCTTAATACAAGGATTTCTCCTCAGGAGATGGTTTAGAAACTATTGACAATCTTCGGCTGTAAAACATACATTAATTTACCTTGGACCTTGGATGCGACCACGAATAGAAGACACATGCCACCTTGGACAACTACCGAAATACCCACGTGTCCTTCGAGGTTAGTTCAACATCGACAACTTGTGCTTGGAATTGAACATTACGATTATTATCTAATTTGGCGCGGTGCCTATCACTTAAGATCTGACACTGCTACAGCGATACGTTACATACAAGTCTTTGAAACTATTGAGGCCACACTGACTCTGCCATTGAACAAAAAAAAAACTATGAAACTGAAGTTCTGTTCTCTCTGCAACTCTGTTCCTGCTGCATATTAACGATCTGCTGATGCCCGGTATCTATAGGTATGCAGATAACAGCATGGTTGTGGAGAGATACCTGCCGGATGCTCGGGCTAATAGGAAATCAATCCGATCCGAAAGAGAGGCTATGGTAGAGCGAACGAGTGTTGCACTACAGGCAGTCTCCGAATGGGGCAATTCCAATCTTGTAGCATTCATGCCGCCAAAACACAGGTGTGTCTTTTCACCGCCAAAAGGAGCCCATTCATCTTGGCTCCTACTTTTCGAAATGTATCCTTGGAGTGTACCGACCGCCTTCAGCTTTTGGGAGTTGAGATTTCCTCGAACCTAAACTTAGGGTGGTTCATTGAGTCCAAGGCCAAAGTGGCTGCCAGGAAACTTGGCGTTATCGCAAAGGTCCGGCAGTACTTCACACCAGGGCAGCTTCTAATGTTGTACAAAGCACAGGTCCGTTCGTGTATGGAGTACTGCAGCCACATTTGGGCTGGTGCTGCTAAGTGCCACCTGGCCACTTTGGATTCAGCGAAAAAGAGTGCGAAGAGGCTGATTGGTGACCCTGTTTTAGTTCGAGATGGTCTCCAAAGCCTAGAGCACAGGCGTAGAGTAGCCAGCGTTTCGGTGTTCTATAGGATGCATTTTGGGGAGTGTGCGAGGGAATTGCATGATTTCATTTTCCCATCTCCGTTCCACCATCGGACAACCCGTCGAACGGCGAGTTTCCACCCTTACGTTGTTAACACCTCTACGATCCGGACGAAGCGTTTCGCCTCCTCCTTTATACCGTGTACATCGAGGGACTGGAACAATTTGCCAGCGGCGGTGTTTCTATCCGACTACAATTTGAGTGTCTTCAAGGCTAGAGTGAATAGGCTCTTAATAAACTAGTGAGCTTTACCATCAACGATTGCGTCACTGCTTACCATCAGGCGCGGGATTGCGGTCAAGCGCTACCTAGTTTATAATTTATAATGATAAAAAAGCAGTATTGACTTCGTCCAGTACAAGGACAAAAAGTTACTCCAGGAATAAAATTATAATAAATTCCATCCCAACATTTAGATGTCATAGTAAAATAATTAATCATTTTTATTAAGTACCATAGTTTTTGTATAGTAGGTACATTTTTGAAAATATTTATCGGAGACTAACAATTTGCCGGCACGCAGATTTGGCCGCCATATACATATGTAGGTATATTACCCACACCATGGGATTAAAAAAAAAAAAAACGCTTTGCATTTCGGGGGTGCCGACAGAAATGAAATTTTGAACAACAAAATTTTGAAATGTTCAAAAAATGAACAACATTAACGTTGTTCATTTTTTGAACATTTCAAAATGGTAAAGCAATAATTTTACACGGATAGATTAATTACTTTATATACCTACACGAATTTTACAAGTATACAGACAGCCAAACTATCTATTAGCAGGCACCATCCATGGATGCATTTTGCAGGCTGTAGTACAATACAAACACACACATATACTCGTGCAAGCGCTCTGCACCGTGCCGCTGAAACGAAACAACGAGAGTAGGCATACATTTTCGCCGTGCAGTAGATAGAGAGAGAGAGATGTTATGCCACGCCAGGCTACTCTTCCTCCGTCTTGAGAACTTTCTATCAGTCACGTGTCCTGAGGCTAGTTTAACATTTTTTACCCATCTCAAGAAAAGTTTACAACGCCTTTAAGGAATTTATCCCTTTAAGGACATTCCACTTCGGGATCTAAACTTATACGGGTAAACCGCGGGGCGCGACTAATATAACATAATATCTAATATAACAATAACAAATACTGTGTGGCAAAAACGTAATCGTATCAAAGTCCTGAATGAAATCCCCGGACGAATCCGGAACTAAAACACATTGGTTTGTTATTCACAGGAGTATATTTTGCATTACGTGGGAAACCAGTGAGTTCACGATATATGTATGTATATTAAATTTTACGACTTCTAGAAACAGATTTAAGCTGCATTAAATTGGTACGATTGCTTTTTCTTGGTAATGAAAACTTGTAACTTATATTCTAGAACAACGTAACTAACGCAATGATTGCTGTTGATCTGTCAAAATGGAAATCAAAGGCTTTCATTTTCTCTCGCAGGTATTACTATGAAATTTCTCTTCATAAGCATAGATTCATAACATTTATTCACAGCAATAAATATAAGTCATCAATTCATCATTCACTCGATTGCCCATCATTTAAAATTACCTATACCTACTAAGCGAGCCGGAGAGGAATCAGCAATAAGAACTGTAACTCGCTTACTATCTAAAACACTATTCGGCCGAATACTGAAAAGCCACTCAAATATTTGAGACCCGCTTAAACTTTTGAGCAGCTCCTAACCTTCAATTTCGTATACACAAACGTCAATTTTAAGCGTCTGTTAAAAATAAATGCAACTTGAATTAAGTTGTGCTCAGAGACCACTCAGTGAAAAAGTCGTATACAGAAACGCTACTCAACGTTATTTAGCTGTCAAATCAAATGTCAAACTGATTTGAGCAGCCCTTAGATCTGAGAGTGGTCGCGAGGTCCCTCAAATCAAATAAAAGTTGTTAAAAAGTTTGTAAACAGTGGTAAAAATGTCTCTATCGTCATTGTCTTCACTTTCGGATCACGAAAGCCCAACCGTGAGGCGCAGAAATGAAAAGAAGCTGGATGCTTTTCTAAAGTACAACGACGTGGAATTTCGTTCACGGTTCCGCATCTCAAAAGATACCGTATTGTATTTGGATTCAGTTTTCGGTAACACAATCAAACCATTAACAAAAAGAAACCGAGCCATACAACCAGTGGACCAAATACTAATTACTCTACGGTATTATGCGACTGGTAGCTACCAACGCGTAATAGGAGATATTTTTGAGGTCGAACAACCCACGGTGCATCGAATAGTGCATAAAGTAACCGCCAAAATAGCGAGCCTAAAGTCTCATTATATAAATATGCCAACACAGGAAGAATATCCAGTTGTGGCAAATGAGTTTTTTGCTATAGCAGGATTCCCAAGAGTTGTGGGAGCTGTGGACTGTACACATATTAAAATAAATTCTCCAGGTGTGTATTTACGAAGTTTATTTATTATGTTCCCAAATTGTATGCTTGATTAATAGTTTTGTAATATTACCATTTATAATATAACCTAAAGTTGTGTAAATGTTTTTACTGAAATATAGGGCTCTAGTAAAGTAGGTAATTACTGTCTCACAGTAAAATAAATTATTATTATTTTTCAGGAGGTGCCCAATCTGAAATATATCGGAACAGAAAAGGATATTTCTCATTAAATGTTCAAATGGTATGCGATGCAAGATTGAAGATAAGGAATGTAATCGCAAGATGGCCAGGTTCTGTTCATGATAGTACAATATTTAATGACTCACCATTGTGTGCTCAATTAGAGCGTGGGGATTTTGGCACAGGTGTAATTCTTGGGGACAGTGGATACCCATGTCGACCTTATCTACTTACCCCATTATTGCACACAAGAACAGCTGCTGAAGAAGCTTACAATCGGGCTCAAATAAGCACCAGGAATCCTATAGAAAGACTCTTTGGTGTCCTTAAAAGGAGATTTCCTTGCCTACAAACTGGAATGGGGCTAAAAATAAAAAACATTCCACCAATCATAGTAGCGTGTGCAGTGCTACATAATATTGCCCTCTTGCAGTCGGATATATTTATGGAGGATGATGACCCTTTACCTTATTATGAGGAGGAATCCTTGGGTCAACAAATTGTAGGTCTTGAGACCAATCAGAACTTTTTAGTAAGGACTAATTTAATAAATACACATTTTACCTCTTAAATATAGTTATATTAGTGTAAATTATTATATAGATTTCACTATTTCAAGTTTTGCAGTCTTCGTTTCCAAAATTGCATTTTTGCTTTATATATATTATTTTCCATTTTGTTTTTATTTATCCAGTATTTTGTTTCTAATTTTGCATTTTTGAGTTTTGTCCGAAAATATTGTTGTTTTATTCCATTTTGTGATGGTTTTATTCGTCCTGAAAAATGGTTTTAGTACAATATTATTGAAAATCTCACATCACTAGCAAAAAGGACAATAATGTTACATAATTACCAGCAGAGTATGATGTTGAAGGTTTGTTTTTTTCTCGGGGTATGGCTGTTGCAGCTCTCTGGTCATCTATCAAGGTAATTGTCAAGCAATTAAGATGCTGTTCATAGTAAAATTAATTGATTTAATAATTAGTACAATAAAAAATTATTACCAGCAATACTTTTTGATTCAATTGGTTTGCTATTGTCCATTATGGAAGCCATTGTTGCATCTTGGTTGTCTGGAAAAAAATCTTTATGTGAGTAAAGAATACACAACAATAAGTATAAAATAAAAAAATGTACCAATGTTGTGAAATGGCAAGCAATTGAGATGCATTTTAATAGTAACATTAGTTTAATAATTAATACAATAATTAAAAACTTACCAGCAATACTATTTGATGTGACTGTGCAAGGTTTGGTATTATTTGTTATGTAAGCCACGGTTGCATCCTGGTCTTCTGGAAAAAAATCTGTATGTAAGTATAGAATACACAACAATAAGTATAAAATAAAGAAATGTAACAATGTTGTGAAATGGCAAGCAATTGAGATGCTTTTTAATAGTAACATTAGTTTAATAATTAATTCAATAATTAAAAACTTACCAGTAATACTATTTGATGTGACTGTGCAAGGTTTGGTATTATTTGTTATGTAAGCCATGGTTGCATCCTGGTCTTCTGGAAAAAAAATCTGTATGTAGAATTTATAACAATAAATAAATTAACACAAAAATAAAAACAAAATGTACCAATGGTGTGAATATCTGGCTCTGCTGTGTAAACATCGGATTGTGTAAGGAGTTCTGGTTCTGTATCACCTATAAAATAAACAAGAATGTAATGGCTTGTTGATGTCAAATGTATTAGGATATAAATTATTACACAAACCAAAATATAATGCAGCATCATCATAGTAGTTAGCTAATGGTTGAATCTGAGGAGCAGCCATGGCTAATATTTGAGCATCTTGCTCAGAGAGTGTACTCTTGTAGGTTCCACCACCAGTGCGATTAATTTCTTTCTATAAAAAATAAAAGTTATAATTAGAAGATATCCTGAATTTTAGAAATATTTAATTTGAACAAAACAAACCTTATCAATTGATGCCTTCTTTTTAATATCTTTGGTGATCTCATAGTACTGCAACCGCTAAAAAAATAAAGTGAATAAAGAATCACTTGTGTAAATGATAATTTCAAGATATCACAAAAACAAACTTACATTTGCTGTGGCAATGTTTTTTTTAGATCTCTGTTTTATATTTTCATATAAGTGACGGAGCTGTTGCCAGGTTCTACAGCCACTCACAGAGACAGCATTATATTGCCGGCATATAGTGTTCCATACTTCTCGCTTCTTTAAAAGCATGTGAGCGTTTGTTTCCTTATTTTCAATAATATTTTGATTTCTGGAAGGAATTCAAAATAATAAATATTATATTCTTTCATTTAAATATTCTTTGTGTATTTCAAACTATTTTTAGTGAACTATAATTTAATCATTTGATGTATTAAGATAACTTTTTTTTTTACTATAGTTTAGATGATGGGATATTTAATTTTTATATTGTATCTTTATTATTTCTAAATTGTTATTTATAAAAAATGACTGTAAAACATGGAGCACTTTTATGAAAAAAAAAAACTATCTATATACTAATTTAACCAAGTTTGCAAACAAATAAATGATTTGATTTAAATGTTTTTGTATATTATTTACAACATGACACAGTTTGAAATTACTTAAACTGAAGATCTGAGAATCACACAAAACTTCGATGGCACGTCGCAATTGGGACGAAGCAGTCTCTACTTTGCTTCGTCCCAATTGCGCCTCTGCGCTACGGCTTCCTTAGTTTCCGCCTGACGCAAGTCCTCAGCGGATCGGACGTAGATATTTCGGGAGGAAGACATGCACCAGGACGTTGCGGTTAAATGATTCTATTTTCATTCTTTATTTAGGTACTTACTTCTTTACGAGTTCTAACAGCATATCTTTTTCGGCAGGCGTATAATTACTTCCGCGTTTCTTCTTTTCCTCCATCGTCAATTAACTTATTAAATAAGGAATCACCAAAAGGTTGAAGATTTTTACTAAATTATAGTAATTAGAACTTGATTCAACATCAACATTCGCGCGTAAGATAATTGTAACGTTCCAATCAACGACAACAATATTAGCAAGTAAATATTATTTTCTGATGTCTTCTTTTGATATTTATCTCATTTCAATATAAATAATTTAGATCATAATGCAAATTATACTTCTAATAGCTGTTAAATTTCAACTAATTAATAAGTTTAGAAAATATTTATTCAAAGAACACTGCGTAAAAAGAATACAAGACGTAAGCCAAAATAAATTGTAACTGAGAACGTGCTGAGTATCATTTTTTTCGCAGAATGTTGCCATGACGTAAACATTTGAGCGCTGCTTGCTTGATCACGGCATCCAATTGCTTGAGTGACGTTTGTGTATACCACTTAAAATTTGAGGGATGCTTAAATTTAAGTAGCCTTTAGGTGAGAATGAGATTTGAGTGGCTTTTCAGTATTCGGGTGTATATCAAATAAAATCTGATTGATCACGAAATAAAATTATTACGAGCTATAAAACACCTCAAGTGCATACTTAAATATTATATTTCTAAATATTATAATGTTGATCGTAAATTAGGTAGTAACTTCTTTAGATGCCTGGAAATGTCTTAAAAAGTTTAGTGTGATGAAATGAAGTATGTAAAAGGTTGGATTATATGAGGGAGAAAGGTTATAATATTTTGCTGGGCTATAATTGACATGTTAGTGTAATGATGCTGGCTTCTGAAGCTTTCAGTTGACAGTTATTTATTGCAGGGTACTGGGAACTAGGTAGCTACATTTTATTTACCATGGCTTTTTAAACAGTTTCCTGAAAGGCTTTCAACTGTATCCACGCTCGATTTGTTATCCTAAGTAACGTTTTATATAAGTCTTGTTCATCAATCGAATAATGTAATATGAATATTGAGAAAGCAAAATAAAAACGAATATATACTTAAGTAACGATCCAGATGTCCCCACTATATTACACGACCTTTTCTCGGTGGTAGGCCATAAAATCGGTTGCGGACAGAAGTTACCACCCACCAGACAAAGCCTTGCCGCCAAGCGATTGTCTTGTTCCGGCATGATGTCTGGTGAAGCCGTACGGAGGACGGGTCTGAGCAGTTGTGTTGCGATGTGTGCCGGGTACGATGCGCCTAATGTTGTTGTGTTGGGAGTTTGGTCGTGGAGGGTCTTCAGATCAATCTCCCTTTGGCCCAGCATCATTGGTCGTGTTGTTGAGTTTAACATTGTATCACCTCGCTCAACTGCCGTCTTCCTTCCTATTCGCTCAGTTATTCAGAGTAAATAGGCTCTTAATAAACTAGCGCGCTTTACCATCAAAGATCGCATCACTGCTTACTATCAGGCAGGATTGCGGTCAAGCGCTAGTTTATAACTATTAAAAAAAAAACCAATCCAAAATCGACCTTAATCCTGAACCTAACAAAGACGACCATAAATTAATGAACTACAAACAAATAAGACACATCAAAAGACACTCCCATAACGTAAACTAGTTAGCACCGTCTAAAGATTTACACAATTGGGTAACAACAAACAAAAATACTTTCCCGATCAATGTACGAGTACGTGTTTATCGTCGGTTAGGTCGGGTTATATTAGGCATTAAAGTCGCACCAGTTCGTCGAAGTTTGTGGGACAATTATCTATAGAATTTTTAGTTGAGTTTCAGTTTTTTCTAAGCATATACTAAGCCATGGGGTTGTTTTCTATGTGTTTTTTTTTTAATAGGTGTCGTCTTTCTATCGATGTCATCGTCATCTCAGCGTTATTCCCAGTTGCATCCGAAGCTTTTTACTGCTTATTTGGCTAAACTTAGAAATTTTCCGTGAAGCCACTGCCGTCTGACCTCCACAACCCGAAAGCGATATCGAAGCATTGCAGTTAGACCAATTGTTGGACTTTTGAGAGCTCCAACAACCCGTAACGACCGCCACTAGATGTTCGTATGGCAACCGGGACCAACGGCTTAACGTGTTTTCCGAGGCACGATCAGACCAGTGCAAATATTCATATTCATGCATACAAATATTTTCACAATGCGGGGATTGAACCCGCGCCTCCTTGGGCAGCGGCCGCGTTCGCTACCGCTTCGCCACGGAGGCTGTCGTTTTTCTATCGATGTATGAATGAATATTTGGACAGTATCTTCTTAGTTTTCCTTTATTTTTTTCACGTCCTCTTCACTTTGTTTACTAAAGCTTTGTTTTCTTGAGAAAGTGGTGAACGGTTACACAATAACGACTGCTCGAGCTGTGCGTTTAAACGTCATATTCTGGTGAAAATGACAGATTTTCATGACGTCATTGTATGACGGATCATTTTCCTAAAATACCGCAGGTGTCCCGTGATATGCATCAGTATATGCTCAACCATCACAAAAATTTTACCCTCAACCATGTTGAACCCCTAATTGTACCTATTCCACCTTGGCACCTGGGGGGTTGAACGTGGATTTCAATCCAAAATATCTAAGATTATGTCTGGACGTTAAACGACGGTATGAAAATCCGAACTCGTCTAGTATAAAAAATATGATTAATGTGCAAAAGTGTTTACTGAACGATTTAAATCTGTTCAATTGTTTTCAAAGGAAAACTGTTGAATGAAATGTTGAGTTAAAGCTCTCAAATAATCATTCAGAATAAGTTGTTTTTCAATACAAGTAAATTAGTTGTTTACTCTATTGGGTACTCATAAATTCTTCAGTTTTTCAGTTACACTATGGCTATTACATAAATATGTCTGGCACTGAATATATGTTGATATTTATAACTGTAAACGTCAGATATTATAAAGAAACATGTGAATACTGAAATAATTTTATTAGAATGGATTAGTTTTAGGGTTCTTTTGCCCCACACTAGAAATTACTCCTGTCAGGCAGACCCTCGGCTAGCTCGCCGCCCGGTCGCGGACCAGGCTCGAGTCGACGACGGCGCGTTGTGTTTCACGCGCGCCACAAAGAGATGTCAGCACTAAGTGACGGGATCCACGATGACCGATGACTCCTGGGTCAGGTTTACGGGTTGGTTAAAAATGAAGCCGTGGCCCTAGCCCACAGGCAAGTGAAGAAATACGGGTGGGTTTTAGTCAGTAAAATTCTTCCGGTTCGCCCAAAGCGGGTAGGTCATTTGATGATTTCCCATCCCAACAAAAAAAAAGTCAGACTCTCGGGTAGTTATGACATTTCCATCAAAATCAAAATTTAGAATCAGCACTTTTTGAACGTCAATATTACATAAGACAGTCCCCCAAAACGCCCACCCATCAACACTACCTAATGCTTTCGCTGCCCTAGCGCATCAATGTATTAATCAAGATTCTGAAAATATCAAATTTCTTCAATACATTTTCGATAAAAAAGCATTAAGGTTCTAGGTTGATGGGATAAATTTTACAGTTAGTAACATAAAAGGATATAAAAAGTGTGGCTTTTACAAACCTGTACTGAATCTGAGTGATAGATTACGGCTACCTTGCACTCCCACCCAGAGAAGGCCTGCGTCTCAACAGAGGGGATATATATACGCTGATAATGCATCAAATTACAAGATATACCTTAGAATTCAATTTAGTTTGAACGAATAGGCTTGCTCCTATGCCATTACGCGACTGCTAAGTATTACTTTAACTAGTTACTTAAAGATAAAAGTACCTTACATATACCTAAGTTAATTAAGACTATTTAAGTTAAGAGTCTACTTCAAAAGGTAGATAGCATTGTTATGAATATCTTCTAACTTAAAGTACCTATGTATAACGTAATTAAATCAATGCAATGCAAAAAGATCATACATAAGCGAAATTTCCGGAAGACGATAAGGATTGTAAACAAATGGAAAGAATGCATATCGAGTGTCAAATGATGGATGCATAGTGTAGATCAGACAGTAGGTGAATTTAATTCAGTTATGAAAATCAGTCTTCAGGCGTAACTTAGACTAGAGGAAGGTTAGCGATCGAGATAAATTCTATGCTATAAAAGATAAATTTTCTGTTGGAACTTTTTAAAGACAACATTCTAAAAAAGACTGTTAACTATTACTAATACCTTTAATTACGAGTATACGTATAATTTACTTTTAAGGGAAATATGTACTTAGTTGAAAACGAAACTTGTACATAATATATTATTAAAGCGCATTAACTTGAAGCATCCGTAATGACTAGAGGTTGAATATTCCGGCGCTTTGACAGGACTTGACTGACATTTGTTTTGTCGATTTTATATTTTCAGTAAATAAGGCTTAAGGTATGAAAAGTAAAGGTCAGGCAGCATCATTTTGTTTATTGAATTGTATTTTGACATTTTTGTATTTCGATCTTATTTTGAATATTAGCGATTTCGAATGGATTTGTTAGTTAAAAGGTGTAGGCATTTTGTGTATGTTTGGGTAATTTCCGATCTCTAGTTATGACATATTTCAATACTCTTAAAACTCTTTATTCTACTGAAACCTCTACACTGTGACGAGGTATCATATTAACAAGATAAATGTTTCGTATGACACACAGTGATTTCCTGTCTGTCTGTAGTCTAGACATTAAACATATCTACATACAGGCATTATATTTCTATGTATATGTAATTAATTATGCATACATATCGGTATTGTATGTCGGTAAGTACCCGTGAAATTAAATTCTAAACATAGGTCATGTATAAAAGTTAAGTTGATAGTCGTTTCCTGCAGCTTTATTCACATAGAAGTGTTTTTATTATTATTATAAACTAGTGCTTGACTACAAACAATCCCGCCTGATGGTAAGCAGTGATGCAATCGTTGATGGTAAAGCGCGCTAGTTTATTAAGCCTATTCACTTAAAAAACTTAGTAGGAAGGAAGATGGCAGTTGAGCGAGTTGATACAATGTTAAACCCGACCAACGATGCTGCGCCAGAGGGACATTGATGTGGAGACCCTCCACGACCAAACTTCCGATACAACAACATTTAGCGCACCGTACCCGGCGGCATACATCGCAACACAACTGCTCAGACCCGTCCTCCGTGCGGCTTCACCAGACATCATGCTGGAACACGACGAATCGCTTGGCGGCAAGACTTTGTCTGTTGGGTGGTAACTTCTGCCCGCAGCCGATGTTATGGCCTAACACCGATGTCCTTTAAGGACTTCTTGTCTTCCATGGAAATTTAAGTCTCTTCTTAGCAAATGCGTTAAGTCTTTGCAAACATTTTAGATGGGTAATTATACTAATTTTAAAAACATTCACAATCTGATTTCACTCTCAATCTTTCAAAAACTACTTTTAATTTCCCTACATTTTGACATTAGTTTGTCGCCGAAATGAGTCTGCAACTAGATTTTAAAAGTTTTAACTAATTACTAGAATTGGGGCCCAGGTGTTTGCAACAGGAAAGATAAGTGGACCTTTGGGGTCGCGGGCGTATAGAGTGAGGACTCTGTGCAGCAATCAAGTGACCCCAGGTAAGACGGTGGCACAATGGTCATATAATGTCGTACACAGCTAGGCTTAGGGGAGGCCCCTTTTACAGTTTCCCCAGAAATGTGCCTTTACAGGCATTGCCCAGGGGCGGTTACGGAATTGGTATTTTAAGGGGAACCGGGACCACCCCTATGTGCGGATGTTGATCACCGGGGTGGTTGTAGTGAGGTAAAAATCCCACACTACCAGAACTAGGCCCCAGAGGTCGGATGCCATTTAAAAATTCCCTCCCCACCAAAAAAAAAGCGGTTGCAATATGCAATATGCTTTTTAGTGCTGGAGACACAATCCAGATGGTAGCTCCATCTGGATTGTGTCAGCACTAGTTCTCTTTTAATAAAAACTTTCCTCAACTACCGATCCTTTAGTTTGGAATATTTTACATTTTCCCTTTAATTTTGTAGCGATCGTTCAATGGACTCATGTTCGAAATACGAAAATTACGAGATTAACATTTTCCCTCAAAAAATTTCTACAAACTGTCTCAAGCGTAAAAAAAAACAAAACTTAAACAAAAATATCCGAAGCCAGCGTGTTTGTTGGCAAAACGATATAATTCAACCTTGACCTATCTAGCGACTAATTACTATTGGCAATGTTACCCAAATACACTATTTAGCGTTCAATGGAATACGTGGAAGAAAGGAGGTGGGTAAAGTTCATAGTTTTTTTTGCCTATCGACCAATTCATAATATTTATTTCATTTCATAATACTAATACCTAATAAAAATTAAAATGCTAGGTTTCTTCGAAAAATCTCTTTATTAAGTACAGAAAACAGGAAAAAACTTAACTACAGTAAACCATTTGTACCAAATGTTTTTGATTATATTTCTACCTCATTTTCATTAGTTGAATCGTCACTGGACCATCCAGTAGCAGCATCTTGAAGTGTATCAGCATATCCAAGACTTGGTGTTTTTGTCTGAGTTTGATTATGGCGCCAGTACCCCAAGTACCACAGCACAGATGCAACATGCGCACAGCATCCGACAACTCTCGCACCGACTTTGCATTGACAGTACCATTCGATGTTTGCATTATGACTTATACTTGTTCGTATCCATATGTTATATACTTTTGTACTTGTGTGTCGAGATCTCAATTGGAGTCTGACAACTGAGCTATCTTCTCGATGTACATAAAGAGAATACATTCCCGTTTCGCTAAGGTGTTCGTGGGTATAAGATCGGCTCTGCTTAAGCTGATATATCCCAAGAGTTAAATGTCGTAGCTCCTCCCATGTTATTCGTGGGAAGTCTGTAAGATTAGAGTCACTAAGCGGAGTCCATATCGCTCTTTTTCTTGTCCATCCATTTTCTTCAACCGTTCGTTGTAAGTTGTTAGGCTTCTTCACTAAATCTAGCATCCGTTGAGCAATCACATTGTCGTCCTCAACATTGTGAATTCTCGCTGGGTGGAAAGCATTTAGAATAGCACATACGATCTTAACATAATCTCCAATGAACGGTATTTGAACATTCGGCATTACATTACCCAATGCTCTCCAGTTTTTAACCTGGCCGTTGACTGCCTCAACTACCCAACGAATCTTTGTCACCAAACGTGTTTCATTTGCATCTTCTGTAGAAAACTGTACTTGTTTGTCCAGAAATGCAGGCATTTTGGGTACTAAGTCCATTTCTTCTAGAAGCTGTAAACAATCGCGAAAACCTCTATCAACGATAATAACATCATTAGATTTGAGCCATTCTCGAATTTTATTGACATCTTTTTTCAATATATGCGTAAAAATATTAGCATCGTTGTTTTTAGAATCTGCGAAGTAGGGCCCAAAAATATCCAAAATGTATCCTGTTGTTGTCACCAACATCATGGGCTTAACTAATGGCCTTCCTTTATGTAAAGAATAACATCGCCTTTGAAAAGAATAATTACTGCTCTTTTGAATGAAGATGTAGGTGCCATCAGCGACAAGAACAACAGTATCATCATGATTATCCGAGACAAATAATTTTTTCGCTAATGGTCGTGTATGTTCTTCAATAATTTTCGTTCTAGTAATATGCTGCATTCCAAGATGTAACGGAACGAAATTGTTTATCAGTGCTTGTCGGACTGAATGTACAGAAAACGAAACTAATCTTTTTTTTAAATTAAATAACACGGAGAGAACACCGTTTGAAAGACCGGTTCTAAGCTTCACAAGTAATATAGCTAAACAAGTGCGGGTTGATCTGTATTTTGACGAATGAATATTTGATTTCACTGATTCAAAAATCTCGTCAAAGTTTTCAATCGTTAACCCCATTAATGTATTATAATCGGAAACTGTGAGCTGTCCTGGCGTATCAAAGTCAAGCCCTTTCTTTTTAGCGACGTTTCTAATATCTTGTAAAAGATTTTCAATATCTTTTTCACTCAAACTAGTGTTATTACTTATTGGGTTTAAACTTCCAAGAGCTGAATCGGTGAATATTTTTTCAGAAAGATGATCTTTGCAGCATCGTCTCCCTGTCGTTATATACGTTCCCGTTTCTATAAATGTTTGTGTTCGAGCAGTACGGGGAACTGTCACAAGGTTTTTTTCACAATTACATATTATGCAACGCGTATTTGAATTATGGCACCGAGGTAATGACAAAACTACTTTGCGTTTCTCTGCTACTGTACTCGTGGACGGTATTGCACTATCGAGAATATTTGAAGAAGACGTAGAAAACATGTTAATCTCTCGACTTGCGTATCTTCGACATGCAGAACACAATTTTGCATTTTTTTGTAAATCGAAATTTTTATGTCGTTTAAGAACTGATATGATTTTTTTATCAGCAACAACGCGATAATCACTTTTAGTTTTCAACCACTTTTTACAAGAATCACACTGATTTCCAGGCATATTTTTATTTATAAAATACTCGAAACACATACAAAGCTACGTAGTAGAATGCTCACAAGACAAATGAAATATTTGTAATACAATTAAACGGCGCACGTGAGTTAGAGACATGTTCAAACACGCACGCGACGTATAGTCCGGCTCGCGGACAATCTATTTTGTTTTATATTACATAGATGCGCTCAACGCACCAAAAGAAATGAATGTTAGTTTAGAAGCCTATTCGTTGTAGTATTTGAGATACTAAAAAAATAGTGGTGCACCAAGCGCATAATAGATTTTTTTTTAATGATAGATGGAAAAAGTGTTAAAAATGGCGAAAATTCGACGAATATGATAAGTTTGATGGCCTTTTTATGTGATCTGCAATTTTTTTTTTCCTATTATTTTAGAATAAATGTAAAGGCCGATACCTAAATTTCATATGAATATAATTAAATGGAGAGAATAAAAACTTTGAATTTTCATCATTATGATGGGCAAAAATTAATCTAATCTTTACCCACGTCCTTTGTTTGTTCTCTCTGTATCGTGTTACGTGATACGCGTCTTCATCTTGCTTTAACACCTCGAGAAAGAAAGGGATGCATAGTCGTTTGATCGTTAGCTTCAAATGTTACAGGTGATGGTTTTGTTTGTGGATTCGCGTATATGTATAATATCTAAAACGGTAAGAAAGGTAGGGTTGAGAGGTAAAAGTGAACACAAACATAATTTGCTCCTTTATTATCCTGTCATCTGAGATACCTACAGGATTACCCAGTTTAGGAGATACTCGTAGATCATCGTAGATTATATTAATCTGTGTATTTTTTTGTAGATATTCCTTGTTTCTTCTGACATCTGCTTTTACGCCTTATGTGTATCATAATAAAAAAACATGATTTTATTTTTATATAGCGTTGCCCCACAAGTAGGAATTTCTCCTGTATCGTAATAAACACAAATAGCCAAACCCGGAACAACTAATTATATTATAGGCCATAAAAATATTTACTCCGTGCGAGAATCGAACCCGCGACACGCGGGGCAACAATTTTAATCACTGGTATCCTCTCCCGCGGTGGTTCTGCAAAATCCCTGACCAGCGTACAGTCATGCTCCAGCCAACTTCCAAACCAAAGCAGTTATTTCAAGTAAACTTATTATGGGCACATTTGAATTATCAAAGCGTCGGTCAGTAGAATGAAGCTAGTCGCCTATTAAAAAGCAGAGGTCCTATGATACCTATAATGATACCTCTTTTTTCACAGACTCTTTTTTAGCATTATTATTGACGTGGAGGCCCCGGGATCGATCCCCGGCCAGGTCATGACGGAAAAACGATCTTTTCCTGATTGGCCTGGATCTTGGATGTTTATCTATATATGTATCTATTATAAATATAGTATCGTTGAGTTAGTATCCCATAACACAAGTCTCGAACTTACTTTGGGGCTAGCTGAATCTGTGTGATTTGTCCGTATATATTTAAGTATTTATTTATTAGGTTCACAATTACTGATTACACAAAAACAACCAAATAATACATTCCCTAAGGTAGATAAACACAACATGCATACCTACAAAAAATTAATCATGAAGATAAGCTAACTTACTTAACAATAAGCGCTAATATTGATCAAAATATAACATTGGAATGAAATTCCGAATAAACATTAAAAAAAGGCAAAAAATTGTGGTGTGAATTAAAATTATGAAGTTAAGAGAATTCAGTAAACTATAATTAGAGGAAATAAGTAACTTTAAGTAAATTCATGATTTTTTTAAGATGTAGGAACAATAAATTAATTTAAAGTAATTGATAATATTGATATAAATAAAATATAAAATTATAGAATAACAGTGTGTTAACGATCAGAAGTGGTGTTCATTAATTTAGATAGGAACACAATAATAATCACTGAGCACACAACAATATGTCAAACGATAGCCAGTAGCTCTTAATATGGAAAATATAGATCTGTACGGAGGACGGGTCTGAGCAGTTGTGTTGCGATGTGTGCCGGGTACGATGCGCCTAATGTTGTTGTGTTTGGGAGTTTGGTCGTGGAGGGTCTTCAGATCAATCCCCCTTTGGCGCAGCATCGTTGGTTGTGTTGTTGGGTTTAACATTGCATCACCTCGCTCAACTGCTGTCTTCCTTCCTATTCGCTCAGTTTTTCTGAGTGAATAGGCTCTTAATAAACTAGCGCGCTTTACCATTAACGATCGCATCACTGCTTACCATCAGGCGGGATTGCGGTCAAGCGCTAGTTTATAATTATTAAAAAAAAAAACTCACAGAGTTTGTAAGATTTACCGGTTAGAGTGACGGTTATCCAAAGAGACCAGGCGCGTGTAGGCCGCGCCTATTATAGTAAGCTTGGGGTGAGGAGCCGGTCCTGCTAACAAGTGGTAAACTAATATTCATAATCAAATTCAAATTAACTACAGTTAGAGGATTTTTTTCACGGATAAATCATAAAATTGTTCCCAAAATATTTGATTACATCATTCATATTGAAATTAACCACGTGAGAACGATGTCAAAAGATGTACCTGTTAAAAGCGTCTGTTATAGAAAGCATAAAACAATTCAGAAATTAACATAAGACGTGGCAGGCAATGAATGATTAAAATGTGAAGGAAACATCTTGAGGAAACCTGAACTTTAAGTCTGAAATCGACAATCCGCATTGAGCAAACGTGGTGATTACGCTCAGTCCCTCTCTATATGAGAGGAGACCTGTGCCCAGCACTGGGACGATAAAAAGGTTGATGATGTGACAGCTAAGAAATGACCAGTCCCTACTGACGGCATCCGTTCACGAACATGATATGTGGATCAGTACCATTCAGCTTTGCCAACTACTTTGAAGGGCAGCACACGCCGCCACCAGCGAGACATGGTGCTCACATAGCGACATGCACAGCGAGCATGTTGTTCCTTCAGCAACCAGTTTATCGTCAGTACTTCTAGCTGGGGGAAGTACACGTTATGCTTGCCGATACGCGGTGCTGGTCACAATAGTAATAGGTAAACAATCGAACTTTGGCAAGCAAACTGGACTAGACGACAAACGCAAATGCTTGCATATCATATGCAAGCATTGCATGTGCATTTTGGTTGTAAAATAGTCAAATTGACCTGTCTATGCATTTCCGAGCGTGATGAAATTGCATACGTGACAAAGACTTTTCGTTGTGTTTCCCAGCAATGATATTCAAAAGAAATAAAAACGCGTATAAATCCAGGTTCAATAGAACCATCTCCGGTCATGTGAGATCTTGCAATTAAACAAAAATCCTCCTAGAATAATTTAGAAAGATAAAAGAACTATAAAAAATAAATAATGATTTGTATGTACTTTTAGTATGTATATGTGTTGCGGGTCGTGGGAATATTGCCGTGGGCACAATGGCGGCAAGAACTGCTTTGCACCGGTTAGTGCTAATTAACTCAGTTCGTACGATGAGCTTGATTAACACGTTGATGTTGGATTTGGATGCGTTTTACTGATATATACTATACTAATTTTACTAAAATGCACTGACAAATTTTCACACACAAATATACTAACAAACAATGACTTAGTTCATGGATACATTGTATTCGATGAAATTCAAATACTGTGGCAATCTGGGATAGCATGTGCAACCAAGCCCACTCAAAAGAAAATTGCGTACAATTTGATTACTTATTCGCAATTCAAACAAAGTATATATACCAGGAGTCTTCTGTGTACCTACCTCTGTGTACCTACCAAGAGTACTTGAAAGAATGTGTTTCAGAAGTAGATATTACCTACCAAACTTATTTATTTCCATGAAAAATTGTCTGTATTGAGAGATGATAGACCAGATGATAGGAACGCTAATGAAACGAAGAAACATTAACGTTCCATACATTTGCTTGGTGCTATTTTATATTATTTATTGGCGTAGCGGTAGCGAATGCGGCCGCTGCGCAAGGAAGTGGGGGTCGATCCCCACGCATGGCAAATATTTGTATACATGAATATGAATACTTGCACTGGTCTAGTCGTGCCTGTACGTGGAAAGCACGTTAAGCCGTTGCAACGGCCTTATGTGCTTTACAAACATCCGCGAACATCAAATGACAGTCGTTACGGGTTGTTGGAGCCCTCAAAAGTCCAACAATTTGTCTCACTGCAAATGTTTCGATATCGCTTTCGGGCTGTGGAGGTCAGGCGACAGTCGCTTCACGGAAAATATCGAAGTTTAGCCAAATTCAGCAGTTAGACTGGTAAAAGAGGACCCCAGACTCCAAAGCTGAAAAAGCTTCGGATGCGACTGGGATTACAGCTGAGATGATGATTATGACTATTTTATATACATATGTACACTAGGTGACCCGTGCGAAGTATTCCCACATTATAATAAATTTTCGAAAAAGCACAGAAATGTGTGTAATTTGTATATATACTCATCCGGAGTAGCGATCCAGAAAAGCTTTAAAATGATGCCTCTTTTATGTATTGATAAAGTATGAAGAAGTTATGACAAAGCCCTTAATGTATATGATAGTACCTAAATGTTTTAGTCCTATTACAGTCCGCAATTAAGAAGATAATCTAGAAAGATAAACTCGCACGTTTCAGTCAGCGGATTTTAATTTCCCTTTATCCGATCTACGACGAACTCCACTCAAACTAAACAAAGATGTATGATTAGCGTAAAAGTGAATCGTTTACGTTAGTTGGGAGCGCAGGCGCCGGGGGGCGGGGCCACACCTGCGCCACCTGGTGGCGGGCTGCCCTACTTGTGTTTATGTAGTATAGCGTACTCGTTGGGAATTATGTTCTTTATCTACAGATTGGTGTGGAATAAGTCCAATTTTGAGAAGTTGAGTTAAGATTGTTGACTAAATACAACAATTGTTATTGGGGTAGTGTAGGATTCTTTAGCGACAATGCTGAAAGATGTTGTGCCATCATTTCATGAATTATCGGACCAAGTAGGTACTTATACATTATAAATGCTTTAGGTCTCAAGTTTTTGTATCCTAAGAAACCGGTTCCATAAATAATCACGGCTGTTATGGAAATCTGTAATTTTTGAAAAAAAATGCCATTTGCACTCAAGCAATGAAATCCTAAATCTATGACTTGGACAGTCATCAGATTGTCTGAACGGTTATCACTTTCTTAAGGAAGTAATGACAACGCTAATGATTCACCCACTGTTACTGATAAAATAAACGTAAAAAATAAACTCATTTAAAAAAAAAACTAAGTCGGAATGTCGTACGATGACAAGTGAACACAAAATCTTGAGTGAATATTTTTGCAACACTTAAAATTAAATTATAACTCTAATCTCTATTAAACACGACAGTAAAATAAAACAAAAGCCTAAACCAACAGAAACAAACCCTGACGGTCATAACAACATAATTATGACGTCACCGCGGCATCGTTGACGCGATCTCGTTACATTTCGCGAGTCGCCTGCGCAGCTGCTTTAACATCTGCCCTGTGCACGCGACTAAGTATCTACCTACTTATGATGGAGTTTGTATGTCTGTCTGTAAATAAATCGGAAAGTATGTGTTAATCTATTATTAGTTTTGCTTTGTTATAACATTTATAGTTAACACAAATATTGATAACTTGTTTTCCAACGAGCTATCAATACAAGTTCGGTTTGCATTCCAGCCATATTGGTATAGTAAGATCGTTATTATACCATGCTCTAGGTATGACTTGATGACTTGTAATTTGCTGAAAATTGTCCTTATTCCTATCCCTTAAATTACCCATAAAATAACCACTGGCGTAATATTAAACTAAAAGGTGTACATGTTACTTCATTTTCTTCTAATGTATGACCATATTTTCGCATTATTAAGACTTTTACGCTCATAACTACGAATATAATTAAACTTATTTTGTTTTCAAACAGTTTTATATAGCAGCTAATTTAGGTTGCGTTTATACGAATATACAACATCAAACTTTTATAAAATAAACAACTCTTCATCATTTTATTAAAAGAACGTTTGACGTAAGTAACATTGTTGAATATGTGTAGTTACATTCACACGTGAAAAAACAATGTTCGCGATTGTTTCTATGTAGAGGCACCTTCTCGAATTGGTTACCCCTGATACTTATCCAAAACAGGCATCTAAACTTAATTTTTTATTTGACTATCTCAAGAAACAGGACTCCCTAGGAGAGTTACAGTCATCTTAGATCTTTCTTTATAAGCATTAGTGTCAGGCTTAATGAGTATGCTGTACCTAAACACTGCAACATAATATGCTTTTGTATTTGATAATGTTACTTAAAAGGTTAGCATCTAAAAGCTTCGTGCAACATATTCGACGTTCTAAATAATTTTTGGTACATGCCCATCGTGCATACAAATAATGGCGTTGAAAGTTTCTGTTTGCTTTCAACATGTTTCATAAGTCCTATCTTAACAGGAATTGAGAGCTTACTCACTCTTAGCTCCTTTTGACATTTCAGTTCCGTCTTTAGCAGTCATACGTTTTGCAATTTGTGATTCACGTTCAAACGCACGCAGACAGAGTTCAAGCCAGGACCGTTTCTGCGTTTCGTCTGTCTCCAAAAGGCCATCAAACTCAAACTCCGGACCACATATTAGCATGGCACTAGCAAGCACTTCAGCGTGAGGTATTAGCAGTAAAACCCCGGCATAGTATAGCACGTTAAGTCGTGTCAATAAACTTGGCTGGGCGGGCGTGGACCGAAATAGCGCGGCAGAGACGGCGCGTCGGTGCGATACAGTCGGCATGGAAAACTGTGAAAACCATTAGGAAATGTCGCGTGAGCGAGGGTTTTTTTTTTTCCTCGTATGTTTCGGGGTCTTGTAAGTGAAAATTTAGAAAGTAGGATATATGTCGAAGAACAAGAAGAAAATAAACGAATAAAATAAACATTTGGCAAGAAAACGAGACATAACAGAAGAGAGAAAAGATATAACAGCAAATGGTTTAAAAAAATCTGGAGCAGCTTCTATAAAGTACCATTTCCAAAGACTGCTTAAAATCAGCCTTTGAAGATGGAAAACACTTGAAACTCTAACCGATATGCCATATTTAATTTTCACCAGTCAATCTTCCATATTTCTCTGCTGACTCTACCGAACTTTTTTCTTTTCCCCATAGTGCACATTCAAATTGAGACATTACGTGCTTCCATATAAACGTTCGGCTAGTGGGTGTCCCCTTACAGCAAGTTTTCATAAGTACCCTCGCATTACGTATCACTGAAATCATAACATTTGTACTTCAGTGTGATTGCGTGTAGACGCCACTTTAGAAGTATGATTTAGTTGAAGGTTCTTTGAACTTGCACTTAACTAGCATGGATTTAGAGGAAAGAGAAATAGACGTCATTTTTGCGTGATGAAAATAGAACTTTACAAATGTATGTGATTATTTCAAAGGAATTAAAAAGTTAATGATCATGATTAAGATTAAAAAAAAAAATCACATGTTCTGTGATCCGTCTGATGCAGATGGCCATTTATCTTCGAGTCATCATCATCTCAGCATTAATCCCAGTCGCATCCGAAGCTTTTTCAGCTTTGGAGTCTGGGGTCCGCTTTACCAGTCTAACTGCTGATTTTGGCTAAACTTCGATATTTTTCCGTGGAGCGACTGCCGTTTGACCTCCACAACCCAAAGGCGATATCGAAACATTGCAGTTATTCTTCTTCGAGTGTCCCCATATATTGCAGTACACACTGTTTGCAACGTCTTATTGGTAAATGTCAATGAGGCAGATTAGTGTCTGCTGTAACAGTCCTAATAAACAGTTGTTCGCAGAACGATATCTTCAGTTCGAAGCAAAATAAAAAGAAAAAACATAACAAATATATCTTGTTTTGATTACTTCGAATGGGTTGTTAACATTCTTACTTAATCAATTAACAAACGTAAAAAGATATTTCATTCGTATGGCATCATTTAGGCTTCTTAGTTATATGTACCTACCTATACGTGATATTTTTGCCAAATTAATAACTCAACAAATACGTCATTGATTTTCCAGAAAATTCGCCGTCTTCACTGAATAAATACAAAAATTGGGGTCAGAAGCAGTGAGGGAAATAACTTTATACACATTAAAAATGTCACACTCGACGATTGCACGAAGTGACATAAGCCTTTAACCACATGTCAACACTTTCTTAGCAAATAAATGTTCCTGTATGAAGAATCAGCAGTTTTGATGTTGTTGTTCCGAGTGAACGAATTAATAAGGTTCTTGAAAGTATGGTAAGTAACGTATCAAACGCGAAAACTATGACATTTGACTAATAAAACATGAAATAAAAGAAATTATGATCATTATCTACAGCAAAATAAAATTTAATACAATGCTGAAAGAAAAGATTTTCAGTATTTTATTAGTTTATATTATATTTTTCTATTGAACAACAATTTTTAGCACTATAAAATATAATAACGTTGGCATTCTCACTTTGAGTCGAAACGGTATTTTGCAACCAAAATACTTGACGCGACGAAAAAAGTCACTTGGGTCTAAATATAATCCGTCTGGACGAGCGAGCGAGCGTTTAACGGAATTTGAACTGCAGCCGAATAGTTTATGAATGAAAATGTATTGTTGTTATGTAAGTTTTTTCTCTGTAGTGTACAAATGTGTGAAGGTTTTTACGTATGGCATAATTTTTTTTGGAAAGTTTGGTAAACTTTTGAAGCAGTCATTAATAATGTTAATGTAGTATAGGAGTAGTTTTAGTAGAATTAGAAAATAGAAATCGTGAATACATTTAACGTTCTTATCTAACAAGAGATAGACAAAAACTAGCATGAACTTGATTACATACCACATTGTGAAGACACTGAAAAATAACACTGAGGAACGGAAAAAAAGCTCTAATAATATCTACATTAGGCTGATGTGAATTCTAATGAGAGCGCCACTAGAAATCAAATAATATACCATGTTTTATGACACTTTTTACACTCTAGATTGGCATTCTGAGTCAGTTTTCCGCAACAGAATGGAGACTGATGATTACTCACAGACAAAGTGCAGACTACTTAGTTAGTTTCAAACGGTAAATCTTATTTATTTATTTCTGTATTTTCTTTGATTTACTGTCATCTGCTTTGCTTTAGTCATATCAGTTTTGAATTACTAGCTCATGCTTTCGGTGTTGCTTCTAGGTATATCAACGATACCTTAATTTGTCACAAACAGATATTTCATCTCTTTGATTGGTGATATCCATATGAAAATTTATTTTTATTCGTCGAAGATTGTTTTTTGTTTTCAAGCTATAGGAAGTATTTTTTTTTTTTTTTTTTTTTTATTAAATTATAAACCAGCGCTTGACCGCAATCCCGCCTGATGGTAAGCAGTGACGCAATCGTTGATGGTAAAGCACACTAGTTTATTAAGAGCCTATTCACTCTAGCCTTGAAGACACTCAAATTGTAGTCCGACGGAAACAGGATAGGATAGGCTTTTTCAACCATCGATCATGATGTTTTCAACGTTATCTTTCAGTAGACGTTCTGAGTAAAATTCACAATCATAGTTCTATAAACATCAGCTTTAGGCAAAAGTCGCACTATGTTATTCTTAGACAGCCCTCGTAGCAACTCCGTCGTGTATTTTATTTTATTTTAAAAACTTGTGAAACTATTTTTTACTACTACAATTTTCTCGTAAGCTTCCAGTGCGTGATTCAGAAGTAAACACGAAACATTTTCGTATTCCCGCACACATGTCATATGAAAAATACTTGAATTAATAAATATTTAAGTAAATTAGGGCCGCCTTTTGTATGTAGGTACTTATAGGGATATTAAATATTTGACGCCGCCCAATTGTAAAACTCACTAAGTTAAATATGCATTTTTGCCACAAATAGTTCCTTTATACAGTATGTTAAGAAAACCCTTTCCGACCCGTGAAGGTGTTGTTAGGTATCGATAACTAATTCTACTAATGGATACAAAACCAGGCTAACTTAAAAAAAAAATCCCCCTAAAAAAATAAATATTATTTCGCAAAAAGAGGTAACTTAATAAATGTGCGTTAAGCACCCTTCCGCGGGCGGCGGGCAGCAGGGCACGCGGCACGTGGTCGCATCGCTATTCGCTCATAATAATACCGGTGTTGTCACTTTTTTAAAAATTACCAAATTTCGGGGAAGATGGAATTAATTCGCGGGAAAAAAAGATTATTTCAAAATTCATTTGTATTGGTACTATGATGATTACGTAAAATTTTATATTATATTTGGTCATGTGTTTACCTAACCTCTATTATCCTTATGGGTCGGGCAGGGTTTTCTTAACATACTGTAAATGCTCGTTCATAAATCAAATGCTTGTAGAAACAGTGCAGAGGGACTTTCCCACCCTATCCATCGGACTATCCGTATATTGGCAACACGTACCTACTCGTAGGTTACCAGGTAGGTAGAGACCACACTTTACACCAAGCCAAGTTTAATGCAGCTTTAAAATGAAACAATAAACTGCCTATACAATGTTTCTTATCTCCCTTTTAACGTGTGATCAATGTCATGGCAATTATTGTTAGTTTCTTGTTCATCCCTTCGGGCTTTAGGGAGGTAGTCCTCACCTGTACAAACATGTTATGGTAAATGAAAAGTGCAACAGTATGGTAGAAGATCGGCAGGTGCAACAGTATCTTATTCATTAGCAGGATAGATAAATTTCTAGATAGCGACTTTAGTAATTTAATTCTGTTTTATTTTATTGTACAGTGTATTGTGTTGGGTTCTTTGTTTTTTAGATTACTTAGTAATTTTTCTACATTGTAGAATTCAGTTTGTTTGCAAAATAGTCAGGTGGTAAATATATCCAATATTATTTTATTATTTAGCCATAAATTATTATACAACAGCAAAAACTGTATGAAAATATCAAGTAGTATTGCTTATACCTACCGAGCAAAGTTTCGTTCGGATAGTTTATCAAAATGTATTCAAAATAAAAAATAATTACCTACCTATTTCTGTTGTAGAAACAGAGAAAGTCAAAGTACATATTTCACTGATAAAAACTAAACGAGTTAACATCTTTCATTGCTATTACTACCTAAATCCCATTCATCAAGTCTGCAAATAGTTTTTTCTCTTAAAAAAACTGTTTTGCGTATCTTTAGGCCCGTGATTTATGATTATGAGAGCTACTTATAATGGACCTTCCTAGTTTTAGAAAACTAAGTAAATAGCCGTTTTGTATTGATTTGATGCCAGAAGCTTTACGCGGGTATTATAACAAATAGGCCATTCGTCGTTAATTAATAAGTCGGCCATTAATAAATAAGTCGTATTTAAGCGTAATTAGGTTTGGAATTGGAACTATAAATAAAATAATTGGTATTAATAACTATATCAATTTGGAAAATCCTTTTTATTAGAACGTATAATGTATTTATTAAGCAAATTAAAAATAAAGCGTAGGTAGTGTATGCATGATTCTTACACAAGATATTTTTTGTTATTTTTATAGACTTCGTTTTTCTATATATATTTATATTTCTACTGGCCAATGACAGCCCATATAACTGTCACCAGTTAATGACTACTGGCTTGTTTATTAAATACATACTTACCCATAGCTTTGAATGTACAGACGACAGCACATAAAGCGAAACTTTATCTATAAAGCATTAATGCTCTAGATTGATTGGGAATTTTTGACACTTTCGGGTAGGTTGACCTGCTGTCATCAGTACAAAAAATAATCCTATATTAATAAAAACATTAAGTGACGACCCAAAAACGAGTTAGAAAAATATAAATTATAATATGAAGTCCATCAGAAATAAATAGCCTGTAAATGCGTTGGCCATCTACTTTCAAATTTAAAAAAAATGAATCATTTATATAAAGCTAGTGTGAGTAATCCTGGGTTAGAAATTCTGGGCAATACCGCTCGGGTGAATCAATTCTCGTAATGATAGAAAATATTATTACATAAAATCATTGGCAACGTATACCGAAACTTGTTATTAAAATACAAAAGAACGCTTTGTTCAAATCGTATGAGAATCGGGTGATCTGATTTCAGTGCAGATGATTATTTTTTATTGAAAAAGCCAGCCTGGCGTTTTCAATCTTTTTGTTAGATAAATAAAAACTTTGGATCACAAGCAATATTGTTTTTAAAAGTTTTCGTAGAAATTATTAGAACAGGGAAATTAAAAGCTGAAAATCTAAAGTTCTCAATCTGTTTCACATTGCAGTTTAATCGATACAATTAAGTAATCTAGTTATTAAAAATACTTATTTTTAATTACTGTAATCGTATTTTTATCCTTTTTATTCTTCCTATTTTCTGCCAAAGTAAATGTTTCAGAAATGTATGGAGCCTGGGCCAGCCATAGTGCTGGCCAGCCATAGGGCTGTACCTACACTTAATGTAAATATTAGTATACACTATAGTTAAGTGTTTTTATATTGATTTCCTATATCCTGGCTTAGTTTGTATATAAATTCAATTTAACTCGGCTAAGGAGTGCAACACAACTACTAATAAATATGGTGGTCAGCAATAAGCGAAATAAGACTTTGACAGTGACATTTGATTGACGTGTCATGTCGTATCTATATTTTCTACCATGACTGAGAAAAAAGACAAAACATGAATTCCGAACCTACGACACACAAATAAAAACAATCACTAAAAGCTCCAAAACACAATCAACTCAAATCAACCACACCACCCACTCCACAAAATAGTACCTACTGTCAAAGTCATCAGTCAAACGCCATAACCACTGTCATGGCTACCATAAAAAAGGGTACTCTCACTAAAAAACGTTTCAAATGATTAACTATATATCCTTGTATTTTTATTCCAAATAATTTAGTAGCATTTTTATGAAAATCTATTATTTTTTTCCTTTTTTATTTATATATTGTACATAGTGGTGGCCTAAAATGAAACATCTCCTTTAAATTATAAAGGACATTCACTTAGGTAATAAGTACATTCTATTTATTTCTTATACAAAAACTCGCGAATTTAATGAAAATATTTATGACTGATGCCTCGCGTTTTAAAACAGAACGTGCCAAACCTAAGAATCGTAAATTTTAGAATTGCAATGTTTTATTTACAGCACGCCGATTCTGGCGCCGACTTTTTGACAGTCGGCCTCTTTGCCGGTTTCAAACTGTCAGAATCTAATTACCAAACTTACTATTTCAATTTGCTGCCAACATCGTCTGTGTTTTTAGCAGAATAAAGCTTATTTTTGGTGGCTCATCTGCCTTTTGATTTTGTAATGTATGGTTTTTGCTGCCCATTCTTTATAGTAGCGGCGGTTTTTTTTTTTTTTTTGCCAAAATGGTGTGTTGAGGTCAGTGAAAAGACGGCGCCACAGCTCTTTAAGATTGATGACCTGTTTCGGTTCGACTCCTGGGTTGAATATATTGAAAAGTAATTAGAATTTCGACTGCTATGTCTTAACATTATATTTTAGGGTGCGAAAGCACTTTGACGGATTGCATTAGGGTATTTTTAAGTGAAATTGACACTCAAATTGTAGTCCGACGGAAACATCGCTGCTGGAAAATTGTTCCAGTCCCTCGATGTACGCGGTATAAAGGAGGAGGCGAAACGCTTCGTCCGGATCGTAGAGGTGTTAAAAACGTAAGGGTGGAAACTCGCCGTACGACGTTTTGTCCGATGGTGGAACGGAGATGGGGGAATTAAATCATGCAATTCCCTCGCACACTCCCCAAAATGCATCCTATAGAACACCGAAACGCTGGCTACTATACGCCTGTGCTCTAGGCTTTGGAGACAATCTCGAGTTAAAACAGGGTCACCAATCAGCCTCTTCGCACGCCTCTCCACTGAATCCAAAGTGGCCAGATGGCACTTAGCAGCACCAGCCCAAATGTAGCTGCAGTACTCGACACACGAACGGACCTGTGCTTTGTACAACATTAGAAGCGGCCCTGGTGTGAAGTACTGTCGGACCTTTGCGATAACGCGAAGTTTCCTGGCAGCCACCTTGGCCTTGGACTCAATGAACCGCCCAAAGTTTAGGTTCGAGGAAATCTCAACTCCTAAAAGCTGAAGGTGGTCGGTACACTCCAAGGATACATTTTGAAAAATAGGAGCCAAGGTGAACGGGCTCATTTGGCGGTGAAAAGACACGCCTGTGTTTTGGCGGCATTGAATGCTACAAGATTGGCATTGCCCCATTCGGAGACTGCCTGTAGTGCAACACTCGTTCGCTCTACCATAGCCTCTCTTTCGGATCGGATTGATTCCCTACTAGCCCGAGCATCCGGTAGGTATCTCTCCACAACTGTGCTGTCATCTGCATACTCGTACCCATAGATACCGGGCATCAGCAGATCGTTAATATGCAGCAGGAATAGAGTTGCAGAGAGAACAGACCCCTGAGAAACATCGGCATTAGTCGACATGGACTCAGATGAGCATCCGTCGACAACAACTCGGAGGGATCGTTCAGTCAGGAAGTCTTTTACCCAGCCAGTCAGCCTAGGGGAAATGCCGTAAGTTGGAAGCTTACTCAAAAGGCCAGTGTGCTATACCCGGTCGAAGGCCTTCGAGACATCAAGGGAGACAGCAATCGCTTCCCCATTTCTGTCGAGGGCCTCGCCGCACAAGTGAGTGGTATACCTACACTAGTAGGACCCCCGTTGACCGATTGCGGCGAAACCCGTACTGTCGGTCACTGAGGAGATCGTTACCTTCCAGGTATGCCAAGAGGCGCAAGTTCAACACACGCTCCATAATTTTGCAAAGTATGGAGGTATTACAATTAAGTAGAAACACTACAGTACACTATAACTAAGTACATAGGTACTAAGTACTCAACATATCAACCACTAGGCGGTTGTATGAAAGAAACAATCCAAGAAAGAAAGAAAATGTGTCTATTTAGGCTGGCCCTGCAAACTAAATAAATGTTATACAAAGCATTTATTGGAAAAACTTTACAAAACTTTCATGAACAACGAAAGCTATATATTAACAAACAAATGTAGCAACTTTTGAAACTGGCAAAAAACGGAAAACAAACAACAGTGTTTGCCATTTACGAACAACTGCGCGTACGCAACTACGAAGCAACCCGTTCCTTCTGCGGCGCCTTAGCGGCTCAACAAAGACTCCTCGGTATTTATGTAAATGGCTGAATTCCGAAAATGCCAGCAACCATCGACCAAAAACAATGTGAGTGTGCAAAAAACCATGGGAGGGAAAGTTCGCTTTTTCGGGTGGTGACGCTTTCGCACTTGGACTGTATTGTCACCTTATGTACTTGATTAAGTGCATGCAATTTTGGCTTTATAATAGTGGCTTCTGAGTTTGACAACCTCCGTGGCCTAGCGGTAGCGTACGCGGCCGCTGCGCAAGGAGACGCGGGTTCGATCCCCGCGCAGTGCAAATATTTGTATGCATGAATATGAATGTTTGCACTGGTCTGTCGTGCCGCGGAAAGCACATTAAGCCGTTAGTCCCGGTTACCATACGAACATCAGCAGTTGTTACGGGTTGTTGAGCTCTCAAAAGTCTAATAATTGGTCTAACTGCAATGCTTCGATATCGCTTTCGGGCTGTGGAGGTCAGACGGCAGTCGCTTCACGGAAAATATCGAAGTTTAACCAAAAGGAGCAGTTATACTGGTAAAGCGGACCCCAGGCTCCAAAGTTGAAAAGCTTCGAATGTGACTGGGAGTGATGCCGAGATGATGATGATGATGATTAGTGGCTTCTGAGTTTATGTGTATTAAGTATACGCAGGCGCGAGGATCCTACCATGCCAGTAACCAACTACCCTATTCCTGAATTTTATTTAACTGAATGTTTTCAACTTGACGACACGGTTGACGCAGTGACTGAGCGATTGATTGCTGCGCTGCCTGTCGCGAGTTCGATTCCCACACCAAAGAAATATTTGTATGGCCTACAGGTAGTTGTCTTGTATGACCTCCGGGTCTGGTTGTTTGTAGAAAAGTGTTTTAAATGTTTGTAAACGCATCCACGATACAAGACAAATTCCTGTGTAAGGCAACGTTTTTTCAAAGAATATTTCAAAAAAGATTACTGTGAAATATTGTTAACACTAGGACCAAGTATTAAGTGCATGTCAGTCACCAAGTCACTTTTGCAGGTTTTAACCAAAATTAATGTTTTTAAGTACTTACATATATCAAATAAAACAAGCGTCACAAAATCTTATCGTGAGCTAACCATCCCTTTTATAATTATACTAGCTGCACTATTTACGCGGTTTCACCCGCTTAAGTAGTACCTAGTAATATAAAAAATAGAAATCTATTCACATTTTTAACGAATGTATCTATGTGCGAAATTTCACTAAAATCGGTTAAGCCATTTTGGAGGAATTCGATGACAAACACGGTGACAGGAGAATTTTATATTACCTATAGTAATTTTTTTAGTTATATGTAAGTCTTCCATGAATTAAAAAAATAGCCCTTACGTACTAAAAATCATTCTTAACTTTTAGTTTTGCGAATATGTGCGCAGGCGCCTCCGGCAAGGACTAACGGAATGCTTTTTGCTCAACTAACAGTATCTCAATTTTATCCATTGCTTTTCGCCGTTTTATTTTGTCTGATGTTCGAACTCAGGGTTTGATTTAGGGATTCGGCGATAAAGATAAACGATTTTATTGTGTTCGTTTTTATTATTTTGTCGACGCATTTAGTGTCAATAATTGGATGAGAAGTCGGTGTCTCAATAAAGATAGCGTTTTGATTTACTTAAGCGAATATATTTAGTAAAGTCAGTGCTAATTTATTTTTGCGGAGTTAAATTCTTCAGGGTTTTGGATTTTATGTGAAGTCTTTTAGCTGTTAACAAGTAACTTGAGATGCAGCCGTTTTCTTATGTGAAACAGTTCTTGAACAGAAATTCATTTATAACCAATTACTGGCTGTTAGAACTAAATTAAGAAATTGAATATAAAGACGCATAATAGAAGTGAAATTAAAGAGCGCTCTAATTTCACACCACACTTCTTCTGCCTATAGAGGTCCACTGCTGGACAAAGGACTCCCCCAAGGCGTTCATTGCATTGGGGGGATTTGCCCCAATCCCCACGCTTGGCACGCGGGTTGTGGAGCGCAGTTGTTTGATATTCCACAGGAGAAGCGCTGCTACCCGCTTCCCTGGTGACAGTTCCCTTAGTCGCCTCTATAGACACACACGGGAGGATATGGGGTGGTACTATTCTAAGGCCAGTACGTAACACACTATTACTGTCAATTTGAATAATTTTGAAGCATATTCCTTAGTTAGACCATTGCTCCATATGTATGAAAAATGTTTCATCTCGACAACGTAAATAACTCGATGAATGTTGTTGAATTGACAAAATCCCAATGCTACTGACAGTGTTACAAAATTACCCTGCTGGAATTACTAGGCAGTAAAAACTGAAGAAGTTGCAATGTTTTTTGTGAGGTCAGGAACTCAGGACTGGGAGACAATGCAGACATAGTGTCAAGGTTCCCGCCCACTTGGTATCGTCAGCCATCCAGTAGGTATTGAGGCCACGCCACACTATTTTGAATGAGACTTAAATAAAACGTGTCATGTTTTCACCACTTTCCGCTGTTTCACAATGGCCCAGCTTTATTATGTTTATCGAAGGTTTTCGTAAGTTTTGCGGCTACTTTCATTGCTTTGATTTCTAGTTTAATACCTATCTTTATTGTATATAATAGGTATTATGTTTCCTAGTTTTATATTTTTTGCCATTTTTACAGTAGAATAAATCTGGATTTTTTCCAGATTTCATGCTGAGCAGATCACTTTTGGTACAGGTGTCAGCTCATCCAGCTACCACAATCTAAAATATCCTAAAATTCTTTGTAAAATCTACATATTTATGTTCTGTAATGTATATGGTGTACAGAATGAAGAGAATCTTATTCCATTCTATTTTAATCTAAAATCTGTCATATTACTTATAGATTTTCAACTTTGTCGTAAGAGAATTAAGGTTCCACGTCGACTGGGAAAATTTGACCTGCTGGCATCTGTACTAGTTAATAATTTCGTTAGCTGTAATAAGTAAAATTGTAATAACATTAGGTGGCATTTTTTTATTATTTTGCACCTCACTATTTACACAAGCATTTAAATTTACATACACAAACAACCGGATCCGGAACAACTACGTGTAGGTCATACAAATATTTGTTCAGTACGGGGATCGAACCCGCGATACGCAGTGCAGTATCTAGTCGTCAAAATATCATCTTTGATTAGTGAAATATTAGAAATGTTGCTGTATATGAGCATATTTATAGCAATTCATAGTACCTACTTAGGTATGTGGTAATTAGCTAACTGTTTCAATTAGCAGTTTAGATAACCATCTAGCTCTTTTTACTAAACTGCGGCCATTCAAATAACTGCCTAAAATATATTCAAGACTTAGTTTAGGTTGGAACTACAACCAATAATTTGCGAGCTGAATTGGTTGCAGTAACTAAGCCAGTGCACCCCGACCAAATGGTTTAGGGATCAGCGTGTGAGCCGAGAGGGAGAGGCGTTACTTTCAAAGGCCAAGCCATTGCCTAAACATACATATACAGTATGTTACAAAAACCCTGTCCGACCCGTGAAGGTGTTGTTAGGTATCGTTAGCTGATTCTACTAATGCGTACATAACCTGGCTAAACTAAAAAAAAAATACCCCCTTAAAAATAAATAACTTAAATAAAATAAATAGGTAATTTCATGGCAACACAGGCACAGGTCATGACCTCAGTTGACCTCATGCATGTAGGTATTGGTAGTCTAACCACGTTTATCGACTCTAGAAAGAAACAATGATACCTACTTAGGCAGCTCGTGAAAAGAACTTTTTTTTTAAGTAGGAAGGTCGTCTGACCCTCCGAATGTATCTTCGAATTTCATTCGATGAGCACAATGGCTGTGGCGGAGATGTTGTTCCATATTTCGTTCACTAAGAACGATACCGGCCTGGCACCGTCCCACGAGATTAGCACGGTGTTTCACAACGTTAGTCCACTCCTACCAATCCACTGCTCGCCGAACTGAAAGTGGAGGTACTCACGTACAGGTCGGCAAAAATATGGTGGGGCACCGTCATGCTGGAACCACATTGACCAAGAAGTAGACACATCCGAATCGTTCAACACCTGATCACAACACAACACAATTTCAGTTTTACTAGGTACCTTCCATCAGCAGGTTACATTACGTTAGAAAACTATATGATCACACAATAAACGATACGTCTACACGGACGCGATGTCTACGCGAAACTAATAAATTTAAAATAAAAATGATTTTTATTTCATAAAAAATAGGTACTCTAACTGCACGGCGGTGCCCTTTGACTAGAGGTGTGAAAGTATTCAAAATATTTCTCGTATCGATTTTTGGTATCAATTTTGTATTTCAGAATTTCACGCATCGATTCAACATCGCATGGCATTCTTTAGATTTTAGAACTTTCACATAACTTAAATCAGGTGAACTTAAATGCTTTACATTGTTTATAATATTCTCCTAAAATCGTATTTCATAAGACCTTTCTAGTTCCTATTTACTAATAATAGGTACTTGTGTTACAATATTGTTATGAATAATTAATCGATAATCAAAAAAAGTACTTTTACCATTAGGTAATCTGCGTTTTTACAACAAATCATTCGAGCAGGTAAAACAAAACTTTATTACGCAAAAACTAGTACAGCTCTAATTATTCCTTTGCGCGTCGGCGGCTAGACACACTGACGCCGCCGACAGTTATAAGGTCTAAAATGGTGTTTACACTTTTTTAAATTTCCCGAATTTTGGGGAAGTTACAGTAAATTCGGTGGTAAAAAAGATTATTTCAAAATTCATTAGTATTGTTACTATGATGATTATGCAAAATTTTATATTTTATTTGGTCATTTGTTTACCTAACCCTTATTATCCTTGTGGGTCGGACAGGGTTTTCGTAACATACTGTATAACTAATTAGAAACTTGCTGGACACTTTCACTTAACAATAATCGCCATACTGCCAAAGTATCAAATTGTATCTGAATTGGTAACATAAACTTTTTAAATTGATTTCATCTGCGTCCCGGGTCGAGCGAGTTCCGGTTAAAATTGTGTCTAAATCTTTTTCTGAATTGAGTTTAACCTAACCAATTACCTAATGCAAATTAATATGGTGTATTGAACCAATAATACTAAATATTTAATGTGCACTCGATAATTAAAGGAAACAATAATGATCCTTCTATGGTGTCCAACAGGCAGTTATTCAGGAAGGGGTATTTTATACCATATGACTTCGTCTATTTCAAAAAATTGCAAAGCTAGAAGAATAGGGACACACAAGCGAGAAGTAGAATTAGTAACAATAGTTATAGCACACTATAACTGTCATTAAATGTATATCTTACCAAAAACCATAGCCCCATTTACCGTTCCATCAACAAAAAAGGCTAAATTCCATTAGACCCTTAGTTTCAGCAATTTGTTAATTCACTTTACTCATGGAAAGTTCAAAAAATTGGCCTCACAGACAGCTTCGTCGTGCTGGCATCTGCCACGGCCGAATCGATAGCAATCGCCTTCATTACCGACCGATTAAGGCCGATTATGGCTTCCTCGGTAAAAAGTTCACGAAACTGTTTAATTAGACCTCTCCGATGTCCTCAAATACATTCGGAATAAGAAATTTAGTTAGGATTAAAAGTTTGTGACTGCTCCACTTAAATGTATTTCTCTAAAGGAAAAGTGGACTTATACTTAGTTTACCTTTTTGTTGATCAGCTATGTAACTTTAGCTTACGTATATTGATGCTGACCTTACATAACGTGTAATAAATTAGATTATATTTAACTACTACTTCATCTGTCACCTTGCGCAGTTTCTCGAGTGCATTAAGGATACAGAACGAAGTTTCCTGTAAACAGAGCATTATCTCCGATAGTGTGATCGATTCTGCATATCTGCCTGACTATTTATGCACAATGCTGACTTATAAACCATCCACGTTGCTATTGATCATTAAGTGGCGCCGAGCACCTAGGGTTGATACTTTATAGAAATAGCATTTAGTTTAAATAGAATCAGCAAACGAAGTAAAGTCTTCGTCTCATGGATACAGTATGCAAAAAAAATCCTCTATGTATTCTGACGTCACTCAAATTATTTAATAATTCGTATTTTCAGGTAACGATCTCATCAGTGATCGACAGTACCTTACGGGTTTCGTCGCAATCGGTCAACTTGGGACCTACTAGTGAATGCCACTCACTTGTGGGGCGAGGCCCTCGAGAGAAATGGGGAAGCGATTGCTGTCTCCCTCGATGTCTCGAAGGCTTTCAACCGGGTATGGTACGCTGATCTTTTGAGTAAGCTTCCAGCGTACGGCATTTCCCCTGGCCTGACTGGCTGGGTACCTAAAAAACTTCCTGACTGAACGGTCCCTCCGAGTTGTTGTCGACGGATGCTCATCTGAACCCATATCGACTAATGCCGATGTTCCTCAGGGTCCTGTTCTCTCTGTAACGATCTGCTCATGCCCGGTATCTCTGGGTATGCAGATGACAGCATTTTACTATATTATGCTATTATTAGGCTATTAGGGAATCAATCAGGTTCGAAAGAGAGACTATGGTAGAGCGAACGATTGTTACACGAATGGAGCAATGCCAATCTTGTAGCATTCAATGCCACCAAAACACAGCCGTGTTTTTTTTTTCACTTCCAAAAGGAGCCCGTTCACCTTGGCTCCTACTTTTCGAAACGTATCCTTGGAGTGTACCGACCGTCTTCAGCTTTTGGGAGTTGAGATTTCCTCGAGCCACTAAACTTTGGACAGTTTATTGGGTCCAAGGCCAAGGTGGCTGCCAGGAAACTTGGCCTTATCGCAAAGGTCCGGCGGCTCTTCACACCAGGACAGCTTCTAATGTTGTACCAAGCCAGGTCCGTTCGTGTGTGGAGTACTGCAGCTACATTTGGGCTGGTGCTGCAAAGTGTCACCTGGCCACTTTAGATTCAGTGGAGTGGCGTGCGAAGAGGCTGATTGGCGACTCTGATTTAACTCAAGACGGTCTACAAAGCCTAGAGCACAGGCGTAGAGTAGCCAGCCTATCCGTGTTCTATAGGATGCATTTTGGTGAGTGTGCGAGGGAATTGCATGATTTAATTCCCCCATCTCCGTTCCACCATTGGACGACCCGTCGTAGGGCGAGTTTACACCCTTACGCTGATAACACCACTACGATCCGGACGAAGCCTTTCGCCTCCTCCTTTATACCGCGTACTTCGAGGGACTGGAACAATTTGCCAGCGGTGTTTCCGTCGGACTACAATTTGAGTATCTTCAAGGCTAGAGTGATTAAGCTCTTAAACTAGTGCGCTTTACCATTAACGATTATGTACGTCGCTGCTTACCATCAGGCGGTCTCAGGCTAGTTTATAAATTATAAAAAAAGCAGATCTACATTTTCCATACGACAAGTGAGCTTTAAGCTAACACATAGCCTCGTCATTTGCATTACTATGCCAACACACCTCTAATTACAGTAATAGCGGCCATGTTCACCTTTTAACCTACTTGTTGCCGTCTCTGGATTCCAATGCATTGTCACCAACACTCATTTGTATTCTGTCCGTCCTTTCATCACAGACCGCTGTGGTCTCAAGTGTCTCAAACTTCTCTCCTTTTTCATTTCTAACTAATTCTATATTACCATCCTTGTCTTTATAATATGCCCAATCCATGTGGAAAACAAATACAGAATGTTCAGTATTGTGATTAAATATTGTGTAAACATCACAATGTGAAGGTTTTCTGTAACTATTGTTCTGTATTTTCGTTGAGAATGTTTTGTCTTTTTGATTAACGCCGACTACTTATCATGTTTGGGTTTAGAAAAGTGTACTTTGTTTATTTATTCAATTGGTTACTTCACATTCCTTAAATACGATGACATCTGTATTAATACGCTTTTCAATATATTCTTCACATACATTTTCATCGTTTTCATTGTTAATACGTCAAAAGCTCATATTTTTTCTGAGCTTTAATTTGCTTAATTTTGAGAACACATGTACCTATGTTTATACTTTTTATTTATATATCTACATAGTTTCATAAGTTGTTGTATGCTTTTTTTTTTAATAAAAAAAATCTACTTTAAATTGAAAATTCATGCAATAGCTAATATACCTACTTATATTAGATTTCTGATGTCGTGTCTCACCAGCGTCCCTGCAATAATCGCTGTCATTACTCCGCAAACAGTCACTTCCCACGGTTTATGTATTAACGCATGCCTGATCCGCATCTAATTCGCGTAAATTAGGACACGTTGTAAAACTAAAACATGTTATTTATATCTTGGGCGAAGACTCCAAAATTTTAATAAGTGTTTACCCGCGAGTATGTATTTGTATAATTCAATCATCGAATGATACACAAGTACATACTCTTCCCAGGTAGTATCACTCACTACCTTTACGTAAGGTCACTCAGAACTTTTTCTCGTGCTTTATCGGTCATAATCAACACTCTACTGCTCCTATCTCAATTTACATATTTGGGGTCGGTCACCCCCTTTTTAACCTTGTGTTCACTCACAGAGCCCATTGGCGACAATACTTACAGCATTATTTATTAACCATCTTGCTCAATAAGTACCTAAATTTTACAGACCACCGACGGCTACTTAATTAGCAAACCTAACCCAAAGGTCCTGCCATCTCTAAGGGCATATCAGACAAATTACCAATGCATGTCGTCCTGAATTAATTCCAGACTACCTACTACACCGAAATCAATCGGTCATTAGCCGGAGAAAGGCAGGTGTCTCATGCTATCACCATGATTGGACTCATCCTGCCCTCTGCATGGCAACCCACCATGACCTCTAAGCAAAAGTCATCGAACCCTAAAATATTTCCTAAAACGGTTAACGTCCCGAACAAGTTGCCAATTACTAGGGTGCGAATGGACTGTGCTTTGGAAACTCCATAAGTTAAGGTAGAAATATGGATGAAAATAGATTTGGTTTGTGTTCATTGAAGAATCAAATACGTATATTAACTGCTTATAAGTACTTATAATTAAGTGAAATTGATTTCCTAAATTAAAAAGTAAAGTTTCTCAGTTATTTCAACTTTTAGAGAAGATGAATTGAAGCGACTGAAATTAAAACTTATTTTAACATAGGCCTTATTATAATTAGGACTAATGTTGCAACTAAATAGTTTCTCCGTTATTTATTCAAAAATCATAGTTTAAGTCAGGGTTTGTTTCAACTTTGTGTTAAATCTATAAAATCCTGGACAATCCTAAACTTTTGGTGGCACCATATTGAAATAACACGCGATTCAAATCTATTCACAATAAATTACTGGAATCCACAAAAATTATACGAAAATTCGCTACCACGCGTGCCCTATAAATATTTAAATTGTAAACTGCCTAAAGCTGGTATTGTTCGTGAATTTAAAGTATTCCGATAGCCTGATGATTTCGTACGAAATGCTATAAGGTTATAATGTTAATAATTTGTTAAATGTGAGCTTTCGTTTTACTTTCAAGTGAATGCCAAAAGTAAAAATTAATCACGAGTCGAAATATTTCGCATTAGATTGGAATTTTTTGATTTCGGTAGGGTTCGTGTGTTATCTTATACCTTTTCATTAAATTTTTTCAACGAACAGTGGTTTATGGTTTGCACGATTTTATGTGTAGTATTCAAAACTTTATATTTTGTAAGTACTTCCCATATCCTTTAATCAAACACGTCCATGATTTTTTCCCATTTTTTTATAAGTTTCCTTAGTTCCGACTTTAGACTCACCTCAACGAGAGGAATGTTATAACAGCGTTTAGTCGATTTTTAAAAACCCGATCTTAGTGATATCGCTAAACATCTTAAATGGAATTGTCGCAAAAATAAGGAAAAACGCAAGTAAAAATGAAATAAATAAAAAACAACAATAAATGGATACTTTTACTGTCCTCCGCCGGGATGGGATATGGACTCGCTTATCGTAACACCGAACCATGTGGGGATGAACAAAAGATTGTATTTATTTGCCGACTGCAGTCCGTGCGCACGATTCTAGTGCGATCTTCGGATCGGATAATCTTCTTGCGCGTAGAATACAGAGTAGCAGGAAAACTGACACATGGAATGTATCTATGAATTCAGCAAATAATTCTAGACTCCTACATTTATCGTCTGCGTTACATAATAAATAGACCGAAATATCTAACCTTTATTATCCTTATGGGTCGGACAGGGTTTTCTTAACATACTGTATAGAACAGCCATTTTTTTTTAATAACCTTGATCCCGAATCATGTACTGAAACGATGATAAAAGAATGTGGATCGTTTGAGTTTTCCGAATTTGTTTGTATTTTCTTCGCTAGTTCTTTATCAAAGCGAAAGCATAAAGCAAGTGAAACTATGTAAAAGGACTTTAACTTTTCAATTAATAGTTCCACAAATTTGACTAAGTATGACTTTCAATACCTTATACAACCCAGGAGACACTAGTATTTCATCAGCATATAAAATCATACAAAGGGCGCACTCTAAAGCAACGCGCGTCACGTCGTCTGCGCAAGCAGTCGTCATTTAAAAACAATTCTGCGGGGTTGCCTCTCCAGTGTAACTGTATATGGAGTTGCTACGCCAAACTGGGCGCTAACGAAAAAACCAGGCGCTCGAGTCAAAAGGAAACCCGATTGTGGTAAAAAAAACGAAGTCATCGCCGCCGTAGCGTAGTAGAATGCCTCCCCTCTCCGCGCATCGCGCATGCGTACTACGTGCTTTTTTCGCCCGCGCCGCCGGCGCGCTGCGTAAACAAACCGATCGCAACTGCGTTTGTCGTGCGGTTTGTAGTTTTTGTAAAAATGTTTAGGATTAGTAATGAATTAGCTTTCTCTTCTGAAAGATTTGTTATGCATATAGGGGCGCATTCAATCTAAAATATGCCCAAGTCTACAGAAGCAATTCGTAAATGGGCTGACTTGACGGAAGATGCCAGGAATGACGAAGGTCCGTGATGGTTACGTTTTTTATGAAGTCGGAGGGAGTAGAGAGTTTAAAATTACATATTAATATTTCACTACAATTTTCTGTTTAAATTGAGTGTCGTAATGCTTGCACACTACCTACTTACACTCCGTGCCTTGATCGGATGGATGCCACTTTGTTTTATTATCACCATCAATCTTTTTTTACCGTCCCACTGCTGGGCGCAGGTCTCATCTCAAACAGGGAAGGATTGAGCGTAATCACCACGCTTGCTCAATGCGGGTTGGCGATTTCAGACTTACAGTCCAAGTTTCCTTTAGATGTTTTTCTTCGCCTTTTAATCAGTCATTTGTGTCCAACATAGGTATACTTAGAAAGTAAGTACATATAACTTAAGTTAAACTAAGTACTTGCCTGACCAGGAATCAAACCCCCAGGCCACCAGTTTTATTATAAGTATTCTCATACAAATTATAAAATAATTTAAAAAAAATATTATGTAAATAACTGATACTAAACATAAATGGAAACTCTATGGTGAATATCTTTCCTCTTCGTGGTCTCGTGGACTGCTACAAGGGACAGTGTTGAACACTAACGACATCATTTCGTTCATTTTCAATAAATATAGGAGAATTATAAATATTTATTTTTTCTTTGGAGCAATCGGAAATCAGATGGTTCCTTAACTCCAGGGTGAATATATAATTTTATATATATTTAAAATTCTTGCGCAGGCTGTGTCGTTTTCTCTAATGACCCGCCTTTTCAGTCATGGATTAAGTAACAACCTGTGTACCTCACCATCTCATAATTTATACCGATTCAATCGAGTCGTAAAATTACGTGTTCATCCTCAATTACGTGCCCTTTCACTAATAAATGCCAACGGCCATCGAAATCGTGGTCATTCGCTAAATTAATAGGGCTGCGAATTTGCCAACTTTTAAACACTTTTTAAAGTCTTGTTGACATATTTTTTTTTATCGTGGGTGTGAAAGCGCATTGACCTTTATATTGAGACATTTAGGAACACTTCTTAATCCCGGTAATCCCAGTAGATAATAAAAATGTAGTAAAACAAATGTTGGTGAAATCCTTAGTTGTTACAGTTTAGGAGCTGAACATTGATGGATATTTATTACCCGTTTTGGTGATATTTATGTCTGTTAGTTATGCAGTATATAAGAACACCGTTAGGGTAACGCATACCCATACCAAGGATTTCTCTATGTAGTTTATATCTACATAATAAATAGACAAGTATACTATTTACTTTTATTAAAATACCTACAACAATACATCATTACATCAAGATAAGTAATGAAGTGAACACAGCTGAGTAAAACCTGGAACTACAAGAAAATGGCTGGTATAATCCATGAAAAATCGCAGCATGCATATTCGTATTTCGAGGAAAATCTGTGACTCAAGGGAACGTATTTTATTGTTGAGATCGTTACATTTAAATTTACGCACACGATTTACTCCGCCCGTGTCTTTTCGGAACCACCTATAGTGGGTGAACTATTTTAAAATGTAAAAAATGAGAACGTCTTTCGATCAGCAATGTAATTACGAATGTTCGGAAGGGTGTTATTGTTGGAAAATCTTCGATGTGTTGTTTGTAGGTAACCCAAAAGTTGTTAAATTTGTAGCTATGAAGTCTTTATTCTGTAATGTTTCAGTAAGACTAGTTTTTTAGTATACTACTTTAAATTTTCACCTGCATGGAAATATTTTCCTCAAATAACTTATGTAGGTTCGGCAGTCCTTTAAATCCGTTTCAATAATTTACGATAGCAACATATCAAGAGAAAAATATAATAAAAATAGTAGACTTAATAGTCACCTGAATTTTAATGCCCATCCTTCATTTAAAGCTAAATATAAGTATAATGAAAGCCAAGCCGTTCCAGGATTGAATGATGTTTTTTATTATGGAATTATTACTGATGCACTTAAAATTTTTACGACGAGTCCCCTGATCGACCACCGACGTACTTAATATGAAGACATAACCTGCATCTATGGATGGCTATAGATAGCCAATACAGAGGAGATGAAAAAAGACTTAAAAAAATTTGGTCGAATTCCAATGTTGTTGAATTTTGTAGGTCTAGTTGGTACAGCAAAAGGGGAACTTAGATTGCAAGGTATATAGGTAGCGTTATGGTGGTAAATGGAATCTTTGACCAAAGTTTAAAAACCTATATTTTTATATTATTCAAGTAACCTAATTATCTTTGTGCTCTGTTATCTATATTATTATATACATAGTATATGTAACTAACCTAAGTACTAATATATGTATAGTTCTGGATGATTTGGATTAAATTCAACACACATATAGTTTATACCCAGGTAATTATAATAAATAGGATACTTTTTATTCCGATATTACCACGAAATCGAAACTGATGTGTGTGACACCGTGCAACTAGTCCTACAAATAACATTAGAAATAAGAAAGGTTGTGAACATGTACGAATATTTATTACTCCTTTACCTAAAAAGTATGTAGGTACTGAAAAGATTTGGATGTTTGACACACAGATATTTTGGTGGTTTATAACCAGGATAATTATGATTTACAATAGTTTTTATCCGGTTATTCCCACAGGATCGGAGGTCGCAGCTAATGAATATATGTAAATACTTACACTTATTAAAACTAAACACTTTGCGCTAAATCAGGTCCTTTTGTGTGTATATATTTCAGTCATGTTAACCTGTAAAGTATAACAAACTACTCTAACACTGTGAATTAGCAATAAAGGGAGCCCTCACAGCCGATCATCCCGATGAAGATATAAACACGTGTTTTTATGGCTATTGTAACGCAATTTCTCGAAGGAACACACACGATGCCACCACGGTAGGTAGAGATTGGTTCGGATCCCCAGTAAAACATAAATTGCTGCCGATATTATATTATGTGGAAAATAAATTAAATGCCAGAAGAGTTATAAAGACCGTGTATGAATGTGATTATTGGTTTTAATGTTGAACTTATATAATCAATTGGTTTTGATTTAGAATTTAGTGACACGAATGATATAAGATGTTGAAGAGCAATTGATAGTATTGACGGAAATAAAACTGAGTTTTAGTAAAGGCAAATAAACGAGTTTAGACAAATTAAAAAGAAGAGGACGTGGCTCAATCACTAAAATAATACAGAAGGCTAGAGTGAATAGGTCCTTCATAAACTAGCGCGCTTTACTATCAACGATCGCATCACTGCTCACCATCAGGCGGAATTGCGGTCAAGCGCTGGTTTATAATCTATATAAAAAAGAGAAGTTGTTAATGGAGTACATAGATATAGTTCCTCAATGTTTGACATTAATTTGTTAACCCTTCAACAATTAATTTATGACATAAATGATGTACAAAAGGTGGCAGTTCTTACCAAAGCTAAAAGTAATGAAAATCATAAATTATTGTACAGACGACAGTACATCAAGCTTAGCTCAGCTTTATTAGATTTTCAACTTTATCACTAAAGCATCAAGGCTCATGTTTAATTGGGAATATTTGACAGAAACAGATAGCTTGACTTGCTGTCCTCCGTACATATATGCATATGCAGAATATTATCAGAATTGGCACCCGATGTCACATGAGTCAGTGTTGCCGAAATACATTAATTGAATATTGATATTACACAAGATTTCAACTAATTTCCATTAAGATATAACTTAATATTAAATAAATGATCATCAACAAAGATATATGTAGGTATCTCAACACTCAAACTAAGCTGCATCTATTGTGGCTGCAGAGTTAAAAATAAAAAGCAGTTTATTTTGAAACTGTCGGTCGGCCCGTCTGCGCTGTCTTTAATTACCACTGGATATTTATATCGGCCAAGCACACTAACGCTCCTTATTTTCATTGCTGAGTAAACAATTTGTTTTATAGTTCTTTTGATTTGAAGAACGTATCAATCTGTGAATAATTTTCAGCTGTTATTTTGTGTGGTGCGTTATGTTTGGTTGTTGATAGTAACTGTGTAGCTAACGCCATCTGTTTTTGAGTGGTAGCAGTTACCGCGAAAGCCTTTGTAACAACTAGTTTTATTAACTTTTTTACTGTATTTGGAAAATTGTACAAGTGGCAAATTGGTTTAATGTGTTATTTTAATTCATTTGATACATAGTACGGGTAGTTAGTTACCTACTGCCGATTTAATATATGAAACAATGTCACGTCACCTCTGAAAAGTCAACACTTCGCAGAAGTCGTGACAAGCTTAACAGGCTTCTGAGTCTTAAACAAGTGCGTTCATCTTCTTATATTGCGAGATGCCTTTCAGCTTAGCAATGCTCATTATCAGTACTAAAGTCGCAACAGGTAATGAATCTACGACCTTCAGCTCTTCACATTATTGGACAATTGTTTGTCATTCGGTCGTCTCCAACGACACTGTTCTGAGTCATTTGGCTAGTAGCCAGTTCACCTCACCTGTGATGTTCCAATTCAGTTTCCGCTCAGGATGTGGTCCCTAGCTCCCAGACTATTTATATTAGGTGACGATGTATTTGATTAGCCACGGTCTACGCTCGTAGACTGATTTTTTTGTAGATGTTTTGGTAGGAGTGATGCAATCAGCACCTAAGGTGGCATGGCTACGCCATGGGATCTGGAGGCCAAAGCCCTCGCCCACATGTGGGAGTGGCGAGAGGAGGCAAAATGACGGGGCATAACTCCGCTGCTGCGAGAAATCGTGATACGACGGACAGAGCTCCGGCGGGATCTCATAGCGATATGGAGAGTGCGATTGTCGCAATCCAGTGCTGGGCACGCCACAATCGCGGCGGTAAGTTCCCTCTTTAAGGAGTGGCTAGGGAGGCGCCACGGCCAGGCACCTTCCGCCTGACGCAGGTCCTCACCGGACACGGTTGTTTCGGGAGGTTCCTGTTCCGTATAAGGCGGGAGGAAACGCCAGGGTGTCACCATTGTGTGGATCGCCCTGAGGACACGGTGGAGCATACGGTGGAGGTCTGCCTGGCTTGGGTAGAGCACCGCCATGTCCTCATAGCGGCGATCGGCGGCGATCTCTCGCGTCCAACCCTGGTCCTGGCCATGGTCCGGAGCGAGAGTGCATGGCAGGCCGTCACCTTCTTCTGCGAAGCAGTGATGCTGGCAAAGAAGGACGCGGAGCGCGTGAGGCAACGTGAATCCCAGCGCCCTCACGCCACTAGCCGCCGCAGGAGACGACCTGGTCGGGAGACGACACCAAATTTCCAGCCACCGTAGGCGCGGGCCTGCGGGTGGTGAGCAGTGGGCAGCTTGCCACTCGGTAAGGACCAGGCCCGAGTCGACGGCACGTTGTGTTTCACGCGTGCCTCTAAGAGATGTCAGCACATCGTGACGGGTTCCACGAAGACCGATGCCTCCTGTGTCAGGGTTGCGGGTTGGTTAATCAAGAAACCGTGGCCCTGGCCGTCGCAGAGCCAAGTGCAGAACGGGTGGGTTTTAGTAAATTAAAGTCTGATACGCCTTTCCGCTCCACCCAGAGCATGAGAAGTCATTTAAAAAAGGTGGCATGGCTATCTCTCTTGGAGAGTTTTTGAAAACATTTATGACTGCACTGAAATTATCACCCTCTACCGATATAAGAAAGAAAAAATAGTCAAGACAATCAGCAGCCGTTCACGAGCATAATGCAAAGATCAGCCAATTCCCCCTCGCCATATATCAGGCAAGCTAAGCACATACTTTACCGCAAGCAGTGGCATTTAGGGAGCATGACGAACTTGCTGACAGTTGATCAGGCAAGGATGTCGCTAGCTCACCACATCCCAACTAATATTATAAATGCGAAAGTGTGTTTGTTTGTTTGTTTGTTTATTTGTTTGTTTGTTTGTTTGTTACCTCTTCACGCTTAAACTACTGCACCGATCATCACGAAAATTTGCATACACATAGTCTAGGGTACGGGGAAGGATATCACATTTTATCCCGGAAGAAAGTAGCTACTGTTCCCGTGGGATCGAAATTAACGCGGACGGAGCAACGACGGGCGGAGCCACGGGCAAGAAATAACAATATAATTATTTAATAATATTTAATATTTGCATACACATAGTCTGCGGAACGAGAAAGGACATAGGACACCTTTTATCTGTTCCCGTGGGATCTAAATTAACACGGGCGGGCTACTAACAGTGTAATTATTTATATGTTTGTTACCTCTTTAACTTAGTCTGTGGTACGGAGAAGGATATAGGATACATTTTATCCCGGAAGAAAGTATCTACTGTTCCCGCGGGATCCTCTTTAACTGTTACCTCTTTAACTGTTTTCTTCACGCTTTATCTACTCAATAAATCTTTTTTTCACATGTACAACGTGTTAATAAAAAAGCGCAAAATGAGAAAACCGTTTCTCCCTTTGGGGTCACTGACTCTGGGAAAAATACTTAAAAGTTCAAATTCTCAACTTCATTTTCAGGACGGCGGGAAGTATGGATAAAGTAACGAATCGACTTGATTTTTGGCATACAGTTAGTTGAAAAGATGGAGAGTAACATAGGCTACTTTTGGTCCCCAAAAAACATCAATTTCCAAGGGAGATTACTGGAATATTTGTATGTGTACACCAAATATCCATACTATTATAATAAATGTGAAAGTGTGTTTGTTTGTTTGTTTGTCCTTCCTTCACGCCGTAGCTAAGCAATCAATCGACCTGATTTTTGGCATAAAGTTAGTTGAAAAGATGGAGAGTAACATAGGCTACTTTTGGTTCCCAAAAAACATCAAGTTCCCAAGGGAGATTACTGGAATATTTGTATGTGTACACCAAATATCGTCCATATATATAACCTAATAAAGTAACGAATCGACTTGATTTTTGGCATATAGTTAGTTGAAAAGATGGAGAGTAACATAGGCTACTTTTGGTCCCCAAAAAACATCAAGTTCCCAAGGGAGATTACTGGAATATTTGTATGTGTACACCAAATATCCATACTAATATTATAAATGTGAAAGTGTGTTTGTTTGTTTGTTTGTCCTTCCTTCACGCCGTAGCTAAGCAATCAATCGACCTGATTTTTGGCATACAGTTAGTTGAAAAGATGGAGAGTAACATAGGCTACTTTTGGTCCCCAAAAAACATCAAGTTCCCAAGGGAGATTACTGGAATATTTGTATGTGTACATCAAATATCGTCCATATATATAACCTAATAAAGTAACGAATCGACTTGATTTTTGGCATACAGTTAGTTGAAAAGATGGAGAGTAACATAGGCTACTTTTGGTCCCCAAAAAACATCAAGTTCCCAAGGGAGATTACTGGAATATTTGTATGTGTACACCAAATATCCATACTAATATTATAAATGTGAAAGTGTGTTTGTTTGTTTGTTTGTCCTTCCTTCACGCCGTAGCTAAGCAATCAATCGACCTGATTTTTGGCATACAGTTAGTTGAAAAGATGGAGAGTAACATAGGCTACTTTTGGTCCCCAAAAAACATCAAGTTCCCAAGGGAGATTACTGGAATATTTGTATGTGTACACCAAATATCGTCCATATATATAACCTAATAAAGTAACGAATCGACTTGATTTTTGGCATATAGTTAGTTGAAAAGATGGAGAGTAACATAGGCTACTTTTGGTTCTAAAAAAACACCAAGTTACCAAGGGAGATTATTGGAATATTTGTATGTGTACACCAAATATATCCTTACTAATATTATACATCGGAAAGTGAGTTTGTTTGTACCACTTTCACGCCGAAACTCCTGAACAGATTGCTTTGAAATTTTGCAGACGGAAAGTTAGAAGTCCGGATTAAATAATGGGGTTTTTATCCCGAAAAAAATTGATATTCCCGAGAGAAATCTAAAAAGCGCGATAAAACCGAAATTAACGCGGGCGAAGCCGCGGGCGGAAAGCTAGTATTATATAAATTAAACTGAATTGACTGATACAGTCAAATAAGATAGACTATTATACGAACTCATATAACTTTTCGGTAAACTAATACTGGAAAAACAACATAAATATTGTCTTGAGTGTTATCTGCGCACCAACACATCTGTCTCTAATGTATCAAGTGATACCTTCTCAAAAGGCATGCCTATTTACTTTGGCAGCTCTGAGCTACTTTTGTCTACCGTAATTACCCACTTTCGTCAATAGAAATGGCGTAAATCTCATTCATGAGCCGAAAACTACTGGTTAAAGACCTGTGACGTTAAGCCGACAAGCGTGGGTGCTAGGATTGACACGAATGTCATGATCCTCCATTCATATGGTTTTATGGCACGCCATTCAAGCGTGATAGATGCTACTGAAACGCTTCGTTACGCCTACATTCAATTTTGACAAAAAACGTGAAGTATTTGGATCGGCATCAACAGAACTGTACAAAAATGTGCATTAAGAACAGACATACTAATTGATACTGAAAAATTTGTATTGTAGGTTACATCATCACCAGATTCAAATCCCTAACATTCTAAGACTAAAGCACGAGCGGTTTGGCGCACTAAGTAAATCTATACTGCAAACAACATAAAATCCAATTCTTTATCCGGACTAGTTGCTAAGGGAAATCTTTGCACAATTTTAGCCGAGGAGACCTCCATTTAACAAGCAGGTGCAACATCTTACCAAAGTCTTTAATCTCATCGTACCTACTTGAAAATTATCTTAACATGCACACTTCCTATCAAATACCTTCCACAAAGGAAACCCATATTCCTAATGTGTTCCTAGAAGTATCAATAAACATTTCAACAATAAATAGCAAAGCGATATTGATAATATAGCGATCAAAGAATACCCTTAAATCTGGGAAGACGGAATTATGAATTTTATTTTATTTAGAATCAGTAAGTGAATGTGAGGTTGAATAAGTGACGTCATTGTAATGACCTCTTATGGCAGAGCCATCATCAACTTTTTTATCATCCCACTGCTGGGCACAGGTCTTCTCGCATACAGAGAAGGATTGAGCGTAATCACCACGCTTGCTCAATGCGGGTTGGCGATTTCAGATTAAAAGTCTAGGTTTCCTCAAGATGTTGTCAGTCATGGCATGGTAGAGTATGGTGTATCAAATGATGTACCCTGCACATCGAATAAGGAACGTGGGAGGTTTTATGAAGATAGATGGGGCCTATATCTCTGCTATATGCATAGCAACGCGACCTTATAGGTAGGTAATTTTAAAGAAGATAAGACTTGATTCAAGAAAAGGTGTGGAAATACTATTGTTAAACGGCTGATTACCGTTAGTGAACAAAAAGTCATTGAGATTTAATTTATCAGTGTTGATTTTCTTGCACAGTAACTGAAGGTCTATCTATATCTTTTTTATTACAACCTAGACTGAATCTAATTGTAGTTCTGTGTGAACACACGCATGCAGCTGTTACAAAACTACACATAACGCGGCGCTCTGCCAAACTTTGTTAACGTTTGGTCAAAATGTACAATATCAAGTTTTATAAACTTTTCATCGGGTGGGGCGCCTAGGAAGTTGAAGTTGAATTCATATAAAAATATATGTCCAACATAAAATGTGTTCGAGCTTTCGAAATCTTATCTATTCCGACCAGACATTAAGGATGACACATCCTAAAGAAATAGTTAATGATTTACGTTTTCATTTTTTTCGCTTTACACACTGAAACACAGCCAATTTTTTCCGTCGCCCGTGGATGGGATGTTGTCCAAACGAATGAGTCCCGTTTAGATAATACGTGTTTATTTCGGTTCTTACATATGTTACTCGTCACACAAAATAATAAGGCCATTGGCCTAATGGCAGCGGCGTATTTTTAGTTCGGAACTTTTGAAGGCGACTTGCTTAAGTGTTTGCGTGGAGATAGTGATTTTTACAATTTCCTTTGAATGTGATGCTTCGATCTGCAGTTGTGTGTCGTCAGTTTTCGCGATTGAATGTAGGATTCTGGATCACGCCTACTGGGAATTGGATTAACGACGGACGTGCGAAACTAAATTTGCCATCTCAATTAATTAGGCAAATTCTTAGGAATACCGCTAAAGCTGATCCGGATATGTTTCTTATTAACATTTCATGTACTAGTGCTATATGTATCTATCTGTATCCTGTCTAGTTTTTGCATAATATCTTGAGCATCTACCCTCAAAATCTTGTCTAATAGTGTCACCTTATCCCCAGGTAGCCCAGCGCGCGTGGAACCAATGCAGTCGGTGCGGACGACACGAGGCAACCGGGTGCGACTGGAATGCAAGGCAAGCGCACGGCCGCCTCCTCGCATCTCATGGTATAAGGACGGGAAGCCCGTCGCCGATATCGCGTTAAGGAGATTCCGGGTGCAGAATTATAGGTGAGGTCCAAGTTAAATCTGTAGAAGATTTTTGGTGATAACTTTTATGGTTCAACGTACTTTCCAGACATCGAGAGTTTAGGAAACTTCAAAATAATAACCTAAGTTAATAATTAAACTTGGGACATTCTTATTACCATAATAAATCTACGCAGCGAAATGTCATACATATTAAGACGCTATATTCGCCTTACTAGGTACAGCCATAATGATGACCATTAATAATAAATAAACGCACATTAAATTTACGAGTATTTATCTTGCAAGCTGCTACCGTAATGACCCAGTTGACTTCAAGCAATGTTGATCTTGATTGAAAACGGGAGCATGTTTGTGTACTAGTAATGTAATCTGCTTCAGCTAAATAGTAACAATGTTGTCTGCAAACAAATGAGGCATGCACTCATATGGTGCTAACATTAAATGCAACGATTATTGCACTAATAGCAATTGCAGACAGCTGTCATTGACCGACCTGGAAGTGCATCCCCAAATACTATTGCTGCTGAATCAAGCAAGAATAAACCTTAAGTGGAAGTTATAGAAGACAAGACAACCTTAAGAGGTCAAAATGGATGTATGGAGTAATTATTGTTTGAGCGTCGCGGACAATTTCATGGGTTGTTGGGCGTTTTGATGATGATTCAGATATTTGCACAAGAGTACTGTTTGCCAAATGAGCGTAACTTCGTCTTAGCGTGCTTTATAACATGGTTTAAAAATGTGTTATACTTCAACTCCAGTAGAGTGCCATTGCGTACTGTATTTTTCTATTGTACTGTAAGCAGACAATTTTATTGTTCTTTATAATTATATTATCATATTGGTGCCAATTCTCTTATGTTAGTTTAGTTTATGAAGAAGGGAATCGGGGATAGTCTTGCCTTATTTTGTGTCTTCATATTTTCAACATCTATTGCAACAAATTTCAGGAGGCGCTCGGTATTAGTGATAAGGCACGCGCGCAGTGAAGACTCCGCAGCGTACGAATGCAGGGCGCAAGGTGCTGTGGGGCCTCCGGCCATCGCCAGCGCCAATGTCAGCGTCCTACCTCCAGTCACAGCCGCGCCTGATGACTCGAGTGAGTACCTTCTTTATTACTTTGCCCTATTGCTGCCTGAATACGTGGTATGTTCTGGTATAAACTTAAAGTCGAGGTTACAGATGATAGCAAACTTTTCGGATGTTTTATCTCCTGTTTAAAGGTTCCCACAAGGCTCGATACTCGGGCTAGGTAATACTGAGTTTTGAACATTAGCATCTGCTAACAAATCCTCAAATTAAAAAGGTTCAGCTGTTATCTAACCTAATATCCGCAACTTTTTCAGTATTATCATGACAAATTCACAGCTTAGTTAATCAATAGAGAGAGCTTCATTCGAGTAACAACTATCATATCGAGGTACCCTCTACTTGATTCAACAGTATCGATACATAAACAATGGAAGACAACAAACCATGTCACATTGTTTACCGATACTCATACCGTTGTACTGGGAACACTTGGGAAACTTACTGCTTCTTCCGCGAATGTCGCTCAAACAATGTCTGTATACAGGCCAATGGGGTGATCGGTTACATTGTATATAATGAGTTTGTTGTATCATTCATTTTTATATCGTGTCTGTTAGGGACGAAACGGATGAATGTGAGATACGTTAATAGGTTACGAATCAATAGCTATAGAATATGGACCATTATGTAGGTAGGTACTTACACAACCATTGAAACGAAACAAGGGGGTTTTAAGTAATTCATTCGAAAATGAGCCATATAAGCATGCTTCTTCAAAAACTAGTTTTGTTCCTATTGACTTTTCGCGTAAGGTATCTAACATATAACGAGCAACTTGAGTTAGCTTGTTCTATCACGAAAATTCACAAGGATAAATTCAAGAGTCATTTTATACAGTATGTTACAAAAACCCTGTCCGACCCGTGAAGGTGTTGTTAGGTATCGTTAGCTGATTCTACTAATGCGTACATAACCTGGCTAAACTAAAAAAAAAATACCCCCTTAAAAATAAATAACTTAAATAAAATAAATAGGTAATTTCATGGCAACACAGGCACAGGTCATGACCTCAGTTGACCTCATGCATGTAGGTATTGGTAGTCTAACCACGTTTATCGACTCTAGAAAGAAACAATGATACCTACTTAGGTAGCTCGTGAAAAGAACTTTTTTTTTAAGTAGAAAGGTCGTCTGACCCTCCGAATGTATCTTCGAATTTCATTCGATGAGCACAATGGCTGTGGCGGAGATGTTGTTCCATATTTCGTTCACTAAGAACGATACCGGCCTGGCACCGTCCCACGATATTTATTAGCACGGTGTTTCACAACGTTAGTCCACTCCTACCAATCCACTGCTCGCCGAACTGATAGTGGAGGTACTCACGTACAGGTCGGCAAAAATATGGTGGGGCACCGTCATGCTGGAACCTCATTGAACAAGAAGTAGTCACATCCGAATCGTTCAACACCTGATCACAACACAACACAATTGCAGTTTCACTAGGTACCTTCCATCAGCAGGTTACATTACGTTAGAAAACTATGTGATCACACAATAAACGATACGTCTACACGGACGCCATGTCTACGCGAAACTAATAAATTTAAAATAAAAATGATTTTTATTTCATAAAAATAGGTACTCTAACTGCACGGCGGTGCCCTTTGACTAGAGGTGTGAAAGTATTCAAAATATTTCTCGTATCGATTTTTGGTATCAATTTTGTATTTCAGAATTTCACGCATCGATTCAACATCGCATGGCATTCTTTAGATTTTAGAACTTTCACATAACTTAAATCAGGTGAACTTAAATGCTTTACATTGTTTATAATATTCTCCTAAAATCGTATTTCATAAGACCTTTCTAGTTCCTATTTACTAATAATAGGTACTTGTGTTACAATATTGTTATGAGTAATTAATCGATAATCAAAAAAAGTACTTTTACCATTAGGTAATCTGTGTTTTTACAACAAATCATTCGGCCAGGTACAGTTTCGAATAATAGCGACAAAAACAAAACGTTATTACGCAAAAATTAGTACAGCTCTAATTATTCCTTTGCCGCCGTCGGCGGCTAGACACACTGACGCCGCTAAAGAACCTAAAAAAATAATCAAAAGAAAGCCGACAATTATAAGGTCTAAAATGGTGTTTACACTTTTTTAAATTTCCCGAATTTTGGGGAAGTTACAGGGTAAAAAAGATTATTTCAAAATTCATTAGAATTGTTACTATGATGATTATGCAAAATTTTATATTTTATTTGGTCATTTGTTTACCTAACCCTTATTATCCTTGTGGGTCGGACAGGGTTTTCGTAACATATTGTATAAAAGCACCAGATATTGTTGGTATATGTTACAATGTATTTTATTCTCTTTTCCACAGCGACGCTGGGCTCGCCATGTCCGATGCCCGACCCGTCGTCCTACTGCCTCAATGGAGGCACCTGTTTGTTCTTCGAGATAGTTCAGGAGCAAGCTTGCAAGTGAGTATAGAGTTACTTTAACTTCCTTAGTTGTTAATGCGCATTATCTTTTTGATAAAAATTGATTTAAGCTTATTTGGCTCAAGTCATCATGTGAGTCGGTTTTATGTGAGGTAGCATTCAACACACAGTTTTAACTTCTTTAAGCGACAGGTTGCTTATTTTGACCACTTTTCAGATAAGCTCTAAAATTGTTATTTTTTTCTTCGCCTCCAGATGTCCGGAAGGCTTCAACGGGCAGCGTTGCGAGAACAAGGATATATCGAACAGAAGCAGTATGTCCCATTCCTACACATGTAAACTGGGCCTCTCGAACACGTACTACTGTTAGCCAGCGAACCGCAGGCGCATAACCCACCTCGTTCCAATTTTAAATTTAAAATTTTTAGCTCGCGACTTTCCGACGCACTCGGCTGGACTGTGAAAACTACGTTTTACGAGACACATATCTGCATCTATTTGTAGATTTACATTCATATATCTTCAAATTATCAATGTGAAACACGTTTTTATTCGTTTTATAATTTATAGATACTAATGGTATCGCACTTTTATTTGGTATGCTACAATTTGTTTTATGATTACAGTTTTTATAGTTTCCACAGCCCTTACAGTCCAGTGATTCCATCGCGAACGCTTGTAGGAAAAATACGAGAATATATTGCAAATACAAGCTCTCGCAAATGTTGCGACAGTGTATTTTGCTGAATGCTTAGGATTTTTAGTAGCCAGCCTTGCGAATGGCATTTGTAAATAATAAAAAAAAAAACATTTTTTTTATAAACCTCGAGTCTGAAAAAATGATTTGAAGATTCTAACTTATTACTTTTTACTCGTTAATATCTATCGCTTTTATGTATCTAGGTATATTTCATTTGAAATCGGTAACATTTTAACTTCACGGAGCTTTAAAATTATTATTAAATTATTTATACTGATAGCCCAGTGAGATTATAAACTTTTAAGTATCTTTCCATTTAACAGTTCCAGCAATTATATTAACTATAATTATAATTGAACTGATTTTTCTTAACATTTCATGGGTTTTATCGATTTTTTTTTTGGTGATAACCGAATCAAATCAATTGTAAGACTTAGCTATTATGTATTATTGCAAAAAGTGCTATTTCTTTAACTTTTACTATGAGCGATAACTTTAGCAATCCATTTTTTTCTTCTATTATTGAAGATGTAAATATTTTAAACATTATTTGTAATATTTGCAATTTATTATTGTTATTGTTAACTGTAAGGTTTGATAACTAGTAGTATGTAATGTTATGATAAAGAGACTTGCAACTTATGTACATATCTATTAGGATAAGAGTTATTTTTTTACAAAAATACAATTCTGGAAATAGTATTGCGTGCTTGCTATGCGATTCTGTCTAATTTATCAATTAATCAGGTTATCTCAATAACAACAAAAAATATATAGTCTCATAGTGGATTTTGTTTTAGTTCTCTTAACATGTAGTCTTGTACCTAATTAAAAATCACAATATTACTTGCTAGGATTTAGAACAGACCAATTAATCTGTACATCAAGCATAGCAAGTACAGCTAAAAACGTAGTTTAAAAAAGGCATCCCATATTTTCACCGGTCCATTACATCACCTAGTCAGATACCAGTTTTAACTATAGCTAGGTAGTACTTAATAAATTAATTTATATATAATTTTACGAGTGTGTCTAATTGGTAAACGTATGGTTGTGGATATAGCGATAACATTTTTTTATTTCTCCGTTTTTTTCTAACTCGCTATATGGGACCGAAACTTGCACAATAGTTTTACAATTCTTGTCTTTTTTTTTTAGTTTGTATAAAGTTCTTACGAATTTTAAGTTCACTATTTATATTATGTAATTAAAGTAGGAAACTGAGTATTTATTTTTAATATCTAAAGTATTGAGGATTTTTAGGGCATTTATACGACTAAAATGAAATGGCGTCGTTTGAGAAAATTCTGGACTTGTCAGCAAATATTTAGAGGTTTACGTTAATAAAAGTCAAGTACTTAAAAGCTTTTCAATTGAATAAATACCACTCGGTACTGCACTTGCATCATCGACCCGTGTTAGTGTTTTTTTGGGTGACGTCATTCCATTTTTAACTTGAGTTTTTGTATTCTCACAACAAATATTAAGGCGCGAACACCATGTTAAGTCAATGTAATGGATATACCAAAACCACAATAAAAGAATGAGTGTTGGAATTAACAGAAAAGCGACATCTTTATGTTTTTATTTTTATTTGCATTTTCCTTTAATCCTTAAAAACGCGACGGAATGAACATTGGGATTAGAACAATATGAAATGGTATGTATTTCGACATTTATTTTATGCCGTGCACTCGTTTAACAATCCGCACTCATCTTCGATGAATGAAAAAATGTAACTTCACTATTTTCTGTTTTCCTTGTCGGTTACATTTTTTCATTTTCCTATCCTCACGGCCTACTAATGCTTTTTATGTACGTGGGTTACTAATAAACAGGGGCCAAGCATGCAGATCGCATGTTTCTCTTCAAACTTACTATCTGTTGTGAGATAACAATAACTTTTAGGTATAACACTGCATGCGAAGAAGGTTCATAATGAGCTTACGACGTTCCCACTACTGCCAACACATGCCTCCCCTGGCCGGAGTCAAAATCAAAATATTTAGTTCACATAAATCAACATGAGAACTTATGAATCGTAGGTGTATGGTTCCAATTGACCTATGGATAGTCCGTCAAGAAACGCCAGGATTTAATTATTCTTTAAAAATAATCTTCTCTTACATCAATTCGGAGTAAGCCCAGTGTGCGTTGGTAGATGTTAGGACAAACCATACCCCGGTAACAAAGAAGGTTCCTTGAGGAAAATATATAATGTTTTTTTCTGTATGCAGGTAAAGGCGAACCACTGTGGTGAAAAGCGAAGAATAAAGAAACGAAACAGTACGACTGAAGCGATATTGTATTTTGGCATTTTTATATAAAATATTAATAAGAAAAAAGCATTCCTGCATTTTAATGTTATCTGATGTAGGTAATACTTTGCTATTTGTTAATATTACCTATGTTTGCCTATGAATATTACGAAGGATAGCAACTAAAGACACAATTTCCCACTGTATATTTATGCGTTGAATTTAATGATTGAAATATACTGGAAACTTAATGCAAGCCGCTCAATGCTGGAAGTCAATTTTAGATTTATTTTAGAAACTCGTGTGTTTTTGTTTCGACGCTTCATGTTTTTTATTAAGATAAAATAACATGATAGAATAGCATCTTGCTCCTGGACTGCAAAGGACACGCGTTTCCCACTTGGCGTTTGAGATTGCAATACTATATATTACGGCTTGCACATGTATTTAATTATGTAAATATACTTACATAAGTCCAGTATACCTACCTACATATAAATATGTGCTTTAGATTAACTTATCTACTTTTGTACGATATCTAGATGTAAGAATATTGTGGTGCTTAAAAAAATGTGAGTTTTAACAAAATTAATTCCATTCTATGTTCCTAATATTAGAACCGTACACTAGAGACTTCATTTCAGCTCCCTCATTGTGTAACACATTATTAGGTACTCTTAAGCATATTGCAAATCCATTGCTCCATATGATCGAAAAATTTGTTAGTTCAATAATGTAAGTAACGCAATGTTTTAATTTTTGTCAAAATGAAATTTTTGCTACTGATAGTGCGTAACCCAAAGTTAAAGGGGTCCCCAGACCTCTCATATACTGCTGACCTAGTAATATATCGGAACATCCACGTTTCTCATATTTTATACACACAAAGATCAAAAGCTTGAAATTAATTTATGAGTTAATTTTACGTTTTTTTTAGACTCATGCGTAGGTAATACTAGGAACCAACCGCAGTGATTAATGGGTTCGTGCAAATATTTCCCCATCATCATCATCACGACGTTAATCTCAGTCGCATCCGAGCTTTTTCAACTTTGGAGTCTGGGGTCCGCTTTACCAGTCCAACTGCGAATTTTGCCTAAGCTTCGATATTTTCCGTAAAGCGACTGCCGTCTGACCTCCACAATCCGAAGGCGATATTGAAGCATTGCAGTAAGACCAATTGTTGGACTTTCGAGGGCTGTAACAACACCGTAACGACGGCCATTAGATGTTCGTATGGCAACCGGGACCAACGGCTTAACGTGCTTTCCGAGGCACGACCAGACCAGTGCAAATATTCATATTCATGCATACAAATATTTGCACTCCGCGGAGATCGAACCCGCGCCTACTTGCGCAGCGGCTGCGTTCGTTACCGCTACGCCACTGATGCTGTCAAATATTTGTATGCATGAATATGAATATTTGCACTGATCTGGTCGTGCCTCGGAGTTTTCACTTCAAAAACTCGAAGACATGTGACATCACCAAACTGCACTGGGCCCGGTAGGTGGATTATATGCCCCCCCCCCCCCCCCGCCGCCGCCTCTTCAAGAGCGAAAGCCTCTCTCCCTGCAGTGTGATCATTTTAGACTGATGATGACTATTGTTTTAAACCTTCGGTTTGAATGTAATAGTCTTGAAAAAGATCTGCTCTGAACTCTACACTCAAAAATATTTCTAAATATGAATGATATCAACTGCCTCATAATTTTGGTCAATGATACCTTCTGAAATGTGACTGTTTTATCGATTAAGCCAATATTAATAAAAATGTTAAGTTGTATTAACAATCATGTACAGTATTATTTGCTGATTAGGTGTTATTTAATGTAGCTTGTAACTGCTATGTCTAAGTGCTTTGTTATATAATAAACGAATGTGAATATTGTATGGAGTTAATTTTTTTCCTTAGTGTTTTTATACTGCAACTAATGGCGCCGATACCCTTGTAAAACAAACTAGACAAAGAGTAGATTAGTAGCCAAGGGCTGTAATTGATGTTTACACCCGAGCTAACTACTCTGCTTTACATTTCGGTTGTGAGGTAAGAAGAAAAAAGCTGGCATTACAAGATAAAATATTTTAGAACTTTCAGGCAGAATATGAGCCTTATAAGAAGGCTCAAGGTCACTCAAATGGCAATGGAGAAGGCTATGCTTGGGGGTTTGACTGCGCGATCGAATCAGGAATGAGGAGATCCGCAGAAGAACGAGAGTAACCGAGAATGACAGAAGAATTGCAACACTAAAGTGGCAGTGGGCCGGGCACATTGCCCGTATGGTCGATGCCCGATGGGGCCGACGGATTCTCGAGTGGCAACCACGCACCGGATGACGCAGCGTGGGTAGGCCCCCGACAAGGTGAACCGACGACCTGGTGAAGGTCGGTGGAAATGCGGGAGGCGCAGGACCGGTCTTCGTGGAGAACCTTGGGCGAGGCCTATGTCCAGCAGTGGACGTCTTTCGGCTGAAATCATGATGATGATGAGGCAGAATATTGTTAATAGTGCTTCTGCTTCTATTTTCATTGAATAGGGAGTGCAGTTACACATATCACTTGCAGAACTCGTGCTTCTTTTTCTAATTAGCAGGTAATTCTAAAAAAATCCCAAATACAAACAATATTTAAAGTAAAAGTTTCCTATTCCTCATCTTTTTTTAAAACTATTTTTTCAAGAACAAAATTGAGCTTCGTCGTTCGATATTTAAAATTGATGACTATTATACTCATACGAACAAAGCTGAATAGCGAAGCGACCTCTTTTGTCATTGGGCTGAATGCATCATGACTATTGCCAGTATGATGGTGAGATGTACGCGAACTTTTTGAAAAAGTAAAGTTTTTTTTTAAATTACTTATTACTCACCGCCCCAAGGCTTTTCTACCCTAGAGCGCTAATTAGTCATCTACAAGCCCCATTTGCGGGTTATTAGGACCTACTTACCGAATATGAGAGAAGTAAAATTTATTTTTCGACCTTAATGAAACGAAAACTATCAAAAATATATTTTTAGTAGGTACCTAAGTAAATGAATAAGAATAATGAACAATAAATAAACAAAATGTTTAGACTTGTTTTATATTACAAACCTAGTGAGTACATAACAAATGCACATATAAAAAATCGGAGTTGGTGGCAAGAAATGGTGAGTCGAAATAATACATAAAAAATTAATCAGCCTCTACAGAAGAAACTTCATGGGTACCACAACTCCTCTAACAATAATGCTACGAAGAAGGTACATATTACTGAAAACTACAATGCAAGAAAAAAATGTAGGTACTCAAGCTTAAAAATTTACTTTTCCAAAACTTAATGTGTATTTTTTAAACGAGAATTCTCAGAAGAGCCACTTCTTATTGTCACGTCTTACATATCTCATTGATCTCTGAGGTAGGACTCAAGAGTAATAATTATTAGTGTTTCATATCTTAAAAATGTAAAATTATTATTCAACTATTTACATATTAAAATTTATCCAATACTTGGACACAATTTATAAAAACAGGAATGTATAAGCTGCTCTTGGGCCTGACTGCAGGACATATGACATTATGCATAGTAATGTTAACATCTTGATATAAAGTCAAGTATCATAAACAAAATATTTCATGTACTTAAACCTACTTGGGTAATGAAATATCAGAAGCCAGATGCACGGTTCCTAAAGATCATTTCCCATTAAGAAGAGCCAAAAAGAAACTCAATGGTTACATTTACTTTTTAAAACATATGTGGGTTTTTAGAATATATTCACATGACAGTTTTCACAGATATGGGAATGCAGTGACACTGATTCTCTTATTCACTAAGAAGCTCAATGCTTCTTTTTCTTTCTATTGCGATATGAAAAGGACAGAAGATAAATATTTGTTTGGTCCTGTCATGTTATTTAGCCATTCGCCTGACGAAAATTAAGGTATTTTTAGTAGAAGAAAAAGTATTTTTAGTAGAAAAACAAGGATCTTCTTTAGTATTCATGTCTTTAAATCAAGGTTAGACTGTCCATAGAGTATCTTAATTTGACAAAACTATAGTACCTAATATTTATCTTGTTTTCTTTTTATAATGAAATGAAAGGAACAAAACTAAAATTTAGTTAGGGACTGGATGTCAATGTAGGCTTGTCAACATGTACCGAATACTTGCAAATGTTATGCAACACACGTAGGTACCTATAGATAGGGTTTTTTGTTATTGTTTTATGAACAAATTTTAATTTAATGAAATATGGTTATTTTCTAAAATCATCTGCATCTTTGAGTATAAGCATGTATACTCCAAGAACTGTAATGATTGGGTCATTTTCTGGAGTCAAAGATCATAAGATAGCATCATGAAATTAAAATTACAATTTATTTTGTTTTTCTACCTAATTTGTATGATGGCCAGTCCCTACTCCTGTGTTAAATTAACATTGCCAATTTAGTGCCATATTGAGTTACTAACAGCACCTACATGTCAACTTTCAGTTACTTATCAGTTTGTGTCAACTTTCCATACATACAGTGTCTTCAATATGTTTCAAGTAATAAAATATCTACAGATTTATGTGCTACCTGCTACCATGGAATCAGCCAGTATAATTAATATTTGTAGTTTAAAAAGAAATGCTCTTCTACACATAACTAGTACATTTACTTCTATAGACTAAAAATTCTACATTGGAAACGTTAATTATGTGCTGAAATCATGGTTACAGTTTGAAAGTTGACTTGTACTTACAACATTGATTGGTATTATGTTTACCATTTACTGGTAACACTTCAGACACACAGTGTGTTCAACATGTTTACCATTTACTGGTAACACTTCAGACAGTGTGTTAAACATGTTTACCACTTACTGGTAACACTTCAGACACACAGTGTGTTCAACATGTTTACCATTTACTAGTAACACTTCAGACACACAGTGTGTTCAACATGTTTCTAGTAATGAAATATCTACAGGTTGTGGAAATTGATGGGCTACCGGGTACCATGGAATCAGTAAGTACATGATTAACATTAGTCCTTTAAAAAAAAATGCACTTCTATACATTACTAGTACACTTCTATAGGTACACTAAAACTAGTTACAATTTGCAAGTTGTTGTCTTTTACTTACAGTTACAATATTGACATTTAACAGATGTTTTTTATGCAATCAGGCCATAATGGTTAAAAGAAAACATTACACAAATTAATTAAAAACTAAAAAACAAAGTATTAAACAATACCTTTGGCTAATGGACTTCCAAAATCAAATTTAATACTGTTAAACCCACATGGTCAATTAATTCAAGCAACGTGGTAAAATTTTGTAGATATCATTTATGTAAAAATGCTACAAACAACACTATTCTAAAATTCTAGATATCATTTACGTAAAAATGCTACAAACAACACTATTCTAAAATTCTATGTTAATCTGAAAGCTTATAACTAACAACAGTTTCCATTTTATGAAGACTAGTGGAAAATGCTTTCAATTGCACATTTTGTGCATTTGCTATTGCTATTGGTTCTGCTTCTGCCCATTTATCTGGTACATCGCAATCTGTTTTAGCGTGAACTAAAACATCAAAGGAACACCTACAATCTAGAAAAGGTAAAAATGATATTGTAGAGGCTACCTGTAACATAACATCTCTAATTTCCTGCTGGATTTTCTTCAAGTCTTTACTGCCTACGGTTTCATTTTTCTCTTTGGATAAGACTGCGTCTCCATCTTCATACTGGACATTGAAGTCCCAACATTCTAGAACTTCCTTGTTAGCTACATTGAGGATGATGAGGGAGAGCTTACTTACTTTCTTGTTAACTATCCATTCTGAAAATTTTAAAGGTATTTTTAATATTTTTGTTTTATTATATGGATCATACCAGGAAAAATTTTCTTTGTAAAACAGCATTTAATAAAATTTGCTTGAAAACAATAACAATACCTAGAGGGCATTGAAAATGCAATTAACATCATAACATCGCATTTACAGCGTTAATCACAAGTTAATGCATTATGCAGAGCAGCAATTTCAATTTAGATGTTTTTATATACATAACATAAAATGCTTGATTTAAACTACCTTATATTATTGCATAATTAGATAAAATAAATTAATATTATGCTTGTAACTTGAAATTGAAATTAAAAAAAAAAAGACATTATTTCTTACCTTCACTCTGTGTGAGAAGATTTGTTAGAAAACTTTTGATCTGTGCATCCTCAGACATCAGCAGTGTAATGCCGTAATGTTGTTCTGTCTTGAAAGTTTCCGGTGGATATAATCCTCTTTGAAACAACACAGAGTTTATAGCGTATTCTGTAAAAAAAAAAAAATACAATCAACTTATTTCTTGTTTACATTACCATGCAGGCCGAATATCTAACGTTTAACTAATTAAGAAAAGAATTTAAAAACAACTTCTTGTTTGTTTTTATTTCTAATGAGCTCTTGTTATTACTTACTGAGATATTCACAAATAATTTGAGCCGACCCTCGGAGTGTTATACAGTTTTTAACTTGTTGTTCAGACATCGTGATAAGTATATATAAAGTTAGGTAGGTATCTAAAATAGCAGTTGTAACTGTAATCAGTAAGTTAGTATAGACTTAAAATTAATTAATTATTTTTATAAAGAGTTCAAAAAAGTAGTCTGTGCTACAAAACTACAATCGAAAAACAGTTGACTGACTGTTAGAATTCGAATGTGAATTTGAATAACAATTGACAAGCAATGTTTTTGAACGAAATTGTGAAGTTTGCACAAGACGTTTGCTTGTTGAAGTAGTAGATGCGCTTTTAATTTGAATAATGGAAAAAAAGTAGATACGGAGAATAAAGTTATAAATATTTAGAAATTAAAGAAAAACTAGTGATTTTATATCAGCAGATCTGTTAGTTCAGACACCGCAATTGTTTTGTATGAGTTGTTGTTAAAAGTAAAGATTTGTAAAACAATGCCTTTTTCTGATAATGTATGACGGTTATTATATAGATGCCTATATATTTATATAATTTTAATAATAATGTCACACTGTTTTTCTATTGCTATTTCTGAACGCCTAAAATCTGTTATTGATTCTACGTTTTGTTAGTTCCCATTTAAAAAGATGAAAACAATAGTAACCATTTAAAAAAAATCTAAGATTAGATACCAAATTGTGCATGTCATTACTTTTTGTATGTTTATCAACCTTTAGATAGTAACTGTTCATTTTTGGTTTGTTACACTAATCTCCAACGGTCGTTGGTGCGGACAAAAATTAAGCAAATAAAACGTTGTACGTTATGTTAGGCGCGATGCAGACTTGCAGAGTGCGAATGTGTGCGTGCGAGTGTCATGACAACAAACAAATTCAACTTATTATTGTTCGATTTTAATATATAATTTAATTAATTGATTAGTCAGAAATGATGTATCATTTAAATGAAATTCAAATGTGTGCGATGCGTTGAAGTCAGCTATGGGCCGAACTCAGCGGAAGCGAAATACAAAGAAAGCGCGCGATTTTTGCACTTGTGATGATAAAGAAGAAATAATTCAATTGAACTCTTGGTTGTCTGAAAATGGCTTCGGTCGCAACGACAAGCTGTTCCTGGCTGTATTCGACAATACAGGCCGTGGAGTCTTGGGAAAGAAGAAGATACATAGCGGAGAGGAACTCATGAATTTACCCCTAAATTTAACTATCAACGTCACGACAATTTTGATGGACAAATTATTTTATAGAATATTTTTAGAGAATTCCAAACGTTGTTTAGTGGAATATAAACAATCTGTTTCCTTTCAGTCTTTGATGGCGTTATATCTCGCATTTTTAAGATTCCAACGTGACAAAACAAAGTGGCACATTTACTTAGAAAGTTTGCCAAAAGAGTACACTGTTCCTTACTTTTTGCCAAATGAAGTGAAACAATATATTGATAGTGACATTCTATCTGTGATCCTAAAGCAAAAAGATATCATTGATTCCTCCTATAGTATTTTTGAAAATATTTTATTGAATAATGTTAGTAAAGATAATACAATCCAAGATTTTAGAAAGTCTTTTTCTTTGGAAGGATATGAATGGGCATACTTCACAGTAAACACTAGATGTGTGTTTATGGATCTGACAAAAGTAATAGACTTGAAAAATATAGAAAATTCCATTATTACTCTTATAAGTGATAATACAAAAATATCATTGTGTCCGTACTTAGATATGATTAACCATAGTCCAAATGCAAGAAATGAGACCAAATTATTGGTTAGCAAGAATATAGAAAATATTAGTATAAATAGTTTAAATGAAGACTTATTTTCAGATGTACAATTTTCAATATATACAAAAAATGATTTTGATCCCTATACACAAGTTTTCATATGCTATGGAGACAGTCACAATTTGAAACTGATCACAGAATATGGTTTTTTCTTACCAGAAAATGACTTGGATTATGTGTCATTTACATTTGAAGAAGTGACTTTATTTTTGAAAACAAAATCTATCAAATTATCACAAGATCAGATTTCGTTTATTAATAACCATGGATTAAGTAAAGACCTCTATATAGATTGTAAAGGCCTTAGTTATAATTTCTACGGTTTATTACTCGTAGTGAAGTACTACTATGATGAAAGTAAAGATGTGAGTAGATTAATATACTCGGCTGCCATCTGCTCCAATGATAATAATCTGAATATTATTGTTGCACCAATGGTAAGAGATAAGTTAGAGAGTTTGAAAGAGTCGATAAATAAACTAAGTAATATCAATAAATGTGTTATTTTAAATAATTGTGTAGAACTTATGTGTCAATATGTTAGAATATTGGAGAAGTTTATTAAATGTTAGATGTATAGTAACTGTTTTTCATTTATTCTATCTATTAATAATGCTTACCATAATTCATATCTGAGGAAAAACAGTAATTTTATATTTGGACAGTTTAGGTTTCAATAAAACTGTTTAACAGCGCCATCTAGTAGTCAATACAGAAAGTATTAAAAAGATCCCACTTCGTAGTATTGCAACGCATTAGGGTCATATTATAGTAGAAATAAATATAGATGGCAGTAGTATTTTTGATAAGTTTTTGAGCTCGGCAAAGAGATGGAGCTAACAATCTTTATTAGATCAGATTAACTTCAAACTTCTGGGATTAATCTTATAAATGTTTGCCCATCCTCAATAACTGTATAAATAAGAAATTCTGAAAAGAAATGAAGTTATGATGTAGACCTTAAGCTGATAAATTTGAAACCAGTTATAGTTTATAAAATAACTGTATCTAACAGTATAGGCAATGCAAGGAACTTATATATAAAGTGGAATGAGTACTTGCATAAGTCTCTTGTTTAAAAGTAGACTCTATTGCAAGAACAATAAGGTCGATCGAAAATAAAACCTTATTTGAAGATAACGCGGTCCGAGGGAGCAAGCGTCCTAGTAGCCCTCTGTCTCTGTCTAAGTGATACCCTTATATAATATAATTCAGGGAAAATATTAAATTTAATTGATCTGAGCATAAAAAATAATAAGTCATATTCATTCATTTATATATTATTTAGTATTTTTGTATTGTTTTTTTATTGCTAATATTATAACCAAGTAAACATAGGTTCTTGATAACTGCATATTTACTCCACAGATACAGTTATAACGAATAGTAGTAATTTCTCATCTGAAGAATCGTTGGTCGTGTTGTTGGGTTTAACATTGCACCACCTCGCTCAACTGCCGTCTTCCTTCCTTTTCACTAAGTTTTTTTTTAAGTGAATGGGCTTAATAAACTAGCGCGCTTTACCATCAACGATTGCATCACTGCTTACCACCGGGCGGGATTGCAGTCAAGCGCTAGTTTATAATTATTAAAAAAAAAAAAAAATACCTTCAGCTGGATAAAAGGGCAGCAAATATTTAATTTGTTGCATCAGTCATCCAGTGGTTGCATTTTTTTCTTCAAAGTTTCTTTTTTGTTTGAAACCAACAATTTCTGTTATAAAAAGATGACGAAAAAGTCTTCAATTAATGGCTGCCATAGTGAGTCATACCCTGGATGCGGAATATCATTCACTAGCGGCCGCCAGCGACTTCGTTCGCGTGGAGTTAGTTATGCTCCGCTCCTGTTGGTCGCAGGATTAATGGGCTATCCAACGCAAAAGAAATTTTTCAAATTGGACCCGTAGTTCCTGAGATTAGCGCGTTCAAACAAACAAAAAAACAAACTCTTCAGCTTTATATATTAAGTATAGATTAAGTATTTTTTCGGTAATCATATAAAAGTTATAGTGTTTGTTTGTAGGGTGCCCATAAATTTATATTAAAGGTACATGGATTTTGTACGGCAATCTATGACGTGTAATATTTTCTTGTAGACTACCTAGTAGTACAGGATGTTATACAAGTAGAACTACCAAACTATGCTGTTGTTTGCAGTCTCCATTTCAGACCAGAAGATATCGTTAAACATGTTTCTACTTCAAAACTTAAAAAAGTGCCATCCCATCAATATTCCCTATGGTAATTTAGTATTAATGTTTAATACCAACGGACGCAATGTCAAACTTATAAATTAACTAGCTTTTTCCCGCGACTTCGTCCGCGTTGAAATCCTAACTTTTAAACCTCTGTTTAACCCCTTAGGGGATGAATTTCCAAAAATTATTTCTTAGTGAGTTTGTAAGTATGGAGCAGTGGGTAAAATGTAAGTCGTAGGTTCGAACCCCAACAGGCGACCATATACACCACAGTCGTCGAACCGACGATCCTGTACTGCGCGAGCTCCTGGGCGAAGACCGCCGAGAAGATCTCTGTGCAAAGAACCTTTGCTACCGTCCAGAGGGGTTTTGCATAGAAGATCGCCAAGTCGCATCGTACGGTGTCGCTCAATGCAGCGCTCACGCTGTCGGGTCTCCTCTCGCTCGATCTTCGGGTGTTGGAGGTCGCCCGGCTGTTTGAGTGCAAACGGGGACGTCCGATTGAAGAGCTGGAATCCCGCGAACTGGAGGAGCGTAGGGCCTTTACGGAGGCCCTTCACCCCGCCAGTGAGCCAGATGTTGAATATCAGTGTCTGGAGAATATGCTCCTCGAAACTGTGGCTCAGCTACAGTTCCCCGCTCATCTGATTTACACTGACGGTAGTAAATCGGATGAAGGGGTCGGGGTGGCATATTCCTACTGGCGGGATGGGTTCGAGATTCGGACTAAGCGGATGAGGTTGGAGTCGATGTGTACCGTCTTTCAGGCGGAGCTGCTCGCTATAGCCAGGGCTACGGATCTGATTGTATTGAGAGGCTTCGGCTGCGCGGCGGTGCTCAGCGACTCTCTGTCCTCGCTCGACTTGATCCGGAACCCAGAAACGCACCATCCCCTTGCTACCCATATTCGTAAGAATATAAGGGAGCAAGAGGGGAGAGGTAAAATCCTCCGGTTCTTTTGGGTGAAAGCTCATGTCGGGATCCCCGGCAATGAGCGCGCCGATGAGTTGGTTAGGCAGGCGGCGGCTCTGTCCAGGGTCGCCCCAGCGTATGACAGGTGTCCAGTCTCATACGTCAAGCGACGTTTGAGGGAGGGCACAGTAGCTGTCTGGAATGGGAGGTACACCGGCGGGGCCACGGTTGAGGTTACGCGGATGTTCTTCCCCGATGTGGTGCACGCGCGCAAGTTCCTGAAGTGTCTCGACATCTGGGCGCAGATGCTGATGGGTCAAGGTGGCTTCGCCGCATACCTGCACCGCTTCAAGTTGAAGGACAGTCCAGCCTGTGTGTGTGACACATAGGCCACGGAGACAATTCAGCATTTATTACTGGAATGCCCGAGGCATGACCGCGACAGATACGACCTGGAAGTAAGTACTGGAAGAATGTTGACAGAAAGAACTATTGCCGACTTCATGGCGGATAAACACTCCAGGCCGTATCTGGAGCGGTTTTGCCTCAAGGTTGCAAAACAGGCTATAGACCGAAATAAAACAAGAGGCAGCACAACTTAGCTAAGCCGTTAGATGAAAATGTACTAGTTATAAGAGAAAGCTGTATCTAAGGTAATAATAATAATATAGTAAAAAACACAAAATGATAAAAAACGATTCTTGCTACGCAAGAAGGGAAGAAGACGGCTTTTTGAAAAAAAAAAAACCCCAACAGGCTCTCTACTTTTGTGTAAATTATTTTATCATTGCTGCTCTCAAAATGGTGAAGGAAAACATCGTGAGGAAATGAATGTTCCATGTTCTAGAAGCAAAACTTCGAAGACATGTCACATCTAACAACCCGCGGTGAGCCCGCGTGGTAGGCTCACTCCCTCTCAACAAGAGTAGGCCTGTATCCCAGGAGTTCACACAAAATTTTCAAATTCAAATTTTGCACGTACTAACATTCACATGTTAGTATGTGCAAAATTTCAATCCTTTAGACCTAGAGGTTTAGGCTGTGCGTTGATATATTATTATTAGTCAGTCAGTCAGTTTATTTACATCTTTGTCATGATGCGAGCGCTGTAGGTCTACGCACGTCTAATATTTCACGTGACCATATGCTCTTTACTATATTATAACTAAAAAATTACGTTTTTTTGTATCATGTTAAACCACCAGAAAAAAAGTTACTGTCCTAAGCAATATTGTGATCCAATCTGCCGCTCCTGAACTTGTGCTGCGTACCATTTATTATTAATTTAATGTATGAAAACAATTTAAAAATAAAACATATTTCCAGTATTCAAAAACCACAGATTTGCCCCCATTTTATTAGTCACCCTACACAACTCGGACCGCGTTTTGATCGATAGTGCGCATTCCACTTTATATAGAAGTTCCTTGGGGCAATGTCTTAATTTTTTTTTAATAATTATAAATTCGTGTTTGACTGCAATCCCGGAGGTTTTGGCGGGAAAGTCAAGCTAAGTGTCACGCTCATTTTTCATCGGACTTTTAAAATTATTTATAGTGTTGTTTACTAAATAAAAGTGCGTGATTTATGTAGTAAAATGTACATTCAGTAAATAATTCATTAAGAACAGTGAAATATCGCAGCAGTGGCCACATCATGACTTTAGTCTCAAAACCTCCATCGTAAGACGGATCACGCCGTCTTTGTCGACATGAACAATTTATTACGTGACATTGGCTAAATGCACAAACCGTGCGAAGCCATAAAAGAAAGAAAAGAAAGACTGCAATCCCGCCTGATGGTAAGCAGTGATGCAATCGTTGATGGCGTGCTAGTTTATTAAGCCTGAATCACTGAAAACAAATGAGTCTGACTCCTAAATAAGGAAGATCCAGAAGCAGTGTAAATTAAGGCAAAGTTGTTTACCTATCCCGACAGAACAACACAAAAGACCATAATCGTTTACTGGCGAACAAAAACAAGCGCCACAAATAATATGAATAACAACAGTTTCTGCGCCAATAAGTTGTCAAACAAAACACATAGGTTTGTTCCAAATATTCACGCTTTGAGAATTTGATTCAGGGTTGTTTAGAAGAAGGGGTGGCGAAGCGGGTACGGGACGACGGACGACGTTATATCCATACTAATATGACGTCCTCCGTGGCGCAGCGGTCAACACGCCTGCCTGCGACGTGGAGGCCCCGGGTTCGATCCCCGGCCAGGTCAAGATGGAAAACGATCTTTTCCTGATTGGCCTGGGTCTTGGAAGTTTATCTATATGTCGGAGATCGTCGATTAATTTTAATAGAAGTTGCTGATTTGATTTACGTAGTAGAGGGGCAAACGCTTGTGACGTCATATTGTGATGGCGGCACATGGACAGAGTCGCTTTGGAAAGTGGGGTTCGTCGAACGGTAACTTTGCATCGAGACGCGGGCCAAGGCACATCTCCGAACCGAAACTGTCGGTTTGCCTATTCAAATTGTTATTATGAAGATTGGAGGGTATATCTACACGTCGTGCTTCAATTCAAAACTCACCTACAAAACTGAACCTGTACCACCACACCAAGATGCTGTCGACCCTACCGCTCTGCCGTCGCTGTCTCCGACATCAGAAGTGGGATAAAGAACTACACTGCTCACAATCTCGTTATAAATCATGGAACAGAATAACGTGAGGCTGGAAGGGAACGTGAAGTTACAAGGTGCGCTCAATTGCTGGCGCAGAGATCACTCCGCGTGATAGTGCACTGCAGGAGTGCGCTGCAGGAGTGCGCTGCAGGAGTGCGCTGCAGGAGTCCGCTGCAGGCGTGCACGTACGGCTGGACGCGGCGCTGTCGCGACAGTGCTGGCTGATGCTTGGCGAGCGACAGTGCTGGCTGTTGCTTGGCGCGCGACAGTGCTGGCTGTTGCTTGGTGCGCGGCAGTGCTGGCTGTTGCTTGGCGCGCGACAGTGCTGGCTGTTGCTTGGCGCGCGACAGTGCTGGCTGTTGCTTGGCGCGCGACAGTGCTGGCTGTTGCTTGGCGCGCGACAGTGCTGGCTGATGCTTGGCGCGCGACAGTGCTGGCTATTGCTTGGCGAGCAAGGTGCGCTTGCGGAGTGCGCTTCTAGCTGCTTGGTGAATCGCATCAATGGCGTGTGGCGCTGCTGGAGCTGCTTGCGGCGCAGCCGGAGCTGCGTGCGCTTTGCGGAACTCACAAGGTTTCAAGACTTGAGCCTCTACTCTGCAAGCGAAGAAAAGATGTCAAAATACCCAAAACGTTTGTGGTAACGTAATGGGATTTTATGAGAGCTCAGAGATGTCTGGTGTGCAACGGTTGACAACTGCCAAGTGGCAGGTGTTTGCGGGAAATTGCCATAATCCGGTGAGTCGTACTATTTTTATTTTGATTCCGTGGCCGAATGTTCTCTTGTCAAGCAATCTGTAATTTCATTGGTATACGTACACACGCGCCAGTATATATACAGTGTACGAGTACAAGGTTGTGCCAGTGTATTGTGTACTGAACAATTTCTTTGCGACATGATAATAAGAGTTATTTTTGCAAATTTTATTTCTTGTTCTACCCGATTAGTGTTTGTTATAATGGGCTGAGAAATTTTAAATTAGGGTTTTAAAATTATGATGTCCGAAATCAAAAACAAAATTGTTTAATTCAAATTAACCATCCGGTGATGCTTTTGAATAGTCAATGTCTGTCAGTCCAAGAAAAGTGAAGCTAAATTTCATGTTCTAAAGCGTGTAGATCTCTATGGAGAAGAACGTGCAAGAAACTCCATGGACAAGTCTGGTTTGTCTTTGATTATTTCAAAACTAAAGTTCACTCTGGCCTATAGTTACGAGCTCACTTGAGCTTCTGATAGTATGTGTGGCTAGACTATTAAATCTTCTCAAGAGAACAAGCGGTAACGAACATAGAAATGAGTGCTATTTACGAAAAATGTAAATTTGATAGAAATGAGCTAAAGTAAGCTAAATTTAATATTGGTGAGTTGTTTGATGACGATAATAGCGATTGTTACCTATTGAAATCGTTGATTGGAAACAGAACTTATAAGTACCCCCACGATCGTATATGAAAGACTTCTCCAAGTAATGTCTGCTGAGTTAGATTTTCAAAATGTAGAAGATGGTGAGGAGGGTGCCTCCGCCAGCAAATAGAACACGTATCATGGCTGAGTGGTCGCGCTGCACGCACTAGTCTGTAGTCGTAACTGCAACCCAGTGAGAGGTTGTTCAGAGCGCGATGGGCAGCTAGTGGTGTGGCGGGGACACTAGTAGGTGTAGTCGCGCTGCTCGCACTAGTCTGTAGTCGTAACTGCAACCCAGTGAGGGGTTGTTCAGGGCGCGATGGGCAGCTAGTGGTGTGGCGGGGACACTAGTAGGTATGGTCGCACTGCATGCACTAGTCTGTAGTCGTAACTGCAACTCAGTGAGGAGTTGTTCAGGGGGCGATGGGCAGCTAGTGATGTGGCGGGGACCTAGGTAGATATGGTCGCACTGCATGCACTAGTCTGTTGTCGTGACTGAAACTCAGTGAGGAGTTGGTCAGGGCACGATGGGCAGATGGTGGTGTGGTGGGGACCAGGGTCTCAGAGGAGACTATTAGATGTACGGTCATGTGTTGACCTGGGAGTCGTGGACTCTAAGAGTTGGTCGTATCACAAGAGGTGATGACGATATGGGTGTCAACTAGGAGTTGTCACTAGCTACTGTGGTAGCGAACCATGGTGTGTTTTCTTATTGAAGATTATGATTTTGATTTGATAATTATGAGGCTTGGAGGAACCTTTTGTGTTTTCTTTTTGAAATTTGATAATTATGAGGCTTAAAGGAAGTTTTTGTGTTTAAGTTGTTAAAATAATTAAGTTTGGTTTTCTAATAGTCATTGTAATTAAACGTGACGTGTGACGGTCAGGTTGGCCGAGTTCTCAAAATTGCTTCAAAGTCGGTGTTCTGTGTTTTTTTTAAATTTGTTACAGACATGCACTAGTACGTGCAACGGGAAATGTTGAGGTTTGGCCTGAATCGGCGGTTGGCCTGGTGAACAGGATCCTGGACTCCGGGGCTGAAGGAGCTTCGGATGCGACTGGGATTGGCGCTGGGATGATGATGATGATGATGATGATGATGAAGATGATGATGCACGAGGACGTGCAAATCGTCAGGCTGGCCGTGTCGGAGATCGTCGATTAATTTTAATAGAAGTTGCTGATTTGATTTACGTAGTAGAGGGGCAAACGCTTGTGACGTCATATTGTGATGGCGGCACATGGACAGAGTCGCTTTGGAAAGTGGGGTTCGTCGAACGGTAACTTTGCATCGAGACGCGGGCCAAGGCACATCTCCGAACCGAAACTGTCGGTTTGCCTATTCAAATTGTTATTATGAAGATTGGAGGGTATATCTACACGTCGTGCTTCAATTCAAAACTCACCTACAAAACTGAACCTGTACCACCACACCAAGATGCTGTCGACCCTACCGCTCTGCCGTCGCTGTCTCCGACATATATATTTATCTATTATAAATATAGTATCGTTGAGTATCCCATAACACAAGTTTCGAACTTACTTTGGGGCTAGCTCAATCTGTGTGATTTGTCCGTATATATTTATTTATTAATATTATAAATGCGAAAGTAACTCTGTCTGTCTGTCTGTCTGTCTGTTACGCTTTCCCGCTTAAACCTCTCGACCAAATTAGACCCTGAGCAAGAACATATACCTACCACATGTGTTAATATTTAGTATTTAGACCTAAAAAGCATAGCCGCCTTTATCATAGATTGATTTTTATTTGAGAGAAGATACGTTCAGAATAAAACAAATATACAAAATAAGACAAAAAATGCAGTTAAATTACCTAGCTACTTTAATTCGGAAATTATTTTGTACAATTTTTCAAACTCCATTCAACCTATCAAGTTCAAAATAATTTTTCTACAAAATCTTTATAAAGTTCTACTTTTGTAATATTTTTCATGTTTTGTAAACTTGTGGTTCAAAGTTAGAGGTGGGAGGATCTTTCTTTTTCGTAGGAGTGATTATTTCTGAGAATTAATAATGAAACATTTTTTAAAAATTTTATTTAAGCCTGTTGGCCTGATTGATTTACTAATTGGTACCAAATTTTAGCTTTCTAATGTAGTCTCTCTCTGATTTCTCTCTTGATTTACTAATTGGTACCAAATTTTAGCTTTCTAATACAGTCTCTGAGTTTACCGGCGGACGGAGAGACAGACAGACAGATTTGGAAAAACTATAAGGGAACCCTAAAAACAGTAGGTACGGATGTCAGCAGGTCAAGCTACCCCATACTGTGAAATTTTCTCAATCAGCCTTGAGCCTTAACACTTTAGTGATTATGCTAAAAATCTAATAAAGAAATTTGACAGATTGTATTAGCTTGATGTTCTTTCGTGTGTAGGTACCTATCAGTAACCTAGGTGGACCTTTTTTTTATGGCTGCGATTAGAAACCCAACCCTTTACGATATCCTTAATCTCACATGGTTCTTCTGAAAAGAATTTCAAGTAGTCGATTGATTTAAAAAAAATTACCGTGAAAAGCTAGGTGGTCAATCTTTTGATATATATCATTTTAGTTGGAATGACACCTCCACTCCAGGCGCACTCCACATAAGTTTCGAGGTGAGATGATCACAGAATCGTACGTTTTTTATGCCCAGACTGGTTCTAGAACTAAAAACTCTGTTCCATTGACAAGTATCAACAATTTCCCTACTGCTGTTGGCGAGGATCGTTTACGACGATCCCAATCAAGAGGCGACGCCGCGGCTAACTGTCGCTCTCTGGGGAACCTTATGACGCCCGATTACACCGAGATCGCCGGATTTGAATCATAGTTGAGAGATTCAAGCATTTTCGTTGCTTGTTGTACCTAAGGAAGAGCAATAAGATAATAAGTGGACTGTTTTTTCGAAGTATACGATTCGAATTTCTAAGATTCTATTACGGACAGGGTGTATACGGTTTCTTTAAATGACCTCTAACGGCATTGAAAAGGCTTTTAATCCCGGACAGGCTTTGAGATACTTTACCTAGTTCCATACTTTTCCTCCATAATCTGACAACACCAATCGCCTCCAAATGTATGCACCTCTGGCATCACTAATGGAGATTAATGGATGAATGAATGAAGATTATTTCAAAATATATTTGAGTTTTTGAAATACGACTGTTTGTGACATGGTGTGGTAATCCCAGCATCCCGTGAGTACCTAACATTTCAATAGTTTTATCTCGTAGCCTGTTTCTAGTTAGACAGCTTAGAGACGCGTCTAGATGTTTGGAAGTTGTGAGAAAATCGCATGCGGTAGGCTACTACAATACATCTTCTCAGTCTCTAGAGGTTCACTGCTGGCCTCCCCCAAGGCTTTCATTGCATTGGGGGGCATTGTCATAATCCCCATGCTAGGCAGGTGGGTTAAGGATCGCAGTAATTTGTTACTCCACAGAAGAAGTGCTTCTGCCCGCTTCCCTGGTGAGAGTTCCCTTAGTCTCCTCTTACGACACCCACGGGAGGATATGGGTTGGTACTATTCTATGCCTGGTGCCACACAGGACTACAATATTATATTATATGATATTGGCAACTAACGTTACGTGGAAGGAGTACTCATTAACCTACATAGTGTGGTGAAGATTTTTTATGATTTGAATTTAAGAAACACAATGAATAAAACTGATAATTTGATATATATCCTTTCCGTTACACGTTGTAATATTAGAGTCTTTATTTGTTTGAGTCCTACAAATTAGAGGTTTTTACAACGATGACACATGATTACGTTTAGTTGACAAAATATGAAAGTTAATGCTAAACATGTGAAGATTGATTAAAAATCCTTAAACCTCGGTTTAACAAATACACCCCATGGTGCAAACCTCTGCTAAAATTCCGTCAACCAATATTGGTTAATAAAACCATGATCATCAAAACTTGGCGCCGATTCCAACACCATAATGTAAACGGTTCCTGCAGAGACACACCATCAATATTCGAACACAGTGTTCCTCACTACTATAAAATCTGTACTAAAAACATTGCGCAGTAAAACACTGTGGTATGACTTGGAAAACATTGTGGGGGTATAAATAATAAGGAACGGAATGTCTGTATACTAGTTGTAAAGTTAATTTTTGTTATCTGTTTATTGTTGAGACTTATTGTATCGTTTTGTTTAACTAGTTTTTGTTGGGGGACGAAAACATCATATTTTAGTGTTTGGTCCCGAAAAGACGTAGACTGTCGGCTGTTATACAGAGTGTAAACATTTTATTTTGATTTGGTAGAAAAGATTTCCGGCAATTTATGTTTGTATCGTTATGGTGGTGGCAGCTTCAGGTAATTCTGTGTTTATTGACGACCTAGATATTTTTTTTTTTGTAATCTAAATTATTTTCGATTGTCATTTGGTACTATGGACATAGCTGGTTTGAATATTGTTTGTAGATTGATTGTTTTGTAATTACATACGAGGTTTTTTTTATGTAACGGCCCGATACGTGCTTCGCTACGTATAAAATAAAATAATAAAAACAAATATGTTTTGGAATTTCTAGCAATTTTAAAACTTAATCCAAAACATTTAGATTACTTATTCAACAAATGACTGAGGGTACCAACTCTCGAACAGGCAAAATAAAGTTGGCTATTTGAAAGACATGATTCCTCCAAATTCAGACCACAAATGTTAATGTTTGCTCTTGGGCTTTTTTGATGAAAATAGCAAATGATAAACGCACGAGATATTGTAATCATTTGAACGCAAATGCCATATCAGTAGGGATCAAAGGGATACGCGGTATCAAACAAACATCTCCTTTTGATTTATCAGTTAAGATCGTAGCTCAAATTAAATTTGGCAATAAGTTTTCTCTGCCAATCTGGTGCTATTACACTTTTTTAGTGGATTATAAAATTACAAAGAAAGTGGCATTGACTTTTATAGATATAGAAGTTACATATATAGTATATAGATGAGATGATGATCCACCGTTCATTGAATTCATTTGTTACAATAAATGTGATAAATGAAGAACCGCTCAACCGATTTTGTGCTAACTTCACATAAACCATCTACCAATTAATCAAAACAAAGCCTAAATATTCGGTATTGATAGGTGAGTCCGTTCTCGAGTTATAAAATTACAAAGAAAGTGGCATTTATTTATAATTATATATACAGTATGTAAAGAAAACCCTGTCCGACCCATAAGGATAATAAAGGTTAGGTAAACACATGACCAAATATAATATAAAATTTTACGTAATCATCATAGTACCAATACAAATGAATTTTGAAATAATCTTTTTTTCCCGCGAATTAATTCCAACTTCCCCGAAATTTGGTAATTTTAAAAAAAGTGACAACACCGGTATAATTATGAGCGAATAGCGATGCGACCACGTGGCGCGTAACCTGCCGCCCGCCGCCCGCGGAAGGGTGAACGCACATTTATTAAGTTACCACTTTTTGCGAAATAATATTTATTTTTTTTAGGGGGATTTTTTTTTTTAAGTTTAGCCCGGTTTTATATCCATTAGTAGAATCAGTTTTCGATACCTAACAACACCTTCACGGGTCGGACAGGGTTTTCTTAACATACTGTATAGATATGTGCCTTTTTATTGACACTTTTTTAGTAAAATTTACAAAGACAACGGTGCTGATAGCCGAAATACAGGCTATGCCTAGTTCGACTATAGACGCTAAATTCTTTGCTTTAATTGAAATTAGTTATTTCTATCTACATGTAGTTTAAGCTTTTCGAAATAAACTATTCTTATTATTAAGATACATCGTAATTAGCTGAGAAACTATTAAATCCGATATAGAATTAATTATAGCAGTGACAACATTAACAATAGAATGCATTAAATGACTCTTTAAATTTTTATATACATTTTTTTTTTTAATAATTATAAACTAGCGCTTGACCGCAATCCCACCTGATGGTAAGCAGTGATGCGATCGTTGATGATAAAGCGCGCTAGTTCATTAAGAACCTATTCACTCAGAAAACCTGAGCAAATAGGAAGGAAGGCGGCAGTTGTGCGAAGTGATGCAATGTTAAACCCAACAACAAGACCAACGATGCTGCGCCAAAGGGAGATTGATCTGAAGACCCTCCACGACCAAACTCCCAACGCAACAATATTAGGCGCATCGTACCCGGCACACATCGCAACACAACTGCTCAGACCCGTCCTCCGTACGGCTTCACCAGACATCATGCCGGAACACGACAAATCGCTTGGCGGCAAGGCTTTGTCTGGTGGGTGGTAACTTCTGCCGGCGGCCGATGTTATGGCCTACCACCGAGGAAAATGGCCTACCACCGAGGTCTACCATAAATATTGCAGAAAAAAATGTAAAAACAAAAATGGTACTATGTGATCTACAGACGACAGCACACCAAGCTACCACAATCTGTCAGATTTCTTTATAAGACTTTCAATTTTATCTCTAGGCATTAACGCTTTAGGTAGATTGGGAATCTTTGATAGTTTAGGGCAGCTTGACTTGCTGTCGTAACCTACCCGTACCTAACTATGTGATATTTAAACATTTTCCATAAAATTCTCATTCTGTTATTATTTCCCAAAGACTTTCTAAAACAAAGTTGGGTAACATTATAAATGACTAGGGTAATATTAATAAAGAAAATATGATATAAGGCTTATTTGCGGTCGTATTCTGCAATAATTCACCGATTGTTTTCGTCGCATACTCAATAAGGCAGAACGTAAGCTTCGCTTGCAGAATAGCCGGCATAATTTATAATCGCCGTAAGTATGTAATACATTATTACCACTGCCTACTTGAACTGAGATAAGTAGCCTATAAAAACACTCTCTAGCGTTACATAAAGAAGGAATAAAGTTTTATAATGAGAAAAAGAGATTAAGAGACCATAAAAATGTAGGTAGTTGCATAATATTTGAATATATAATGATATATGCATATAATATACTTTATTGCATAATATTATGTGATAAATACTATTTCAAATTTAGAAGTTAAGAACACAATAGACAGTTTGCTGCGAGTACGTGGCATCATGTAAAATAAGTTAAGTACCGTAGAGCCTATTCTAGGAACAATAAATATCCTTATATACCAAAGACAGCTTTTATTTCCTCGAGCTGCGGGTGAATTGTCTAGTTAAAGTATCAGTAATAATGGCATTCGTACGTATTGCCAGTTCAACAACATTCTACCTTGATATCTACATACATTGTTGAGCAGGCAAATTTTTCCACAATAGGTATTATGAAGGATGAGGATTTGCAATATCATTAAAAACTTTTTAAATTGTACTTAGTTAAAAGTATGTTACTCTGTTAGGGTGTCGGCGTGGTTAGTTCTGGATGCGTACTTACCTACCTAGTTATCTCCAAATTTTACTTTATGATTATTATTTTCTTAATAACATTGAAACTGGTTAAAAAGAATTAATACTCTTTTAAATTGTCCGCATCTTTAATCTTTAGATCGGTTTCAGTTGCTTTTTTTCTTTTAGGAAAATTAAAAGGTGATATAATTGATTTTTAATGAAATGGTAACTTTGACTGGCTTTTTTAGAATTTTAGAATTGATCTTTCTCTCAATCAAAAGCTGTTTACTAATAAAAACCGTACCCCTTACCATAACACCATCAATCATAATCGGACTTTTCTTATAACCCAGTCGAGTTTTTCCTCCATTAAAGAAAACTGTAAGTCCATAGATTTTATCTGTCAATGGCGAAAACACTGTATCTACTGATTGACCATATAAAAAACCGGATGATTTATCATTTTTATTGCGACAAAAACATGTTTATGAGCATCTTAAGAGGGGTAGAGGGCGAGAGGGCGCGTATTCTGTGTGAGGAGTACTGATTTTGATGCGAGTTTTTTTGGGTTTTAGTTGATATGGTTTAAATTTTTAAGGTTGAAAGTTTGGAGGCTTTCCACAATTTTGATTTTTTTTTACGCAAAATGTAAGACCAGGGAAAGATTTGTGCCCTTAAAACAAATTCAGATTAATTGATAACCAGCTCGTGATGCTACTTGCGCGTGAGATCATTACACTTGGACTTTTGAACTAAATCAGTCATTTAAAAGTTAGAAACTCTTCGATTATTTTTTTTACCAAAAAAGTTCAACATACATTATAGCCCTCTCACTACCGCTACCAGAATCGGCCCCCAAACAATGAAACAAAATAATCATTGGCTAGTTATAATGCCCTCGCGGGACTTTTCTCTAACTATAAACGCGATATTGCCTCGAATGGGATGGGGTGACAAACTTTGATCGCTTTTTGCTTATTATTTTTTCGTCACTATTTATGTTTCGTTCTTTGGTTTTAGTTTGGGATTGAGTCTGTAGGCACTCACTAGGTATTGTTGTTTTTTTTCTTCCTGTTCTGAATTCTCGGGGAAGTTTGCATTGTGTTCTAGTACCACAACTTCTTTGGTTTCTATTTAAGTCGAAAAATACTTCAGGAGTGAAATTGAAGTGAGTAAAATTTCAAACTTTGTAAAACATTTTATCGACAATAAATTATAAGTGCCATTTAATTATAAGTGTTTAATACTATCGCATCACGATAAATTGATAAATGAATATTTTATTTGATTCAGAATTAATTAACAAGATACCGCGATGTTACTCGAATTCGAAAGAATGGATATTGAATTTTATGGTCCCTCCAAATCAACCTAAAATGGTTTCAATTAACCAACATGCTAGATAACTAAGAAATTGTGTATGGCACCTAAATATGCGAATATTTGCACTGCTCATACTTTTCACCTACGAAGATTATTCCTTTAATAGTTATCATATTCATATTTTATTTCCTCTTTGTTCTTACACACTATTGTCTATATTTCTGTTTTACTTCTCCTTTCGCAGGTCTGCTGGAAGAAATTTCTTAAGAAATAAGCAGCACCTTTGTACTCAGATCTTAATTTTGTCATATCTTTATGTATTTTATTGTGTGTACATAAATGATAAAATAAATAAATAAATCATTTGTTGGAGCTTACCATGATCTCACTGTTGTTGTATACTATCTGGTGTAGCTACCTTGCCGTCCATATAGTATGGTCAGACGACAGCACACCAAGCTACTACAATCGAATTTCTTTATTGGATTTTGAACTTAATCGCTAAAGTATTAAGGCTCAGGGTAAATTGGTAACAACAGTTTCGGGTAACATTTCCTGTTGTCGTTCGTACTCTGATTTTAACTGCCATTAATGATTGGCATTTCGACAAAAATCTCGCTAATTGAATGATATCAGAACAGAGGCTAATCTACCAATTCAAAATCTGCCCTAATCACGTTTTGATTGGTCATATATTTTCTGACAATTTTAACCCTATTTCAACTTTACCATTTTCGGAACTCGCTGCCTTCGAAGCTTCTTAACTAAGTACACAGAGCGCTGTAACCACCAAAATCTCTGTTCCGCGCAATTAATTTATACAAAACGATAAGGTTTAAAGGCGAGGAATATGCAAGGCGCGAGCCCGATCCGCGTTACGTGATCTAGATAACACTGGAGTACGCTACTTGTGTTCTAGGGGTGGTAGAACTAACTTTCTTTATACTTAGGCTTAGAGACAAGAAGAACCGCTGAATTTGTTGGTATGATCACGTGCATTTTATTATGTTCCTATTTATTTCTATCACATTTATATTAAACTAGCTTCTCCCTGCGACTTCGACCGGAGTCTCCTTTTAATCAGAAAAGCCTGTTAGGAAACTCTGCTCTTCTATAACTTAATAAGTTTCATTAAGGTACTAAAGTAAAATAATTAAAAAGAGGATTAACGCTAAACAAGTAGCACGTGAGTGAGTGTGAGTAATGTAGTTCAGTTATGATTAAAAAGACACCTGGCGCCATCTATTATCATAATAACTTTATTGTTGTTTTCCTCGAGAAAATTTTCTATAGGTACACCTAACAAGTATATGGCAAATAAAAAAAAAAACTGGATAAAAGTCTCCTCAGCCTCATTCTCCTCATCTTATGTCTGTTTTACCCACTAATTTTGAGGAAAATCGGTTCAGCAGTAAACAACACGATTTTCTTTTATATAAATACGAGGGTGGATTGAAAAGTACTCAGCCTAACCAAGAAAATAAACACAATACTAAATCGAATAAAAAAGAATTTAGACTCCCGCGGCCCCACGTGCGCTCGTGATAGAAGAGACACTGGGGTGGTATTAGTCAGTAAAAGACTGACAGACCCCGTCGCCCACCCCAGGGCGGCGGACATCCTATGAGGATTTCCACCACGGAAAAAAAAAAGGTGATGCAATGTTCACCAACCACCAACGACCAACGATGCTGCGCCAGAGGTAGATTGATCTGGAGATACTCCACGACCAATATCCCGACACAACAACATTTGGCGAATCGTACCCGGCACACAGCGCAATACAACTGCTCAGACCCGTGCTCCATACGGCTTCACCATTGCAGACATCATGCCGGAACACGACGAATTGCTTGGCGGCAAGACTTTATCTAGTGGGTGGTAACTTCTGCGGGCAGCCGATGTTATGGCCTACCACTCAATTATTTTTATTGTACGTTCACTGCCCAATTGCTTCTATAATAATTTAACAGACTTCTTCAGTAAATGTGAACGACCTCAACAATTCCCGTCGCCTTTCATAACTTTAAGACCAAACATTTTCACGACACTAACTTCGGCGTGTTTCTCCGCTGCTTCCACGTTCACTAAACACGTGTCGTTCGGCGATTTCAGACCGCTGTGGTTCTAAATGATCCGTAACTACTTCCACTAATTCCTCATACGTTTTATTTTCAGGAAATGCTAGTGAGCATAGATCACACATAAGCGAATATGTTTCGTCACCTACAACCGTAATTAACATTGGTACTTTTATATCGTCACTTCACATTTAGCTTAATATACTCATTAACGCGACGTATATATGCGGGCCACTGCTTAGAAGTTAGGTTGGATTTTACCGATCGGCATTTTTATCGCACACGTGGATCACTTATAATTAACAAGAAAAGTACCTCGTCGCCAATGTAGTGTCAATGAAAGACCGGAGTTAGTAACAGACTGCTATATTTATAAAAGTTCTTGATCTACCCATCACCTAACAATAATCACACTATTAACTATACGAAGTACTCACAAACGTCACAACAGTCAACCCTAAGGAACAGCGCGTTCTCCGCGAATCTTGCTAATAAAATATTAAAGTCTCACTTAAACATCTATATTGCCGCGAGTAATGACTGGCAACACCTTCTGAATACAAGAGAGGATTGAGGTTGAGATACTCACGCAGCGATGTAGAATAGCACACTTACTGATAAGAAGTTTTTATGGAAGAAAAAGAATTTATGTAACAGAAGATTTGTCTTGGTTTTCTTTAACAACTTGCTACAATTGTTATAAATTTTTCAAAATATATAACATATAAAATATGTAAAGAAAATCCTGTCCGAACCATGAAGGTATTGTTAGGTATCGATAATTGATTCTATTAATGCCTATAAAGCCGGGCTAAACTTAAAAGAAAAATCATCAAAAAAAAAAAAATCGCAAAAAGAGGTAACTTAATACATGTGAGGTAGGCAATACATGCTTGGGCGAAGGGAGGTACGCGGCACGTGGTCGCATCGCTCATAATAATGCTGTCGAAAAACGTTGTCACTTTTTTTAAAAATACCATATTTTATGCAAGATGGAATTAATTCGCGGAAAAAAAAAGATTATTTCAAAATTCATTAGTATTGATACTATGATGATTAATTGTTAAATTTCATGTTTTATTCGGTCATGTGTTTAACGAACCTTTATTGTCCTTATGGGTCGGACAGGGTTTTCTTTACCTATTGCATAATAAATGCGAATAAACTTGTCATGTAAATGACAAGAAACTACGAGTAATTAAAAAAGAGGGAATCAGTTCTGATAAAGAATTTATTTACAAAAAAAAAACTGTATAAAATAAACAATGGCCTCCCTCGGAGGCCCCAGAAGGGTGAAGACGTCTCTAGCAACGGCTTCCCTATGTTAAAGTTGAAGGCTGTGTCTTTGGGCTGAGTAATGACTCCTAGTGTTGTAAAAAATAACGAGAACAGCGGCTCATAGTACTGTAATGCGTATTATGATATATAGGAATGAATCGAAATGAGTAGGTATGAGTACCTACAAGTAAGTAATAAGCATGAGTATATAACGTTATTTTTCTTTATGCGAAACCTAAATACAGTTTGTTCAGAACAAACAACTGAATCGATTCCAATCATTTTTACACCATGTTATATTTTTCCCAAATACATCAAAATTTTTTGCTGTGTGGTTACGGAGCGCGCATCACAGCTGGCGGTAGATTATGATTTACCGTTAGCTTTGTTGCGCACACGGCGCGGGCGGGCTAGCTATCACTGCACTGACCATATTTTTGTTGGGACAACCAAGTAAGATAACAAGTTCATAACTTTGTGGTTTTTAATGATATCTTTTTGAAATTTTGTACATAGATTCTTTACTCAAAATACTGGACACGTGTTTCGGGTTTCGCATAAATCAAAAATAGCGATGTATATGTTTGTATGTAAGTTACATTACCAACTCTCGTCTGGCCTATCTGTCACCAGGCTGGCTGAAATTTTCACTGATAATATATTTCCGTTGCCGCTATAACAATAGAAAATACAAGTAAGTACTTAAAATAAGGCTGAGGATGGTTTTTTATTCGTTGATTAGACGCTCGAAATCTTTACAATATATTTAGTTGTGTATGCACTTTAATAATAATTAATTAAATTAAAATAAAATAAATACAACTCAACTTCAACTTCAACTGGCCCCTGGATCAATGGCCCCTGTGGAATAGATACCACAATTTTGCCAATAACACGTGAAACAAATTATAGAAACTCTTTGGAAATTTTATTTCACTATAATGACGGATATCGTCAACGACTGTTGAAAAAGTCGGCCGCGTGAACCGTCTACTAGGAAGGTTTGAGGCAAACTCATGATGAGGCCACTATGCTGCGATATTTCAATGTTCTTTATGAATTATTTACTGAATGCACTTTTTACTACATAAAGCACGCGCTTTTATTTAGTAAACGACACTCATCTTAGCTTTCCCGCCAAAACTCCAATAAATACAATTAATGTCTATATTTACCATACAAACTAGGGGTTTTGTTTGTTTTGTGCTAATTCTTTGAACGACATCATAGGTAAAAATTGCAATACATAAATAAATTATACAAGAAAGATTTGCAACGGCTTTGCTCCCTTCAAAAAATATTTTACCAAGCTTGAATGAAATAAACAAAAACCCGCATTACGTAGATATCTGTCACATCTACATACGTAAGATCTACATAAACTCCGCAAAATCTGATACACGCCAAACATACCTATTGTTTATTCCGAAAAAGTACGCCAGAAAACAAACGTCCAATAACATTATTACAGTCAATAAATCTGGTTGATAGTAGAAACGGAATCAGATTCGCGGTGTCGGCCCGTATCTGTTGAAGTTTCACGATAAATACCGAGCGAATCTGCATAACTCCCATGTGAGTGGCGGCGGTGGGGCGCGCCCAATGATGTTGGAAAGAAGTGGGATTGTTACTACGGTATCTTTATCCTGCTAGGTATTGTTGCATTTTGCATTGAGGTATTTTATTATCTCCTTGAGCAGTACTGATGAAAAACATTTCTGGAGAACTCCCATTCAGTTCTTTTTAAATAGTGCTTGAACGCAATCCGATCTGATGGTAAGTAGAGATGCAATCGTTGATGGTAAAGCGCACTAGTTTATTACGCCTATCCACTCAAAAAACAGAGTGAATAGGAAGGAAGACGGCAGTTGAGCGGGTGTGCAATGTTAAGCCCAACAACTCAACCAACGATTTTGCGCCAGAGGGAGATTGATCTGGGTAGACCCTCCACGACCAAACTCCCGACACAACAACATTTAGCGTATCGTACCCGGCATACAACGCAACACGAATGTTCAGACCCGTCCTCCGTACGGCTTCATCAGCCATCATACCAGAACACGACAAATCGCTTGACGGCAAGACTTTGTTTGGTGGGTGGTAATTTCTGCCGGCAGCCGATGTTATGGCCTACCAGGTGGTAGGCCATAACATCGGCTACGAACGGAATTGGTACGGAAAATGTTTCTAACTTCAGTGGATAAGACAGTACGTTAGGTACTTCAATCAGTCAGACTGAGCTGGCCGTTGAAACGTTCGTTTACAGTGGCACTAGGCGATACCAATATCTATCAGTTCCTAAATGAAGTTTTCAATTGTAAGCGTGCTTTTATTTAAGTGTCCTTAACGGTTAGTTGAAACATGGGTTAATCATATCTTCCTTTGAGGTAAATTCCCAATATCAAACACCAAAGTCAAACGATATTAGAAGAGTTTTTTGATCTCCTATCTCTAGATGTTCGGAAGCTAGTCTACCATTAGCTTTTAAGGAACCAATAATTTGTTTTATGTACATATACAAGGTTATTTTATCTCTACACGAAATCTGAATATAGTTTATTCAATATAAGCAACTGAATCGATTCCAATATTTTTTAAGACATGTTTTATAGTTTCCCAAATATCTTTAAAAAATCTTGCAGTGTGGTTACCAAGCGCACGACACAGTTCACAGCGGATAGTAGTATCCTAGGGCAACCGCAGCGCTTCGTCTCTGTAGGCGCGAGCGGACGAGCGGCTCGTGGACCATATTTTTGTTGGGACAACCAGGTAACATAACAAGGTATAACTTTGTGTTTTTTCACGATAGCTTTTTGAAATTCTGTACATAAATTCATTACATAAAAATACTGTGATTCAGGTTTCGCATATACATAAAACAACGTTATATACTCTTTCCGTTATGCATTGTATACCTTCTCCATTGCTGCGACATTCGCACCTCCAGCCACATCCAGTCGGGTGAACATAAGACGTTGTGTGCGGTCCCACACTTCCTGCGTTAGACTCGCTAGAACAACTGTTTGTTTGTACGGAGCTCATATAACATATATTATTATGCATATTCCTCGCTCCCTTAATTTATAGGTATCTGGGGGTGAGCAAGACTGGAATTGTGTAGGTGGTAAGTATCTGTTATGTTCTCCAGCCCAGTTTTCTCAACTTAAATTTAGTCTATTGTGTTAGTTGTTCCTGTCACCACACCTCTTGTAACTTTCACTTTAACTATTAATTACTAGCATTTATCATCAACCTTTTATCGTCCCACTGCTGGGCACAGGTCTCCTCTCATATAGAGAAGGAATGAGCGTAATCACCATGCTTGCTTAATGCGGGTTGGCGATTTCAGACTTAAAGTCCAGGTTTCCTCGAAATGTTTTCCTTCACTTTCAGTCAATGGTGTCCAAGATATACTTAGAAAATGCATATAACTTTAGAAAAGTTACATTGGTACTTGCCTGACCTGGAATCGAACCTGCGCACTCATACTTGAGAGGCTGGAGTTTTGACCACTAGGCCACCAAGACTTATTTAGCGTATGCAATGGAAGCCCTGAAATATGGATAAGCTTTCCTCATAGATAGATGGACTGTCCAACTCAAACATTTTTCAATTAGACTAGTAGTTCTTGAATTTAGTACTGAGAAGCAGAAGAGTTTGTATGTTTATTGATATAATTGCCTCTGTTCTCATAACGGCGAAGAATAACATCGTGGGTAAACCGCATCTCCTACAACCAAAAAAATCAAAGACCTGTGACAAACCCGCACTGCGCGCATGGTGGTTTATCAGGCTCATTGCTCGTTACAAAGAGGAGGTCTGTATTAGTCTAGCAGTGGTAACAATAAAGATTGATTATGCTACACATACATACTTGAATCATACATAATTACCTAATAAGTTCCAAATGAACTAATTGATGGTCAAAGAAATATTTAGTACTTGAATCTCGCTAGAACAACTGTTTGTTTGTACGGAGCTCATATAACATATATTATTATGCATATTCCTCGCTCCCTTAATTTATAGGTATCTGGGGTGAGCAAGACTGGAATTGTGTAGGTGGTAAGTATCTGTTATGTTCTCCAGCCCAGTTTTCTCAACTTAAATTTAGTCTATTGTGTTAGTTGTTCCTGTCACCACAACACCTCTTGTAACTTTCACTTTAACTATTAATTACTAGCATTTATCATCAACCTTTTATCGTCCCACTGCTGGGCACAGGTCTCCTCTCATATAGAGAAGGAATAAGCGTAATCACCACGCTTGCTTAATGCGGGTTGGCGATTTCAGACTTAAAGTCCAGGTTTCCTCAAGATGTTTTTCTTCACCTTTTAATCAGTCATTGGTGTCCAAGATATACCTAGAAATACATATAATTTAGAAAACTGACATTGGTACTTCTTGGTTGTGGTCATTGGTACGTCTAATACCTAATATATAATTATATAGGCAAGCAAGTACCAATGTAAGTTTTCTAAGTTATATGTACTTTCTAGGTATATCTTGCGTAGCATAAAAACCTTTAGCGTTTACACTTCCAATACAAAGACCTTATCTTAAATGATTATATTGTATATGTACATCAGTGTAGTAATATCCTGCTCACCTATCTATCACACCTGGTCTATTCTCTTCTGTTTCCATAACAAAATCTTATTTGTGAAACGAAAAACATTCAATATCATAAGGGAAGTAAGATTGTGCATAAATACGATACGAAGTGACCCCTGTCCGTCGCGCCCCGGTCTTTTGGGAAATCACTTTGATACAGTTATTGGTTCATTTTCATATTGTTTTCTTTTTTATTTAAAGAATGGAAAAAATAACAACAGATTTTAATATTGTATTCAAAGATAACATGTGATTGTAACATTTTTTCTTTTCAGACACTGATCGTCACTATAGGTCGTCTATCTGTATGATTTAGATGATATTGAGTTTTCTCCATTACCTCAACTTGTTACTCCTATTTTTCTACTGTTTCTTATAAATTATAAACTAGTGCTTGACCGCAATCCTGCCTGGTGATAAGCATTGATGCAATCGTGGATGGTAAAGCACGCTAGTTTATTAAGAGCTTATTCACTCTAGCCTTGAAGATACTTAAATTTTCCGACGGAACCACAGCCGCTGTTTGCCAGCGTTTGTTCTAGTCGTTCGATATACGCGGTATAAAGAGGACACGAAACGCTTCGTCACTTGAAGTCATAATTGAAATGTAATGTTGCCTCTAAGACAAATATGATAGGTATTCTTATGACTAGATTTTACACAAGTATACGATAAAAAAATAAAGAAAAAGTGGGAGCTCATTGGGCATCCAAAAGTTTAAAGTCCACATCGCTCTCAATGGGAAAAGTGCCCAAAATGTTGGCAGCATTATCTCGTTTAATGGCAATGCTGATTCTTTGTACCAAAACTAGGTCAGCCCTCTTGTCACATGTAGACTCAACCAAATGCTTATTGTTATTTTGAAAAATTTGAAAAGCATATGAATCCCAATGTCCTAGAACTCCAAATGATTCAAACAATTTCCAATAAGGTTTGCACCGATTTATAGATTTTCCCTTCTTGCAGCAGTAAACACGACTGGACTACTTTAATGCTTTTGGGTGAAACATTGAATCCTGCCATCTTTTTCTTTGTGTCGCTGGACTGTTATTAAAATTTTGTTGACCACACAAAAAGTCTTCGCTACGTTCACGACATTACCCTTCCATGAAATAATTGTACATCTAGAGTGGAGATAAGGCTTGTAGGTCCTTAGGTACGTTTTGCTCTTATTCTGTCGTCTGGCACTTTTACTGCCATTTAGTGGTATTTTACCGATTGAATATCACTCTCCATTAAAATAATATAAGCAATTGTTTAAACCAAATTATCCAAACCAAAAAATCTGCAAAAAATGTTGTACTTATATATGAAAGATACTTGATTGTCCATATGCCATCATTATTATACTTACACACGAATCCATTTTCTCTTTCCTGACGGCCACAGAATTATTCCGAAGTATATCAACTTATACAGTAGCAAGGCCATCAGTGGACCGCTCACTCAATATGGCCGCTCCGCCGCTGCCAATATGTAAGTTACATATTTTACGCCAGACCTCTTCCTATTTTTTATCTTGCACACCGGCTTTACAAGAAGTTGTATTTACTGGATACGCTGTTAAATATTTAGTTAGTATGGCCTTGGCGATATTGATCCCAATGACTTTAAGGCCATCTGTCGAGTGCCTGCCTTTTATACTTGTGGTTGTGTTTTGTTTAAAAAGTTTTGTTGCACTTATTGCTAGTAAAAGTGTAAAAGTAAAGTAGGTATACAATTTTCTATAATATCGTAGTGGTATATACAAATGGCACATGCAAACAACACGTCATACTGACGTCACGCTGATTCTACATGTCGCAAGTAGAGTTTCCCGTGCAATTAACATACACACAACTTCCCAACATTAACCGTTGGGCAAGTGCCCGCCTTAATATCCGTCCGGTCGGAGGATCGTTCCTTTTCTGTGGAGGATGAGTGAACTTTACTCCCGGTTCCTCATGCCTCCAAAATAAACTATCATTGAAAAAATAGATTAGAATCAGAGCTTTCTTCAATACTTCACGCACGACGATGTACTCACATAGGCAAATCAACTGCCATTGGCATTTTGTACCAGTGACTGGTACAAAATGTCTATGGCAATTGATTTTTGCTTATTGCTGAGAGTCAGATATCAACAAAGTCAGATGCAATTACAAAAAATAGGCTTGAGAGGCACTTGTAGCTAAGTAATCACTGCCGCACAGGTCGAATGATCAGGTTAAGCTACTCTTCTCGCGATCGATTCGTGGATTACCAATGACCATCTTCATATACTATGCCAAATTCGAGTCTCGAAAAGTACCTTTAAGCTGTTGATTCTAACTGTAATTTGTGTATCTCTGACAATCATTATGGGTCATCAGAAGGCTGAGTCTAACAACCAGTCTTAACGAGGGTACGAAGCCAGATATGCAGTCGTCCCATGTAAAACGCTGGTGTTCCCAACTAGATAATGATGAGGCATGAATATTTATTTCATTTTAAAGATACAAAAGGTTCTGGAGTGGTGACCGTGTATCAGAAGACGTGATGTTGAAGAATTCCCACAAAGTAGAAAAACGACCTTGTTGGATCCACAAGAACCCATTGGATGCGAGAAGCAGGATCTCATCATCTCAGCGTTAATCCCAGTTGCATCCGAAGCTTTTCCAGCTTTGGAATCTAGAGTCCACTTTTACCAGTCTAACTGCTGATTTTGTCTAAACTTCGATATTTTCCGTGAAGCGACTGCCGTCTGACCCCTACAACCCGAAGGCCATATTAAGGCATTGCAGTTAGACAAATTGTTGGACTTTTTGAGGGCTCCAACAACCCGTAACGACTGCCATTAGATGCTCGTATGTCATCCGGGACCAACGGCTTAACATGCTTTCCGAGGCGCGACCAGACCAGTGCAAATATTCATATTCATGCGTATAAATATTTGCACTGCGCGGGGATCGAACCTACGGCTCCTTGCGTAGCGGCCGCGTTCACTATCGCTACGCCACGCATGCTGTCATGGATGCGAGAAGCATGGAGCTAGTCGAAGTGATGGCGCTTGAGGGATTCCTATATCTAGTATTGGACATCTTTCTGTTGAAATATTGATGACGTTGATGACATTTATAGCTATTACAAACTATAAACGTTGAGACCGCTTCTCCCAAAATCGCTGCACGCTGACGGCAGTGAATGGGAACAGTGAAGGGGGACTCCATCATTGTTCCCATTGCGGCCGTGCAGGGATTGACGGGGTCTATGAAGACTGATGCCTCCTGGGCCAGGAATACGGTTTGGTTAAAAAAGAAACTGTGGCTCTGGCGCACAGGCAAGTAAAGAATCTGACACGCCGTTCCGCTCCACCCAGAGCAGGTGAGATCATTAATTGATGATTTCCCCGTCCACACTAAAAAAAAAAGGTGGTGCGGGGACAGCAGGGTAACATGCATAAATATAAATTAAAACAAATAAGACAAACAATGCGGAAATATTAACATTTTAATGATACTGTCAGCCTCTCACGATTGTGCTCGCGTGCTTTGTGCCATGATGATAGCCACGACCTTTAAATTTAATGAGGATGACAGTATTAATCAAAATATATTATTTCTTATAAATCAATATCGAATAGGACTTAAGAAATAGCAGAAGTTAGGTGCACGGTTCCAATTGGTCGTTTTCTACGAAGAATGGTCAGCACAAAACTCTACGGTTATTGTTTTTAAAATACATACTTCGCTTTTATTATGTATTCAAATCACAGTGGTTATGGAAGGGTAGCACGTGCCTGTCAACAAGTACCGGCTACTTGATAAAAGAAGATCAATATATATTTGTTAGCGATTCCACTCATCCTATATCCACGTGATGTTTCCTAGTTACCACAGAGCCGCGGGCGGAGAGGTAATGGAAAGGCGGAGTCGGGGCGTAAAACTATACTACGGACATCTCATTCCTTGCGACTTGAATATGATAATAACATATTTCAGGGCCTTGTTCTTTTGGAATAACCTGTGTGAAGAAAAAACAGGAAAATGAAGGGAGATACAGCACAATGTAAAATGTAGACTTGAAAATATAGAAAACCAGCTGTGATTTTGTTATTGTTTTAGAATCCCCAGTACCAATGTTCAATTCTATACTAATAATAAAGGTTATGAGATTTTTCGTTAGTTTTGACATGCTAATGGTTAGATTAGTGTTTTTGACATGAAATTCATTTTTATGTCTTGGGTTTCGTACTGTATGGTAACGCAAAAAATCGCACCGACACGAAATCGTATACTTAGTAGCGCTTGTACCTCGGCAACGGACGGACGTATCCGGTATTGAATTAGTGCTAATTGTAGAGTGTCTCGGCGCCATCAAGAATATATATAAAAAATTTGGAAATTTTAAATTAGTCATCGAAAAAAAGACTGCGACTGGAACCGTGATTTGCGATTTTTTTTATCGCAAAAACCATCAAAGAGCTAATAACATTTGAACTACTGGTGATATCTTCCTGATTCGAACGGTTTTTTATAGATCTCATTGCGGCGCACATTTCAAGACCATTTGCAGCCGTGTGAAGCAGAAACTGGAAATTTGGGAGACGTTTGCAACTCATTTTGGAATCGTGCCTCGCACAAAACCGCGCAACAAATCTAGACAAGAGGCCAAAAATCGTCCAGACCCATTGTCTACTGCAGAGCGTTGTCGCCGCTATCGAATGAGGGTTAAAGAACGCCAATCGGCCGGTAAACAGCAAAATGACGAGCCGATAAAAATGAATTTCATGATAGTCAGGTACTGAAAGGGTGAGCTGACTGGGCCAAATTTTTATTTTGCATTTTATAGCCCAATATTCGAGGAAGGTAATACAAAGGCGATTAAAAATAAGACGGTCGAAATCGAAGTAGGTAATAGTGGACAGGCGATGCGACGGGGTGAGCCGTGGAACAGGCAAGTACTCGTGGGCGATGTCGCGAGCGGAAGCTAGTTTAATTGTAAGGTTACATTTAAAATTAAAGCAATACAGTATCACTAATATAACAAAGACAATAGATCAATAGGTAAACACATAAAAAATTCAAAGTAATACCAAACAAACAAAAAAGAAGTCGCTTTTCCTTACCAACAAAGTTTCTACATAAAAATTAAAACCAACAGTTATTATAAGGCAATAAACATGCCGCGGCTGTTGAAACGAAGTCAGTATTAAATCATATAAACAAGTGGGTATCTACGAGTCGTTACATTTACATACGGGGCGCGGGCGCCGCGGCCCCGCTCCGGAACTGAGGGCGGCACGGAAGTGGAATCGGCACGTGCTTTATGGATGTGCGGCACAGGTACACTTGTTTATTGCGAATTTTGAGGCTTATATACTTTCGATAGGTAAATAAGGTAGGGGAGTGTTTCCTTGGGTCTAATTTACTTTTTAGAGAAGGATTCATTTTAATCCGTGTCTTTTCTGCTAATCTTGGGCATTAAATTGAATATGGTTGAATAAATTGTAATAGCAGAATCAATTTTGTATGTAAAAAGATGTTGATTATCTATGAGTAATTTTGTGATTTAATTACATGTAAAGAGAAAAACAGTGGGACAAAATATGATTGGAATTGGTAAGTGTTTGACTTCTCATTTGACTAATAAGAGAAACATTTTTCTTCTTTATTAAAGATAATATCCACAAATTCTTCTTAATTTACAAAGTCACACTTTTCTAAATATCCCGGAATCTACTTCCTTGTTTGTAACAGAGGAAGAAATCCGGTACTGGGTTTGACAGTTTTGCGGATTAATGTATGCATTATATTTCTATGAGTCAATGTAACTTCAGGTGAGCTCGTTTGGTATATTTATAACACACAGTGTATTGTGGTTGGGACAAGTTTTATCTATGCAAAGGAGACAATAAGGAATGACCTTCCCCTGTACACATACATACATGCTTCATAAGTTCGTTAAACATATGGGTACACTTGAATTAATAATTAATTTTTAATTAGTAGTTTGGCCAGAGTTTTCTTAGCCAACCCGTCCGCGATATATGTATTATTTAATATAATTATTAAAATAGCGGCCGCCAGCGACTTCGTTCGCGTGGAGTTAGTTATGCCTCGCTCCTATTGATCGCAGCGTGATATTATATAGCCCAAAGCCTTCCTGGATTAATGGGCTATCCAAAGCAAAAAGAATTTTTCAAATCGGAATAGTAGTTCCTGAGATTAGCGCGTTCACGCAAACAAACTCTTCAGCTTTATATATTAGTATAGATTTGATGATGTAAAATACGTTCCATCAGTAAACAGATGGGTGAAGGTCGTTCCTAATCCGATCTTAGACTATAATATTATATAGGTTATAATAGCAATAGAGGACATACTAATTATATAAGCAGCATTGTTCCTAATTGATAGAAAACGTAAACGAAAACTAACCAAACTAGAAGGCAAAGAATAATAGCAATAGAGGACATACTAATTATATAAGCAGCATTGTTCCTAATTGATAGAAAACGTAAACGAAAACTAACCAAACTAGAAGGCTGGAAGAAAAGCTGAAGTTTATTGAACTTCAGCTTTTCTTCTAGCCGTAAAACCAATCAATAATATATTGGCTTTAAAACACAAAATAAAATAAAAAAAACAGTCAACCCACATTATCACATCGAAACGAAATTCTCTTTGTTGAATAATTTACTCCAAAATCTAAACCAGATTTCCTCAGAAGTAGAAATGCGTGTTTCATTTCCATCTCGCCATTCAATTACTTAGCTATAAGGAATGCGTTATACCTCGGACACGGCCATCTTTATGTACATACGGGAGCATACGGAGAGGCTTTTACGTGGGATTGTTCTCGCATATTGTTGCCAAAATATACAAAGATGTGCGAACGAACAGGAACATTTTCTTTCATTTATTTCCGATAACTTGTACCATTCAGTCCGATTTAAAGTAAACAAAAAATAAATTAACAATCAAATCAACCATCCCCAATACAATCAAAATTAAAATGTTATTTGAAGCAATATTACAATATTGATTGTTGCTTTTTTTAAATAATTATAAACTAGTGCTTGACCGCAATCCCGCCTGATTTGATGGTAAAGCGAGCTAGTTTATATAGCATATTCACTAAAAAAAACTTAGTGAATAGGAAGGGAGACGGCACTTGAGCGAAGTGATGCAATGTTAAACTCAACAACACGACCAACGATGTTGCGCCAGAGGGAGATTGATCTGGAGATCCTCCACAACCAAAATCCCGACACAACAACATTTGGCGCATCATAACCGGCACACATCGCAACACAACTGCTTAGACCCGTCCTCCGTACGGCTTCACGGGACATCATGAAAATCGAGACAGATATTTTTGTTTAGAATATTACACTTAGGCCTTCTTAACTGTTCTTTATACTAAGTGATCCGAAGAACGTTTTAATTATTTAATTCAAAGGAAGATCTGAAGAATTAAAAAAAATAGTGTTAGTAGACATTTCTCGTTTCAATACTATGGTCAGATCTATATCTGAATATCACTGTCACCTCTACTTGTGTATACCTATCTACATCGCAGTTTCGGCGTATTGTCGCCTGCCTTTATAGCGAAAACTCTTAAAGATATTGGCCATGTTTCAGTGGCGCTATCGGCAAACTGTTAGCTATTATATTTGGAAGACAAAACTGCTGTATCATAGTGTTATTTCTGATTTAGGTATTCGGAGTTCGGCAACATTGTTCAGTTGGTATATGTGCGCATTATTTTATTTCTCTTGTTAATTATTCCCCATTTTTTATGATCAGAAATAGCCACTATTAATGAATGCTTGTAATGCGTATAATACCTGTGTGGTCAGTGCAAGTGTACAAATCTTTGCAAACCAATCACTATCGGTATCCACTGCCCTTGTACTTTTAGATAATATGCAATGTACACGTCCCAAGAATTCAATCCAATATCACCACTGTGGCCACCACAAAGAAGAACGGTTTGAGGCACCAATTCCTCATATGCTAGATTTTGTAAGGTGGTGAACGATTGTAGCAATCATTGATCTGCACTTTGACTCTTTTAGCAAACTAAAAGCCATAATTTATAAATATCGTGCTGATTTAAATTAGCACCCACTTTCTGGCAATAAATGAAACATATCTTTTCCAATAACTTAGTTTAAGTTTTAGTTTTAAGTTGAATTCTTGTACAACTCCATTTTTGTATGCATGCGGTGTTCACCTATAAGTGATTGTTACACTACTCTGTCAGCTTTTAAAATTACATGTTACCTTATGTAGAACACCAAGTGTAAACAGTTGTTGGTGGACCAAGTAAATGAATAAAAAAAGATAATATACCAGTTATGGATATTGCCATTTTTATCCTAAAAATTCAAATCAAAACAATTTTATCGGAACAAAAATGGCTACTCGTACAACGCCATAAAACTACTTTATTCACAACAATTTTTCATGCCAGTAAACTGATCCAAACTAAACTGATAATCCGTTTATTCGTATATTATATAGGGTGTTAATATTTTAAAGTGTCGTGTCGTGTAGTCTCTGCTCGACACGGGCCGCATATTTCATCTACCCGTCGCCGCCCGCCGGACGGCAGATTCTGGTATAATATTGTTGTATTCAAAATTGTGGAGGATTTCTGAGAAGGAAAATAACGTGAATTTACTGAATTTTATGGACACACGGGGTGTGGATAGAAAAACATCATTTTGGTCTGATAACAATTAAAAATAACGAAAAAAACGTTATGTCCAAAGAGCAGTGTCTTTAAATATCAATAGCTCAAAATGCTACAAAGATAATCATAGGTGGTCAAGATGGTCAACCTACCTATAATTCTACTATAGGTTTAAATTATAATGGTAACTTTATATTCTATCATTACTTACGGTATGCAAGTTTTTAATTTTATTTCGCTGCTTCTGGCTTAAAAACTTTGATAAGATATTATAATATAGGGTCACCACTGACTAAGCAATATCGTTTCGACATCTCCAACCAACGCCAGAATCTTCCCGGTCGTCCGTCCGGCAGTTACCATCATTTTGATTGAAATTTACTGCATCGCAGTGGGGCAGAGGGCGTCGTAATAACGTTACTGCAATAAGCTACTTCGTGATTAAATGGAGCTATTGTAGTCAACGTATTGTTTGGTGTACTGTGATTTACATCTTGGAGAAGAAGAGGTGCCTTTGACAAACTCCTTACTCATGTCAGCCCCTTGAATGGCATGAGTAAGGAGTTTGTGTCATGTGATTTGAGCATCTACCCAAGTTGTGACAATGCTGATGCCTAATGGCAAACTGTTTACAACCTGAGAGTATTCGTTCAGCTTGGGACATGTCTATATAATCTCCTTGTTAGCTATTTGTAACAGATAGGTAATATGTTGTAATAGGAACATAACTATATTTCTATATTCCTGGTTATTTCTCACAACACATTTCATTTTCTTTCTTTTTTATGTATTTATAATATGTTGTCTTCTGTGCCTTTTTGCTTGTGCTAAATAAAGGTATTTTGTTTCTTTTTTTATTTTCTCAAGGTTCTTTGTAGTGTTATGTACCTATATATACTTACACTTCTTATGTAACTCAACTTATATTTCATTCATTCCCACAGGTCATAATATGCATTCCATTACTATGAGGCGCTGTTTTGATCATATTTCACTGCACCAGGACTCATTTTTCAGTTCACAGACACAGTCCTCAACTTTAAGCCTAAGTTCGGTTAATAAGTGTAAGTACATATATGTAGGTACATAACACTACATCTTTTAATGGTATTCGTCAAGGAAAATGCCTGAAAGTCATTTTCTGATCAATATTCTGTTCCCGGTGTAAAACCAAGATCTTCCTACCAAATCAATATGCCACAAGGAATATGAGTATAATCCTAAAAATTCTCTTGCTTGAAAAGTCTGTCCTCAAAGCAGATATAACTTTTGGCAAGCGCTCCACAATACGTATGCGTCAGGATATGTGAGGATATATTAAAAATGGCTGGCGACCCGACAAATATAATTAAATTGGATAATGGAAAGCAGTGGACCTGTCAGATCCTTTGATGAGCTTGGAAGGAGCTGGTGTGGATGTGGTATATGTGATAACTTGATAACAACTATTAAAAGTGGGTATTTTGCTTTGCAGAAACAAAACGAATGCTGTTGAAAAAAGCTGAAAGTTGTCTGAGTTTTGGAACTGAAAACCTAGTTTCCTTTTAAGCGATCCTGCTCAACTTTATTATCTGATTTTTTTGCTTAAGATATAGAATTTCGTTAGTCATTGACTGCCACTGCGGTCACCGGTGTCAGCCAGCAATAGATTTTTTACTGATTTCCTTTTCTGGCATTCAAATTGTCAAATTACTAAACAATTAAGTTAGAGTTATCTCAACATCTCTCTGCCAAATTTTACTTTTGTATTACTCGTATTACAAGTATATAATTTGGTAATACTCCATCATCATCATCTCAGCGTTAATCATTTTTCAGTTTTGGAGTCTGGAGTCCGCTTTACCAGTGTAACTGCTGAATTTGGCTAAGCTTCGATATTTTCCGTGAAGCGACTGCGGCCTGACCTCCACAACCCAGAGGTGGTCGAAGCATAGCAGTTAGACCAATTGTTGGGCTTTTGGGGGCTCCAACAACCCGTATCGATTGCCACTAGGTGTTCGCTTATTTATGTTTTTGTTTAAATAGAGTTAAAGAGCCTTTTTTATCATTCTTTTGTATTCAACCAAAGCACCTGCCATCTGATCTGTTCCCCACCCATGGTTGACTGGTGACAAAATGTCTAAGGCATTAAGTCCACTTTTGTTCATTTCTTTGTGTGAAAAGTATAAATAAAACAAAATAAACCCGTCAAATCCTCAGCACATCCACTTAGTTGGATACTTCGCCTTCTTGTTGTGTTCACTACCGTATGTGATAGAAAATATTTAATTGTTTATTGATAATTGAGGCAACAATAATGTTTACAGCGGCATTGTGTCCATCCTTTTCTATTAAATCGGTCTCTACATTTATAACTTCATGTTAACCATTTACTAGATTGCACTGTGACGTCAGAGCTATCCACATATGCGGCCGACAAAGTTGTCGTCACAATATGAACACAGCGATACGTCAGGACCTACGAGATCGATCATGTTGTGATACTACAATATTTTCATGAAAATATTGGAAATGTCACTGCCTTATCGAGGATTTTGGATGTTATTTTGCCTGATGCTATCTATTCTTTGTTGAACACTGTCTATCATCCCACTCATCAGATTTTCATGTTTCTAGTTGTAGCGGTACGTACAAAGGTCACAATTAAAACAACACGTCATACTGACGTCACACGATTTCTACATCTCGCAAGCAGAGTTTACTGTGCAATTAGTATACATACAACTTCCCAACTTCAACCGTAGGGCAAGTGCCCTCCAGACTCAATACCCATTTGGTCGGAGGATGGGTGAATTTTACTCCCTGTTCCTCATGCCTCCACACTAGTCAAACATATAAAATAAAATAAATTTATTTGTGATCATAATTTTCATTGGCAGTATTTATTTAGGCGTAGAAATGCTTGTAGGTGAAGGTTTTTTCCTTACAATACATATGACTGCAACACTTAAATAGGAAAATGCTTTACTATAGAGTCTAGCAAGCTTATGGTTGTGTCAATAAAGTATTAATAAATACCCGAAGATTTTAGAAAAATTAAATGGTAACCATGAATGAATGAACACTGGGCACTGGACAGTGGTAGATAATGGTAATGTTTACGGGCAATCTGCGCCGAGTGGTGGTAATGAATTGGCTGGGCTATGATTGATGCGCTACTATCGTCATTCGCTAATGGGCGGACGCACTAGGTGCGAGAAACGCAGCTTATCTTAAAGCTAATACCGATAAAGAGAGCAGTGGAGGCCAGTTGTAACGATTGCGGTCAGGTTCGAATCAAAGGAGGTTTTTATTATTTTTTTTTTGTGCTTTTCCAGGGTTGCTATAGATCGTAGGTTTGAACCAAAGTTGTACGTATTTTACACTGTGTAAATTATTTCAGCTCGATTCTCAAGACTCTCAAGACGGTGAAGGAAAAAGATCGTGAGGAAACCCGCCCACTCCCTCTCAAAAATAGCCTTTTCCCCAGCAAAGGGAATAAAATAGACTGATTATGCAATATCAACAACCATTCACAACAACTTACGTCTGGCGGTACCTATACAACGTTATTATACGAAACCTGAATATAGTTTGTTCAGAATAAGCAACTGAATCGATTTCAATAATTTTTACACCATGTTATATTTTTTCCCAAATACATTTAGAAATTGTTGCAGTGTAGATACCGAGCACGCGCAACAGCTGACGCCAGAGGTCAACGTATCGCGCTCGCCAGCCCGAGAGAAGCTTTGACCATGTTTTTGTTGGGACAACAAAGTACGATAACAAGCTCATAACTTTGTGTTTTTTCATGAAATCTTTTTGAAATTTTGTACATAGATTCTTTACTTAAAAATACTGGACACGTATTTCTGGTTTCGCATAAACAAAAAATAATGTTGTATATGTATATTTTTTAAGGTACTAATAATTATAAAATGGATTACTTCACCTTGAGAAATTTTTTCAGCTGATATACACGAAAACTATAGTTAATAATAAGTATTGTACTTAGTATTAACTATAGTTTTCGTGTAAGTATACTTTTATGTGTATGCTATGCAGTGCTTTATGTAAGTAATATTATTTAAAACCACTTTATGTACTTACTAAAGCCACAGCGTTTAATCGAGTCTGTGCGTAAAATATGTAGGGTGTCCTCAGCATTTCATTACACAACAAAATATGATTCGGTGTTACCCCCTGATTCACAGAAGACGTTTAGCCGGTAACACTACGTTTGTTATTTTGATTGCTTATGATTGATAGCTTCGTATCGATAAAATGTTGCAAAGTAAATAACTTAAAAAAAACATTGCTCCACACTAGTAATCAGTCCTATATCGTGGGTATGTTTATAGACATTTAAATTCAAATACACAAACAGTCAGGACCCGGAACAACTAACTGTAGGCTGCAGGTGTTTGAACAAATTCAGAGTCTCCAAAGTCAAATCGGAATGTCTCCAAAGTCGTCTAAAATATTGTAGACGTATGATTTGGTGGAAAATGTTGAATTAACAACAAAAAATGATTTAAGATGTTTTTATGTCATAATTATAAATTGCGTAGTTATAGAATGTTTAAGAACATTTTATTTGTCTTTTAAACATATTCTTTTAATGTATTGTGAATGTAAGAACATCTTAGGTCTCAGATACCATAAAGACACATATGATGTATTGTTAGCGAAGACCGGTAACCCACCCGCGCTTGCCCTAACGTCCGATTATGACTTACGCTTGTCCTGTCTTCGCACACGCCAAGCCGCGTCATATCCATAGGTTGCAAGTAGTCCAAAACCGATTCCTCAGAAAAGCCACCAACGCCCCTTGGTTCGTTCGAAAAGAGATCCTCCATTTTGATCTCAAAATCCCCACCATCCAGCAGTTCATGAAATGCCTTTCCAAGCGTTTCTTTGACACTGCTGCCAAGCACCGCAATCCCCTTATAGCAGCGGCTACCAACTAGACTCCCTCCAACATCTCCCGACTTCGCCGCCCTCGGCATGCCCTCACAGACCCCGATGACCCCATAACCCTCCTCCAAGAGGCCAATAGGGCCACCAGCACCCTATACAAGAAACCGAAATACCGACCTCGCCGCCGAGGTCTTCAGCGACGCGCCCCACAGGTTAATTTCCGGCCCCCCGTCCCTTGCCCGATGAAGGCCAGCCCGCGTCGCAGCTGAGCCAGTAATTATTATAATGTCCCAACAATGACCTCTGAGTTTGTTTCGGCGCTTCTTCTCAGAGCTAATACTAGAAAACGCCGTGGTTATCAAACAAACCACTAATCACCATTCCGATCCAGCTTTCCCTTGCTGTCCTCTCTAGCGACGCCCTAAGCCGAGGATCGTACCCCACAGGGGATGCCCTTAGTGCGTAGTCGCCTAATTTTAACTTAGTTTTAAATGCCCTGGCTGGAGGCTTTAATTTTTAAGGCATCCACAGGAAAGTCCGGTTAAATAGTCACGGTCTCTAATGATGACGAGATGCCATAACAAAAAAAAAAAGCGCTTGCCCTCTTTCGCCAAGCGGCACCGGAACCATTAAGATCATGTGAACTCTGTGAGACCTATTTTTTCCGTATTAATTAATAGCTGATTGCTATCGTTTTACATTTTATTGTGTGATTGTTATTTTGTTCCTATTTTAATTAATAAGTTCTAGTTGTAAATTGTAATTCAAATGGATAATACACGAACATTGGAACGTACTGATTAGTTTTTTTTTTAAATAAACACCACTTCTGATCTCTAACAGTATAATATACTGATTTATATTTTGCTAAGTAGCTCGATGACAAGCTGACACTGACCTCCTGAGATGCAATTCTCCCAATTTTCGTCGTTACACAGTTTCACCTCAGTTAGTCAAAGACATCATCTGTTTAAGACATCTGTTTAAGATTGGGGCTGCATGCCCCAATCTCAAACAGATGTCACATGTCTTTGGATTTTTGGTTCAAGGACTGGTTGTAGGTTGGTAGTGTTGATGAAATTCTTCTTCTCAGCCTATGTCCACTGCTGGAGAAAGGCCTCCCCAAGCCTATTTTGTTCCATTGAGGGCGGTTGCCATAATCCCCATGCTTGGCAGGCGGGTTGGGGATCCCACTAATTTGATATTCCACACGAGAAGTGCTGCTCCGAAGCGGGCAGCAGAGCTTCTCCTGTAAGAGTTCCCTTAGTCGCCTCTTAGGACACCCGCGAGATGATATGGGATGTTACTATTCCAAGCCCGGTACCGCACGATGGTGAAATTATTTGCATAAAATATTGCTTTAATTGTCTTAAAGGTACAACAAATAAATGCAGCCTCACTTACCCCACTAATCGTGCGACAACAATACGAAGCCCTCAACCAATTCTAGCTTATTTTCATGCAAATGTTACCACAATAAAATCAAGCTAAAGCCATGTAAAACTGTTTAATTGGCAAACCCTTCCGTTAATGGCCTGAAACGGAAAGTTAGGGCGGCGCCCATCCGGCGGGCGGGATAACGTGACGGTTATAGGCGTTTTATTGTATGTAGGCTATGAACGACGTGGTAGGCTTTTGGGTTGTTATACATGGTTTCGATTCCCACTAATAACATTTATAGTAGTGCCCCTTACTTCTGCGACTTTAAGTAAAAAACAGTGATGGTCCTGCATCATGAAACATGATACAATTCCAAAATATTTAACGGTGGTCTTCACATAACAGAATCATTACATATGGCTGGCTACTTTGGATTCAGTGGAGAGGCGTGCGAAGACGCTGATTGGCAGCCCAGATTTAACTCAAAACGGTCACCAAAGCCTGGAGCACAGACGTAGAGTAGCCAGCCTTTCGGTGTTCTATAGGATGCATTTTGGTGAGTGTGCGAGGGAACTGCATGATTTAATTCCCCCATCTCCGTTCCATCATCGGACGACCCGTCGTACGGCGAGTTTCCACCCTTACGTTGTTGACACCACTACGATCCGGACGAAGCGTTTCGCCTTCTCTTTTATACCGTGTACATCGAGGTACTGGAACAATTTGCCAGCGGTGGTGTTTCCGTCGGACTACAATTTGAGTGTCTTCAAGGCTAGAGAGAATAGGCTCTTAATAAACTAGTGCGCTTTACCATCAATGATTGCATCACTGCTTGCCATCAGGCGGGATTGCGGTCAAACACAAGTGAGTCTATTTTTATAAATTAATGAACAGTGTAGTACAGGCCAAAGCAAAATGGATCACTTCCTTGCAGGAAATTCTTGGCTTGGAATAAACGTATAAAGTATTCTGACACTATTCTTCTTAGCGGTGTATCAGCGTTACAGTTTTTGGTGGGTTGGTGGAGTTTCTTGCCCGTTCTTCTCCATAGGTACCTACTCTTTGGAATGGGCGACCAGCTTCATCTTACTGACTGATCGACCTTCTGACAATTCAAAAGTGCCTGTAACTGGTTTATTTGAAATAAATGCTTTGAATTGATTTGTTGATTACAATATCTGTCAAAGATAATTAATTCGGTCGGAAAACTTATTACAACTTGCAATTAGGCTACCGTTTTCTTATTCTTTCTCATGATGTTTACCTTCAAAGCAAGAGGAATCTAGACCTCATCCATTGCATTTCATCGGGCGGGATGTTAGCTCAAGAGTGGGCTCGTTTGGGAACACATTATAATCTGTGGATTATTATGATGATTTGCATGCGTGCCAAGTTTGTCCCACTAAAGAGTTTCAAACCGTTTATTTTTTCGCACCCAAAATAGTTTCACACTAAAAACAAGTAAGTGATATCAAACTTCTGGCTACACTTTTTTCGGGCCGCCTCCACGAAAGTGTAGCGGGGCTACGTAGCGCGTAGCCCGAGGCTCTACGAGATTGGAATATGCAAATACCAGATCCGTTTTAACTTAGACAACTGTTGTGATGTTATTTAACCTGTTATACTGTGTAATGAAAGTGGTATACCGGGAGAAAGTGTCATTGTTACAAAAAAAAAAAAAGTAGGAGTCTTCAAAGTGGATTCAAATTTATACTACGCAATTCATGTTTCAGTGTAGAAATCTAAAAATATAATCGAATTACTTATCGACTTTGAGAGCAACGAATTACAACAGTAAGGATTAGAATCTACATCTACCTAGTATTTTCCCAACTATCTTGGGGTCTTGTTATGTAAAGATGGTCACCCTCCACGTGACCATCTTTCATGTGACCTGCTACACTTGTGTAGCTTAACTTGGCCGATCGACTCTTGCGGCTAATATTAATTAGCCACAAGCCTTACTAGAAAGCTTTGAACTGTTTACCTGGCGAATGAAGGTCTGTTTGGCAAAATAATGATCTATGCTTCTTTAAAAAAGTGATTTGAAAAAAGTTCCGATATCAATTGGAGTATAAATCAGTTACAGAAGATTGTGTTGGAAGATGACGGTGTAACGCAGTTTGAGCGGGTACGCTACCGTTTAGCGCCCGCAAACACTACCTGCAGGGTTAGGCAAAATTTATTTCAGAAACAGTTTTGTGTCAAATAAAATTTCAGTCATCATCATCAATCTATTTACCGTCTCACTGCTGGCCACAGGTCTCCTCTTATACAGAGAAGGATTAAGCGTAATCACCATGCTTGCTCAATCCGTATTGGCAATTTCAGACTTAAAGTCCAGGTTTCCTCAAGATGTTTTCCTTCACCTTCAGTCATTGGTGTCCAAGATATACTTAGAAAGTACATATAACTTTAGAAAAGTTACATTGGTACTTGCCTGGAATCGAACCCGCGCACTTATAAGTGAGAGGCTGGTGTTTTAACCACTAGGCCACCACGACTGCAAAAATAAAATTGCAGTAAGTGTGTGCATTCGGATAAAAATTCATCATACATTGGCATGTTCCATTTATTGTTATCAATCATATGTGCTACTATTAATTTCATTAAATACACAGAAAGAAACAAATTACATTCTTTTAGCACACACTCAAAGACACATAATATACCGGAGAGTAGGTAAAATAAGATAAAAAAAAAAAATAGTATGTATAACGCTTTATCATTGCGTGACGATTTCTACCAATTTACTCCTACTAAAAGCTTCGTTAAAACCGTTTTTAATACTTATAATAAGCCTTAGTTATAAAGACTAGAGATATTTGTAGTTGCAAAAAAAGCATCATTCTGTTGAGTGTCAACCCTATCGCTCCCCAGTTATAGCCTAAAGGGTTTCTCTCCCCGTCAAATAGTCGTTTAAAAACACCGTTATTAAACAAACCGCACGCTGATGCGTTTTGCGAAACTCATAAATATTAAATAGACAACGTTCTACAGTGTTGATGGTGCCCTGGTACTTGGTTAATTTTTTCGGTAAACAATGAAGTTACACGATACTTCGATACTAGTACTTATACCGTAACCGTTCTTCAGTTATATACTTACTCTGTCCATTAAGTATACTGTTTTTTGACAGATGGTACTAGTGATTGATCATCATCATCATCAACCTTTTTATCGTCCCACTGCTGGGCACAGGTCTCCCTCTCATAAAGAGAAGGATTGAGCGTAATCGCCACGCTTGCTTGCTCAATGCGAGTGGCTGATTTCAGACTTTTAAAGTCCAGGTTTCCTCAAGATGTTTTCCTTCACTTTAATTAGTGATTGGTGTCCAAGATATACTTAAAAAGTACATATAACTTAGAAAAGTTACATTGGTGCTTACTTGCCTCATCTGGAATGGAACCTGCACACTCATAACACTCACACCATGACTAGTGATTACAACAACACAATACATATGCCCCGATTTCCTAGCTATTTTGTGAGCAAGTTTCTTAATTAAATAAAAAGAAATAGGTAAGTATCATAAGTCATCATGAACTTCACTGCATCTATTTATTTTTATTTTATTAAGAAACGAACAGAAGATAAAAATATTAGTTTAGTCCTGGGCCCAGGCAATATAAGCGGCGGCGCCTTAAAAATAAAAAGTAAATTGACGTAATTTTAGTCGCCATGTTTTTAATCGCATCTAAACTCCCTATAGAGTATCTTAATTTGACAGGACTAAACTAAAATGTCACCTTCTATACTTTTCTTTATGAAATAGAAAGAAAAAGATGTACTTAAACAACGGAATCGTACGTGTACAGAATTATAAAGTCTGTAAGTAAGAAAATTCAATTAACTTTTACAAAATCTTGAATATGTACGGACTTAGACAACTGTCAATGGAAAAAAATGGTTAACTTAATTCACAAGATGAACATATCGTGAAGGGTAACAAACAGAATCACAGTCCTAATTACATTATTTAAGCCAGCCACATGTTACATGCCATAGGTGTATTGTATACCATATTACGCCATATTTTTTAACTTGAGTTTTTTTTTAGCCATAACATCCACTGCTGGCAGAAGTTACCACGCACCAGACAAAGTCTTGCCGCCAAGAGATTCGTCGTATTCCGGCATGATGTATGGTGAAGCCGTACGGAGGATAAGTCTGAGCAGTTGTGTTGCGATGTGTGTCTTCCTTCCTATCCACATAATTTTTTTTTGAGTGAATAAATTAGCGCGCTTTGCCATCGACAATTGCATCTGCAAGAGTTAATTGAAGCTGCAATGACTTTTAACCGTTGAAAAAAAAAAATGGAGGAACATCTCGAGTGGGTGCGAATATTTATATCCTTATTTTATATATGACCAGGCATAGATTTGTTGTAGAATATTCCGATTTTGATCATTCTTTTTTATTACATAAAAAGACCTTCCAGACATGGCCCTTATTTGTTAGAGTCACAAGAAATCTTAAAAATAATGCTTGAACTTTCAAACAGACTAAAAGAGACTTACAGTCTTAAAGACATATTAACTACAATTTAAGTGTATTAAAGGCCAGCGCCGACATAGCCCAGCGGATCAGCTTTTTGAAGCGGCAGTGGGCGGGGCACGTAGCACGTACAGCCGATGGCCGATGGGTCAGAAAAGCTCTTAAATGGCGACAACGTTCCGGCAAGCTCAGCGTTGGACACCCAGCGACTAGATGATCGGAATACCGGTCTTTTTGGAAATCTTTGGGGGAGGCCTATGTCCAGCAGTGAACTTCCTGCGGCTGACATGATGATGATGATGATGAAAGTCTAGAGTGTTCTTAATAAACTAAAGCGCTTTACCATCAACGATTACATCACTGCTGTTTAAAACGTTAAAAAAGAGACCTTTGAGTTTGTTTCGATATTTCTTCTCAGGAATCATTCAGATGTAAATCTACCTTCTGCTTTTGAAATATTAACCAGAAGTATATCTAATACATATATAAATTCTCATGGCGCTGTGTTTGTCACAAAACTACTCCGAAGCGGGTAAACTGACTTGTATGAAATTGTGTGTGTGCATTTTGGGTCGGTGTGAGAATCGGCTAACATTTTTATTACATATATGTGACGACTTCACCGACGGTGGAGCGGTAGGGTCGTCGCCATATTGGTGTGGTGGTAAGGGATCAAATCGTAGGTGAAGTTATATATTAAAGCACGAAGTGTAAATATACTCTCAAATCTTGACAATAACAATTTAAATAAGCATACCGACAGTTTCCCTTCTGAGAAGTACCCTAGTCCGCGTCTCAATGCGAAGTGACCGTTCGACAATCCCCACTTTCCAAAACGACTCTGTCCACGTGCCGCTATTACAAAATAACGTCACAGCGTTTGACCCACTACTTCATAAATCAAATTAGCTACTTTTCATTATATCGTTATCCAGCACATATGTATATAGGTAAATAACGTAGCAGCTAGTACATAAACATTTCACTTCACGTGTTAAACCTCACCTTCCCTCCCATAAACAATCGCTCCAGAATCCTCCTAATCACACGCACATTAGAATAAAAGAATGGAATCGTTCCGTGCCATTTGTTTCAACGTCATTACGATATCTGGTTTAACACGTCAACACACTCGTACCGACGTTAGGTGTAGGACTGTTGTGTGACGATTAGCAGGTGAGCTTGTTAAGGGGATGGGAGAAATATTCGGAATAATATGCAGGGTGCGAGGCCAGCGCGAGCGCTCGGGCTGTTCGTGCATCTGCCCACACCCGCCGCCGCCCGATGATGATGCCAATGCCCGCGCGCCTGCGATACCGCCGCGTGTCTCCAACCAATTGTGGGTATGCCATGCATAGACAGATACATATTTTATACACTGAACACATATTTATTTACGATTTATGATTTATCACACAAACACAATAATTAAATAATTATACATTCATAACAAGGTTCAATTGAAAACCAACGTCAGGCAACTGCTACGTAGTTGTCTGACATTTATGCTGAACTAGACCTATTTGGCGCAACCGTTGGACTCACATTTGTTGATTGTCTTTTTTTATCTGTTTCTTTTTTTTTTTTGTTTTCTTTGTTTCAAAATAATATTAGTCTACCACTATTGTCACTACATATGTGTGTATGTATTTATAAGGGTGTGCGCCAAATAAACGGTTTCTTTTATTTTCTTTTTCTTTTCATTCGGAAAAGCATCAACGTATCATTTGGTTGCCACGAGTCGTATCTGAAAGAAATGAATACTCTTGATTATGTACACCACATAAAGGACAGCCTCCGTGGCGTAGCGGTAGCGAACGCGGCCGCTGCGAAAGGAGGCGTGGGTTTGATCCCCGCGCAGTGCAAATATTTGTATGCGACCTCCGTGATCCTGATGTTGACGTCCTCCGTGGCGCAGCGGTCAACACGCCTGCTTGCGACGTGGAGGCCCCGGGTTCGATCCCCGGCCAGGTCATAATGCAAAACGATCTTTTTCTGATTGGCCTGGGTCATGGATGTTTATCTATATATGTATCTTTTATAAAATATAGTATCGTTGAATTAGTATCCCATAACACATGTCTCGAACTAACTTTGGGACTAGCTTAAACGGTGTGATTTGTCCGTATATATTTATTATTATATTTGTATGCATGAATATGAATATTTGCACTGGTCTGGTCGTGCCTCGGAAAGCACGTTAAGCTGTTGGTCCCTATTGCCATACGAACATCTAGTGGCAGTCGTTACGAATTGTTGGAGACCTCAAAATTCCAACAATTGGTCTAACTGCAATGCTTCGATATCGCCTTTGGGTAGTGGAGGTCAGACGGCAGTCGCTTCACGGAAATATATCGAAGTTTAGCCAAAAAATCAGCAGTTAGACTGGTAAAGCGGACCCCTGACTCCAAAACTGAAAAAGCTTCGGATGCGACTGAGATTAACCCAGAGATGAAGATGATGATCATCATCATCATCATTTTAGCCGAAAGACGTCCACTGCTGGACATAGGCTTCCTCCAAGGATCTCCACGACGACCGGTCCTGCGCCTCCCGCATCCAGCGGTTTCCCGCGACCTTCACCAGGTCGTCGGCCGCATCGGGCACCGGTCCTACGGGCAATGTGTCCAGCCCACTGCCACTTTAGTGTTGCAATTCTTCGGGCTATGTCGGCTACTCTCGTTCTTCTGCGGATCTCCTCATTCCTGATTCGATTGCGCAGTGAAACCACATGCATAGCCCTCTCCATTGCCCTTTGAGTGACTTTGAGCCTTCTTATAAGGCCCATTGTTAGCGACCATGTCTCAATTCCATAAGTCATCACTGGCAACACACACTGGTTGAAGACTTTTGTTTTGAGACACTGCGGTATTTCGGAAGAGAAGATTTTACGTAGCTTCCCGAAAGCAGCCCAGCCGAGTTGGATTCGACGATTAACCTCTTTCTCGAAGTTGGACCTTCCTAACTGGATAGTTTGTCCCAGGTAAACGTAGCTGTCAACAACTTCAAGAACAGAGTCTTCAATCTTTATAGGAGTCTTAGTCTTTGGATGACCATATAAATTACAAAATACAAATATGAAGATTTTACAACGGGTCACACATTGGATGGTCTTATCGCTGAGGATGTTACATACATAAATGCTCTTGGGACACCCAATTCCTATCTCTGCAGGGGAGGGAGCCACAATCCATCAAACGGACACCCTGATCTTATATAGATGTTCTGAACAAGCCAGGAGATTTAGTCAACTTTTTTCTTATAATCACCATCATCAGCTTGTAGAAGTTCACTGCTGGACATAGGCCTCTTCAATTTCCATTCAGCTCGATTCTCGGCAACTCCAATCCAGTTACTACCAGCTAGCCTGCGAAGATCATCGCTCTACCTAGCCTGAGGGCGCCTACGTTTACCGATTCGCGGTCTCCACTCTAGAACACGTTTACTCCAACGGTCATCGGTTCTATGGCTAATATGGCCGGCTCATGGCCACTTCAGTTTGCTTATTCTGTTAGCTACGTCGACAACTTTAGTTCTCTGCGGGATCACCTCGTTGCAGATTCGATCCCTCAGCTTCTGGCTTGTTGCTTACTAAATCAGTAGTTGGACGACGGCCGCTATGGCCTACGCACAGTGGTTCCCTTGAAGGAGTAAGTGCGAAAATGAAACTCGTAACATAGGACCTATATCAACCACGCGGGCCCAATGCGGGTCCCATGTCTTGGAGTTTTTGGTTCTGGGCCATGGCGGTTTCCTCATCATATTTTCTTTCACCGTTTTGAGATCAGTGGGGATAAAATAATTTATACAAATTCTAGCTGGTCCTTAGGGAATTTTTTTTTCTAATTTTATTCGTATGATCAGTAAACAGGTACAGTAGACAAACCGATCAGGCAGATTTTGACAAGTCTTTGTCATTAAGTTGTTTGTCATCGAGATAGACTGCGACTAGACTATTTTGTTTTTATTTTTTTGACGGGGAAGTTAAGATGAGTGTGACGCGCATTTTTCATTGGTCTTTTAAAATTATTTATATTGACGTTTACTAAATAAAAGCGCGTGATTTATGTAGTAAAAAGTCCATTCAGTAAATAATTCATAAAGAATATTGTAATATCGCAGCATAGTGGCCACAACATGACTTTGCCTCAAACCTTCCTTATAGATGGTTCACGCGGCCGTCTTTTTCAACTGCCTTTGGCAATATCCGCCATTATCGTGAAATAAAATTTTCAAAGAATTTCTATAATTTGTTACACGTGTTATTGGCAAAATTGTGGTAATATACTCCCCAGACGCCATTGATCAAGAGTTGAGGTTGAATCTCACCTTGAAAAAAGAAGAAGACTATTTTAAAAGCTGCAAGGAAGCTTCTTGGTTTCAAGCTGTGCCTTATGTGAATGGCTGGCTAACTGGCTTGCCTAATTAAAATTGTGTTTTCAAAGTGATGCTTAGAGTACCTTTAAGTTAAAAGTTAACAAATTGTACCTAGATTATACTAACAAAAAGATTGTAATCTAAAATGATCCTACAACGAAATCAATTATCTAGAATGGCACAACAATATCTGTTTAGTAGTAAAACCTATTCTCCTCCGAATTGTTTTAACTAATCTTTTTAAAAACAAAATCGCCAACCCCTTAACAACAGTTTTTAGAATTCGAATTTTGAAACGTTTCCCTCGCCAAAGTTCGGCGGGATTCGGCGACGGTCGTAACTCGCGTGCCCACTGATTCGTTGCGCGTTCGATAAGATAATGGCCGAGTTGCCGCCTACCGCGATAGTTCGTTCGGATTTAAGTACATAATGTTTCACCACTTCATTTGTAGATTTGTTGATCCTTAGTTCCTCAATTTGGTGTTATTCTGCGGTTATAATTTTTTGGAGAAACCAAAAAGGAAAATGCTAGGGTTCCGTTATCTGATCTCACGTCTTTAGTAAATTTTGCAACCTTTTGTAGGTAACAGGATCTAGTACTAAGGTATGTATTACAGAACTTCACTCAAAACTCAAGCTCTACTTAAGTCTCGTTTGAAGCCTTTTGATTGGTTGAAACTAGTTTTAAGTAATGTTTAAACAGAGATCAATGCTTGAGTTTTTTTCTGGAATACGGACCTTAGACTCCGCTGTCTGTGTATCTTTCTGTCACCGGGCTGTATCTCATGAACAATAAACAGAATAAATTAAATATTTAAGGGGGCAGGGTATACAATGTGACATGATTTTTATACATACACTGACAGACTCATAAACTGCATTTTATTAATAGACGACTTTGAAAAAAATATTTTAACCAAGTATGCAAAGTTTCTACACAAATTTAAATTGAAACCTCTAGATTGGTTCGTAAACTTTTGAACAGCGAAGGGTCCATCCTTAAGTTTAAGTTTGTGTACTGGAAAGGACCTTAACATTTTTTTGAAGAAAAAACAGACATTTAAGGAAAATTGGTTTAATAAAAAAAAAAATGGTTTTAACAATAGACACATATTTTATACAAGGGTTTATTTATGTTTTAATAAGGTGTATTACCCCCAAGAGCCCTTACTACGGATTCTAATCGGTTCCGTATTTTATTACGGTTATTAAAAGATTTTGCGGAATATTGTCCTGGTCTTAGTGCTGCCACTGTGGGCACAGGATTTCTCGTATAAACAGCTCTTTCTAAATTGTCTTTTGTAATTGTGGATTAAGATCCGGGCTGCCTGCTGGCCAATTATTGTACGTATCCCAACCTCTTCGCAATATATTATCGAACTTGTGCAGCAGCGTGCGGCCGGGCATTATCCTGCATTAAAGTAAAATTTTCGCCTATGAATCCCATGTAAGGCACCACGTGATCTTCTAAGATCTCCGTTATGTAGCGATGTGCAGTCAACCCCCCTCTATTACCGTTTTGACGGACCATGTCTATGAACACAAATTCTGTTCGCCCGTTCATCGATATACCACCCCAGATCACACACGAACCGCCCCCAAAAGGAACACGCTCCTCAATGCAACTTTGAGCATATCGCTCCCCACGTCGGCGGTAGACTCTTCTGAGACCGTCTGCATCATATAAACATGTCTTACACTCGTCCGTGAACAATACGGCCTCCGTACCTATTGTTCATCAATGATTGCTCTTCTGTCCAATTTAGGTGATCACGCGCAAATCTTAAGCGAGCTTGTCCTTGATCTACAGACAACTTTGCTATTTGCTGGTCTAAAAGGGGTGATATGCCTTCCTTTAACCTTCTTCTTATTGTTCTTGCACTCAGATTTACTCCACGCACTTCATTAACCTCTGTTTTGATGTTAACTGACGTGAGGAAACGATTTTGCAGTTTGTAAGGTTTTCGGAAGTTGTAACAAGAAATCGCTCATCACGACCGGTGGTTGCTCGAGTCCTGCCTGTACCACGTCTCCTTCTGTAAGAACCTATTTCCAAAAACCTTCTGTATATTCTAAATACCGTAGACTGGTTTAAATTTAATTTTCTACCAATCGTTTGTTGATCCAAAGCCCTCCCGCACCAGTGCTACAATTTGAGCCGCTTGTTCGGATGAAGTATCCATATTATAGTTAAAAAAAACTCCGGATGAGTTAAAAACTAACCCAACAGCTGGTAACAATAATTCAATTGACAAAAGAATAAAAAATCAATGCGAATCAATTTAAAACTTTACTTTAACACGCAGATCTGATACTACGAGTACATTTTCTTTTCCTGGCAATACTCATTTGTTTTACTGCAGTTCTATTTTTAAATTTTGCTTTTTTTAAGATTAAGAGCCAGTCTCTCCATATTTATATAATTTAATCTAAAAAGTTTGCAAACTTATTAAAAAAATCATTTCAAGGTAATCCTGAACTTTGATGCAGTTTATGAGTCCGTCGGTGTAGTAGTAGACTTGGCCGGTTAATATACAGTGCGTGGGGTAAGATCGGCCTTGGGGTAAGAACGTACAAACCAAATCTCCTATTTATTTGGCTTTATTATTATTATTTTTTTTTTTGGCTTGGTTACTAGACCTTTAAGCCAAGTCATTATTTTGAGTATACTCATATTTACAATAGAATGCTTCACAAACTATAGAGGTTCACTTCACTTTAGGACTTCATGTCACATCGAAATTGTGTTTTTTCATTACATCATTCAAAGTACAATGATTCATAACACTTATTCAATTTTAATAAATCAGTCAAGCGGCGGGAGGTATTAAAAGGTATTATTTTATTAATTTCACTGGCAAGTATCAGTCTTTGCATATTGTATTTAGGACAGGAGAAAATCATAAATGTTCTGCGTCCGCTTGTGGAGTTTTGCATTCTTTGCATTCATCGCTTGTAACAATACCCAGTCTCGCTAGATGAGAAGCTGTGGTGCAGTGCCCAAAACGAAGCTTATTAATTGTTATAATTCATTTTCGACTGGCATATTCCAGTTCATTGGCTTAGATGGTATGTCTTTTTGAATATTTTCCTTTTTGTTGTTGAACTTTCTTCCACATATCTTTCCAAAAATTAATTGTTTCAACACGAAATGAGTAGTATTAATCAGTTATAGCAATAGCAATAGGTAGGCAGGTATAGCAATTACGTATCTTACATCCAATGAATTAATTCCTTCAAATGCAGTTTTATCAGCTATTTCATTACCTGAAATGCCACGATGTGAAGGTATCCACATAAAAGTAACTTCAATTCCTTGTTTGAATACACAGTATATAAATAAATAAATATATACGGACAAATCCTTTATTTTTAATACTAGCTAAATGTAGCTGGCTATTAAAAAATAAAGCCAAGTAACTGGGATATTTGATTTGTACGTTCTTACCCCAAGGCCGATCTTACCCCAACGCACTTAAGTTCTTGATGCTTGTTAATTTAATACAAAAATACGTGTTTTACGAATTTCGTTCATGTAGGTACTAGATACTGGAATTATTTCACTGACAGACCGCATTATCTCGAGGAGCGGATTGTAATCAGAATTGTGATGCAGTCTGTGATGCTACTTTTAAATTAAATAAAATCAAACCAAATCAAAATCGTATATTGCAATCCATTATGTACAGTTACAGGTGGTAAATATAATAATATAATATTGGAATCAATTGTGGACCCTGTTGGGCACAGCAAGTTTTAAATAAGTAGAGAGAGGAAGAGCTCTTCATGTTTCCATTTATCGATTTATTATTTATTTAGTTTTATTTAATTCCTATTCATTTATTTTTATTAATTGTATTGCTATTGAGTATTTATTCTCTTGCTATCTATATATATTATACATATTATATTAAGTATTCATTCATTAACAATTTATTTAATTATATTGATATTATTTTGCAGGCACTCACATTTTCCTTCTGTCTTCATGTCATCCACATTGTTGAAATGTAAGCAAAGTAGTGCATTTTATCACTGAATCTTGTAATGTAATGTACAGACGATAGCACATCAAGCTACTACAATCTGTCAGATTTTTTATTGGATTTTCAACTTTACCACTAAAGTATTAAGGATCAAGGTTGATTGAGAATATTTGACAGTTTCGGGTAACTTGAACTGTTGTCGTCCGTATATATTATATATACTCGTCATACTCACAATTATTATTTGTACTTATACTCATTTCGATTCATTCCTGCAGCTCATAATACGCCTTCTGATTTATGTGCCATTACACCAGGTCCCATTATTCATCCGCATTACAAACTAAACAAAGAACATGAATAAGATTGAAATTTAAACAAAGTTGCGCTAGTTTATAATTTTTTTTAAATTAATTATAAACTAGTACTTGACTGCAATTTCGCCAGATGGTAAGCAGTGATGCTATGATGTTGATGGTAAAGCGCGCTAGTTTATTAAGAGCCTATTCACTCAACAAATCTGGGTGAATAGGAAGGAAGATGCAGTTGAGCGAGGTGATGCAATGTTAAACCCAACACACGACCAACGATGCTGCACCAGACGGAGATTGATGTGGAGATCCTCCACGACCAAACTCCGAATACAACAACATTTAGCGCATCGTACTCGGCTCACATCACCATCAGACCCGTCCTCCGTACGGCTTTACCAGACATCATGCCGGAACACAACGAATCGCTTGGCGGCAAGACTTTGTCTGGTGGGTGGTAACTTCTGTAGGCAGCAACATTAAAAACAAATCAATGACTTTTTTCATGTTACAAATGTACGTTAAGAAACACACAAGCACAGCATATTCAGCATATATAATCTACCGCGCGGGCCCAATTTGGGACTATGGAAGTCACATATCTTAGAATTTTTCAACCTAGGGAATGTCAATTTCATCACCATGTTTCCCTTTAACATTACCAGCTTCACTGGTTTATTCCTATAGCTTTCGGTCTAATTTTTTTTCTTCCCTAGCCTCTCTCGATGAAAACACAATCGCATTTCAAAACTACGAACGCAAATATAACCGAAAATTTAAGGGGAAGCTTTACCCAAAAACATTTAAAGTGCGTTCACACTCCACCGGCATAAGTCATTAACTCTCTCAGCAGTTATTAGACTCGGAAAGTTTTCCGGTTTTGTTCACCAATGATGTTTTTATCTAGTTACAATTTTGTTCGTGATTTGTGGCGACTGAGACTCTGTTCGAAAAGTTTCCGTTTGGTGTTGATTAACTTTCAGGCGATTTAGTACGATTTTTAATTATTATTGGGTGGTTAATTTAGGGGTTGTGGGGTGAAAGATGTTTGTTATTGTTAGTGTCTGGGACAGGTTTGTTTTAATAATTATGTTGAGAGTAATATTCCATCAATACTTGATAAGGTAATACAGTTTAAGAGAGTTTATTTTTTGTTTCTTAAGTGCCAGAAAGATTTTATTTTAAATATTTGATGGAAATTTCATTACCTCATCACAACCTGCCGGCAGATATCTCCACTGCTGATTATTGGCATAACAACCCACTTTAATCGCATAGGGTATGTTATTCTATTAGATACACAATTCTGTAATTCCTCCTATCGGGGGAACCCATTTGAAAAAGTCGTGAGTTTATATATGAAAGTTCTATCCAAATGTTTATTGGAAAATGATGTTGCTTCTGTTTCACAAACATAAACTTTATTTCAACGACAATTAAGTTGATTTCAGAGCACTAGGTACATAAAAAGTTACAAAAAATATTTAAAGCTGTAGCGTTGTAGGTACTTGTTTATATATTTGGAAATTAAATCGCTCACGTAGATTACTCATAACAGTTAGTCACAAAAGAATACCTACAAAATTGATACTCAAACATTATTCTAATCTAATATCTCTTCGTAATGGTGACCAAACAAAAGGCGCTGCCGTATCAACAATTAGTCGTTACATCGGCCGCCCGCGCCGGTCCGGAACAAGTAATGATCGGAACGGCTCTGCGCGCCATTCTAATTCCGATCACCGGACGCGCGCCGGAACGGACCGCGCTAATCACGACCGGGGATTAGGTAGCTTCACTTCTGATTCTGTTTTTGAAAAAGAGATTAGTAAATATGTAATTTTACTGGCTATTCTGACTGTTTATATTGTAGCATTAGGTAAAGTGTTTACTTGCCTTAAAAAACACGTTAACCCGTCGTCGATTAGTCCCGGCTGTCACTGTGGTTCTTCGTATCATGTCGCCTGTAGTCCTAAAGGCTGAGAACCGGTATTACCAAGGGGTATTATGTCACTCACTATAGTAGCAGGCAATTGGGTTGTGGGCCAGTCGCTTCTTGCCACATTCTGGTATTAAACTGCATCCGGATAGACTCGAAAGCGAGTACAACATCGTTACTAAAGAGGTGGTTGATGATCTTAACGCAGTGAGTGTAATAAAATATCCGAAGTGAAGTTTTGGAGATCAAGAAAGATCAAACTGCAGGTGGTATCATTATATATCGATTAGTTAAAAAGAGGTTTTAGAGAAAAAAAAAGTTCTAGTTCCGGAAGACGCAGCTTAAGCGAAGACCTGATAAAGCTGACGGTTGTCTGCAGCACAAGATCGGCCATCGTGGCAAGCCTCGGGGGAGACCTATGTCCAGCAGTGGATCTCTATAGGCTGAATAAGAAGTACAAAATTCATAGACCAGCTAGAAATAATTCGGTAGACTTTTCTCCTATTTTCTTTCTTGTTTGTTTATATATGTGTGTACATAAGTGATTAAATAAAAATTGTGTTAATAATCGTGGGTTAGAAATCGAACCAGCATCCAACCGATTGTAATGACGGGTTGTATCGTATAGAGGTAATATCTGCAGGTTGGTTCGAACAAGCGACGCGACGCATCGTTCGCTTTGTACCAACACAACCATTGTTTTACTGAAATATTGCTGCGGCCAGGGGTTCACAACGTACACAAACACTTATAATATCTTTTTTTTTCTTTACTGAATATTCTTGACCTTAATCGCGTCTATTTGAAAGCGATGCTTGAGATCTATGATGGATCGAACGTGCTCAGAAGATGCCTGTTCATTCCTGCTTTTAACGCTGACGGGTTAAATGTGGAAGGGATATATTATTTCACTAAAATGTAGTATTATTTTTGTTGGGTATATAATAATTTTAGCCTAGTACTCGGGAGTATATAATATGGATGCATCTGTACTCGAAGTAGGACGAGTGTTGTATCTTGGTATACGACGCTAGAACCCTAAAAAGAGATAATGGTGCAAATTCCCTTGTTCACAAACTAAAGTATATTTAAGTTCGATGCATATATTTCTTTCTGTTTCGCTAAGAAAAGGGTAGGAAATAAGTATTAGTTCAATTCTGTTGCATTTTTCATCATCATGTTTTTAATTATGTCTAAACTGTCTATTTATTTATTTATTCTTTCGCACATAAATTGTACAGAGGCGGACTTAATGCCTTAGGCATTCTCTACAAGTCAACGATAGGTGGTGACAAGAATAGTAGTAGGTGCTTTAATTGAAAACATTATAATGAAAACATACTCTTAATACTACTTAAATAAATACTTAAATAAGCTATATACTCATACACACTATTACCAAAATATATACTTATAATATATACATACAAAACCAAAAATTTGGGAGAGAGGTGGAGGACAAAACTATTATTTTGTCATCTGTCCAAAAAAATGCGGCGTTTTTCGAGTTATGACAGATTTCAATGTTCACTGAACATTTGATGCAGATAAAAACATTAGCGCTAACAGCAGTTGTCTGGTGAAGTTGGAAGCTAGATGGTTTCTAGGGAAATATTTTTTCAATCGAAGGATTTCGACTCGGCTACATCCAATTCCAATTAAAATAAGGTTATAACGTCATCTATAGGCAAGGCAATATGACCTTATTGCCATGCCTAAAGACGACGTTATAACCTTAAAGCATAAAATTGTGAATTTTTTTCGCTATCGGTATTCGGTATCGCAATGAGTCCTGATTTTCCACTACTAAATCAATTAAATTCCAAATTCTAAATAAGCATAAACAATTAAAAACACCAAATTCAAAATCCTACCCTTGCCTACGCACCCCTGCTCGTCATTAATTCACCGAATCGAGTATTGTTTCCTGCGAGGCCATCGTCAACGATGCCTCTCTCAATTTCTGCTTTAAAACTCTCTCCATCCCACTCTTACATCTGAAACTAGACTAGGGAAGTGGTGCTTTCTCTATACAAACCTATTCCGCAGTTTCCTTCATGGATAATGCTTTTAGAGCAATTATTTTTTTCTACAGTTTTACAACGTGATTATACGTGCCCCTATCATTTGATTTTGTCCGAAACTTAATTATTTAAAAAAATACGATACTTCAAAATCGCGAAAAATAGCCCATTTTTACCGTAATGTTCAGATGACTATTAGACAAACGTGATAAGTTTTTGACTAAGTTTGTTTGTTCTAAATTTTGATGTAAAATTAATTGACATCTATCGTGTTTTGAAAAAGAAAACAACGGAATCGACAAGAATCGTCTTTTATTGGTACTGACCGTGCTGTCTCAATATATTTATGAAAATCAATTTAATATTTTTATGAGCGTACAAACGCTCATAAAAATATTAAATTGTTTAAAAAATACAGTGATATCTATAATATAAATACTAGAAACAGGCACAAATTTATTGTACCTGCAACAGGGCTCAAGAAAATAGGTGGCTCTTTCGGATGCCAATGTATACATTTTTACAATAGACTTTCAGAGGTGGTTCAAGATCTGCATAAATTCAAATCCTTCATTAAACGTAAGTTGTGTCAGAAAGGATTTTATAGTGTTAAGGATTATAGGGTAAAGATGCCTATTATGAGATACCATTTCCATTTTTGGGTATAAAAAAAAAACTGTTACATTTAAAGCTTTCTAAGATATACTTTTAGATAGAAAATTTAATGTACTTTAAATGTATATTAGCTATTTTAGGCTAAATTATATTATTTTTTGGCTATGCTGTAAAAAGTGAAAAATATCAGAAAAAAATTCCAAGGCAAAGGGCGCCTATTATGAGATATTAGGGGTTCTAAATATAAGATACTATCTTATATTAGGTTCCATAAATTTTAGGGGTCAACAAACAAAAAAAAAACAATATTAACCTCATAATCACATTTTTATTGTAGGTAATTTATTAATTAAATATTAAGACAAATCAGTCTTAGCAGTTTGGTACATTAATTATTAAATTTTAGACTAACATCAGTCTTCAAAATTTTTACTTTACTTAAACTTAACAAAGATTTGAGCAGAACTCAGTTATCATAATAAAAATTAGCATTTTTAATAAAATTTTAAAATAAAGGTTATCAAACAAAGAGAATATAATAAACAATAAAAAAATTAAAATCTTTTCTAAATTATTTTTTAGTCTTACCATGTCTTACACATCTAAACATAATGAACACAAAAAACGATTCGATGCTACATCTCCACAATCTTCATGAGCCCATTTAAAACAACTATCACATTTGGCCCATTTTTCTCCTCTTGTATCCTGCGAAAAGTTACCGCTACAGTAGGGACATTCAGCATCATATTCATCCCCACTGCTATCTGCCAACTCAGGCATGTCATCGTCTTCGGAACTGGAACTAACTTCTTCAGCTTTTTTCTTTTTAATAGGTTTTTTTTTCATTGTCTGCTGTTTTTTAACTGATTGTTTCTTCTGTCCTTTCTTATTTTCTTTTTCTTGTTTTTTATTTAGGGATTCTTCTAATGACTTCTTATACGGAGATGCCGTGATTATAGAAGCTGCTCCAGTTCGGGTTTTCTTAGAAGAAGAATTGTTCTTAGGTAGCCTGGGCACTGGCTTAAGTGCAAACGGGGAGACAGAAGACGATGTACTGGGTACTGGATTGTCATAAACACTAGCTGTTGAGGCTGTTTTAGAAGATGCTAATCCTTGGTACTCATCTGAAGGATTGTCATTTGTAATTCCGCTATTGGGTAAGATTTCAGTTGGCTCTGATTGGTTTTCAATCGAAGTAAGCACACAACTAGTATCTTCCAGATCTGCGTTCTCGTCATTTCTCTGAACATTAAGTAAATCTTGCTCTTCATCCCCATCATTAAAGATTGAAAACTCTTCGTCTGTAAAAATATGTCGATTGCACGGAAATAACCCAGCTTTGCGAAAACCGTTAACGGAGTTGGTCATGGTAGCAGCTTTTTCATAAGCCGCACCAAACAATCTAGCCACATATTTGTTTGTTAGAGTGCGCCCCGAATTATTACGCAGCCAAGTTTCAATTTCTTGGGAGTAGTAAGCTTTTAGTGGCTTCATAAATGCTACATCCATTGGTTGCATTCTATGAGTGCAGTGTGGCGGTAAACAAACTATAATTACGTTGTTGTCTCAAGCTAAATTAATAAGATCGATGTTTCTCGTGTGTGTGTAGTGGCCATCTAAAACCAATAAAACTGGATCATCTTTACTTGGCTTTGTAAAGTTGATAAAATGCTGAAACCACTTTGTGAATAGGTGTGTCTGGATCCAGCCTGACGGATGACAATCGCCAATGGAACCTGCTGGTGCACCATCCATTAGGTCTTGAGCCATATTTTTCCTTGGGAAAACTATTAATGGAGGCACGTAGGTACCACAAGCGTTCATACAGGTCACTATGGTCATGAGCTTTCCTCTTTCCAGGGATGTCAACGCACCGACCTGTTTTTTGCCTTTCATACTGACAACTTTGGAACGTTTATGTTGAACTACTGTTATTCCTGTCTCGTCAACGTTGTATACCCTATGTGGAGCGGATTTTATCTTATCAAGTTCAGGCTCGTACAAATCAAAAAAGTTGGCGACTGCAACTGGATTAAATCCTTTTACTCTAGCAGCAGAAACTGCTTCAGGTGTCCTAATAGATAATGTAGGATGTCTCCTCAAAAATCCACGAAGCCATTTTTTACCAGCAGAAGCTTTAGTAACACTGAAGGGATGCCTCAAATTATTTTTAATTGCCAATTGAAACGCCATGTATTTAATGTCCTGCAGACGTAAGCCATAAAATCTTCTATCCATTTCTTTGCAATAGCTTTCCAGCTCGGCTTCTAAATCAATAGGCAAGGCTGGCCGTCTTCCCATACGAACCTGGACAAGATCTTCTGCGCGGACATCCTTTTTCACATAGCGCTCAAGGGTACCCTTAGGAACACCAAATTGTTTCGCTGCTCTTAAGTAACCCATTTCTTTTCTTCGTACTGCATTCACAGCCTGTATCATGGCAGCGTGGTCCCAGGTCTTTCTTTTGATGGGAGGCATCTAAAATAAAAAAATATACGGTTTAACCCAACACCCATGATAATTGTTCTTTTTGTGTACCATAATATGAGATATCTCAATTTAGGAACCCTAGCATATCTCATATTAGGAAAAGAACAGTTTTAGAAAATGGCTGCCTTTTTTTTTGTTTCCAAAAGAAAATACAATTTAACTGCATACATAACTTAAAATTTACCATATAAGCTACAAACAAAACATAAATTAAATGCGTTTAACGTAATAATAAAGTTGTTACGTACCTTGTAAACATTTGATGAAAAATATTTGGTTTAACGATGTTGAAATAACCAACACGCACACGTTCTTACATTGCCGTTAGCCGGCGCGAACTGACAGACGTTTAGCACTGTTGATGTGTCAATCCGAGCCACACTAGCGCCAAATGACTGACGTGAGTAGTTTGACCAATATCTTCCTATCTCATATTTAGCGCCTATCTCATATTAGGCATCTTTACCCTATTGAGGACAAAAAGGCTTGGGCTTGAGCTGCGTCCGATTTCTATACACTAATTGTTCTTTGATTTTTTCCTCTTGTAGTTTTAATTTGTAATTGTTTATGTTTTTTACTCAAAGCCAGTATTACACACTATGTAGCCAAGCATATTGTACGTTACGGAATTGCATCGCTGACAGGGGTGATCGGCACTGGTGCAGCTACACAGGAGCTAAACTTAGTATTCGGGAACACTGTTGGAGCTGCTGAACCTTGGACAAAACTATCTTTGCATTGTGTAGATTCAATTTCTTAGTATTGTAATAATTGCATTGCACACGTGTGAGCACAATGTACTTGCTGTAAAGCATCTATTTGTTGGGTTATTTTAATTTCTGATTTTTTTTTGTGTTTTCCATAATGGACGCTCTCAGCGTATAATATATTTCTGCATCGTTATCACACGGTTGATTTCAACATGAATGATGTAATCAAATATTTGTATCAATAGCTTGATCATTTTAAAAGAGTGTCCATGTGTGTCAAAGAGTAGGTACCTATGGAATGGGCGACTAGCTTCATCTTACTGACTGACGGACCTTCTGAAAATTCGAAAGTGCCTGTACTGGTATATTTAAAATAAATGCTTTGATTTTTGATTTTGAATAGAGGAAAAAGGAAAAAGACTGTATCGCCAATAAAAAAGCAACTCCAGACTTATCTTCAACTACACAAAACGTTACTACGAAGTTATGGTTAAACAGAACACATTTAAAACCAAGTCGAACAGTAACATACCGACGCTTCCTCCACCATATCGGCATTTTATTTCATACCAGCAATATTTGCATGACGGCTGTCAATATTTTACCTCGCTATCGTGACGGCCCACTGGTTTTATGGTCACACAATACTTGAATGTATGTATTTGTTTTCACTGTATTTGTTTTATATACGATGTTTTTTTGCTTGAAACTTCAGGTTACCTACCTGAAAATAACGCTGTGTTAAAATCAGCAAAATGGACTGATAATTATATATTAATCAATACCAAGAATTGATCTGGCTGTAAAAATCATCAAATGATCTCTGAAATCATCAAATGATCTCTCTAGCTCTGGACGGAGTGGTAGGGCGTGTCAGACTTTTACTGACTAACACCCACCCGTGTATTTTCACTTGCCTGTGCGCCAGGGCCACTATTTCTTTTTTAACCAACCCGTAACCCTGACCCTGGAGGCATCGGTCTTCGTGGAGCCCGTCACGATGTGGTGAAAAAGATGTCTATTTGAGGCGCGCATTCGACCCGGGCCTGGTCCTTACTCCCAACCACCATCTCTTGAGGCGGCTAGAGGCGTGAGGAGGCTGCTATTCCCGCTCCGCTTTCTCCTTTGCCAGCATCAGTGCTTCACAGAAGTTGACGGCCTGCCATGCACTCTTGCTCCGGACCATGGCCTGGACCGGGGTCAGACGCGAAAGCTCGACACCAATCGTCGCCAAGAGGACACGGCGGTGCTCTACCCAAGCCGGGCAGACCTCCACGGTATGCTCCACCGTCTCCTCAGGGCGTTCCATCGGTGATAGCCTAGCGTTTCCTCCTGCCTTATCCGGAACAGGAACCTCCCAAAACAGCCGTGCCCGGTGAGGACTTGTGTCAGGCAGAAGATGAGGGCACCGTGGCGCCTCTCTAGCCACTCCTCAAAGAGGGGACTTACCGCCTCTATTGTGGCGTGCCCAAAGGTCTCCTCCAATAACGCCTTTAAGTATTCTATATAAACGGCAAAAAAAAAAAACTGTTATTATGATTATTCATTTATTTCAGGTGACGCAGGCCCACAGATAAATACTTTAACCTAAACATACATATTTTGTTACTAGCATGTGCATCTGCTGTTCTGTAATATTTATTTGTTAGAGTTTCGTACAAAATTTCAGTAATGAGGGACAAGTTCTACAAGGTACCGGGAGATATAATCAGGCAACTTTTAACTCGTTATCTTTCATATCAAAATGTTACGTATTTCACAACATAATTTTTTTCTTGACAGCCCAAACTTTTTTGAACTTATTTTTTTTTATTATTATCTGGTAGTTGACCTTGAGAGGACGTCAGCACTTAACCAGAATATTCTATGAATAACCACAGAATAGTTCGGTTAATTAGAACAACTTGAGAGTACTCAAAAACTCCAGCTAGGGTCAATCGTCTCTTATACTTTTGTGTGAGTTTGTATGGTAGCACCAAATAGGCTACATCCTATAAGATACACATTTTGCCAAAGAGTTAAAAAGTCTTATTCGGTTACACGACCGACAAGTTGTCACCAACCTATTGATTCGTTAAAGCTTTTAGAAATGTATAAATGACAAACTGCCGCTAAAGTAAGGTGCAAACAACATAATTGCGAAAAACACTCTGTCTCTACGAGAGTTTTCCTTCTCACTAAGAAGACAGTAATGTGTAAAAAACCCTGCAATTATTTCCCAAAGGCGATATATTAGCTATCAAGGACCTTTATCAAACACACAATCAAGTTGAGCACATTCTCAGTAATCTATAAATCATGGATCAGACGACATCGCGAACGTTTGACAACTAGTAATCATATTTTTATTTAAGGCTCAGTGATGTGTCTACGATAAAACACATTTGGATGCGTCTGCTCTGTAGTGTATGTTCGATCGAGGTTCTATTATTTTATTAATAAAAACGTGCACAATAAGTTTTGCAGGTTCATTAACTTTGGAATGGGTCCATCATTAGTAACGTTTTAATGAATAAGTTGAATATATCCTGTAGTTAATGGGCGGATTATCTAACAGCAGGCCTAAAAAGGTCACTTTAAATTGGCCTTTAAACTGACCTTTTTATGCCAAAATGAATTGCAAAACATTATATGCATTGAAGTTAATTGCTTTCTATCATCTATGTGTTTAAATTTTGTATTATAAATACTCAGAGATTTCATTAACAGTATTGCAGCAAGCAAGATCCACAAGCATAGATTTGTAAAATGCTATATAAAATTAAGGAAAATCTTTCAATTGCCTCGTGCAATAAATTTGTTTTATCATCGACTCTGGTAAATGGCCATTCTCTACAATGGTCTCCGTTGAATAATTCTGGAACTAAACATAATATATGTAATTTTTGATAAAGTTTTGAGTTTGGAATTTTTTTCACATTCTTAAGAAATCACACATCGCCTTAACACCACGTATAAGTAAACCACGTCACTCCATATATCAAGCTAATGTGATATCCGATTTACGATCCCGAATCGAACCTTAATGGATCACACTAGATTCAATTTTATAGGAGCGACGAATTTGTAGCTCATTCATACCGGGGTCTTTTTGGAAGATTGTTCAATTTAAAGTGGGTTTTAGTTCTCAGGTAAATTAAGTTTGTTTTCAATCATTTTACGAAAATGACATAAATTGCTTATAATTTACTGGGAATTTAAGAAATGAATTGTTTTTAGAGGAGTACCTCAACTAACTGGGCCTAAAAAGGCCACTTTAAAACCCGTCAACTAATAATAATGGTACTAGTTTGCCTCACCCGATTTGACCGTCATCTTTTCCCACATAATATTTAAGTGTTAGAATTTTCCTTCACAGAACCCACACACATTATAACTTATCGTACACCACATAAGATATATTATAGTTACCTAAGTACGATGCGTACAGCAAGACAAAATATAATGTATTCAGTGAATATTGTCTCGGGAGCCCGCTTATTACTTTCGACTTACTTTCAGTTGGGTTCCACTTACGACTTTACTTTTATTCGTACCTTAAAGTAGCTTAAGTTCCATCTATCAAGAAAGGGTACACATAACACACTTAAAATGACTATTGCTTTCTTCATATACCATTAAAGTTGTCGGCTAGACGAATTCATCAAACCTTTGCAAGCAATGGATGTAGATAATAATTTCCTTTCCATCGAATTGGCTTGGTCATCTTCTTCATAGTTTATATTTAATTGTAATCAGTCTATTAACAAAGTAAGTTTATCTTGAATTCCGAATTCAGGCGATATTAAATCGAGAAGGCATTAGTGCTATAATGAATACTGTTAACATCTTTACAAGGAAGTAGAATAGTTTATTTTTGAAAGAAGAAAAGAAAATTCATCTTTTAGTGTGTGCTAAATGCACACACTAAAAGATATAATGCACCTAACATAAACATAGGTACATCAGATAGCATAAAAATCCTTTTTATTTGAAAGAATATACATTCGTGATAATTAAATACCTACGTAAATTAAGATAACAAATGTAATTGGGTATACTGATAAATTACAAACTTAGTTCATAAATTAGTTTGTATAATTATCTCAAAAAAAATATTTAATCACTCCCCACTTTAAGTGAATGGGATTTTCACCTTACGTTACCTTAATTTAATAAAACATTTTTTTCCACTTTTAGTTTTTCAACTTTGTCGGCGTGATTGATATACATATTGGTACAAAATTTCAGCTGTCTAGTACTAACGGGCACTGAGATTATTTGCGGATGGATACTAGGTTTGGCGAAACTGTAAACTGTAAGGGTTCTTAGTCGACTAAGGAACCCTAAAAAAGAAAAGCATAAAGCCCGATGTAAGAAAATAGGGGTAAAGTGTTCGCGCGGCTGCAACAAATAGGCCTAGCTCAGCCAAGATGACAACTAGTGCTTGCGCTGAACCTGATGTGTATAACACAAACTTTTTAAATTTATTTACTAAACTATACAAATGACTAAAAAAAACAGACACTTCGGCGCGAAGTACTCATCTGCATCCTTGTCATCTAAAAATGGGCCCAGAAGGGATCTTCAAGACAAAAAAAATGTTTCTCAAAACTCTCGCGATGAAATTCAACAGTCTCCGTGGCGTAGCGGTAGCGAATGCGGCCGCTGCGAAAGGAGGCGCGTGTCGGATCCCCGCGCATTGCAACTATTTGTATTCAAGTACTACATGAATATTTGCACTGGTCTGGTCGTGCCTCGGAAAGCACGTTAAGCCGCTGGTCCCGGTTGCCATACCAACATCTAGTGGTAGTCGTTACAGGTTGTTGGAGCCTTCAAAAGTCCAACAATATTGGTCTAACTGCAATGTTTCGATATCGCCATCAGGTTGTGGAGGTCAGATGGTAGTCGCTTCACGGAAAATAACGAAGTTTATCCAAAATCAGTAGTTAGACTGCTAAAGCGGACCACAGGCTTCAAAGCTGAAAAAGCTTCACATGCGATTGGCATTAACGCTGAGATGATGATGATGATGATGATGACTCTCGCGGTGAAATTTCTCGGTGGTAGGCCATAACATCGGCTGCCGGCAGAAGTTACCACCCACCAGATAAAGTCTTGCCGCCAAATGATTCGTCGTATTCCGGCATGATGTTTGGTGAAGCCGTACGGAGAACGGGTCTGAGCAGTTCTGTTGCGATGTGTGCCGGTTATGATGCGCCAAATGTTGTTGTGTCGGGAGTTTGGTCGTCGGGGATCTCCAGATCTATCTCCCTCTGGCGCAGCATCGTTGATCGTGTTGTTAAGTTTAACATTGCATCAACTCGCTCAACTGCCGTCTCCCTTCCTATTCACTAAGTTTTTTTTTAGTGAATAGGCTAAATAAACTAGCGCGCATTACCATCAACGATTGCATCACTGCTTACTATCAGGCGGGATTGCGGCCAAGCACTAGTTTATAATTATTACAAAAAAAAGGGAAACAACTGTAAAACTTTCTTTTGTTTTATATTTCTCATCAATCTGAGTACCAAACGAAGCCTACCAACGACAGCTCTGCGCGACAGCATATATCCATATTAATTTAAACCATATTTCACCGTATTTAATTCATATGCTAAATAGATGCGGTGTTTTGTCAACCGTTCGGTATTTCGCCCCAAACTTTATTGTTCTGGTGTTTGGAAACCATTATTAATAAATTGCCAGTAAATGTAGGTTTATTATGAGTTAATTTTGTAAAGCTCCAGGTTAATTTTTTGTTGTATGAAACTCATTTGGTTGTAGCTCTGCATACTTCTTCTTCATCATTTACTTAGCCATTTCTTTTGGTTGTATTCTGCATACTTCTGCATCATCACCTACTAAGCCATTTCTTGTGGTGGTATCTCTACGTACTTCTTCACCATTATATAATTAGCCATTTCTTTTGGTTGTATCTCTACGTAATTCTTCATCATCCTCTACTAAGCCATTGCTTGTGGTTGTATCTCTATCTACTTCTTAATCAGCATCTAATTAACCATTACTTTTGGTTGTATCTCTACGTACTTTTTCATCAGCATCTACTTAGCCCTTTATTTTGGTTGTGTTTCTGCATACTTCTTCATCATCATCTACTATGTTGGGAGTGGCTTCCATTCTAACTGAATACCAATATGTGATCTAGAGTTGAAATAATGACCTTCTGCACACGTAAGAATAAAAAACGTAACAATTTTTTCCTGCTAGTTTGGGAAATTGCTTATTGGGAAGATTTCCTAAATCAATTCAATTTAATTTCGGATTTTTAAAACATAAATATCCATACAGTGTTAGTACAAGTAAAGCTTAGCCTAATAATAGTAATAAATTAACTAAAGTGGATCTTTCGCTGTTATTCTCCACCTAATTAATTTAAACTCTCCAAAACATATCTTTTCCTTCCATTCTTCTCTATTAGACGCCACTCCCATTTTTACCATAATACCATCTTTCATACAGTCTTTTTCTATTCGTATCTTTCACATTCTTACTTAAACCATAAACCTTTATCATTTCCTATTTATACATATTAGTAATCTTTTATTTTTTAGAATACTGAATTACGATAATTATCATCATCATCATCATTAACCTTTTTATAGTCCCACTAGGCACAGGTCTCCCCCATACTGAGAAGAATTGAGCGTTATCACCACGCTTGCTCAATACGGGTTGGCGATTTCAGACTTAAATTCCAGGTTACTTCAAGATGTTTTCCTTCACCTTGTGATCAGTCATTGGTGTCCAATATATACTCAGAAAGTACATATAACTTAGAAAAGTTACATTTGTACTTGCCTGACCTAGAATCCAACCCGCACACTCATACTTGAGAGGCTGGTGTTGTAACCACTAGGCCACCACGGCATATCACATAACCACAATTATGATTGGTATAAAGCACAATTACAATTTTTCACATGATACAGTTTCACCGAGAAACGGGCGCAATACACTAGGAACTGTTATGTTTGAAATAATTTCAACAGTATAATATTATTCTGTAACTATTATTTTAAAATATTCTGGCCTCCATATTCCAAGATGGCCAACAAAATGTAAATAAGCCGTTATAAATCAGGTTTATTTTGAACAGTATCCGTTCAGAGCCAACCATCTGCTAATTCAGTGAAAACAGTCCCTGTTTTATATTCTAATTTATTTGTATTAAATTCTATGCGAAATATTATAGTCAGGGTTATTTTTCAACGGGCAGAGAAGACTTAGTTTCTTTTAGAACATTCCACCAAACATTTTGGAAGAAATTTTCACAGTATCTTTTCTGTGTTTCGATGGTGGGCCATAACATTTGCTGCCGGCAGAAATGACCACCCATCAGATAAAGACTTGCCGCCAAGTTATTCGTCGTATTCCGGCATGATGTCTGATGAAGCTGTACGGAGGACGGGTCTGAACATAGGTGTTGCGATGTGTGTTCGGTACGATGCATCAAATGTTGTTTTGTCGAGAGTTTGGTCTTGGAGGGTCTCCAGATCAATCTCTTTCTGGCGCAGCATCGTTGGTCGTATTGTTGGGTTTAACATTGCATCACCTCGCTCAACTGCCGTCTTCCTTCCTATTCGCTAAGTTGTTTTAGTGAATAGGCTTAATAAACTAGCGCGTTTTACCATCAACGATTGCATCATTGCTTACCATCAGCCAGAATTCAAGGTCAAGTTTATAATTTATTTAAAATGTACTAGTTTAACATTTATTTAAAAAAAAAAACTATGTTGGAAGAAATAGTGAGGCAATCATAATAAAAATGGTATTTTTGGTTTTTTGGCAGTCAGAAAGTAAATCTGTTTTATTATTTTGTTAGTTGTAAGCTTAAACTCAAAACAGTGTCATGTAGTTTTACTTCTTGTTTTATGATGATTTTCCGTTTCTTCAAGAGTACTATAATACGTACTTGAGATTTATTACCTACCTGACTTCATATTGACTGAATTTTTGTCATGCTTTTATGTAAACTGACTGATATTGTTAAGATAATTGAATGATCATGATCTAAAATCTTATAAGTTTATATCTTTATCACTTTAAGTATTTTAAAAAAGTGACGTCAGAGACTGATGCAGAATAATCGTACTTGCTTTTACTATTATTTAATTTTTTGCTATCGGCACTATAGATCTATTTTGAGAAAGCATTTGTCTTAAAAACTATTTTTTGATTATATTTGACTGCAATTCCGCCTGATGATAAACAGTGATTTAATCGTTGATGGTAAGGCGCGATAGTTTATTAAAAGCCTATTCACTCAAAAATACTGACTGAATAGGATGGAAGACGGCAGTTACGCGAGGTGATGCAATGTTCAACCCAACAACACGACCAGCAATGCTGCACCAGAGGGGGATTGATCTGGTGACCCTCCACGATCAAACATCCGACACAAGAACTTTTTTTCAAATCGCATAATACCCGGCACACATTGAACACAACTGGTCAGACCCGTCCTTCATACGGATTCACCAGACATTATGCCGAACACGACGAATCGGGAGATTGATCTGGAGATTCCACGGTCAAACTCCCGACACACATCGCAACACAACTGCTTAAACCCGTCCTCCATACGACTTCACCAGAGACCATGCCACGACACGACACGACGAATCGCTAGGCGGCAAGACTTTGTCTGGTGGGTGGTAACTTCTGCCGGCAGCCGATGTTATGGCCTACCACTGAGGGTGTACAATATTGTTTGAATATGACCGTTTGATGCCAAAACAAACAAAAAAATAAGGCCCGAAGTTCATTTACTCCTTTTATTATATGCTCCGCTTCTATTGGTCGGAGCGTGATGTTATAATATAGCCTAAAGCCTCTCTGGATTAATGGGCTATCCAATGCAAAATGATTTTTTTTGATCGGACCAGTAGTTCCAGAGATTAGCGCGTTCAACCAAACATACTCTTCAGCTTTATATTTTAGTATAGAAAATATAGATTTACATTTATCGTTTTTTTTTAAAAAAAAAACCCTGATCCTAATTATGAAATTCTCCTGTGTCGTGGATGCGTTTAAAAACATATAAACTCACATACACAAACCACCAGACCCGGAATAAGTACTTGTAGGCAATACAAATATTCTATTTTATTTATTTATTTAATTAGCAGTTTCAGTTTTCCTGAACATACAAGCATAATACACACTGTAGGTAAATAAATAGTTCCGAAACAAATAAAAGCCTGAATTAAGGGCTGTGTACAATGAAGTACAACGGAAGGTCCCAAATATTTAGCTCTATTGTTAGTTTGTTCAGCACGACGGATGAGGAAGTGCGTTAGTTCCTCATATTTACGGTACGCCTTTGTCTTGTGTGTACGGGAAAGGTAGTTAAGGTGTACCTTGAAAGGTTTAGGTTGGAAAAAGGTTTGTTTTCATGGTGCGAGCGGTAGCTATTGTTTTTGCTTTGGAGAGAAATACTATATGTCCAAAATAAGTATTTTCACTCTCAGATACAAAACCATGTCAAAAAGAAGTTAACGTTATTTACAGCTGAGATTAAGTCTAGTTAGAAATATAACCTCAGTCGCGCTGATTCCCTAGTTCATAAACTAAACTGTGACGGTTCATTAGGTTCAAAGCCAAGGTGGCTGCCAGGAAACTTGGCGTTATTGCAAAGGTCTGGCGGTACTTCAACCAGAACAGCTTCTAATGTTATACAAAGCACAGGTCCGTTTGTGCGTGGAGTACTGCAGCCACATTTCGGATAGTACCGCAAAATGCCACCTGGCTACTTTGGATTCAGTGGAGAGGCACGCGAAGAGGCTAATTGGCGACTCAGATTTAGCTCAAAACGGTCTCCAAAGCCTGGAGCACAGGCGAAGAATAGCCAGCCTGTCGGTGTTCTATAGGATGCAATTTGGAGTGTACGAGGGAATCGCATGATTTAATTCCCCCATCTCCATTTTTGATGTTCGTACGACCCGCCATACGGAGATATTCCACCCATTTTTTTGTTGGTTGGGAAATCATCAAATGACATTTCCCGCTCTGGGCAGAGCGGAAGGGCGTGTCGGACTTTTACTGACTAAAAACCCACCCGTGTTTCTTCACTTGCCTATGCGATGGCCAGGGCCACGGTTTCTTGTTTAACCAACCCGCAACCAGGGTTGCGGGTTGGTTAAACAAGAAACCGAGAGATGTCAGCACATTGTGACGGGGTCAGGACCCCGTCACAATGTGCTGACATCTCTTTGAAGCGCGTGTGAAACACAATGCGCCATCGACTCGGGCCTGGTCCTTACAGGCCGGCGAGCTACCCTCTGCTCACCGCCTGCAGGCCCGTGCCTACGGTGGCTGGGAGTTCGGTGTCGTCTCTCGACCAGGGCGTCTCCTGCGGCGGCTAGTGGCGTGAGGGCGCTGGGATTCCCGCTGCCTCACGCGCTCTGCCTCCTCCTTTGCCAGCATCACTGCTTCGCAGAAGGAGGTAACGGCCTACCATGCACTCTCGCTCCGAACCATGGCCTGGACCAGGGTCGGACGCGAGAAATCGCCGCCGATCGCCGCTGCGAGGACACGGCGGTGCTCTACCCAAGCCGGGCAGACCTCCACTCTATGCTCCAACGTGTCCTCAGGGCGATCCACACAATGATGACACCCTGGCATTTCCTCCCGCCTAATACGGAACAGGAACCTCCCGAAACAACTGTGTTGGGTGAGGACCTGCGTCAGGCGTAGGTGAGGGCGCCATGGCGCCTCTGTAGCCACTCCTCAAAAAGGGGACTTACCGCCGCTATTGTGGCGTGCCCAGCACTGGGTTGCGACAATCGCACTCTCCATGTCGCCATGAGATCCCGCCGGAGCTCTGTCCGCCGTACCGTGATTTCTCGCGGCAGCGGATTTGTGCCCCGGCGTTTTGCCTCCTCTCGCAACTCCCACATGTGGGCGAGGGCTTTAGCCTCCAGATCCGATGGCGGCAATCCGGCAAGGAGGCTCGCCGCCTCAGCAGAGACCGTGCGGTATCCCCGGACAGAGTCTCCACCCTTACGTTGTTGACACCACAACAGTCCGAAGGAAGCGAATCGGCTCGTCTTTTATACCAAGTACATCGAAGGACTGGAACAATTTGCCCGCGGCGGTGTTTCCGTCAGACTACAAATTAAGTGTCTTCAAGGCAAGAGTGAATAGCTTCTAATAAACTAGCGCGCTTTGCCATCAAGGATTGCATTACTGCTTACCATCAGACGGGATAGCGGTCAAACCCTAGTTTATAATTTTATAATGACGTGTAAACTGTCTAGGTGGAATATCTAAGACATTCACAATTGGCAGCCAGTGGGTTACCAATCAGGGTGCTGATCTCATAAATCGGTCATGCCTATCCGCTTACAATGAAATCAAGTACATACTACCGACAATAGGCTTCGAACAATCCTACCAATCAGATAATCCAACCAACAATGTTGAAAGAGCTGGTATTGCTTATGGCCATTAGTCGAAGTTTTTTAACGACGTTCGGCTGTCTCTGTAATCTCTGCTTTCCTAGGCATATGTGTTGGTGACACATTTATCATTCATGTAAACCATCGTCTTCCCAACATTCTAAGTTACCCATACATTACAATATTACCCTAACAATTATCAGACAACAGTATCTTGAGTTCGGCGAGCGTGTCCAATGTTTTCCGTCTGTTCTTGCGTTGTTGCCCACCCTATGTCTGTGTAGGAAGTATTCTCTGCCTTTGTTCCTCTTAGTTATGGTGGCCTGGTACTATTATGTTGAATAATTAACATTTATTTTAAATTTTAAATGCTGTGGAATATGAAAATCGAAAATCTCTGTTGGAAGCTACATTCTCGTTACTAGCTGGCAAAATATTTCGTAAAGGAGAAAATTAAATATGTCTGGCTAAGGAGTAGTCAGTTCAAAATGTACTTACATTGCAACAACATTTGCTTTAATACGAAAGTAAAGTCGTTAATTTTGTCTTCCTCCTTGGCGCAGCGGTCAACACGCCTGCCTGCGACGTGATCCCCGGCCAGGTCTGATTGGCCTGGGTCTTGGATGTTTATCTATATATGTATCTATTGTAAACATAGTATCGTTGAGTTAGTATCCCATAACACAAATCTCGAACTTACTTTAGGGCTAGCTCAATCTGTGTGATTTGTCCGTATATATTCATTTATTTAAAGAAAAATTAGGAAATCTATTTTCTAACTTATATTTTAGGCCTGTCTACTAAGTCAAAAAAGAAATATTATTTATTCAAGTGCCTCTTAAATACTTTCTTACTTCGGGAGATTTAGCAATAGGACAAAAGAAAAACAATGAGAACCTTTATAAATATGACTTTTTTTCCGCACATAATGATCATAACAAAATTCTTCAATGAAGAGACACATTCATCGAAACAATCACTAAACGCCAACACTTAATTCAATAACAGAGATCCCTATCAAGCACGCCCGGTTATCTCCTCACCCCACGCACCAATTTACATACAAATACATACAAATCGGGTACGGAACCATAATCGGTTCCGGGTCACGTGGCCTCCGTGGTGAATCGGTTAAAGAGACCATTCGTTCACGGTTAATAAAGTCACAATCTTCTCACAATACAAAACAGGCTGCCTGCTGCCTTTCCCTTGCCTCGAAAAAATATTCGCGAGGGTAGAACAGATTCGAAATTAGAATTTGATTATCGAAGTGTGCCGACTATTTATCATTTGTAATGACGCTTTCGCAGCGCAAGGACGTGCTCGCTAATATTGTAATCTTGTAAATGCGTTCAGCAAAATACATATTTATTACTTTTCGTATTCTGTGTAGCTATTTGAGTGGAAAATATTGCCTTTGCATTGATTATGCATGACGGTCTAATGTTTTGAACGATTCGTGTAGCTGTCTAGTCATTTATATCCATCTGTTGGTAGTTTTAGGTTTTATTTGCTGAGTTTGACCGATGATCAAGTGACCGGGAGATGAACTGCTGTGAACTATTGCTCTGAACCACTTCAATACACAAACAAATAGCTTGTTTACCTGGAGCAATACATGGGGAATATCATAATTTTATTTATTTTCAGAAATAAACATAATACTACTGACAATGGAGAGGTATAGTAGTAGTGTGTCTAAGTGTTGTATGTGTGTCATCATCATCCTTTTTATCGTCCCACTGCTGGGCACAGGTATCCTCTCATACAGACAAGGATGTGTGTATTATTATTTAATTAATATATAATTTCTCCACTAAGATACATTGGCCACATATGCATAGCAATAACAGCATCAACATAACGCTACAGTATCCGAAATTGTCGGTCCTTCAAGCCGATTGCAGATTAAAAATACTCATCACATAAATTAAATTCACCACTGTTTTCACAAAAGGTTGGTTGGTAGAAAATGCATGGCATTAAGTCTGCCTAGATACATGTGTCTCTGTTCTCAGTACAAATTAATTCTGCAGATAAATACCTGTAAATCTAGAAGAGTCAAGGAACGTAAAAATATATTTACTGTTCAAACGAGATATTCAAGAAACTCGCGAAGTGTTCTGGTCATAAGGACCGAGTCGCTTCTAAGCTGCATATCTTAGAGCGAGGGCACCGCGTATTCAAATGTAGCTGTGTGTTACGCGACCCATCCGTCTTACTGCTGGCGTCTGCTAACACCGGCTATACAGGCTGGTTGAAAAACTGGCAATGCTAATTTTTGATCCCGAAAGAAAGAACTAACTGAATCGGTTCTATAAAAACCGTTTTCTACGTTATTTAAGGCTTTACTGAATGTTAACATGAAAAATTACTATTATGTACCTACTATATTTGATTAATATTATGTACCTATACGAAATACAGATAATTGACAAAATGCTGTGAAAGTTAATTACTAATACCTACATCGTAACTTTGACAAAAACCCTTAGAACTATATCGGATCTTCTAAGTGGCTAAGGTCGGTTGGCGTTGGATTAATAATAATTGTTATATACCAATTACTCTCACTATTTAACCCCAAAATATACAGCATACATTGTCAATTTTTGTTATGATCCGCTCCTATTGCTCGCAGCGTGGTGTTATATAGCCTAGCCTTCATATAATAATTTTTCAATTCGTACCAGAAGTCCCTGAGATTAGCGCGTTCAAACAAACAAACTCTTCAGCTCAATACCCTAGCTGCGCTATGCGATTTCACCCGCGTCAGTTTCGATATGTTTTTTTTTATATACTCCGCTCCTATTGGTCGGTGTGTGATATTATATAGCATAAGGCCTTCCTGGATTAATGGGCTATCTACCACAAAAGATTTTTACTAATCGGGCCAGTAATTCCTGAGATTAGGGCGTTCAAACAAACAAACTCTTCAGTTTGATATTTATTTATTTATTTTTTTACGGACAAAACACACAGATTGAGCTAGCCCCAAAGTAAGTTCGAGACTTGTGTTATGGGATACTAACTCAACGATACTATATTTTATAATAGATGCATATATAGATAAACATCCAAGACCCAAGCCAATCAGAAAAATATCGTTTTCCATCATGACCTGGCCGGGGATCGAACCCGGGGCCTCCACGTCGCATTCAGGCATGTTGACCGCTGCGCCACGGAGACCGACAGATTAGTATAGATATATTAGTATAGATTAATGTTAGTATTAGTATAGGTTTCCTGACGTGGAAGTTCTAGACAAATTTCAAGGCAGTAAACACATCTAGTTCTAGAAAACAACACACTGTACAATCGTGTAAAGGGGCGCCGTCTCTGTCCCCGGTCTGAATATCTTCTATTGAATTACTCACGCTTCGGCAGCCCACCAAAAATATTGTCCTCTTCACACTTACGTGGACATTGAGAAGTTTGCACATTTCGACACACAGATGTACTTGCCGGTGCATGTTTGTTTTGAGTTTTTGAAACTCCTGTTATGCGGGCGTTGGTCGAAATAAAAGTCGAGTTACAGATATTGTTTTGCATGGAATGTGGCACGGATAAGTTTAGTCAATATTCTAGGGTTGGTGATAGGTATCTGTCAGCATTCTCCAATAATAAATTAGTTTTTTTTTTGTCACGGCCGGCGTCCTTTTTTTTGTTGATCTCTAGTCACTGTTAGCACTAAACACAGAATCATCTTATCATTATTGGTACTTTTGTATACCATCATTAACAGTCTAAAGAAACAGCAAATGACTAACATTTTCCTTAAAATGTCAGGACCAAACAAGCTATATAACAAAATACCAAAAACTTATCTTCCCCATGCCCTACAATAACCAGAACCTGGTCTTAATTTCCCATAGCGATTCTCCACGACTATCCCGCCAACGAACCGGACTAACCTACATTGGTGCTACCGTCCACAACACATGGGAATCGCAGTGTTCGCAAGGAATTCGTCATGGGTCCTTAGTTCCGCCGCGACACTATAGAAGGGATGTGACTTTTCTATGGAGTTATTGGGTGGATTGATGTGATGATGAATTTGATTATTGATTATGAATGCGATGTGAGTGACTTTTAATCGGGTGGATATGGGAATGAGTGAAAGATGGGATGGGGTATAATGTGCTTATCATCTAATGTTGGAAACTACTGAAGATTTTCGTACTGTTGCTTGCCTAATTGTAATTTTCAAATTATTTTTCTGATTCGGCTGTAGTGTTGCAGACTGCAATACCTACACTAATTAGAAAAGAAGAATTGTGGGTGATTCAAATTAAATTAAGTTGTTAGAGGTAAGGTCTGAAAACTTCGTCCAAACTTGAAAAGTCATTGCCGTTTTCATCTTGATCACAGGCTGCAATCCCAGTTTACACACTGCTGGGTTACATAGGCCTTTTTTTCTTGTGCCAATCCATCCATGGTTGTGTGTCATCCAGGTTTTGTTCGCGATGGCAAAAATGTCATCGGCAAACCTCCCAACGGGACCACGGACGTTTCTTTTTCTAGTCATTGGACTTATGTGCATGGTTTCATTCAAATACTATTTTATTTCTTCCCTCCCAGTCAGACATTGCTAAAAGTTCCCAATTGATCGCTTACTTCTAGAAATTTAAGATGCATCAGAAGACGAAGAGGTAGAAGATCAAACAACTACAGGAAACAGGCACCTTACAACATTCTCCAGAAGTAACTCTAGCTAACTGTCCAATGTGTACAGTAAAAGTAGCAAATTTTTAATTATAGAAACAATTAATAATAATTATATACTAATCTGCAGTTTTTACGTACCCCACGAGAAGGTGGGGCTTATGAATAAATGTTGTTAAAAAGAATGAATCTTACTAATGTAAAAATTTTCAATGATTCTGTTAGAACGAAAAAGTTATTGTCTATATCTCCTTGATAAATGATACGTTTGAAGAATGCTACTCACCCTAAACAAAAATAAAATCATAAAGATAACCAAATAGAACATTATTTTAAATCAAATCAGCCAAAACAGGGGTACAATGACGTCTATATCTGTCTCCCCACGCATAAATTCGCTACGCTGCGCCCTGTTAGCGAGTCTAATGCTGGCTGGGAAGCTATTCATCAGATATGTGTCATATTGAAGGGAGTATGGAGGATAGTAATTATTATAATTGTGAAACCTATAAAGAAAATTGGATTTTGTATTAGATACTGGTTTGATTATTCCCATGAATCCCCTTAGAGTGATAGTCTGGTTAGATCGAAACTAGAAGTTCTAAAGGATTTTGGTTTAAAAGAGACCCAATCATTTTTCAAAATAAATTTGAAAAGCAATATTTTAATTATCGTTGTGATTCAGATTTTATTTCAGAATCCATTCCAATATAATGGAGCTTGGTGATTCTCCTTTGAAAGTAACCTGTGATAATATCAAGATACTAAATGAAAATAAAAGGATAGCGAAATAAAATTCAAAGTAGACTTTTAAACCTCTGTAATTAATGATCCGCTACTATAAGTAATATTTACAAAATAAATACTTAACAACTAATATTGCACAAAGATTAGGAGATAACAACAATTATTAACATTATCGAAACAATGGAACAGACTCTAACTTGACATACCTACCTATCCCCTATTTATAGTCATACTAATTTTAATGCAATTTGTCCAAATATTAGTGCCGAAATACTAAAAACAATTAATAAGCCTTCGGCAGTAGAAGGAATTTCATCCCAAAATTGAACTCTTACTTCATAATACATTCAATTTTACTAGACTCACTTCTCGTTGCGCGGTATCGAAGAAATTAATTTACATTAAACGGTTTTCGACTGTTGTGTTTTGGCACTTAGTACTTAAAGATTATTTTATTTATGTACAAGAGAACCATTGTGTGAATAAAATTGTTTGCTCTTCTTATGCCCAGCGGGCACATCATCTAAATCACCTTCTTTATCCTGATGTGCTGTCATGTGTCTCGTCAGGTGGTGCCTTTCACGGAAACTCTCGTTGCAAACGGGACATTTCAATTTCTCTTCCCTTTTTCTCCTATGCGGATCGATTGCTGACTCGCTCTTATGATGTGTACGCATGTGATACACCAGATCTGAAGTCATTCGAAAGCTGATGCTGCACTTAGCACAAACATTTTGCGACGGCAAAGAGAATGCAGCTAAAGTTGGAGGCAGCAATGTACTCAGGATAGCAGCAGCAGGATTAGCTATCAAAGGATTCTCCCTCGGCGGAACAGGAAACTTCATAAAATCTGGATTAGGTGACTGGAAGTTCTGAACGCCGAAGGGATATGATGACCCGGCTTGAAGATACGGTATATCCGGTCTAAATGGCAGAATGTTTAATTTATTTGGTGACATTTGTGGTGTCTTCACATCATGTTTGTCTTGGTACTCAAGATGGTTTTTATTAAATCCTGAAGATCGTTGGTTCATCGCTGAGTCGGTATAGTTTGGTGAAGACGTTGGCACATTCTGGCCTTTGAAGAAGTGGCTGCCATTTATCAGATGAGCTGGTGTTAGCAGATTATTGAATCCTGCTGTCTTACTGAAAGAATTGGATGGAGGACTGGCAGCAGAAAGCGGTGGACTAACAGAGTTCTGATACAGTAGATTGTCAGGGCTGACCGAAGAATTAGGTGATCTCATTGAGTAGTTTGAAACTTTTGTAAACGCACTTTTTGGCGACATATCCGTCTTATCTGAATACCTCTCGTACCGTGCTCTTGACTGCATGCTAATTAATGTTGGGTCATCGAATATTTTGTTTTTATATTCTGGAAGAAACTTCGGTTGGCGAGCTGCACTTTCATTGGAATTTGGCCGGCTCCGTGACCGTTCCGAATTATCAGAGTCACTACAATACATAGACTTGCCAGGGTACTCATCTGTGCCGACGTCAATATTGATATCAGACCCGAAGCTCGGGGAAATGTTGTTGCTCACCCCCACGCGATCATCATCGTCGTCTTTTAAGTCCATTGTGTTATCACTGGAGTAACCGTTGTGTTTGTAAATATCAGGCATCCTTTTAGGCACCTGCTCCCACTCTTCGTTATGGAAAAGCTGCTTCGATACTCTTAACTGCCTTTCTGGTGGTTTCGGTCGTACTTTTTCATCCGGCATCATCAGAAATGCCACATCAAATGATCTCTTCGAAGTTTTTCCAGGGTTTAAGACCGTTGACTGCATCTCAGGTTTTATTTGTGAAGTTCTAGCACTCTCAATATTTAAATTAGTTTCTTTAGAATCAGGAGACGTGTCTTTATAATTTTGATAGCTATTTTGAACGTCCATTGTCATCGTTTAGTCATTTAATTAACAGCACACGAACTTGAAACTTTTCGCACTTATATCGCGGAGACACAGAGAAGACGCGTGCGTACTACCCGACGGCCACAATACGAATGTGAGGAACATAAGGGTGAAAAATATATAAGTGGGGTTTTGAACTACCCTTAACAGAGCGTTTGAAGTTGTGAAGGCGTGGCGTGACGGACCAATAAGCGCCGACCGGGAGGCGTGAAAGGAATTGGTCAACCAATGAGAGAGCTTTACGACGATAGAGAGCAGGAGAGCTCAATCACCAGGTCAAGATAATAATAACTGCTGTGAATTGAGAGCGCATTGAGTTGTGGTAGGGTCAGCTTGACAATAGCGACGCGATATTGAAAACTGTGGTTTATTTCTCTATTCCCTGTGCACGGTCAGCAAAATTATTGCCTTTTAGATCATAAAATAGGAAAACATTGTTTTTTGTTTCGTAGAAGGTAACAAATGATTGACAAATTGACGAAAAAAGTAGTTTATTGATTTATGTAAATAAGCTTAAGAAATAAATAAATGATTTTATAGGCTTATTTTTAAGATGATATGAAATATAGTATTCTCTAACAAACAAAAAATAGGTAAACTAAGTTCATCAATAAAAAAGTTTTCCCAACCATTATCTTCTATTTATCTCACCCAAACATGGCACTGGGGAAACTGAAACGATTATGATTGCAATAAATATGTTTTATATGTCGCATAAAAAATGATACTTCATATAGTCGGCCTAACCCCCGACTGTATAGATGAGATTGCGAATAATGCTATTAACACAGACGCTTCTCCTCAAATTGATACCATACTCGAAGATGTTACAGACAAAATTGAGCTCAAACAAGAAAGTAATAAAAACCTAAATCCTATGACTACGATCGAAGCTAATACAGTAAAAATTGCCAAAGTAAAATCGGTCATAAAAATAAGGGTACAGGGAATAAATTCGTTTGATGGGTAATATATAGCAAAGTTAAAAGAAGACCCAAATGAGTTCTGTTCGGTAGTGGGTAACGATAATAAGATGGGCGCAGACGTTAAAGGAAAACCATTTGTCAGATTTTAGCCATTTTTTTTCGCCATTCGTTGGCTCTCAATGAAAATCTGTTACATTTATTTTGCTCGGGGCGTTAATGAGAAAATTTAAAGAAATATTGTAAGGATTAGCTACTGTTGTGAGCCGGTATAGAATATTGTTGTCTTTGCTGTTGAACTTATGTTAGTGCTTTATATTTGAGGATAGGTAGCGATTCAATTATTATGGACAAAACCTAACAGTAGGTATAGTGTTTTGTACAAGATATAGGTACTTACAAGAAGTTGATTTCACCTGCTTTCACATTCGTACAAGAATCACAAAATACCTAAAACATTATTTTTTTTATATAATCGCTACTCTGACACTGTGAACAAAGAAAGAAAGAAACTGCCTCCAATAGCTTCATTGACTAAAAATTAAAACAACGTAACTTATCATTCTGTTTTATGTTTCACCATCTTTATGATTAATTACAACATTTTATCACAAAAACCTTACAATAAAGCTTTTTTATTCATCCATTGTACACAGATTGTATAAAAATTATAAGGAACAAGTAAAAAATGTGTTTGCGATGGACGGAGAGAGAATCAGCCAGGCTTGCTAGTCATTTGTCTTCGCCGCCACAATAAAAGTGATTCGTAAGCTAAAAATGAGGATCTTTTTTTTGGAAAATAATATGTTTTTCCCTTAATATACTTTTGATGCTACAGAGATTTATACAGCTGTGAAATATATTCAGAATAGAAATGATTGTCTTGCTAGTTTTATGAAAGGGGTAGATGAAGAGGTAATTTATGAGATTTTTAAAGTAGAATATGTAATAATGCACTACTGGCTCACTATTACAGACATCGATTGCTTTTCTTTGAAAATGGACATTTTTTCTCGTTGAAACGTAAAACTTTTGATACATAGAACCTCTGGATATGACTGTGGTTATCTACAATCACAAATGTGATGATGAAAAGATGTAAGGACTAACTTAGCATTTTGTTTTTGAATATATTTTAGAATGCGTGCGAATGCGAATTTCTAAGCGTCTTACATATCTTATACACGAAGGTATATGTATCAACCTTTTTATCATCCCACTATTGGGCACAGGTCTCCTCTCATATCTACACAGAAGGTTTGAGCGTAATCACCACGCTTGCTCAATGCGGGTTGGCGATTTCAGACTTAAAGTCCAGGTTTCCTTAAAATTTTTTTCTTCACCTTTTAATCAGTCACTGGTGTCCAAGATATATTTAGAAAGTACATATAACTGTGTATAGATATTATATTAATTTTAAAACTGATTCTGCAGTCTATAAAACACCATTAGTAGAAATAACTATTATACAAAGCTCTACGGACGACGTTCCCGACCAATCTTCCAGAGGACATTTGTCGGTGTTTACTCCTAATAAGATGTCAATGCCGAATCAGCTTGTTACAGAGATTGATGGAAGAATGACTCGGAAAAAACGACTTGTAATGTTAGATAGAAGATGTAGAAATAGATTGTCGTGTTGTTGTGTACGCATATGAGCGTGTTGATCTTCGGTGCTAAAAAATAGAAAGGGTGGACGTTTAAACACTATAATCAGTTAATTTGTTTAAGTTTTGATATGATGGAGTGCGAGGTGAGATAAAGGGGTCTAACCTCACATAAGTTACTTAATATGTAGGTATGTGAATAAGCTGTTTTTTTAAATAAATTATAAACTAGTATTTGACCGCAATCCCGCTTGATGGTTAGGAGTGATGCTATCGTTGATGGTAAAGCGCGCTACAATTTAAGTTTCTTCAAGGCAAGAGTGAATAGGCTCTTAATAAATTAGTTTATTCACTCTAGCCTTGAAGACACTTAAATTGTAGTCCGACGGAAACACCGCCGCTGGCAAATTGTTCCAGTCCCTCGATATACGCGGTATAAAAGAAGAGGCAAAAAGCTTCGTTCGGATCGTTACGGTGACAACAACGTAAGGGTGGAAACTCGCCGTCCGACGGGTCCTCCGATGATGGAACGGTTGACGGACGGAACGGATTCGCACACTCTCCAACATGCATCCTATAGTACACCGACAAGCTGGCTACTCTTCGCCTGTGCTCCAGGTTTTGGAGACCGCTTTGAGCTTAATCTGGTCCGCCAATTAGCCTTTTAGTACGCCTCTCCACTGAATACAAAGTAGCCAGATGGCATTTCGTAGCACCAGCTCAAATGTGGCTGCAGTACTCCACACACGAAGGATATTGAGTCCTTTAGAAACATCAGTTATGCCGATGATATGGTGCTGCTGAGTCCGTCGATCAGTGCCTTCAGAAAGCTATTGATTATATGTGAATGTTACGCTAGGGCACATGGACTAAGCTATAATGAAAAGAGAATTGAGCTGTTGGTTTTATGGCACTGAGCAAGAATACATAATTATTTAAGTGGCACCACCTTTTTGGCTATGTGGTGTAACTCTCAATAGGTTAGCAGTTTAAATGCCTTGGTCATTGGGTTACAGAACTAACAACAGTGATATGGAGAGAAAGGGCTGGCATTGGAAGTACGTTGCAACATGCTGTCCCACAGATTTATTAAGTGTGACAATCATCATCATCAACCATTTAATCGTCCCACTGCTGGGCACAGGTCTCCTCTCATACAGAGAAGGATTGATGGAGCGTAATCACCACGCTTGAGTGACAATAATGTCAAAATAATTCTGTTTGTAACCCGCATTGAGCAAGCGTGGTGATTACGCTCAATCCTTCTCTGTATGAGAGGTGACCTGTGCCCAGCAGTGGGACGGTAAAAAGGTTGATGATGATGATGATTAATTCTGTTTGTAATATTGCCAAGCTTTCTGAAGCCTGTGGACCAGATATATGCAAAAGACGTATAAAGATGTTTAATTTAACGACTGTTCAAAGATCTACCAATGACAGTCGGGATCAACGGCTTAACGTGCTTTCCGAGACATGGAGGGGTTTCGGAATGTAAAGAAGGTCACCCATCCGTAGACTAACCGCGGCAAGCGTTGCTTACCCTGATCGATCGACCTCTACGGCGGTTACTATTTAGCAACGAGCCCTTTTTTAACATAGTCATAAGCTATACTAACAAAATTATGAGTTGATTTTGCCTGATGTAAAGACAAATAAATAAATAAAAGTTAAGTGACACTAGATGGAGATAACAATCTAACTATACAAGAAACTTAAAAAATATATGATTGCTGCATTCATTGATGACAATGAAACAGTTTCTTGAAATGATACAGCAGGCATAACATGATAAAAAATACAAAAATTGTTACAAGGGAAATAATTATTGTTTCAATAAAAAACAAGATTTCTGGCAAACTATTCATACAATTTTCACTTAACCCCTGCATTATATAAATCAGCATAACGTCAAATATCAATAAATTGAGGTTAAATCGTTTCTCAATAGAGGTATCTCGAAATTCCTTGATAAGTAATTGTTGGCACACGCCACGGATATTCTCGCACGTGTCACATGAGGGAAGGCAGTGGCCCAGGATTTGTGATTGTATCGTTTTTTCACCAACTTAATCCTATATTATGAATTACGATAAGTACGAGATTAGAAGATTATTTATTTGGAATGCTGAATAAATGTATGCTAGGGTCGAAAGAGCGATACGTAATCAAAAAAGGCTTTTATTTATGCTTAACATACAGCGATTAAGGTTTATATTTTCCTTAAAAGCTAACCAGGCTTTGTGATGTTAGAGAATTTTGTTGGGAAGAACACGTAGTTGGAGATGAAAGTGTTATATATGGTTTATATCTATGAAAAACTACTAGTAGTAGACAATACTGCACAAAAAGATAATATACCTATTTTTTACAGTATTGAATCATGCAAAATGGATGATGATACTATAAAGAATCACACAAAGACTCACTTTCGCTATATTTTGGGTAGCAAACTTGTATCATAAGAAAATATTGAATTTGTTTTTACTTAACCCGTTCACGAAAAATCTTCCAAAAATTAATTCCAAGTCGTGACTGATGATACTAGAGCAAAGTTCACATGTGCAAGTTTGATTACGATCGGTCCTTGGACAGGTCCCGACAGATTAGCTGCTACTACTAATGTTGTTCCGATTGGACGATCGGTCTGTGACGTGTCCCTTAGGAACCGAGTCGATTGTATCCAGACAATGATGAAGTGGGTGTGAATGTGGAAGTATTGGCTTTTGGATAAGTTTGTTTTTGTTGAATTGCATTTGATTTCTTTTAGTTAGTTAGAAAATAATAAGTAGAAATGAGACAAGTAATAGAGTTCTTTTAATTCTGAAATCACTCCATGATTTGCTTTATCTTTTTCGAATAGTTTATATCAATATTGTTAGCAATATTATTACTGTACTTAGTAAAATTAATGTAAAAGAATGCGATGAACTGCCATATTCCGAATAAGGCTTCTAAATGAAAACAAATAAAAACAAAATATTTTTCGAGAATACATAAATGTTTCAACAGAAAAATGGTAGGTAAGTACAGTTAAAATCATACTGGCCTACGAGATAGCATATTATATGAAACAAAATATTCTTGCGTATAAAAAGCAAAATGTTTAAAATTAACATATTCAAATTAATAGAACTTGAATCTTTTGTGACACCCCATAACAATACACCGCGTGTCAGCCACCAACTAAACATCGACCTCAAAATAAAAACAACACCTGTACTGCTTATTAAAATATGCTCAGTTTAATCCCCATAATACAGAACGATTCTAATACCAACCTGCCATATGGTGTCCTGATCACCAACAATATAACCCTGCTACGTAATCATTCCTTTTGTACTCTCAATGACCTTTGGATCATTCACCCTATTAATTGCAAAAATTCTTTTAATGTTACTATCAAAGCAATTTCAACTTTATTTTTATGGGTCTTGGCGTTACATTCGTTCAAAGTTAGTTCATTGACAAGCTCGTTTATAGTAGTTTTGTCGCATTTAAAACTTGCGCTCAATACTTTTGTATTTGGGTTTGGTTTTGGTTTTGCTTCTGTTATTTTGAATCTATCTGCTTTTATCGTAAGGTTGATATTAGAGAAACTCATTTCACTAATCAAATCTCCATTAGTTTCAAACCTATTTCCAACTTTATCACCTATCAACAAAGTTCAAGTTTATGTGTTATTGTATTTTAAACGCGGTAGGATGCGGGATTTGCCGAGCATTTATGATTTTTTGGACCATATGGACCATATGGTGTAAAAGCCGACTTGAACAATACGCCTCCATAGCGGTACCCCATTACCATATGGGACACGTTAAATACGTATTTCAAGAGTTTCGTATTGCTTTGACCTTAAAATATGGGCGATCGATGAATATGAATGTATGATGATAGTAGGAACTTGTTTAAACATGTAACAAAACATGTAACAACATGTAGCAAATTTTTGTTATAAATCATCGACAGCATCATGTATAACTGCTGCATTAGTACATACATTTATGCGGAATAATTATGGTTTTCTGGTTTATTCTGTTAATCAGCACCATAGTGTACACTATGTTATTTTCTTCTATTTATGGGTTTTTGCCCATTCTTCTCTACTTATAGAATAGAATTTCACGCTTTGCAATGGGCAACTAGGTTCTATCTTTCTCTTCTTCTGGATCTATTTGACAATTCAAAAGTGCGTTCTATTTGGTGTGGTGAGCGCATGCACGCGCCCTAAGCATCTCGGTGCCGCCGACTCCGTCGTCTGTGGTCTCTTCAGTTGCGTTGCTTGCTTGCTGCTTCTGATGAATCGTTATCGGTCGGTAGGTCGGACGAGCTAGAGACACGTCGAGCGCGATTCGCGCCCTCCTACTACCGGAGGACGATAGATAGACGCGTACGTACGTACGTACTGCGTGCGCGAGGTGGGACGATTTGATTTTGTCAATGACTATATCAACTGTATGTACCTGTTGTTGTTTTTGATGTGTCGTATAGGTATATTGTGAACAGGTTATGATGATTTTGGTTTTGGTCCGGGGTCCGGTCAGTCGACCCAGCGCCGCGCCGTCGTAGTCGTAGTCGTCGTCGTCGTCGTCGTCACCGTCGCCGGTGTATTGTGTGCTTATTCGAAATAAATACTTTGAGTTTATCAAGTATTATGGCTTATTTCGGCAATATCATTTACACGAAACGATATAACTATTCCTTAATACCCGTGGATTTAATACCTAATTAGATATTATGTGTACTTTTAGCGACGCAAGTTCAATGCAAAAATGAACTTATACGCGGCGCTAGTCTGTTCATCTATCAATATTCGAAAACCATCAATTATAATAATGATCAACTGCAATGATAATGTACCCACTTGTCGAGTCGTAACGTTACGGTGCGCTTGCGCAAATAAACAACATTTTGGACAATGTGCCGCAATAATGCATATTGTATGCGCTGACAATAGTGAAATAAACGTTGAATGATTTTGATACTTGGAATTAGAGAATTTTTTTAAGCATATTAATGAATTAATGATGATCATTACTAATTTGGTTATTAATTGTTAATTTAATAAGTATATTTACTACACCTTTATTCAAAAAAGAAATATTATATAAAAAAAAATTGTGTACATGCATTAAAGAAATTTGATTTGGTTTGACATTTTTACACAATTGATTTTTAATAGATAATGATTTTGTAGTAATTGAAGATAGAGTTCATCTGTGTTTGCTCACACACACACACTTCTGCACTATAATATCTCCCGCATCGTAGGTTTGGTTCGGTTGAGATTGGAAGCCAATACCGAGTTACGGTCTGTAGGACTACTGACATTGTCGATTCCAACAAAACGGTTCTCCAGTCGAAGGATCAAAACTATTCATCGAACTATTCTATACGTTACGATCACACAACATATGCGCTGGTGTACTGCCATTTGATCACAATAAGTATAATGGTCGCAGAGCATCCCCTTGGGCAGTTATCATTGCAATCGGAGCTCGGGTTTGAAGTAGTCCAGATGAATGGTTTTAGGTTGGTGATAACTCTTTTGGTTTTGTAGAAATCTACTACTAACGACAATGTCGGTAATAGGTATTTTTTATACAAATTGGCTAGGAGATCAAAGTGTATGCTTTGTTTAGATCTGTTGCTAATTACCAATTTTTGAGCTATAGGATAACTTTCCATAAAACATTCTATTTACTGTTGACAGAAATAAAAAACATATTAAGCACAGACTAAAAGATATACAATAAAACATATGTATTCGTCAGATAAGAATAAAAATAAAGAATCAGAAAGTGTGACTCGCCCTGCATCAAAAAGATCCAGTTCAACAATCATGCCAGACAGCTAGTGCCTGACGCTGGTTATCAACTGGATCTGGTGACGGATGTAAAAGAGTTTTATAGTATCAGTAATCATTATACTAAAAATGTTTGTATTTATGCTTCAAAAGAGACTACATTTTCAGGCCAGATAATGCGGTTTTTGAAGGTTTACATACATAGCAATATCCCTAAATAGTTATTTTTAATTAACAAAAAGAAAATTAAGGGGTTTCTCAAGACGACGCACTTTATGTGTGCATATAAATATATATATATATATAAAAAGTTATACGCATTACTTCTTACAAAATATTACGTTTTCCTAAAATAGCCAAGAAAATGTTGGACACTACAGAACACACTACAAAAAATCCACAATAACATTGTACAACAATTTGCAACCGCATCAATATTTTTTAGGGTTTCCAATGGAGGGCTGCTACTCAATACGAAGAGCATTTACACGCCATATGTACCTTGAGCTTAAAGGCTCTGGGGACAACGCCCTTCACTAATGAAAATGGAGTAGAGCTTTTAATAACGTCAAATGATGGACGGTGGAAGTTGTTGCAATTGTAGTTTTTGATGTAAACATTATTCCTTTCATTAAGTTCATTAAGTATAAGTGCGCGGGTTCGATTCCAGGTCAGGCAAGTACCAATGTAACTTTTCTAAAGTTATATATACTTTCTAAGTATATCATCATAAACATCTTGAGGAAACCTGGACTTTAAGTCTGAAATCGCCAACCCGCTTTGAGCAAGCGTGGTGATTACGCTCAAATCTCAATCCTTCTCTGAGAGGAGACCTGTGCCCAGCAGTGGGACGATAGAAAGGTTGATGATGATGATGATGATTATTACTTTTGTTTTTGTTCGCAGGTTTCCCGAAACTGAAACACCGGCTATGCTACAGCCATTTTACTATCGACATACACCTACTAATGGATATGCCTTATGAGATGAGAATTGTGCCACTCCGAAAGAAAGAGAGGAAACGAAGTTTCATCTATCTTTATCTCTCTCCAAATCAACAATCATCTATGAAGAAAGAGATAGTGCTAGACCGAAAGAATAGGCCATCTCTTTCACTCTTTTAAAACCAAAAAATATTGCAGATTATACGAGTACGGCATGTCCATTTCCATTTCCCTTTTATTTTATGTTACCTACCCTTTTCTACGGAGACCACCAATTGAAGCCCCTATGTACCTGGTGTCTGACGTTGCATAAGACAGTAGAGTGATTAGTGAAGATGATGCTCTTTGAATTTGAATTCACTGTCTTTATGCTTACATTTCGTCCCTATCATATATTGTGATTTTTTTATGGAAGAATGGATGGATGTATGTATTTCTCTTTCATGCACAACGACTGAAAGGATTACGACGAAATATGGCACACAGATCAAAACTTATTCGTGCGAAACCGCCGTGTGCAGCCATAACATCGGCTGCCGGTTGATGTTACCATCCACCAGACAAAGTCTTGCCACCAAGCGATTCGTCGTGTTGCGGTATGATGTCTGGTGAAGCCGTACGTAGGACAGGTCTGAGCAGTTGTGTTGCGATGTGTGCCGGGTACGATGCGCCAAATGTTGTTGTGTCGGGAGTTTGGTCGTGAAGGGTCTCCAGATCAGTCTCCTTCTGGGTTACAACATCACCTCGCCCAACTGCCATCTTCCTTCATATTCACTTAGTTTATAACTATTATTAAAAAAAAAAGTTTTCTATAGGCTGTTGTTGGAACATTCGATGTTAATTATAATATCGTGGGATTAAATCCAGTATTTACTAAAAGTTGCGGCAAAACCAACCCCAAACGTTCAAAAAACATAAAATCAATATCAAAAAACCATAAAACTTCAAAATACTTCACTCATTCGTTCATTGTCGTTTAGAAAGCGCTCCACCCTACATCGCAAGCGCATCTACCGCCATATGTCGCGAAAAATTTAGCTGTAATTGCATTACGTTACCCCAAGTCGAGTGCAGCTTTTAATTATGACGACCCACTTAGGCATATGTGGTGTTTAGGGATAGTTGCTTTTATGTCATGCTGGGCTTAGGGGATCAGCAGAATTCTTAGAAGGATGGTCTTTGGTCTAAGACTGCCCTGAGCAATTCCGAACTTTTTTGGAGATATTGTTCTCCAAAATTGCTAGTTTTTACAAAATAACAAACAATCTGAAAAATGTATGTCTCGTCAACGATTGTATCACTTATCATCGGGCAGGATTGCGGTCAGGCACGTTTATAATTATAAAAAAAAAAAGGCGTGTGGCACTCGGAGACTGCCGCGGTAAAGCTATTGCATAGCCTTTTTTTTATCAACTATAACTTGCAATTATAATTATTTATTTATTTTATTTATACAGTAATTTTTCCTTTGTTTTTTTTTTTTCTTTGATATCAATTCAAGTTTTCTTTCTGTTTTGTAATTTATTTATTTTTTACCAGCAACGTCATCAAAAGAGTGCGAAAAATGGTGACGATTAAGCGACTAAACTATATTCAATGTTTTCTGTTCTTGTGATGATTAGCGTGACATTCATCTTAGCTTTTCCGTTAAAAAAAAAGCTATTTTATAAAAACACTACTAAATTAATTTGAATAAAAGTACTTAATAATTAAATATATGAAAAGTTTTTAAGGTAGCCATGACAACGTCGATGACGTCTATGACATATCTCTATAGAAGACCTATTTCAGAGAGAAAATTAATCGCAAGTTTAGCACATCGCGACTATCAGTAACATGACAAGTGTGTAGAACTGAGTTCGCGCCCTGCAATATGCATGCTCTTTTTGAAAATCTATAAATTGTTTTCAAAAGATGTAGTCGCACGCACACAAACATACCGTGCCGAAGACTGCCGAACTGAAACGACGTTAGACGATGTACGGCCTTCAAGCCACACCTCCGTGCCCGTCGGAGTGGGGAGCGTGAGGTTTTTTCGTTACGGAATTTCTGGATTCAGTCCCCGCGCTCAAGGCCCGCGATAGAAGCTATGCAATAGCTTAAAAAAATTGTTGTATTTTGTTTTCTTTCTTAATTTTACATATTGTTAGCCGTAGGGTAATGTGCTATCTAATGACATAGAAATATGAAAAATAGATGAATTATTAGTCAGTACAAAGATTTTCTTTCAAACACAATAACAAAAGAATAAAAAACCACAAACAAAATAGCTTCTAAAAATGTTACCTTTAAAAAGCAAAGCAAACAAACTCCCAGAGTCTAGATGCAAATTGGGGACAATATGAGCGTGAAATATGGGTTCAAGAAATCCTGAAGCTGAAAAAAAGGGAAACAAATGAAGAGAAAAAGTTCCCAGGGAAAAAATACAATGCCTCAGAACACAGGGCAGGAAACGCCGCGTGAATAAGTGCTCCCATTGTACAGGAAAGGAGGGTAGTCGAGGATTCTTTTGTTGATAATTTGTAATTAGAATGTTTACCTGCTTAAAGTGTTCTTTGAGATGGTGGAGTAAATGGAGATGAAAGCAAGCTGATATAGTGATACCATTACCTACTCATTTTTTCTTGATTGTATAGAGTTTCCACATGATTTTTAGGTGACCACAACATGGCGTGTGCAATTTACCGGTGAGTGACGTCATTAAAATTTTATTTATGAAAATCAGTTGGTGTGTTTTCCTAGAGAGTGTTTATGACACCTTAACGTCAAACCCTGCTGACTAAAGATTTAAATCGCTAGACTATTTTGAGGACAAATCTAGCGATTTTAATCTTTTCAGAAAACATCTTACTGATAAAAGTGATATTACTCATAATTAAGCGTTTTATGACAATTATGGCCCTGCGTCATTGTGTGGCAGAGGTGTCTAAATTAAATAAAACAGAAACGCGAAGGCGCAGATCTTTTGGCGCGCGCGTCGTCGTCTTTGACCATACAAAAGTTTCCACATCATCGCAACGCCCGCCATGCCATTAACCTGTTTTACAACTTTATGCCAACGCATGAAAAAAAAAAACCCAAAGTTAACCACGAAGAAGAAAATGTAACCTTTCGATCAGTCCTATTCATTCCAGATCCAATTAACTTATTTGATGTTTGTGTTGCATTAATTTAATGTCAAGCCAAGATAGTTGTCATAATTTTCAGCAAAATAATATTAGTAGGAACCATAGGCAACTTATAAACTGCAAAAACATGAAATATTTTTCACAAATCTCGCAAAAATCCTTACGAAACGATAAAAATGTGGCCGGTAACCCTCAAATGAATGGTAGCTCATTACGCATTCAGAATCCTCGGCCCGCCCGTCTGCCCGCTATGATTTATGAACTATTTTTTGTTGATTTTCTCCTCTCTCCAGCCAAGACTCAGACTCTGCCAAGTAATGTGAGAGCATATTGATAGAACTCAGTTAATTAATACTGCAGTTTTTGGCGCCAAGTTTTTTGGTTATTGCCAAGTTGGTGTTGAATGATGCTTATTGCTATGAATCTGTTTTTTTCGTCTGTATATTTTCCACGCTTGTTTGTTTTGTATCATAGTTAATGTATTCCATGAGCAATAGAGCATAGATTTCAAAATTGTGTTAGCTATATGCATCAGACCACTTAAAAATTGTTATGTAAAAGCAGCGTCAAGGACATCAAAATTAGTTACTATTACAATATATCCGCTTAACATGTCAGAGCCAACACGACTTGACATGTATCAAATACATTAAAACCTTGACGCTGATTTGGCTCACATTTCAACTCATCCATATCCTTTAGACACAGTTCCGTATTTATCAAGCACGGTGTCATCCGTGTTAACCATTAACACAAAAGGCTCTCAATGTTAAATGTCTCAATTTAATGTAACAACCGCGTCGCCCTCTCTGTGCGGTCGTTATGACCCACAGTCGGTTTTGTAGGGTTAATTCGATGGAAAGATTCTCGCTAACCACGCAGTTGTAAACGGGTTGTCTTTGTTTAATAATATTAATGGTGGTTGAAAATGTTGGGACGTTCATCAATTAAAAAAATACAACGGGTAGAAGTGGACTCGTTCATTTCAGTTCCTTTTCCAACTTATTCATATCTTCACTGGGCGCTCTTTAGTCTTCTATATGACAGATTCTATATTCACTTACAATTCTTTCTTTAAAATCTCCACTGACATTACCCTACAATATATAACTATAATATCTACAATATTATAATACAATAATTTTAGTGGTAAAATCTTCTATAAGCTCTGATGACTATTGCCCACTAACTAATTCATTTCTTTGACTTATACTCGCAATGAATTTAAAAGGCATAGAAATTTTGACTTATACTGAAAATACACTAAAATTAATTGCCTACTTTTAAAAAATTAGTTTACAGTTATGATATTTGTTTGATTTTTTGACTAATGTAAGGTTTGGATCTTTCATAACATGTTAATGCACGTGTCTCCAATTCGCAAAACTTGTACAAGTCCCTCAAAGGCCACGATATACAAATGTTCAACCCTTCACACGTTAACCGGTCGCCTGCTGCAGTAACTCAGCACAACGTAGCAATCCTGCTGTCCTGTACTAATTAAAGGAAATGGCCCAGAAACAAGATTGTGATATTGTTCTCTCTAAATCTCTACACGTCCTTTTCTTGCGAGCAGAATCCTCTATCTATCTCTCTCGCTCTCTCTAAACGGTGCGTGGAATGTCACTCATTATGCTAAGTATCTTCCCCCCTTTGTTCGTTGAGATTGGCGATAAAGCTTTAAGTTTTTTTTTTCCTTTTTTAACTTGACAGTTGGTATATGGAAGCAGATTAAGATAATTCGGTCGAGGTGTTTTTATAATGCTTAATTTTATTGTTTCACTGATTCGCTTTCGCGGAGTTTTCTTTTTTTTTTTTTAAGAAAATATTTGTTCTTTGTGAGAATTGCAAGATGTGTAAGTGTCTAGAAATTGTTTCGGGTAAGTATTTCATTTATATTAAAGCTTGTCTAAAGAAAACCGTCCATTTTCATTACTGCAATATTGGTACCCGATCTCAAAATAATTTACTAAGATTTTGCATTAGAAGTGAAACTTAACTTTTATAATTAGCAATTAGAATTCCCTTCTCAACTAGAACGGCTAAAATCGAACACGAACAAAAATAAAGCAACAGATTCTGATCCCAGCCGCATATTGAAAAACGAGCGATTTTTTAATAAATCGTCTCGAACATTCTCCATTACGAGCAGAAATACCTTATTTCATTACGCCAACCGTTCCATTAGTAAGATACGCCAAATTCTATTAAACTCTTTTTTGTAAAAACAGCGCTTGAAGCGGATTCGTCGCTTGAAAATGTTTAAAACTCACAACCTTTGGATGTAGCCCGCTACTAACATCGTAGCAATAAGATCGTCCATATAAACCACTCACAGCTCCATCGCTTGGTCAGTAAGCTATTGCTGACAATTCGCCTGGTTTAAACCAACAATGAAACTGCGAAGAAGCAATACCATCAATTACTTCGTAATCACTAGCTTGGTTGATCTGTTGTCGCTTACACCGCTTGATTTTTGAAACACAAAGGGTTTACACCCTACGTTTCTAAATTTAAATTTATGTTTTGTTAGATTTGATCGCGTTTAGCGGCATGCGCTGGTCCAAATGAACCGATAGGCATTATTTTTAAATATGATTTATTTTAACAAAGGGTTTCTTTGAATGATTTGTTTGGGAACAAATAGGTTTTTCACTAATGACCAAAACCACTAATGATCCAACGCTTTTCTTGAATTTTTACAGGTGCTTAAAAATAAATCCTACGGCACTGCCTAACTTTGGCAACAGAGAAATAGTCCTCCAGGCCTGGTGAACCTACCATGAATATTTAGGGATCGAAAATACAATATGTCAGGAAAACCCTGTCCGATCCGTAAAGGTATTGTTAGGTATCGATAACTGATTCTACTAATGCCTACAAAGACGGGCTAAACTTTAAAAAAACCCTAAAAAAATAAATATAATTTCGTGAAAGGAGGTAGCTTAATACATGTGTGGTAGAAAATACAGAGGCAGGAGGGTCAGGGCACGCGGCATGTGGTCGCATCGCTCAAAATAATACCGTCGAAAATGGTGTTGTCACTTTTTAAAAAAATAACAAATTTTGGGGAAGTTGGAATTAATTCGCGGAAAAAAAAGATTATTTCAAAATTCATTAGTATTGTTACTATATGTATAGGCGATTGAGGCTGAGCACCTTAATGGCATAACAAACAATTACTATTAATTTGAATCATTTTAAAGCATATTTCTAATCCATTGCTCCATATGTTCCAAGAATGGCCGCTCAACAACGTAAAAAACGCAATGAATGTTGTTGAACTGTCAAAAATAAACCAATTGCTACTGGTAGTGTGTTTCGAAATTAACCTGCAGAATATAGAAATGATGTCCTATTTAGATGAGATATTCGATTGAGGTCTGGTCTGGTCTGGTCGTGCCTCGGAAAGCACGTTAAGCCGTTGGTCCCGGTTGCCATACGAACATCTTATGGCAGTCGTTACGAGTTGCTGGAGCCCTCCAACAATTGGTCTAACTGTAATGCTTCAATATCGCCTTTGGGTTGTGGAGATCAGACGGCAGTCGCTTCACGGAAAATATCGAAGTTAGCCAAAATCAGCAGTTAGACTGGTAAAGCGAACCCCAGACTCCAAAGCTGAAAAACTTCGGATGCGACTATGCGACGGGATGAACGCTGAGGTGATGATGATGTTTCGATTGAGGAATAGAAAAAAATCTCTCAACAGATACCGATAGAAATTGCTGTAGCAACCTAAGGGTTGAGTACAAGTAACTCGTATTATTTTAAGTTATTTTTGTTTTAACACATTTCGTAATATTACCTCACGCCTATTGCCAACAGACTGGACCTGCCACTGATATCCAACTGTGCTGCGGCAGACATATTGCTGCCGTGTAAAACTGTTGTCTGTGTTTGTGTGTACTCGTTTTTGTTATCTAGTATGTTATCTTTTATGTATCTCTTTGTATGAGTATTAATACTTGAAATAAATTAAATTTAAATTATATGGGGGTAGTCAGAAACTACAAAACAACACCTACCTATACGGCATAAGGAGTATTGTGGGATCGTAGCCACCCTTTTTTTGTTGGGATGAGAAATCATCAGATGACCGCTCCTGCTCTGGACGTAGCGGAAGGGCGTGTCAGACTTTTAATGATTAAAGCTCACCAGTGTTTCTTCACTTGCCTGTGCGAATCGTAGCCCCCCTTACACACTCCTTTTATCTGGTTTAAGAGCGTTTTATGTTCTAAGAAAAAAAAAAAATATAAGAACTATTGCCACTTTGGTGTATGAACTTAAGAGCGATTACTAGGCACCACTGGCAACGTCCCATTCACGTGTCATATTTTGTAGTTTTCAATTTTTATTATGAAACTGGAGCTATATTTTAAACACGTGTTCCACTAACTTTTTAGAACTAGGTGAATAGTGGATAAATAATAAGTAGCCGTAAGGTTTACAGTTATTTTACTATGAACATAACGTCTTGCAAGTTTTCAATGCATTGATCTGAGATGATTTTGTGACGTATGAGGACTAAATTACCTACATTATATTAGTTTATAAGTGTTTATCAGTTTATGAGGGCAAACTCACAATATGTTCATAGTTTGTTCTACACTACCTAATTAGTCGCAATATATGTGTGCAAGAGATCAGCTGTTTCATTCCTTGGTCCCCGCAGGCCGCATATCCTGGTATTCCCGAAAGTTCCAGATTTCTTACCTTTGATACACTTTTTCCCTAATTCTAAATACATAGTAGACATTTTTTAAATATAGCTCAAATCTACATATACTAATATATAAAGCTGAAGAGTATGCTTGTTTGAACGCGCTAATCTCAAGAACTACTGGTCCGATTTGAAAAATTCTTTTTGAGTTGGATAGCCCGTTAATCCAGGAAAGCTATATAACATCACGCTGCAACCAATAGGAGCGGAGCATATAAAAAAACATATCAAAACCTACGCAGGTGAAACCGCGGAGCGCAGCTAGTTAAATAATAAAACTGAAAACCTATTTTTATTATTTAATTGGAGTGCATTGACCTGTCGTGTCAGTAGCTGATGTACCGTAAGCTGCGTGGCACTCTCAGTAACCACACTGATAGAATTTCTAAATGTTTTTGGGAAAAAATATAACATGGTGTAAAAATGACTGGAAAAAAATATGACACTAAATGGCGATGTTGCCGAGTCGGAGTCGTGCGTAGTAAACGCTCTTAAGTTCATACACCACAGGAAAAATAGTTCAAGTACTTTTAAGAACATTCAGAGTCTGGTTATAAAGATTGACAGATTGTGACTGTTCAGTTAAAAATACCTCTATTTCCGTAATAAATAGCGACTAGATTTTTTTTTTTTTTAATAATTATAAACTATCGCTTGACCGCAATCCCGCCTGATGGTAAGCAGTGATGCGATCGTTGACGGTAAAGCGCGCTAGTTTATTAAGAACCTATTCACTCAGATTGAGCGAATAGGAAGGAAGACGGCAGTTGAGCGAGGTGATGCAATGTTAAACCCAAAAACACGACCAACGATGCTGCGCCAAAGGGAGATTGATCTGAAGACCCTCCACGACCAAACTCCCAACACAACAACATTAGGCGCATCGTACCCGGCACACATCGTAACACAACTGCTCAGACCCGTCCTCCGTACGGCTTCACCAGACATCATGCCGGAACACGACAAATCGCTTGGCGGCAAGGCTTTGTCTGGTGGGTGGTAACTTCTGCCGGCGGCCGGTGTTATGGCCTACCACCGAGAAAATTAATTAAAATTACGTTTTTAATTACAAAAATTATCTTTTTGGTTAAACGTGCGGTTAGTATGCCAGCATGGCGCATAGTCGTGGTGGCCTAGTGGTTAAAACACCAGCCTCTCAAATATGATTGTGCGGGTTCGATTCCAGGAGAGGCCAATGTAAGATTTCTAAGTTATATGTACTTTTAGGTATATCTTGGACACCAATGACTGATTACAAGGTGAAGGAAAACATCTCGAGGAAACCTGGACTTTAAGTCTGAAATTACCAACCCGCATTGAACAAGCGTGGTGATTACGCTCAATCCTTCTCTGTATGAGAGGAGACCTGTGCCCAGCAGTGGGACGATAAAAAGGTTGGTTGGTGAGCACTCGCCTACTATCGGAAGAACATCACAAACTAACAATACATAGATAACTTCCCCATTAAATTTTAGAAAAAAAAATCACTCTTATTCATTTAAACACCCTTTTTTTTAAAGTTACGTATGTTCTTAAGCTACCTACACAAATTATATAATCGACAACCATCTAAGACGCTCCATCCAATTCAATCAGGAAACTCATAGCGAGTACTCGTCAATATTTCCCTCACTTCCGAACAGTTGTTCCATACATTCGTATAATATTACCATTAAACTACGCTCCATTGGACAACGAACTCGATACTTACAAATTCAATAACGATTTTAATTCGATTTCATATCGATATGAGAACATTTGCGCGATCGAGTTGTAATGAATGGTCGTTGCGATCGGTTCTGATTTTTTGGTGGTCGTATGTGTAATTTATTTTTGAGAATTGAATTTTTATTTTAATAGATGGTTTTAATATGGGGGAATAACCACTGTTCAGCCACTAACATTTTCTTCTACACAAGCATTTTGAAATTTAGAAAAAAGTAACTATGTACTTTTCATGAGCTTTATAATGTTCAGACAGGCTTCATCATCATCATCATCATCATTTCAGCGTTAATCCCGGTCGCATCCGAAGCTTTTTCAGCTTTGGAGTCTGGGGTCCGCTTTACCAGTCTAACTGCTGGTTTTGGCTAAACTTCGATATTTTCTGTGAAGCGACTGCCGTCTGACCTCCACATCGAGTTCTGGAGGTATCGAAGCATTGCAGTTAGACCAATCGTTGACAACCGTTAACGACCGCCATTAGAAGTTCTTATGGCAACCGGGACCAGCAGCTTTACGTGCTTTCCCAGGCACGACCAGATCAGTGCAAATATTCATAATCATGCACATAAATATTAGCTGCCCTATGTCTTCTTCTCTATTTAAGCTAAAGTGGGCCGTCCACCACGTTGACCCAGTGCGGGTTGGCAGACGTCACATGTCTCCATAAAACATATACCCAAGTACCTAGCGTTTTCAATTCAGAATTTTACAGGTCCAAGTACATTCTGGAGCATTCAAGCAATTCCCGTCCTAAGACTTCTTATTCGAAATGATAATTAAGCTGTAAGTACTTTCAAAATGATTACCTATTCATCTAATCTTGAACAGAAACAGATTAACACTATGTTTAATTAAGACCAGGATTATACAGGTGTGTTGGACCGTCAGGTGTGGGTCGCCATGCGGCTCCCACCGGCTGCGTTTACATAAACCGGTGTATCTGTGTCTTGTGATATACAGGCTGGTTATATTAACAAGGTTTTTGTGAGAAAAATAAACTGTTATAATATAGTATTCCTACTTCCCAAAAAAAGAGACAGCGACCTGCAATTGATTGAAAGAGATCTCAAGAAAGTCCAATTGCCAGAACCGATAATCGATGATAGAGCAATTTGGCGCAGAAGAGTGAGGTAACCTGTTCCGATCTAATAGAACTAGGAACGGGAGAAGACTTCCCGTTTTTCATTTAATAGAAGTGAAAAAGGTGTACTAAATTGCCCTGTCAGATATACAGAGCGGTGCTGACAATACGACAATAAATGAAAACACGAACAATGCTGGTTCACAGGAATAATCCTAAACCATAAAAAACCTAGCATCAAAAATAAAAAATGAAAATTTCAAACAAACTAAATCGCATAAAATTGTAAATGGAATAGAACATCATTTAAAAATATTGGTTCACTGACCTCCGATCGACCACAGCGCGATCCTGTATCGACTTGGTTTTTTCGCGCCATTATTATTAAAGTTTGGTGCCGTAAGCGTTTCCTTATCAACATGTAGAAAATGTGAAAAATGAAAAATAATTTCCTGTGACTAAACTAATGGACATGTTTATATGGTTTTTTATGGGTAGACTGAGAATGTGTTGAGGTACACGATGTTTAATTTATTGTCGTATTGTCAGCACCACTCTGTAGACTAATTTTACGTAGAGTGGTTCTTTCAGGTTAACTTTGTCCGTGAAGCGTAGGCACCTCTCCAAATTTGATGAGTTGTCGCTGGCCATCTATGGGCAGTTGGGGTGGTTGAATTAAAAGTATCGAAATTTTCCGCCATGGTCCGGATGTGGTCTGGAGGACTGAATTTGGTTAATTTATCCAAAGGTTGTCTGTGTCACTGTCATTAGGTGTTCGTATGGCAACCGGGACCAACAGCTTAACGTGCTTTCCGAGCCACGTCCAAACCAGTGCAAATATTCATATTCATGAACTGAACATGAACTGCGCGGGGATAGAACCCGCGCCTCCTCGCACAGCGACAGCGATCGCTACCGCTACGCCACGGAGGTTGTCACGGCTGTTCAATGCGGTTTCACGCAAAATCAACTGGATTTGAATGATACTTGGCACACAAATAATTTATAACCGGAAAAAACATTGGATACATTTTATACCGGTTATTTGCAGGTAAAACCGCGGGTCATAACTAATTCTCATATTAAACCTAAACGATATTTAGACCACACTGTACTCCTGTATACATATGTGAAGGAACCGCTCAGCCTGCGACCTGTGAGCCATCTACGCGATATTGTAATTCAATCTAAGATTAACACGTTGAATATTGAACTGTTCCAAATTGAATATTACGGATAACTATATCCTTCATCTAAGGATTTGTCTCGGACCAGTGACAGATGAAATAAGTAGATACAATATTAGTTCATCAAAGAAATGGCAGGTCCTGTTTTTACATAATGTCGTGCCATAGCGTTTATACCATGCAATTTAAATTATAATTGAAATGATGTGCCAAATAAACATATTTAATGTCATATTTAATGACAGCCTCCCTTATTCATAAAGTTTGCTTAAAGTTAACTAGTGATTAGTGAATTTTAACAACCCATTTTGACGTTTTAGCATTACTTAACTTTAAACATCGTTTATGAAGAAGCACCATAGTGTTTAAGGCGTTTATTCACGGGCGATGATTACAAGTTATGTGACGTGCAAACGTCGAAAATGTATGTTTAAATAGTCGCTAATCACTCTGCAGACCGCATGTTGTAACACCCTATGTGCTTGATCACGTAGACTCGCGGGCGCGGTGGCGGGCTCGGTCACAAAATATCAAACAAATGACGAAATATCAAAGTGTTCACGTATGAAACGCACGTGCGGTGTAAGTAGCGAACTAGCAGGCGACCGGCGCGCGCGGCGCGCTCGCTACAATTACAAACGCGAGAGATGTTTGTGTGTGTTCACGTTAAACTAGCCGCAAAGCGCGCGATTACCCCGCGACGTCAGGTAAGATCAACCAATTTGAACTTGTCGCTTGAATCGCAATCGCGCAAACGCCTGGCGGCTAATGTGAACACGAACTCGCAACGTCTCCGCACCCGAAACCGCCCCCGCGCCCGCGCGTTTCTACGTGAACAAGCACTAACACTAGTGGGTTTATTTTGACAATTTAACAACATTCATTCATTATTAACATTGCTGAGTAAACACATTTTTTTTTATAGAATAGAATAGTCCTTTATTTGCATAGTAAGTAGGTACAAAATATAGATATTAAGTTTTTGAAAGGTCCTTATACTGACTACCTTAACTAAGGCATGCAAACGAAATCTAAAATTAAGAAATCTCCGATAATAATCTCATTCGATACATATTATAAATACACATTGTCAAATCAATCAAATAGAAATTAGATAAATATAAATTAACCATGTCAAACGAAATTAAAAACAACAATTCATTAAGTCAATTTAAATTTAAGTCAAGTCAAAAAAAAAAATAATAATAATAATAATATAATCTTACCTAATGATAAGCAGTGGTGCAATCATTGAAGGTACAGCGCGCTAGTGTCGTAATCGTCGATTCGTATCTATATAGGGTGAAAATAACAGTATTAATTGTAAAAAAAAAAGAATCTGTTTCAAAACTTAACTCAGAACCTAAGTTCAGAGTCAGAAGAGGACCCCAGGCCATGGTCCGAGGCGAGAGCGCATAGAACGTCTTCACCTCTTTCTGGGAAGCAGTGATGCTGGCAAAGGAGGAAGCAAAACGCGGAAAAAGCGCAAAATCCACAGGAGACGCCGTGACCCTAGTGCGCGTGCCTAATGGATTTTAGTCAGTAAAAGTCTGATACGTCCTTTCGCTCCGCCCAAAGCGGGGGCGTTCGTTTAATGATTTCTCATCCGCAAAAAAAAAATCTGCATAACATGTATGTATATAGGTCGCCATGTTTTGTATATAGCTAGCATATAAATACAACACAATAAATAGTAATATAAAATTAAACCCCGTTGGGAATCATACAAAGTACAGGCAATGGACTGGACTGGACAATTACTGGACCCTGTTCCCGATACCGGTGGGCTACTATTTTTTATATTTATAAATGTTTTTTATATATATATTTTATGTAGAAATATTTAAAAATGTAATTTATAAGTGTATGTAAGGAAATAAAGGAATAATAATAAAAAATAAAAATGTCCAGTTTATGGTCAATAGGTATAGTTCAGATCTAAGAGTCAGTAATACATGGATGACACATTATCAATTTAAGTTCTCATCTGATAAAAATTCGCTAACTGAGTAATAACATTTCTCTATCAGTAAAATCGACAATTTCCTTTTGAATAATGAAAATGTCTCTGTTTTTACTACGTCGGGTAGTTTGTTAAAGATAATCGGGCCCATACACATAACACTTTTCTTTAATAGGACGGTATCGGAGCTACCAACACTGAGCAAATTTCTATACTGACTTCTGATTGGCCGGTTCCTATTTTCGGAGACTTTATTAAAAAGATACATATTAGACTTTACAAAAACAGCCAGTTCGAAAATATAAAGTGATGGAAATGTTAATATGTTTAGGGACTTGAATACAGGTACGCAGCTATCTGTTACTATTAGATTGCACATTGCCCTTATGCAGCGTTTTTGAGCCTTGAACACCTGTTCCTTCAGACTACAATTTCCCCAGAAATATATGGAGTAATGAATTAGCAATGTGCAAAGGGTGTTACATATTGCCTGACGCTGGTTTTCAACTGGACCTTACGTCCAGTGTAACGGTTCTAATAAAGCTTGTGAATTGAAACTACCGTCAATAAAAATGCATTAATTCATTAAGACAGCTTAATTTTCAACCAAAAAACCCAAGAATCCTTTAACCCCCTTACTTCCCAAATAATTAAAAAATAACCCCGCAAAAGAATATCCGCACATGTCCGCCGGCCGCCATAAATTATCCGCGCGGCGTTAATCCGAAGTTTTGCGGCGGTCCGGCACTATCTGTTTGCCGCACGCGGCAACCTTCCGCGCTTCGAGCAGAATACGCACGCCGAAGTACTGACGGCAAAATAAAACTCATTTTCTTAATATTGTTATTATAAAGTTCATGATTTTCGTGTTACCTTTTTTTTGTCTTGAAAAGGGGTATAAAAATAGTACCAGTCTAGAAGTAACGGACACGTCGTATAAGGCATATGTTAGAATCCAGAAATACTGCTTTTTCCTACTACTAGCCAAAGGCGTCCCTTTTTTCCTACCAAACATCTCAGTCTTGTGCTATACGAGTATCTGGCCGTGTTGGCCTGCGAACGTTACGAATTGAATGAATTATCAATTGTGACCATTTTAGATTATGAATATGATTCTTAAAGTTATGATTCTGCCACGACACGTGGGTCTCGCATATTACAAACCTAACCTGAGTGTTGGAGCAACGATACCAAAAAAAACTTCGTGAGAGACGTGAGAGAAAGCTATCTATTTCAAGAGATTTAGCCTCATTCGGATTCCGATTGGTTGATTTAACGATGCGTGTATGTATCAATGGGAAGTTAAGGGAAACAAAAACAGTTTTTTTTTAAATTTTCCATGCAGCAACCTAAGTTCTATATCTAAAATAACACAGTCATCTAAAATAACACTACAAAAAAGTGCTCTCCTTCTAATACTTATTGAAGCACAAAGATAAAAAAAAAGGATAGTGTGAAACCACAGTAAAAATTAAACTTTAGACCGCCAGAGGCGTTCTGTCATTCGCCTTTCACTTTACGCTGCCGACCGTCACGTGACATGCACCACACAGACGAAAAGTTTGAGACGATCTAGTAAAAGTTTCACTTTAACAAATACCGTAATACAATATTACTATCAATTCCAATCATTTTGAAGCATATTGCTAATCCATTGCTGCATATAGCCGAAAAATTTGTTTACTCAACAACGTTAATAACGCAATTAATGCTGTTGAACTGTCAAAATGAAACCCATTGGTACTAATAGTGTATTACGCGATTACTCGAATGAAACCGCCGCTCAATAAATATAGCAAGTTGTTCTGCGGACGGTACAGTCCGTCGGCATGACTATTAATCATGGTTTATCGAGTGCTAATCCAGGTTTAAACAGATAACTATTCAGTCGGCCATTGTCACGTTGAACGCACGGTTAGGGATGTACAAAAGTTGTAATGATTTAACGGTAATTGTTTTTGTGGGCACTGGAATGTTGTGTGATGGATATGTTCCACTATTTTACTTTACACTACTGGTATACTATAAGACTGGAATAAGTTGCTTTTATATGCCACTAGCTTTCCGCCCCCAACTTCGCCCGCGTGGAATTCGGTTCGAAATTGCGTTTTTTACGTGCTTTTTATTAGCTTCACTTGTATGTTTGCTTGCTTGTTTGTTTGTCCGTCTCTAACTAAATTTTTTTTCAACCTTACCTTACATTGATTTGTGCAGGCAAAGTATTTTTAGTTTAGATTTAGATACTTGGGTAACTTTAACTAAAATTCGTAATGATGCATTAGGAATTTTAGCACTTGCTATTCTGTTTGTTGGAGAACAAGAAAAGTTTGGTAAAAACAAATGAGCACCACTTAAGCGTTCGTGTTATCCGTATATTATTTAAAAAAACAATATCGAACTAAAAGTTGAAAATAAATATAGTTTAAAAAACTAAAAAAAACATGCTTTTAAAGAATATCAAACTAAAGAGTTAAAAATAATTTTAAAAATTAATCTATGACAATAGTATATAAACAATACTAGTAAAATGAGAAAAAAACGCGAGGCGCTTAATATACAAAAATTATGGCACAAAGCGCCTCACGCTTTTTTCTCGTTTAATACTCACACTAATGAAATGTTCACTTTTCAGATTTCTTTTAATGTTTTGTCTGATGTCAAAAACATTCTTGGTTTCTGCCAGATTTCAGTAACGGGTATCCCGTTTCGCTTACAATTATTCATCCGCAAGTTACCCCCAGCCCTAATACGTCTTCATAGCCTTAACAAAGTATTGTTTAGCGCCCTTCGTGACGTGCTCGTTAACGGCGGTGCATTCGGAATTATTTAATTCTTGGTTCTTCGTTTAGAATATGTTTATTTTTAGAGTACACTATTATATAGATACCTGTCCATAATATTAGTAATAAAAAATCTAACATGGTTTTCTAAAAGAAAACGACAGCTATGCTTATAGTTTTCTTCAGCGAGCTATGCTTGGAGGTTCTCTGAAGGATAAAATCCGAAATAAGTTGATATAGTTGAGAAGCAAATTTATCGACATATCTCAGACAATAAGTAAGCTGAAGTGGTAATGGGCCGGTCACATTAGCCGTAACACCTTTGGCGAAAACGTATTCTCGAGTGGAGACCGCGAATCGATAAACGTAAGGTAATTCGCCCTCAGGCTAGAGGCGATCTTTGCAGGCCGTGGTAGCCTTTTTTTTATTTAACTAGTGCTTGACCGCAATCCGGCCTGATGGTAACTAGTGATGCAATCGTTGATAGTAAAGCGCACTACATTATTAAGAGACTATTCACTCAAAAAAACTGAGTGAATAGGAAGGAAGACGGCAATTGAATGATGCAATGATAAACCCAACAACAGGACCAACGATGTTGCGCCAAAGGGAGATTGATAGAGACCCTCCAAGAGAGACAACAACATTTGGCGTATCGTACCTGGCACACATTGCAACACAAAGGCTCAGACAAGTCCTCTGTACAGCTTCACCAGACATAATAGCGGAACACGAAAAATCGCCTGGCGGCAAGACTTTTTTTAGTGGGTGGTAACTTCTGTCGGTAGCCGATGTTATGGCCTACCAAATGATGATCATTTTCTAAAGTTATATGTACTTTCTATGTATATCTTCACACTCGTCTCCACAGAGTAGGCAACTCGTTCATGGGTCAATGTATACACTTTTACAACAAGCTTCCCATGGACATTCGAAACTTACCCATTAAACGATATGAAAACTAAAGGCCAAAGTTTGCAAAAAAGGGATATTATAAAATCTCAGATTATTTAGAAGACAAAAAAGCTTGGGACTGAGCTGCTCGCTCTGTTAAGCATTGTTATTAAGTAGTAGGTATGCATAATTATAACGTAAATTATTGTAAACATTTTCATTTTCAATGTCTGGACTTGAAAAAAGACGATGATCCCTGAGTTTGTTTCGGCTATTTCTTCTCAGAGGTAGTCAGTTAGGAAATGCCGGCTTCATCTAGTTTAAAAAAAAAAAAAAACATATGACGTGTAAAAGTGATCGGTGATTCTACTTGCTTAATAAACGATTTCATTTAATTTCATTTCATTTCTTGGACACCAATGACTGATTATAAGGCGAAGGAAAACATTTTTAGGAAACCTGGACTTTTTAAGTATGACATCGCCAACCCGCATTGAGCAAGCGTGGTGATTACGCTCAATCCTTCTCTGTATGAAAGTAGACCTGTGCCCAGCAGTGGGACGATAAAAAGGTTGATGATGATGATGATGAAATGATGACCAAAATGGATGAGAGTTGCTGAGATTCGAGCTAAAAGGCGTGCGTTGAAGAAGCCTTTCTCCAGGAGTGGACTGCTGTAAGCGGATGATGAAGATTGAAAAACGGTAAAGAGGCTTCTTGGCTACAATATGCCCCCTTATTCATAAAAACTGCTTAAAGTTAACGAGTGATTAGTGATTCTTTAACTATACATTTTTGACCTTTTAACGTCACGTAACTTAAATCATCCTTTATGAATAAACACCACAGTGTTTAAGGTGTTTATTTATAATCGATTTTTAAAGTTAAGTGACCTGCAATCGTCTAAAATGTATGTTTAAAAAACCGCTAATCACTAGTTAACTTTAAGCAGCGTTTATGAATAAGGGGGATGGTCTTTAAATGCTTAAAAGCATGTCATCCTGTGTTCCATTCATTACACGATAATTTATCCCACGAATGAAATTAACATAATGCGTAGTTGAAAAACATCTACTCCCAAACACTCTAAATGATTTTTTGGTTTGTATGTTGTAAGCTACCCGAAACTGTCAAATATTTCCAATCAACTTTAAGCCTTAATGCGCTAGACATAAAGTTGAAAATCTTTACAGAAATTTGACAGATTTTAGTGGTTTGATGTGCTGTCGTCAGTACATACAGTAAAATACATACACACTATTATGGCAAAATTTAATTCTGAATACTAAGATCCGCTTGTTTCTCAAGAAATTATGTACTTCTAGCTGACCTGCGAATGGAAAAGTGAAACAGAAATGTAGACTTGTGTATTTTCACCACATTTTTTTTAAAATTTAACTGTATCAGTTAACTCTGAGCAAATTAGTAGTGATAGACGGAGAGACACACATGATTATCATATCAGGGTTCCGTTTATTCATTCAAACGTACGTAACCCTATAGAGGCGTTTCATAATTTTGCACTGCCTTTGAAAAAAAGAAATATAATATAATAATGCTTCTACTGTAATCTAACGGGCATACCTTAACTAGAGAAAGAATATCAGGGTCAGCAAATCGTCAGCTAATATACAATAATGTGAGCCCACAAAAGCCCAGCGGACTAGCTTTTTAAAGTGGCAGTGGGCGGAGCACATAGCACGTGGAGCCGATGATCGATGGGGCAAAGGTTCTTGAATGGCGACCACGTACCGGCAAGTGCAGCGTCGGACACCCACCGACTAGGATGACCTGACCAAAATCGCAGGGAAGCGCTGGATGCAGGCCGCGTCTAACCGTTATTTTTGGAAATACTTGGGGAAGGCCTATGTCCAGCAGTAGAATTCATGTGGCTGAGATGTTGATGATTATGATATTGTGTGGGGTAGCCCTGATGTTTCAGGTGCATCTTGTTGACACCAGCTGTGCGTTTATATAACCACCTCACCGAGAGAAGTCAGGTGAAGTTAACAAGAGTATGAACTGTGATTACAACTAATGCGCACGACACGGTTGGTGTAGTGGTTGAGCGATCGACTGCTGCGCTCTGTGTCGCGGGTTCGATCCCCGCATGCTAAGGGATTGACAGACAGTATTGACAGCTCAATCTAAGCTCAAAAATTTTTTTCGGGGTGGAAAATCGTCATAGATATCCGACGCCTTGGTGTTTTTAGTCAGCAAGAAACTCTTGTTGACTAAAAACCATCCCGGTATTCCATCCCACACCCACACCGGCGGTCACGGGAATGGGAATAAACGTATAGTTTATTCTAGTAGTTAGTAGTTCTAATAGGTTATTTCGCACCCCCCAACACTAAGCTCACTGCATGTATCTGTTCCCTCTGAGATTTTTACAGAATCGGACGGTTGGTTAATTAAGAAGCCACGATTTTTGTATGGAGATATATTTATATGTTAAATTATTTTTATTTTGCTTCCGCTCTGGGCGGAGCGGAAGGGCCTGTCAGACTTTTACCGACTAAAACCTACCCGTGTTTCTTCACTTGCCTGTGCGCCAGGGCTACGGTTTCTTTTTTAACCAATCCGCAACCCTGACCCTGGAGGCATAAGTCTTCGCGGACCCCGTCACGTTTGTGGCGTTCCCATTATTAAATCATCATTTCAGCCGACAGACGTTCACTGCTGAACATAGACCGCCTCTAAACACCTCCATCTCGACCGGTTCAGTGCTTCTTACATCCTACAAATTCCAGCAACCTTCACAAGATCGTCGATCCACCTTATCCTTCCATTGTCCGCTTTTTCAGAATCTTTCGAACCATCGGCCAACTGTTCTGCGGTGTATGTGCCCTACCACTTAAGTCTATCATGTTGGTACTCCTGCTGGCTGTCTTCATTTATGATTGGATAACGCAGGGAAACTAAAAGCATAGTCCTTCTCATGCGAATTACTGTGACATTAAAAGCCGTTGTGATCTTTTCCTACCTTTAACGCGTAACAAATTGTCAATGACAATCTGGATAATTTTGAAGAATTTTACTAATCCACTGCTTCATTGTTAGAAACATTCACCAGCTCAACAACGTAAATAACGCAACGAAGGTTGTAACCTGTCAAATAGGTACTTACTAGCCGTGCTGATATTTTCCTACTTTATAAAAACTGAACATGTAGATATCTGCTTGTATCAATAGAAACATTATTTTAATTATTTTATTTCCAAATCTTTTAACACGACGACTCTTGGAACACAAGGACCAGAAATTATCTTGTTAATTCACCAAGACATTTCAACTTCCTCTGTAACACGATTTATTTTAAATATTATACTTGAATATCCCTCAATAAACATACCGACCACATTTCCTCTAAGCCTCTTACCGTCCGCCATCTTATTCGGGTGACGACGACAAAATGGCGACGGTCTCGGCGCGCCGTTCAATTTGAATATAGAACAGCGTATGTCGCGCGCGCTCTGCGACACTAACTCATCGGATTGAGTGTGATGGCGTGGCAATCGTAAAAATATATTCGTTCTTTTTGAACATGAAACTAATGGAAACGCTCTGAGATCGACCATATTTTTTTTTGAATTGCTTTGCTTACCTTTACTTTGTGTTGATGTTAAAAAATGATCTTCGATCAGCTTTATTTCATCTTCTAAATACTGAGATTTGGAATAAATTCGTGATTTTTGTATTTGAACTGTTGATGATTAAACTTTTAACGTTACAGGTAGAAATATACATAATCAGCCTATAATTCTCCCACTGTTGGGGCACAGGCGTCCTCTCGAGAGGGGGTGAGCCGTAATCTACCACAATGGCCCAGTGCCCACTGGTCGCTGTTTAATATGAGTATAACTATTCTTCTTACATTAATTCAATAACAAATTAAATTAAAATTAAAAGACATTTATTCAAATAAGGCTGAGAATCAGCACTTTTTGTACGTCAACATTAGGTACGGACGTCAGCAGGTCAATCCAGTCTTTAAAACTACGCAACGATGACGCGATTTTTAATGGATAGAGTCATTAAAGAGGAAGGTTTATATGTATAATAACATCTATTAAATTGTGGAGAAACACTATTATTTCTGAGGTTTCTAATGTGATGTCGTAAATATTTACATTTTTGCCGCGTTTGAAGTGAAATGCTGGCTGATCCTAACGAGATTTATGAAAATAATGTACTAAATATTGTACACATTGAAAACGTCTACAACAAAGTCGGCGATGGTATTTAATATGTCTATCTCTTATGTCCCACAATAATACACCTGTCATTTACTTTTTACGAAATACCGGCTAATTTTCGAAGCGATTTTGACCAATATAGCTAATGCTATAAGATTAATAACCTTATCCGATTTAGTACCTTAAATATATTGTTGATTTAACATAGATCTATTTATCCTTTTATAGCACATGATTTTTTCTAATGACTATTTTCGAAGATATTACAGATTTAAAAATTGCGGGGCGTCGCATTTACGGCGGCACGGGCGAGGCGGGCGGGAGCAGCGGGAGCAGCGGGTCGCTGTATGTTTTAACGTTCACAGTTATTCTGTAGTGTATTTAGTATCCGAATTGCACCCGCGCGAAGCCGGGGTGGGTCGCTAGTTAGAGAAAAAACTGAAAAACTAATAAAGGTTTCTGACAGATAGTGGTCTCTTGATGTAGGGCCGTCTGTTCATAAGACAGTCCCTCTAAATGCCCGCCCTTCGCCACTTCCTAATGCTTTCACTGGGAAGAAGAAACTGTGAAACAAACACCCCAGCAGTACAGCTGTCTGTGGGTACAATTAAAAAAATCATGACTTTATACAATACTATGTATGTTACCTAACTAACATAAAAAAAAACACAGCACACAATCGTTTGAGGAGTTGTTTCTGTCTCTTCGTTTTTTTTTTTCATTTTTTTTTTTTTTGCAACTCAAACACTGATCTCGATATTTTTGTGGATGAATGAAAGACGATACTGTCAGAGTATTTGAAGTTTTATGAGAAGAATGCATGACTGAATCAAATAAGTGTATGTTTAAAATATCCGTTTAATGTTTTTATTGTATTGTTTGTTATATGTTTCTCTTCCTTTTATTAATGTTTAGTGTAGTTTGTGTTTAAATAGTGTAGTTGGCTTATGCCGTTCTATTTAAATAAATAAATAAATCTGTGTTGGATGACGTAGTTCTTATTCTTATAAGGCACTAGTTAGTCATTTGAAAATTTTATTTTAACCCCAAAATAATTATTTTAAAATTGTAGTATCTTATAAGATGTTAATCGAAGTTAAGTGATGTCAATTACAATTTTGTTCAAAATTTAAATACTTTTAATTTATTTGGATAAGGAATATTTTTTCTTATATGTTCTGCTCCTATTGGTGGCAGCGTGATGTTGTATACAGCCTAAAACCTTCCTGAATTAATGGGACATTCAACGCAAAAATAAATTTAGGCCCAGTAGTTTGTGAGATTAGCGCGTTCAACCAAACAAACTCTCCAGCGTTATATATTACTAAATATTTGATGTAAAAAGTATGTTTCATTAAAAAATAAAGGTACAGTCGACTCTATCCTTCTGTGCGAGAGTTCGTAAGGCAAGCGCTAAGAATATGTCGGTCAAACCACGGCCGCTGGAGATAGCGGGAAAATCCGACACCCTCGAATGTTCGCTGCCGTAAAATATATACCTTATTAATATCTACTGAGCGGAGAGCTGTTTTGATACTGATATTATATACTGGATGTAATATACCTTGTGTTTGGGTTGCGACATGTATGTACGTTAAGGGCGTGGAGAAAACAGTGGTGGCCTAGTGGTATCGCTCGCGACTTACAAGTTCTAGTTCGAACCCCATAAGGCGCTTTCCTTTGTGTAAATTATTTCATCACCACTGCTCTGAAAGTGGTAAAGGAAAACATCGTGAGGAAACCGGCCTCACACTACAATTAAATAAAATAAATAAATATATACGGACAAATCACACAGATTGAGCTAGCCCCAAAGTAAGTTCGAGACTTGTGTTATGGGATGCTAACTCAACGATACTATATTTTATAATAGATACATATATAGATAAACATCCAAGACCCAGGCCAATCAGAAAAAGATCGTTTTCCATCATGACCTGGCCGGGGATCGAACCCGGGGCCTCCACATCGCAGGCAGGCGTGTTGACCGCTGCGCCACGGAGGCCGACTTTGAGCCGAACTTGAGTGTCTTCAAGGCTAGAGTGAATAGGCTCTTAATAAACTAGCGCGCTTTGCCATCAACGGATTGCATTACTTACTGCTTACCATCAGGCGGGATTGCGGTCAAGCGCTGGTAACATCTTGAGGAAACTTGGACTTTAAGTCTGAAATCGCCAACCCGCATTGAGCAAGCGTGGTGATTACGCTCAATCCTTCTCTGTATGAGAGGAAACCTGTGCCCAGCAGTGGGACGATGAAAGGTTGATGATGATGATGAATCTTTAGACCCTGCGAAAGGACATAGGCTACCTTATATTGAAAAAATTGATATTCCCGAGGGAAATCAAAAAAGCGCGATATAACCGAATTCCTCGCGAGCGAAGCCGCGGACGAAAAGCTAGTATCTAATACATGTAACATCTACCAACCCCCACTGGGCCAGCGTGGTAGATTACGGCCCACTCCCTCTTGTCGAGAGGAGGCTCGTGTCCAACAGTGGGAACACTATAAAGCTGATTATGAAAGGCGTGGAAAGCCTTTGAGTAAATTGTAGCGCTGTTTCAATAATTTGATACAATTACCATTCTTACGATATCGTTTTTAACCTAAGTACTTCAAAAGGTGCTTCAAAAGGGAGGTTAGTCAATTTGACCGTAGGTAGATAATTATGCTTTTTATGTTTGTTCGCGAATGAATCGATTTTCATAATTCTTTTTTGTTGGATTGAAGGTATTTCCAAGATGGTCTCATGATACAGACATCAGCCTATTCCCAACTTTGTTGGCGGCAGTGTCTAGTCTGGCCGGATGCAGCTGAACAGTACTTTTCACAACTAAAAAGAGAAAGATAAAAAAACCAACCGACTTCCGAAAAACACTACAAAGTGAAAAATAATTAATTTCGGAAGTCACCAAAGATACCAACCCATGACATGTACTTCCGAAATTAGTTATTTTTCATTTTGTAAGTACCTACATAGTGTTTTTTGGTAGTCGGTTGTTATTTTTTTTTTTCTAAAAAGTTTTTTTTTATACAGGGTGTATCTGACATCGTAACGCAAATTTCGCGAAAAGGCTAGACCGCATGCCACTAATAAAGTTATGATAGTCATGCGGGTTTGTAGGTATGACGTTGATCCCTAATGTTTTTTTTTTTTTTTTTAGTAATTATAAACTAGCGCTTGACCGCAATCCCGCCTGATGGTAAGCAGTGATGCGATCGTTGATGGTAAAGCGCGCTAGTTTATTAAGAGCCTATTCACTCAGAAAAACTGAGCTAATAGGAAGGAAGACGGCAGTTGAGCGAGGTGATGCAATGTTAAACCCAACAACACGACCAACGATGCTGCGCCGAAGGGAGATTGATCTGAAGACCCTCCACGACCAAACTCCCAACACAACAACATTTGGCGCATCGTACCCGGCACACATCGCAACACAACTGCTCAGACCCGTCCTCCGTACGGCTTCACCAGACATCATGCCGGAACACGACAAATCGCTTGGCGGCAAGGCTTTGTCTGGTGGGTGGTAACGTCTGCCGGCGGCCGATGTTATGGCCTACCACCGAGAACACTATTGAATCAGCTGATAAGATAGTTTTTCGAGTTTTGTGTTAAAATCTTATTGGGTTATAAATATATAGCAATTATGAACGGTCTAAAGTGAAAAAAAACTACATATATATATTTTTAAATTCCACCACTGGGGGGTTCAGAATCATGTATGTAAAGCGGGTTTCTGGGCTGCGGGGTAGGTATACTTAAGTGAAGGGCCCATTGGCCCTGATTCCCTAGTTCACTAAACTAAATTTAAGTTTCTATTTCATTAAGAAAAGGACAGAAGATAAATATTAGTTTAGTCCGTACGCTTGACGTAAATCGACGTATTTTTAGCCGCCATGTTTTTAATTGCGTCTAAACTGTGTACGGAGTATCTTCATTTAACAGGATGAAACTAATATGTTATTTTCTATCATTTTCTTTATGATATTGAAAGAAAAAGATGCACTAACCTTAAAATTGGGTTAGTTTGTGAACAACAGAACATGCAAAATTAATTAACATTTATTTGAATCACATGAATCTACTACTGCCTACAGCCAATTAATTTTAGCGACTCGAAGAGCTATGTTACTTTGGTTCTTCTGCGGATCTCCTCAGTTCTCATTCGATCGCAATATTTTGCCGGTGATATAAAAGCTTACAGGATAGTTTTTGCTAGTGAGTCAGTTGGAGATTTAGTATGTAGATTTATTGTTGTATTTCGCTTTTCAATTCACACAAGCAGCAGGCTCATGTTATTAATAGATAGAAATATTTTATGAGTCGTCCATTTTCAATATTTTAACGGATTTCTAGACATCCATATATAAGGTATCATCATTCAGCCGAAAGACGTCCACTGCTGGACATAGGCCTCCACCAAGGTTCTCCACGACGACCAGTTCTGCGCCTCCCGCATCCAGCGGTTTCCCGCGACCTTCACCAGGTCGTCGGTCCACCTTGTCAGGGGCCTACCCACGCTACGTCTTCCGGTGCGTGGTCGCCACTCGAGAACCCGTCGGCCCCATCGGGTATCGGTCCTACGGGCAATGTGTCCAGCCCACTGCCACTTTAGTCTTGCAATTCTTCGGGCTATGTCGGTTACTCTCGTTCTTCTGCGGATCTCCTCATTCCTGATTCGATCGAGCAGTGAAACCCCAAGCATAGCCCTCTCCATTGCCCTTTGAGTGACTTTGAGCCTTCTCATAAGGCCCATTGTTAGCGACCACGTCTCAATTCCATAAGTCATCACTGGCAACACACACTGGTCGAAGACTTTTGTCTTGAGACACTGCGGTATTTCGGACGAGAAGATTCTTCGTATATAAGGTATACTTAATAAAAATACTTTGATAAAAAAAACAATGGCATCTTTACCATCTATAGAACTAACTATAGAGGTTTCTCTTAAAATATGTGTATGAATATAAAAACATTATTTAGTCCCAATTATTAACTAACATTGAATGTATCTGGTGGAGGTTCCTATTTTAGAAATCGTTACCGTGGTTTCGTAACCTTTTGTTTTCGTTCACCATCCACACCAAAAGTTAAGGTGAGGTGTCATCTTTCTACCCGACTGCCAGGAAGGGTTATGTTTTTAGCGCATACCTTGTAAGTAATATTCTTTATTACCTTGTATCTCCATAGCCACTAAACGGATTCTTACATTTGTGGTATCGTTAGATTTGTCTTAGTTGCCCAAGTGTTCGCAGATAGATGACATTAAACAAATAGCGGATGTTTGTGCCGCCATATTGTGAGGTAAAAAAAGAAAAAATCTACCAAGCATATCGAGTGGGACCCCCCACTCACCCCCCACATCAAATTGAAGGATTTTAAACACAGATTCTAAATATGTATATAACATATTAATAAATAAGGAAACTAAAAAGATAGAAATAAAAAAGTATTATTGAACACTTTCTAAGAAGTCCCCCAACTGCGATTGTTCAACTTGTTTCTGCCTTTTAAGTTCCTTAAATTTTAATGCAGGCCTTTTTTTTTTGTTTTTCAATATTTTTTTTTTATTTATGGCCACGGCCAGGCGACGGTTTCTCTTTCAACCAGGCCAGGTATCGATCTTCGTAGACCCCGTCACGACGTGCTATCTCTTTGAGGCTCGCTTGAAACACAACCAGGACGTCTCCTGCGGCTAGAGGCGTGAGGGCACAGAGATTCCCACTCCCTCACACGCTCCGCATCCTCTTTTGTCAGCATCACTGCTTCGTAGAAGGAGGTGACGGCTTGCCATGCACTGTCGCTCCGGACCATGGCCTGAACTAGGGCCGGATGCGAGAGATCGCCGTCGATCGCCGCCACGAGGACACAGCGCGCGGTGCTCTACCCAAGCCGGGCAGAGCTCCAACGTATGCTCCACCGTATCCTTAGGGAGATCCCCATAGTGGTGTCAGCACTTTTTAAATAGAAGGAAATAACGAAAATACATTTATTCAGCACAGATTAAAAGACACACAATGCACCTTTTTTATAAATTATAAACTAGCACTTGACCGCAATCCCGCCTGATGATAAGCAGTAATGTAATCGTTGATGGTAAAGCGTGTTTCTTTATTAAGAGCCTGTTCACTCTACTCTAGTCATGAAGACACTTAAATTGTAGTCCTATATTTCTTTTTATATAATATGTAATTTGGTCCATTCCGCAAATAAAGCCACTCCTGTAAATAATTCCCACAAACAAAACTATTAAACAATACCTCTTTTGTTCCGCAGTAATACCGAAATCGTGTCGTCTTGCAATGAGAACCTCTCGACCAATATTTTAAGAGTTCTTCAAAAGCCATTTTTCCAATAACCACTTACACACCCTATACCAAAATATATTTGTATCTCGATAACTGCAATGTGACCCTTCTGTCCATCGGTATAAAGTTGAAAAAAGGATTGTTGAAGTGTAAGGAAAAGTGGTAAAGTTTTCAACCCGTGCAATGCGATAGGTGCTTGACTTGAATTGGTCAAAATAAATGAATAAAAATGTTCTATAATTGTAAGAGATAACGGCTCAGTGGTTTCAGGAGAGCTGGTATTGTTTTTCTATTAATTTTTCCTACATTTATCCCGTTGAAGTGCGGTGGTCATTGTCGGGTTTTTTCCTGTGAGAATATTGTTCTGAGTGCGTTTTGTATGCGGAGCAGAAGTTTTGGGCAGATTGTGTGAAATAAAATTCAAGAACTTTCATTAAATATTGAAGCACATACTATACCGACTACAGTTTTATTAATATTCTCAAAAGTTTCCATTGCTACAACATAAGTAATTTCAGTATAACCATAAACTATAAAATGAGCTCTAAAGTCAACAAGCGTTAGGAAATAAAAACGCACTTCTAGTTTACTCCATTCTAAACCCAAGTCCACAAAAACCAAAAAAATACAACATGTTTTCTTTCACCCCAACACAAAACCCTGCCTAAGTAGGGCACGATAGTAGCCCAATCAAAAAATCAATCATCGCCCACATTCGCCGCTAAAAAGGTTCCGTACCCAATATTTTCTGTTATCGCACGACAGTTGAGCCCTGCGAGTACTCAAAACTCAATACAGTATTGCTTTCACAGCGAAGTAGTTCTATTGGGCATAAGGAGGATACGACGGCCATTTTTGTTGCTTTCAAATTTAAGTTAAGTGCATCTTATTCTTTCCATTTCTTTAAGAAAAGGACAGACGATAAAATGTTAGTTCAGTCCTGTCAAATAAGTCCGTGCCTGACGTAAGTAAATAATTGACGTATTTTAGACGCCATGTTTTTAATTACTTCTAAACTGTCTATACCTAGTATATCTTAATTTGACTTTACTGAACTTCAAATTAGTTTAGTTTGTCAATAAGGAATTCGCGGCCATTCTTATTAATTATTCTGAATCCTTTTCACTGCCACTATTTTTAGGAGTGACAAATAGATGCTGCTATAAGTTAAGGTTTCAGATGTGCAACACTTAAGTGGCAGTGGGCCAGGCACATTGTCCGCAGCCACATTGGCTGATGCCCGATGGGGCCGACGGGTTCGGGACGGGGAAGGCGCAGAACCGGACGTCGTGAAGATCCTTGGGGGAGGCCTATGTCCAGCAGTGGACGTCTTTCGGCTGAAATAATGATGATGATTAAAGTTACAGCTTTCGATCTAAAGTTTGTGCATGTAGTGACATCAATTTTATTGTAACTAAAAGTCCCAGTATAGTCACATCTTTGAACTGTTATAAGTATAAGCTATATGCGATTTTACTTCTTTTTTTATCGCTTAAATTACAATGATGAGTTTGATACGTGGCATAAAATAGACTTGTATGGAAGCACTATAAAAAAATCAAAATTATTCCTTGGATAGAATTACCTGGCGTTAGAAAAATCAGCCCCTATGTATATTCTTATTTATGTAGTATTTTAATTACAAAAAGTGTTGTATTCAATAAATTTCCAAAACCCACATTTATAAAATCAAAACCGCTTCAGCCACATCCACTCTATTCCATTACCTGCTAGGTCAGCGCTATAAGGAGAGTCGTGGACACATAACGAGTTTAACAGAATATGATTTTCCCACTCCGGGCGAATGAGAGACGTTTTAGCGTCACTTTTTCCAACCCCCACGGGATCGGGCTGCAGACTGCTGCGAAATATGCAGCCTTTATAAATTGTAAGGGGAATTATAGTACCATTGTTTTTTGTTTGATAGTAATGGTAAAGAATACGATTAACTATTGAGTTCTTTGTAAGGTTGGCATAATCAGGTATCATGACATACACAGACACACAAACCCACACGACCTAAAACTTGTAAATAATGATCCATACCACTGGGCTACCACTGTTCTTCAAGCCACCTGCCATATTACTTCATTGCAAGAGCCCCATGATTTAAAACTTCTACAGGGTGTATCTGACATCGTAAAGCAAACATCACGAAAAGGCTAGACCGCATGCCACTAATAAAATTATGAAAGTCATTTATGTCGTTAATGAACGGTTACAGAATTCACAGTGTTTAAAAAAAAGTGTCGGCTCGGCCTTTGAACGTTGCAAGTGTGCCGCCGTGCGGGTTTGTAGGTATGACGTTGATCCCTTATGTGAACTCTATTAAATCAGCCGATAAGATATTTTGTCGACTTTTGTTTTCATTGCGCTTTTTTGAGTAATTAGCGAATTAATTAATTTTTACTTTAAAATCTTATTTTGTTATAAAAGTAGGTATAGCAATTATGAATGGTCTAAAGCGAAAAAAAATTACATATATTTTTTTTTAAATCATGAAAAGCCGACGAAAAATTCAGAATCATGTATTGGGTCCATGGTACTCGTTTGTGCGTCGATGTCAGATACATCCTTTATAGTTTGTTTGTAAAGTTTTTAGAAAACTGAACAATAGTTTTTTCCAACTGCACGGTCAGCGCAATGGTCAAGCTATGGACTGCTGCGCTGCGTGTCGCGGAACAAATATTTGTATGACCTACAAGTAGTTGTTCGGGAGTTTTGACGGGAAAGCTAAGATGAGTGTCACGCGCATCTTTCATTGGACTTTTAAGATTATTTATAGTGTCTTTTACTAAATAAAAGCGCGTGATTTATGTAGTAAAAAGTGCATTCAGTAAATAATTCATAAAGATCATTGAAATATCGCAGCCACTATGCCACATCATGATTTTGCTTCAAACCTCCCTCATAGTCTGTTTACGCGGCCGTCTTTAAAAACCGGGCCCGCCATTATTTTGAAATAAAATTTGCAAAGAATTTCTACAACACGTGTTATTGGCAATATTGTGGTATCTATTCCACAGAGGTCATTGATCAAGAGTTGAGGTTGAATCTCACCTTGAAGAAAGAAGAAGTAGTTGTTCCGGGTCTAGATGTTTGTGTATGTGAGTTTATATGTATGTTAGTAAACGCACCCACGGTACAGAAGAAATTTATGCAACAATTAGGTTCATAATTCAATAACTACTTAAGTAGTCTAAACAAAATCCTTTCATTTTTGTAATAAGGGATTAAGTGTTCTTGTTACTGGTAATAAAATAATCTTGAAATAATTCAGAGCAAAGGAAAGGAAATATCCGAATTGGAGGTCACTTCAGTTAAGATTATCACGAAATGAGAATTAAACTCAACGCCTTATTACAAAACCATCTCTACCGCATTAAACATGTAACGACAACAAAACAACATTTACTCAAAACGCACCTGCTCAAAAAATCCACTTAATAAATCCGGTAACATACTTAAAGCGATGATCGCACCACAAATGCCACAATATCATAACACGGAGATTTTCTCCTAAGCTGCGTTAATTTGCCGGCTCTCCCGCGTCCGAGCGAACGTCAAATACAATTTTACGGTTCGGTGGACACTGAGCCGATTGTGAGCGACATGAGACAAGCCTGCTGCGGGCATGGATGGCAGGCTGGTGGATGTGGTATAAAATGTCAGCTGAAATAGTGTGGGTGATTTGACATAACAGTTTTTTTTTTAAATAATTTTGAACTAGTGCGTGACCGCAATGCTGCCTGATTGTAAGCAGTGATGCAATCGTTGATGGTAAAGTGCGCTAGTTTATTAAGAGCCTATTCACTCAGAAAAACTGAGCGAATAGGAAGGAACACGGCAGGTGATGCAATGTTAAACCCAACAACACAACCAACGATGCTGCGCCAAAGGGAGAGTGATCTGAAGACCCTCCACGACTAAACTCCCGACACAACAACACTTGGCGCATCGTACCCGGCACACATCGCAACTGCTCAGACCCGTCCTCCGTACGAATTGTTTCGAATGCAATTATTGTTTACTAGCGACCGCTCGCGACTTCGTTCCCGTGTAGTTAGTTATTATGCTCCGCTCCTATTGGTCGCAGCGTGATGTGAGCCTATAATATTCTAAGGCCTTACTGGGTTAATGAGCTATCAAACGCAAAAATATTTTTTCAAATCGCTTCAGTGGTTCCTGAGATTAGCGCATTCAATCAAACAAACTCTTCCGCTTTGTATATTAGTATAAATATGCAAAAAAATTATACTGAAAACCTTGAGTGAAGTGCTTGATGAACAACCATCTCGAATAATATTTTAATACTGAATGGAAAACCATTTCTTGCAAGACGTAGAACTACATAAAATAACAACGGTTGATCGATTAGAGGTTATGTAAAACAATCTAAAACGAATGTCTTGCAAGAAATGGTTTTCCGTTCAGAAAATTATTCGAGATTCACCCAAGCACTTCACTCCAAGGTATTTTTATAGTGCCATTTTTCGCAAAACATCTTTTACGAGAAAGCGTTCAAAACAAGAAATATCCTTTTCCACAAAAACTAACATCACCACACCACACGACACCTCATCCGATCTTCCCACATCTTGCCACATAATGCTTGTGGTCACGTATTGGTTAAAGGGTAGGGCGGGGTTGTTCGAGGATTATATCCGAAGCTCACAGCTCAAACGCGATGCTTTATCGGTTAGCTGCCACAGGATTACTGCCTTACGGAGCTTGGTTTTCAAATCTATTTTGTGCACATAGGTCAGTTAGGTATCGGAGATGATGGTATTGTTAATATTTTTTAAAAGGAATTTAATCATATACATTTTTAGTCTTGTTGCTCCCGATGTCCTCTATTAGGACCCCCAGGATATTTTTGTGGTGATCTACTTTCACCATTTTTGTTCGTCTTAGATGCAAATGCTGACTATAATCTTACAATTTTTTTGCGACACCGTTCTCGTGGTATACTATACCAATATACAGGAGAAATTCCTAATGTGAGACAATGTTTATAAAAAAAAAAAGAAAATCCTAGATATACTCGAATATTAGTAGTAGCGACAGAAAATATTTGTGTTGCAAATTTATTCAAACTTGGTTCATTCGTTCGAGCGTGTTGTAAGAACAAACATACAAAACTTCACAAACTTTCTTTATACCGTCAGCGTGATAAATATTAAGAAATAGTGTAAAATTCTATTAGAGAAAGATTTCTTTTTAAGTGAATGACACACTGGTGACACGGTTTACGATTTATTATACATAATTCTATACTCAAAATTGAATTAATTGATAATTTAGATAAATAAAGTAAGATATGATAAACTGTATGCAATATATTTTGTCAGTCTAAGAACGTATTTATTTTATAAACAGATCAGTGTTAACGTAACAAAGTAAGCAATATCTGAGTCTGCCCAGATGTCTACTTAGAGCAATATGCAACAATAACAAAGTTTTCAAAATAATCAACACTTGTCCCAATAATTTCGTACACCTGTGGCCACAAAAAAGGTTATATTCAATTAAATAGTACTTTATCAAAGTAACCATCACTCGTCAAAAAATGAAACGTTCATTGAAAATCGTTGCAGCGTAAAAACACATCAGCTTACTGAACGAACGTAAATAATAAAATTATTTTATTTTATTTATTACTGCTCCGCAAAACCGATAAAAGATAATCAGATAAAGGTTTTAATTCAACGAGAAAAAAACAAATTAATAAAGTTCGCTTATAGTCTGTGGGAATGTTGACAGTTGTGTGCGAGAGAGACGCAAAATAAAATAAGTTGGGATGACACAAGTGGCGGGGATTATGGAGGATTATCAACGTGATTTTTTAATGAAACAAGAAAAGTTTGCTCTAGTTTGAGGAAAATGAAACAAAACGAGGTTAATTGAAACTGTTTTACAATACAAGGACATTATTGTAAGTATAAAAATAATCTGAGAGTCTTTCAAATTAAGGTGAATAATTTATTATTGTAGTTTTATACGGCAGTTGATGAGGAATTTTGAATCACTATTACGCCATGTTTCAATTATAATATGGGTTTTCCCTCATTATTCTAAGCTTTTCCTGAATCCGTTTCAAAGTCTATTTTTTCGCTATGTGAACATTTTCTAGGTACTACTAAAATGCTCATGGATTTTCAACAACGTATAAAAATAGCCACTTACCAATCTCTTATGACGAAAGTGTGGGTACTTTCATCCTAATCACTTAAACCTTTCTCTAGGCTAGCAGACCATCCAACGTGGTATCGATCCCCAATCAGCCGTGAGCCGAAAAAGTGCGGCCTGTAAGCGGTTTATCACTTGGCAACTAAACCCGCTTGATCGAGTTAAGCTCCAAGATTCGAACAATTGGCGACGCGTCGTCCTCGTCCCGCATTCGTTTGCAGCACGTGACGCGGCTGCTAAACAGAATGTAGACGAAGGAATATACAAAGTTGACCGCTGGGAGACGTTTATGGTAGACGGGACGGCGACGATACGATTCTTTACAAAATAATGGAGAATATGGTGAAATGGAATGATGTCATATTACAGGTGGCTTCCGTGGCACCTCAATAACATAACTAGGTAAATGTTTATTAAATCGATAGAGTGCTCGCCTACCGTGTTACTTACCACAAATGTATTAAGTTACCTCGCTTTTTCGAAATAATATTTATGTTTTTAGGAGATTTTTTTAAGCTATTGCATAGCTTCTATCGCGGGCCTTGAGCGCGGGGACCGAATCCAGAAATTCCGTAACGAAAAAACCTCACGCTCCCCACTCCGACGGGCACGGAGGTGTGGCTTGAAGGCCGTACATCGTCTAACGTCGTTTCAGTTCGGCAGTCTTCGGCACGGTATGTTTGTGTGCGTGCGACTACATCTTTTGAAAACAATTTATAGATTTTCAAAAAGAGCATGCATATTGCAGGGCGCGAACTCAGTTCTACACACTTGCCATGTTACTGATAGTCGCGATGTGCTAAACTTGCGATTAATTTTCTCTCTGAAATAGGTCTTCTATAGAGATATGTCATAGACGTCATCGACGTTGTCATGGCTACCTTAAAAACTTTTCATATAATTAATTTATTAAGTACTTTTATTCAAATTAATTTACTAGTGTTTTTAGAAAAGCTAAGATGAATGTCACGCTAATTTTTCATTGGACTTTTAAATTATTTATAGTGTTGTTTACTAAATAAAAGCGCGTGATTTTATAGAGTAAAAAGTGTTCACGCGACCGTTTTTTCAACTGTTATTGGCGATATCCGCCATTATTGTGAAATATTTTTTTTAAAGAATTTCTATAATTTGTTACACGTGTTATTGGCAAAATTGTGGTATCTATCCACAGGGACCAGATCAAGAGTTGAAGTTGAAGTTTTTATTAAATAAAATATTACAGAAAGATGTCGGTGAACAATGTTAATACGAGTACATTTAAGTGTACGAGTTGTAATATTGTTATCTCCGAAACGAAACAACGAAAGTTTAATAAAAATATGCTCGTCGGCTTTTTCTGAGGAAGACATTGATGAGGCAAAAAAGTTATTGTTTGTTTCTACGAAGACAAGACAAAAACATGTATCGAGGCGTAAGAACAAAAAGCAGAAAGACCTAAAATATACGATTACGGTGTTTAAAATCACGGATCCCGAACAATCCCAGTTTTTGTGGCATATGACCTTCACAAATTGCCACCAGTTTGATTTGACTACGTAGAACGTACGTAAAGAAGTTGATGAAGGATTTATTAATTCTACGGTCAGATGTTAACGCAATCAGAAGTGATTATGTTACTAAAGATCAGCTCGAAAATATTAAATTCACGCCGTTCATTATCAACAACCTTTTTATCGTCCCACTGCTGGGCACGGATCTCCTCTCATACAGAGAAGGATTGAGCGTAATCACCACGCTTGCTCAATGCGGGTTGGCGATTTCAGACTTATAAAGCCCAGGTTTCCTCAAGATGTTTTCCTTCGCCTTCAGTCATTGGTGTCCAAGATATACTTAGAAAGTACATATAACTTTAGAAAAGTTACATTGGTACTTGCCTGACCTGGAATCGAACCTGCGCACTCATACTTGAGAGGCTGGTGTTTTAACCACTAGGCCACCACGACAAAACAGTGGGGTATATTGAAAAAGAACCTCGGAGTTTTTGAGTATATTTCGTGGTGCTCCCTGTGCGCCGTTTCCGAGTCAACGAAATACCAGTTGGTGGAGTCTATAGCTGTCTTGCCTGCCCCTCAATGCCCGGCCGGTCTTGCGATTGCACCGAAACAGCACACAATGACAGAGATTATAAGTAATAGCATAGACAGACCTTACGGAGGAATTGCCCTATTGTAGAGGAAGTCCGCTTTCTCAAAGGTATCAGTGTTGTTGTGTAATAGTGATCGTTTATTTCTCACACGGATCGTTCTATGTTAGTTTTCTCATTTTACATGCTTACTGACTCGAGTGATAATATAATAGATTTCATGGGTTTTTTTTTTATTTCTTTATTTTTTGGCTTCGCGCGGTTTGTGCATTTAGCCAATGCCACGTAATTATGAATTATTCATGTCGAAAAAGACGGCCGCGTGACCCGTCTTACGAGTGAGGTTTGGGACAAAGTCATGATGTGGCCACAATGCAGCGATATTTCACTGTTCTTTTTGAACTATTTACTAAATGCACTTTTTACTACATAAATCACGCACTTTTATTTAGTAAACAACACTATAAATAATTTTAAAAGTCCAATGAAAAACGAGCGTGACACTCAGCTTGACTTTCCCGCCAAAACTCAGGGTGCTGATCACGAAAATGATTTCATTTTTGAAATCCAAGATGGCCGACATCATATTTCATGACATTCTGACATGGGTGTGATAACGAACATGACGTCATTTTTAAGCTATTGCTTAGCTTCTTTCTATCTCTTTATCAAAGTCGAACAGAAAACATTGAATATAGTTTAGTCGCTTAATCACCATTTTTCGCACTCTTTTGATGACGTTGCTGGTAAAAAATAAATAAATTACAAAACAGAAAGAAAACTTGAATTGATATCAAAGAAAAAAAAACAAAGGAAAAATTACTGTATAAATAAAATAAATAAATAATTATAATTGCAAGTTATAGTTGATAAAAAAAGGCTATGCAATAGCTTTACCGCGGCAGTCTCCGAGTGCCACACGCCTTTTTTCTTTGTAGCCCGGCTTTGTAGGCATTAGTAGAATCAGTTATCGATACCTAACAATACCTTCACGGATCGAAGCATGAGAGCAGGCTAATGCCAAATAGTTCCAATTGAAAATAATAAAAACAGTATTTAAGCTTATACAATAAAATTTGAAAAACAAATAATGGACATTGATAGCAGAAGAAGATGGAAGCAAAAGAAGAAGAGGATTAACTGCTTTTCACTTGTCTGGGTCTATAGTTTCCACTATTCGTGTCTTAAATGTCTATTTATCACAATAAAAATCGACTGAAAAAAATAAAACAAAATATAAAATGTTCTTATTCCTACCGTACAGTATAAATGTCCCAGCCACTCAAGCGACTCAATACAAACTCGGCTGGAGTGTCTCTAACAACCAGCCGCGGACCCGCAAATACGGATTTACTTAAGTTTGTCCATTTTATCCACTTTACGCGCTAAACTATTATGATAATCGGTTCCAGTGGTTAGCGGTTTCGATATTATTTTCTGTTTATTTTTGTTACGCAGATACTGGGGTTGATTGCATTTTATTGCTAGTCATTAGATACGCATGATGGCGATCGAGATGATTTAGCACAAGTTACAGTTACAGGCAGGTTGTAAGGATTTCAGTTGGTTCGAAGTGCCACAACAATTTAGGCAAATTCGAACAATTCAAATTCGTTACTGTTCACTATGAGTTTTTTTTTATGTAAATATGAAATATTCCAACAAACTCAAAGCTTTCCGTAAAATAAGTAAACCTTTGATATTTTTATTGATTGCTCCACCTTTAAAGGCTCATTATACTTCGAAATTCAGCGGAAAGGCGAGCCAACCCGTCAAATTTGAATTTCCGTACCGCAAATTAAGAGAAGGAAAGGAGATGTTCTTTCAAGGAGAGTGAGGGACGTAGAAAATGTTATTCGGAATAAAAATGTGACTGACGAATTCAGCTACTTACATATTTTTGCGCCATCAAAAGGAGTCGATGGTTCTCGAATAATTTTGAATTGAGAATACGCTTTGGCGCCAAACGCCTTTTGTGCAATCAATATTCAATGTTGGCAACACTGAGTAGTCTTCCAAGTTTGAATTTGAAATCCATCATTTGAATTTTCTATCGAAAATATTTTATGTGTAACTTGGTTGGTATGCGGGGTGAAAGGCTTCTAGTATTTAGAGGCAACTACGACTAGAACTAGAACTTAATTTTTTTTGCAATCCGATGAAAATTTTCGAATTCGATTATTTGATTTTATACGATTACATTAGTCAACAAAAAAAACAATTTTTGCATGTAACATGAGAACTTTTGTCTAGTTATGTTTAGGACAAGGATAAGGATACTAAGTAGTTAAAAAATTAAAATGCTTCAAATACGAATAGTTTTTTTGTAATACCATTTTAGAAATTTTGAATTTTTATAAACAGAGAGAAGTAATTTCGGTTAATTGCTACATGAATATGAAATTAGTTTTATGATTTTCGTCTGTATTTTGCTTCAAGAACGACTTGTTTTAATGTCCATCAGTACCCAATCCTCTAACATGCATGGACTCCACTTGCCCTGATATCGTTTTTCTATGCTAGAAGTGTCTTGGTGGAATCCTTCACCGTGTTTTAAAAGAGTAAATGTGAATCGAGAAAATTTATTTTCAATGACATTTTACATTCCTAAGCCTTATAAGTAGATAAAAGCTTCGCGATAATACCTACATTTATAACGGTAACTTCCAATTTTCTAGGAAATTGGAAGTTACCGTCATGAATGATTCTCAAGCTGATATTTGTAAATTACTTAGTTTTTCCTTAAATATATCATCTTTTATAATTTGCCTGAATTGGGAGCTAACAAATATGCCTTGAAAGTCAAGATCCAATGTCTCTTTTGCGACTTCTGGCGTAAGGCACAGATCGCTAGTTTGAGGTGGTTCTGGCACCGGTAGATCTTCACTATGAGGGACCGATCTTTTAGTTGATGGCAGGTCAGGGTACTTGATTTTACTTTTTGTTTTAATTGTAATACCTTTTATATCAGTAAGACAAAAATAACAATCAGACCAGAGATTAGAGTGGTTCGTTGGTTCCGTCCAAATCACAAGGAATGCAAAAGGCATAGATCGAGATCTTTTCGACCATCCAGTGAGAAGACCCACATATGTAACACAACAGATGTGTGGAACCCACGATTTGACTTGTTGTCCGATGGAAAAACCAAAATACTTGTTCATATAACTTATGTACTTGCTTACTAATGGTGTCAAATTGCTTCGTTGAGATTTGAAAGTAATGCCACCACATATGTAACAACAAGTGTCAGGATCATTTTATACTTTCTTGACATTATTTAAGAACCACTTCACTCTAAAAATAGATGAAACCAATAGGCTCTTCAAATAAACGAATTCTCTGAATGCGAAAGTAAATCCGTGCGTAAATAAATCATAAATAAATCAAATCATAAATCATAAATAAATCATAAATCGTAATAATAATAATCATAAATCGTAATCGTGCATAAGTCAATCTCCCTTTGGCGCAGCATCGTTGGTCGTGTTGTTGGGTTTAACATTGCATCACCTCGCCCAACTGCCGTCTTCCTTCCTATTCGCTCAGTTTTCATCTGAGTGAATAGGTTCTTAATAAACTAGCGCGCTTTACCGTCAACGATCGCATCACTGCTTACCATCAGGCGGGATTGCGGTCAAGCGCTAGTTTATAATTATTAAAAAAAAAAAAAAAAAAATCAAAAATGGTTAATTTTTAATTTTGTTGGTAGTAGATGTAACACGAAAATTAGATCTGATGGAATCAAAATAAATATGATTATAAAATGAGGTTTGGTAGGTAATTTAAATTTAGCCAGCACTTTCCTTGTTACAAAATTTTGGTGACCAGTGTTACTGATGAAAATAATCCTGTTATTATTATTAAAATTAGTGTTGTACCTAGTTGCTAACGGATTTAGATAAAGCTTTATAAGTAAAGCAAAGGGTATCGCCTTTAAGGGTATAGCCTTGGTAAGACTAGTGGTCAAAATTTCTTTCTACTCGTTGGCACTAAACACGAGGCAAAATTTTGAGCCATCTCAATCTGTACACAAGATATATGTAGGTATCTAGGTAGGTATATCCTTGTCCACTGCTGGACAAGGATCTTTCAAGGACGTAAGTAGTAAGTCCCCACTTTGAGGCGTGGTTCCGCCTGACGCGGGTCCTCCAGGCTGTTTCGGGAGGTTCCTGTTCCGTATAAGGTAAGGCGGGAGAAAACGCCAGGGTGTCACTACTGTGGGGATCGCCCTGAGGACAGCGCATACGGCGGAGGTCTGCCCGGCTTGGGTAGAGCATCGTCCTGCTCTCGTGGCCGCGATCGGCGATCTCTCGTGTCATGTCCATCCCCAATGCATGGCAAGGCGCCACCTCATTTTGCGAAGCAGTGATGCTGGCAAAGGAGGAAACGGAACTCGTGAGGGAGCGGAAATATCAGTGCTCTCAAGCCTCTAGCCGCTGCAGGAGACGCCCAGATCAGGAGACAACATCGGACTCCCGACCACCGTAGGCACGGGCTTGCGGGCGGCGAGCTGACCAAGCTCCGCAAGCTCCGGTAAGGACCAGGCCCGGGTCGACGGCGCGTTCTGTTTCACGCGCGCCTCAAAGAAAGGTCAGCACATCGTGACGGGGTTCACAAAGACCAATGCCTGGGTGAGGGTTGCGGGTTGGTGAAAAGAGAAAACGTGGCCCTTGCGCACAGGCAACTGAAGGAACATGGGTGGGTTTTAGTCGGTAAAAGTCTGACACGCCCTTTCGCTCCGCCCAGAGCGGGAGATATCATATGATGATTTCCCATCCCAACAAAAAAAGCTTACATTGTAAATATTTGACAGTTTCGGATAGTTTGACCGGTTATCGTCCGTGCTAAATTCGCTAACTAAAATACTTCTTGTTATGGCAAAAACCGATACCTACCGCCATCTATTCCATCACAACCGTAGCTACCGCTATAGATTGGACCGTGATATTGGATTAAAATAGTAGGGTTCACCCCGTAGGTCCAACATTTCCACAGAACAATCCCTTTATTGCAACGTTCACAATAAGAACAATAGATAGCGTTGTTCACAAACATTTCCAAAGCGACGTCTGTCGTACTGATTTTGAACTGTTTTACAAAACTTGCGTATAGCGCCATCTAACATTTTTATTTAGAACTAAATATGTTGTACTACGCTCGTCGTTAGAGAGTTTGAAACCTTGTTGGTTGGCATCGGGTCGACTGAAGATCTTTTGTAGTGGGGTCGCCATTGCGAGATTTATCAAAATTTGATGATAGATGGCGCTGTGTGTCGTGGGTGTTTTAACTCTAGAGCTTTTATCTTTGTAAACTAGTACATATTTATTCTTAATGTAATGGGAACATTAAGAGTATATTTATTATTATATTATTACATATCACACGCTCAATCTCTTTGATTAAGTTTTAAAAGTGATTTCAGTTTCAGTTTTATACCTCATTCATTTAGGTATTGTTTTCATTGATAAAATATATTAAAAGTCGACCAAGTGATAAAAGTTCGTAAGCATGTTATATTAAAAGTTGCGTTTAAATTCAAACTTATGCAATTTCATTCAATAAGTATCTAGTTTCATGATTTTGCAGATTCCATTATTGTTTTAATTCACGAATTTATAAGCTAAGAAGCTGACTAGGTAATTTTTATTAAACGCCCATACTTACATATTTTCTACCGCATATGTTAGTTGCCACATAACAAGACCTAATTTTTTATTCCAATTAATAACAATCTTCACACGTTAATTTCTCTCTTAACACATTTAAAACACTCTGTTTGCTCATTAATTGTTTCAATTTTTAGTCTCATTAGAACAAAAAATTCAAGCAGGAAACGTAATTAATATTAATTGGTACGCATCCTATGGCCCCGTATAGGCCATACCATGTATCACCATGATGTATGGGGTAGCTTCTTCTCCATCCAGTAACCCGCGGACTGCCGCGACGCGCGCACGTTCTTGGTCATTCGTTCATTTTTCAAAAAACATCGCGATAAACACTGAATGAAGTTTTGGGTGAATTTTTGATTAGTGATGATTTTGAAAAGGATTTTCAGGATATTGTTTGTTCTTGTCATGTGTGCGAGGAGTGTCATGAATGGAGGTGAGATTAGTTTTCATTGTTATTTATTTAAATGTATGATTGATAATACTGGACATATCGTTTTTAAAGGGTGCTTTTTGTGCCAACCCTTTGACCACTTGAGTCGTGAGGGGCGATCATGGGATAGCAGCTGTTAAAAAATATAATGGTGTCCTTAATTTCTTTTAAAATATTTTGTTTTATACCTATGAACAATATTACAAAATAAAAATTGAAAGCTTTTTAATGAAATGTTTTAATGGGCTTGATATTGGCGGTCGTGGTGCTTGTATATCGCGACTACATCTTTATCTTACCATCTTCATTTATCAGTTATCACCGTATCATGTTATATCCTTCATGCACTTAATTTACTCAATTCTAATTGGTTTTGAACTTTATGGCTTACCGTTATTTTCAAAACAAATTAAGCTCGAACCAAATATTTATAATTATCGTCTATCTTATTTATGCCATTTCAAGAGCTCTATTTAAAACATATAAATGTACTTAACTAATTATGTATGAGCGGAAGTTTAAGCGTGTCTGTAATAGACCATTGAGTACAGTAGCCACAAGATTATAACACTAATTGAATCGATTACTACTTGAACTCATCCAATTATAACGTGAAGGATGTATGCTTCAATTATAATTGTAATGGCGTAACACAAATCGTTATTCCTTTAGCTTTTGGTTGCGATTTCGGCTTCGTGATATTTGTTGTTCCATGTCCCACCACGTCGCATCGCATCGCATCACCTGCCCGTGTTATTACTTGGTCTTTACTTCTTTGTTTTTGCTCATTTCTCTTCTAGAGTGACATTAAATAGCCTAAAGCCTCCGTTCAAATTTGGATTGTCAAATATAAGAAACAGCAATATACTGATTATTACTGTTCGGTTCGTGCGGTAGTTGGATTTGAAAAAGAATCCAATTGCTAGTAAGAGAGGGTAATGCCTTCAAGCCAACACCATCCAGTTATATTATTAGTATCTTCTTCATCTCAGCGTTAATCCCAGTCGTATCTGAAGCTTTTCAGCTTTGGAGTCTAGGGTCCGCTTTACTAGTCTAACTGCTCATTTTGGCTAAACTTCGATATTTTCCATGAAGCGACTGCCGTCTGACTTCCACAAACCGAAGGCGATATCGAAGCATTGCAGTTAGACCAATTGTAAGACTTTTGAGGGCTCTAACAACCCGTAAAGACTGCCACTAGATGTTCGTCTGGCAACCGGGACCAACGGCTTAACGTGCTTTCCCAGGTACGACCAGACCAGTGCAAATATTCATATTCAGGCATACAAAATATTTGCGCTGCTAACAGTCTTCGCGCGATGTGTTCAAATTGTTCTGACATGTGAGAAATCCCACAGTTTCGTTGGGAGTGCCTGAAAAATTGTTTTGTTGAATTGTTGTATGTATGTTGGTTTTATAAATTGAGTGTAAGTGTAAGTAAACTAACTTATAGTCCAGTGTTTGCACTATAGTTACTAATCTTTCATCCGAAGGCAGTAGACCTGTTCCCAGGTGAGAAGGATACGTTTATCCTTATCACATTCCACGTGTTTTACTTTAATATCTAGTTAATCTTTAATTTAATCTTTTTTTTATATTTTATTCATCCCCTAGAGCCGTGGTGGAAGGGTGTACCCACGCAAAATTCATTATTAGATAGCTATTATTCTAATGAACAATATGACTGTATGATTGCCTTTTTGATATCTACTCCCAAGCGAACGATGTTGCGGGGCATAGCTAGTTCGTAAATAACGAAATGATCTGATGCAATGCATCTTGAACAGAAGCATTAGTCATATGTACATATAGGTTAAATTTGACCTATGAATACGACCTAATGCCTAGGGTCGAGATATTAAAGTCCAAATGCGCAAGCTCTCTTGAAGCGCCTTTACATGTCTACTCTGCTGCCCAGCGCTGGCTTTTACTTTTACATTGTCATGTGTAGCTATTGGCCAGTAAAGTGTGACCACTGCTTCCCTAGCGTTATCAGATATAAAAAAAAGCCTTATATAGATCCAACAGGAGCCCTGAGCTTCCTTAGAAATGTTGACTTCAAGTATCTGGCTGAAATGAAAGCCGAATATTACAATGATGAGAAAAATTCAATAATTCGGAGATACAATATCAGCCCGCAGATTCACGGCTGAATATGATGCTTGTCTGCTTGTCAGAGTTACAACGACACTGGGCGAGATAAAGGCCCCGTCCCCTAGTTGACAAGAATTGTAATTTGAGTAGGCTATTGTGATGGAAGCAGCTGCCCATCCACCTGCATTACACTCTTATTTCTTGTACCACTAAGTAGTGTGTTATAACATACCTAGTTATCTTGTTAAATTCGTTGTTCGATTTTAAGTTGCTCGGATTTCGATTTTTGTTGAGATTCTTTCTTCTTTCTTAATTTCCCGTATGTCAAAAATGCAATCAATTTACACGCATTTACATGGCAGTCGCTGAGGTGAGAATGCCATTTGTATTTGAACATTTTTTAAAGGGAGGAATTCGCCTTCTGGTCATGATTCGTGATACAATAAGTGTAAACACCAACGATATAATGTTTTCTGTAATATTAATATTTTACTTAAAAATCTAATCCGTTAACACAATTGAAGAATTAAATTGATTAAAAGTATATTTACATTACAATCTAGTCTATTAGCTAATAAGCAATTTAAATATAAAAGAAACCGTTTCTAAAGAAATGTTACGATGATATTTTATATGCAAAGAAGATTCTAAAATAACGCTTCACGTCAAATACACGAAAAGCACCTTAAGACCGCATCTTCATCTAGTTTTGGTTAAGGCAGAGATAAAATAAAAAGAATACTTTCATAGGATAACTTAAATCTTTACTTGATAACTATAAAATTGCACATGAGCTGAATAGTCTGAGACCGCCAAGCCATCGTTATCCGCCTGTAGCAGTCCACTGCTGGACCTAGGCCTTTTCAATTTCACACCATTCAATTCGATTCTCGGCAATTCACATCCAGTTAAGTACTACCAGCCATCCTGCGAAGATCGTCGCTCCACCTAGCCTGAGCATCCCACCTTACGTTTACCGACACGGCGTAGGCCTAGTATGAGTTTTCAATACGAAACTCGATCGTCGATATCGGGCGCGTTTGACTCCTCGATTGGCCCACTTCAAGGCTGTAAGAACTCTCAACCAATGAGACCGGCAAACGCGCTCGATATAGACAATCGAATTTCGTAATAAAAACTCATACTAGGCCTACTGGTCCATAAATTCAAGGTCGCTTCAAGCGAGCTATGGAATGAACTATGCTTGGTGTCTCTGAGAGATCGAATCCACAACGAGGTGATCCGGCAGAGAACCAAAGTTGTCGACATATCTCACAGAATAAGCAAACTGAAGTAGCAATGGGCCGGCCATATTAGCTGTAGAACCTTTGACCGTTGGAGTAGACGTGTTCAAGAGTTGATGGAGACCGCCATGGCTGGCCGATTTTAGATAGCTCCTGGGGCCATTGTACCCCATTTTAGGAAAAATCCCTAGCTACGCCAATCACATCATCAACTTTTTTTTTATCGTCCCACTGCTGGGCACAACGCTTGCTCAAGGCGGGTTGGCGATTTCAGACTTAAAGTGCAGGTTTCCTCAAGATGTTCTCCTTCACCTTGTAATTATTCATTGGCGTCCAAGATATGTAACTTAAAAAGTACGTATAACATAGAAACGTTACATTGGTACTTGCCTGACCTGAAATCGAACCCGCACGCTCATACATGAGAGGCTGGTGTTTTAACCTCTAGGCCACCACGTCTGCTACGCTAATGCTTGGTACTAAATATAACAAGAATTTCATCAAATCACCCACGACGTGCCATGCGTAGAATGATTATTGGAGCCGATACTGACAGGATGTAAAACCATCGCTTACGCGCGTAGTAACCTGTCCCTCTCGGGAACAACTTGCGCGGAATAATAAGCAGCAGATACATTCCATATTTTCATTCATATCGGTGTGTCTACTGTGAATGTAATCAATAGGAGATCTGTGGTGTTGATATGTCGCATAGGGAACATTTGCGATGTACCTACATTATTCCCTTTCTTATAATTATAGATACAAATTTATTGCTTATATGACTTATGAACTTACCTTCTGGTATACTGATGACAGATTAGGTCATCAAAACAGTAATCTGCTACGTTCAGGTGATAATAACGTTTTCAAGATTCCGTACCTACTACTAAGATACACTATAGGTACGTCAGTCTGTGATCAAGTTGTATTGTAAACCGTGATAACTAGACAGTTGAAATTTTCATGGATGATGTATTTCTGTTGCCTTTATAACAATTTTTAATAAATTTTGAACAAACTTAAAATTTAAAGTGGTTTTTGCATTATAGTACGGAGTCCTTCCAGTGCGAGTCCGACTCGCATTTGGTCGGTTTTTATACATTTTTCTTCTTAGTTATTTCTCCTTGTCTGTCTTGTACAGATGTCAGCACATCAAGCTAGTACAATCTATCAGATTTTCTTATTAGGTTTTCAACTATATCTCTAAAGCGTTAAGGCTCAAGGTTGATTGGCAATATTTGTCAGTATCGGTAGTTTGACTTGGAAAAATGAGGTGAGATTTTAGGTAGCCAGCCTTTCGGTATCCTATAGGATTCATTTTGGGGAGTTTGTGCGGGAATTACACGACTGAATTTCGCCATTACTGATCCATCATCAGACGACCCATCGTACGGTGAGTATCCACCCTTACGTTGTTGACACCAGTAGGCCTAGTATGAGTTTTCATTACGAAACTCGTTCGATCGTATCGAGCGCGTTTGACTCAGCGATTGGCTCGCTTCAAGGTCGTAAGAACTCTCAACCAATGAGAGCGTCAAACGCGCTCGATACGATCGAACGAGTTTCGTATTGAAAACTCATACTAGGCCTACAGTTCGATCCGGACGAAGCGTTTCGCCTCGTTTATACCGCGTATTTCGAGAGATTGGAACATGTTACCTGCGACGTTAATTAAAGTGTTTAAAATCTTCTAATACTAGAACTACATAGTTTATAACATTTAAAAAACGTACAGTACTTAAAACTGTAATAAAGGTTTGCTGTCGTGTAATCTCAATCCTCAATCTGAAAGGAGGCAAGATTTTCAGTGAGATGGGTGCTGCTTATCCACTTCATATAATCTCTGAGTCGCCATTTATGGCGCCCTAGGTGGCGTTAAACCAAAGAGGATGACGGTTGAAGGGGAAGAGCAACGAAGGGTGACACATCACACTAAATAACACTTGTAGATAAATAAGTCTATGCGGTACTGGATAATGTTGGGTTTGAAATGTTAAGAGTATATAGGAGGCCTGCGCCCGCTCCCAGAGCGACTTTATATACATTAACTTTATGGAAAAATTAAAGATATTCATCATCGTAAAATACGCGAGGCAGAATGTCGGATAAATTCTGTGCATTTTGATACCTGGTGTGGCGACAAAGTGGCCTGCCACGAAAGATTTTGAACAAAAATCAAGTGGACTGTATTTAGGATATCGATATATTAGAAATCATAAGCAAATGTATGATAGAACGATGACTTCGGAGTATATCCCTCTGATTAAAGTACTAAAGGCGGCAACCACTTACCTCCAACCTTCAAATGTGGAGTTCGTAGACCACCAGATCAGAAGAAGACGCACGTCGACACAGTTCACTGGTATATCACTGACTTTATTAAGTTTGAATTTGAGGCCTAAATCACCTTGGGGGTTACTTTAACAACATTACACAACACAACAACAACATTAACAACAACGTTTCCCGTGACCGCTACATGATCGCGGCCATAACTTGCTAGCTTGACATTTCGATAGAGAGTACCCCCCGCCGTACAAGCGGAAGAACGGTGGTATGGTTGCGTTCCGTTTACTTTTAAGTTTTCGGTAGCGTAAAAATCAGAGGAGATATTCAATTCAACACCTGTTTCTTTTTTTATTTTTTTTATTAAATATAAACCAGCGCTTGACCGCAATCCCGCCTGATGGTAAGCAGTGACGCAATCGTTGATGGTAAAGCGCACTAGTTTATTAATTTTGTCAATTTTGGGTGCGTATAAGGTATGAAAAAGGGATCTGTACAACAGAAATATTATTATTATTTTTTTATTTCATAAATATTTGTTTGCCGGTTACAACAAAGAAAGCCACAAACAAAACTTTTCTATCCGTTATCAATTGCGCCCCGCGGGTTTACTCCAATTAGTCTCGGTCCATAGAAATATCGAAATAAATGTGCTAAATTTTATCTAAATCCGTTCAGCCGTTTTAGTGTAAAAAATCTAATCTTTAATACTTGCTAAATTTTTTACGCATCACAATTTATTTTAAACAAAACTAAGTCAGAATGATCGACCATTGCTTCAGACAATTTCACAGCGCTTAGTCTGGAACCTCAATCAATAAATAGTTAACCTAAATCGGCGGCTCAATCGGATGTATATTATGGCAGTTCCATTACATTTGCACATCTCAATATCTTTAAAAAGTCAGAAATAAACATAACTCGTCCCTGTAATCACATACTAACACCGTCTAATTAGCCAAACGTAATAAATTTTGACGTAATATCCTCTATTCATAATCCAACATGGCTTAAAAGGAAGTTACACCACAATACATAGTTACTCACACAGAGTTAACGTGCTAAATTTATTAAACCGAATTACGACAAGAGTTTCGTCCTCTCTTCTTAATAGCAGCGCTACGTACATGACATACATATACAGTATGTTAAGAAACCCCTGTCCGACCCGTGAAGGTGTTGTTAGGTATCGATAACTGATTCTACTAATGCATACAAAACCAGGCTAAACTTAAAAAAAAATCCTCCTAAAAAAATATTTTTTTTTTTCGCAAAAAGAGGTAACTTAATACATGTGCGGTAAGCAACCTTTCCGCGGGCGGCGGGAGGCAAGGCACGCGGCACGTGGACGCATCGCTATTCGCTCATAATAATACCGGTGTTGTCACTTTTTTAAAAATTACCAAATTTCGGGGAAGTTAGAATTTAATTTCGTTAATAAAAAATGAATGTTAACAGGGGAATCGGGCGCTGATTCCCTCGTTCCCAAACTAAACTAAATTTAGGTTGAGTAAGTACATCTAACTTTTATTGCTACAGAATAAAGTTTAGTTTTCATTAACTCGTATTCGTTTACATTTATGGCAAATAAGTCGCTAATTTAGAATTATTAACAAGCAAGCCGGAAAGTTATGACCAAATATGAGTATAATTATCGATAACATGGATTCTTTCAGATGCATCTATTTAGATATAAAATACATGCGGGTTGGTTAAAAAAGAAACCGTGGCCCTGGAGCACAGGCAGGTAAAGAATGGAACACGGATGGGTTATAGTCAGTAAAAGTCTGACACGCCCTTCCGCTCCGTCCAAAGCGGGAGTCATTTGTTGATTTCCCATCTAGAACAAAAAAAAGTTAGTTATATTCTTGCTCACCTGATTTTGACATAAAAGTGAAGAGGTGTAATAGAAAAATACTAGGAACAGAGAAAGCATTAGGAAGTGATGAAGGGCAGGCGTTTTTGGGGGACTGACTCTTGTAATTTTGAGGTTCAAAAAGTGAATCTCAGCCAAATTTGAATAAATGACTTATTATTTTTAGTTTTTTCATCAAAGTACTTACTACATTCAAGATCACTGAACTGATGTCCTATTCTCTTAATTGAAACATCCATAATCTAAGAGCACAGAAAAAATGGGCCACAGTGGTATCTCCAGTCTCACTTTATGGTACACCATTGCACCAAGTCACTCACTTCGAGTATCTGGGCCACTGGGTCACCGAGGACCTTAAAGATGATATGGATGTGGAGAGGGAACGCAGGGCGTTGTCTGTTCGCTGTAACATGTTGGCTCGCAGATTCGTGCGGTATACTGAGCAAGTGAAGGTCACACTGTTTAGAGCTTTTTGTCAGAACTTTTACACATGCAGTTTGTGGACCAATTACACGCAGAGGGCATACAATGCTCTGCTAGTGCAATACAGCAATATGTTCAGGGTGCTGATGGGGCTGCCGCAGTACTGTAGCGCCAGTGGTATGTTCGCAGAGGCGCGCGTGGACGGTTTTCACGCCGCCATACGCAAGCGAGGTGCGTCTTTAATGGTGCGGGTGCGCGGCAGCTCCAACGCCATCCTGACCGCGTGCGCAGGCCGATGGGACTCAGTACTAATAGCGCACTGTAAAGGCCTACACCCAAAACCTAGTGCCTAAAATATTTCCATTGTTTTGTTATTATGCTACTACTAAGATCTAAGAACATTGTTACTAACAAATTTTTTTTTTTTTTATTAAAGTATAAACCAGCGCTTGACCGCAATCCTGCCTGATGGTAAGCAGTGACGCAATCGTTGATGGTAAAGCGCATTAGTTTATTAAGAGCCTATTCACTCTAGCCTTGAAGACACTCAAATTGTAGTCCGACGGAAACACCGCCGCCGGCAGATTGTTCCAGTCCCTCGATGTACGCGGTATAAAGGAGGAGGCGAAACGCTTCGTCCGGATCGTAGAGGTGTTAATAACATAAGGGTGGAAACTCGCCGTACGACGGATCGTCCGATGGTGGAACGGAGATGGGGGAATTAAATCGTGCAAGTATTTGTGACTAGCTGCGCCTTAAATAGGTACGGTTAGATCCGCGCAAGTGTTGATCCCCCAAAAAAACCCCATTAAAAGTATCGACAGAGTAACAAATATCCGTCCATCGATACTCACAATCTTTCGCATTTTTAATATTGGTAGGATAGATTAACACTGAGATGTGATTGTAAACGTTCTAAACACTGCAACTCCATAGCGATGGCTGATCTCGAAACATCTTCAGACCATAGAGACCCACTGCTGGACAAAGGCCTCCCACCACCCTACCACAAGGACTGGTCTTGTGCTGCCCGCATCCATCGGCTTCCCGCGACCTTCCTCTAGGTCATCGGTCCACCTTGTTGGGGGTCTCCCTACGCTGCGGCTTCCTGTACGTGGCCGCCACTCCAGAACCTTACTGCCCCATCGGCCATCGGTTCTACGAGCAATGTGCCCTGCCCACTGCCACTTAATTTTTGCGACTCGAAGAGCTATGTCAGTGACTTTGGTCCTTCTGCGGATCTCCTCATTTCTGATGCGATCGCGCAGAGGAACTTCGAGCAAGATTCTTCTTTCGAAACTTAACAGTCATTTATTCAAATAAGTCTGAGAATAAGCACTTTTTGAACACACAAATTACAAACAACACTCCTCCAAAGACGACCGCGCTTCACGTTGTTCTGACCCTCGAGCTAAATAAACCATCGACTTGTTTTTGGCATGATAAGTCATATTTTACGTGAAACTTATTGCTCCCGAGTCATAAAACTCTACGCATAAACCTCCTGAAATAATAACTTATTTAATAGTTCTGTTTACCTCGTAAAACTTCATGTTGGAACAAGTTGACATCACCCCAGTCAAGTACCAATTACACTAACTTTTAATAGTCGTCAACTTGTTTATTGGATAATCGTTAAATTACATTGTATGAGTGCTTCAATTACATACATATCTAAAAAAAAACCGACGTAGTGTGAATCGGACCTATGCACGAAGGGTTCCTTACTATTTATTATTATATTTATTGTTATAGTGGTAACAGAAATACATCATCTGTGAATATTTCAACTGTCTAGCAGTAACGGTTCATGAAACACAACCTAGTGACAAACAAACATAGGAGTCTTCTTAGTATAGACGACAGCACATCAAGCTACTATAATCTGTGGTGAGCAGTGGGCAGCAGCAAAGAGATGTCAGCACGTCGTGACGGGGTCCACGAAGACCAACATCTCCTCGGTTTTTTTTAACCAACCCGCAAAAAAGAACCGTGACCCTGGCACACAGGCAAGTGAAGAAACACGGATGGGTTTAGTCAGTAAAAGTCTGACACGCCCTTCCGCTCCGCCCAGAGCGCGAGAGGTCATTTGATGATTTCCTATCCAAAACAAAAAAATCCACTACAATCTGTCACATTTCTTTATTAAATTTTCAACTTTATCTCTAAAGCATTACGGCTAAAGGGTGATTGGAAATAGTTGACAGTTTCGTTCAGCTTGACCAGCTGTTGTCCGTACCTAATGGGGTTCCATATTTTGTCCTGTGGGTACGGAACTCTAATAATTAAAGACGAGCGGAATGATTGCTGTGAACTGTCGCAGTTTTCAATGACTGGGCTGAGACACGCAACCCCGATTATTTTAATTACTTACCATATTTAAAATCGTACTTAATCGGTTCGAAATTGTTATGGTAATCGGGATATTTTTAGTCTTTAGTCAATTGACGACATGATTGGCGCCGTGGCTGACCAATTAACTTCTGTCCTGCGCGTCGCGAGGTCGATTCTCGCAAGGAACTAATATTTGTATGAGACAGGAGTAATTCATAGTCTGGGGGAAAATTTTCTATTAAAAATAAAACTTTCAGCCAAATTCCATTGAAATTGGTCCAGCCTTTTAAGCGTGAAGAAGTAACAAAGATACAGACAGATTCACAAACTTTCGCCTTTATAATATTAGTGTGATAAACTCACAAAAAAAAAACAACTTGTCAGGAATAAAGCGGTTTACACACTAGACTGGTTCCTTCTGAATAATAATTTTGAGTCATGGTTCGTTTCGATTCGTTCCGGGGTGCGCCGTTCAATTCGCTTTAGCCGTACACTTCATTCAATGTCCTGCCGCAATGTACGCACATCCTAACCACAGAATAGATTAATCACTACAGAAGGTTAATTCCTTACTATGAGCAGCACCCTAATTAAGTAACACACTATTGATATCAATTGGAATCAATTCGAAACATATTGCTAATCCATTGCTCCACGTGTTCGAAACTGTGCCTGCTCAACAACGTAAATAAAGCAATGAATATTGTTGAACTTTTAAAATTAAACCCATTCCTACTGATAGTGTGTTACGTAATTACACCGAAGGGGCCAACCGCGTTAAAATAATTCAAATAAAACAGAATTGGATCGCAACCAAACCACAATTTTAGTTATGTTTCGTATCGCGCGAACTTTTTGAACTGTTTAACCATAACTGGATCACAATTGGAACGTAAATGTTGTGAAATGAGAAAGTTAAACAAAGCTAACTTTTTCCATGCCATTTGTCAAACTTACATCTAAATGATTGGATTTACTCATAATTAATTTAGTTTTAATTATGAGATTAGCACCCAGTGTATGTAAATATAATAATAATAATTCGTTTATTATCCAAATAATTGTCTGACAACATAAAGATCTGGAGAACAATTACAGTAACAACAATAGTTTAAAGAAATAAGTAAAGTATGCTCAAAACAATTTTTTTTTAGCCCTGACTCTTAAACTAGGAAGTTCCTGTATCTTGAGCCAGTGTCGCATTAACAGTGTACAATCGTTCATGAGCGTATTAGGAGAATTTAAACAGAATGTATGTGTATCACAAAATTAATTTAACTAGTTTTAATTTTGAGATGTTATCGAATGAAATAAAATTTAAATAGAAAAGAAAACATCCATCGGTTTCTTACTGTGCGGGACGAATAGTTTTTAATAGTAGGGGAACCCGGGGCAGCATGGGCCCTTTAAGGACAGGATCTGATATTTTAGGATATAAGTGAAATATCGGGCTCAATTAGTAATCATTTATTAGACTTTTTAGTAAACTTTAATCATCTTAAACAATAATCTACTCAGACCTAATAGTTTACGCATTTGGTGAACTTAAATAAAAAATGAGATTCTGCTCATCATGCCCCGTACCAGGGGCACGTTGGGCACAGCTGGGGCATAATGGGCATAATACTAACTAACTTCTAAAATCAAGCACATAATGAGCAAATATGAGTGGATTCGTCATCATTGTCATCTTCCCTGTACACAGGAACAATGAGTCCACCTATTACAGGCTCTATATGATACCCAACCTTCTGTAGATTGAGAGTACCAATCACCGCAATAGAGGCACTCGACGTCATCTTCTTCAGACTCAGTTTCTTTATTTTTCTTACTTATTTTATTCGCTGAATGTTCAATAAAGAGCTTAGATTAACACCATGTTCAATGCTGCAAAAAGTGAAAAATAACCTTTAGTTCATAATCAGAAACTAGGGCAGTATGGGCATGCCCATATTACCCCGCCCATAATGCCCCGAAGTCTTTATACAAGAAAACAAACTTACTAGAATTAAGTATTTACTTAATAGCAATTTTAGTTATATTAATGAAAACTATAGTTACTACGCTAATCAAGACCATATGCGTAGTCACACATTTTCCTAAGTCTATATTCATTACGGAAATGACAAAAAGTACAAAAATTAGATCAGATTACGCACTTACTTTGTTTTGTGGCCGACTCAAAATGGCGCAAGCTCCCGCTGACAAGATTACCTGTCCCGCGTGCACGAGGGCACTGAATGTCGAACCGAGCGTTGCCGCCGTCATTCTACGGGTAGGGAAGGGAAGAACTAAGATGCTCATATTACCCCGCATGCCCGTCTTGCCCCGTGTTCCCCTACATAGGAACTAATTAGGAATAGTCTTACGAACAGTGTATACAGTATAGTAGATGTTATTGTAATTACTTAGAATAGAACATTTGTGCATAAGAATTTAGAAAGCGTAAGATGGACGATCATTCATTGTGATAGGAATGGTTGTACACATCTGGCAAGGCGGCAATTATGATAGGAATGACTGGGAACATTCGGTAAAATATCAGTGACAAAAGTTAACCGTCATAAAGTGTTCCCTTGTCATAAAATGCAGCAGACATAAAATTATAAAATTAGAAATCGTTGTCCCACATTTGGCTGAACATAACAACACCAAAAAGGTGGGCGCCATAAAATCCCTTGTCCTTGGTTCCTTGGGATAGGCGCAATAAAATGACCCCTTGTAATGGACGTTATAAAGTGCAGACCCTCAGGTTTATGATGCAGCCCAGAAACGTGCGTAAGACAATGGCTGGTGAAACCCGACGATCTCGTCCCTTCCCACGGTTTGCGCCCTTGTCACAGTATAAATAGGCCCCACGTTTGAGCATCAAGATCACATTCATCTTCACCATTGGGAAGTCTACAGCTACAGTAAGAAGAGACACATTCATCTTCACCATTGGGGAGTCTACAGCTACAGTGAGACACATTCATCTTCATCTTCGAGAAGTCAATAGCTACAGCACAGATCAACAGCAAGATCCCTACAAGATCTCTACAGAAACAACAGTCAAGAAGTAATAGTTAAAATCAATAGTGTTATAAGTTAAATAGTGACTCCGCTAATAATTTGAAGAATATAAACCAAGTAAGTCTACACACCGAAGTCTCACTTATTTCCACCAACCCAGCAACAGAGTGTGCATCAGAACGTGCAGAGTGCAACCGCATACGTCCACTAAATGGTCCTGCATGTCTGTCGTGCACAATTTGGTCCTTCGATAGCCGAATTAGTGGAAATTAAGTGAAGAACGTATCCGGATACACGCACATATTTAATGGTGCTTCGATATCCGGATAAGTGGGAAATAAGTGAAGAACGCATCCAGCTAGAAGAAACGTGAAGACTCTCAAGTTCTCGCCACAAGATAAGTTCGCGTCGTAGACTGACGGCTATCGATAAACAATATGCCGGTCACACGATCAGAGGGAAAAGCTGCTAGCAAATCAACAACGGGAACGTACACAGAAACCGGAACAGTTACTACCGGGACGGCTACCACAGGGACAGCGACCACGAGGGAGACAACAGAAACGGGTACCACGGAATATACTGGTACCTCGACAGCCACAGGGATCTTCGCCGTATCAATGCCCGCCGCCGCCGCCGCCCCGCCCGCTGTGTCGCCGCCCGCTGTGTCGCCCCCCGCTGTTGTCGCCGCCGCTGCTACTACTCTCTCCGTGACACAGTCAACAGCTACAACGATGAACCCGCCTACAACTGTGTGCCACAGCAACAAAGGAACACGACCCGCAACAGAAAAATCAACAGTAAAGCGGGTCAAGAATACAGATGGTTTGCCACTGCCGAGCGGACTACAAGACCCCCGCACCCCCGCTAGGAAGGGCGCGGGGGGATCGACCTACAGTAAATCAAAGGCATACAAGTTGGCGAAGGCAAAGGAAGACTTACTGCGACTGCAAGTGGAGCTAGCCGCCGCACGCTTAGCTACTTTGGAACATGAAGACTCCGACAATGAAGAAGATGATGTCTCCATCTACTCTAAGGAAGAAACAGATCGAAGAGTAGACAACTGGCTAGAGGACCAACAGAACAGAACGCCCGTGGTTGCCGTACAACAGAATCAACCTACAGCAGAGCCGGTGATCACGCGCATAGAGAATAGCGTCCCAGCCAGTACAGAACAGAAGCGTCAAGTACATAACGTACTACAGTTACCGGCGGGAGGTCAATCCGACCTCGCCGCGCTCGCCGACGCAATAACAAGTGCCGTCAACGCAGCTCAACGACCGAGATCCATAGAGCTACCTTTGTTTAGTGGATCACATCAAGAGTGGTTACCGTTCCGCGCCGCTTACTACGAAACAGAAAATGTATACACGCCGATCGAAAACACAAACAGGCTACGAAGAACACTGAAAGGTAAAGCGAAAGAAGCAGTGGACTCTTTGCTGATTACCAACACGGATCCAGCAGACATAATGAAGGCATTAGAGTCAAGATTTGGAAGACCGGAATCCATCGCCATGATGGAAATGGACGCGCTCCGTGCCCTGCCACGCCTCACCGAATCACCGCGCGACATCTGCATCTTCGCAACAAAAGTGTCCAACATCGTAGCGACACTGAAAACTATAAGCTGTATACACTATCTGTACAACCCAGAAGTGTCAAAGACCGTCGTAGACAAGCTGACGCCTACGCTTCGCTACAGATACTACGATTTCTCGTACGTCCAACCGAGGGAAGATCCAGACTTAGTGAAGCTAGACAAGTTCCTCAAAAGAGAAGCGGACTTGTGCGCACCGTACGCTGTACCCGAACAACTAAATACAGGTACAGCGGCCACTCAACAGAAGAGAACACAGAAGGTCCACAACGTAACAGAAAGGACGAATACGTCGAAATGTCCGGTCTGTAACGAGAGCGGTCATACAGCGATTGACTGCAATCAATTCAGGAAGTTAGATGAAAACGGCAGATGGGACGCAGCTAAGTCCAAACGCCTATGCTTCAGATGTCTTCAATACAGAAACAAGACTCACAGTTGTCGTCCTCGTGAGTGTGGTGTCAACAGCTGCAGCTTTTCACATCATAAGCTGTTACATCACACTAAGAAGAAGGAGGCTAAAGAAGAGGCATCGAAGGAAGCTACAGAAATCATCAACTCAGCCTGGGCCGAGAGTAAGAAACAGTCGTTCCTGAAAATTCTACCGATCCAAATAAAGGGTCCAAAGGGTACAGTCGACACCTTCGCGTTGATGGACGACGGGTCAACAGTCACGCTAGTTGACGACAGCGTGGCAAACAGCATCGGAGCAACAGGCCCCGTCGACCCACTGAAAATAGAAACCATCAACGATCTGAAGGCGTCTGAATCAAATTCGCGTCGAGTTAGTATCAAGTTGAAAGGGCTCAACGGGTACGAAGAACAAGTACAAGCACGCACGGTGAAGAACTTACATGTTTCGTCTCAGCGAGTACAGTCAGAAACAGTAACGGGATGCAAGCACCTGGCAGACATCCGCGACTACCTCACGTACGCCAATGCCAAGCCTAAAGTGTTGATTGGGCAAGACAACTGGCATCTCCTGATGACATCGGAGGTCAGAAGAGGCAACAAGTACCAACCAGTGGCATCTCTCACACCACTGGGTTGGGTACTACACGGCAGACAGATCCGGACCTCCAGGCACAATATAGACTTTGTGTCTCATGTCACTGAGAAAATAGAAGACAGTCAGGAAGTCCTAGCGAAGCAATACGTTGAGATGAACGCCCTCTGCATCGACCCCAAGAGACCAATCGATACCTCTTCATCAGTAACAGAACCGTACGGGAAAGTTAAGATATGCCACGTATCGAACAAGAAGGGACTAAGTTTAGGAGAAGCTTTACCCGATCCAATAAGATTCTCCAATTCGCTACATTCCACCGGACGCCCCGTTCATGGGAGGAGCCTGGGAACGCATGGTACGCTCAATGAAGACAGCACTAGCCGCGACACTACACGAGCGTCTCCCTACAGAGGAAGTACTCACCACCTTACTCGCAGAGGTGGAATACACCATCAACAGCCGCCCTCTGACGCATGTGTCAGTCAGTGCAGAGGACCCAGAAGCCCTGACCCCGAACCACTTCTTGTTGGGAAGCTCAGGACGAGTGCCTCAACCGGGCACATTCGACGAAAAAGACGCCGCATCGAGATCCAGTTGGCGAGCAGCACAGAGGCTTGCCGACCTTTTCTGGAAGCGTTGGATCCAGGAGTACCTCCCGGAGTTGCAACACCGGCGGGAGCCGCATGGAAGAGGTCCGAAAATACAAGTCGACGACCTTGTACAAGTCGTCGACACCAACCTGCCGCGCAATATATGGCCGCGTGGCAGAGTCATAGCGACGTATCCGGGCCCCGACGACATCGTGCGAACAGTGGACGTCCGAACTAAGGGAGGTGTGCTGCGACGACCGGTGAGGAAGCTAGTAGTCCTGCCTCTCCAAACGGAAGACAAACCCGCACCGGAGATAGCTGCGACGCGGTCGCACGGCGGGAGTGATGTGCGGGACGAATAGTTTTTAATAGTACATAGGAACTAATTAGGAATAGTCTTACGAACAGTGTATACAGTATAGTAGATGTTATTGTAATTACTTAGAATAGAACATTTGTGCATAAGAATTTAGAAAGCGTAAGATGGACGATCATTCATTGTGATAGGAATGGTTGTACACATCTGGCAAGGCGGCAATTATGATAGGAATGACTGGGAACATTCGGTAAAATATCAGTGACAAAAGTTAACCGTCATAAAGTGTTCCCTTGTCATAAAATGCAGCAGACATAAAATTATAAAATTAGAAATCGTTGTCCCACATTTGGCTGAACATAACAACACCAAAAAGGTGGGCGCCATAAAATCCCTTGTCCTTGGTTCCTTGGGATAGGCGCAATAAAATGACCCCTTGTAATGGACGTTATAAAGTGCAGACCCTCAGGTTTATGATGCAGCCCAGAAACGTGCGTAAGACAATGGCTGGTGAAACCCGACGATCTCGTCCCTTCCCACGGTTTGCGCCCTTGTCACAGTATAAATAGGCCCCACGTTTGAGCATCAAGATCACATTCATCTTCACCATTGGGAAGTCTACAGCTACAGTAAGAAGAGACACATTCATCTTCACCATTGGGGAGTCTACAGCTACAGTGAGACACATTCATCTTCATCTTCGAGAAGTCAATAGCTACAGCACAGATCAACAGCAAGATCCCTACAAGATCTCTACAGAAACAACAGTCAAGAAGTAATAGTTAAAATCAATAGTGTTATAAGTTAAATAGTGACTCCGCTAATAATTTGAAGAATATAAACCAAGTAAGTCTACACACCGAAGTCTCACTTATTTCCACCAACCCAGCAACAGAGTGTGCATCAGAACGTGCAGAGTGCAACCGCATACGTCCACTAAATGGTCCTGCATGTCTGTCGTGCACACTTACTAAACTACAAATACATATATCCGACGACCCTGGTTACTTTCCTTTGGCGACAGTACATCGAGCGGCACTTGTTGTATGCCCACACTCAGTGGCCTCCAAGTCACTGGTGGGTTCCAGGGATTGGTTATAGATTTGATCCATCGGTACCCATCTGAAATTAAATTTTTTCGACGTAATTTCTTGTAATTGTAAATAGTTCATAGTTAACAGAGAAGCACTTTATAGAACTAAAGTTTGAGATAAATTTGAGCAATATCTCCAAAAACATGTTTTTTTTACTATTGTGCGCATTTGGTTGAGATCCCCATGCATATGTTAGGATGGCAATGAGTGGATAGTTATAATATAAGATTTAAGCGAGTAACATTATCTATCATACAGTATGTTAAGGAAACCCTGTCCGACCCGTGAAGGTGTTGTTAGGTATCGATAACTGATTCTACTAATGGATACAAAACCGGGCTAAACTTAAAAAAAAAATCCCCCTAAAAAAATAAATATTATTTCGCAAAAAGAGGTAACTTAATAAATGTGCGTTGCCACCCTGCCGCGGGCGGCGGGCGGCAGGGCACGCGGCACGTAATCGCATCGCTATTCGCTCATAATAATACCGGTGTTGTCACTTTTTTAAAAATTACCAAATATCGGGGAAGTTGGAATTAATTCGCGGGAAAAAAAGATTATTTCAAAATTCATTTGTATTGGTACTATGATGATTACGTAAAATTTTATATTATATTTGGTCATGTGTTTACCTAACCTTTATTATCCTTATGGGTCGGACAGGGTTTTCTTAACATACTGTATATTAACTTACAACATTATATACTGGACATTATTTGGAGTCATCAGCATTATAAAGTAGGTACATAAGACAAGGCGCATAAGACTTATGTATAAGAAATATTAAGGATACTTAACTGGTAGTGTGCTTCTTCCGACGGCTCGACGAAGAATCCCCACCAAGGGTCGAGCTTCCTTATTTATAGGCGGTAACAATATGAGTACCCTCATCGAGCCGTTATTACAGCATATACAATCGAATCTACCCTCGGAACCAACTAAACCTAAACAATCCACATTACAATACTTTTCTTAGAATGTTTGCGCTCTTTGAACGGCGGGACCGTTCTCGTTCGTTCGCCTTCTGTACCTACGTATTCTGTGTCCTAATACTGTTTGTGGCAAGTCTATGTTCGATTATAACGCGTCGTTGATTTCTGTGTGTAATGTGTGTAACCGACCGTTCGGGATTGGCAGGTGGTAAAGGATATTTGGTAGCGATAGCCTTTAGTGGTTATGGATTTAATGGTATGATTAAGATAAGAATGTTTGCTATCGCCATGTTATTATTGTTTGATTCTACTATCCCTCTGTAGCAGTACCTACAAACGCCACAAAAATGAACGACGCGTCATACTGACGTCACACGAATTCTACATCTCGCAATCACAGTTGACCGTGCAATTAGCATACATACAACTTGCCAATTTCAAGCATTGGGCAAGTGCCCGCCGCCGTCTGGTCGGAGGATCCTCCCTTTTCTATGGAGGATGAGTGAACTTTACTCCCTGTTCCTCATACCTCCACACCTCAATTCCGGAACCTGCCTATGTTATCTTAATCATTATTTAGAAAAAAAAAACTTTGCTCGGCACTAGTAATTTCTCCTGTATCATCATCCAACATTTAAACACACACACAATTACTGCTAGACCCAAAATAACTACCTGTAACCATACAAATATTTGTTCCGTACGGGAATCGAAACCGCGACAAACGACGCAGTAGTCGATCGCTCAGCCACTGCACTAACCGTCGTTTTTGCTAATCTATAGTTGCGACTTATTTGTCAAAAAATTAAACAAATATACAACATTATTTTCTGTTTATAATGCGAAACTCGAAACACGTGTCTAGTATTTTTAAGTAAAGAAACTATGTACAAAATGTTAAAAAGATATCATGACAAACTACAAAGTTATGAGCTTGTTATCCTACTTGGCTGTTACAACAAAAATATAGTCAACGCGGGCGTACGTATGGTCAACCGTAAGCTGCGTGGCGCGCTCGGTAACGACACTGCAACAATTTCTAAATGTATTTGGTAAAAAATAAAGGGTACATCTGACATCGACGCACAAACGAGTATCATGGATCCAGTACATGATTCTGAACCCCCCAGTGGTGGAATTTATCGTCGGCCTTTTCATGATTTGAAAAAAATATATATGTAGTTTTTTTCACTTTAGACCATTCATAATTGCTATACTTTTATAACCTAATAATATTTTAAAGTTCGATAATTACACAAAAAAGCGCAATGAAAACAAAACTCGAAAAACTATCTTATCAGCTGATTTAATAGAGTTCACACCAGGAATGAACGTCATACCTACAAACTCGCACGGCGGCACGCTTGCAACGTTCAAAGGCCGAGCCGACACTTTTTTTAAACACTTTGAATTCTGTAACCGGTAATTAACGACATAAATGACTATCATAATTTTATTAGTGGCATGCGGTCCAGCCTTTTCGCGAAGTTTGCCTTACGATGTCAGAAACACCCTGTGTAACATGGTGTAAAAATGATTGGAATCGATTCAGTTGCTTATTCTGAACAAACTAAATATATTCAGGTTTCGCATAAACAAAACATAACGTATAACATCAAAGTTTAGTCTACTCTACAACTTCAGTAATTTTAAAACTTTTTCATGAATGCTATAGTCACTCTAAAATAACATAATTGCGATTGAAATAAAGTTGGTACTTGTTTAACTTGAAATAAAATCAATTTCAGATATTTGGAATAGACTTTGCACCAGTCTTAACTGCTCATTAATCAAAATACAAAACTGTAATATATTCATACCTTTTAACTACGATATCGTGTTCCATGAATCATCTATGGGCATCCTTGATGACGCCATTATCTGGTATATTTTCATAGCACAGATATGCACGCTTCAATATTTATGATCTTAGTTAAAACATGCAGTAGCATCCACTGGGCTCACTCGCTGTAATCTTAACTATTCATCAACTAAAAGACGGCTCCCTGATATGGAGGTAAATGCGCTCTTTGGTATACCGACAAATGGGAATTAAAATGTTCAGCACTTTTAATATAATCTTTATCTATTTTGTAGAATATATCTTGGAATTAAATTTGGTTTTCATTCGGCTGAGTGTTTGTAGTCGTGGTGGCTAGTGGTTAAAATACCAGCCTCTCAAGTAGTGAGTGTGCGGGTTCATTCTAGGTCAGGCAAGTATGTAATGTAACGGATCCCCGTTGTTAGGTACTCTGTTTAGTGTTATGTGATGTGATGTGATGGGCGATTCCACTCGATGAACGAGGCAGTCGAGGGAGGTCAGTCGATTGCATGCATCGAGTCGAGGTGCATGTCAGAGTCAAGTCGTGCGACCCGCACGTAATTTGTGAACATTTATTTATACATTTACTTACGATGCATTTTTTTATTTTTAGCTAGTTTATTACCCGACAGATTTTACATTTAAATTTATACATGTCTAATTAATAAAAATACAACAGATTCAATAAGATCCCCTTGATATGTTTTATTATTTTATTTTTACGACTCCTATCTAATTATTCGTACTCAAGTTAACTACTAACGTTTAGTTATTCCCGTCGTGGTACTGCATATTTTCGATTGTTGAAAAAATTAGTTTGGATTCGCAAACACAACGCAAGACTAGAACTCGCGTCAAAAACATCCAGGAATAAGTAACTCTCGATTGGTCTCGAATGAACACGCCGTGACTCGTGAGGCCGTCGCAATAACAGACCGAGTTGGACTCGAGTCCAAGTTGAAACAATCGAGGACCATCGAGATATTTGAACAATCGAATGAAACCTCTCGCCATCGCGCATCGCTACCCTAATGTGTAACATAAATATATAATATAAATACGATTAATTGAACTGTATGTGTAACTTCTCGAATGTTCCTTCCCTTAACACGCCGTCGCGATAAGTTATACACTTACTACACTGCACCGAAAAACAATTACGCGCCCGTACACACCGATGTATCCAACATCTTTTTCTTGGCTAATTTTTTTTTTTTTTTGGTTCTCTTCTTTCCGTACTTCCGAACGGAAAAGGCAAATTTCTTGGCTAATTTTGACAACTCCTGTGTTGCCAGCCCCCGTTTTCAATTTGCCCGATTGGGACACCCGCAATTATATCCTAAAAAGTATTTAAACTGCAAACTATGCTTCTATTGTGCCACAGCCAATACTACTACTATAATGCGCCTACAGTTATTAAAAATTAAAATAGACCTAATGATGTCGAGAGATAGGCATACCACCTTCAACTTATAGGATTTTCATACAATCAGAATTCAGAAGTTGGCTTATACTAGTTGCATAAACTTGATGTGTAGCCGTGCGTATAAACACACATCATCAACAACCTTTTTACCGTCCCACTGCTGGGCACAGGTCTTCTCTCATACAGAGAAGGGTTGAGCGTAATCACCACGTTTGCTCAATGCGGGTTGGCGATTTCAGACTTAAACTCCAGCCCCCTAATCGGCGAACACATTTTTGTCAAATGATTGCGACTAGTTGCGATCGTTTGGACCGAACGGACCAATAGGCGGTCCGAACGATCCCAACTGATGCCAACTAGTCGCAATCATTTGACAAAAATGTGTTCGCCGATTAGGGGGCAGGTTTCCTCAAAATATTTTCCTTCACCTTGTAATCAGTCATTGGTGTCCAAGATATACTTAGAAAGTACATATAACTTTAGAAAAGTTACATTGGTACCTACTTGCCTAACCTGGAATCGAACCCGCACACTCATACTTGAGGGGCTGGTGTTTTAACCTCTAGGATCTAATGGATGGCTTAACGTGCTTTACGAGGCAAATATTTGCACTGCACGGGGTACGAACCCGCGCCTCCTTGCGCAGCGGCCGCGATCGCTACCGCTGCGCCACGGAGGCTGTCACAACAAACTAATATTTAAGTAAATTCACACCAAAACTATTGTTTCAGATCCCGAACACACAACGAAAGAAATGAGACCAGAATACATACACCCTGATGGTCTGCTGAACTTCGATCCATACCTTTCAGACTTTAAAGCGGAGACTGAGGAAGAAGACGACTACATACCTTTACCAGAAAACGATGAAACGATAGACGGTCTACCAATATTTCTTTTAGAACCTAAAAATTCTTACGTCCTTAGAAACAGACCAGCTAATCTACTTTGTAGGGCAGCCAACGCTCTACAAGTGTTCTTCAATTGCAATGATATAAGGTCCGATAAAACTGTTCAATTGGAACACGTGGACCCTCATAATGGCGTGAGGGTCGTGGAAGCAGAACTTAATGTCACGAGAAATGAGCTGGATGGAGCCAATAAGAAGTATAGCTGTGAATGTTATGCGTGGAACAGTAAAGGCAGGATAAGGAGCCAGGGTGTTTTGATTGAATTTGCTTGTAAGTATTTGATTTTATTTCTTCAAATACTGTTTTATTATTGCAGTTTACGAAGTATGTAGGTTCTTTTATATCAATCTGTGCTAAGGTAAAATATACTTTGGAAGACAGCCTTCAACACTCTTCTACGATATTTTTTGTTTATGAGATACCTGAATAAAGGTTGTTCAGAATAAGCAACTGAATCGATTCATGTTTTATTTTTTCCCAAATATATTGAGAAATTGTTGCAGTGTGCTTACCGGTACGGTTACGATAGATCATAGTACCTACTTGCGCCACAGCGGACGCCCGAGTGGAGCTTTGACTATATTTTTGTTGGGACAACCAAGTAGAATAGCAAGTCATAACTTTGTGGTTTTTTATATTATCTTTTTGAAAGTAGGTACATAAAAATAACGTTGGGTATTTACTGAAAAATAATAAAAAATATTCACAACCCTGAAATTTAATCTCGTTTCAAATATAGCGTTGCCAGATAGTAGCAATTATGATAGTACAGTTTGTATGTTAGATCGCGAAACGAAAACAAACCTATTAGGTACCTATTATCAGTTAAAATCGAAGCCCCACCACAGTTTGTCCCACTTCACCGCCTCGAATGCATCATTCACAATGTAGTTTGGCAAATTCCCCTGCCAAGAAGTGTTTCCCCAGCCAACCAGGTTCTACGTGCCAAGTTAGCTGTAAACTTTGAACGTCAGCTACGAACGACTTTAGTGCATTGTTTTCTAAGTTAAAACTTTGGGGACACTAAAGTTTAAGCTATGAAGTGCCGTTTGGAATTTTAAATTATTTACTAGTTTTTTGACGGCGGATAGCAATTTAAATTTAACTCAAGCCTATGATTATAACATAGAAAGTAATTAAAAATATTAATCTCATGAAATAGAACTTAATTAAGACCCAACAAAAGATAATAAAAGTTATTTATTGCTTAGCAATCTATTATTATGTGTGGGATTGACACTACTAAGCGGTGTTTACAGACGTTTATATTATAGTTAGTTATTTTTAAAATTATTATAAACTAGTGCTTCACCACAATCCCTCCTGATAGTAAGCAGTGGTGCAATCGTTGATGGCAAAACGCGCTGGTTTATTAAGAGCCCATTCACTCAGGCTCAGAATAGGCTCTTAATAAACTAGCGCGGGAAGGAAGACGGCGAGGTGATGCAATGTTAAACCCAACAACACGACCAACGATGCTGCCCCAGAGGGAAATTGATCTGGAGATTCCACGGCCAAACTCCCGACACACATCGCAACACAACTGCTTAAACCCGTCCTCCATACGACTTCACCAGACACCATGCCACGACACGACACGACGAATCGCTAGGCGGCAAGACTTTGTCTGGTGGGTGCCAACTTCTGCCGGCAGCCGATGTTACGGCCTACCACCGAGAAAAATGTTATAGTTAGTTTAGAATTCACATCAACTAACTGCCATCAGCTATCTGAAGAGACACTAATTTTAGTGAACATAAAATGTTGTGAAATTTAAATTGAAAAGAAAAAGTAAAAACAATCCTTCTATCAACTCCCAAGGTGGGATTAATTTGTAACACAGAATGGAGAAATTAATCACAGCCGCATCGGTAATAATTGTTTTGTTCCTCTTTAAAATATTTACCGTTAACCAGAGCGTGCCCTTCCTCATAAATATTCCCCATACAACAGGTAAAATTAAAAACTTTACGATCATCATAAGTAGAACTAAGAGCCGTAGCCCGTTCAGTTTTGTTTTCATTAATATATTTTGTTTCTCTTAGTTAATAGTTTCCGCTGCTTAACGATGTTCTCGTTGATGTCATTAACATTCAAATGTTTCTATTATTTAGTAAACGATCCGCCTGGAGCAGTTCTGGGACCGAAACTTTAAAAAATTATGCTAACGAGAAGGTTTATCAATTTTATAGAAATGTTCTGGTATTGAAAGTTATGACATAATCGTTGAGCCGCTGGCAAACCCATTGGAATACCTAACTGTAAACGAAATGGAAGTGGTAAAGTATTGGGAAAACAAGATTTAAAATACAGTCGTGTCAGCGACACGAATTATAAGAATCGATATGTGACAGATATCATTAAATATTACCAAAACGCGAAAATGGTTTAGAGAGATAAAAAATTAATCCGAAGCTAACGATAATATTCTTATGAAGCCTGAATGCGTTTAATACTAGCCACCAACACATCGTCAAGTCAGAAAACTTTGAATCAATATTCTCAACACAAATCCAAAGAACAAGTTATCCGCCGTTATAAGCCTAAATTAATTAAAATTTACCCTTCTTAGCTTCTCCTTATTATGCAGGGAACTGAATTATAAGCGGTCATACGAGTTATGTCAAAGAAGACTCATATAACAGTATCGTGTTAGGTTTACAGGACAGGTTGCCTCGCGGTTCGCTTAGTAGTACTTAAACTTGTTTTTGTCTCTTAGAAACCTGTGTTTATGTCTACAGTTTAGTACTAAGACCATGTTTGTAGGTAATAGTTGTGTTTGTTATTGATAGGTTGCTGATGGAATTGATATTGTCCTCAGTAGAACGCGTAACAGCTTTTTCATCAACTATGTGACATACTTGTGCTTTGGGTAAGGTTATTGGTATGGCTTACCTCAAACACTTCTACACTGTAGTAGATTTCCTTGAGACTTTATTTAATTTTACTTTCGTATGAAACGGTAATATAATTAAGCTTTCTCATAATAACTTTATCATTGAATCTCGACGGTACTTCGAAAATAAAATAAAACAAACAACAGACAAACGTAACACAAAACTCCAAAATGTAACGCATAAATTGTAACAATAAGAAGAAGGACGAAAATAAAGTGAAGTGCAGACAATTAAGGGGCACGCCTATTGTCTAGAAATAAACACCCCACGCCACGACTCGACACGCCATGTTAACGAAAGAAATAATCAACAAAATGACACTTCAGAAAGCTGAAATATTTTAACGACTTTATTACTTTTCAATGGAATTGGAGATGTTGTGTAGGTTTGGATGTGTGGAAAGGATGTGGGAGGCAAGGGAGAAAATAGAAAGCTGAAGTATAAAATTAGAAATGAAGGTAAATGATATTGAAGAAGTGATATATCTGTATATAATATTGCAGCTTCTTTTAGAAATTCGATTCAGGATTAAAACGTTAACTAGTTAGATTACTACTACATAAAAAACGTGCAAAACTTATAATGGAAAGGAAGAAAGTGTTTAGAAACTTCTACATAGTGAGACTTCGATAATAGTGTATCATTTTCAACAATAGTTAAGCTTACTTATTTTCAAACTGTTGAGTATCTATCGAAAAAAACACAACTTTTAACGATACAGCTCCAAGTTAGGTGTCCAAATTTTTTCACGACTATTTTTATTTTCATCCCTCATTTTTTAAAAGGGTGGGTAACGGAACCATTATATGGAGGAAACATTATTTCCGCTCGTTAACTCAAGCACTTTGCACTTTGATGAATGCTCACTAGCTTTCTATTTGTGATATGAGGGTGCATCTACGTTTGTTCTAGTGAAATCTCGAACGAAAGTCGTTCGTCAATTTTCTATTTGCTAAAGATTTCACTTGACATAGAAATCCATGAAATGTGAGTTTTCATGGTTGTGATCATCGGCATATACTAATGGCCTCTCTAATATGCCTTGGAGATGAGAATTGTGGCATTCCGAAAGAAGTTTCGGCCTATCTTTATCTCTCTCTAAATTATCAATCATCTATGAGGAAACAGTGCTATACCGAAAGCATAGGCCATCTCTCTCATTCTTTTCAAACCAAAAAAATACTGCAGATTATACGCGTACGGCATGCCCATTAGTATAATATGTCGTTGCTTGTGATAATTATTGTTGATCGGCAGCTGTTAGTCTTTGTGAAAGCACGCAACAGTACCTATCTGTTTTCTTGTGCTGTCCTGCAGTCATCGAATCATATTTGCATTATTTTTCAATATTTATATTCACAGGATTACCTATATTTTTAAATTATAAAAGTCATGTACTCTAAAACGAACTTTTGTCCACCAGACATAAAGAAGCAATTCCTGCAGCAGCCTTTATCTTCAACTATAGAGGCCGGCCGAAGTGTGACCTTCAGATGTGTGCCACCACCAGCCGCTCCACCTCCTACCATCAAGTGGACTAGGAATGGAGTAACGATTGAGCCTACTGTTGAGACTCTTGTGCTGCCAAAAGTTGGCTTACAGGTGAATTCTAATATTTTTGTGTGCAAGGCGCCTGAAAGGGCTACCGTAATCAATACTCTAAAAGCGATTTATTTCCTAAATTCTCAGCAGATTATTAACAACTCTTCAAATTTTTAAAATAAAAAAAAGTGACATAATGTATAGCTTAAAAATTAAAATTAATTAAATTCAAGGTACCGTCAATTCACATTCAAAGGGATACCGCATGAAAAGTAGATAAAATAAAGACGATTATTTTATCGGTAATTAAATCTGTCCAACATATGAGTTGCGTGATATACATTGCGCACAGATAATATTATAAAATGTCAGTCTGTGACCACTTCACGATTTAGAATGTTAATTGTAATGTTATCCTATTATGATTACGTCGCAAGATCGCCAGATTAGGTTATTAAGTCTGTCTGAATATTTTATGCCTACTATTTGACCTGTTGTTTAGTTACAATTATTAAAATTAGTTACCTAATGATGCTCATTGTTATTTCAATCCGACTATATTCAAACGCGATGTGAATTTTGTGTTGATTCGTGTAGATATTTTCTTCATATTATATTGTAAATCTGCTATTATGTGTGAATCATGTGTGTTGTCATAATATGTGGTGTGTCGTATTTTAACTTTGCATTCGATATTTCATGCAAAAATTTCAACTGAAAGTTTCCAAATGTTGACTTATTAGTGTTCGTGACAGCATAGCACACAAATTTCACTAGTAACGTTAAGTGTCAATTAAGATAGGCATCCAGTTTGTATGAACTGCAAAATAATTACATGAACATACTTTTAAAGTGGACTGATCATTGATTTACGTATTGTCTAGGATATGGCGAACTACACTTGTGTGGCGGAGAACATTGCAGGTCGGCGCGAATCCGACGTCGCTGTTTTGTCTGTATATGGTCAGTACGTCAGCTGTATGTTTTACATTACCTACATATTTGTTATTATTATCATTATGATGATTTAACCTATTTCAAGGATTTTTCTATTAACCTTTTGAACGTCAATGTCGGCTATACTTGACAAGCGCGCCCTTTTTTTGTTTGGGATGGGAAATCGTCAATGACATCTCCCGCTCTGGGCGGAGCGAAAGGTCGTGTCAGACTTTTACTGACTAAAACCCACCCGTGTTTCTTCACTTGCCTGTGCGCCAGGGTCACGGTTTCTTTTTTAACCAACCCGCAACCCTGACTCAGGAGGCATCGGTATTCGTGGACCCCGTCACGATGTGCTGACATCTCTTTGAGACTCGCTTGAAACACACCGCGCTATCGACTCGGACCTGATCCTTGCCGGTTGGTGAGCTGCCCACTGCTCACCGCCCGCAGACCCGCGCCTACGGTGGCCAAGAGTTCGATGTTGTCTCCCGACCAGTGCGTCTCCTGCGGAGCGCAAGCTTACCCTGAGCGTCACGGTCATCTATACTCGATAGAAAGAAATCAAAAGAAAGTTAATTTTAACATATTAATGGTTCATTTTTGTGTGCTAGAAGTGTTGACAAAAATGTAATAATAATGTTTATCGACATAAAATTAGAATCGCTACATTTTACGTACCTAGGTATTTATAGGTATCGATTGTATCGAGATGCCGTTTTGGCGTGGCGTTCAAAAGGTTAAGCTAGTGCTTCGAAGAGATACCTACATTGATAAGGATATTACTTTGAGAAGTGCTACGACAAAGATTATCTATTACCAGATTATTATTGTGGATGTATGTTTACTACAACTATTTATTCGTCATGCAGAAACACCCAGACCAGCTCTTTACCCCCTAAAAGGCTGAATTCCACAATCGATTTGTAGAAAAATCGGAATGTCGACTGTCTACTTTCTATAAAATATTTTATAAGTATTTCTGTAATAATTTACGTGAACACATTTCGTATAGTAAACGGGGGCTGGTCAGAATGGTCGGGCTGGGCCCCATGTCGGTGTGGGTCTACCACGAGCGGTCGTCGGCGCACGCGCAGCTGTAGCGAACCCGCCCCTGCCAATGGCGGGGCGCCCTGCAGGGGTCACGCCTCACAGAGCGACGAGGATTGTGTTTCATGTCAGAATAGTAAGTGTAGGAGAAATATACGGATTTCATCAACAAGTGTAATAATATTACCTATATTCCATCGGTTTAAGTATTTAAGGTTTATTCTTTCTTTTTTTGTAATTGTAACCTGATAGTAAGCAGTGATACGATCCTTGATGGCAATGGATGGATGGTGAAAGTAATGGTACGCTAGTTTATTACGAGCCTATTCACTCAAAAAAAAAAAAAAAAACTGAGTGAATAGGCAGGAAGAAGGTAGTTAAGCCAGGTGATGCAATGTTAAACCCAACAACGCGACTAACGATGCTGCGCCAGAGGGAGATTGATCTGGAGACTCTCCACGACCAAACTACCGACACAACAATATTTGACGCATCGTCCCTGGCACACATCGCAACACAACTGCTCAGACTCGTAATTCGTACCGCTTCACCAGACATCATGCTGAAACACGGCGAATTGCTTGGCGGCAAGACTTTTTTTGGTGAGTGGTAACTTCTGCCGGCAGCCGATGTTATGGCCTAAACAAAACAACCACGTGACTTAGTTAACCGACTAAACATAATACCAGTCACTTCAGGTGTTCTGTTCTGTCACAGTTGTACTCTTAATTTTAGCAACGATATAATTTGTTAATAATCGTGTGCCAATAAGGATAAATTTTGGTTTTCTTTAGGTGGTTCCTGGTCATCGTGGAGCTCGTGGTCTTCCTGCAGTGGAGACTGCGTGAGGATAAGAAGGAGAGAATGCTCTGGCAACAACTGCCAAGGGTCTACACTTCAACACGCTGCTTGTGTTGACGGCCTGTGCACTAGTGGCATGAGTAAGAAGCTGTTTTCTTATATCTATAGAGAAACTTACTACATGCATATACTACTGAACTTAGCCCTCTTATTACAAAACGAAATCTAACATTAGTTCCAGACTTAACCTTTAAGTCAATATTTGTATTTCGAACTTTATCACACTTAGTATCAAACTAAGGTGTAATTTTTATATAAAGAACTGCATTCTTATAATTTATAGTTAGGTGCATAATTCAATAACCATTTAGGTGATTTAATCCTAATTTCAATAAAATCCGTGTTTAATATTTTTTTTTAAATAATGTTAATTTTTATATAATAAGGGTCATTAATATTTTTTTACGCTGTATTGAAGTCGACATTGCTGGACGTATCACTATTGTGACACCGTATCCTTTATTTGTATTCACGACCATTAAAAATGGAAGTTTGCCTCGATATTGGAGTCCGGAAGTGTGTTTGGAAATGTTATGTAGGGTGAGGTTTTAATTAATGTAAATCTATGAGGGCTGTAACGTAACGCATGAGACAGAGAAGGCACGAGAGAGAGACAGAGAGAGTATAAATTATAATTAAGAAGATTTTAGTCAGTAAGGACAAAATGATCACCAAGTCGGTACCTAGTTGTTTACACTGAGCACGCAAAAATAGCGGCGGTAAGTAACCTCTTTGAGGACTGGCTAGAGAGGCACCACGGCGCCCTCACCTTCCGTCTGACCAGGTCAGGCAAGTACCAATGTAACTTTTCTAAAGTTATATGTACTTTCTAAGTATATCTTGGACACCAATGACTGAAGGTGAAGGAAAACATCTTGAGGAAACCTGGACTTTCAGTCTGAAATCGCCAAACCGCATTGAGCAAGCGTGGTGATTACGCTCAATCCTTCTCTGTATGAGAGGAGACCTGTGCCCAGCAGTGGGACAATAAAAAGGTTGATAATGATGATGATGATGATAGATGATAAAAAAGTTATAGATTATGTATCATCTATAACTAAGAAATGATATATTACTCGAGTAATTCAGCCGATTCTTATTTCTGAACGAGCTATTATTATTTCCATACTAGATAGTTATTCTTTTGACCGCTATACAGTGTGCCGATGTTATCACATTGATTGAGACCACATATTAACTATATTGCGGCTTTTAAACATTACGCAATTGAAAGAACTAATAACAATTTTAGTACTGGAAACTTTTGTTTTCGTTATTGTATTTAACTGTTTTTAATACAACATTATTTATGATTATTTGGTAACAAAACCATAAAGTTTGTGGCGAATTGTTTATACCATTAGCTTTCTCATGTGTCTTATTATGAAGGGCTATTGTTTCGTACCAAAACGCTTATTATTTTGTTCGAAATATATAGTTTTTTATTTTTAGTAAAATGAAATTATATAATTTATTTATTTTAACATAGGGGTCGTTCAAGTAATACGTAAGCACTATTGGGGGGCGGAGGGGTCTTTCTTTTGTTTATTTTAGATGACACGGGGGGTAGGGGAGTCTAGATGATGATTACGTCATCGGTAGTTATTTACTTTTTTATACAAAGTGCAACCCTCACATTATCTATGCTTGAAATGTTTTGTTCATAAGATTATAATATTTTTGTCCCTTATTCTATGTTGAATACTGTATAAGTAAAATCTAATATCTATCTTAAATCTATTTTCTTATTTTTAAAATTATAAATATTATATAAAATTATAAATATAAAAACACACATTTATAATTTAAAAATGTGTCTTTTTTAATTGTAATAAATATGCTTACGCAATATTTGAACGGCCCCATACTAATAATATCTTGTAATAACCGTTGTAACTACTGTTTAATGTGATAATGATAACTAATCTCCCTTCTGCATACTTTTGTCAGTAACTCTAGTTAGCATATAGTTCTTGTATCGTTCCTCAGGGTTCTACACTAACAATACGACGTTATATGTTGGTATTGGCATAACAGTCGCTATGCTGATTGCTGGCGTGGTCATCTTGTACGTGTGGTGCAAATACAGAAGTAGACCAGGATACTCTGCCGGAAGAATAGGTATGATATCATGAATCATCTTTATCTTGACATTATCCCCCTTATTCATAAAAGCTGCTTAAAGTTAACTAGTGATTAACGATTCTTTAAACATACAGTTTTGACCTTTTAACGTTATTTATCTTTAATCTTCGCTTATGGATAAATCCCTTAAACGCTATGGTGTTTATTCATAAAGGATGATTTAAGTTACGTGACGTTAAAAGGTCAAAAATGTATGGTGAAAGAATCGCTAATCACTAGTTAACTTTAAGCAGCGTTTATGAATAAGGCGGTATATTAAGAAGATGACATGCCAGTTATTATAGTTCTGTTGTTTTCTTATGAAATTTAAAGACATACCCCCTTATTCATAAAAGTTGCTTAAAGTTAACTAGTGATTTGCGACTTTTAACTACACATTTTTGACGTGTTAACGTCACTTAACTTAAACATCGTTTATGAATAAACACCATAGTGTTTAAGGGGCCCTTCTCTGTATGAGAGGACACTTGTGCCCAGCAGTGGGACGATAAAAAGGTTGAATGTTATAGGCTGATTATGTAAGCATCACACTAAGACTGAAGATAATTGATTTAACTTTAAGCAATTCTCACGACATTTAGGTATACCAAAGACACATTCAGGCAGGGACAAGACCACGTCGGGGCCTGACCTGACCAGGACCTGCAACGAGTACTGGATGCAAGGACCTGACAACCATTACGACATGCCTCATGTTAGAGACAGGTTAGTGGTACATACCACTTGTTCTCGTACACTACTCTATACTTGTGCCAAGTTCAACAAAGTATAAAGGTAAACAAACCAATTTAGGGTTATCACAACTCATATTTTACAATTCTTCTATAATTTACATGATTATCGAATTTTACATGCTAACTATTTATTAACAATTCCTATTGCAGCATATTTCAATAGAATCACTAAAATAATATGCATATTAACTTTCTATTTAAAAAATATTAAAAAGTCGACTTTAATTTTACGTGATAGCCCTACAAAAAAGAATCATTAATGAAATCCAGGTATTAAACACATTTTGTGGAATTCGGCCAATGAACAAAGTCGAAGCATTTGTCAATACAATTTTGCGTATTTTAACTACTTTTCAAATGAACTGTATAATACATACATGCATTATAATACTTTCAAGTATGGACTAAGTACAATATACTTATGTACAATAAGTACAATGTACAGTATAATATACTTATGTATCAATTTAACTTATTAAGAAATTAGCTTACATGTATGTCATATTTAATTCAAATTTGTTAAGCCTTTTATGCAAATCATAAATATCTAAACATAAATAAACTGTTGCCATTAGTAGGAAATAGGATTATTACCTGAATGAATATCATATTTCTAGAAAAGGTTGCTCATATCTTCCTTTTAGGTGTAAAGAAGTTGTTGCCTAGCAACAGTTTGTTTACCTCTATTCTTTATCGAATTTGGCCCAAATATAGTCTGTGATAGTTTTAGATCATAAGGTGAATACGCAGTTTTAGCCCGCGAAATCCAATTTTACTTATGTTTTTTTTTGCAATATATATGCCAAGATATTACTACTAGTTTAAGGAAAACCGTCCAAGTAATTAAGATTGTCAAAATGGAGATAACACAAATATAGAATAGCCATAAGGTCTTCTTTGACAATGAGCAAAATAAATATTTAGATACCTATTTAAGACTAGATAGAAGTAGAAACGTAGACGCTGATTTTACATACATTATCTCAAAAAGTGTAGTTTTTTATATCAGTTTCAGAAAATAGTTAATTTTTATCTTGTGTTTATTATATCGGTTAGACCTTTTTTTTTAAATAATAATAACCACTTTTTCTTATCTTTAAATCTCCGTGAAGATTATTTAACCGAAGCATCTGTATTCATACCAACGGATGTTCATATGGGAACCTCAAACCATCACAAGTTTTCCTATCTGGATTTCCAACTAAGTCATAAAAAGCAATATATTCACATGAGCGTCCGAATTCAAATAATATTGCACAATCTATTTTTATAGTTCCGTATTTTTCTAATACGTCCCTTTGAATAATACCAAAAGGTCCCAAGTTCTCGCGGTGAAAGAAGAAGGTCGTAACATAAAAAGTGATGTTATGAGGTATTTTTGTTTGTATAGTAATAACTTTTCACATCCATTTGGTTTATGCACCATTATTCTTCCACCCCTAGCTATTCGTCCCCATTTGGGAACCGGAGTAGACATCAGTCGTCAGCCGGAAGTAACCATTACGAGATGAAGCCTTACAGCCCTTCCGGGGACTCGGCATCCAGTTGTTATACCAATTGTGAGTACTTATGTTCTTAGACGTATAGAAAATGAAGGCATTGGCCCCGATTCAATAGCCCACAAACTAAACTCAATTTAAGTTCAGTGAACCATTTTTTTCTTTATATTTCATTAAGAAAAGCATAGAAGATAATATGTTAGTTTAGACCTGTCAAATTAGTCCGCGCCTGATGTAAATTGATGTATTTTTGGCCGCCATGTTTATAATCGCGTCTAATCTGTCTATGGAATATCTTAATGTGACAGGATTAAAGTAAAATGTAATATTCTATCCTTTTCTTAATGTAATAGAAAGAAAAAGATGCACTTAACTTAAAATTAGTTCAGTTTGTGAATAGAATAGAATACTCTTTATTATGTACACCATATAGATTACAGAACATAAATATAAAGATTTTACAAATGGTGACACAATGGGCGGTCATATCGCTAAGAGCGATCTTTTACAGACAACCTTTGAAACTAAACCTTTTAAACTAGAGAATCGGCGCTAATGTCAATGTTTGAACCTTATAATACCAATATATTAGGATAAAATGTCGCTATAACAATATTCCCCCTTATTTATAAACGTTGTTTCAAGTTAACTAGTGATTAGCGATTCTTTAACCGTACATTTTTGACCTTTTAACGTCACGAATAAACACCACAGTGTTAAGGGGGCTTATTCATAAACGATGATTTAAGTTAAGTGACGTGCAAACGCCTAAAAATCGCTAATCACTAACTAGTTAACTTTAAACAACTTTTATGAATAAGGGGATTACCTAAGAAAGAATATGTCTACTACCCGTCTTTGTAGCCATGACCCAAAACCCCATCGTTATTAAAAATATTTACCTGCATTTTAGAAAGTTGTAACTCGATATTTCTGCACTCTAACGATACTCAAATATCAGATCCCTTTTCAAAAGTCAGTAGACCTTTACAAAGTTGTATTATATTTGTATTATCTGAACGGAGATCAATTTCGGTGTAAAATCTTTTTTGGTTTTGTTGTAATTTACCTTTATGGAGTTCGTAAACTACCATCTCTTAACTACCATGTTTTTTGGCATATTTAGAGCCTTTTTTTGTTTTGGATGGGAACTCGTCAAATGACCTTTCCCTCTCTGGGCGGAGCGGAAGGGCGTGTCAGACTTTTACTGACTAAAACCACCCGAGTTCCTTCACTTACCCGTAGGCCAGGGCCGTGAACCTCGTCACGATGTGCTGACATCTCTTTGAGGCGCGCGTGAATCACAACGCGCCGTCGACTCGGGCCTGGTCCTTACCGGGCGGCGAGCAGAGAGGTAATCGTGCTATATAAAACAGTAGAAGTTCAACTCTTGTTCGTATCTAATCCAGTTAAAGTTGTGGTTTAGTTTCGATCACATTTCGTATCGCGCTAAAGTTTTAACTTCGATTAGAGTATGAAACATAACAAAAGTTATGGTTTGATTCTGTTTTGATTTAATTATTTAAGCGCGATTACCCCCCAAAGCGCACAGGCAAGTGAAGGAAAACGAGTGGGTTTTAGTCAGTGACAGGCTATTTCGTTCCACCCAAAATGGGTGAGGTCATTTGATAATTTCTATCCTAAAAAAAAGGCTAGCATATTGTGCCGACTGAGGGTCAATTAATCATAAGAGCCAATATTTTGACACAAAAATTCTAACCATCGATCTCTTTACAGCCAGAACAATGACATCTAGGTCAAGTGAATGCTCTTCAGCGCTTGCGGAGCTGGTTACAGCATCACCTACGTCCATGTCAAAGGTTGATGTAGCAGTAACGTTGCCCACGGGACACCTGGATACCAGCTATAGAGATAAAATATGTTTGACTATCGTCAAGTGATTATTTGTAAAATTATTCTTAAAGGAACTAATGGGAATTTTACGCTGCAGTCAATACTTTGAAGTGTTTTGTAATTATTTTGCCTACTTGAAGTTTTTGAATGTTAGTTTGACAGCAACGTGGTATATATATTAAGGCTAATAACTAAAGTACGGCAACATCTAGTTTTAACCAGATCAAACCAGATGCAGTCGGCCATACTATGCTGTTTAACTTGGATATATCCTACTTTCGGTTCTTCGATTGGGACTGGATAATTATCAGTACAGTTAAGCTTTTTAGTTTTGTTTCGTAACTTGTGTGTACACTTTTTCATTTCAGTGCATAATATAATTCAACACAATTATAAATCTTGACAAACCTTCAGGCGTAAGTCCGGTTCATACTTGGCTGGTGTTTATGCTAATTATGATATCTACTTTCAACACTTTTCAAATATCAGTAAGGAACTATTTGATACGCATTTATTGGAGAATTTTATTCCTATTAGTTCCAGAGGATGTGCCTATATTCTCGCCAAGCTTCATAAAGAATGGAGATAAACAAACCAATTTAGGGTTATCACAACTCATGAACTCACGTTTTAGAAATCTCCCGATGCCTGTTATTTACATGATTGTCGACTTTTATATACTAACTATTTATTAACAATTCCTCTTGCAGCATATTTCAATAGACTCACTAAACTAACATGCATAATAACTTGGTATTTCGAAAAACCATTAAAAAGGCGATATTAATTTATCGTAGCCCGACAAAAAAAAAGGAAGATGGATATAATGCAGGTATTAAACACATTTTGTGGAATTGAACCAATAAATAGAGTTGAGGCATTTGCCAATACGATTTACACATGCATTGTAATACTTTCAAGAATGGATTAAGTATAATATACATATATGTATCAAAAAATTTAACCTATTAGGAAATTACCTTACATGTGTGTCATATTTCATTCAAATCGATTAAGCGTTCTATGTAACCCATAAATATCTAAACAAATAAACTGTTTACATTAGTAGGAAGTAGAATTATTACATTTATGAAAATCATAATCAATAATCAAATCATCTAGAAAAGGTTAATAACATCTGTCTTTTAGGCGTAAACTACTCTTTGCCTAGCAACGGTTTGTTTACCTCTATTCTATATCGAATTTGGCCGACATACAGACACAGTTCAGTTTGAATGAAAAAGGTTTTATTAAAAGAACCGTAAGTTACTTTGAGTTATTTATTCCTTTTATTCTTTTTTTGTGAATATATTTCTCGACATTAGAAGCATTAGGTCGTATTTATAGGTCGTCGAATATATACTTACGAACTAGTGCTTCTAAGGTCGACATTTTGTTTTGAATGTTGTAGTGACTCTAAAATAAAGTTTTTTTTTTTAAATTAAATAAAGAATTGGTACGGGTACCTATTACAAAACAGTCGTTTGAAATAATGATAATCGAAAAAACAGCCTAATTTCAACGTCCATCGAAAATTATGTGAATCAGTGATTTTTTTTGTCGTGTTCCGGCATGATGTCTGGTGAAGCCGTACGGAGGACGAGTCTGAGCAGTTGTGTTGCGATGTGTGCCGAGTACGATGCGCCTAATGTTGTTGTGTTGGGAGTTTGGTCGTGGAGGGTCTTCACATCAATCTCCCTTTGGCGCAGCATCGTTGGTCGTGTTGTTGGGTTTAACATTGCATCACCTCGCTCAACTGCCGTCTTCCTTCGTATTCGCTCGGTTTTTCTGAGTGAATAGGCTCTTAATAAACTAGCACGCTTTACCATCAACGATCGCATCACTGCTTACCATCAGACGGGATTGTGGTCAAGCGCTAGTTTATAATTATAAAAAAAAAAAAAAAAAATTAATTGCCCTTAACAGGTTCAAACTTTAGAGAAGCTATATTTAATAGGAATTATGTATAATTAAAGCTTTTCTTTCAAAGACTGAAAAAAGATCTACTGCCAATTTGATATGCATTTATTAATTTTATTGTTTTTTTTTATTATTAGCTTTGTATATTATTAAACAAATTCATTGTAATAAATGAATATATTACTAATCAGGGACATCAGAGAGCGATTCCCGTAATTTTACAAAAAAAAAACGCAAATCTAAAACTAGTCTAGACTCAATCTGTCAAATATAAATATAATTTTCCTTCACTTTTGACATTTGTTTGGCGCCGAGTTGTGATTGTGACATTTTAAACGTTTTGAATTACTATATTATAAAAGTAATGTAGAAAATGAAGGAGAATGATAAAAAAAAGTCAATATATCTATGGTTCAAGTAACCAATTTAAGAAAAAATGTTCTTCATAGATCAAAAGTTTACCATTTATTTTTTAATGGCGTGCCGAGGGAATCTATCCTTGCTTGCTATGTGCCTAAATGGAAAGTGACTTTTTTCTATCTATTAAAACAGAATGTTACCTAATATTGAAATAGTTCGCTTTGCTTGTAATATCTTCATTTAATCCATTGAGATATTTAGTTAAGTATGTAGATACTAACCGAATGTAAATTTTGTATTTAAATCTGTGATATTAAATGAATTAATTTGTAACATTTAAACAACTGTTTCTTATTTAAACACGTGTCTCATAATTCCTACTTATTTCACTTGAGTCTGGAATTTCCCTAGGTAAGCGTTTTTTTCAGAAGGAAAATATTTGATAAGAACAAAAAAAAATCAAGCTTTGAAGAAATTATTACATATATTGTTATACATACACTTATGTATAACATACAAAGAATATGACAGCACGGTTAGCGCAGTGGTTAAGCTATTGACTGCTGAGCTGCGTGTCGCAGGTTCGATTCCCGCGCGAAGCAAATATTTGTATGACCTACAAGTAGTTGTTCCTGGTCTGGCTGTTTGTGTATGTGAGTTTATATGTTTGTAAATGCACACACGGTACCAGACAAAGTCTTGCCGCCAAACGACTCGTCGTGTTCCGGCATGATGTCTGGTGAAGCCGTACGGAGGACGGGTCTGAGCAGTTGTGTTGCGATGTGTGCCGGGTACGATGCGCCTAATGTTGTTGTGTCGGGAGTTTGGCCGTGGAGGTTCTCCAGATCAATCTCCCTCTGGCGCAGCATCGTTGGTCGTGTTGCTGGATTTAACAATGCATCACCTCGCTCAACTGCCATCTTCCTTCCTATTCACTCAGTTTTTTTGAGTGAATAGGCTCTTAGTGAACTAGCGCGCTTCACCGTCAACGATTGTATCACTGCTTGCCATTAAGCGGGATGGCAGTCAAGCACTAGTTTATAATAATAGAAATAAAAATAAATAAAAAGTTTTTCAAATGACGTACGGTATCAAAAATATATTTGAACAACCAATATGATAGTAATACTTTTTCATACATAACGCTGGTTTTGACATCGATTCTACCTACCTGGCACCCTCTCAGGAGTATCCGGTTCCAATTGACAAACGAAAGATCCCTTATCACGCACTAACAGAACGTTCAGCTTATTATTTTGATCTTTACCCCTTACTTTGCGTGGAATTCGATGCTCGCGTAGACAATAGGGTATTTGACTAAAAAAAAAAAAAATAATTAGTCCGTCAGTCAGATTTCAAAAAAATACTAGACACGTATTTTTTCTTTTTCATATAAACAAAATTTGAAGACGACACAGTGCGTTGAAAACTCGTGTGACATCACTGCACGCTACACTTTTTAGCGACCAGTGACGTCACCAGCCACCACTCCTGACCTTTGATGCCTTTTATATTTGCCAATTTTTATTGTTTTGATAAAACAAAATACACGTATCCAATATTTTTCTATAATCTGAGTGACGGACTAAATAGGATATTTTTTTTTTACAAAAGAAACATCCCTATTATGAGTAAATCCAATCATTTAGATGTAAGTTTGTCAAATGGCATGGAAAAAGTTAGCTTTGTTTAACTTTCTCATTTGACAGCATTTACGTTCCGTTCGTTAAGTAGTTTTTGGAAATCTGACTGACGGACTAATTAGTTTTTTTAGTCAAATACCCTATTGCAAAGTAGACCTCTGCATGCACATTTTCCAGTCCTTCGATTTCCGTGAGGGCCGATACTTGCCGTACGACGGTCACCCGATCATGGAACGGTGAAGGCGGAATTAAATCATATAATTCCCACGCTAACTCTCCAAAATCCATTCTATAGAATACCGACAGAGTGGCTACCATACGCCTGTGCTCCACGCTTTGAAAATCTGTATTAACAATTAGCCTATTCTCACGCCTCTCCACTGAGTTAAAAAGCTGCTAGATGGCATTTTGCAGCACCAGTCCAGATGTGGCCGAAGTATTCAACCCACAAGCCGAATCGATATGAATACCGTTTCAAATATTTATTCGTATGCGTCTAAAAATATGCTTGGTTGCTATTTTGTGCTTGCCATTAGCCCTTTGACCGCGACCATTCAACCATAGAGGCTCTAAGTACACACAGTGGCTTGCTAATGGCTGGTTATTAATTGTACGTATCTAATTACCGTAGTAGACCTCAGCGGGATAGTGTCCAATGCCCATACATTGATGGTTATCTACAGTATGTGTACTTCTTAAAGTGTTCGATCATCTATTCGTATAAAGGGTGATTTTTGTAATGATTTTTATTTGAGGAATAACTTTGTATTTTTGACAGTTCTTCCATACAAAAACTCACGATAAAAAATTGTCTGTCGAATGGCAAATCAGCTGTACGAAGTCACATAAAAATGTTTATTAAGTATAAAGAGTAGGTAATTAAATCGAAAACATAGTGAGGAAACCGGCATGTCATAGAGACAAAAACTTCGAGGACATGTGTCATCTACCAACCTTCACTGGGCCAGCGTCCATAGTCCGCTCCATAGTGTGGACCGAAAATTACTACAATGTACACATACAATGTAGGCTGATCCTCAAAACGCAAGCCATTCGCCACTTCCTAGTGCTTTCGCTGGGTAGAAGAAGTGGATAAATAAATAAATAAATAAATATATACGGACAAATCACACAGATTGAGCTAGCCCCAAAGTAAGTTCGAAATTTGTGTTATGGGATACTAACTCAACGTTACTATATTTATAATCGATAAATATATAGATAAACATCCAAGACCCAGGCCAATCAGGAAAAGATCGTTTTCCATCATGACCTGGCCGGGGATCGAACCCGGGGCCTCCACGTCGCAGGCAAGCGTGTTGACCGCTGCGCCACGGAGGACGACAAAATAAATAAACTCCTCAACAGCACAGCTAGACAGCTGTGCTGTTGAGGAGACGTTCAGTTAAGTAACTAACATTACAAAACACAGAACATGACCTAAATTAAATTATTTACCATATGTCAGCTAACCACACCAGTACCTATACCAGCAAAGCCAAAATAATAAAAAACTAAAATTAAAAAAAGTAATTAAAAACTTATTACCTAAACAAATGCCACCAGGCAGAAAGGGAAACTCTTTACATCTTTGAGAGGAGGCGATCATTCCACACACAGTCCAGGAGGGTAATTGCGTAACAAACTATCAGTAGCATTGGTTTTCATTTTGACAGTTCAAAGACATTCATTGCTTTGTGTAGGTTGTTGAGTAGACAAATTTTCTGAACTTATGAAGCAATATCTAGCTTCAAAATGTTTCCAATCGATAGTAAAAGTGTGTCAAGCAATAGGGTAGTTGACTAAAAACACTAATTAGTCCGTCAGTCAGATTTCCAAAAAATACTAGACTCGTATTTTTTCTTTTTTCATATAAACAAAAAATGAAGACGACACGGTGCGTTGAAAACTTTGGAGCGAGCAGTGACGTCACCAGCGTACCTATCCAATATTTTTCTATAATCTGAATGACGGACTAAATAGTTTTTTTTAGTCAAATACCCTATTAGGTTGCTGTACAGACATAACACACAGTGAGTGCGATTAGATGAATGATAATATAACCAAACCGTAGTTTGTTTTCTTACAACAAAAACAACATATACAAACAAGTCCAGTTTTAGCTGACCTCCCATTCTGTAGGTTTTCTTATATCTTGCATAATGTGAAGTTCAGCTTCATATGTAGCCGTGAGTGCCAGTATGACTGCAGTTTCTCCAGACTGTCGTCACCATCTCCCTTGACTTTTCCCAACTGTGTTGGTGTCGGCTTTATTTACTGAGGAATACAGTACCTCTTAGTAATACTGTCGTATGTGGTCGGATGACCTGACCAAAATCGCATGGAAGCACTGGGTGTAGGCGCGTCCAACCGTTCTTTTTGGAAATCCTTGGGGAAGGCCTAGCACTGGACTTCATGTGGTTGAGATGATGATGGTAAGACTGGTCGCCAGATTTTCGAACTTCCGACGACCAGTACCTACTGTTAAAGATCCATGAATGACAGCCATGGCCGACGGCTTAACATGCTTTCTGATGGAATGAGGGTATTAGTAGGTATAGAAAAGTGTCTGACCGAATGCTCGGGTTCGTTTTCGGTTGAGTTTCGGTAAAAACACGAGTTTCGTTTTCGGCAGCAAACTTGCATGTCATTTATTCATTAACAAAAAATGTATTTGAAGTTACACAAGAACAAAAGAGAAAATTAAGGATTCACATTACATTAAAAGTGTCAAATAGTACAATTGCATAACTACACATACATAAGAATTCTTTTATAGATCGTCAACAGCATACAGACACTTATTCAACAGGAAACGTTTGAGTTGACTTTTGAATGAACTTGAGTAGACAGGGCTTTTTAAATCTAGAGGCATCGTCTTAAACAATATAACCGACTGATATCTAGGACTGTGATTTACAATATTCAAAGAAGGATGTACCTTGTAATGCTTAATGTCTTGTCTACGTGTGCGTTGTCTGCTTTGACGTTCTTCTGTTGTCTAATATTCATGTATGTATTTCGCCATGTTACATAGAAGTACAAATACATAAATGCTTGGCACTGTAAGTATATTTAGTCCTATAAAATGTTCGCGGCAACTCTCTGTTTGCTGGATATGGACTAACGTGCGAATGGCACGTTTTTGCAACACAAAAGCTCTTTTGATATAATAGTCATAACTTTTTCCACAAAACATTATGCTATATCTGATTTTAGATTCAACCAACGCGAAATAGACCATTTTCAGTTACTTAATATCAATATCTGTTCTGAGTGCTCTTAAAGCATGACATGCGGAACATACCGATGCATTTATAGCATTTAATTCTGTTTTCCAATTTAGCTGTTCGTCTATACGTAGGTATTCCTAAGAATTTAACTTCCCAGACAGTCATCATCATTTTATTGTTTAAATTGTATTTTGGGATTTCTGATTTTTTGTAAATTATTATTGATGATTTTGACATTATTTTGAATATATTTAACTGTGATTTTTGTTATACATTTAATAATTAGATAGTAAAATTATTTTTTTTATTTTTAGACTTATCCGTACCTAGTGGGTTTTCTGTGATGGTTAGTTAACACGTGTCTAGCACGATTGTATACAAATACATATGTTTGTAACGTCAATAACGGAACACTTTATAACAGTGTTCGACCATCCATTAAAATAGACACTTGAAACAATTTTTAAATCCCTTTAAAATGATAGATAAGTACTATTAATAAAAGTTGAGAAGCCATTTTTAGTGCACGACATTATTCGTCATCAGTCCCTTTTTGTTAATGCTTTGAATTTACGTTATAAATTAGCACCTGGTAAAAAAAAAATACAATTTAAATGACTTAAAAGTTAATTTTAGAAGAAGATAAATTAAAGAGGCACTATAAAAATATATTACATCAAAGTAGTCACTTCAAAAATTATGCAAGTGGTATCCTCACATTATATTGTTATTTTTTTAGGAAATACCACACAAAAGTAATGTCGTATAAGAACTCTTTCATCATCATCATCAACCTTTTTATCGTCCCACTGCTGGGCACAGCTCCCCTTTCATACAGAAAAGGATTGTCGTCGTGGCCTACTGGTTAAAACACCAGCCTCTCAAGTAAGCTTTAAACTAATTAAATCAGAATGCTTTGAATTAAAGGCCGTTTGTGAATTTTAACACTCAGCCCGAGTGTTAAAATTCACAAGTGACCTTTAATTTGTTTTGACTAGGCCTTTACAAGTTGTTTTCAGCCCCTCGTACTGAGAAATGTTAATCACACTATATAAAAAGGTTAAAGTTTTCGAGTGTTATGTGTGTTTTGGCTTAAAGAAATGGCGTTTGTTATTTCAAGCCAAAATTACTGCGCGAATTTGTATGAAAGGCTTATTATCTGGATTAAAACACATAGGATACTTCCTCAATAGTAGGCCGTAACATCGGCTGCCGGCAGAAGTTACCACCCACCAGACAAAGTCTTGCCACCAAGCGATTCATCGTGTTCCGCCATGATGTCTGGTGAAGCTGGACGGAGGACGGGTCAGTAGGCCTAGTCTGAGTTTTCATTACGAAACTCGTTCGTCGATATCGAGACCGTTTGTCTCAGCGATTGGCCCGCTTCAAGGTCGTAAGAACTCTCAACCAACGAGAGCGCCAAACGCGCTCAATATCGACGATCGAGTTTCGTATTGATAACTCATACTAGGCCTACTGAGCAGTTGTGTTGCAATTGTTGATCGAGAGTTTGCAGATCAATCTCCCTCTAGCACAGCATCGCTGGTCGGAGTTTAACATTGCATCACCTCGCTCAACTGCCGTCGTCCTCCCTATTCACTAAGTTTTTTTGAGTGATTAAGCCTTTAATAAACTAGCGCGCTTTACTATTAACGATTGCATCACTGCTAACCATCAGGCAGGATTGCGGTCAAGCGCTAGTTTAGGTATATGCTCCGACGATCCTAGGCGCTGAGGAGATTTATCGTGATATTGGAAGATACCGTGACGTGTGACGTATATTGACCTACAAGACACGTTTGCTATAACACTTGCTACATTGATGCCTACAAAAGCCGCCATCATTCTCCAATACGTAGCGCTGGTCGCATCGTATCCGTCACGTGATTATAAAGTGCTAGTGTTCTCAAGTAACAAATCAAAGCTATTTTTGTATGAGACCATTAGTCAAATTGTATGACTAAAACAAGTTCAAAGTTACTTTAACTGCTCACATTTGTCACTTAAAACTCACTAATTGGGACATTTTAAGTACTTTAGTGTTATAAAAGGAAATACAGATTTTTAATTTTTTGGACACTCTGTATTTATTGCGCGCTGGAGTTATTTTAATTGTTTGAGTTTTCGAAGAATTCGGAGATAGAGATTTTTGTTTAAGGATTATTGTAATTTTTAAGCTGTCATTTATTCCTTAATAAGTCATCGTGGCCTAGTGGTTAAAACACCAGCCTCTCAAGTATGAGTGCGCGGGTTCGATTCCAAGTCAGGCTTGTACATCTTGGAGTATCATCTTTCTGAGTACATCTTGGATACCAATAACTGAAGGTGAAGGAAAACATCTTGAGGAAACCTGGGCTTTAAGTCTGAAATCGCCAACCCGCATTAAGGAAGCGTGGTGATTACGCTCAACCCTTCTCTGTATGAGAGGAGACATGTGCCCAGCAGTGGGACGATAAAAAGGTTGATGATGATGATGATGATTTATTCCTTGCTGCACAAGGTGCTAGCCAGTTCCAACAGTATCCTGGAACTTGTTTTGGACAGACTGGATTGTTGTATTTTGATTCCCTACTTCAATATTGGTTTTAATGTTCAGCGATGCAATCGTTGATGGTAAAGCGCGCCAGTTTATTAAGAGCCTATTCACTCAAAAAACATTCAACAATAGTCATTTATTCTATGCTGCACAGGGCGCTAGCCAGTTCCAACAGCATCCTGGAACTTGGTCAGACTGGGTTGTTGTATTTTGATTCACTGTTCCAATTTTTTTGTAATGTTCAGTGCTGCAATCGTTGATGGTAAAGCGCGCTAGTTTGTTGAGAGCCTATTCACTCAAAAAACTGAATGAATAGGAAGGAAGTTGGCAGTTGAGCGAGGTGATGCTGTTAAACCCAACAACACGACTAACGATGCTGCTCCAGAGGGAGATTGATCTGGAGACCCTCCACGACCCAACTCTCGATAGAACAACATTTGGCGCATCGTATCAGGCACATATCGCAACATTTCCAACACAAATGTTCAGAGCCGTCCTCCGTACGGATTCACTAGACATCATGTCAGAACACGACGAATCGCTTGCATCTCTGCTGGATTAAGCGAACGCAGAAATTGCTGTGTTCTGTGTATGTTGGCATGGTGTCACTTACACATTTGTAAGTTTATTTTCTTGTTACTAATGCTATAAATCTCAATGTTACCCTGAATAAAGAATTTGTTATTATTATTTTGACTAATTTGTCGTTTTAGAAATCTGCTCCCATGTCCTTAAAAGAAGGGGTGAAATTTTATATGGGAGTTTTCGCATTTTTCAAATTAGGAAGTTAAAAATCGGTACACAGACTCTTTGTTACCAACCACCATAGGTACGTACCTGACTTATTTTTATTTTAAATCTTCCTCCAGCCCCTAAAATATGGGATAAAAAGGTTTGGGCAAGGGGAATGGTGTGGTCCCAAATTTAAAGCAGCGGGTAAAAGCTAGTGCTCTCACAATTGACGAACTGGAACTCCCAAAAAAATATACTTTTATAGATGATATGTTAGTTGTAATTCGTATCCAATTAAGGAAAATTGGATTCTGAATACCAAATATATAACTTATTTTATGTGGATATGAGTCACCATAAAAGAAGAACATGCTTATACAAACGATATTAGCTATTCAGTACACTGCCCAACCTCGAAATCCAAAAGCAATTTCGCAACATCTGAATCAAGGCAGTGAATTGGCTTTAGTACTAGGATCACATAACATAAAGGAGGTTACTCATAGCCTACTTGTAGCTATGATTCCGTGTAATATGATGAGTAATACACACAAAATTGGTATGACTAAGAATTTTCCGCTGAATGGTGAATGGGTCATGAAGTCCATTAGAACAGCTTTGTTTATCCTTACAGGATAAGTTTTCCCAGAAGCGTTCTTGATAAGGAAGGATACATCTATTACCTAGGATCTTTCGTACTTATGATAAGTATTTATACAGTGGACGTGTATCACTTTTTGTTGGTTATCCGTCTGTGAGTCGACGCGAGTATATGTTACTGTTTTAGGTAAGTTACTTATTATAATAAGTGTTTACATATACTAGAACGTAATGTCAATATCTTCATTTACGAAATTAATATTCATTCCCACTAAAAAAATTCCCAGCAATGGCATGATACACGAGACCCTCTCTGGTCCCTCTCACCAAGAGGCGGCATGTGTCCCGACAGTGGGGGCATTATAGTCTGATTTTAGTAACAGCATTATAACCATATGTCGCAGCATAATGCTGAGCGACAGCCGTTTTGCGTGGATGTGATGCATGTATCCCTCAGCTATTTATTTAAATATTTTTTTTTTTTTATAAATTATAAACTAGCGCTTGACCGCAATCCCGCCTGATGGTAAGCAGTGACACAATCGTTGATGGTAAAGCGCACTAGTTTATTAAGAGCCTATTCACTCTAGCCTTGAAGACACTCAAATTGTAGTCCGGCGGAAACACCGCCGCCGGCAGATTGTTCCAGTCCCTCGATGTACGCGGTATAAAGGAGGAGGCGAAGCGCTTCGTCCGCTGGAAGCTTACTCAAAAGACCAGCGTTGGTCACCCGGTCCAAGGCTTTCGAGACATCAAGGGAAACGGCAATCGCTTCCCCATTTCTCTCGAGGGCCTCGCCCCACAAATGAGTGGCATACACTAGTAGGTTTTTGTGGTTTGGTAAACTTTTGCGTCATGTTTACCGCAAATGAATGTTTTTTTCTTTCCTTCAGATAATGTGTTTCTGTTGCTACAATAACAACAAATACTAAAAACGGCTGGGTAGATATTGTTAAAAAATCCTTCGTGTGCTACTTCCACTTGGCCGTTTTTAGGTTCAGTAGACCTAGTATGAGTTTTCAATACGAAACTCGTTCGATCGTATCGAGCGCGTTTGACGCTCTCATTGGTTGAGAGTTCTTACGACCATGAAGCGGGCCAATCGCTGAGTCAAACGCGCTCGATACGATCGAACGAGTTTCGTAATGAAAACTCATACTAGGCCTACTGACCGTAGATATGTGGGTACGTACGACAGCTTGTCAAGCTACCGGAAACCTTAATGCTTTAGCGATAAAGTTGAAAATCTGACAGATTGTACCTAGTACCTTGATGTGCTGTCGTTTGTACGTCAGGTAGATAACAGGTAGCAGTCGATCACGCAGCCACTACGCCAACCGTGTCGTCAGTTAGCCGGTACGTCCACCGCCTGGTCCTTGTAAGTAGTGCTCGCCTCCCTTTTCACTCTCGGCTCAAAGTTCTAACCTCACATTGGATAACTTATCATTTAAAGTTACCCATTAAACGATTTAAAAACTATATAAAGGTCAAACTTTGCAAAAAGGGGTATTATAAAATCACAGATTATTTAGAAGACAAAAAAGCTTGGGACTGAGCTGCTCGCTCTGTTAATCATTGTTATTAAGCAATATGCGTAATTATAAGGTAAATTATTGTAAACATTCTCGTTTTTAATGTCTGGACTTGAAAAAAGACGAGGATCCCTGAGTTTGTTTCGGCTATTTCTTCTCAGAGGTAGTCAGTTAGGAAATGCCGGCTTCATCTAGTTAAATATAAAATAAAAAATACATGACGTGTAAAAGTGATCGGTGATCCTACTTGTTTAATAAACGATTTCATTTCATTTCATTTCTTTCCAATTCACAAAGAACCTATAAATCTGGCCAGCCTATCGATAGCCAAAGAAATCCAATCAATTATCTCATGCAGATAAGGAGTGAGCATCAATCGTCAACCCGCACTGAGCAAGCGTGGTGATTACCACGCTTGCTCAATACGGGTTGACGATTTCAAACTTAAAGTCCAGGTTTCTTCAAGTTGTTTTCCTTCACCTTGTAATCAGTCATTGGTTTCCGAGACATACTCATACACATAAATACAGACCAAGAAACAGTCTTACCAAGAGGTATCATCTTACCCTATAACTGGGTTGTAGAGTCAGATAGGCAGACGCGCCAAATAAGATACTACCAGTATCTTATTTGGCGCGTCTGCCTATTCAGCTGAATCCAGTTAGACTGGTAGTGGACTCCAACATTATTGGAAAAAAGGCTAAGCAAATGATGACGCTCATAAATAAATAGAAACCTTTTTCTCGGTGGCAGGCCATAAAATAGGCTGCCGGCAGAAGTTACCACCCACCAGACAAAGTGCTACGGCCAAGCGATTCGTCGTGTTCCGGCATGATGTCTGGTGAAGCCGTACGGAGGATGGCAGTGAGCAGTTGCATTGCGATGTGTGCCGGATCCGATGCATCAAATGTTGTTGTGTCGGGAGTTTGGTCGTGGTGAACCTCCAGATCAATCTTTCTCTGGCGCAGCATCGCTAGTCGTGTCATGGTAAACCTAACATGTAACATTGCATCACCTTGCTCAAACGCCGTCTTCCTTCGTATTCAGTCAGGTTTTTTTAGTAAATAGGCTAATCAACTAGCGCTAGCGCTTTACCATCAGCGACTGAATTACTGCTTACCATCGTGCGGGATTGCGGTCAAGCACTAGTTTATAACTATAAGAAAAACACTAGTTTCTGTAAAAACAGCAAATCGCATTCCTGCCACCCCCATACCGGCGAAAAATTTGCACCGATTGGTTACTCACAACTACACGCAAATTCATTACGCTAATTGTTCTGTCTGTTCCGGCAAACTTTTACCTTAACTTTCCATGCTTCGCTGAATATAGGAAAATGCGGAGCTGATAGGTTTTCGATGCAGATTTTGAAATGGCTGACGTTGCAAGATGTAATTCATCTCAAAAAAAGGGAAATTTTATATATATAATCACCCTATAACGTTCCCACTCCTGGGACACAGGCCTCCTCTCGGTGACCTCTCACCGTAGTAGGCCGTAATCTACCACGCAGGATCAGTGTGGGATGTTATGGGTAGTTTGCTCACTCCCTGGATGATAGGATGAATCCTCCATCATCATCACCTAGCCTTTTCTTGACTACATTGGGCTTAACTTCCAGCCTACCACTAACCAACCTGATTCAGCTGAACACCAGTACTTCACTTGGAGCGACTGCCTATCTGACCATCACAACCCACTTACTGGGTAATACGACACCCCTTGGTAAGTCAGATTGTCGGAATTCTGACGACCCCTAACGCATGTCGAAGATCTACATGTGACAGCTGAAGCCAACGGCTTTAAGTGTACCAACATGTCAACCTCCCTAAATACCATCCGGGTATTTAACACATACATAGGTCTCTTTCTGAAAATCAGTCATGGAAAGTGGCTCAACTATTTACTTTCAACCGTGCCTAATAGTAGCTTGATTTACTCAATAGCTATTGCCATCTTGGTAACACAAGAATCTACGCGAAATATTCAGAATGATGCTCCATTCACAAGTATGTACCGAAGCATTTCTCCTTGCAAGCTTCCTGATAAATACCTTTCTTGTACACACGACTTTGAGCCCTGCATCTATAGACTCAGGGGTGATTGTTGCTTGGTTGTGTTTGAAGGCAGTTATCTGTTATTTGGTAGTATAAGCTACAGAATGTTCCGGAGATGTTCGATTGCAGCGGACTCGACGCGCCGACTGCGAGTTTAAGACTGAACGCCGCTAAAATGTTGCTGTTTAATCGATGACTGCATATATTTAAAATAAGATATTAAAAATGTACGTACTGGCCACTATATTTACATCATTCTAATTTGACTTATAAATAAAGCTACACTGAAAATAATGTTATAGCAAACAAATCAGTCTTAAGTAATCATTGCTGGTCGCAAACAAGTAAAGTCAATGGCTAGAACAATATGAGTCAGTAAAACCGGAAATCTTCCGGTTATTGACCACCCAGCGACTTTTTATTAGTCTGCGTGTCAGTCGTGGTATTGTTAAACATGCACGTCGTCGGATGTCGTATCCGTCCAACACACACGCGGAATTACTGTCATATGTCACACAGATACTAAGAAGAGCTATATAATACTTATCGGTCAGTTAATGAACGGTCTTTTATCAATAATAAACTTGGGTTTGCGAGGTCATAAATATACTACATGATCATGACTAATATTTCTGGGAATGTTTCTTAATTCTTTAAGTCGCCTTATTATTTTCAGAGCCACAAGACACAAGCGATTCTTAGTTTGTGACTCTCCGAATCCATTATATTGGTATTTTCTCTTTTTGATGAAAAATATAAACGTCATAATTATAATGTGTTTAGAGTACTATTTTTAAGGATATGTCGTGTCGAGGATCTATTTCGTAATATTATCAAAAGCCCGCAAAAATACAGAATTTTGAAACATTTAAGTATTTAATATTTTGTTGTTTCTAAGTTACTTTGCTCTGTCAGAACTCATAACACACCAATCAAAGATCTATAAGCGTTTACCTAAATAGCATCATATATCTATACAACATGCATTGCAAAATATGAATATAAATGAGATAAAGGTCATTTCTAAGCCGTATCTATTCATACACAATTTGAAATTTTTCGTTTTCTAGCGCCATTTTATCAGCCCTTGTATTTGTCGTGGTATAGTCAGACATGTACGTCGGATGTGTCTGCGACAAGCGCGCGACACGCGGTATGTGTGCGACTTGTCGCACCGCAGTCATAAGATACATCACAAGATCTGTGATACTATCTAATTATATTTTATTTGGGGTCACATTGAAAGAGCAAACGTGTGACAGCAAATAAACCCGTAATTTTGTTCAAAACTACGGATTTAGTGCTTACGAAGGCTCTATATCTGTCTGTAAAGATTTTTCTGAATTATCAAATATAATAAGCTGTTGGCAGCAAAATTAAATTATGAAATGAAGCCACCCCAACCTTTGCAGCAAGAGAAAAAAACACCCATTTTCGAGTTGGTACTGCCACAAATGGGAGCGAGGAAACATGTTTTTTGTTATGATAGCAATCCTTAGATATAATATAAATGATTATCAATATAATAGTAGTGTTATACAACAAACTATTCTCCCATTATTACCAGTCGTAGTTAATCGATACCACCTCAATCAGGGCATTACTAAACTTTTTTGGAAGCGTTTTTAGCTTATTGGTAACAGTGGCAGGTACGCAGTCACGACTACAGTCGAAGGTATTTTTTATATGATTATAAACTAGTGGGTAGGCCCCCGATAAAGTGGACCGACGACCTGGTGAAGGTCGCGGGAAACCGCCGTATGGTTGCGGCGCAGGACCGGTCGTCGTGGAGAACCTGGGGGAGGCCCATGTACAGCAGTGTACGTCTTTCGGCTGAAATGATGATGATGATGAAACTAGTAACATAACATAATCAATATAATTCCTATAATGTACCCACTCCTGGGACACAGACCTCCTCTTTGTTTTAGAATTCCAAATTCAAATTTATACAACTATTTACTCATCAATTTGCGTCTCGAAAACCGTATTTATTTTGACTTTTTTTTCTTTTGGTTTTTTCTCTGCGACATTGAGTTTCAAAAAATTAAAAATTCAAAATTTCACGTTATTTACGAATATGAGTTCCGCCGTGGCACCAGTGCTGCAGAAACGGCTCGAAGAATTAATTATGTGTATGGCAGTGGTGTCGCTAGAGAAAGCTCAGTGCGTTTTTGGTTCCAACGTTTTCGTTCTGGAAATTTCAATCTACAGAACAATCCCTGTGGACGGCCGGAGACAAAAGTCGACAATGAAGAATTGAAGGCTATTGTGGAAGCGGATCCATCGCAAACTACGTCCGAGTTAGCTGCAGGCTGCGGTGTTAGTGATAAAACTGTTTTAATTCACTTGAAACAAATTGGGAAGATAAGAAGGCTCGAAAGGTGGGTATTGTTGCGTTACATTACTGAATCGGCACAATAATGAAGGGATTTTATTTCAAATCATTACCTCTGATAAAAAATGTATACTCTACAACAATAGGAAGCGCACATCGCAATGGCTGAACGCCGGTGAACCATCCAAATTCTACCCCAAGAGAAAATTAGCTAGAAAAAAGTTATTTGTCAGCATTTGGTGGACTAGTGTGGTGCACTAGGTACAGCTTCCTTAAATCTGCCCAAACAATTACTGCAGATCTCTATTATGAGCAGCTCTACACAATGATGGATAAACTAACCGCTGAACAACCGAGACTAGTCAATCGCAGAAGGCCACTGCTGAGGACAACGCGGGACCACACACTGCACAACAAACTGTTACCAAATTAGAAGAATGCTTCAATTGGAATGTTTAAGACATCTACCGTACTCCCCGGATCTTGCTCCAACAGACTACCGTTTTTTTTTAGAAATTTGGATAACTTTTTGAAGGGGAAAACATTTAACTCCGATGAGGCAGTCCAAACCGCCTTCAAAGATTTTATTGATTCTCGTCCTAATGTTTTTTTTTTTTACAAAAGGCATAAACGAACTATCTGTGAGATGGCAGAAGTGCATAGATAGCAATGGATCATACTTTGGTTAAATAAATATATGTTATATTAATAAAAATAACCGACTTTTATACCTCCCATACAAAACGCCAATTTCATATGTAGGGACCTAATACTAAGCCTCATGGCTCATTATAAACTAGTGCTTGACCGTAATCCCACTTGATGGTAAGCAATTATTCAATCGTTGATGGTAAAGCGCGCTAGATTATTAAGAGCCTATTCACTCACAAAAAAAAAAAAAAATCTGCGTGTATAAGAAGGAAGACGGTAGTTGAGCGAGGTGATACAATGTTAAACCCAATAACACGAAAAACGATGCTGCGCCAGAGGGAGATTGATCTGGAGACCCTCCACAACCAAATTACCTGTGGGAGAGCCTGCTGGCTGTTTAGTCGTCTTCCGAAACGCCATACAGTAAAAGGAAACTCCATTTTCTTAATTCGGAGAAACAATAATTATGCCTATCCACATGATTTAGTAAGTAATCAACGAAAAATCAGCTTCCTATCTTCCTATTTGTTTCCCATTCTAAGAAGAAAATAGTTAATCAAAGCGTGGGTTTCAGTTAATAGCTTACCATTATAGGATGACTCATGTTATGAGGTTCGATGGCGTATTTCTATATTGGAACGTTGTTGTTGTTATAATATTAATGAGTCATTTACTTATTTGTTTCTTCATTAATGACTTTTTTTTAAATTATAAACTAGTGCTTGACCACAATCCCGCCTGATGGCAGTAATGCAATCACTGATGGTAAAGCGCGCTAGTTTATTAAAAGCCTATTCACTCAAAAAAACTGAGTGGATAGGAGGGAAGACGACAGTTGAGCGAGGTGATGCAATGTTAAACCTAACAACGCGACCAACGATGCTCCGCCCGAGGGAGAATGATTTGGAGACCCTCCACGACCAAACTCCCAACACAACAACATTTGGCGCATCGTAACCGGCACACATCGCAACACAACTGCTCAGATCTACTTTGAGATGTTCAAAACCCGACAAGGTAGGGAGATCGCAAGTCAACGTGTTAGAAAATGCCACTTGATCCTCGAAAGTCCACGAACGACATGTTGGATCAACGACTGTGCTTTCCGAGGCATGGATGGAGCTATATAAAGATGGTCATTCACCAAGCACAGCTTAACCTCGTCCCGTGTTGTCGTCCGCCGTCCCCTGTTGTTGCTAAGCCCAAAAGCTTCTCTGTCTACATTTGTGATTACCCACTATTAGAAAGATAAGCAGTTGATATAGAGGCTATGCACTACAAGTCAAACGCAGCTTCAATTAGAGCCCCGAAATACGATACAGCGGCAAATGACGTCATTGCAGTGAGGACACAACGTTTGTTTGACTCTTGTGGCAACATGATGATCGTACAGCCTTATGGTACGCGGGAATTATGCTGTTATCTGTCTAAATATGAGTTGGTAACTGTGACACAGATATTTGGAAATCGTTCTAATATTCCTTCTATAGTGCAATGCTGTATTAATTTTACTGAGAAAACTTAGGTGTAGTCAGCGTGGAGTGAGCTGTCAATCTAATTAATGTAATGACCCGCATTACATGGTACAGCTTGAAGCAGTCAGGATCGAGTGCTTCAAGCTACGATTGCATAGTAAACAGCTCGAGCAGTTGCAACTGCTTTGTGCAGTTGACGTCACGGTGAAATTTCATCGTGCGGTCAAGCTGTCGCCAGGCATACACGGACAGCTCGAGCTGTCGACTGCTCTCGCGCCGCGTTACCTCCGCCCGCGCTCTTCATTCCACGTCGCGCCTGCCGTCCGCACGCTTCGTTTGTTTATTGAGAACAACTGCTCGAGCAGTTAAGGTAAAGTTATCAATGGCAATCTCTCAAGTATGAGTGCGCGGGTTCGATTCCAGGTCAGGCAAGTACCAATGTAACTTTTCTAAAGTTATATGTACTTTCTAAGTATATCTTGGACAGCATTGACTGAAGGTGAAGGAAAACATCTTGAGGAAACCTGGACTTTCTAAGTCTGAAATCGCCAACCCGCATTGAGAAAGCGTGGTGATTATGCTCAACCCTTCTCTGTATGAGAGGAGACCTGTGCCCAGCAGTGGGACGATAAAAAAGGTTGATGATGATGATCAATGGCAGCTTCAAGCTGTTAAGTACGACTGCAAGTGGTGTCGATGCATGTTGATCACTGACTACCTGCTCGAGCAGTCCTTGTATGACCGATCTTAGGGATTGACACTATTAACAGCTCCTCACTTCACCCAACTTCACTTTGAGATTTTTAGGGAATCGATTGGCTGGTCCTGTTTAGGTATACAATGTGGTGTTCACTATAATCACTTATAGGGGCTTTGAGGTTTGAAGTAAAACCACCGAATTATCAGTAAGTACACACAGCTTAACGGGCACGTCTAGTCGCCACTCGGGATAGAGCGGGAATGTCTTGAGATGCTACATTAAACTGTGTGCCACATTTAATTGTATACATCACATTATTATAGGTACTTACGTGTTTAGTAAATAATTATTTACGGAGTAAGGAGAAGCAGTCTATTGTATTTAAATAATTATAAATAATTAGGTACTTATAGTGTATTTTCCTAGTAAATATATTCTATTACAATGCTTATGAAATTTGATATTGTTAGGGCATCGACTTTATTGGATTCATATAGGAAATATAGAAATTTGAATTGCTTATTTTTACTTATGATTTTTATTCCAATGTCAAAATTTCTCTGCAATGTTTTTTGCGGGCTAATTCAATTTATCGTGTTATCACGTATTGATTATAAAACAAAGTCACTTTCTCTTTCCCTATGTACCTTTGTATGATTAAATCTTTAAAACTTCGCAACGGATATTGATGCGGTTTTTTTTAAAAAGATAGAGTGATTAAAGAGAAAGGAATAACATCCATTAAATTGTGGAGAAATACTATTATTTTTGAGGTTTCTGTTTGATGTCGTAAATAATTACATTTTTTCCGGGTTTGCAATGTAACGCAGGCTGAACCTTACGAGATTTATGAAAATAATACACTTAATATTGTACTACATATTGAAAAGGTCTACAAAAAAGTCCGCGTTGGTATATGTCTATCTCTTATATGTAGATATCCCACAATAACATTTTTTTTGTCATTTACTTTTTACGACAAATATCCGCTAAGTTTCGAAGCGATTTTAACTAATACAACATTAATCCTTATCCAATTTTATTAAATTGGATAATGATTAATGTTGTATTAAATACATTATTGATTTCATATAGATCTATATCGCCCCTTAGATCATATGATTTAAATGAATATTTTCGAAGATATAACAGATTTAAAAATTTCGTGGCGTCACCAGTATTGCACCCGTACAAAGCCAGGGCGGATCGCTAGTAAGTTATAAATCAAATATGTTTTTAAAATAGAAATAACATATTTATTATATTAACCTTTTTTTGCAATACTTTCTGAGTGGCCTGGTACATAAATGGTCTCGCTGTTTGTTTTTGGGCACAAAGGGTTGGATAATAAGTGCGGCATCCTTACACCATATTATCGGCATAACTTCGTATATTATCTGCCCTTAAAATACATTATTTATTTATGCCACTGTCAAGCATTGGTAGCTATAGCTGTTTGCGACAGTGGCATACAAAACTTTTTCTACGATCTTGAAATAAATAAATACAAAAAAACCGTCAATCAATGGCGCAAAAATAGCGCGGTGCGCGCAATTTTGTTTTGTTGTTATAATCCCACAAATGAAAGGCAAAAGCAATTCATCCACACAGCCTAATAACATGCGATGTTTAGTCGTGACGCAAATACGTGCGCTCTTTAGCATAATAATATGGTGATTTATGATGCCATAGCCATAAACAAAAAAAAAAAATCATTGTAGTAGTAGAAATGGTCATTGTAACACGACTTGGCAGGAATGAGTACTATTGAGATATGACTTGTGGTTATTTATTAAGCAAATTACTAAATGGTCGTAGAAAAACACATTTATTTGATATACGATTTGAATGTCAACTACCAATTAGTGTTGTAATGGCGATTGTCACACTAGATTTAAAAATAAGTAGATATGTATTTATTATTTATCTATCTTTTTGTTAGATTGATTTTAATTCCTCCTCCACTGATGCAATCGTTGATGGTAAAGCGCACTATTTTATTATGAGGCTAATGACTCAAAAAAAGTGAGTGATTAAGAAGGAAGACGGTAGTTCAGCAAGGTGATGTAATGTTAAATTCAACAACACGACCAACGATGCTGTGCCAGAGGGAGATTGATCTGGAGATCCTCCACGATCAAACTCTACACATAATAAAATTTGGTGCATCGAATGCATCCCAACACAACTTCTCAGACCCGTCCTCCGTACGGCTTCACCAGACATCATGCCGGAACACGACAAATCGCTTGACGGCAAGGCTTTGTCTGGTGGGTGGTAGCTTCTGCCGGCGGCCGATGTTATGGCCTACCACCGAGAAAACGTCAGCTCAACTTTACCTTTACCATTTAACCTTTTGGAAATAGAATACAAATATTCTCTATTGGAACACCGATATTCAAACTTCTACAACAATGTACGGTCACCGCATCGGATGCCGATGTGCGCAGTGACGCCTAATTAACTGCCGGTCATTACCCGCTATTGATATGACGTATTACCGTATGGGAGCGACGCCGCATTCAAATGATGAAGTGTTATTTTGCACGCTCGATTGGCGTTGAATGCAGCGGCCGTAACTAGTGTTTATTTTGTTTCGTTTGGTTCACTTGATAGTATTGGACTATCAAGCGAACCGTAATAAACTATTCACATGCATTTTGGAGAGTGAGCGCGGGAATTGTATGACTTAATTCCTCCATCATCAGACGAACTGTCGTACAGCGAGTTTCCACCCTTACGTTGTTGACACCACTACGATCCGAACGAAGCGTTTCGTAGTCTTTTATACCGCGTACATCGAATGTCTGGAACAATTTGCCAGCGGCGGTGTTTCCGTCTGACTACAATTTAAGTGTTTTCAAGGCTAGAGTGAGGCTCTTAAAAAACTAGAGATTTTTATCATCGACGACCGGCACTGCTTACCATCAGGCGGGATTGCGGTCAAGCGCTAGTTTATATTTATAAAAAAATGCCTTCTTCAATATTTATAAGTAGAGAGGAAGAAAACACATTTATTTACGGTAAATACTACGAAAAAAAAAAAATGAATCACACAAAAAAAGGTTGATTAAAACGTGCGTCACATCCATGCAAAACGGACAATCATTTGCAACATATCATTCGTTGCTACTAATGTGGTACTTCAATATACAGACAGCTTTAATTTAGACCCATACTAGTTTTCATAGATTTGAATAACTAATGTGATCCAGCATCAAAGATAAAACTCAGTACAACCAGTTAAACGTTACAAAACCATGAAAATTAATTTAATTTCAGAGTGATTTTTTCTGCTTTTGAATAAAGTTCAAACTTTTTTGAAATTATAGCTTAAACTAAACTTTATTGTGTAGGAATTAAAATATCATCATCATCATCAACCTTTTATCGTCCCATTGCTGGGTATAGGTCTCCTCTCATACAGAGAAAGGTTGAGCGTAATCACCACGCTAGCTCAATGCGGGTTTCAAAGATGTTTTCCTTTACGTTTTAATCAGTCAGTAATGTGTTTTCCATTAATTTATAATTTCTTATATATTTGCTTAATATGACGAAATGCTACGATAGAGCAAAAGTGAGGCTAGCATATGAATAGAAGAGGAAATTGAAGAATGAAAATCAAAAGTCTAAAGTTCCCTAGAAGTTAACTTTCTGAGCTAAGGAATCGATGTTAAAGTATGCTGCGTCATTGTTTTTATACGCCCAGAAAGATTTGGTACTTTATAGAGCAAGTTGTGGTACCCATACCCAACCTGCTGTAAAATGAAACAAAACAACGTAATTGATACAATACCTATCAATACATCTCCCCAAACATACGAGACATACGTCCGAACAATTCTAATATTGAATCAGTAATCGTACCGATTCAATCGAATGCTGTGGTCAACTCGAATCCCTAGTACATTGCGAAGGAATATCCAATCGATTATCGAATTGTTTCCGAGTGGAGATGTTCCGAATATTAGATGGGTTTGATTTGATGGGAATAGTATAGTAAGATGGAAATTATGTGTTTGAATTGAGGTTTTTAGGTTTGGTGAAAGAAGATTGCAACTTACTGATTTAAAAGCTTCGGTCTGATGGAAAATGCAGAACTCTTATAGAATCACTTGTGTGAATCTGCCAAATCGATTGAATATGGGGTAATTTTAGGGACCAAATTTGAAACAAACACCACTTTCTTTGCATTGAATTTGCAAAAAAATAAAAAAATGTAAACCTCACTTTTGATTCACATAATGCGGTTCATATTTTTAAGCTATTGCATAGCTTCTATCGCGGGCCTTGAGCGCGGGGACCGAATCCAGAAATTCCGTAACGAAAAAACCTCACGCTCCCCATCGTCTAACGTCGTTTCAGTTCGGCAGTCTTCGGCACGGTATGTTTGTGTGCGTGCGACTACATCTTTTGAAAACAATTTATAGATTTTCAAAAAGAGCATGCATATTGCAGGGCGCGAACTCAGTCCTACACACTTGACATGTTACTGATAGTCGCAATGCGCTAAACTTGCGATTAATTTTCTCTCTGAAATAGGTCTTCTATAGAGATATGTCATAGACGTCATCGACGTTGTCATGGCTACCTTAAAAACTTTTCATATAATTAATTATTAAGTACTTTTATTCAAATTAATTTAGTAGTGTTTTTATAAAATAGCTTTTTTTTTAACGGAAAAGCTAAGATGAATGTCATGCTAATTTTTCATTGGACTTTTAAATTATTTATAGTGTTGTTTACTAAATAAAAGCGCGTGATTTTATAGAGTAAAAAGTGTTCACGCGACCGTTTTTTCAATTGTTGCAAGAATTCAAAAGACTGTCTTTAAATAGTGTTCAGACGATTGCTCAAAGTGTATTAGATTTCATTAGTAATAGAAATGGCATTTCAATAATGACTTTCAACTGCCAGTCTAAATAGTCATAAATACGATTTACAAGATTCAGTTACGAGACAAACAAATGTGTTACTTCTTACCGAAACTTGCATGACGCATGATAATCCAATTGAAATACCTTACTTTAATTGTATTGTTCAGTTCAAGCGAGATACTGTTTCAAAAGGTGGGGTAGCTATTTACCAAAATAAAAATGATATTACTAATATTATGACTCCGAATATTGAAATATATATTGCACACGTTAGCGATGTTAATGTTAGGCGCTCAGTTGTTGGAGATATTTGTGCGTGCTTATGCAAACTTAGAAATGGCCTACAAATAGTTATGGTAGCAATTTACATTTCTCCGAATCCAAAATTGGACGAGGTAGAGCATTTTATTCATCGCACTTTACTGGAGTAACTCAAGTGGCTCGAAAATACTTGAAACAAATGGTAATAAATTTCCACTTATCTTGGCTGGCGATTTCAACATTAACTTCGCTGATAAAAAATCAGAGCGGTGGACAACTTTTCTATCAAAAACATTGAATTTGAAAATGAATAATGATCCACAAAAGTCCACAACAAAATATGGGACCACCATTGACGCGGTATTTTCTAGATATTTAGAGGATATTAAGTCGCACACTTATGTTTCTTATTTCAGTTATCATAAACCTATAGTTTCAATGATAAATATTCCTGAATAACCAACAGCTACTGTAAGGTAATAAAACCCACATGTATTGTAAAATAATAACAATATTTTAAATAATATTAACTTTTTATTTATTTAATAAAAGAAAAATTTGTTTTCTTACCGGTCACCACGCTCAAAAAGTGTAACTTGAATTAATATCAAAGAAAAAAAATACTGCATAAATAAAATAAATAAATAATTATAATCGCATAAATTGATACAAAATGCTATGCAATAGCTTTACCGCGGCAGTCCCCGAGTGCCACACGTCTTTTTTTTTTTTTGTTTTTATACAAATGATTTTAAAGTAAGAAAATTGTATCATAATTCTAAATTTTCTTTATAACAGTTATATTAGAGTTCCCACTAATATATCTGTTTAAAAATTAAACTGTGTTCTATTATTTTGCCCAGATCTAACTATTAAATAGAAAGGCAAGTAATAACTTTACCCTTAATGTTTCCTAAGTCTAATGAAAAGGAGAAAAAACACAAAAGTAATTTAGCTGGTTAAGGCACATCATAACCTGACAGAACCCTATATTTTACTCAACTTGAGACTAGTAATAGGCCCTTCAAAATATTAAAATCTAAGCCATATCAACAGACAACTACATACCACAACCGAAGACATTTGCCAAACGACACCATAAAGTTCTCATAAACTATCTAATTTACGAGAGTATTTAGCAAAGTTCGGACGAAGTTCGTCCTACTGACGTTTATGAGATCATAAACTGTTTATGGTGGTCACTAGACTGTGTTACATTATGTCTGTGTGTGCCCTTACTTGCTGGTTTTGTTTTAATTAAAATAAAATAACTCTTCTCTTGTGTTTCATTGAGTGCAAGGTTGGAATGTCTATGACGCTGTTGAGTCATTGATGTTCTATACAATGCATTAGGTTCATTGTTTAATGGATTCTTATTTAACTACCATTAGAAGCGTATATGTGGTACAGATAAAGCTCGCATCCGAAGCTTTTTCAACTTTGAAGTCAGGGGTCCGCTTTACCAGTCTAACTGCTGATTTTGGTTAAACTTCGGTATTTTTCGTGAACCAACTGCCGTCTGACCTACACAACCCGAAGGCTATATGGAAACATTGCTGTTAGATCAATTGTTAAACTTATGAGGGCTCCAACAACCCGTAACGACTACCATTAGCTGTTCGTATGGCAACCGGGACCAACGGCTTAACGTGATTTCCGAGGCGTGACCAAACCAGTGCAAATATTCATATTCATGTATACAAATTTTAACACTGCGCGGCGATCGAACCCGCGCCTCCTTGCGCAGCGGCCACGTTCGCTACCGATACGCCACGGAGGCTGTCAATCACAAAACCTTGCTTACCGTCATTAAATCAATGTGATTTCAATGAAAACGTAACATGTTAAACTGTCGACTTAAAACCCCGCAACCTGAAGTAAGTAATACATTTTGCGAACCGCATTCACCATCCCCCAAGCAAGCAACATGTTACCCTTCTTACATCGACTTTTAATTACCCCAATTTCCCTCAAAGGCAATCAAAGTTTACACGCCCATAATAATAACATCTTCATTACAGGCCTAATACGTAGAGCATCCGTATTCCGTAACATATATATATACCATTTTTCTTTTTTTATGGTATGAATTAATCAAATTACTTCTGTAAAAGATCGCTTTGTATCACGTTTTGTAAAATCTACAAATGTATTCTCTGTAATTTATATATTTTTATTTATTTTTTTATTTTATATTCTTTATAATAAAGATTATTCTATTCTATTCTCCTCCCAATCTGTGCGGAGCGGGTGCATATGCGCTCCGCGGATTCGATTTATAGGTGAGTTTTTCGTCTTGACGCGCACATGATAACACCACAGTGTTTAAGGGGTTTATTCATAACTGAACGTCTAAAATGTATGTTTAAAGAATCGCTAATCACTAGTTAACTTTAAGCAGCGTTTATGAACAAGGGGGTAAGTGTGAAAGTTTTGAATATATGAACGGTTGTTTGTTTCTCTGTCACGCAAAAACTTAGTTTATAACCAGAATTAACACATGGAATATACGGAAGTACAAAAAATAAGTTCATCAAAATGAAAGGTATTGTGATTGAATGTTCCGCAATAAGTCTGCAGGTTTACCCCACAGAATCAAACCCTTTAATCAATCCCTAGACGTGAATAAGGAAAATGATCACCTTCCCCTCAAAAACTTCAGAACTGCAATTATGGTGCAACCATTTGATATTGATAACACTAATTTTGTGATTTTCAAATTGCTGGGGGACGCACAGTTGTCATTAGGTTGCTTGTTTCCTATGGTTTTGTAAAGGAACTTTGAAGTGTTTTCGCCGTTGATTGCTTTGAATCATGAAAGGGATTAATATTTTTGTGAATCATTTTTGGGAGCTATTTTTATGTTTTGTAGTCAAGGATTAAGGTATCGAGTCTATGGGTATGCAAATGACAGTATTGTTACGAAGAGATAGCTGCTGGGTGCTCGGGCTAGTAAGGCATCAATCCGGTCCGAAAGAGAGGGTATGGTAGAGCGTACGAATGTTGCACCACAGGCAGTCTCCAAATGAGGCGAAGCCAATTTTAAGCGTGTCTATTCAGCGTCAAAAGAAGCCTTGACTCCTACTCTTTGGAATGTATTCTTGAAGTGCACCGAACGCCTTCAGCTTTTGGGAGTTGACATTTCCTCAAACCTAAACTTTGGGCGGTTCATTGAGTCCAAAGCCAAGGTGGCTGCCAGGAAACTAAGCGTTATTGCAAAGGTCCGGCGGTACACCAGGACAGCTTCTAATGTTAGACAAAGCACAGATCCGTTCGTGTGTGGAGTACTGCAGCCACATTTGGGCTGGTGCTGCAAAATGTAACCTGGCAACTTTGGATTTGGTGGAAAGGCGTGCGAAGAGCCTAAATGGCGATCCAGATTTAGTTGAAAATGGTCTCCAAAGCCTGGAGCACAGGCGTAGTGTAGCCAGCCTGTCGGTGTCCTATAAGAAGCATTTTGGACAGTGTGCGCGGGAATAGCATGACTTAATTCCTCCATCTCCGTTCCATTATCCGGCGACCCATCGTACGGCGAATATCCACCCTTACGTTGTTGACACCACTAAGATTCATAAGAAGCGTTTCGCCTCATCATTTACATCATCATTATAGCGCGTACATCGAATGACTGGAACAATTCGCCAGAGGCAGTCTTTCCGTCTGACCTCAATTTAGGTGTCTTCAAGGCTAGAGTGAATAGGCTCTTAATAAACTAGCGCGTTTTACCATCAACGATTGCATCACTGCTTACCATCAGGCGGGATTGCGGTCAAGCACTAGTTTATAATATCTATACTTCTATACTAATATCTACTAAAATCTACTATGATCGTCGTGGTGGCCTAGTGGTTAAAGCCCCAGCCTCTCAAGTATGAGTGCGCGAGTTCGATTCCAGGTCAGGCAAGTACCAATGTAACTTTTCTAAAGTTATATGTACTTTCTAAGTATATTTTGGACACCAATGACTGATGGTGAAGGAAAACATCTTGAGGAAACCTGGACTTTAAGTCTGAAATCGCCAACCCGCATTGAGCAAGCGTGGTGATTACGTTCTTCGTATGAGAGGAGTTCTGAGCCCAGCAGTGGGACGATAAAAAGGTTGATGATGAATGATGATGATACTAATATATAAAGCTGAAGAGTTTGTTGGTTTGTTTGAATGCGCTAATCTCAGGAACTACTGGTCCTAATATTTTTGGGTTAGATAGCCCATTAATCTAGGAAGGCTAGGAGCGCGAGCGATAGGAGCGGAGCATAACTAACTCCACGCGAACGAAGTCGCTGGCGGCCGCTAGTTTAAAATAAAAGTTTTACCCAATAACTGAGTTGTGGATCTCAGCAAATTCTAAAAAGCTCCAATTAAAATACTGATGTTTAGCTGTATCCAGACTGGCTGCCAACTCCAATACGATTATGAAAAGGCTAGTCAGATGACGGAAATTATTATCAGTATAATTTTAATACATCAATTATCCTTCATGTTATTAACCGGAACTTTATACTTGGATTGCTGTATGTACTGTTAAATTCCAAGCAAACTTTAAACTAATTCATACTCCTTGATATGAGGAGTTGCGTTTCGCCACTAGGGAAATATGGTGAAGATACTAAATATATGTACTTGCGAAGTTCGTGCCACACTTTGAAACTAGGTTGATAGTACTGAAGACGGCGGGTCAAGCTATCAGAAACTGTCAAATATTCTCATCAACCTTAAGCCTTAATGCTTTATATATAAAGTTGAAAATCTAATAAGGAACTCTGAAAGTTTGCTGCAGCTTGAAGTGCTGTCTGTATATTGCTCATCAGATGAGTGGTGTGTGCATAAACCAATTGAACTGTAAAAGGGTATCGTAAAAGTTGAATAAGATCTTAATACATATTTCGTACAGAGTAAATACAATTTATCAATCGGGTGTAATTAATTACAGCCATACTGGGGGCAATCGCGCTAAAATAATTTAACCAAAACAAAATTGGATCACAACCAAACCATAACTTTTGTTATGTTTCGTATCGCGCTAACGGTTTAACCATAACTGGATCGCAATTGGAACGTAACCGCTGTCAAATGAAAAAGTTGAAACAAAGCTAACTTTTCTGTGCCATTTGTCAAACTTACGTCTAAACGATTAGGTTTACTTATAATGTACTTAGTTTTAATTATTATATCCTACGAAATGTATCACTCCATACATTGATTTTACTTCAAAGGAAGTTAAAACTGAAGCGCGATACGAAATGTGATCGAAACTAAACCATAACTTTAACTGGATTAGATACGAACAGGAGTTGAACTTCTACTGTTTTATTTATCGCGATTACCTCCCTGGTCAATCGTTTCGGTTAAGCTATGCTTGTCACGGCTGGATCATGGATGGGAATACTTATACAACGTTTTTTTTTTACTATTTAGAAATTGTTGCATTGTGGTTGCCGAGCGCGCCATGCAGCTTAGTACTTGGCGCGTGAACACGCCCGCGCAGTAGCTGATGCGAGCGGAACGTTGACCATATTTTTGTTGGGACAACCAAGTGGGTTAACAAACTCATAAGTCATACATAACTTTGTGGTTTTTCATGATATCTTTTTAAAATTTTATACATAGATTCTTTACTTAAAAGACACGTGTTTCGGGTTTCGCTTAAACAAAAAATATATTGTTTATCAAGATGGCTTAAAGTGGTTTACGAGGGACAGGGGGGCCTCAAATAGATCGTTAGGCTCTTTGTCCCGGCGGTCACTCGCGGATCTTTGCTAGACTTTAAAGCCGCTGCCTCGAATCTTGCGGGTAGCGGGGCGGCGGCGGCAGCGGCGCGGGAGCCGAGCGGGCATCGAAGACCCGTTCTCGAAACTAGCGGGCAGATCGCGCGTCACTATAGCCGCGTAGTGTTGTGTTCATGATTGTGTCGACGAGATATTTATTTATATTCGCGAAAGAAATGTCTGAACAATGGCGGCAACTTCTTTTTGATTCAAATTTATTCCTAACGCTCGATCATCGCTCGCTGCCCGCAAGATTCGAGCGCGAGAAGTACACCGCTCGCTGCCCGGCACCGCCCCGCTGCCGCGCCACTGTTTTCGAGAACCGGTCCGTTTGATTTTACGCATACGATCCTGCCGCTCACACGCCGCCGCCGCCGCTGCTCCACTGCCCGCAAAATTCGAGGCAGAGGCCTAAGAGTCATTAGAAGCCCGAAAATATAATAATTACATTACCCCCTTCGTGTTCACGTCTTACACAGTGGTTGGGTTGTGGAGGTCAGACAGGCAGTAGATCTCGCTCTCGGTCAGACTGGAAGCTGACCCCTAAATAATTGGGAAAATGTTAGGTTAAGGAGAAGTATGCTTAAGAAACTGTTATTATTAATCTCGCTCGTGTTTTCTAACACCCTTCTTTCTTTGGGCATGTCCACGAGGTGAGGATTTGGATTAGCTTTTCATAAGTACATACTAAAGCTTACATACAAATCGATAAAGTAATGTGAGCTATGAAACGATATGAAACCTAAATCGTTTTAAAATGAGACATCTCTGTGAGAATATAAGAGCTGAAAAGACACGTGACACTTACAACGCGTATATTGAAAAATGTCTGAAAGACAAAATCAGAGCTAAGAGACAGAATCAAATCACTTATTTCAAATAAAGAAAGAAAGCAAATGTATTTATTATGACATTGTTGAGAAAGATCACGAAATTAAACTAAATAGAATCTTCTTTATCCTACCCCTTAGAATTCCATCCAAAGGTTGTCTGTAAAAGATCGCTCTTAGCGATAAGACCGCCTATTGTGTCACCCTTTGTAAAATATTTTTATTTATGTTCTGTAATCTATATGGTGTGCATAATAAAGAGTATTCTATTCTATTCTATTCTAGAATCAAAAATAAAAAAGCAAATTCTATTTAACAAGTACCTATCAAAACACAAAAAGTTCTACACGAGGCCAAAAGGCGTTAGCGTTTGACGTCACACGAATTCTACATCTCACAAGTAGAGTTATTGTGCAACTAGCATACATAAAACTTCCAAAAATAAACCATTAGGCAAGTGCCCGCCAGACATAACACTCGTCTGGTCGGAGGATCCTCCCTTTTCTATTGAGAATGACTGAACTTTACTCTTTGTTCCTCATGCCTCCACCATTCTATCTCAGCATGAAGCTAAAAATAGACACTATATAACATTTTCATTCTCATGTATTTGATTTGGTATTATTATGTCGTGCATAATATGGACTTCTGTACTTGAAGGAGTACATCTACTAATGTTTTGTCAACAACTAACTTTGTTGTCCATTAGCTATATGTAAAAATGGCACTTTTGTATGTCAAATTTTACAATGGAAAATAAAAAATTCTAGTCGCCACCAAAAAGTAGATATCGTATAGAGAAGAATGGCAAGAAACTCCAACGTTACTCTTTAGGGCTGAAAGCAGACGTGCAAAAACAATTAATGCAAAGACTCTTTGAATTAATAATTCCCTCAAAGAGATAGAACACCGCTCAAATGCGAGTCGGAAGGGCCTACGAAGTGTTCCGCACCATTATTTACACAAAATGAAAAAAGAAACCTTTCGCGGTGGTAGGCCATAACATCGGCTGCCGAAAGAAGTTACCACCCACCAGACAAAATCTTACCGCCAAGCGATCCTCGGTAGTTCCGGCATGACGGCAATACGGAGGACGGGTCTGAGTAGTTGTGTTGCGATGTGTGCCGGGTACGATGCGCCTAATGTTTTTGTGTCGGGAGTTTGGTCGTGGAGGCTGTCCAGAACAATCAAAAACTGACGTTGGGTTTAACATTGCATCACCTCGCTCATCAGCCGCCTTCCTTCCTATTCACTCAGTTTTTTAAGTGAATAGGCTCTTAATAAACTAGCGTGTATTATCATTAACAATTGCATCACTACTTACCATCAGGCGGGATTGCGGCCAAGCACTAGTTTATAATTAGAAAAAAAAACTGTTTCTTTTAGGTTTGTTATTACAGGAGCAACAAAATCTTATCATCTGAGAAAATTAGGTGCAATTATCTGGCTTTGACGGTTCAAGAGATACTCGTACAGCCTGTTGACGAACAGAGAGTAGAATCTTTGCAGTAGGGTTTTACCATTTAGATACGGAAACCTGAAAAGCAAAGAATCTTCACCCTCCCCCGAATTGATTAAAAAATAAACAGCCAGCCCTGAATCCAATCAAAACCAAAATGGAAATAAACAAGAAAAAAAAAAACACTTAACAAAAAGAAGCGAATCAGAATGTTTAGCAACAGGAAATCTTGGTGCTTAACTTAAATCACATTAACTCGACAAGGCTTTTTAAGCTTCCCTCGTAGCGGGGGTAAATAACACCGCGACAGCCGAAGGAGCCGTGGTCGCCAATAAAACACTAATTTTTCCTCTAGGGTCAGCTATACAGCGAAAGCTATACAAATAACAGCTTGGAGCTAAACAAAGGAAAATATAAGCTATGTTGTACAGCAGCACGGTAATTGCGTAACACGCTATCAGTAGCAATGGGTTTCATTTTGACAGTTCAACAACATTCATTGCGTTATTTACGTTGTTGAGCAGGCATATTATTCGGACATATGGAGCTATGGATCAGCAACATGTTTCAAAATGATCCCAATTGATAGTTATAGTGTGTTACGTCATTAGGGTGCTGGTTGGCTCGGTGGCTGAGCGATCGACTGCTGCGTTCCATGTCGCGGGATTCCCGTACGGAATAAATATCTTTATTGCCTACAGGCAGCTGTTGTTCCGGGCCTGGCATGTGTAGGTATGTATGCGAGTTTGAATGTTTATAAATGTATCCATGATCACGATATAGGAGTAATTTCTAGTGTGTGGCAAAGTTATTTAAAAAATATGGATTTTCCAGGGCGAATTGCCGCGTACATCAAGGGACTGATTTCGGTCAAGCACTAACTTATATTATGTATTAAAAAACAAAAAAGAATTTCTTTAACTGAAGTTCTGAGCAGCAGAACTTAACCGCATTCCAACAACTGTCATCATAAATATTGCACACAAAATTATCACAATCACAGCTCTAAAAGTTGGCTTAGATGGACTGATCGCGAATCAATTTCATTGGTGAAATTTGCAGCCACTTGTTATGGCATTGACTGAAGGCATAAGCCTTTTGGCTTTAACACTCTAAGAACATATCAAAATTGTTTAATGTTTATCTTTTCAGAAGTTTAATTAAATCATCTTTCATCACGGTACGTACGTCATAGTAGTAAAAAGGAACACAAAATAATAAATTAAACTCGATTTCTTCACGATTTGCTGTAACGCATTACATAATTCGACTTCCTTTTGGTTGACATCAGAAGACAAAGATAATACATCTAATCTTATCCCTCTTTGTAATGCTAATAATTACGGATTCTGATAAAGAATCTGAGAAAAAAAGCTATGCTATAATTAATCGCTCGCCTTGCATTGCCCAAAGTCCTGTCTCCTGCTAGATTGGACGAAACAGGAAATTAACTTTCGCCCTCTCGCGTGACAAGTTTATTAAGAACAATTTCTCTGTTTATTCTTTTTACTCTTTTTGTTTCATTAAACACGGAGACGCCGGTTTGGGCGGTACTTGAATTTTTTAATGAACTTATTTTCTATTTAAGTTTTTAGAGGTATGTTTGACCCAGGTGGACATTAAAGGTTTAGGTAAATGTACCGTGAAAAGATATCACGGTACATTTACAACTTAACCCGTTAATGCTTGACGTAACTTTTGTAGATCTAAGTGCAAAATTAGAAAAAAAGTTATAACTATTAAACTAAAGTGCCATTGCAAAATTAGACAAGGTTGTTTGAAAAAATTTTGGGATAACTGTGAAAAATTGCTAAAGATAGGTATTTTATTTTATCAGTTACCAGCTTTATTTAAAGAGACCAGTTAATTGGCATTCCTTTTAAAGGATCAGTTTGTTAGAAAATACTGAACCCTAAAGTTTGAAAATTTTGATCAAAAATTGATGTAAACTTTCTTATATAAATAAACATTATTTCTTTTCAAAATTTTTAACGTAATAACATAAAGGAGAATGTCAACTTTCGGCCTACACAACTTTTATTATTAAACTTACGTTTTCACTAAGTTCTTACTCCCAACAATTTAAATATAAACTACAAACTTAAAAAAACATATTTAGTACTTTACGGAATCGTGTCCAATAAAAAATCATTATAATAAGTAATTAATTTAAGTTCTTGAATTCAAGATTTGAATACCAAAAATGTTGCCAATCTTGTTACTGTAAACGATAACTCTAAATAAATAAAATCCTGCTACTGTAATCGATAATTGTATTGTAAAAATATTTTTTATTGTTTAGATAGTTTTAAATAAAAAATATACTCTTTACTTATATTTACCGCCTCAATATTCTTTTTTCTTATTTATATTTTCTTAATTAATACGTTCGTCGTATTTTACAGTTAATAGTTTCAAAAATCGATTTTCCATCTGTGATCGATAACATCTTGATATGGCAATGATAATCGTCTTGTAATGGCAACCCTGTTAATTGCATATCTGTCAAAATCTCTTATTGTTTTCTGAGAACTCAGAACGGTGTTTTCTTTTCGTATTCCTCTGCGTTTGCGTAAGTAACAGACTTATTGTGTTGAATCTGATGATGTACGAGCATTATTACGGCAATGGACTTCACTTTTTGAGGTAAAGTACGATTCATATTAATAGAATGTCAACTATTTTAGCCGATCTAAATGTTGAATTGTAACATAACTGTATTTTGTTTGTTTTAGATTCCAAATAACAGTGTAATCCAACAAACAGCAATGCCAGCAATTCATTGTGTGGTCTCGTTCAGAAAGAGAATACGCTATCAGATGCTTGATATAGCAACAGATCGAATCACTACAGGTAAGCAATATCCTTCAATGATTTTATGTGTTGCTGCTGGTTGATGTTTTATTCTGATTGCAATAAGATATTTTTGTTTTTGTTACAGCTTAGGTCAACAAATAAGATCTGTCACCCATGTTGGCAAAGAAGTTACCGTTCTGTTCAACGGAACTTAAACACCCCATATCATCAAGTATTTATCAATCTTCTACAGCTTCTGTTGTATCAATGCCAGCAAACTACACTAGGGCTGTTAATATCTGCAGATGGGTGATTTAAGCAACAGTTTAAAATATTCCGACACGAGTTCAACAACAGAGCTTCATCACATGTCATGATTGACTTTTCTATAGCTGCTGCCCTAATTAATAGATTTCGACCACCGCTCACAGACAGGTTTGATGCTGCCCAGATATTAGAAATCATCCAACAAAAAATGTTCCAAACAAATACTTTAAGTGAGTTTATTATACAAAATAATTATAATAGAAGAAGGGCACAATTCTCAAATATAAATGTTGATAACAGCAATGTCGCTGAGTTTCCCCAGCTAGATTTTCATGATTTGATTTTAATAGCTTGTGGTACCTACCAACTCCGTCAAGCTCGATCTTACTATGGTGAGCATATCCGTTTTAGTGGCCAATATAAGATAGAAGTGTGTAGGGAGGCATCAATCGGTAATCTAAGAGAGCAATTGTCTCTCTCTCAAAGAAGAGCAAAAATTCAAAGTCGCCATATAAGAAGAAAAGAATATTTTGTGTATGTTTTGATTGATAATAATTTAAATGGGAGAGAGGCAATAAGTCAATATTATTGCAATTGTAAGGTAGGCAAACGAACTGTGGGATGCTGTTCCCACATTATGACCATTTTATGGTATTGAGGGTGGGCTCGACACCAAAACAATATTGAACCCCCTGCACAGTTTCTTGATGAATTGTTAATCGAATTTGATAATGAAATTGATGATGATGATAATGAATAATTATGATAAAAAAGAATAAAACTATTCATCAGTTTATTTGTTCTTTAATTTTCTCTGCGTAGAAATGCATAACCTCCAATTTAAAATGTCTGAATAACTTCTTTCTTACAAGTTCAATTTAAAAATGGAAATCACAAACATACTTTTGACATTAAACCACACAAAAAAACGTAAGAATATTCACTGCACACAACAAATTCATATTGAGCCAAAGTTACTATGGAGACTGGGCATTGTCCTTTCCTTCAAACACCGTCGTGGCCAGAAACACGACTTACCGTAAATCCGCACAGGATCCAATCTCACTTACTATAAAGCATTCAGTCTCTAACATTGATAACACTTACTACTAACTTTAAAATATACAGCATGAAGATAAAACTTAATATCACCTACTCGAAATTGAAAACGCTAGACTCCTAGAGCATGCAGTTCCATGTAGATCTTAGAATGAGACGCTAAACTGATTTACGATGCGGAAGCGAGGCCGATTCTCACAATTTCGTAGAGAGCCGTCAAAGATTACAATACGAATGAAGAGGCGACGCTAATATGAAAATTGAGAAGACTTGGAGAAACAGTAGTAGTTTTATCAAATTAAGCAAAGACCTATTTATATAATTTACATTTGAACTTATATATTAATTACTTTTGGATGAACAGTATGCTGTCGTTGACAAACAGAATACTGTGCTCTGTGTGTTTTAGTAAATCATTAATGTAGATCAGCAAGGGTCCAAAAACACTTCCTTGTGGCACCTCCGTTATAGTTGGAGACACGTGGTTAATTTCTGCTCTCGACTTTCGGAAAATCTATTAATGACCGTGACTTGTTTTCTTACAGTTAGGTATACTTTAATCAATTTTAATACGATTCCTCTAATATCATAACCTTCTTATACTAATTTGGTTAATAATATTTCGTGATCTACATGATCAAATTCTTTTAACATATCTATTAGTATCGCTATTATTGTTATTTCTTTGTTTAAATTGAAGGTAATTTTGAGGTATAATTCAAATGCTACTTCTAAATCTATATAATCTTCTAGAAGTATTTTTATCATGCTTAGTCATGTGAGGTCACAAAGAAGACCTCGGTCGTTTAATCAATATTCAATGACAAAGAAAATCACGATCTTTCTAATTTTGATACTGCAGGCTTTCTACCTACTTAAACATCTATGAATAATAAAATTCTGTATACAAATTGTAAGTTCTACTAGGAATGGAAAGCTTAGAACTGACGATATTCAGAAGTGAGTTCAAATCGCGCACACATAGTAACATTGTTGCATTGTACTTCGGAATATTTACTTTATGACTTAAAGTACCTATGCGTAGCTTCACCCATATGACCTATTGAGTGACTTTGTAACTTTTCCTCCTACAGCAGGTAATATTTCCTAATATTTTAAGTAACGATGTAGGCAGAAATTCAAGACATGGAATATAGAATCGTAGAAAGTTATTGATGTTGTCGTAAACACTCTATATCCGTCTTTTCTTGATTATTATTATTATGTAGTTTATGAATAGTAAGGATCTAACGATACTTCCTTGAGGCACTCCAGTTATAATATTTATATACTGTTACTATTAAAAGCCCGAGATGTCCCATTTCAGGGCAAAGGCCGCTCCATTCTCCTTCCACTTCTCTCTGTGTAAAGCCATTCAAACCTAGTTCTTGTTGAAGGAGTTCAGCTCATTATGCCATCTCCTTCTGGACCTGCCGCGATGTCCTTTACCATTTAAAGGGACCCAGGGGGTGGTAAGTTTGGCCCATTTGTCGTCTGAAATTCGGCAGATATATCCAGCCCAATTCTATTTTATCGTGACAGCTTTCCGGTTGACGTCAGTTATCTTTGTGTTGAAACGGATGGTCGAATTCCGAACCCAGTCAATAAGTTTGATACCCAGAATAGGTACTCCGTTCCATGAACTTTTGGAAAACCTCGAGGAGGGGCCTCTGCTGCTTTGTCAAAGACTATGTCTGTTAAAGTTGACAAAGGAAGCGCGCCTTTCATTAGGACTTTCATAGTCCAAAAGCTCATCCAAATATGTTGGAGGCTTTTGAATGTATCTATGTTACATAGGAAAACCGTAATTTCTTATTAGCTTAATGACGAACCTATTAGAAGATTACCTGAATAGCCAACGGAAATTTTTACACTACTAAAATACGAGTATACATACAAACAAAGCGTCCACGAGAATTCTTGTCCCAGTAACCAGTTTCCAGATTTTTCCGTCTGTCCCACTGAGCGAGACAAAGTGGCACCATCTGTTCTTATTACGAAAACTCACCGATATTAATTCTGGTATTACACCGACTTTGTTTTATTGTGAACATGCGTCAAAAAGTAGACGTAATTTGTTATTTTAGCTAAATAAATTTTAGCTAAATAAATAAAGGAAGGGTCCCATTTTTAGAGTAAAAAGTCAAGTCGCGGTGAGAACATTGGCCTGGTTAATGGCCTTGTTATTAATATTCATTAAGCGTCATTATCTGTATTGATCTGATGACATGGTATGCAAGGAGAGTGCTGAAAGGCATCGTCCAGCGATCTCCACACTGGTATGGGATGGTCGTACCCTTTCATGACTAATTATATAATTAGTCATAGTCGTAGGCATATATACGATATTGGACCGGATTCCCTTAATCGTAAACTAAATTAAATTTAAGTTTAGTGCATCTTTTTTTGTCTACTGCTTTAAGAAAAGGATGGAAGATAAAATGTTAGTTTAGACCTGTCAAATTAGTCTGCTCCTGACGTAAATTGACGTATATTTGGTCGCCATGTTTATAAGGGCGTCTAAACTGTTTATGGAGTTGAGTTGACCTTATTTTGACGAGATTAAAATAAAATGTTATCTTAGAAGTATCGTAGAAGAAGATGTAATAAACTTAAAATTAGTTTTGTTTACGAACAAGACGCGCCATTATTCATTTATTTAGATCGAGTATTAGTGCGACAGTCTTTTTCGTTTAGGACACAGTGTAACAAAACTTATACCACCATTCCATACCATTCCAACTACGACTAGTATGGTTTTATTGCCTTCTATTTTTCATCGATTTAGGTAGTAAACTATAGGTAAACAAGAAAACCACTTAGTTTACCGACTATACGTAACACCGGTCACTTTAGTGGTCCTGCTGTTTCACAGTTGTACTTTTCAGTTCAGACAATTACAATTATCTATTAATGGTACCGACTTTCTTGTTTACAAACTAAACAATTTTTTAATTAAGTGCAAGTGTAAGCTAAAGTGTAGTTTTTGCTTTCTATTTCATTAAGAAAAGCATAGAAGATAAAATTATAGTTTAATCTAGTGAAATCAAGATTCTCTATGGACAGTTTAGACGCGATTATAAATAAACATGCTGACAAAAAAAAAAATACGTCAATTTACGTCACAAGCGGACTAATTTGACAGGTCTAAACGTTCTAACTAGGGAGCAAATATAGGTTCTAACATTTAACTTCTGTCCTTTTCTTAATGAAAACAGAAAGGTAAAAATGCTCTGAACTTAAATTTAATTTAGTTTGTAAACAAGAGATTCGAGGCTAATTTTAGAGTTGTTAAATTTATGGATAACTGTTTTGTTTTTGTTTACCTTTAGTTAGTTACCTAAACCGATGGAGTTATAAAACATCGGATTAGAGATCAACAACAGCATTTTTATCATTTTTACAGATGATATAACGATAATTATTGTTTCCTTCATCTTAATTTTTTGTTTGTTGTAGTTTAATAGTCTGACATTCACCAATTTTCCCAAATGGTTTATGAAAATAATACGCCAGGGGCGACAGCCTCCGTGGTGTAGCGGTAGTGAATGCAGTGCAAATATTTGTGTGCATGAATATGAATATTTGCACTGGTCTGGTCGTACCTCGGAAAGCACGTCAAGCCGTTGGTCCCGGTTGCCATACGAACATCTAATGGCAGTCGTTATGTTATATTAGTCTAGCTGCAATGCTTCGATATCGCCTTCGGGTTGCGGAGGTCAGACGGCAGTCGCTTCACTGAAAATATTGTTTAGCCAAAATCGGAACCCAGACTCCAAAGCTGAAAACGCTTCGGATGCGACTGAGATTAACGCTGAGATGATGATGATGATGGTTTATGAAAATAATGATTATATAATCTGTGAAGTTCTGTCGTTATAGCGGTGGGCAAAGTTTCCAGCGTATCAACATCAACATGGTTGGCTAACTTGTTGTTTCTACAGTATGTTAAGAAAACCCTGTCCGACCGGTGAAGGAGTTGTTAGGTATCGATAACTGATTCTACTAATGGATACAAAACCGGGCTAAATTAAAAAAAAAAATCCCCCTAAAAAAATAAATATTATTTCGCAAAAAGAGGTAACTTAATAAATGTGCGTAAGCACCCTTCCGCGGGGGGCGGGCGTCAGGGCACGCGGCACGTGGTCGTATCGCTCATAATAATACCGGTGTTGTCACTTTTTTAAAAATTACCAAATTTCGGGGAAGTTGGAATTAATTCGCGGAAAAAAAAGATTATTTCAAAATTCATTTGTATTGGTACTATGATGATTACGTAAAATTTTATATTATATTTGGTCATGTGTTTACCTAACCTTTATTTTCCTCATGGGTTGGACAGGGTTTTCTTAACATACTGTATAATACTATCGATTCTTTGAGACATTGTAGCTGCAGGATATCGTTGAAGTAGAACAGCGGTGGTCTAGTGATGTTGACTGCGACTTGCAAGTTGTAGGTCATAGGTTCGATCCCCATCAGACGCTTTACTTTGTATAAATCATCACCATTGCTCTCAAAACGATGAAGGAAAATATCTTGAGGAAACCGGTCTTTCCTAACGCCAAAAACTTCGAGGACATTTGACATGTAGGTACAAAGCCGCAATGGGCCCGCGTGGTAGGTTACGACTCACTTTTTCTCACGAAGGGGAGACCTGTGTCTCAGGAGTGGGAACAATATAAAATTGGATGGTGAAGAGCTTTTTGTGGAAGATTGTAATTGGTAATGTTGAGCGCTAGTTGTCCATTGTTAAGCTAATGATATCAGATTATGAATAATGAATAAATTAAAAACTAACTGCTCGTTTTTAACCAAGACCTTCCATAACATCTATAATAGGCATATATCTATAATAAAATATAAAAAAATACTGCTTATTATAGTGTTTGTTCTTACAGTAGCAACAGAAACACATCTTTTGTGAAAAATTTAAATTGTGACTATTCATGATATACAGCCTGGTGAATGACAGAGAGCAATGTAAAAGTTACAAGTCAGTAGTACTTAAGGTTATTTATAAAACATACATTTTAGAATGTATTTCAAGTTTCTTCAACTCCCAAAATACAGAATCAAGACCCTTATGAGTTTATCATTAATATTGCATAAGCAATTACATTAAATATTTGTTCAGTATAACCGTAAAGTTGTAGCAAACAATCCGTCGGCTACACGTCAACAATATCACTGTTTACCCATCCTACAGAATGCAACGAGCACGAAGACTCAGGACTTGAGACTTCTTGGCTCAAGTCCATCGATTACGACCACTTATAAAGGATGTATTTGACATCGACGCACAAACGAGTACCATGGATCCAGTACATGCTTCTGAAACCCCCAGTGGTGGAATTTTGCGTCGGCTCTTTCCCGATTAAAAAAAAAATATGGAGTTTTTGTCATTTTAGACCGTTCATAATAATGCTATACTTTTATAACCCAATAAGATTTTAAAGTAAAAATTAATTAATTCGTTAATTACACAAAAAAAAGCGCAATGTGTACAATACTAGAAAAACTATCCTATCAGCTGATTTAATAGAGTTCGCATCAGGGGCGGCACGCTTGCAACGTTCAAAGGCCGAGCCGATACGTTTTTTAAACACTGTTATTTCTGTAACCGCTCATTAACGACATAAATGACTATCATAATTTTGTTAGTGGCATGCGGTGTAGCCTTTTCGCGAAGTTTCGCGTTACGATGTCAGATACACCCTGTACATGATCAATGCTCAAGTCTCATTATGGCGCCCATTCACCAACTTAAAGAATCTCATTATGGCGCTCATTCAAAAATTAAATAGTCTCATTATGACGCTCATTCACAAACTAAAATGACTAATAAATTGGTAGAAAAAGATGCACTGATATCAAATTTATTTTAAATTTAATTTTAAATAATAAATAATGATAACGAGACTATCATTATGGCGCTCATTCAAAAGTTAAACTAAATTTAATTTCAGTGCATATTTTTTTTATCAATTTATTAAAAGAAAAGGACAGAGTCTTTATTTAATGAATGTTAGTTTATGACAAATTAAGATACTCCATAACAAGCTGAGACGTGACAACGTAAAACATGTCTAATAAAAATTTGTCAATTACATCAGGTGCTGATGAATAAGATAGGACTAAACTGATATGTATCTTCTATCCTTTTCTTAATTAAATAGAGAGAAAAAGATGCACTTGAATTAAGTTTAGTTCAGTTTGTTAAGGAGGCGCCAATCATCATCATCATCATCAGCATTTCAGCCGAAAGACGCCCACTGCTGGACACAGGCCTCCCCCAAGGTTCTCCACGATGACCGGTCCTGCGCCTCCCGCATCCAGCAGTTTCCCGCGACCTTCACCAGGTCGTTGGTCCACCTTGTCGGGGGCCTACCCACGCTACGTCTTCCGGTGCGTGGTCGCCACTCGAGAACCCGCCGACCCCATCGGGCATCGGTCCTACGGGCAATGTGTCCAGCCCACTGTCACTTTAGTGTTGCAATTCTTCGTGCTATGTCGGTTACTCTCGTTCTGCGGAGCTCCTCATTCCTGATTCGATCGCGCAGTGAAACCCCAAGCATAGCCCTCTCCATTGCCCTTTGAGTGACTTTGAGCCTTCTTATAAGGCCCATTGTTAGCGACCATCGCGAACATCCATTCATCCATTGCGAGCATCGGTGCCAATACGTATGTGTAACTCGGTTGGTTACATATAATTATTATAACTGGACTGCTGAGCCTGGGTTTCGGTGCACAGGTCGGGTAGAGTGTGATTGGGCTTTTTGGGGTTTGAGGTTGAAATTTCTTAGTAATAGTCTATTTTCAAAGTAAACTGTGTCATAATAATCATAATCAGTTATTTATAATTTTTCCACTCTTGGGTCACAGGCCTCCTCTCGGTGAGAGGGAGTGGGCCGTAACATACCACGCTGGCCCAGTGCGGGTTGGTAGATGTCACACGTCTTCGAAGTTTTTGGCTCTAGGATGTTTTCCACCGTTTTGAGAGCAGCAGATGAAATAATTTACACAAACTAAAGAGCCTGATGGGGTTCGAACCTACGACCACAATTTGTAAGTGGCGGCCGATACCACTAAGCGTAATTGCGTGCCGTCCTATCCACCTGTGAGAGAAGAGGGGACACACATGCGTCTGTAAACATACATGTGCACTATAATGTCTGCCACGCCGAACGATATCTTAGTCGAGATTGGCCGCCAAGTCCTAAATACAGCCTGGATGACTATTTCCATTCTTAATTGGCAAAGTTACATTAAAGACAATTTGTTTGCTCTAACTAAACTAATTTTAAGTAAAGTGCATCTTATTCCTTCCATTCCGTCAAAAAAATGATAGAAGATAACATTTGAATTTAATCCTGTCAAATTAAGATACTCCATAGACAGTTTAGACACGATTTTAAACATGGCGCCTAAAAATAAGCCAGTTTATGTCAGGAGCGCACTAATTTGACAGGTCTAAACTGACATTTTATCTTCTGTCCTTTTCTTAATGAAATATAAATAAAAATATGCAATCAACTTAAATTTAATTTAGTTTGTCAACAAGGGAATCGAGGCCATCGATTAATTAGGAAAGTTCGGCTCGTCCCGGTAATGCGAGGTTTACAGTATTGATAGACCTACAATAGCTATCCATAATCTTTGTGCAACAAATCCAGCAGGATCAGAATAATTTAGTCTACAAGAAGAATCACATGATGATACAACTCCACCTAAGTATCTTGCATTACAAAAACTTTAGCCGAATAAGATCCATCCCACCGAAAAAATTAAAATATACATTTAAACGGTTCCCAACAATCTTTAACTTAAAACGTTTTCACGTCAGGTGGTAGCTAGCATCAGTAATCAAACCCCTAGTTTACTACAGCTGGGGTAAATTGGTAAATTACCCGCAGTGGGCCCCCGCTGTTTACCTTGCGAACCCCTTGGCCTTTTGAAGCTACCTTGCATTTTAGTTCAAACAGTATTGATTGACGGCATTCAACTTTGATGGGTGTATAATATTATGGATCGATTTTTTGAGTGGCAACGAGGGGTTTCGAGTGTTCTGTTTGGTAAACTTTGTCTGTTAAATTGTTGAAAGTTTTTCGAAAGTTTTATTGGTGTTTCTTTGTTTGATTTAGTTTTATTTTTTTGGTATGGGTTAGGTTAAAATAATACCATGAAATATATCTTTGCGAATAGTGCACGTCTATGTGGTTTAAACTGTTATACTGTTATTTTATGGTGTTCTAAATTTAGATCTACTGGACACGTATATTTCTCCTTTGTTTGTAATATTCATATGTGTATATTATGCATATATTGTTGCATGCACCTGTTGTTTGTATGGTTACCGAAATGCCAATTTCAGTATGTAATTATTGAAATATAAAGTTGCTTGAATGTAGTGTTGACATTCTTATTGTAAATAAATAAATAAACCTTATTCCTGCCAGTCATACAAATAATTATTAATTATTCGTTTATAATAATAATTAGTTTATTGAATATTTAACAAATTAACCGTAACATATAAATATTTGAATTGAATTGAAATTAATACTGTTCAAGGTTATGTTTCTTGAGAATTGATTTAAAAGAAGAAATAGAGTACATTATAAGGCAAATTATAAGGAATTTGAAGGCAACTAACATTTAGTGCGTTGACATTTATTTTAACCATCTTGTGGTACACAGAACCCGCACAACACTTTTGTATTTTTGAAGTCAAAACAAAGAAGTTTTGACTTCGACGTTGAGCACTTTTGTTGGATGGAGAAAAAGCGCGTTTGGTATGATATATTAAAATTTAAACTGAGCCACATCAGACGGGAGAACTATAATTTATTAGAAATAAGATTAGATATTTAAACAAAAACCGTGATGGCCTAGTGAAGTCGTGGTGGCCCATTGGTTAAAACACCAGCCTCTCAAGTATGAGTGCGATCGATTCCAGGTCAGGCAAGTACCAATGTAGCTTTTCTAAAGTTATATGTACTTTCTAAGTGTATCTTGGACACCAATGACTGATTACAAGGTGAAGGAAAACGTCTTGAGGAAACCTAGACTTTAAGTCTGAAATCGCCAACCCGCATTGAGCAAGCATAGTGATTACGCTCATTCCTTCTCTATATGAGAGGAGACCTGTGCCAATTTACAGCTAAATACAGTCAAGGGAAAGAAAACCCTGTCCGACCCGTGAAGCTATTGTTAGGTATCCATAACTGATTCTACTAATGCTTACAAAGCCTGGAAAAACATAAAAAAATACCCCCAAAAATTATATTATTTCGCAAATGGAGGTAACTAACATGGCAATACATGCGCGGGCGACGGGGGTCAGGGCAAGCTGTCGAACAAAATGCCGCCAGTATTGTACATTCATTCATACAAGGTACCTATGAATAATAGCGTCAAAATGGTGTTGTCACTTTTTAAACATTTACCAAGTATTGGGGAAGTTGGAGTTAATTCGCGGAAAAAAAAAGATTATTTCAAATTTTTTTTTATAATTATAAAGTAGTGCTTGACTGCAATCCCGCTTGATTTCAAGCAGTGATGTCATCGTTAATGGTGAAGCGCGCTAGTTTACTATGAGCCTATTCACTTAAAAAAAACTGAGTGAATAGGAAGGAAGACGGCAGTTGAGCAAGGTGATGCATTGTTAAAAAACCTAGCAACACGACCAACGATGCTGCGCCAGAGGGATATTAATCTGGAGAACCACCACGACCAAACTTCCAACACAACAACATTAGGCGCATCGTACCCGGCACACATCGCAACACAACTGCTCAGACCCGTACTTCGCACCGCTTCACCAGACATCATGCCGGAACACGACGAATCGCTTGGCGGCAAGACATTGTCTGGTGGGTGGTAACTTCTGCCGGCGGCCGATGTGAAGGCCTACCACCGAGGAAGTTCATTAGTATTGTTATTATGTGAGTTTCAAATTTTATTTGGTCATGTTTACCTAACCTTTATTATACTTATCGGTCGGACGGGGTTTTTTTTAAATATTGTATAATCATGTCATAAAAATGTCAGAATAATTGTTGTGATTTGAATATACGGGCAATTTACGCTGGTAATCATTATTCTTAAGGAGTCTCTGAATTAAATCGGTAATAAACCAACTTCATGTAATCTATGGATTCCTGTATTGAATTCTTTACATGTGTCTCTTATATTATGTAAGTTCAATCTTTTTATAATTCTACTAAACTTATTGCTTGCAATTTTTATGTTTCTTTCCATGGAGCCAGGTTTAATTTTCCAATTTCATCGGAACTGCAACTCGTCAAGGGGTTTCTGTAAAGACAACGATTACGTACATTTTAATAAATTATTTAGATTCAATTCTTCAGACTGCTGCAGTATACCTAATAACATACTTTTGTTGACTTTAAAGCTAGTAGGTAAATACTTTTTTACTTCTCAAAAGACACAGAATACCGAGTCTTGATGACTCTTCGTGGTATCACACTAAGTTAGGCAACTAAGTCACTTACGCGGTGGTGTCCTTCTGCGACATCACGTCCTCGCAAGCTGCGGAACGGGAGAGGGAGATATCAACTCCATTCTCGGGCCACAGAAGACGCACCGGGCGCCGAGGAAGGGCGGATAACGCCCTCTTCCGCCCCCTATGAATGGGTCCAGGGGCGAGGGACATGGGGAAGACCCCGCCCCCCTATTGAAGGACCCCGAGGCGGAGGCGCGCGCGAGTGTCGGCGCGCGCCTCAGAGACGATGCACGGGGTAGTTTAACACCCCACTACCCCGTGCAGGAGACGAGGCCCGGACAGACCGGGCCAGCACGAGGGTGGGGCCGTGGAAGAATTTAGACTCCCGCGGCCCCACGCGCACTCGTGATAGAAGACACACCGGGGTGGTTTCAGTCAGTAAAAGTCTGACATACCCCGTCGCCCACCCCAGGGCGGCGGGCATCCTATGAGGATTGCCACCCCGGAAAAAAAAAGGTAACTACATAAGTCACTTAGTTTTTTGTTTACATACATACACACATAATCAAGTATAATCAGTTATAGTTTTCAATCACCTATAACGTTCTCACTGTTGGGACACAGGTCTCCCCTCGATGAGTGGGAGTGGGCCGTAATCTACCACGTTGGTCCAGCGCGGGTTGGTAGATGTCACATATTCTTAGATTTTTTTGTTTTTACTAGGACGTGCTCGTTTTCTCGCGATGTTTTCCTACATCGTTTTTTGTTTACCTTTAGTTAACTATTTAAACCGATGGGCAATAATACTCGTAACACTGAAATCAACTTATTGCCTGATATTAGGACTGATAATATGCGATAAGTGGCAAAAGTGCAGGAACCTATTCATATTGGCTCCCAGTATATTTTAAAGCTCCATGCATAGGTCCGTTCGTGCGTGGAGTACTGTGGCGACATTTTGGCTGGTGCGGCAAAATGCCACCAGGCTACTTTGGATTCGGTCGAGAAGTGTGCGAAGAGGCTAATTGGCAACCCAGATTTAGCTCACAAAGGTCTAAAATGTCTCAAGTGTAGGTGCTCTATAGGATGCATTTTGGAGAGTATGCGAGGGAAATGCATAATTTAATTCCCCCCATCTCCGTTCCATCATGAGATGACCCGTCGTCGTACGGCGAGTACCTATCCATACGTTGTTGGGACCACTACGATCGGACGAAGCGTTACGCTTCTTATTTTATATCGCATACATCAAGGGACTGGGACAATTTGCCAGTGGCGATGTTTCCGTCGGACTATAATTTGTCTTCAAGGCTAGAGTGAATAGGCTCTTAATAAACTAGCGCGCTTTACCATCAACGAGTGCATCCCTGCTTACCACCAGGGGGGATTGCGGTCAAGCAATAGTAACGATAATTCTCTTGCATATTCTCCAAATGCATCCTATAAGATACCGAAAGATTGGCTACCATATGCCTGTGCTTCAAGCTTAAGATTGGTTAAGATCTTTGCATGCCTCTCCACTGAGTCCAAAGCTGCTAAATAGCATTTTGCACTACCAGTCCGTGTGTAGCTGCAGTACAATACACACCATCACACATTTTTAAAGTTATGTATTATTTTATGTTACAGGTTTGGTTTTTTCACTCAGTACCTCAAGTGGACTAGTGTTTAGTCTACGTGGTCCATGACAGCCGTTGCAGGTCATTCAGGAGCCCTTCCCATCCAGTTACTAAGTCTCCTGGCTTATTGAGAGCATCTCTATAAGATGTGGATGTCCCAAGGGTTTTTACCCCAATGGTGACAGATGTGCACTCGAAGTGCATATTCCATATTTTTGACATTTAAACGTTTCTTAACTTTAAGCAAGGTTTATTTCGGATTTCCCGTTACTTACTTGGACGATATAGTGCAGAAGGCCTGTGGCTGTATTTTTGTTACATAGTCTCCAACAGTGCATAAGATGCCCGCTATTGACACTTCCCGTATCGCTTGTAGTTGTTCTGGAAAGACACCAAAGAGAATAAAAATATTATAGAACTTAAACCGCAGACAACACCATTTTTGACGGTATTATTATACGAAAAGCGATGCGAACGCGTACCGCGTGCCCTGCTCCTCTTCACCCGTGCAGGTATTGCCTACCGCACATGTATTAAGTTACCTCTTTTTGCGTAACTTAATACATGTGCGGTAGTTATTAAGTTTATTTATTATTTTATTTATTAATTCAGACTACATGTGATGCATTGTGTTAGTAACAAATTCACTTAAACCTATGTTAGTACTTAATAACTAAAACCGATTTTATACGGTCAGCTAATGCCCACACAAGCGGACTATCTGCCCGGGCCGTTATCGAGTGCAGAATGATGTTGGGACTGTCACGTAACCCGCGAAGTAACGAGGCAGATTTCTTGCGCCATACTGGGTTAAAGCTATCAAGGCGCGCGTCAGCGAACATCGCCGACGCACTACAGAAGCGCGGCAGTCGCAACAGCATCCTGAACGCTTGTTGTTGTATTGAATCCGCAAAGCGCTGCAAGCCCTTTGGGTATATCTGAACCACAGGGCCCAGGAGTACAGTGATGTACAATACGCTTTAAAAAGGACTATTTTAACTGTTACTGTACATCGATAGAACCTGCGGGCCAGCATGCTCGCCCGGACCGACAACGCACTGCGTTCCCTCTCCAAATCTATATCATCCTTCAGGGTATCTGCTACCATATGGCCCAAGTATTTAAATTTATACACCCTGTTTATTGGGTGACCTTTAAGGAACAGAGGAGCGACCGTAGATGGACACCTGGCTCCAGACCTGAAGACAATATACACTGTCTTTTTGGCGTTGTATATCAACCCATGAGACTCTGCGTACGATTCACATACAACCAGTAACCTTCGGAGAGCACTGGTCGAGGGAGCCAACAGCACCATATCGTCCGTGTAGCTCAGATTATTAAAACAAAATTTAGCCTGGCTTTGTAGGCATTAGTAGAATCAAGTATTGATACCTAACAAACAATACCTTCACGGATTGGACAGGGTTTTTTACATATTGTATAATATGATGGTAGGGACATGACGCGTTTCCAATTACCATAATTTCAGTACATGATTCCAAACTAAAACTAATCAAAGATTAGTATAGTTCAACAGCTAATCATTGGTACACAGCATAGGGGGAAACATTTTGTTTTAACACTAGTGTTCATTGCATGTTGCTTGCAGGTCTAGAATGAAGAGCAATCGGAAGCCGAAAGACTCTTCACGATCTCCAGCCACCATAAGAAGGAACCACGTGGGCGACGAAATTGGGGCCGCGTCGTTGCTCCAGGGCTAAGGTTCAAGGACATGCAGTATGTGCTTAGTGGAAGACTTTGCGGTCGTGGTATATCGGCCGCACTAGGTGATGGCCCCCGCTAGGAATGGCGGGCTGATACCAGACGGGGGTGAATTGTAGTAGTATCTCCCGGGCCCCCGAATCATGGTACTCGAAGGCATAGTGGAGGTTTTAGTCGTTAGGGGTCCGACATAACCTTGAAGTTTAGTTAAAATCAGCAGTTAGACTGGTATCCAACGTGTATCGTAAAGGGTATATACGTACGAGTACAAAGGCCACAGTGACTTCATATGTAATCAAACGATATAGGAAGGAATTTTTAATTTTATTTCCACATATTTGGATTTTTATAAGAAAGGTAGGCTACTACGATACTAGAGGCGCAGAATTACGGAAGAGGTTTATCGTGATATTGGCAACTAAAGTCAAGTGTAATATGTAGGTAGTTGATTAATTAGAATTTACCTACGTAGTGCGGTGACAAACTTTATATGGTTTAAACTATATATACATATGCAATTTAAACGATATATATGACGATGCGTCCGTTAATGTTCGACATCAGGTTGACTTTTGAAGAGTCGAGGGTTGTGAGGGCGACCGTCTGAAAACAGCGGTTCGAGACGAGGCCCGCGCACCACGCTTGTGACGAATCGCTTTGCATCCGAGTGAAAGTTTAATCTTGTGTTATAGGCTTTTAGTTCTCTAGTTTAATCAATTTAGATGTTGTATTGTTTAGACTGTACATTGATCATTTGACTGTGTATATCGATTATTATACCCTGTACTGAATAAACAACGGTGATTGCAAGAAGAACTTGTGATTTTTCTGCTCACGCCAACCTGCCTACCTACCCACATACATCACACAAGATGAGTTCTGATGAAGGGTCTTCTGCTCCTTCTTATATATAACCGAAAACTTGGTATTAATTCTTGGAGGAATTTAATTTAAATTGAGTTCCTTCCAATATCGTTGATATCATCCAAAACAGCCCTTGATGCGTATATACGTTATTCGTTACACGTTGTTTGATTTCATCGTACATTGATTGTATTAGAAGAGTAGGATATGATGAAATGATTGAAATCCTTTTAATGCCAATAAACTGACTCACCACTAGTAAACGCATGTGGCCTGTTCGGTCTTTCATACCAGTGTCTGTCAGTACTTATGCTTCGTATCAATTGTTCCGCCAACAGACAGTACAAAGTCCTGGGAACTCTTGCACCTTTCTCGTGTCTCTCAGCCCATAGGGCTGCCATCAGTTCAATGTCCTCGGGATTTTCATATAGTTGCTTCAAATGGACCAATCGCTGAAACATTTTTTTTAGTTTATTTTTTTTCTGGACTGTTAGTTTACATCCTAGAAGAAAAACCCTATCGTTATCAGATTATTGCAGTTGCGTGTTGGCATAAACTCCACTAATCGCTGCCACCAGCCTCTTTGCGGAGGTCTTTGCGAAGTTTTCCTTGCGTTTATATATACTACGTTATTTTTTCTGTATATGGAACCTAAATATAGTTTGTTCAGAATAAGTAATTAAATCGATTCCAATCATTTTAACACCATGCTATATTTTTTTCCATTCACATTTAGAAATTGTTGCAGTGTGGTTGCCGAGCGCAAAGACAGTTGACGGTAAATCATAGTACTAGGCGCATAGTGAGGTAGGGCTGCTCTATTCCGCGCCACAGGTGCAGGTGGGCGAGAGATGCGTTGACCATATTTTAGGTGGGATAACCAGGTAAGATAACAAGCTCATAACATTGTGGTTTTTGATAATATCTTTTAGAAATTTTGTACATAGAAAACTAGATATATTTTTCGGGTCTCCCATGTACAAAAATTAAAGTTGTATATATTATATGAAGAGTATTATTTGAATAATAATATCACCTCTGCAGTGAAGCTATTTTTCAAGTCGGCAAATGTTTCATATTTCATTGTAGAACAAAACTCTCTATACTTTATGTATGGCTGCAATCCTAAGAGCCTTCCTTTAGCTAAATCGGCTGCCGCCACATCTGAAGAAAACTGCGTTCCACCTAGAACTCTATCAGCCATCTGAAATTAAAATTTATCATTGAGTCCAAGTTCAAGGTGGCTGCCAGGAAACTTGGCGCTATCGCAAAGGTCCGGCGGTACTTCACACCAGGGCAGCTTCTAATGTTGTACAAAGCACAGGTCCGTTCGTGTGTGGAGTACTGCAGCCACATTTGGGCTGGTGCTGCTAAGTGTCACCTGGCCACTTTGGATTCAGTGGAGAGGCGGGCGAAGATCCTGATTGGTGACCCTGACTTAACTCGAGACGGTCTCCAAAGCCTAGAGCACAGACGTGGGGTAGCCAGCCTTTCGGTCTTCTATAGGATGCATTTTGGGGAGTGTGCGAGGGAATTGCATGATTTACCCCATCTCCGTTCCACCATCGGACGATCCGTCGATCCGTCGTACGGCAGGTTTCCACCCTTATGTTGTTAACACTATTACGATCCGGACGAAGCGTTTCGCCTACTCCTTTATACCGCGAACATCGAGGGACTGTAATAGTTTGCCAGCGGCGGTGTTTCCGTCGGACTACAATTTGAGTGTCTTCTAGGCTAAATTGAATAGGCTCTTAATAAAGTAGTGCGCTTTACCATCAACGATCAGGCGGGATTGCGGTCAACCGCCGCAGGCGCGCGCCTGCGGCTAGTGGTGTGAGGGCGCTGGGATTCCCGCTGCCTCATGCCTGATTTGTAATGAGATTGAAACTTGTCTTGTACTGTCAGCATTCAGTTTCCATCGCCCTTTATTTATTTATTCTCTATTGTACACCAAACAAACATCGAACAAAATACATGGAACATAAAACATACAATGGGCGGCCTTATCGCTAATGCGATTTCTTCCAGGCAACCAAAGAATGGACAGATTCTCCTGAACTTTTAGTCCTGAGACTCTGTGGTATCTTAAAAAATATTAATGAAGCAGAAATCACATCAACTACTTACATCATAATCAATAGTGAAATCAAACTTGCCACCGGGTTGTCTGAAACTCCCTTGAGTCACTGTCAGCATATTGTCATCAACGGCCAGGAAACCTGTCCGAGTGGTGCCGTTCACATATGGAAATGTTTTCACGAAATGGCCTTTGTGGTCATACAGTCTGAAATAAGAAAGAGGTTGCCTTTATAATAGGGATGTTTCCTGGATAAAAAAAATTGATTCTATTTAGTCCGTCATTCAGATTATAGAAACATATTGGATACGTATATTTTGTTTTATCAAATCAAAAAAAAAATTACAAATATAAAAGGCATCAAAAATCAGGAGTGGTGGCTGGTGACGTCACTGCTCGCTTAAAAATGTAGCGTGCAGTGACGTCACACGAGTTTTCAACGCACTGTGTCGTCTTCACTTTTTGTTTATATGAAAAAAGAAAAAAACGTCCCGGTGGTCTATTTCACGCGGTCTCGGCGGGAACGTTCAGACTACAGCACATCAAGCTACTACAATCAGTAAAATATCTTGCGCTATATAAAATATATAGCGTTGAGGCTCAAGGTTGATTGGAAATATTTGACAGTTTCGGATAGCTTGACTTGCTGTCGTCTGTGAGTTGTTTGATTCCCCTCGCAACGTCTAGCTCTGAAAATCAGTTACTAGTTATCTAGCTTACTTTACTATCTTAAGTTACTAGCTATCGGTGGTAGGCCATAACATCGGCCGCCGGCAGAAGTTAACACCCGCCAGACAAAGTCTTGCCGCCAAGCGAATTGTCGTGTTCCGGCATGATGTCTGGTGAAGCCGTACGGAGGACGGGTCTGAGCAGTTGTGTTGCGATGTGTGCCGAGTACGATGCGCCTAATGTTGTTGTGTTGGGAGTTTGGTCGTGGAGGGTCTTCACATCAATCTCCCTTTGGCGCAGCATCGTTGGTCGTGTTGTGGGGTTTAACATTGCATCACCTCGCTCAGCTGCCGTCTTCCTTCCTATTCGCTCGGTTTTTCGGAGTGAATAGGCTCTTAATAAACTAGCGCGCTTTACCATCAACGATCGCATTACTGCTTACCATCAGGCGGAATTGCGGTCAAGCGCTAGTTTATAATTATTAAAAAAAAAAAAAAAAAGTTGGCTTGTATTTGACTTCGTTCAGAATGCAGCAATTGTTTTCCATGGCGCCTCCGCCGGGCCGGAACAAGAGCGGTAGACCAAAGAAGTGCTGGCTTGACGTTGTAAGAGATGACATGCGTGCTAACAATCTCACACCACGGGATGCCAGAGATCGTGCGAAATGGAGGAGTAATTGTAGGATAGTGGACCCAGGGCACAAACGCGAAAGTCGCGGATACAACCGGAATTATACGTAGAGATGATGATGATGACTCAGGATGCAGCAATGAAGGGAGAACTCAATAAAAAAAAATTGTAGTGGTGTATAAAAAATTGTTTTATGACACGCGTGAACGTCAAAATGAAATGGTGGAATCCATAGAATGTTTTTGCGTTTGCTAACTGAGTTCTCAGGGAAGGCTGTAGTCAGACCTGGGCTTAAACAAACAAGGTTAGAAAGAATGCTAAGCTATGTAGGAGGTTCAAGAAATTTTATGTGGACGAAGACGTGGGCGGAAGCTAGTAACTAAATTATACGTTTTTCAGAGCCATCATAAGCTAGCATAACTAGAGTTTGAGGGTCGAAAGTTTGGAGCCGTGTCACAACACGAACTTCAAGCCTTTCGTGGTGCGCGTTCTGACTAGGGTTGTTGAGGATTCCTCTTCCGCTTCCTCATAATGCGGAAGTTCCGCAATATTTTGAGTTCCTCAACCGTTACCGCATCCTAATAAATAAATATCAAAAATTCCTCTTCCGCTATCGCTTCCTCAAAATTTAAGAGAAATTTAAGAGGAATTTCAGTGCGCATGCGCGTATCCATGGCAACACGATACGACGTGCCGCCGCGCCGGGGCGAACGGTGAGCCTTGCTTGTTTTATCTTGACATAGCGTTGCTTTGTGTTCGCGCGTGCGCATCTCAAACGTAATAAAATAATTTAACATTGTTTCATCGAAAATCGAAATGAGACCGAAGTGTAGTGCTATATGGTGAAATAAAACATGCATTATTATTTTGTTTTCAATTCCTAAATGTATGTATGTCACTGAACTCTTCCTAAACGGCTGGACCGATTTTGATAATTCTTTTTTTTGTTTGTTCAAGGGGATTCGAGAATGGTTTAGTTTCACAATTTGATCCACTGGAATGCTTTCTTTCAATTATTTTTTGTGTGTGCATAGGACAGTGTCTGTTGGATCCGCCAGCCAGTCATATTATCCACTTCCTCATCCCCTTCCTCTTCCGCATCCTCTTCCTCAAAAAATATCCTAATCCTCATCCGCATCCTCTAAATTTGTGATTGACATCTCCTCTTCCTCTTCCTCTTAATCACTTCCTCAACAACCCTAGTTCTGACACATCATCTCGAGAAGCTCCTCAAAGAAGAGTTCTAGCCGAAAGGTGTTGTGTACCGCCAGTTTCGTGGCTTGCTATGTGACACCAGTCAGTGGAACATCACGCCGACACGCAGTGTGCTTTAGCTGTAGTTACATGTCATCATCATCATCATCATTTCAGCCGAAAGACGTCCACTGCTGGACATAGGCCTCCCCCAAGGTTCTCCACGACGACCGGTCCCGGTCCTCCCGCATCCAGCGGTTTCCCGCGACCTTCACCAGGTCGTCGGTCCACCTTGTCGGGGGCCTACCCACGCTACGTCTTCCGGTGCGTGGTCGCCACTCGAGAACCCGTCGGCCCCATCGGGCATCGGTCCTACGGGCAATGTGTCCAGCCCACTGCCACTTTAGTGTTGCAATTCTTCGGGCTATGTCGGTTACTCTCGTTCTTCTGCGGATCTCCTCATTCCTGATTCGATCGCGCAGTGAAACCCCAAGCATAGCCCTCTCCATTGCCCTTTGAGTGACTTTGAGCCTTCTTATAAGGCCCATTGTTAGCGACCACGTCTCAATTCCATATGTCATCACTGGCAACACACACTGGTCGAAGACTTTTGTCTTGAGACACTTAGTTACATGTATTAATAGTATTTTAAGTTTTTATCATAAAATAGTATACTATATGTTATATGTCGTGGTGGCCTAGTGGTTAAAACACCAGCCTCTCAAGTATGAGTGTGCGGGTTCGATTCCAGGTTAGGCAAGTACCAATGTAACTTTTCTAAAGTTATATGTACTTTCTAAGTATATCTTGGACACCAGTGACTGAAGGTGAAGGAAAACATCTTGAGGAAACCTGGTCTTTATAAGTCTGAAATCGCCAACCCGCATTGAGCAAGCGTGGTGATTACGCTCAATCCTTCTCTGTATGAAAGGAGACCTGTGCCCAGCAGTGGGATGATAAAAAGGTTGATGATGATGATGATGTTATATGGGCCTTGATGCCTGAAATGTTGTTAAAAAGTAACAAAGTTGGAGCACGTGTGAAAAATACACACACACACACACAGATTAAGTCATCAATCATTCTTTTAAACCATTATATTATAATACATACTTCAAGGTAGTCTCCTGAATAGTGTGGAACCATCTCTTCACGTAAACGTATTCGTCTGACATTTGTGGTGGAATATTTTCGTCATACAAGTCCCTGAAACCTCCATCTTCACACAAGATGCCGTCTCTAATCATGTTTTTCTTACCTGGCGAAGGTGAAATTTGTTTAGAATATCACTCAACCGTACCAAGATACTTTGTGGAATTAAACACATACTTCATACATACAGATATATAGATACACGTATGTGTATGTATATATCTACTGTGTATGAAGTATGCATATCTTTGACTGTCTTTACTGGTATTTTGTTCAACAGTAAATAATATAAGAATTCCATTTTGATTAATAGACACTGGAACTATAACTCGTGCGAGTTAACTCTGTACCTCGCTTTGTGCCGTTATTCGGACGATATCGTTTGCAAAATGCTTTTTTTCCTGTTAATAAAAGGTGGTTTTGATGATAAAGTGTCATAATACTAGGTCATTTTACTCATGACATTTTGCAATTAAATAGATACTTATGGACAGAAATATAATCTTGGTACAACCAACAGGCTTCACTAACGCGACGAAAATGTAAAAGATAAAAACAAACATAATAAAAAAAAAAAACTTAACAAAGTAAAAACTCCACAGAAACAGTTATAACCACAGGGGATTTAAACTGTTTTTGGACAATTATAACAAAGTAATTGTAACAACAATTGTAATTTTCTCGGTGGTAGGCCATAAATTCGGCCGCCGGCAGAAGTTACCACCCACCAGACAAAGCCTTGCCGCCAAGCGATTTGTCGTGTTCCGTCATGCTGTCTGGTGAAGCCGTACGGAGGACGGGTCTTAGCAGTAGTGTTGCGATGTGTGCCGGGTACGATGCGCCTAATGTTGTTGTGTTGAGGAGTTTGGTCGTGGAGGGTCTACAGATCAATCTTCCTTTGGCGCAGTATCGTTGGTCGTGTTGTTATCGTTTAACATTGCATCACCTCGCTCAACTGCCGTCTTCCTTCCTATTCGCTCAGTTTTTTCTGAGTAAATAGGCTCTTAATAAACTAGCGCGCTTTACCATCAACGATCGCATCACTGCTTACCATCAGGCGGGTTTGTGGTCAAGCGCCAGGTTATAATTATAAAAAAAAAGATGCTATCGCTACCAATTGCCGCGCGGGGAAGAGGGAGAGGGTCGCATTCCAGCGAGGGGCACAGTTAACTCGCGCGAGTTTACGCGTTTTACTGACGCCACCCAAAATCCTGCATCTCGTAAGCAGTCTTAAAATTAACATGGACATGCCTTTCGTGCCCATGTTCATTTTAAGACCGACTCGCTCCGAGGCTCTACTGAGGTCTTCGAGCATTGTACTCAGGTCCTCCACGGTCTAAACGGAATAGAATAGAATAGGTACTCTTTATTACGTACGTCATATAAATTACAGAACATACTTAATATGAAGATTTTACAAAGGGTGTCACAATGGGCGGTCTTATCGCTAAAAGCGATCTTTTACAGATAACCTTTATATTTCGCGAAATACATAATTGGTTAAAATCTTAAACCCAGACGAATTCCATAAAATACTAGATATAATTTTAGTGAATCCAACGAACCTAATAAAATGGGTAACAGTTCATATAAGTAAATCTGTAGTGATGTGGCTATGTTGATATCTCTTGCAGTGTAAAAAAGACGTTCATCATCCCAGGAGGGGTTCAGCTTGTGAAGCTCCTTTGCTATGTGATTGTGATGTCTATAGAAAAGAATGTTGATCAAGTTCGATCCCATAACTGTGTTCATATCTGCAAAATAAAAAAGAATACGATGATGATAGTAGAATTGATAAATAATATTTATACAAAGTATCGACAAAACTTTTGTTTTTGCGTTGAGGATTATTCTCATAATGTTTGCACCATTTATCCAATTAGTATACAAGAAAACCCTGTCCGATCCGTGAAGGTAGAAGGTATTGTTAGGTATCGCATATACCTTATTCTATTTTTAAAATATCTTTTTTCTTACTCCTCCGCTATTCTCTTCTGATTAATTTCGTTGCGGGACCCAAGACAGTTGAATCGTTTCACCGGGATTCGTCGAGCTTCATTGCTCGGCGTTTTTCTGGCGGTCTCCACTGTTGATTCTGGCTTTCAGGAGTTGCAGTGGGTGGGAAAAGTGTGGCGGGTTTTGTCCCAATAAAAAAAAAAAACCTTATTCTACTAACGCCTACAGAGCCTGGCTAAACTTAAAAAAATACTCCCTAAAAATAAATATTATTTTGCAAAAGGAGACAGTAGTCATGGCAATACATACGCGGGCGACGGAAGGCGGGGCACGCGGTCAAATAAAATGCCGCCAATGTTGTACATTCATTCATACAAGGTACCTACCAATAATACGGTCGAAAATGGTTTTGTCACTTTTTTAAAAGTTACCAATATTGGGGAAGTTGGAGTTAAACGCGGAAAAAAAGATTATTTAAAAATTCATTAGTATGGTTATTATGACGACTATGTAAAGTTTATCCTATCGGTCGGACGGGGTTTTTATTCACTGAAATATCTAGAACAATTACATAACATCTCAGGCTATGTATGCCACGTGGTTTTCTCAGCGTCTCCACTGCATCGGCTTAGATACTTAACCAAAAAGCCTTTATAATAATTAATTAAAACATTGTAAAATTGAAGAGTCCAACTTGTGTATAGCACGATAACAGAAGTAATTGGTATAAGGTTTAGTCAGTTTACTAAGTCATGCGTTTTTTGTTTACTTTTAATGCATTACTTTAACCGATGGAGTATAGATGACTAATGACTTAATATCCTGCTTAATACTAGTGGTATTGTTGAACCACTCTGAAATTAACCCAAAAGATATTGAAAATAAAGTTGATATTTGCGTAATTTGAAATAGGGTGGGGGTAGACAGCACTGCAAAGTTTTACTATAAATTGGTTAATTGGATTTCTACAGAATGAAGTGATATTTACTTACGATATTTATGACATCGCGTTTCCTTTGGAACTTCATTTAAAGGGCAAAGTTCAGAATAAGGATCTGTTGGTGGAAATAACAGACCATTTTCTTTTTCCATTTTGACACGCCCATGCTTGTACGTCCTGAGCCGTTCGGTAAAACCTGGCAATAGGTTATAGGTATTCGAGAGATCGAAGACTGGTGTTTGGTACACGTACTGGAATAATGGAACACACATTATTATACTTGTGGATTCGATTTTCGCCACGTAGACTTTGCAGTCTGCCTTAATTCAATTAATTAGAGGTAAACAAAAAAACTGTGTTACTTATGTAGTTAATTGACTAAAATTACTTCATCATTATCAACCTTTTTATCGTCCCACTGCTGGGCACAGGTCTCCTCTCATACAGAGAAGGATTGAGCGGAATCACCACGCTTGCTCAATGCGGGTTGGCGATTTCAGACTTAAACTCCAGGTTTCCTCAAGATGTTTTCCTTCACCTTCAGTCATCGGTGTCCAAGATATACTTAGAAAGTACATATAACTTTAGAAAAGCTACATTGGTACTTTCCTGACGTGGGATCGAACTTGCGCACTCATACTTGAGAGGCTGGTGTTTTAACCACTAGGCCACCACGACACAAAATTACTTATATAAGTACATTTCCATTTTAATGATACCTATTTTATTTTTCGTTTGGCTTTGCTCGTATTTTGGCGTGGCTAGCTGGTATAATATGGTAAATAATTTCATTGTTGTTGTATTTTCTTATGTTCATTACTATACAATATACATAGTATTGTATAAAGTCATTTTTTTTTTTAATGAACAGACAGCTGTGCTGCTGGGGAGTTTGTTCTGTCACTTCTTCTTCCCAGCGAAAGCTCTAGGAAGTGTCGATGGGTGGGCGTTTTGGGGGACTGTCTTATGTAATATTGACGTTCAAAAAGTGCTGATTCTCAGCCTAATTTGAATAAATGACTTTTGATTTTGATTTTTAATTTTGAAACGCAACAGCAGTCACTTCAGTTGTCATGCTATGTCATAGTTGTAAGTTTCAATTTAGTAACCTTGAAATGGTTCTTTTTGTTCACCTTTAGTTAACTATCTAAAACGATGGAGTATAGATACTACTAGCTAGATTAGATAACTGCATTTTTTTAGGGTTCCGTAGCCAAATGGCAAAAAACGGAACCCTTATAGATTCGTCATGTCTGTCTGTTCGTCCGTATGTCACAGCTATTTATTTCCGAAACTATAAGAGCTATACTATTGAAAATTGGAAAGTAGATGTATTCTATGAACCGCATTAAGTTTTTGATGCAAAAATAAAAAAAAATAATAAATATTGGGGGCTCCCCATACTTAGAACTGCAACTCAAAAATTTTTGTTTTATCAAACACATACGTGTGAGATATCTATGGATAGGTCTTCAAAAATGATATCGAGGTTTCTAAAATATTTTTTTTCTAAACCGAATAGTTTGCGTGACAGACGCTTCCAAAGTGGAAAAAAGTTGGTCAACCCCCCTCTAACTTCTAAAATAAGAAAATGAAAAATCTAAAAAAAAAAGCCATTACGAGAACCAGTACGCGGATACGTCTCTCACAAAAAAAATAGTTGTCTGTAGAACTCCGTCTACTGCCGATATTTGAACGTGACAACGTCTATTCGCTCTAGGGGTGGGGGTAAAGTAGGCGTCGACTCCGTGTGGCGTCAGATTCGGCCGTTACGGTGTTTTCGAGAATGACTCCTCCTTACCAATTTAATAGACGTTTTCACGTCAACTCCTACATTTTTGTGATACTCTGGTACTTTGCACGTCCACAAACTATGCACAATAAAACCTCTTTCATGTATTATGGTGATTTTATAATCATTAATGAGCTTTTTTATTGTTTCGATTTTTCCTACACTTTTATGCTACCCTGGTACCTTGCACGTGCCTTGAACTCCGTGTGGCGTCAGATTCGGCCGTTACGGTGTTTTCGAGAATGACTCCTCCGTACCAATTTAATAGACGTTGTCACGTCAAAAAACATATGATGTACATTACTATAAAAACTACCAACGAAAATTGTTTTGAACGAGATCCGTAGTTTTTTTTAATACCTCGTAAATCGTAAACCGCTTATTACCGCGTAATCTTTCATACAAATAACTTAAATTCTTTAATTTCATAAATCAATGCTACGGAACCCTATGTGCGTGAGTCCGACACGCACTTGGCCGATTTTTTTAATTTTTAAACTAATGCTTGACCACAATCCTGTCTGATAATAAGTAGTGATGCGATCGTTGATGGTAAAGCGCGCTAATTTATTAACAGCCTATTTTAGGCTAGTGGCCTCAAACACACTTAAATTGTAGTCAGTCAGAAACACCGCCGCTGACAGATTGTTCCAATCCATCGATGTACGCCGTATAAAGGACGAGGCGAAACGCTTCGTCCGGAACGTAGTGGTGTTAACAATGCTAGGGTGGATACTCCCTGTACGACGGGTCGTACGATGATGGAGGAATTAAATCATGCAATTTCCTCACACACTCTCCAAAATACTTCCTATTGAACACCAAAAGGCTAGCTACTCTACGCCTGTTGTCCAGGCTCTCTTTCTTTGCACGGTACGAGCTATTTACATGCACTTCGATCCTTTAAGATCGAAAAACATTCTTTTTATATACTAAAGTAAAGCGGAGCCCAGACTCCAAAGCTGAAAAGCTTTGGATGGGACTGGGATTAACGCTGAGATGATGATGATTGAAACTAACCCTGACAAACTCACTGCCTTTATCGAGACATCCATATGTCTGGAAACTCTCTGGTCTGGTAAGGTTCATGCAAGTTATGCCCGAGTATCTGTGAACAGGATCGTCTGCAGGGATTTTGATCGGTGTACACATGTAATTCTTCTTGCCCTCTGGCGAGCAGCAGGTGGTTACGTTTCCAATATAATTGACTGGAATCACAAACAAATATGTACGTATTTGTTAGTACTTTTACGTGGTAGTTAAATGGTTTTTATTGCCTTGTAAAGTATGTTTTAGAATTGTATAACTGATGCCACTTCACTAAACATGAAACAAGAATGAACATTTTTATTATTTATTTATTCATTTATGCTTTCGCACGTAAATTGTTCAGTGGCGGACTTAATGCCTTAGGCATTCTCTACCCGTCAACCATAGGTGGTGAAGAGATTAGCAGCAGGTGCTTTTATTATTCTTGTTTTCTTTCAAATTTTCACAAAACCAACAAAAATAATATGACCATTCCGTTTTATTTCACTATTCGACCATTTTAAAATTCAAAATCGATTGGTTCATTAGTGATTCATTCTGAGTTATCATTAATTGACGTTTCACTTCGAGTGAAAGATGAAAGCCAACCATTAACAAAAAGTAAAACATATCTGGTCTAACATCACTGCTAAACTAAATTCGAAATAAGATTAAATATTAAAATAAACCAGTTTTACACTGCGTTCAACAAATTTTGACTTCTATTTCGTAGACATAAGGATGACATTAAAAGAAAAAAAAAGTAGTTACAACGCCAACTATGTACTGCACTACTATTTGTCCTGCCATCAACTCAATAGGAGTTAAAATCGATGGAACGGACTCTAGAAATGTTTTTATTAATGTTTAATCTTATTCCGAATGGAGTGCAGTATCTTCGCAATTACCTAATACTAGCTCCGCCCCGCGGTTACACCAGCGTGAGTTTCGATTCCGTGGAAATATCGGGATAAAAAGTTAGTTCTAGTTATAAACCATCTCTGTGCCAAATTTCCTCCAAATCAGTTCAGTAGTTTAGGCGTGAAAGCGAAACAAACAAACGAACTAACTTTCACATTTATAATTTAGTAAGGAAGTAAGTATTTGTGACATTAAAACATGAAGTTTTAGTTTGGTCAATATTGATAGTAATAAAATAACTAACCAGTGTCGTGAACAGAGTTGATGTCGCCGAGCATGAATAAAATATAATAGGAAACCAGCTGAGTGATCTGCAGGTCAGTTGCTTTGCCCACTTTTAGAATATCAGTTCGTAGTTTTCTTGACGGTGGTAGTTCACAACCATTTGCTGCCTTTCTGGGTTCATAATCTGAAAATATTATTGTAGCTGTTTACAACATTTATGGGTATAATCACTAATACTATAAAAAGAACCTCAATATGATTCTGCAACCATCTACAACCATAGCATCTTGACAACTTTGGAGAAGTGAGGTTCCCGCAACCCTAACTCAGGAGACATCGGTCTGATCGACGATCCCGTCACGATGTGCTGACATCTCTTTGAGGCGCGCGTGAAACACAATGCACCGTCGACTCGGGCCTGGTCCGTCCCGGGCAGCGGACTGTCCACTGCTTGCCGCCCGCAAGCCCGCGGCTACGGTGGCCGGGAGTTCGATGTTGTCTCCCGAGCAGGGTGTCTCTTGCGGCGGCTAGAGGCGTGAGGGCGCTGAGAAGACAGGTGAAGGGAGCTGTTGTTCTACCTAATGCTAGGAATTGACGTTATTGAGTTCACTTCACATCAAATTTTTACAGTATCGTTCCGCAGCACTTTAATTTCATAATACACTATGATTCTCAATCAACATTTTGAAGTATATTGCTAATGCAATGCTTCTTCTTCTATTCTCTCAGCTTATAGAGGTCTACTGCTGGACAAAGGCCTCCCCCAAGGCTTTCATTCCATAGGGAGGTATTGCCATAATCCCCACGCTTGGCAAGCGAGTTGGGGATCGCAGTAATTTGTTTTTCCACAGGAGAAGCGCTGCTGCTCGCTTTCCTGCTGAGAAATGAAATGAAATGAAATGAAATCGTTTATTAAGCAAGTAGGATCACCGATCACTTTTAAACGTCATATATATTTTTTTTTAATTAGATGAAGCCGGCATTTCCTAACTGACTACCTCTGAGAAGAAATAGCCGAAACAAACTCAGGGATCATCGTCTTTTTTCAAGTCCAGACATTAAAAATGAGAATGTTTACAATAATTTACCTTATAATTACGTATATTGCTAATAACAATGCTTATCAGAGCGAACAGCTCAGTCCCAAGCTTTTTTGTCTTCTAAATAATCTGTGATTTTATAATACCCCTTTTTGCAAAGTTTGGCCTTTATATACTTTTTAAATCGTTTAATGGGTAAGTTTCGAATGTCCATGGGAAGCTTGTTGTAAAAGTGTATACATTGACCCATGAATGGGTTCCCTTAGTAGCCTCTTACGAGACCCATGGGAGAGTATGGGTAGGTTTATTCTATCCCCGGTACCACACGGGCAAGGGCATCGCTTCATATGTATATATTCAAATTTTGCTTGCTCAAAAACGTAAATAATGCAATGAATATTGTTGAACTGTCAAAATAAAACCAATGCTACTGATAGTGTGACAAGTAATTACCTCGCAGGTTTGTGTCAAAGTCTTAAATTACCTATATATCTACGGGGTTTTTTTTAAACTACCCTCGAGGTTCCACTGGCTCGCAAAGGCGTTTACCAAATTTTTTCAAGCATCTTTCATCATCGTCATCCATGTAGGTTCTGGCCACCTCGTCCTAACCATCCCAGACATACACCGTGTGGAGAATGTTTCTCAGCGGTCACTATGCATGCAGGTGACGTGCCAGCGAAAACCCCTTTTAGTAATGCAAACAATTTTGCTTACATCTAGGATTCCCCATAATTGTAGTAAGAACTATAAATTCTGGTTTTGACGGAACCAAATCGGCTCATCTAGCCATCTTCTACGTATTCTGCCGAAATCTCACCATCTCAATTTGCATTTCCTCCATCTAGACTACTACATACCGGTAGGAAATACAAGAGGACGTATGGATTTGCGAAAAATTGAAGGAGAGGAGGGAGGCCTTTGCTCTGGTGTGAGACTTTGTATCCTACATTATAAACATGTCTAGGTATAAATTACTTACTTGGACTAAAGTTACATGGAGAGACTAATTTAACAGTAGGAGTGTTGTGTGTGCCTCTGCTGGGATACTTGAGGTTGTTACAAGAACCATCTAAACGCTTCCATTCATTTGGATCACAAGGCTTAACTTCGACGGTGCAATACCTAGAAATATTATAATTATGTTAGATTAATAGTAGATTAGTAGCCAAGGGCGGTAAGGCATCAACTGTGGCCCGAGATATTTATATCTCTTTTCCTATAGTTCGAGGGTGCAATTGATGCTTACACGTGAGCTAACTACTCTGCTTTACATCTCGATTATAAGATAAGTAGGAAAAAACCGGTATTACAAGAATAAAAAAATTTTAGAACTTTCAGGCAAAATATTGGTAATTGCTGCATCAGCTTCCATTTTCATTGAATCGGAAGTGCAGCTTATATCTTCATCACTTGCAGAATTCGTGTTTTATTTCCTAATTAGCACGTAATTATAAAAAAATACCAAAAACAAATAAAAGAAACGGCAACATCGTCGTTTCTTTTAATGCCAACGGACTAGAAGTCGAAATTGGTTTAACGGGCTGTAAATAAGACTTGTTTAAATGCCTAATCTTATTTGAAACAACGTGTAAACACAAGTAAAACGGCGTCGCGTCTTGAGATAAAAATACTTTTAGTTAGGTTAAGCCATTAAACCAAAAACGTTCTATAGATTTTTTTATCCAATACTGTTTGGGATTTCCCAAATACCGGAGGATTGAATCGCTTCGTGTCATACTAGGCAGCGGGTGGATTATCGGGAGGCAGGACAACAATATCTATCCTACCACTTTGGACGTACTCTCTGCAATCATAGATCCCAATAAGTTTGATGATTGTGAGAGCTATCAAATATCTTTTGACAAAAATTTGGAATTTGGTTAATTTACAGAGTTTGTTTGTTATCCTTAACCCTTAATTTGGCAAAGAAAAAAAATGTGGCACATAGTAAATTTTTAACTAAAATTATATTAAAGACATTAAAATACATTAGAAAAAAATAAAGAAAAAAAAATTCGTTCCTCAGTTTTCCGGAAAACCCATGTATGTCACAGCATACATTGCCAAATAGACGCAAAAATAAAGAACAAAAAGTATGTATGCTGGGGCATACACTGCCAATTAAAAGACAAACTACTTATAATATTAATTTATTTGTTTGTTTAAGTAACACAGGCTTATAATAGTAACAAAAACAAAATATTTTTGGAAAAAACAGACAAGACAAGATTCAGACAGAAGTAACTGCTCAACTAAGCCCTGACGTGATAGTCTAGTTGGCAATTTCTAGCGTTTTGGCCAGTAGTAAAACACAAACGGACTTGACATTTCATGCATAATACACTGGTTAGCTTTTGGCACAGTCTACATCGACCTTGAGTGGTTATAGACATGAAATGGCCAGTGGCATCATATCGCGACGAATCCAGTGGCTTAGCTAACGGCACCCCTTTTTTATTTTTGTCATTTATTCCAGAACGTTTACTTTTCTCTAAGCCTTCATATATTTCATATCTAAAGTCCTTTAGAGGCATAGCTTGCCTGCTAGACTTGGAATTCTCTCGTCTATATAAAAGCCAGGCATTGTTTATACAGATATCAAGCAGTTGAGCAAAGATACCAATGTACCAACGGCGAGTTTTAAATGGCGTCTTGTAAAGAGATATAAGCATATCTGCCAAATCCACCCCTCCCATATGCTTATTATACTCTTTAACTACTTGAGGGCAATCTACATCCACTTTGCTTTTAGACTCCTTGCAGTATCTTTTTATTTTTTCTATAGGCTCCACGCCTACATAAGAACTAATAAGCGTAACAGCTTTATTATCATTCCACCGTACTATTGCCAATCTGTTTTTGTCACATACAACTTGAGCATGACTACCTCTAGGCTTCTTTTTCATATCTTTTTCTGATGGAAGCACTGTTTCAGCTCCTTTTAGCCTGTTATTTCTTATAGTACCTAATCCGAAAATTCCGTAGTCTTCTCTAAGTATGTAGAATAACTCAGGGCAAGAAAAAAAATTGTCGCAAAATACAAAGGCTGGTTTAGACTTTATGCTTTTACACAGAGCAATAACAACTTGAGCTCCAAAGCCAATAGAAGCCTCCTTTTCTGTAAAAGTGTGGAATCTAAATGTATCTTCGCCACCATACAAGAGAAAGTCATATATCATGCCCGACACTCCTGCTCGGACATAATTTTTAAAACCCCATTTATTGGGCTTATCTTTCATGTATTGACGACGCTTACCAGCTTTGGTTCCTTTATAAGGAATCATCATCTCATCGATACTAAATTTTATTTCATTTTCTTGAGATAAACAATTTTCTCTTATTTTTTGCACTAAAGGCCTCACTTTGTAATATCTGTCAGAGTCCTGTATACTATTATCAACGAAATGTAAATAGCGACGGATTTGTTGATATCGCTTTAGTGACATCATGTCTGCTACTAAATGATACCTGTATCTCAAACTCCAATAGTCTGTATATGCTGGCATGCTCACGACCCCCATTATAACATGTATGGCTAGAAAATCCCGTAGTTCATCTTCAGTCAATCCAATTGAGCGTCCGGTTTTGGATACTGCGTATGCATTTGTTTGCTCTATGATATCGCCAAAAATATCTGGTGAAAAGAACTTATAAAAATAATCCAGAGCAGATAAATCTTGACTAATAGTGCAATTAGAGTCTTCTTCTGTAGTAGCTCTATGCCGAAATTGAGTTTTCTTCCATTGGTAACTGAGGCTGAACTTTGTAATTCGTCTAGGTCGTTTGGGAACAGGAACGGTGGGGCGACGTTGTGATCTCGTATTCCTAGGTAAACATAACCTGGAAGAGGTAATTTGAACAGCCATGCGAGGGGTAGCAGGGTGGCTTGTTGTTGATACAGACTGTACATTGGTTAACGGATTTGCTGGGGAAGCAGGAGTTGCTGGGAGTGAAGGTATGTCACTAAGTATTGGTACTTTGTTAAAATTTGGTTCCAGTGAAGGGCTTGAATAAACAGTACTAAAGATTGGTGTGAGTCGAACGTTCTCGCTGGCAGAGTCTTCATCGTCATCCAAAATGTTAAGCCTTTCTAGAGAGGAATCAATAGATAGTGCTGTGGAAGTAGACACAGAAAGCGGGGTGCGTACAGAAAATCTCTCTTCAACATCGGAAAGCTCGCTATCGTCAGAGGGTGCATTTTGAACAGGCACAAGAGCTAATATTCTACCACCACGTGTTTGAATCTTTTGCTGGCAACAAAAAAAAAACATGCTCAAATAAAAAGCTACCACAACCCCCAAATTGGCAATGTATGCGGTGTCATACAAATAAAATCAAAGGTCTTTTATTACGAGGTTGGCAATGTATGCCACCGCATACATCAGGTTAGTGGCCAAAATAAACTTAGGTTACTAAAACAGAATTCACAATTACGTTTGCTACTAATGTTATTGCACTATAATGTGTAAAATAAATTCATAACACCCATCATAAATCATGTATTAGTGGTAAAAATAAATAAAATACCTTGGACAGTACAGCTGAGCTCCGCCTGGCAGCCATTTTCTGACAATAATGTCAAAATTGATGTTGCCAGAGGTGTGTTTTATATTTCGGTATAAAAATAATTGGTGTTGCTATAAATCAAAATTAAGTTTAACATGGATAGCTGTTATTTATTTGACAAAATATTTTTGTGAAGTTCTTGTATGTCCAGACATACATTACCAAATTAAGGGTTAAGGTACAAAAAAACATTTATCTATCTATACGAATTAGCAAGAAGCAAATGAAATAATAATGTGGACAAGTGATGTATTGCGACCGGGGTCGCACGTCAAACGAGTGAAGATCAATAAATTCAAATAGACAAAGTCGTGGGCAGAAGTAAGAAATTAATAATTATGATAACTTATTTATTAAACTCTGTTATGTATCAAATTCGAGCATTTATTAAAAACTAGCATTCAGACCGCGGCGTCGAACGCGTGAAATTCCGTATTTTTGTTTTCCCTCGGGAATATCTCATTTTTTCGGGATTAAAAGTACCCTATTATTTAATCTGGACTTCTAATTTTACGTCTGCAACATTTAAAAGCAATCGGTTCAGTAGTTACGGCGTGAAAGCGGAACAAACATACAAACAAACTCACTTTCTGATTTATAATATTAGTAAGTATTAGCGGCCGCCTGCGACTTCGTTCACGTGGAGTTAATTATTTGAACATTTTATTTTGACCCCAAAGAGTCGGTTTCTATAGATATATTATTACACTTCTAGATCATAATACATATTATGCATAATACAGCATAAATTTTAAATTTTTGTTATGCTCCGCTCCTATTGGTCGGACCGTGATGTTATAAGCCTAAAGTCTTCCTGAAGAATTTTTCAAATCGGACCAGTAGTTCCTGAAATTAGCGCGTTCAAACAAACAAACAAACTCTTCAGCGTTATATACTAGTACTAGCTTTCCGCCCGCGGCTTCGCCCGGGTGGAATTCGGTTACATCGCACTTTTTAGATTTCCCTCGGGAATATCAAATTTTTCAATAAAAAGTAGCCTATGTTCTTTCTCAGGGTCTAAAGATTGTCTGTGCCAAATTTCATCAAAATCGGTTGAGAGGTTTAAGCGGGAAAGCGTAACAGACAGACAGACAGACAGAGTTACTTTCGCATTTTAGTAGGTATGGATAGAAAAAAAAAACAAATACTTATGTAAGCATTTTTCAACTGTCAAGAGGTCGGTCAGAAAAGTGAAGGTTTTACCCATTCCAGTGTGTAGTAGGTAAAGTAACAACCCCAGCGGGGTAGGCAGAGATGTACAGTCATGAACACTAATACCTATATCAACATTTTCAACAGCGATTTCAGCGTGAAATTACGAAAACGTCAATAACATGTGCCACATCGCAAATACCTATAGGCTCTAATAACATAGTTATTAGTAGCAACATCATCATAATACATAATGAGCCTATAATGTCTACTCCTGGGACACTGGTCTCCCCTCGGTAAGAGGGAATCGGCCGTAATCGGCCAAGCGGGCTTAGTGCGGGTTGGAAGATGTCAAATTTCTTCGATGTTTTGCCTCTAGGACATGCCGGCTTCGTCGGGATGTTTTCCTTCAGTTTTGAGAACAACGGTGATGAAATTATTATCACAAAGTTGAGCGCCTGACGGGGTTCGAACCTACGACTTAGGTAAGTAGTAGTAACCAATTTATATATTTCAGTCGAAACATGTCCACTGCTGGATATAGCTCCAAAGGACCTACACTTCCATTAGTTCTGTGCTTCTCGCATCTAACGGAAATTTGCGGCTTTCGGTCCATATTAAGCCATATACCGGTTATAAATACGTGGTAAAAATTACACATGTAGATCATCAACAACCTTTTTATAGTCCCACTGCTGGGCACAGGGCTCCTCTCAAACAGAGAGGGATTGAGCGCAATCACCACGCTTGCTCAATGCGGGTTGGCGATTTCAGACTTATAAAGTCCAGGTTTCCTCAAGATGTTTTCCTTCACCTTCAGTCAATGGTGTCCAAGATATACTTAGAAAGTACATATAACTGTAGAAAAGTTACATTGGTACCTGATCTGGAATCGAACCCCCGCACTCATACTTGAGAGGCTGGTGTTTTAACCACTAGGCCACCATGACACATGTGGAAAAAATGAAATAAAAAATTACATTTTCCTGTTGTTATACGCGATAAACTTCCATATACTGTGACTTTTTAATAAATTACTCACCTTAAATTATTTTTCGCGTTATAAATCTCCAGCTGAGTTTCATTAACAGGTTTCCCAGAGATGCAGTCGTAAAGAATGGCATCCAAGCCACCGATTCTGAGATTCACAAAGGTTAAGAGTATCAAGTACTGGATCATCTTCGACTTCTGCTCCTGCTGTTAATGAATCAAATAGCTTAGTTTTATCATCTGTCTAGCTTTTTCCAACTATATTAGAGTCAATTTTCAGTCACAAGTCAGCTGAATACCAATATTTTATATGCAGCGACAACTTATTTGACATCCACAACCCAGTTACTGGATAAGGCCGTATACAGAAAGAAAGCTGAAAACTTATAAGCGCTTACCGGCGCTTGACAGCGTTGGTAACCCGCGCAGGAAAATATATAAACGCGCGCCGATAAGCACTGAACGGTGCCGACAAGTTTCGACACGCGCTAGTCAGCTCTGGGCGCTGCCATTTAAAATTGGTCTTGGTCTGCTTTAACCTGCTTCCTTTGTGTAGAACGGACCAGCGCTAACAAGCGCTGGAAAGCGCTTATAAGTTTCCAGCTTTCTTTTTGTATACGGCTTTATATGGTAATATGGTACTGGTTGCCAGAATTTTGAGCTTCTGACTACTTATAACAACTGTCAAAGACTTGCGAATGGTTAGAAAGGTTTATTGTGGTTTTTGAGGCACGGAGGGGTCCCGGAATGTATAGGTCACCCATCCACAGACCACTTGCGGCAAACGTAGCTTAACCTAATCTTTTTTTTTATAAATCTAAACTAGTGCTTGACCATAACCCCGCCGGATGGTAAGCAGTGATGCAATCGTTGATGTTAAAGCGCGCTAGCTTGTGATGAGCCTATTCACTCAAAAAAAACTGAGTGAATAGGAAGGAAGACGGCAGTTGAGCTAAACCCAACAACACGACCAATGATGCTGCGTCAGAGGGAGATTAATCTGGACACCCTCCACGACCAAACTCCCGACACAAAAACATTTGGCGCATCATACCCGGCACACATTGCAACACAACTGCTCAGACCCGTCCTCCGTACGGCTTCACAAGGCATCATGCCGGAATACGACGAATCGCTTAGCGGCAAGACTTTCTGGTGCGTGTTAACTTATACAGCCAATGTTATGGCCTACCACCGAGCGTCGTTCCAGCGATGCAGGTGCTATTATTTTTGCCACAGGCATTGATCTTATAAAGATACAAAATTGTATCAATAAATATCGTATTAATAAATGACCTAAAAAAAAATCTGCGTTATCTGATCTTTTGTATAGTGCATGTACTTACATGGCTCGAAGTGCGACGAAACTAATTTATGATAGTATGGTTCATATTATTAGTTACCATTAAAATCAAATGGTATATCGTAACATTATTTTTACTACTATATGTACACGAAAACAATTAAATAATGACGTTGTCGTGTAAATCCAGTCACGATATTATGCTATCTTTTAGATAATATTTGTGGTGAAGGAGACATTTGACATGATAAAGAAGAAAATGGAAACAATAAAGATACAGATAATATTTAATATAAATAACGGTATGATCATTAGTCAAAATACAGTATGTTAAGAAAACCCTGTCCGATCCGTGAAGGTGTTGTTAGGTATCGATAACTGATTCTACTAATGCATACAAAACCAGGCTAAACCTAAAAAAAATACCCCCTTAAAAAATGAATATTATTTCGCAAAAAAGAGGTAACTTAATAAATGTGCGTTAAAGCACACTTCCGCGGGCGGCGGGCGGCAGGGCACACGGCACGTGGTCGCATCGCTATTCGCTCATAATAATACTGATGTTGTCACTTTTTTTAAAATTACTAAATTTCGGGGAAGTTGGAATAAATTCGCGGGAAAAAAGATTATTTCAAAATTCATTTGTATTGGTACTATGATGATTACGTAAAATTTTATATTATATTTGGTCATGTGTTTACCTAACCTTTATTATCCTTATGGGTCGGACAGGGGTTTCTTAAAATACTGTATAAATTAGAACTAACTAAAACTATTAATAAATTAAACACAGGGTTGAAAAATTCTTCGGTATCGTTGTCGATTGGTAATGTACGGACGACAGCAGGTCGAGCTAACCGAAACTCTCAAATCGTGCTTTACCATCAACGATTGCATCACTGCTTACGATCGGAATAGCGGTCAAGCAATGATAATAATTATTAAAAAAAAATAACCTTAATGCTTTAGAGATAAACCCGCCACACTTTTCCCAACCACTGCAACTCCTGAAAGCCAGAATCAGCAGTGGCGACCGCCAGAAAAACGCCGAGCAATGAAGCTCGACGAGTCCCGGAGAAACGATTCAACTGTCTTGGGTCCCGCAACGAAATTAATCAGAAAAGAATAGCGGAGGAGTAAGAAAAAAGATATTTTTTCCACTTCCCTCCATAACAAGCAGGAGACAGAACAGAACTAGGCCAATCGGCACAAAGGGACATTATTGCAACTGGGAGAAGCCCAGATTGCCAAACACCACGGAATAAAATTTGATTAAGTTAATGGGTCCTAAGTAGGTATTAGCTGTTACAATTGATTCCAATAATAGGTATGGCAAAAGCGCCTGAACGCACGGAAATTGGTTCTAGTTTCTACAAGGTCCGTATAATAAACGACTCCGGATGTAACTTGTACACTATCCAACATAATATTGCGTTCTTTAGTGTGGAAGTGCTTTAGAGATAAAGTTGAAAATCAAATAAAAAAAATCAATACAGCTGAAACGCCGACAGTGATAAGAGCTTGTCGAATAATGTCGTTAAAAGTCACGTACCGAGCTAATCACCCCTCACCCCTCACTTCGGCAGCAAGACAGTCCATGGTGTCTGACGCTGTTCACATCTGCACCACAGTGACAGCGATGAGGAGAACAGTCATAAGGAAGCAGCGATGCGGAATGTGGTATCGTCGAACAAAGTGTCTATGTTCGATGAAGCTAGTACATGGAGGCAAAGACCTGACTCCCACCTTCCCACAACTAGCAGGCGCGCACGCTTTGCATCAGTAGCAGACGAGTCAAGTAAATTGTTCTATACTACTCTGCAGAGCGGCTCATCCCACTGTCTCTGGAAAGATGTATTGTTGTGGTTGGTGGATCTGCATACGGGCTAGTTAGTCTCCAAGCATACGTATTAATAGGTGATTATGTGTGTTATGTATGTACTCCACTTCATTATTTTATACGTTCTCATTCATACCCTAGAGTTATGTTATACAATATGTAAAGAAAACCCTGTCCGATCCGTAAAGGTATTGTTAGGTATCAATAACCGATTCTAGTAATGGATACAAAATAAAAAACTTAAAAAAAAATCCGGGCTAAACTTAAAAAAAAATCCCCCAAAAAAATTAATATTATTTAGCAAAAAAAAGAGGTAACTTAATACATGTGCGTTAAGCACCCTTCCGCGGGCCGCGGGCGGCAGGGTACGCGGCACGTGGTCGCATCGCTATTCGCTCATAATAATACCAGTGTTGTCACTTTTTTAAAAATTGACAAATTTCGGGGAAGTTGGAATTAATTCGTGGGAAAAAAGATTATTTCAAAATTCATCAGTATTGTTTCTATGATGATTATGTAAAATTTTATATTATATTTGGTCATGTGTTTACCTAACCTTTACTATCCTTATGGGTCGGACAGGGTTTTTTTTAACATATTGTATACATAAAACACCATTCGTCAAAATAACAGTATTCATAAAGTTTTGCTGCTGGCTGTACCAATATAAGACACGATTTATTTGTAACTTCTGTATATCTGTTATACATTTATTCAAACATCAATATAACATACCTACACCTTCTTTTATTCAGAACTAAATCCTGCACTTACTTTGAACATGAAAACATAATCAAGGGCTTTAGAAGCCGGCTTATATTCCATAATCTGGGAAACTGGAGACTATTGTTTATGGGTAGAACGAAGCAAAAATAAACAAAACGTTATTCAATCTACCCTCCTACTGTAAGCAATCACTTCATGGTGGGGAAGACGGCGGAGTTGTAAGCCATAAGGGCAGCGTATACTCGTACAACATGAAACGTGAAGTGCGATTGCCAACAGACTGGATTGCTCTTATATCCAGCAATGCTGCAGCACACATATTGCTGCCGTGTGCAATTTTTGTTTGTGTTAGTGTGTCTTTGTTTTTGTACATATATTGTTTTTCAAATTAGTGCGTGACGATGGTAAGTTGTGTTGCAATCGTTGATGGTAAAGCGCGCTAGTTTATTAAGAACCGAAGACACTTAATTGTAGTCAGATGGAAACACCACCTCTGGTTAATTGTTCTAGTCCCTCGATGTACGGTGTGTAAAAGACGAGGCGAAACGCTTCGTCCGGATCGTAATGGTGTCAAAAACGTAAGGGTGGATACTCGCCGTACGACGGGTTGTCCGATGATTATCTTGTATGTTACCTTTTAGTTATGTGTTTGTATGAGTCTTGGTACTTGAAGTAAACTAATTTTAATTTAATTTTAATATACATACCAAGGGCATGGCTTCTTTGACATCAAACGACATTATAAGGATTTTAAAATCTCGTATCTACATGTTCAGAAATTATGAGGTAAGTAGAACATCGCATGCGGTAGGCTATTACAATACTAGGTGCGCAGAATTACAGAAGAGGTTTATCGTGACATTGGTAAGTAATGTGACGTGTAACGTGTAGTTATTGACCTACCTAATGCGATGACACGTTTGTTATAATTTGAATTTAAGAAACTTGTTTGAAACCGGCAATTTGGTTTGAATTCTTAGAATAAATTATTTTTGATTTGAAACCTATCCGAAATCCTCTGAATCATGCGTGCATGAAGCTAATGGTTATCAAGAACTTGACGACCGCCCTATAAATGGACCATGGTCCTGCAACCCTAATTTATACTGCTTTTGCACAACAACATTGTGTGCATCCTTTTCTTTCTATTTCATTAAGAAAAGGACAGAAGATAAAATGTCACTTTAGACCTGTCAAATTATTACGCTCCTGACGTTAACGGACGTATTTTTAGTCGCCTTCTTTATAATCGCGTCTAAACTGTGTATGGAGTATCTGAATTTGACAGGATTAAACTTAAATATTATCTTCTGTCCTTTTCTTAACGCAATGAAAAGAAAAAGATGCACATAACTTAAAATTAGTTTAGTTTATGAATAACAGAATGGGTGCTAATGTCCTGACTGCAACAAAAATGACGAAAAATATTTCATCATTTCTGATTTTATATTAATTTTATTTCGTTACACAAAGAAAATGACTATCGCATATTTCATTGTTACATCCATTGATTCATAGATTTGAATATTTCGCTGGCTACATGGAAGGCAAGCGATCGATGGCTATTTAATCTGTGTATCACAATCAACCCGTAGATTAATCTAACTTGATAGTAGAACCACCATAGGATTAAGTACTCGGTTATAGTCAACTGTATTAAACTCGCTCATTTCGTGGCCACCGTCTCCCCAACACTGCCACATGACGTGACAGGCAGCGACTGACATATCCGAAATCGCTGCGACATTCTTCCTAAACGTCTTCTCAAACAATGCAGTGAGGGTCCACTGACATACCATGTCTTATTTACCTACTATCTGAATCTTAATGTCCAAACAAGAACGGCTAATTTAGCTTGCAACAACTGCTTCATTAATTTTGTGTGATGACCAATTATGTTTACAGATTTAATATATTCTATTATATTGGTAATAAGGGTGTTATTTGCTTGTTGAAAGATAGTTTTTAAGTTGTGTAGGTGTCAGGGGTGAAACTTAGAGTATTTGAGAAAGTTTTGGATTCGCAATGAGGTGATGGATTCGATTTTAAATGTTTGTTGTTGGATGGAGTCTAGTTAGGGGTGATAAATTTTATTTATCTGCCGTTTATTTACCTTAGAATATTTGTTTGAGGTACCAAACAAGAAGTTTGTTATTATTGTAAAAGAAAAACATCTGGTGAATAAATTAGTGCTTGACCGCAATCTCGCCCGATGGTAAGCAGTGATGCAATCGTTGATGTTAAAGCCTATTCACTCAAAAAAACTTAGAGAATTGGAAGGAAGATGGCAGAAAGCGAGGTGATGCAAATTTAAACCATACAACAACACGACCAACGATGCTGCGCCAGAGGGAGATTGATCTAGAGACCTTGCACGACTAAACTCCCAACACAACAACATTTGACGCATCGTACCCGGCACACATCGCAACACAATTCTCTCAGACGGCCGTACGGCTTCATCAGACATCATGCCAGAACACTGTGTGGGTGGTAACTTTTGCCGGTAGCTATTATAAAATCTTGACCATTGTTTACACAGCACTGTTAGATTCAGCAGTGTTAGGGTATTGTACTGCTTTCAGATTTACTAAATTATTGAAACCATTAAGAATATTTTTTTACATTTCTCTAACCCCCAGGGAAAATAATGTAAGGTAAGGTAAGATTTGGTGATCTCGCTAGCAATAAAATTTACGTAAAACTGCTGAGTTAACATAGGTTTACTATACAGTATGTTAAGAAAACCCTCTCCGACCCGTGAAGGTGTTGTTAGGTATCGCTAACTGATTCTACTAATGCATACAAAACCGGGCTAAACTTAAAAAAAAATCCCCCTAAAAAAATAAATATTATTTCGCAAAAAGAGGTAAGGTGAGTGGGGGTAAGATGGAATGCATTTTTGATGAGATAAACAGTGTTGATGCTTAAACTGTTGTAAAACAAAAGAATTTAAGTCAATTGCATCAAAATTAAATGATGTTTTGAGTAAAAAAGTACTGTCAACTTGTTTCTATAAAGTTGACAGCAATCTTTTTGAAACAATATTTTATGAAAAAAACTTTAGTAAAATTGGTCTTAAGAAAAAAAATATGTAGGGGGAAAGATCAAAAGCTGAAGGGGTAAGATTTATATAGTGACTAAAATCGTATTCATTGTCATTATGCTTATGTGGTGATCAATAAACCTTCTGTTTTGATAACTTAAATAACTTGAAAAAGAGTTACACTAAAAACTCGCATTCTTAAAGCAAGAAAAATACATTTTTCAAATAAAATATATCGTTCTTACCCCGTTGAAACGGCTGGCAGTCAGGGGTGCTCAACATATTATAGATATTAAATAAATTAAATAAGCATGCTCATAGATGACTGTCAAGTCTATAAATAAAACACACATTTTAATTTAGTACTAAGTAGCCTATATTATAATTATTTTTATTAAATAAACGACACGACAGCAGAATACAATTAAACATTATTAAAAATATTAAGTATTTCAAAGGAGGTAATACCTAAACTGTGATAGTTAAATAAAATCAGTCCGTTATAAATACTCCTTATAAAACTAAAATAACTAACCTCTTATCAAAAATATAAAATTTGGCTTTATCAGATCAGTTGGTAATCCCGCAAAGCAGAAGTAAGTAACTAAAATATTTAAAAAAATCACCTACTCGTATTTATGCGTCTCCTAATAATTAATAAAAAAGAAAAAAAAAACAAAACTAGTCACTCTTTCCTTTATAAACATTAGTAAACAGTATTATTATAATCACTGCCAAATTGACATTACAAGACGACAGGTATGTTATATAACTTAGCTGCTGCGTAGTTAATTCTCAACTCTCTGTATTGCAATCGCTAAGTCCTCAGGAGTATAACACGTAGCCCGTAACGATTTCCTTATGTAGTTACGAGGCATTTTGATCCTAAAACAAAATTAAAAAGTTATCTATATTATTATACAAGTTGAATTTCCATACCGTGGATGATTTACATATCGCAAACTATGTAATTAGAATTACCTACATAATTCTTAACGGAGAATTTAATTATCCGTTCAAAAATCAGTTGAAATTGGTACATTTTAATCGTATAAGTATTGTACTTATGTACAGAGCGTCTGACTTTTTTAATCCGATTAACACTAGAGAGTCTAGAATTATGTACTAATTTCTTGATACAAGTTTTTAATACGATATTGTGGAAGAGATTTGTAGGAGTTTCGTAAACGGGGTAAGATGGAAAGTTTTATATTATCATCTTACCCCTTTAAATCATGCAGGGTAAAGTTTGAAAGACACCATAAATCTTTAAACTACGTGAAATATAGTAATCACCACATTATAGAGCATATTACTGTTTAAATCTAATTACGAATATCAAAACAACATGTTTGTTTCTTACCTGAGTAAGGAGATACAGCGAGCGGGGTGAGATCGAAAAACTCAATTTTTCGCGGGAAATGTACTGTTCGAAAAAATGTCAAATAATACACCAGCACCTTCACTCAGCGACTGACACAGGTTGCGGGGTGGGGCAAGATAAAATGATGTCCACAATGATATTGCCAGCATTAAACAATTCCCTGGTATTGGACGTTATTATTTTTTTTATCTTACCCCGTTTTTTATCTTACCCCAATCACCTTAACTTAATAAATGTGCGTTAAGCACCCTTCCGCGGGGGGCGGGCGGGAGGGCACGCGGCACGTGGTCGCATCGCTATTCGCTCATAATAATAACGGTGTTGTCACTTTTTTAAAAATTACCAAATTTCGGGGAAGTTGGAATTAATTCGCGGGAAAAAAAGATTATTTCAAAATTCATTTGTATTGGTACTATTATACGTAAAATTTTATATTATATTTGGTCATGTGTTTACCTAACCTTTATTATCCTTATGGGTCAGACAGGATTTTCTTAACATACTGTATAATACAAAGTCGTTTTTTGTTTATTTGAGACCTGAATTTGGTTTGTTCAGAATAAGCAACTGAATCGTTTCTAATCATTTGTACACCATGTTATATTTTTACCCAAATACGAACGACTACGACTTACTCTAAGCTCCCTTTATTTTGGTTCCGAGGTGGATAAACCTCAATGGATGTCCGCCGCCCTAGGGTGCGCCATCACAACGGTGTTTCTCGCGTCACGTGCGCGCGGGGCCGCGAGAGTCATTGATTCTGCCGAGGCCCCACACTCTGGTGCCGGCCCGGTCTGTCCAGGCCTCGCCTCCTGCACGGTGTAGTGAGGTGTTAAACTACCCCGTGCATCGCCTCTGAGGCGCGCGCCAACACTCGCGCGCGCCTCCGCCTCGGGGTCCAGCAAATAGGGGGCGGGGATTTCCCCATGTCCCTCGCCCCTGGACCCATTCATCGGGACCGGAAGAGGGCGTTGAGCGCCCTTCGTCGGCGCCCGGTGCGTATTCTGCCGCCCGGGAAGGGAGTTGAGATCTCCCTCTCCCGTTCCGCAGCTTCCTTCTGCGACATCACTTCCTCGCAAAAGGACAACACCACGTCCCACGAGTCTGCGCTACCGACCATCCTCTGCACTACTACCAGCAGCGTCAGGTCGCCTCCTACTTAATTTTTGAGGCACGGCGCTGCTCCTCCCAAGCCACACATTCAGAGAGCGTGTGCTGCGCCGTGTCTTCCCCGCATTGGACGCATTGGTGGCATCGAGCGTCCGGCTACTTGTCTATGCGGCGCAGGTAATTGCTGAAGCAGCCGTACCCCGACAGTACCTGCGTCACCCTGAACGACAAGGAGCCGTGCCTTCTCTCGAGCCAGTCGTCGAGTACTGGTCGGATCGCCTCGATGGTAGGGCGCATAAGCCTCTGCCGCGAGTCCGCCACCAGAACCTGACGGGCTCCTTTCGGCGCAGGTCGATCTGCTGCTGCACCGGACTGGAGCCCCGTGCACGCTCTTCTTCGCGCCCATCGGTACAATGACGTGAGTAATTTCGCTTCTAGGTCCCAGGGCGGGGATCCGGCCAGGACGCAAGCCGCTCGTAGGAAATCGTGCGATACCCGCGGACGACCCTGACGGCCATCGTCCTCTTCGGTTTGCGCAGAATGGCGAACTCTAAGCTCCCTTCACCTAACTTTTCAGTGAGTTTTACATAGAAACGTTCGGCTGTATTTACAAACTTCCCATTTAGAACGTAAAAGTAAAATGTTAATCAAGACTTCCAGCTGTAGTATTCTAAATCTCATATAAATTTCATGCACATTACCCAATACATTACGAACGCAACATCTAACATTGCCAACTCCATCCTTTTACAAGAAAACAAATATTAAAAACTCCGTACATTTAGTTTACTAGCAAATGGTCAGAGCACGCGATTGCTCGTATATTGAATGCAGCGAAATGCATACAAATACTGTGTTTACTGTCTACCCCTTGATGGATGGTTCAGGCTACTTTTTATGAATGCTACGCTATGAATTTTGGATTTCTATCTCTTTTCATCTTGGGATTTCTCTCTCAGGATTTTGGGGAAAAGATGCTAGCAAAGAAATAAAAAGAAAAACATTTGATGGTGTAATTTAGCGACGAAGCGCGTTTTGCGGGACAATCTTGTGTAGTGTTGATTTTCAGCCTAACTGAATAAATAAATTTGATTTTGATTTCGACATGCTAGTTTAAGGGCTATATTTCACCGGGATACCATGGTGGTGCAACTAGTCGCCGCTACCAAGAAAATGTGTACGGACACCAGGTGAGTAGATAACTCTCTATAGAGCTGTATACATTTTGTTGGTAGGGGCGACTGGTTGCGCCACCATGGTGTCTCAAATATAACCCTAAGATATAAGATAGTTCAACAACATATAGCAGAGGAAACAACAAGGAACGACCTTCAGCCATCTGTTTATTGGATGAAACACATTTTATATTAAATATAACAATATATAGCAGGTGGGTTGTCTAAGAAAATCCTGGCCAAACTATTATTAATTAAAATTAGAAGAAGAATGACTTTTATTCTAAGGTGCACCCAAGTGTTTAACGAGTTTTATGTGTTTTTATTTTATTTGCTTTACTTCATAAAGCAGCAGCAATCAGAGGGGTTATTCTACTAATATTAAAAAAGTTCGCAGTCCGATCTCTGTCTCAATCTGTCAAAACCACCTGTGGTTGTCTGGTAGAGAATGCCTAAGGCATTAAGTCCGCCTCTGTACATTTCATGTGCGAAAGATTAAATAAATAAATAATTTCCCCAAATTTTGACAGGTTTTTGACTTCTATTTGTCTGAAGACAAAAGTCTTCGACCAGTCTGTGTTGCCAGTGATGACTTATAGAACTGAGACGTGGTCGCTAACAATGGGCCTTATAAGAAGGCTCAAAGTCACTCAAAGTGCAATGGAGAGGGCTATGCTTGAGGTTTCACTGCGCGATCGATTCAGGAATGAGGAGATCCGTAGAAGAACAAGAGTAACCGACATAGCCCGAAGAATTGCAACACTAAAGTGGCAGTGGGCTGGGCACACTGCCCGTACGACCGATGCCCGATGGGGCCGACGGGTTCTCGAGTGGCGGCCATGAACCGGAAGACGCAGCGTGGGTAGGCCCCCGACAAGGTGGACCGACGACCTGGTGAAGGGCGTGGGAAACTGCTGGGTACGGGAGGTGCTGGACCGGTCGTCGTGGAGAACCTTGGGGGAGGCCCATGACCAGCAGTGGACGTCCTTCTGCTGAAATGATGATGATGATGATTTATCGCTAAACTAAGTCTACGACTTGATTTTGAACGTTTGAAAATACGAGAATTGGGGTCCAGGTGTTCCAGAGCAGCAGTAACAACGTTCTAAGAACCAAACAAAAGGACGCTGCTCCACAATCCTTCGATCTGTCTTCATAAATAACACCATCACTGATTACAAACAGCTGTCAAAGCTTGCAGTATATAATTTATGTCCCAATCAAATACCTCTTCAACCCTAACGACAAATTGTTGATTTACCGCATTTCATAAAAGCACAAACTACATAATTGGCATAACTGCTACGGCACCGATCAGGCCTCACTCAAACACTGACTCAGTCAATTTGAAGACCGCAAATTGCCGCCTGTTGCTAATTAAGGTTTGCCGTGCATCAGTCTGAAAGTGGCCATGAAGAGAGCGATTTGGTTTGGCTAAATATTTGATTGATTTCATGGCCTATTGAAATCAGATGAGATCAGATGGGGAGAGATGCCATCAATCCTAAATGTCGCTTTTACTTTCAATTTGAATCGTTGATGGTAAAGCGGGTTAGTTTATTAAGAGCCTTGAAGACACTGAAGTTGTAGTCAGACGGAAATATTGCCGCTGGCAAATTGTTCCAGTCCCTCGACGGTATAAGAGGCGAGGCGAAACGCTTCGCCCTGGTCGCAGTAGTGTGAAAAACGTATGTCGTCCGTTGATGGAACGGTGACGCGGGAATTAAATCATGCAATTCCCTCGCACACTCTCCAAATTGCATCCTATAGAACTCCGACAGGCTGGCTACTCTTCATACTCTCACTTACTTCATACTAAATCTTTTATGCGCATTGCAACGTTGTTGACCTGCCAAATTGAATGCCATTGCTGCTGATAAATGTATTACGCACTATCCTGTTGATTTTATTTTGTTTAATACTTCATGATAAATTTCTTGCTCTTGTTAAAATGTAAGAGAGAAGGTTGCAATTACTCTCAAAAATTAATATTCCTGTTTTAATTTTAAAGTTTATAAAACACTAGCGGTCGCTAGCGACTTCGTTCCCGTGGTGTTAGTAATTTGAACATGTTATGCTCCGCTCCTATTGGTCACAGCGTGATGTTATAACCCTAAAACCTTCCTGGATTAATGGGCTATCCAAAGTAAAAAGAATTTTTGAAACCGGATCAGTAGTTCCTGAGAAGCGCGTTCAAAGAAACAAACAAACTCTTCAGCTTTATTATATTAGTATAGATAATCATCCTATAATGTTCCCACTGCTGGGACACAGGCCTCCAGGATGTTACATGTCTTCGAAGCTTTGGTTCAAGGATATTCCGGTTTCCTCGTGATGTTTTCCATCACCGCTTTCAGCCCAGAACATAGTGGTTTTGAGTACCTGAGTTTTGTTTTAGATACAATATTTGTGTAGAAATATGTATTGAAAAAAATACATATCTGAAATGATATGTAAAGTACAGACGATAATACATCAAGTTACTATAGTGTCAGATTTTTTTATTAGATTTTTATCTCTAAAGCTTTACGTTATGGCTCAAAGTTGATTGGGAATAAGTGACGGATTCTTGTAGCTTGACCTGCTGACATCCATACATAGAAAATAGCATTTATTTCAAAATATATTATTTCAGAATATAGTTCACTGAACGCTATGGAAGACAAAAGCATTGACTTATATAAAAATAAAATAATAATAAAAACTTTATTGTTCAGAAAAAACATTACAATATTTGAATAGTACTAGTGTCCACATGGTATATGTACATATATAAATTATTTTTTAACCAATATCGTTGATGCTACGAAATAAAGTACTAAGAACAAAGTCCGCCAACGTAAAAGCCTCAAGCAGCGCAATGCAACAATAATTGACAGTCTCCAGTCGCTAGGACAGTTCTACTGACTCGGGCTGTTATTTGGCACCGGCTGCTGACAGTAATAACAGTGACTGGCGTATGTTTATTTACATAAAATTGTCACCACACTAGTGTGAAAAGTTCCGCAATTGGGGACTTGCTATAAGTGATTGACCGACACGGTTGGTGTAAGTAGTGACTGAGCGATTTTCTGCTGCATTGCGTTTTCTTTAAATAATTATAAACTAGTGCTTGACTGCAATCCCGCTTAATGGTAAGCAGTGATGCAATCGTTGATGGTTAAGCACGCTAGTTTATTAAGAACCTATTCGCTCAAAAAAAGAACAGAGTGAATAGAAGGGAAGATGGCAGCTGAGCGAGGTGATGCAATGTTAAATCGAACAACACAATCAACGATGCTGCGCCACAGGGAGATTGATATGGAGGCCCTCCACGGCTAAACTCCCGACACAAGAACCTTTGGCGTATTGTACCCGGCACACCAGACATCATGCCGGAACACGATGAATTGCTTGGCGGCAGGTGGATGGTAACTTCTGCTGGTAGCTGATGTTATGGCCTACCAACGAGCAACGGGTTCGATTCCCGCATGGAACAAATATTTGTATTGCCTACAGGTCGTTGTTCCGGGTGAGTTTAAATCTTTGTAAAAGTACCAACGATGCAGGAGTAATTCCTAGTGTGGTGCAAAAAAATTACCAGCCGTAGAACTTACCGACAGAAGTGAAAACTGACATCATTATAAAACGCAGAATACACAAAAACTAAAAAACAAAAACTATGCGGGTGTCGTCGGATCCAATAAAAGTCCTCAACGTCAACATAGAAGTTTTCTTATACTCGTATATGAAGTTTTCAGTTAAAGAATAAGAACTTCGAGTTGCTTTATGCTTATATACTAGCTGCGCCACACGGTTTCATCCGCGTTTTTTTTAAATACTCCGCCCCTATTGGTCGCAGCATAATGTTATATAGTCTAAAGCCTTCCTGGATTAATGGGCTATCCAACGCAAAAATAATTTTTCAAATCATTTTTTCATTTCATCATTTTCAGCCGAAAGACATCCACTGCTGGACATAGGCCTCCACCAAGATTCTCCACGACGACCGGTTCTGCGCCTCCCGCATCCAGCGGTTTCCCGCGACCTTCACCAGGTCGTCGGTCCACCTTGTCGGGGGCCTACCCACGCTACGTCTTCCGGTGCGTGGTCGCCACTCGAGAACCCGTCGGCCCCATCGGGCATCGGTCCTACGGGCAATGTGTCCAGCCCACTGCCACTTTAGTGTTGCAATTCTTCGGGCTATGACTGTTACTCTCGTTCTTCTGCGGATCTCCTCATTCCTGATACGATCGCGCAGTGAAACCCCAAGCATAGCCCTCTCCATTGCCCTTTGAGTGACTTTGAGCCATCTCATAAGGCCCATTGTTAGCGACCACGTCTCAATTCCATAAGTCATCACTGGCAACACACACTGGTCGAAGACTTTTGTCTTGAGATACTGCGGTATTTCGGACGAGAAGATTCTTCGTAGCTTCCCGAAAGCAGCCCAGCCGAGTTGGATTCGACGATTGACCTCTTTCTCGAAGTTTGACCTTCCTAACTGGATAGTTTGTCCCAGGTACACGTAACTGTCAACAACTTCGAGAACAGAGTCTCCAATCTTTATAGGAGTCGGTACAACATGGGCATTAGACATGACTTTCGTCTTGCCCATGTTCATTTTAAGACCGACTCGCTCGGCGGCTCTGCTGAGGTCTTCGAGCATTGTACTCAGGTCCTCCGCGGTCTCAGCCATGACTACGATATCATCAGCAAACCGAAGGTGTGTCATGTACTCGCCATTGATGTTGATGCCCAGTCCTTTCCAGTCCAGAACCTTGAAGACATCCTCCAATGCAGCGGTGAACAATTTCGGGGAGATAACATCTCCCTGTCTGACACCAAGCTGCAGTGGTATTGGTTTCGAGGTCTGGTCCTGTATTCGGACTGACATGGTGGCGTTTTCGTACAAACCCTTCAGCGCTTCAATATACCGATAGTCTACTTGGCACCGCTGGAGAGACTGCAGTACAGCCCAGGTCTCGATCGAATCAAAGGCTTTTTCGTAGTCCACAAACGCCAAGCAAAGGGGTAGGTTATACTCCTCGGTCTTCTGTATAACCTGCCGTAGCGTATGTATGTGGTCTACTGTGCTGAAGCCCTTTCGGAAACCGACTTGTTCAGGTGGCTGGAAGTCGTCAAACCTGCAGGCGAGACGATTCGTGAGGACTCTCGAAAACAACTTATAGACATGACTCAGAAGTAAGATGGGTCTGTAGTTTTTCAAAAGGGTGTTGTCACCCTTTTTGAAAAAGAGTACCACCACACTTCTGTGCCATGGCTCTGGCGTTTTTTCCTTGAATATGATGGAATTAAATAACTTCTGAAGGGCCCTAAGGATCAGTTCACCACCCGCCTTCAGTAGCTCTGTTGTTATTCCGTCATCGCCCGGCGCCTTGTTGTTTTTAAGCTGTTCCAGAGCCAATCGAATCTCCTGCAGGCTGACGTCCGGGATATCTTCGGTGTAGTGTCGGGTTAATCTTGCTCTGGGGTCTTCAGTAAGATTTAATGCGGGTTTTGTCGCCAAAGTGTAGAGCTGTCCATAGAAATGCTCGACTTCCCTCAAAAGCTCGGGACTTTATGATCCTGCCGTCGCCAGTCTTCAGCTTGCTTAGCCGGCTATGCCCAATAGTCAGATCCCTAGCGAAAACTTTAGAGCCTCTGTTTCGCTCTATAGCCTCCGTTATACGCTCGGTATTATACCGACGTAGATCGCGCTTCAGAGACTTTGAGATCTGCTTATTGAGCTGCCGGTATCTGCAAGCATCACTTGACGAACGCAAAACCATCTCACGTCTGTCCTCCATGAGCTCGAGAGTGTAGTCCGAGAGCTTTTTAGTTCTATTTGTACGGCGGGTCTTAAAATACTTGGTCCCGACCGTACGGACAGCTTCTACAAACCAGTCATTGTATTCGTCTACGTCGCCACTTAGGCATTCGAAGCGATTTTGGAGCTCGAGCTGGAAACCTTCGGAGTTATGGATCTGGATGGGTGCTGGCCGGAGCGTAGACTTCACCAGGCGAGATCTTTCGGACACTACGTTCAGATTCAATGTGCCTCTGACCATACGGTGATCGTTGCCGCATTTGAGCGAGTTGATCACTGAGACATCTTTGAATATGTGCCTTTTTGTCGTCATAATGAAGTCTATCTCGTTCTTAGTGACCCCGTCGGGACTGATCCAAGTCCATTTTCGCTGTTCACGCTTTTTGAAGAAGGAGTTCATCATAAAGAGTCCCTCCTTCTCCATGAAGCCAGCTAACAAGTGGCCTCGGTGGTTCCGACGCCCAAATCCAAAATTTCCCAGTCCGAGCTCTTCACCGCTCCGTTTTCCAAGTTTAGCGTTGAAGTCCCCCATGATAACGCTGTAGTGAGTTTTAGAGCCCTGGGCCTGACCCTGGTCGACAAACTCTCGATCTTCACTACATTGTCCACAAGGGACCTGTGGACGAGGAACCCGACACCACCTTGGGACTGATGGTCGCCCTCCCGGAAATAGAGCAAGTTACCGGATTTAAGGATTATCGAGTCCTCACCCTCTCTTCGGACTTCAGATAATCCCAGGACACCCCATCGTAACTTGCTCAATTCTTCCTCCAGTTCAATAATCCTCTCATCGGTCCGCAGTGTGCGCACGTCTAGTGTTGCCAGGTCGATCCGTCGTTATTTGTGGTAGCCGGATCTCTTCCGGAGATTCTTCGCACCCCTTGCCCCGCCGTTACCTTGGCCGCTACCACAATGACCAGGAATAGTGGAGCTGCCGAGGACTAGGGGCCTTGGCTTAGTCGTGTACATCATTGGGGGGGGGGGGGGGGGGCATAATCCCCACGCTTGGCAAGCGGGTTGGGGATCGCAGGATTGGATATTCCACAGAAGAAGCGCTGCTGCCCGCTTCCCTGGTGAGAGTTCCCTTAGTCGCCTCTTACGACACCCGCGGGAGGATATGGGTTGGTACTATTCTAAGCCCGGTACCACACGGTTCCTCAAATTAGCGCGATCAAACAAACTCTTCAGCTTTACGTATTAGGACAGTTTAATTACTTTTCAAGGGCTTTTTTGTCGGTACGTCATAACTTCCTTCATACTTTATCAATATACATGAATTAGGCATCATTTTAAAGCTTTTATTTATCGCTACACCGAAAAAATATAAAAATTATTCACCTTTCAGTATTTTTTCGAAAATTTGCTATTGGGAGTGTGAATATTTTGTCACCTAGTGATTTCTATAGTCTATTTAGTAAGTAGTAAATATTTAGACAAGGAAAATTTGTCCTAGCCTCTTCATATCTCGGAAAACATGACTCTTTTCGATTATTTTTTACTGCTTTAAAAAAACCATAATTTGGGTGTCAAAGAATATAAGTTACTAATACTAGTTTGATTATTAGCTAGAACGGGAAATCAACAATTACACTTTCATATCTACTCTACTATCCTTCTTTTATAATTTATAACTTTCATCAAATCCCGATCTATACAAAATAATTTTGTGTTTATGCGAAACCCGAAACACGTGTCCAGTATTTTCGAGTCAAGAATCTATGTACAAAATTTCAAAAATATATCATGAAAAGCCACAAAGTTATGAGCTTGTTATCTTACTTGGTTGTCCCAACAAAAATATGGTCAACGCACTGTTCGCCCGTCCTCGCCTGCAGCGGCGCGACGCGGGGTCCCTGTCTCACGCGCCTGTTACTATGATAATTATACCTACCGTCAGCTGTGTTACGCGCTCAGCAACCACACTGGTATTTGGGAAAAAATATAACATGGTGAAAAAATGATTGGAAACGATTCAGTTGCTTATTCTGAACAAACTATATTCAGGATTGGGATAAACAAAAAATAATGTTGTAGGTATAACTGGGGGTGCGTGGATATTTATTCGCTTATTATGTATGTAAATGAATAATTCTTAGTTCTTTATATTGTGTGTAGTCGTGTGTGGGTCGCATATGTAGATATTCAACACAATGTAAATTGTTTTTATGAATGAAATAAATGAAATGAAATTCTATATTTATACATATAAACACTGTCTTTTTCTTAAAAAAAAAAAAACCTAACGACACAACAATATAAACACGATAAAGGGTGCTGGTTATAAAAATAAAGATTCACGAGTCATCTCATGTACATATCGTCGCTTAAGTTCTAACACCGCGTAACTCAAGATGATGAACTTTTCAGGAGACTAAAAAAACTGTCTAAGTTTGTAAATAATAGTAATATTTTTTTTGTTTGTTTTTTTTTTCGAAATAATGCGACATCATTGGTTTAATCGCTTATTTGCGATTGGTCTAATGACGCGTCTTTCGATTCTTTATCCAATGACATGCATAACACATTTTGACCATTTTTTTGAGTTCCACGGGGTTAGAACTTAAGTGACGATATATCAATGTTCGGTGACTATATGTGAATTGTAATGGATACTCACAAAGAGCAACAACAAACAGCAATTTAAATCGCTCATCGGATTGAATCGGAACAAGAGGTCGTGTTGCATCAATTAAAGGATTAACGCTTGCTGTTAATTCTCTACCGTTTGTTTTGTAACCAGAACGTCTATGTTTGTTTTCATTACTATCTGTTGCTTCAATAAAATAAATAAGCTTTCTATTTATATTGGGTAAAAACATTATGTAGACTACCTACATTTATATTTCTCTCTCCTTCCCCTTAGTATTTCATCCAAAGGTTGTCTGTAAAAGCTCTTAGCGATAAGACCGCCCATTGTATCACCCTTTGTAAAATCTTTGTATTTATGTTCTATAATCTATATGGTGTACATAATAAAGATATTCTATTCTATTCTTTCATAATCAATAATCGAATAGAAGTTTATTCGGACTTTTCTGAAAACGGCCCGAATTCTCTCGTTTACAAACTAAACTAACTTTAAGTCCAGTGCGTCTTTTTCTTTCTGTTTGACTAAGAACAGACGATAAAATATTAACTTAGTCCTATCAAATTATGATATTTTATAGATTTTTTCCTGAAAACCGATGTGGGGATGCATTTAAATGTGGTTGCGGTTGATAATGGCCTCACTCCGCTCTCCTTGGCTAAAGAGAACTGGCGTAAGCCTAAGCAAGTAGTGCTTGACATTAATGATCCCATGGAGGTATGGCAGAGCAAGGAGCTTCATAGACGCTTTTTCCGAGCCCTACACTGGCCTGATGTAGATTTACAAGCTTCCGTTTCGGTGACCTTTTTGGGGAAACCAGGTTTTGTATGCGCAATTATGGACCAAGTTATGATGACGAACAATTGCCGAAGATTTATTATGAAAGATTTATAGACAGTTTAGACGTGATTAAAAATATGGCGTCTAAAAATTCGTCAAGTTACGTCAGGCGCCGATTAATTTGACAGGACTATACTAAAATTTGACTTCTGTCCTTGATAGAAAGGATAAGGTGCAGTTAATGTAACTTTAGTTTGTGAATAAGAAATGCATCAAGGCCTGTTATTTGGTGTAGGAACAAGTCCAAGATTTTGCAAAAGAATTTCAATATCAAGGACATCGGTTTGTCAATTTATTTTCAATGTTACAAAGCCGTTGTAGCCAAAGTAGCTGTCCACTTAATCCTGAATGACAGAATTCCAAATTATTTGAGGTTATAACTGTATAAAACTGTGTACTTTTGACAATTCCATTGTTCGTTTCAGCTCAGCATTACCATGAGAGTATGCGACAAAGCGGGGCGTCGCATCAATTAAAGGATTAACGAGATGGTGCGTTAAATGTATGCACTTGCCCCATCCGCTGATTGACGGTTTGAATGTTCCGTGTTAATCTTTCATTTGATCAGATTTATAGATTCACAGGTTTAGAGCATACGTGTTTTGAGACAACCATTGTTGATAAGCAGTTCATCATGAAAAGACTTCTGTTTTTGTTTAGAAGAGTTGCAATTCCACTATTAGTTTATCTATTTTTACACAGACTTTTAGTCGACGAGACACCTCTTTCTCGAAGTTAGACCTACCCAGTTGGACTGTTTGTCCCAGGTATATATACTCGTCTACAACTTCGAGTGCAGAGCAACCAGCTAGAATTGGAGTGGGTGTAACATGAGAGTTCGACATGATCTTCGTCTTATCCATGTTTATCTTCTTCTACGCACCGGAAGACGTAGAGTAGAGAGACCCCCAACAAGGTGGACTGATGATCTGGTGAAGGTCGCGGGAAGCCGATGGATGCGGGCAGCACAAAAACGATCATAATGGAAAGCCTTGGAAGAAGAAGGTACAGGATTTGAACTTAAACAACTGCGCAGACCAACTTTCTTCGCCCGACTTACTCACATTATGCTCAAAATCTTTTGATGAACTATATCTTGCATATAGAGTAAGTTAAGTGCAATTCCTTGAAAGCATCCCACAATATTCACAGCATAGTAAGATCTATTTGTATTCAACATTAACTCTGTTTTTATTTGTTTAGTCCGCAATCATACGGAGATGCCCCGTTGTGACGGGTGACTTGAAGTATTTATTGCATACTATAAGATAACGGAAACTGCGGAGAAAATATCAGGCGCGGATATTTTAATGTTAAGGAGTTGATACATTTGTGGAGGTTAAAGTTGAAGAGTTTTATTGTGTCAATGCTGTAAGAGTAGAACGGTAACAGGCAACTTAATTGCGTATCGCACTATTACTATTAGTTGGAATCATTTTGATGTATATTGCTGGTCCATTGCTACATATGCTCGAAAAATGTATCTGCTCAAGAATTTAAATAACGCACTGAATGTTGTTGAACTGTCAAAAAGAAACCCATTGCTACTGATAGTGTGTTATGCAATAGGGATGTATCCAAGGTATGGGAATCAAAGAAAATAATTAGTCCGTCTTATAGACAACATAAAAAAAATTAAGACCCGTATTTTTTGTTTTGCCGAAATTACCAAAACTACTGAGATATAGCACATTAAAGTTACTGAGTGGGGGCTAATTACTTCACGCCGTGGTTAATTTTGTACCACGGCGTGACGTCATGCGACATTTTAAATCAAGATATCTTCTTAAGTATTTGAATGAAAGACAAAATAAAAAATACGTGCTCAATATTTTTTCTAAACCTATCTGATGGACATTAAAATATTTTTAGTGATATTAGGTATATGGCTATCGTGAAGAATACACTTAGGAAGTTAACCTAATATCTGCTGAAAAGGAAACGTTCTACAATGAGTCTGAAAGTAAGTTGAAACAACTTTTCAGCGGTGGTTTTCCCATCTGATAACAATTAGTGTTTTAAGACTACAATGAATAGGCTCTTAATAAATTAGTGCGTGTACATCATTGCTTACCATCAGGCGGGATAGCGGTAAAGAACTAGTTTATAACATTAAAAATAAAAAAATAAGTTGAGTATGAAATCATGGGTATTTTATATTTGTTTCTCTCTCATCACAATTTCTGTTTAAATATAGCTAAAAACCTTCTAGGGAGGAGAACCGATTGAGTAATGCCTACTTAATTTAGACCAGAGAATTTATAAAAATTTGCTAGATAACATACTGATGCATTTTCGCTTCCATTTGCCTAAAAACCATTCCTTTCTCACACTTAACTTAACTCCTATCCCGTCGTGGACGTAAACTTAAATACTTACGCTCTTGTTTTGAAGTGGCAGAAAGCAGTCTATTCAATAAACTACAAACTGAATGTGTACGATCCCTAACAGCTACTAAAAGACGAGCACAATTCAATGTGTTGTCTCGCCGCGCGATTTATAATCATAACAATGCTCATGCGTACAAAAATAGTCAATGTTAACACTGCAGCTATGGAATAGTAGTTGCTAGTAAGTATTGTGTGGATCCGTTCTCTTGACTTTCTTGATGAAGTCTTTAGTATATTTATCAAATACTACATTATAAAACAGTTTTAGGACCTTCAAAAGCCACTGTAATAGTCAACTCTAACACGGAAGCTATGGGATATTCGTTGTTAGTGATTTATCTTTCTGTTCGGTTTTATCTTCCTATTCTGTTATACATACAGTGATGATACAGTTAACAGTGCACTACTCCATTAGGAAGTTTACGATATTGTGAAACCATTTTAAGATCACCAATTCGCATAAAAATTGTCAAAACCTAATTAATATATCGTATGTAGAAAAGTTGTTAGAACGATATACAATATGTTAAGAAAACTCCGTCCGACCCATAAGGATATTAAAGGTTAGGTAAACACTAGACCAAATATAATATAAAATTTTACGTAATCATCATAGTAACAATACTAATGAATTTTGAAATAATCTTTTTTTCCCGCGAATTAAATCCAACTTCCCCGAAATTTGGTAATTAAAAAAAAAGGGACAACACCATTTTGACGGTATTATTATAAGCGAAGCGACAACGTGCCGCGTGCCCTGCCCCCCGTCGCCCGCGGATGGGTTGCCTACCGCACATGTATTAAGTTACCTCTTTTTTGCGAAGTAATATTTATTTATTTAGGGGGATTTTTTTAACTTTAGCTCGGCTTTGCATCCATTAGTAGAATCAGTTATTGATACCTAAAAATACCTTCACGGAACGGACAGGGTTTTCTTTACATATTGTATAGAACTTTCTAAGAGTGAGAGTAAGATGTCTAGTATTGCGACTAAAGGAACTCTAACTAGGGAAGCGGGCAGAAGCGCTTCTCCTGTGGGATATCAAATTACTGCGATCCTCAACCCGCCTGCGAAGCATGGGGATTATGGCAAACCCCCCCAATGGAATGAAAGCCTTGGGGAAGGCCTTGGTCCAGCAGTGGACGAGGCATGGCGATCTGAAATCGATTAATCGAAGAATCGATTTTTGGAGCCAACAAGATCGATTTTTTAAATCGATATGTAGTACTGAATCGATTCGATGAATCGATATTTCACCGTTGAAAATCGGCATTCGATTTTATTTTGTATAAACCATAAAACTATTTACAATTAATTGAATGTATCCGTATTATAAGAGTGCTGCCGGTTAAAGAATTATAATAATCAAAATTCAAAAACTCGCGACATGGCTGTATGTTTAGATTCCTTCGCATCTCTTGAATAAAAAAAGTTACGTTTGTAGTCTTTGACTTTTTGTTTTTGTTTGTTTTGTATCTTGACTGGACTGAGTTGCGTCATGCCAGCCACAATTTATTAAATAAATTGAACTAAAAAAACATGGTAATGAAAATATTTTTTTAATCGAATTACCTGATTTTACTGATAATAGATCGTTAAATTGTAATATGTACCTTGTTTTTAATAAAATATTACATTATAAACGAAAACTTGAAAAAAAAATCGATTTTTCGGAAATCGATGTTATAGACCTCGATTTTTTGGGAATCGATTCATTAGGTCACGATTCGAATCGATTTAAAAATCGATCTTTTTCGAAAAGAATCGCCATCCCTAAGTGGACCTCTATAGGCTGAAGAAGAAGATGAATAGAATTTAACACTGAAATGTTAGGTCGGTAGCGGCTGGTTATAGGATGCCGTATTTTGTATCGGTTATGTTCTATTGACGGTGTTGATATTGACTTTGGTATAATATGTATGAGTTGCATCGTTAAGAAAAAGATGTTTTAATACCATTTTAAGACTGAAATAGTCAACCTAATCACCGCAGGCAATGAGACAGTAGTTTTTGGTTGTGTGCTGATACCTATCTGTATAAGCTTCTTGAGATATTAATAATTATTGGACAGTCAGGAATTCGATGGTGACCTTTTTTAACGTCATAAACTAGTGCTTGTGCTGCTTCGCAATCCTGCCTGATGGTAAGCAGTGTTGCAATTTTGATGGTAAAGCGCGCTTGTTTATTAAGAACTTATCCATTGAAGACACTTATAATACAGTCAGTCCTACTTGGTGAATGTTCATCAGCACCTAGTACCTACTGTATGATGATTTGATCTAACAATAGTTGTTGTTATTTTCTGTTGTTGAATTCACTAACAGCACTGTTGAACAAAGCAAAATATAGACCTTTATAGGAGACATTTGAACACACAATAACGAAACATCTGACGCTGCGTAAGGAGGCGCGGGTTTGATCCCCGCGCAGTGTAAGCATTTATATGGATTAAATATTTGCACGTTAAGCCGTTGGTCCCGGTTGCCATACGAACATCTGATGGCAGTCGTTACGGGTTGTTGGAGCAATCAAAAGTCCAACAATTGGTCTAACTGCAATGCTTCAATGTCACCTTCGGGTTGTGGAGGTCAGACGGCAGTCACTTCATGGAAAATATCAAAGTTTAGCCAAATTAGCAGGTAGAGTGGTAAAGCGGACCCTAGACTCTAAAGTTGAAGAAGCTTCTGCGACTGGGATTAACGCTGAGATGACGATGATGATGATAGGAGACATATTGAAGAGCAAAACTTATTAAGAGTAGGACCGAAAATGCCAGAAAATTTTATGCCAAATACGTCATCTAGAAAAACGAAGAATCTACTGTAATAAAAATAGTGACATCGATTCGAACTAAATAAAAATTCAATTGCATAAAAATATTCTTCCAATAATATAAATATCCTAGCAAAAAGCCGTTCAAAGGAGACACAACCTTACGTTCAGACACAAAGAAACAATTTTCGTTCAAAGATATTTCGAAAAAATGCTTGGACAATACACGTTACCATGGAAACGGCACGAACGGTGCGCCAAATTAATCTAGCATCTGCAGTATCAATATGCCTTTGATGCAAGAATCAAAATCGTTTAACGGGGCAGTAAAAAGTAAGATTGTTATCGAGTAACAATGTCGAATGAAGTGGACAATGGAGTAAAACTGTTTGCTTCACTCTTAAGGGCTATTAGAAATGTCTACGAGTTCCGTAAGGGTCCATTCGATTTTGTTCGCAGGCTATTGTTGGCCTCTGAGATGTTTGCGCTGTTTTACGATTGCTTGCACAGAGAGTTGGAGCTTATCTGGTGCAAAACGTCATTGAAACAGTCGAGTGTCCAAGAGAATGGTAGAAAATATATTGTCTGAATAAATAACAGTGGATTTTAAAAATGTCGGTAACAAAACGAATTGGCTTGTATCCTAAAAAATAATGTAATGTCCATCAGATAGATTTATAAAAAATATTGAACACGTATTTTTTTTTTTTTTTCATTCAAATACTTAAGAAGATATATTGATTTGAAATGTAGCATTACGTCACGCCGTGGTACAAAATATAGCACGGCGTAACGTAATTAGCCTCCACTCCGTAACTTTAATACGCTATATCTCAGTACTTGTTGCTAATTACGACAAAATAAAAAATACGGGTCTTAATGTTTTTAATTATCTATAAGACGGACTAATTATTATTTTGATTTTCATACCTTGGATACATCCCTATTGTGGATGGATGGATGTTACTCTTTCGCGCAAAAGTTACTGAACGAATTTAAATGAAATTTGGCACACAGATAGTATATATGTAGTAATAACATTAGGATAACAATAGGATACTTTCCATCCCGATATTCCCACAGGATCCAAACTTACTTATATTTTTACTAAATAAGTGGCGATAGCTTCTAATTTATGCTGTTGATAAGCACTGACAATTTTCTCTAGCAAAAGTTGTAAATATAAATCAACTCCATCAATTTACTACTAGTCCTAATAAAAAAGGATCAATGTCTTAATCTTTCTTAAATGAACGAACAGTTGGCTGGTTTCCTCCCAATATCACTAAGCCCCCCTAACGACTATTGCATTAGAACATAACTGGAGTATTGTTTACCGTTCGTCTACTGTCACCATAGTAACACGACTCCCCTAATCGACTCGGATGTCGTCAAGAAAATGGACAGCAATCAATCAATACTTGAGAACTTTTAAGAAAGGTTGTTTGTCAGGCTTCTTGATTTGGGAATAAGTTGCACAGGGTGTATTTGACATCGTAACACAAACTTCGCGAGAAAGCTAGACCGTATGCCACTAATAAAATTATGATAGTCATTTATATCGTTAATGAGCGGTTACAGAAATAATAGTGTTAAAAAAAATGTGTCGGCTCGGCCTTTGAACGTTGCAAGCGTGCCGCCGCGCGTGTTTGTGGGTATGACGTCGACCCCTGATGTGAACTCTATTAAATCAGCTGATAGGATAGTTTTTAGAGTTAGGTTCACATTGCGCTTTTTTGTGTAATTAGCGAATTATTTATTATTTACTTTAAAATCTTATTGGGTTATAAAAGTATAGCAATTATGAACGGTTTAAAGTGAAGAAAACTGCATATTATTTTTTTTTAATCAGGAAAAAACCGACGAAAAATTCCATCCGTGGAGGGTTCAGAATCATGTACTGAATCCATGGTACTCCTTTGTGCGGGGATGTCAGAGACACCCTTCATAAGAGTTAGCTCAACTTACGAGTTTACCCAGCCGAGCAGAGCAGACACGACTTAAGCGTAGTGAGCTTAGAGTGATAATTGCATAACACATTATCAGTAGCAATGTGTTTCATTTTGACATTTCAACACCAATCATTGCGTTATTTACATTGTTGAGCAGACAATTTCGAACATAGGGAGCAATGGAATAGCAATAAGCTTTAAAATGATTCCAACCTCTAGTAATGGTGTGTTACACAATTAGCGAGCTATTGAATCCTTAGCATTAATTGAAATCTCAGAAAATTCCAGGCTTCTTTGGTGTAGAAATGATGTCACCATGCAATCAGACTATAAAAAATCATAGAAATGTTGTGCGGAAACATGGCGGATACATTGCAAACAAAGCACTTGCCATCTAATCTCTTTACCACCCGTGGTTGTCTGGTAAATATCCCTAAGGCATTTAGTCCGCCTCTGTACAGTTCATGTGCGAAAGTGTGAATAAATAAATAAAGCAAAGTAACTCATATTTATTTCGCTTAGTTTGTAACTGACATCGAATAAGCCGGACCAACGAACTCCAGAATATGCTAACCAGATTAAAATAAACAGATTGTCAACAAAAATTCTAGAGTTACCCCCGAGCAAACCAAGCAAAGCATGCGAAAAATTTTCAAACTCGGTTTTAATTAGCAAAAAGAAATCAGAGGGAAAAGTTTCACGGACCGAGAAACGAGAAACTGAATAATACAATTTTAATTGAACTTAATTAAAAAAATTACACAAAAATGTTCTTGAAAAGTATAAAAAAATAATTGGAACAGATTGTCGCCAACTGACTGCACGGTTAGTGCTGTGGTTAGGCCATTGACTGCTGCGCTGTGTGTCGCGGGTTCGATTCCCGTACGGAACAAATATTTTTACGACCTACGAGTAGTTACCCCGAGTCTGTTTGTGTATACGAGCTTATATGATTGTAAACACACCCACGATACAGGAGAAATTCCTAGTGTGGGGCAACGTATTTTTAAAAAAAGCTTGTTATAATTTCGTGATTATGAAAGTTAGTATGTTGTAAAAATATTTATTTTTTAGAATTTCTAGCATAGTGTAGCGGTACCTACAAACGCCACAAAATGAACGACGCGTCATACTGACGTCACACGAATTCTACATCTCGCAATCAGAGTTTACCGTGCAATTCGCATACATACAACTTGCCAATTTCAACCATTGGGCAAGTGCCCGCCAGACATAACACCCGTCTGGTCGGAGGATCCTCCCTTTTCTATGGAGGATGAGTGAGCTTTACTCCCTGTTCCTCATGCCTCCACAATGGTGACCCCGAGCATGAACGTCAGTGCAGCCTTCGTGCAAGTTCACTTGAGCGTGACGTCATCATCATCACTCCCACAAGCTTCATCGGCGAATCACCCACCCAGCCAGCACCCACTTCTTCAACGGGTATCCTGACCACAAGCATGCAGCGACCGCGCATACCTGGTCATCACCCTTAACCTCATCAGCAACCTCGACGCAGCCTCAACCCGGCGCTGTACGACATCCGACGCACTCGCCACCACCCCGACTCACTGGGGAATCTTCAAAGACAGTTCCGATTCACCGTGAACTACGCGGCAACCGGTTCCGACTCACTGGAACCTCAGCTGGCCTAGCAAGAATCACAAGATACAAGACTCAGCCCACTATCGACCTCCGGTCTCCGGAGGGGAGTGATGTAGCGGTACCTAATCAAATCAAATCAAAGCATTTATTTCAAATAAACCAGTTACAGGCACTTTTGAATTGTCAGAAGTTCGGTCAGTCAGTAAGGTGAAGCTAGTCGCCCATTCCAAAAAGTAGGTACCTATGGAGAAGAACGGGCAAGAAACTCCATGGACACTCTTTTAAATCAAGCTATTGATACAAATATTTGATTACATCATTCATTTTGAAATCAATCGTGTGAGAACGATGCAGAAATATATTGTACGCTGAGAGCGTCCATTATGGAAAAAAAAAACAACAATTCAGAAATTAAAATACGCCGTAGCAGCTAAGAGATGACCAGTCCCCTCTGATGGCGTCCGTTCACGAACATGACGTATGGATCAGCATCATTCAGCTCAACCATATTGAAGGGAACCTAATGACCCAACACACACGCCACCACCAGCGAGACATTTGAGTGAGCATGACATACTCTCAACAGCCATAGCTAAAAAAAGCTTGTTATAATTTCGTGATTATGAAAGTTAGTATGTTGTAAAAATATTTATTTTTTAGAATTTCTAGCATAGTGTAGCGGTACCTACAAACGCCACAAAATGAACGACGCGTCATACTGACGTCACACGAATTCTACATCTCGCAATCAGAGTTTACCGTGCAATTCGCATACATACAACTTGCCAATTTCAACCATTGGGCAAGTGCCCACCAGACATAACACCCGTCTGGTTGGAGGATCCTCCCCTTTTCTGTGGAGGATGAGTGAGCTTTACTCCCTGTTCCTCATGCCTCCACAATAGTTTCAAGTTCAAAAAATAATTAATACAGCTTTGTTTAAAAATCTTTATTAGGTAAGTGAGAAATCGAAGACAGAAAATTGAACAAAAAGATATTCCGCAGAGCAGTGATACAGCTAGTAAATCATAATATAATAGATTACGACACCAAAGTATCAGTATAATATATAATACTATACTTAATGAAATTTTATACAGATATCAAAATGAGAGGTCTGTCAGAGACGGGATTGATTTATCTCTAAGAAACGCAAGCTCAATTTTCAATTCCATCTTATATTATAACTACACACAACTCTCCATAGTTTCTTCAGCATATATTTTGAATCCGTAAAAATATTGTGTTAAAAAGAGTTACCAAATTTCATCAAAATAAACATAACATCATTCTCATCATCATCATCTCAGCGTTAATCCCAGTCGCAACTGTTGGACTTTTAAGGGCTCCAACAACCCGTAACGACTGCCACTAGATGTTCGTATGGCAACCGGGACCAACAGCTTAACGTGCTTTCCGAGGCACGACCAGACCAGTGCAAATATTCATATTCATGCAACTAGCAAAACAGTCTCAGAACTCGCATTTTTAGAGCGGTAGGCTTAAAGCGGTCTTATATTTGATTTAGAACATACCATCGACCCTATAGTACTCTTACACATGCCAGTGTGGCCTCAATATGTTATGGTCTCATAAGCGAGTCTTATATATTATGTACCTATATATCTATACAGAGCATTTAATAAGACTAGTTGCACTTGAGAAAAACTTACTCTTATATTGGTATTTTCTAAGCTCATTTGATTTTATATTAGACTTGCTAAATGCTACTGTAAGAGATCAGACTAAAATCAGTATAGCATAAGAGTACAGTGAGTAAGTGCATTTCTAATCTTATTTAAAACTAATATAGCACTAGATAAGTATGATATTAGAGTGATTTTAGATCGACATATTTACAATACAAAAGATATGACCCATATAAGAGCATTTGATCTTAGATTGATTTTGGGAATAATTCCTATTAATAGTTTTAAGAGTAATTTTGCGGGCCATATTTTCTTTAGAATTTTTAAATTTAATAGTTATAATGGATTACAAAAACTGGAAAAGATTCAAAAATGGTGGTGTCTACAGGAGGAAAGTTGTAAAGAAGTACAACGAAATGTTAAAAAGAAAAACAAATATACCGCTGCCTTTTTTTCCTCTCTCTCTTTCGATTTAAGATTTTATGTAACATTGTAACGAACTCTAATTTATTGAAATATGGAGTTATCATTAGTATACTTACTGAATGTTAAAATAAGAGTAAACAATCTTATATTATTCTAATATTGCGCTTGTAATAATGCAGCTATACTAATGGCGACACTATCAATACAAATTAACAAATAAAATTTTTAAACGAGATCACGAAACACCTTATTTTATAAGGCGCATTATTTTGAAGTGGAAAAACAGGTCTAAACAACAGTAAATAATAAATTCCAATACGATTATTTACCTTAAAACTATTTTTAAGTTGCGTGAAGTTATATCTAATAAATAGTAACACTTCACGCAACTTGTTTTCATTTTAAACTGAACAAAAACCCGCGCCTCCTCGTGCATCGGCCGCGTTCGCTACCGCTACGTCACGGAGGCTTAACATAACATAAGCAGCCCATAATGTTCTTACTCTTGGCACACAGACTTCCTTTCAATGAGAGGTAGAGGACCATAAGATAAGGCACATACGACTTATGTATAAGAAATGTTAAGGATACTTAACTGGTAGTGTTGGACGGCTCGATGAAGAACCTCCACCAAGGGTCGGGCTTCCTTATTTATAGACAGTAACAATATTAGAGTACCCTTTATCGAGCCAGTCAAAAGGTCGGTCAGTCAGTAAGGTGAAGCTAGTCGCCCATTCCAAAGAGTAGGTACCTATGGAGAAGAACGGGCAAGAAACTCCATGGATACTCTTTTAAATTGTCAAGCTATTGATACAAATATTTGATTACATTATTCATTTTGAAATCAACCGTGAAATCAACCAATTATGACTTGTCATAAGATATAATACGTGCTAGTTGAACAGTAACCTCCGCTTGTGAGATGTAGAATTCGTGTGACGTCAGTATGATGCGATGTTCGCATTTAGCGTTATAAGAATATTAGTGTAGTATGATTTACGACATACTTTTTATAGTCTTCGAACAATAATTCATCCAAAAACGCATTATATAATTTAGTACCACTCTTTGAAGTTAATAAATTCCCAATACTCTTGTGCTAAGTAAATACAATCTCGGTGTTAGTCATTAAGACATCCGTGTTCTTAGGTATGTTAAATTAAACTCAAATGTCGCGTGCCGTCTGTTGGCTGGTATACTGCAGGACATTAGTCAAAGTAAGCGTAGCATGCTGGTACATTTGAGAGGAAAATACTTTGATCTTTCTCATCGCAAATGAATTTACCAGCGGTCCGTCATCATGTGCTTTTTTGTATGTGGCGAAGATGATTCATTTCATTGTCAAAGAGAATCAAAGCTAGGTATATGTTCTCTGCCCGGGACACAGGTTGTTCGAAGAAGAAGTGAAGGAACAAAACCCATACGTGGTTTTAGTCAGTAAAAATCTGACACGCGCTTCCGTTCCGAGCGTCCAGAGCGGGAGAGGTCTTTGATGATTTCCCATCTTGAAAGGATAAATGTTTTGGATAGTTTCTTAACAAAGGCAACATGACGTCTTTAGAACCTATGCACGTTATACCACCATGACCAGAAATAACCCCCCTGACCCCAGAGGTACAGACGATAGCATATCAAGCTACTATTATCTGTCAAATTTCTTTACTAATTTTTCAACGTTATCGCTCAAGCATTAAGACTCAAGGTTGATTGGGAATAATTGACAGTTTCGGATTGCTTGATCTTCTGTTATCCGTACGTATCTAATTTAAACTTTCTCCCTAACATAGATAGTTCACCCAACATTATTTTATCTGTTCCATACTTTTCATTAATTTCCCGTAATTTTTAATAATACAATCCTAACTAATTTCGTGTTTACCAGTACACCACGTCATCCACATTTGTCAGTCGGCTGTTATAATTGGCACGAGACATGCGCCACTCCGGCGCATTCAAATAAGCCGAGTTTACACGAAGTGATACGAATATTTCCGAATTTGAAAGTGGCAGGATGAAGCGGAACTTGCACTGATTTGTGGGTTTTGGAAATAAATTAGGTGTTTTTAATAACTTTGAAAAAGATTTGTATAAAGAAATAAGTGGTGGGTAGTAGTTCAGTTCGGCTATGAAATGACTTGCCCGTGTCCGTAAAGAGTGCTCTAACACTGTTTACTTTTAAAACTATGATAAAAAAGCACTTCCTCTCTCTTTAAACATATTATTATATTTTATTTGCTCTTATGTGTATGTATGATATTTATTAATTAGACGTATAAATTTATTTAAACATGATACACTTAACGTATATATTTATTGTATAATCTATGTAAATAGTACACTGCAGACTACCAACATATTTTCTTTATCCTTCCCCTTAGAATTCCATCCAAAGGTTGTCTGTAAAAGATCGCTCTTAGCGATAAGACCGCCCATTGTGTCACCCTTTGTAAAATATTTTTATTTACAGATGTTCTGTAATCTATATGGTGTACATAATAAAGAGTATTCTATCTATCTGCTATCTATAAATTATCATGCCATATTTCTAATATTTTATTATATCAAATCCTATAGTAAAATAATACAATAAACTTGTTTAAGTAAACCATAAAAATTACCAAACATAAATATAATGATGTCTTATACGGACAATCTTTGGATAGAATACTAAGGAGAAAGAGAAACAATACAACGTACACATTGAACCAACTCTATCTTAACTTGTTCTTAACACTTGTTCTTTTTAACAACAATTATTTAATTAATGAAGTGATTTAATCATCAAACAAGCAACACAAGTAATCCTATGATGCAAAACTTCACTCTTGCATAGTGAGACCTGACATAACATCGCTAATTGAATATTATTAGTACTAATTAAAATACTACGAGGAACGCTCCCTACTGCGCAACTCATTAACAAGCAACAGTTAGTACATAGGTACCTAGAATAACATAACTTATTCTATTAGGTACAAAAAGTTTACTGTACTTAAGTAATCATCTTATTTATTAAGGAAAAAGCTACCACTGTTTAGTGTATCGTAAATTCTAAAAAAAGAATATTTCATTAGGGGAGAAATTCACTTGATTGGTCTTATTTTTAAAATTCACCCTGAATGGCCAATTGTTTCAGAATTGGTCATTCACCGTTAATTACATCGATAAAATAAAACGCGATCAGCGCACATAAATCGCATTCAATAATTGTTAGTAGATCATCATTCTTGTGGACTATCCACCTCTAAAGTCGATGAATACGTGTTTCCAAATGAACTATGATACTGACATGTAGCAGCTCGCAATGGGCCTCGTTAGAAGGCTTAAAGTCACCAAATGGGAAGGGAGGGGGCCATGCTTGAAGTTTCCCTGCGTGATTGAATTAGAAATGAAAAGATCCGTAGAATTTAAAATCCTTAAAGGATACTGAGCTGGAAGTACTTCGCTCCCAGAACAGATGGCTGTTGGGGCCGACACGTTTGTAAATGAAGTTGCAGGATTGGAAGACCTCCTGTACGGTAGACCGATGATCTGGTGAAGAACGCAGAACTGTGCTAAATACGAGAAGCGCGGAGCTAGCTGGTGGTGGAGATTGAGGAAGGCTTATCACCATTCTCCTACCCCTACACCAATTTATTTCCTCATCATTATCCTCGTCATCTACTTAGTCAACCTGTGGCGGCAACGTGCCTACCACGAAAGCTTTTAAACAAGATTCAAGTGGACTGTATTAGGATAGCAATATATTTGAAGTTATAAGTAATTATGTAATAGAATGATGATTTCGGAGTATATCACTCTGGTTAAGCTGCTAAAGCGACAAAGCACTTGCCTCCAACCTTCAGATGCGGAGTTCGTAGACCACCAGACCAGCTATGGAGTGGGCGAATATCCACACACTTCATTGGCAGACTCCTTAACGTCATTAATTTTGTATTTTGTGGCCTAAATCTCCCAGTTACTTTAAATACTTAAATAATTACATTTTGTGACCGTTAAAAGATCGTGGCCATGACTCGCTAGTTTGCCATTTGAAAAGGAAGTGCGTTCGCCACGCCTCCGTTCGGTGATCAGCGGATGAACGCGGTCCACTATGGTCGCGTTCCGTTTAAGTTTTCGCAGCGTTCACCGCCAATAAACACAAAAACACACCCCTTTCTTAATCATATCTTCATTCACACCTTCCAACCATCGTGTCTTTGGTCTTCTCCTGCTCCTATAGCCATTGATATTCATATTACTCATCCTGATTTCTCCGAAACACATGCACACACCATGACAACCCACATCCACATAATAACTTGAGGAAGGCATAAGCCATGCTATAATCAGTTTTAATGGTGAAATTCACCCAAATATTTAAAGAATACATTATTCGTTATGCCATTAAAAAGAAAACTTTGTCTATTACGGCTTAGAAATGTTCCTAAAAGGCAGTTTTGAATATTTATTGAATGCAAACTTCTACAATATAAGAAAGCTGCTTCTTATTAGCATCACAATAATTCACGTGAATCATAAACAAGAACTTTCCGCTTAAATAAGGGAGAATTTATCATTTGTGAACAAACTGAGTCCGTACTAAACATCCTGTTTTACGAAATGTAAAACAGGATGTTAATTTGACGTCCGAGGGAAACCGACAATTGCCGACCTCACCCGAAAGCAAGTTCGTTATTGCACCCACTAAGTGCACTAACAATTGATGTGAATTGGAAATCAATTACTACCTACATTAGAACAAAAAGGGGCCGGTAGCAGAAACGTGATATCTCTGAAATTTGATAATTTGATTTAGAACAAACGGACAAACATGCCCGCATATTAGCTCCGCAATTAGCCAATTCCAACCTTATTCCTTTCCACATACAACGTACAATTCTTTGCCTTATATTGTTATAGACGTGAGCTACAAAGGCCCCTGTTAGCCTTTCCCACGTTGCTTCATTACATCAAACATTCTGCCACGCGTATTATGGTAATAGAAAAAAAAAATAACTTAGCTACTTTGCATAATCCGTGAATGACAGCATGACATTAAGTTGTCTGTTTATTTCGCCAAGATTATGACCTTTGGCCCACAGTAAACTGTACTCTATGTATTAAAAAATATGGTTGATAATAAAATTAAGTGAATGTTTGTGGGATGGTAACGGTCAGCGATGTGGCAGTGGTGTGAAGAGTCCGACGATTTTGTTTGTTTTCTTTTTATAAATGTTTAGTCGACATGTTTTTTGTACAGAGTTAAGTACTTATTTTGAGAATAATGTTGTTTTATTGAATGAGTTAGCAACTGTAACCATAGCAAGATTCCTTCGTGCTTATGAAACTAACCTGACCTGACTGTAAGTTCCAAGTATAACTGTACACATAAGAACTGAGTTTTTTTTAATTTTAATAATTGTAAATGGTTACCATCAGGCGCGATTGTGGTCAAGCACTAGTGATCGCAATCCCGCCCGATGGTAAGGAGTGATGCAATCGTTGATGGTAAAACGTGCTAATTAAGAGCCTAATCACTCAAAAAAAAAAAACTGATTGAATAGGAAGAAAGACGGCAGTTGAGTGAGGTGATGCAATTTTAAACCCAACAACACGACCAACGATGCTGCGCCAGAGGAAGATTGATCTGGAGACATTCCACGACCAAACTCCAGACACAACAACATTTGGCGCATCGTAACCGGCACACATCGCAACATAACTTTTCAGACCCGTCCTCCGTACGGCTTCACCAGACATCATGCCGGAACACGACGAATTGCTTAACGGCAAGACTTTGTCTGGTGGGTGGTAAGTACTGCCGCCAGCCGATGTTGTGGCCGACCACCAAGAACTGCGGAATATTAAAGTTTTAGTAATTGCGTAATGCACAAATGGCATTTTGACAGTTACAACAACAACAACAACATAATTATGTACATTGCGTTATTTACACTGTCAAGCTAGCGAATTTTTCAATCATTAATTTACTATGAATTTATAATGAATAACTATTTTTTTTTGGGACAAAACCCGCCATACTTTTCCCAACCACTGCAACTCCTGAAAGCCAGAATCAACAGTGGAGACCGCCAGAAAAACGCCGAGCAATGAAGCTCGACGAGTCCCGAGAAACGATTCTGTCTTGTCGATACTGTCTTGGGTCCCGCAACGAAATTAATCAGAAAAGAATAGCGGAGGAGTAAGAAAAAATATATTTTTTTCCACTTCCCTCCATAACAAGCAGGAGACAGAACAGAACTAGGCCAATCGGCACAAAGGGACATTATTAAAGGGAGAAGCCCAGATTGCCAAACACCACGGAATAAAATTTGATTAAGTTAATGGGTCCTAAGTAGGTATTAGCTGTTACAATTGATTCCAATAATAGGTATGGCAAAAGCACCTGAACGCACGGAAATTGGTTCTAGTTTCTACAAGGTCCGTATAATAAACGACTCCGGATGTAACTTGTACACTATCCAACATAATATTGCGTTCATTCTGCCAACGAACACACTCCCGCAAGATGTGATGTGCGGACTGTTCAAATTCAAAAATTAATAACTATTAGCAATTTCTTTTAAATACTTCCGATGTTGATCGACAGTGTGTCGCAATAGGGATGTTTCCTGCGTTAAAAAAAAAAATATCTATTTAGTCCGTCATTCAGATTATAGAAAAATATTGGATACGTATATTTTGTTTTATCAAATCAATAAAAATTGACAAATATAAAAGGCATCAAATATCAGGAGTGGTGGCTGTTCGTCACCAGCCACCGTCACACGAGTTTTCAACGCACTGTGTCGTCTTAATTTTTCGTGATCCCGCCTGATTGTTGCCCGCTTGTTTATTAAGAGCCTATTCACTCAAAAACAACTGAGTGAATAGGAAGACGGCAGTTGAGCGAGATGATGAAAGAAGAAAGAAAAAAAAATATTTGCGGTAGACATGACGCAAAAGTTTACACAATCACAAAAAATAAGAAATAGTTGAGGGAAACATGCGTCACATCCACGCAAAACGGCTGTCGCTCAGCATTATCCTGCGACTCTATGCAAAACAGACCTTCCACGACAAAACTCCCACATCGTAACACAACTGCTTAAATCAGTTACTTAATTTTAAGCAACGATTCTGAATAAAGGAATACTTCCTATGCAAAAAAAAAAAACAATGATACAGTTAACATAATAGTCACATCGTATATACCATATAAGTTTCTACGTCAATATCAGAAGTGGCTCATCATCATCAACCTTTTCATCGTCCCACTACCGGCACAGGTCTTCTCTCATACAGAGAAGGATATATTGAGCGTAATCACCATGCTGGCTGGCGATTTCAGGCTTATAAGGTCCAGCTTTCCTCAAAATGTTTTCCTTCACCTTCAGTCATTGGTGTCCAAGATATGCTTAGAAAGTACAGATAAGTTTAGAAAAGTTATATTGGTACTTCCTTGACCTAAAATCGAACCCGCGCACTCATACTTGAGGGGCTGGTGTTTTAACCACTAGGCCACCACGACTTTTGAAGAAGAGGTTACCTATCTGTAAAAGACCGCTCTTACCTATAAGACCATCATTTTGTTGCCCTTTGTAATATCTTTGGACGTTGATGTCTTGGCTTTGGTTATTAGTTTTTAACATTACAAATGTTAAGAACGAGTAACCAAGGAGTGACAAAGTGATATATGACGATATCAATGATAGAAAGAACTTTTTTTTACAAAAAAAAAAACAACCGACTTCCAAAAAACACTACAAAGTGAAAAATAACAAATTTCGGAAGTCGGTGTCAAAAACTAATATACAAAAACCGAAATAGTTATTTTTTTTGGAAAAAAGTTTTTATTTTACACTTTTTAGTTGTGAAAAGTACTTTTCAGCTGTTTCCGGTTAGACTGGATGCTGACGCTAAAATACTTAATGAAAAAACTTACAATCGCACTGGTTGCCCCTACGATTTTTGAAAGTTCCCCTTGATTTCTCTGGTCTTCCACTATCAAACCCTGATGTCCTTCTCATGGAACCACCTTGGGAATGTCTTCTTTCCAACAGAAAAATAATTATCAAAATCGGTTCATAAACGACGAAGTTATCCGCGAACAAACATAAAAAAGCATATATACGGTCGAATTGAGTAACTTCCTCCTTTTTGAAGTCAGTTAAAAAGTCAGAAATATGTTGAATGTTAGTCATTGTAGAAACACGAAACGCCTAGAAAGCTATTATAATAGAATAGGATACTCTTTATTATGTAAACCATACAAATTACAGAAAATAAGTACATAGAAACACAATAATGTTCATCTCAACATATCCACATGATCGAAACTTAAAACTTACCCATAAATTATTGACATGTCTGATAGTTTGATAAATTTATTTCTACTTCCACATAAAATGTCAAGTTAAAATAAGAGCAATCTATAAATAAAAGGGACATCCATTCCCTACGTTTAGAAATCCTCTTTGCATACTTAATGCGTCTCTAATGGGTAAGATAGTATTTATAGTGACGAGTGGTCAGTCCGATTTCATTTGACGAGTTTTAAATATATGGGTCACACATGATCTGGTTTCCATTATAAAGAGTTGCCTTGTTTGGGTTTGTACCCACAAATTTAGATTGGTAACGTAAGGAATCAAACAACATTTTGATTTCTCAACGTTACCCAAGTGCGGTGGAGTTTCCGTCGGACTACAAATTAAGAATCTTCAAGGCTAGAGTGAATAGGCTCTTAATAAACTAGTGCGCTTTACCATCACCGACTGCACCACTACAAACAGGCGGGATTCGGTCAAGCACTAGTTTATCTGTACTAATATATAAAGCTGAAGAGTTTGTTTGTTTGAACGCGCTAACTTCAGGGAGTACGGGTCCGATTTGAAAAATTCTTTTTGCGTTTGATAACTCATTAATCCATACTATGACTACTTCATACTGCGACTATATAAAAACATATCGAAAACTACGCGGGTGAAACCGCGCGTTGCCGCTAGTAGTTTATAAAAAAAAGTGACATCTTACTTAATTTTGAATTTTTTGTCAATATTTCGGGTGTATTACGGTTTTAATCGCCGTTTTAAGAGCAGTGGTGGTACAGTAAAGTGTATCTCTGGGTTCGAACCTACGACCTACAAGTTGTGTGTCGCGACTGTCACCACTAGGCCACTATTTCTCTCTATAATCCTATTATGACGTACTTCCTATTATGGTACTTCCTATACTATAATATGATAAACGTGGAAGTTTGTATTAATGGATGGATGAAATTATTATTTCTTGTTTATGCGAAACCCGAAACACGTGTCCAGTATTTTTAAGTAAAGAATCTATGTACAAAATTTCAAAAAAATATAATAAAAATCCACATAGTTATGAGCTTGCTATTCTAATTGGATATCTCAACAAAAATATGGTCAAAGCACCGCTCGGGCGGGCGAGCGCGGTGCGTTGGCCTCTGATCTTAAGTACTATGATCTATCGTAAGCTGCGTGTCGCGCTCGGTAACCACACTACTTTTGTTTATTTTAGAACATCAAATTTATTAATACATCATTTTATTACGGCGAAGTAGTCCACCCCAGATACAAATACAGGGGATGGTATTTCTATTTTCCATGCATATTGCAAAAATGTCTCCAAGAGCTAAGTAAATAAATATAAGTATGTATGTAAGCTTCCTGGTAGCCACTATCTCATCCTCATCTTATCAGGAAGGGACTGGATATCCACTGCCAGAGACAAAGATAAATGGAATTCTTTGGAGGAGGCTTTTATCCTAACGGGGTCCACACTATCTAAATTGAAACAATCAAAATAACAATATCTTGCACAAATAAATTATGATTTGTTTACATATAAAACGCAGGCGTGTCTTTTCACCGCCAAAAGGAGCCCGTTCACCTTGGCTCCTACTTTTCGGAATGTATCCTTGGAGTGTACCGACCGCCTTCAGCTTTTGGGTGTTGAGATTTCCTCGAACCTAAACTTTGGGCGGTTCATTGAGTCCAAGGCCAAGGTGGCTGCCAGAAAACTTGGTGTTATCGCAAAGGTCCGGCAGTACTTCACACCAGGGCAGCTTCTAATGTTGTACAAAGCACAGGTCCGTTCGTGTGTGGAGTACTGCAGCCACATTTGGGCTGGTGCTGCTAAGTGTCACCTGGCCACTTTGGATTCAGTGGAGAGGCGTGCGAAGAGGCTGATTGGTGACTCTGATTTAACTCGAGTTGGTCTCCAAAGCCTAGAGCACAGGCGTAGAGTAGCCAGCCTTTCGGTGTTCTATAGGATACATTTTGGGGAGTGTGCGAGGGAATTGCACGATTTAATTCCCCCATCTCCGTTCCACCATCGGACGACCCGTCGTACGGCGAGTTTCCACCCTTATATTGTTAACACCTCTACGATCCGGTCGAAGCGTTTCGCCTCCTCCTTTATACCGCGTACATCGAGGGACTGGAACAATCTGCCGGCGGCGGTGTTTCCGTCGGACTACAATTTGAGTGTCTTCAAGGCTAGAGTGCTCTTAATAAACTAGTGCGCTTTACCATCAACGATTGCGTCACTGCTTACCATTAGGCGGGATTGCGGTCAAGCGCTGGTTTATAAATTAATAATAAAAAAAAAACATATTTTTTTAAATTTAATGAATTGGATTTGAAAATGGAATTATATCAATTATACCAACGCAAAAAGAATTTTTCAAATCAGATCACTGTTTCTTAAGAATAGCGCGTTCAATCAAACAAACTGTTCAGCTTTTTATATTAGTATAGATAGATATACATAGATTGGCGAGGTACTGTAATCCAATTGCTTCATCAACCTTTTTATCGTCCCACTGCTGGGCACAGGTCTCCTCTCATACAGAGAAGGATTGAGCGTAATCACCACTTAAAGTCCAGGTTTCCTCAAGATGTTTTCCTTCACCTTTTAATCAGTCATTGGTGCACAGCAGTGGAAAAATGGAAGCTATTAATAACAGAAGGGATGAATTACTTCTATGGTAAGCACTATACTGATGGTAAGTAGTTATGCAATCGTTGATGGTAAAGTGCGCTAGTTTATTAAGAGCCTATTCACTCTAGCCTTGAAGACACTTAAATTATAGTGTGACGGAAATACCGCCGCCGTCAAATTGTTCCAGTCCCTTGATGTAGGCGATATAAAAGAAGAAGCACATATAACTTAGAAAAGTTACATTGGTACTTGCCTGACCTGGATTCGAACCCGCACACTCATACTTGAGAGGCTGGTGTTTTAACCACTAGAAACTATTCATTCGTTTATTATACATATTCTAAACTAACTCAAATTTTTTAGTTTTCTAGACCTAAGCACTAAGCCCGTGTTGTCTACGGCTGAAATGTATGGACTTTCACAGGTCAGGTGGTCAATCTTCTACTGAAAACTACTCCTCCTGAAATATCAAATAAGAGAGATGTTTTATTTATTAAATACACAGAATACACTAGATACATACATCAAGTAACAATTTTATAAAATCTAAATAGAAATTGTAAAGACTTATGTAAGAAAATATGAAGAATGTGTGCCCCACAGCTGCACCAAAAAAGTTCAACAAAAATGCCAGACAACTAATGGCTGAGGCTGGTTCTATTGATATGTAAGGTACCTCGTAATAGAATTAACTTACAGACACAAAATACACTTATAAATAATTTCCTTTGCATTGGGTTATATCATCTATAATGGAGTTCCTTAAGAAGTTTACTCATTGCGTCCCTAACAGAGGCTCATGCCAATTTACTTAAAAAAACAAGGGTTGCAACGAATGACGTAAATTTTTAATAAAATCGATGGCTTTTCAGGAGTTTTTTCGTGTCTCATTGCATTATGATCAAATGCCATGGTTGGGTTTTAATTGTTTTATTAGAGTTCTTTCATTTTTTTTTCAAGCGTAGCTTTGGTGCAAGGTGGTAGCTGTTATAACTGAAGCCGAAACTTTAAAAAATCCAAGTTTACTTGGAAAATACTGATGAAACTACATGGATGGAAACAGTTTGATGAAAAACATTATAATTTTAATAAACTAAAATCCGCCATTATCTACAAAAATAAAGCAGTTTTAAGTTTAGTATACTGGTTTGGAACTATTTCTTATATAAATCAAAAGCGAAAGTGATTTATTCAAATTAGGCTGAGAACCAGCACTTTTTCAACGTCAATATTACATAAGACAGTCCCCTAAAACGCCCACCCATCGACACTTTCTAGTGCTTTCGCTGGGAAGAAGAAGTGGCGAACAAACTCCCCAGCAGCACAGCTGTCTATACATTCCAACTCTCACCAGGGAAGCGGACAGCAGCGCTTCTCCTGTGGAATATCAAATTACTGCGATCCTCAAAACGTCTGCCAAGCGTTGGGATTATAGAAAACCTCCCCAATGCAATGGAAAACCTTGAGAGGCCTTTATCCAGCAGTGGACCTCTAAAGGCTGAAGAAGAAGAAGAAGGCTAGAGTGAATAGGTTCTTAATAAACTAGCGCGCTTTACCATCAACGATTGCATCACTGCTTACCATCAGGCGGGATTGCTGTCAAGTACTAGTTTATAAATGATAAAAAACTTATATAATACAAATATGCACCTGGTCGTGTTTTTTTTTTTATTAAAAAAGTGTATTCTGTCTTTTCCAGACAGTAAGAAGGCTCGAATGTGTAATATTAACGACATACACACGCAGTACTATATTGTAGGTAAGTCGTAACTCACTTACAATTAATCATTCCGGCTTTAGCTAATGTATTCAGGGGTTAAAACTATTTGCATACAGTTACATATATCTGCGTTAACAAGCCTTATGTAATTTAGTTATGTACGGCCATTTTGGGGCTTCCAAAATGATGCTTCTGGAGCTCCTCGTTATCAAGAGTATTTTCTCTTAAACAATATATTATACAAAGTGGTGATGACAATCCTTACTAATATTAATCGGAAAGTGAGTTTCTTTGTTTGTTTAATCGATTGCTGTAAAAATTTGCAGACGTTGAGTTAGAAGTCCGGATTAAATAATAGGGTAGTTTTTATCCCGAAAAAATTAGATATTCCCAGAAATCTAAAAAGCGCGATATAACCGAACTCCATGGCGAAGCCGCGGCGGAAAGCTAGTACAACAATAAAGTAAACATCGTGTACCTCAACACATTCTCAGTCTACCCATAAAAAATCATATATATATATATATCCATTAGTTTAGTTACAGGAAATTATTTTTCATTTTTCACATGTTCTACATGATGTACATGTTGATAAGAAAGCGCTTACAGGTTGATGACCGCCACATCCAGCGGTACTAAACTTTAATAATAATGGCGCGAGAAAAGCAAGTCGATAAAGGACCGCGCTGTCGCCGATCGAGGTCAATGAACCAATATTTTAAAGGGTGTTCTATTGCGTCTCCAATTTTATGCGATTTTGTATGAAATCTTATTTTTTTTTTATTTTTGGTGCTAGATTTTTCTATGGTTTAGGATTATTCCTATATACCAGCATTGTCCGTGTTTTTATACAGGCTGTATCGTAATGCAAACATCGCGAAAAGGCTACACCGCATGCCACTAATATAATTATGATAGTCGTAATATAAGTAGATAGATTTATGTAGTTAATGAACGGTTACAGAATTCACAGTGTTTAAAAAAAGTCTCGGCTCGTCCTTTGAACGTTACAAGAGTGCCGCCATGCGGGTTTGTAGGTATGATGTTGATCCCTGATGTGAACTCTATTAAATCAGCTGATAAGATAGTTTTTCGAGTTTTGTTTTTATTGTGCTTTTTTGTGTATTAAGTAGCGAATTTATTAATTTTTACTTTAAAATCTTATTGGGTTATAAAAGTATAGCAATATTTTTAACGGGCTAAAGTGAAAAAAACGACATACATTTTTTTTTTAATCATGAAGAAGCCGACGTGAAATTCCACCACTGGGGGTTCAGAATCATGTACCGGATCCATGGTACTCGTTTGTGCGTCGATGTCAGATACACTCTTTATATTGTCGTATTACCAGCACCACTCGGTATACTTAATATAGGATTCGCTAAATTGTCGCTTGTCGAACACAAAGGCTTCAACGTGTGTGTGTTGCCAGTGATGACCTATAAAACTGTACGTGGTCGTTAACAATGGGCCTTATAAGAAAGTTAAAGTTCACTCACAGGGCAATGGAGAGGACTATGCTTGGGGTTTCACTGCGTGATCAAATCCACAGAAGAACGAGAGTAACCGGCATAGGTCGAAGAATTGCAACACTTAAGTGGTTCGCCATTCAACTCGATTTTCGGTAACTTTCATCCAGCTACTACCAGTTATCCTGCGGAGATCGCCGTTCTACCTAGCCTAAGTATCAGTCGCAATAGGTTTAGTTCTGACAGTTCGAAACTATTCATTGCGTTATTCACGTTGTTGAGCTGACGCATTTTTCGAATGTATGGTGCAATGGATTAGCAATTTGCTTCAAAATTATCCCAATTGATAGTACTTAATAACGTGGTAAGCAATGAGGGCGCTATTGTGAGTACACTTTTCAATCAAAATATAAATAGAGTTACTTTCCTAACATCAACGGGTTAAGCTTTCGTGGGTACACTTTTTATCATACATTCTTTATATAATAAACACGTCTAATGTGACAATCAGCTAATCATCAGTAATCATGCTCATTTATCTTGACAATCACGACACTATCAACTGTAATTGGATATTGTATAGGATATATCAAATTAAATGTCACTTTGAGTTCTTTTACTAATGATATCAGTATGAAATTTATGGAATATATTCAATTTCAATTCTTCTTCTTTGACCTCGCCTTTTCCCGTTACGCGGGGTTGGCTTTCCTGGTGCTGAGGCACTTATTATTCTTCTGGTATGCGTCGTCATATGAAAGCCCCAACTGCTTCATATCCTTGCGGACATTCCACATCTATGTAGTTGGATGCTTTCCTCTCCCTCTCGTCTTTGTAGTCATAGAAAGGTACTTCTTCACGACATGGTCGTCTGCCCTTCGCTGTATACGAGTATGACCGTATCATCTCAGCCTAGATTCCGTGATTTTTTCAGCAATTGGTCCAACCTTTTTATTCGATTTCAATTAAGCTTAAAGAATATGGCCGGCTTGGAAAAAGACATATCTATAGGTTATGAAAGTAGAGAAGTAGACTCAACTCTTAGTGCACTGCTGGACTCGAATCTCTGCCAGGACAACATGCTCCTAAGGCTTGACCGAGATAGATTTTTCGTTCTCGGCCGAGACCGAAACCGAAAATAAAATAATATCTCGGCCGGCGATCGAGAGCCGTGACCGAGAGTAGACAAAAGCTTGAAAAAAGATATATAAATGCTCACAATTAACGGTTTTAAGAATGGAAGTTAAATGACATTATATTACAGAATAAAATAAATTTTAAAAAAATCGGTATTTCCTCCCTTCAAAGAGTCTCTTGTCAAACAATTGTCCACCTTAGCTAAACAGTTGTTGACTTGGTACGCTAGTAGGCGGCGCTACTAAAATTTTATTTGCTGCAGGCCTAAGCACCTTATAAGCTGAAGACAACCAATACTCAAAAATGTTAGCATTTCTTTCCAGTTTTGGCTCTCTAAGAAAGCTACTTACAGTCTCGGTCATGACCGAGAATCTCGGCTATAATTAGCCGAGATTCGAGACTTTCTCGGTTGGATTTGTATCTGATACCGAGCCGAGACCTGGTTCGAGTCTTTTTTTTAATAATTATAAACTAGTGCTTGACCGCAGTCCCACTTGATGGTAAGTAGTACCTTGGCCTTACCAGCCAACTACTTAATGTCATCAGTACATCTACAGATCTAGGAGGCGATGTACACTAAGCTTGCCGATGCACGGTTTCCAGTAACGTTTAGAAAAGTCAACAATAATCATAATGGATAATAGTATCGTACTAAAATTATAAATGTGAAAGATTGTATGGAGGTATGTAATGTATGTTCTCTTTCACGCAAAAAATACTAAACGGATCTGGATGAAACTTGGCGGCAAACAGATGGTTTATGATCAGAATTAACATGTAGGATATTTTTTTATCTCGCCATTATGAAGAAATCGAAACATACACGGGTGAAACCATGTGGCGCACCTAGTAATATACAATATTATTTTTACTTTATTCGAAACCTGAATATAGTTTGTTCAGAATCGATTCCAATAATTTTTACACTATGTTATATATTTTTCCAAATACATTTAGAAATTGTTGCAGTGTGGTTACCGAGTACACAATTTAGCTAATGTTAGATCATTGTACTAGGCGCGCGAGACAGGGCTCCCGCACCGGGCGAGCGGTGCGCTGACCATATTTTTGTTGGAACAACCAGGTAAGATAAGCTCATATCTTTGTGGTTTTTCAAGATATCATTTTGAAATTTTGTATATTGATTTGTATATTGCAAATATACGGTCGAATTGAGTAACCTCCTCCTTTTTGAAGTCGGTTAAAAATACTGGACACGTGTTTCGGGTATCGCATAAACAAAAAAATGGCGTTGTATCTTTTGCGCGTCTTCTAGAAGTTTTTTTTAATACTTATAAACTAGCTTGACTGCAATCCCGCCTGATGGTAAGCAGTTTGTATGTATTTGGATGAAATGTGGCAAACTGATGGTTTATAACCAGAACTAACAGATGTAATATGTTGTTTTGTACTACTTATGTTAATTATTGAAACAAAAACCAAAGTTGTTGCTCTGTAAAGAGAAATTTATTTTTTTATAAAGATCACACATCACGTCTTATTCTTACATTTACGATACAGACAACTATTAATTAAGTACTAACCTGTAAAGAGAAACAACGTTAAAAGCTATTATTCCAAATACCATTTCTTCCACAATCGTAATTTAAAGTATTTTATAAGATAACCTCGCCAACTGTTCCTGTAAAAAATCAGAGTGAAACCATCCATAGATGCTTTTTAAACATAGAGTAAAAAGTGCTGTCACCACATATAATATTCTGATGCAGGTCTCGACAACAATGTGCGTGTATACAATTTAAATGGAGTGTCAAACAGCTTCATTTACACAAATAGTATATTTTTATTCCAATATTATTACGGAATGGAAACTTATGCAGGTGAAACCGTGAGCGTAACTAGTAATTTTATATGACTATTTAAAGAAAAAATACCATTACTCCAATTTGATAGAAGCTAGCATTTTACTCTATCAAAGATAGTTGTTAGAGCCACCCAACTAATTAAAATATCAAGGGAGCAATTAAAGGCAATTTATTACAGATTCATAATTAATATTAATACGACCTAACCCTCGGGTGCTGTATGATTTATTGCGATCAACAAGTTTTCGATCGTATGTGGTATTCGTTTGCGTGACTAATGCAGGTATAAGCGGGTTAAAGGTATGAATGAAAAAAAAAACAAAGTATATTTTGGAAGAAACCTTCGTTTATTAAAGTTTATTGGAGGAAGAAATTCTACTTATAAGTAATCTTGGAGCGTGATCACAATAGAAAAAAAAAACAATAATAAAAAGCATAATTTTTCTTGAACTCACTTGTGCTGGTATTATAACAGTACATGTTAATTATGTCATCAGCCTGTTTATTAATATTCGCATCGGCTTTAATTAATAATGTTCAAGAGGACAAATTGGTTACACACATTTTTAAACAAAGAATAAACTTGGCGCCATCACATGTCCCTGTGGCATTCCAAAATGAATAATGAGTACATTTACGCTAGAATTAACTTTAAACTTTTTTTGAAACCGAATGCTTAACGAAGACTTGTCTGAAGATTTAAGTAATAAAATGCTTCCAAAAACAGCTTCTCCTTAACATCAAAATATCATTCACGGCGATGATATTTATATAATATTTTACGACACACATAAACACGGGATGGGCGGTGACGACTGTATTCTGTTTACAACGTCGATCGGTATCTGGACATCAAGATGCTTATCCATATATGTATGGAGATGCATCTTTATATTCCAGTCGTGATAGGAAAAATGAATTTTGATACTTCGTCAATTTTAGATGGTTCTTTTATACGATTTGTAGCAGTATCTATGCGTCATACTGATGTCACACATCCTGCATGTCACAAGCATAGATTACCGCGCAACTAGCTTACAGCAATTGTTGGGTAACTGCCCAGTAGACATAACACCCATCTGGTCGGAGGATCCTCCCCTTTCTTTGGAGGATGAGTGAACTTTACACGCTGCTCCTCATACGTCCAAAGACTCGTACCTTTTCCTTTTATTTCCATTCAAAATTGAAAATTTGATAATAGAGAATTCATTCTTCTCCTTTTTCGTCTACCTACAAGTATTCTTTCACAGTTAATTTACCTACTATATATACTGCATCGGTTCAGCTAGTTAACTAAAGGTAATAAAAAACCACGTTACATTATTAACCGACTAAACGAAATGCCAGTTCTATTCTGTAGGCCTAGTATGAGTTTTCATTACGAAACTCGTTCGATCGTATCGAGCGCGTTTGATTTAGCGATTGGCCCGCTTCAAGGTCGTAAGAACTCTCAACCAATGAGAGCGCCAAACGCGCTCGATACGATCGAACGAGTTTCGTATTGAAAACTCATACTAGGCCTACAGTTGTTATGCTTTGTTATACCTATACTCTTCAATTTAGCTGCCTTATAATGTGTCAACAATACACAAAATTATTTGGAATAAATTTGCCAAATGATGGTGGGCAAAACCACTTCAAAATTGCGTTTTCTATATATTTATATTACTATGAAGTTTTCTCGAAATCAGTTCCACAGTATTACTATTTATCTTCTCAAAATTTCGCTTTAATAGTATTACTAGCAGTGCCCAGGGCTTCACTGGAAACGACCACCCCTGGACTGGATAGGACTTGGCATTAATATCCTCAAAGTTTGCAAAGCGCGCAAGCGCACGTCAACAAAGGGAAGCCCCACAACCCCAGCCCCCGGTGAGATGGTGCTCCCAGAAACCTAGTCCCCGGAGCCTCCTCAATCGCCAGAAGGCTTTCCCAGCTCTCGTGGCAACCATTCCACAGCAGCACAGTCACACAAAAAGTGATAAAACTGGGAATTTTTTAGTTAGCTTATAATATCTCGTATTTACTGTGGCGTCAGGAATGCTAGAAAATCTTTGTACAACTGAACTAGCTAAGTCCCGCGGGTTCACCTGCACAAGTTTCAATCCCATAGGAATATCGAGATGAAAATTATATATGTGTTAATCCTGGTAATAGATAGACTAGTTGTGTCAAAAATTTCATTCGAATCCGTTTAGTATTTTGTGTGAAAGAGTACGAAATATCCATCTATTCAAAATCTTATGTTTATGATATTAGTAGAATTTACCTTATCTGAGTAGTTATTAAGTTTATTACGCAATGATTCTTGTTCCCAGCATGAAAATGTAAGATAAATGTTTAAATTAATATTTCAACTTGTTAGGAGAATCGCAACACATTAATCTCTCATGAATGTCATACACCAAAAGGAATGAGTGATAGCTATATTACTTGGAAAACTGGCTGCAGTGAACGAATGACCGGTCAGGTAATTGGTCTTCGTTAACAAGCGATTATAAACCTTATAGCCTTCCACCAAGGTTCAAATTGAGCTTTTACTGGCTGTAATTGAAAAGGTATTTCACTTTACAGTAGTCTGATGCCCCGCGGCGATACCTGCAATTTTTTGAATATAATTTATTTGATTAAAATTTCTTTGTTCAGATTAAAATTTATCAAGGTGTCGAAATATAATACCTTGGGGAACCATAAAAGGAAAGCTATTAATATTATTAATTCGAATATTACCAAGATTAATGCTTTGCTTTTTGAGACATGCAACACCCTTATTCAAAACCTTGGAGTTCCGTATAGTAACTATAGCTAAACATTTAGAAGCCAAGGTGTCATGTAATACGGGCGGTGAGCAGTGGGCAGCACGCCGCCCGGTAAGGACCAGGCCCGAGTCGACGGCGCGATTTATTTCACGCGCGCCTCAAAGAGATGTCAGCACATCGTGACGAGGTCAACAAAGACCGATGCCTCCTGTGTCAGGGTTGCGGGTTGGTTAAAAAAGAAGCCGTGGCTCTGGCCTACAGGCAAGTGATTAGTGAAGGAACACGGGTGGGTTTTAGTCAGTAAAAGTCTTACACTTCCGTGCCGCCCAGAACGGGAGAGATCGTTTGATGATTTTCCATCCCAAACAAAAAAAGTAACATGTAACACATTACATGTCACCTTTTTTTTCAAAAAATTTTTGATTGTAAAAAACATCTGGTAATGATTTTCAGTACTTAGATCGAAATTAAGAAATATGCTTCAATATCAGTGTCGTATTGTTGGAAATATTACAACATTTGGAAAAATTATACCAAGTTAGTGAATGGCTTAGCCATCACAAGAAGCGTCAATGATTTCACACCATTTTTATACTTTGTTGGCCTATTCTATGAATAGAGTAGTTGACTAAAAAAACTAATTAGTCCATCAGTCAGATTTCTAAAAAATACTAGACACGTATTTTTTCTTTTTTCATATACTTAAACAAAAAATTAACACGACACAGTGCATTGAAAACTCGAGTGACGTCACTGCACGCTATACTTTTTAGCGAGGAGCAACGTCACTAGCCACCATTCTTGATCTTTGATGCCTTTTATATTTGTCAATTTTTATTGATTTGATAAAAAAAATATACGTATCCAAATTTTTTTTTTACCCAGGAAACATTCCTATTACTCCTGTATCTTGGGTACGTTTACTAATATTTAAACTCACATATACTAACAGCCAGACCCGGAACAATTCCCTGTAGGCAATACTAATATTTGATCTGTGCGAGATTCGACTACGCAACACATCCAGCCATTGGCGAAACGAGACGTCAAAAAAATGCAATATTAAAAGAACAAAAATGGGCAATAACACAAACTGATATGATGTTATACTAAGTTTATTTTTATTTATTGTTTTATTTTATTCAAGTTACAGCAGTGTTTATAGTATTACCCTATAATGTTCCCACTATTGAGACACAGTCAGACGGAGCGGGCCGTAATCTACCCCCTTGCTGAGTGCAGGTTCCTGACAGCGGTGTTTACTTAATAATAATGACCGCAAATTCTAGCGCTTTGTGTTAATTATTCCGTCACCATTTCTTTGAAAATGGTGAAGGATAAACATCGTGAGCCAACCAGGCTTAGATGCTTCGAGTTTTCAGTTTTAGGATTTGCCTTTCCTCACGATGAACAAGCACTGTGTCTGTTGCGAATTACGGCTCAGTTCCTCTCACAGAGACATGGCGTATGTCCAGCTGCGGGAAAATTATAGGGTGATTATGACAACAAATTTTATCCCCTATTTGTCTTCTATGACATAAATAATCATGTGAGTCAAATATCCATCGTTAAACGCGATTGTCGAAACATTCTCCAGTCTCACTCTCTCTCTCTCTCTCTTTCTCTCTCTCTCTCTCATCAATTTTGCTCTCTCTCTCTCACATCAATTTTACTCTCTCTCTCTCTCTCAGCAATTTTGGGAAATTCGCACCACGGACACTCCAACACAATTCGACTAGATGCTCATATGTTTTAATTAGATAGTTAGGTACAATCGTCCATAGCATCATGCTATTTCCATCTTCCATTTAAATGAGTTATAACAGTTTCTGAGAAGCACTTAATGCTGTTATGACGAGCAATAAATTGTCATATCTACTTGTGTTCCAGCTATTTCCAGAGGTTGAATTTGTATGGGAATTTGTGTTTTATTTAGTATCCTTCGTTGAGTTCATGACTTTTATTATGTGTCTGAAGTGAAGGGCTGTTGGGATTTAGAAAAGGGTTACTTTGTATTTGTAGGGTGTTGGTGTCATGTTCTGATTCAGTATAAAGATATTATGTTTTGTTATATAAAGTTATCTTCAAGAGCAGCACTGGCCAAGTTGTATCGGCCGCGACTTACCAGTTTTATGTTGTAGGTTTGAACACCATCAGGCGGTCTACTTTGTTTAAATTATGTCATCTCCATTACTCTCAAAACGATGAAGTTCTATCACGCTGTATTCATGAGGAAACCAGGAGGAAACAAGGACAGGCCGTCCTAGAAAAAAAACTTCGAAGACATGGAACACTACCAAACCACACTGTTCCCGCGTCCGCGTGGTAGATTATAAATAAATAAAATGATTTTTATTTCGGACCAGATAATCCATAGAGTGTTAGTAACATCAAAAAGAAAAACAACTTATCACCTACTGTTAGTAACCGCAACCCTCTGTATACATTGCTTTATAATTGGAGAGCCGAAACTCTCCGATACAGTTCTTAGGATGCTGTTGGGACTGTCTCTCACTCTCCGAAGAAGTGACGCTGTTTTTTTTTGCGCAAAATCGCGAGAAACCCGTCGGTACGAGCAAGCGTAAACATTTCCGACGCGCTGCAGTAGCGAGGAAGTCCCAACAACAGCCTGAAGCCATTGTTGTATTGGACGTGCAGGACATCCAACGACCTGTTAGTGTAATTGACCCATAGACTACCCGTGTGCAGACTCTGACAGTACGCCTTGAAAAGAGTTACTTTAACTAGGTCCGTACACCGAGCAAATCTACATATTATGTCCCGCACCCTCTCACCGAAAGGAAACCGGTGTCCCAACAGTGGGAACGCAGATTATTTCTGTTATGTGTTTTCAGGTTAAGGTTTAGGATTTTTTGCAGAACTGGGCCTTTTTGTCGCATACATTTTTACTGATAGTAATGTTGTGATATTTTTTTTTTTTGTCTATATCTGATGAATATATCTGGTGTATTGTGTATGTTAGTCTATGCAAAGTAAATGTATTTTCTTTCATATTTATGTTAATCAATTTTTGATTCTTGGTGACTTGGGCTTCTTGACTAAGCTGCTTATATAAAGAAGAAAAAAAAATAAAAAAATGCATACGTTTTTTCCTTTCCTTTTTAAAAAAACGTTGACACACACTAGGAATTTCCTCCTGTATCGTGGGTAAAAACATATAAACTCACACTAAATAAACATCCAGACCCGAGACAAGTAACTGTAGGTGATACAAATATGTGATTCCATATGGGAATCGCAACCGCGACACGCAGCGCAACAGTCAATAGCTTAACCAGTCATTAGCCAGAAAGTTCGTGAAAGTCCGTCGTCATAGGATTATTGTTGCAGATGGCATCCTTAGACTGCGGAACCCTTAAAAGTGTTACCCTTAATTTTTCTTAGTTCCTTATTACCATCAACATTACTCTTTGCCATGTTCTTCCAACATATTACAAAACGATTTAATAAACTCTATTTGGGTCTCTATTTGGTTTATCTATTTGGGTCGCGGGTTCAATTCTCGTACGGAACAAATATTTGTGTGACCTACAAGTAGTTTTACCGGGTCTGGCTGTTTGTGTATGCAAGTTTATATGCTTGTAACCATACCCACGATACAGGAGTAATTCCTAGTGTGGGGCAGCGTTAAAAAAAATCGAAATATAAGTTTCTTCATGGCTAGAGTGATTAGGTTATTAATAATTTAATGAATATCATTAAATTTAATTTTTTCTACATAAACTAATGCTTGGTTGATATCTCCTCTAATGTTAAGTTGCGATGCAATCGCTGATGGTAAAGCATACTACTTTATTTAAGACCTAATCACTCTAGCCATGAAGAAACTTATATTTCGATTTTTTTTAACGCTGCCCCACACTAGGAATTACTCCTGTATCGTGGGTATGGTTACAAGCATATAAACTTGCATACACAAACAGCCAGACCCGGTAAAACTACTTGTAGGTCACACAAATATTTGTTCCGTACGAGAATTGAAACCGCGACCCGCAGCGCAGCTGTCAATAGCTTATCCACTGCGCTAACCTTGCAATTAAATATTATACCTAATATATTATTATCGGATAATATAATATTTCATCATCATCATCAACCTTTTTATCGTCCCACTGCTGGGCACAGGTCTCCTCGCATACAGAGAAGGATTGAGCGTAATCACCACGCTTGCTTAATGCGGGTTGGCGATTTCAGACTTAAAGCCCAGGTTTCCTCAAGATGATTTCCTTCACCTTCAGTCATTGGTGTCCAAGATATACTTAGAAAGTACATATAACTTTAGAAGTCAAATATGTATTATATTAAAATCGGATTATAATATAAGCCTTTTATTATAATCGGACGGAAATACCGTTGCAGGCAATTTGCTCCAATCTTTCGATGCACGCTGTATAAACGACGAGGCAAAACGCTTCGTCTTGATCGTGGTGGAGTCAACAACGTGACCCTACCTTGTGCAAACACTCTAATACAATTACTAAGCCCAACAATAATCCGATAGTTTATAATCCGAAACACACATACTCAACTACGTACAGTCTAAGTCCATCCACACATTATCGAATATCCTCCAATGTATGAATACCCTCAATTTGCGAACTTGGCAAACAGTTTGTGGCTGAATCGGCCGCAATGAGCTCTTAATCGTCGATAAACATGTTAAGCGTGAATAGGACCTCTGTATTGATGTTATGAAGAGCCCCAAGTTCTGAAGACAAGTTGGTAATGTTTGCAGAAGTTTGTGACTGAAGTTAGTTGGGCAGGTTTCTTTTAAAGTTCGTATTGAAGGTTGGTCTTCAGTCAATGGTACTAGTAAGTCTAGATACTTATTTGTCCATTTAGTAGAATCTTATATATATTGTAAATGAAACTTTTCAGGCCTTTTAGACTTGAGTTCTGTAAACCATTTTTTAATATTTTATCAATAAGGTATTCTCTGGTACACAGACAGTTGACAGTCTGACGCTGTCCTCTCAAGCCTATTGTAATTTGAAAACATTGTGAAAGTCAATTATTTCTTAAAGAATAACAATGGCTTTTCGGATTTATTCCATAGAAAGCTAATTATTGAAAGCGTGTTCCTCGTTTCAGATGTTTTATAAGTGGCCATGTTGGTTAAAGTTACATAAAATATTTTGATGATAATTTATGAATCATAAATCAATCAGATACTCATACAAATTATAGTACAAAGAGGTTACTATACAGGATGTATCTGACATCGTAACGCAAACTTCACAAAAAGGCTACACCGCATGCCACTAATAAAATTATGATAGTAATTTATGTCGTTAATGAACGGTTACAGAATTCACAGTGTTTAAAAAAAGTGTCGGCTCGGCCTTTGAAAGTTGCAAGCGTGCCGACGTGTGGGTTTGTAGGTATGACGTTGATCTCTGATGTGAACTCTATTAAATCAGCCGATATGATAGTTTTTCGAGTTTTGTTTTCATTGCGCTTTTTTGTGTAATTAGCGAATAAATTAATTTTTACTTTAAAATCTTATTGGGTTATAAAAGTCTAGCAATTATGAAAGTCTGAAGTGAAAAAAACTACATATATTTTTTATGAATCATGAAAAGCCGACGAAAAATTCCACCAGTGGGGGGTTCAGAATCATGTACTGGATCCATGGTACTCGTTTGTGCGTCGATGTCAGATACACCCTCTATAACAATAGGCACCTCTTTTGTCTAACCTTGATTAAGAAACTTAGAGCATCAAACCAACCGGAGACGACACGTACAATAATTCCTACGCAAAAAAGTCTGCCACTTTAGCGGGGGGTGAGGTAACACACATAGACTTTTCAGTCACGTCGCTACAAACGCACACAGCATTATAATTGCACACAATCTTAAACTTCACGCACACAATTATAAACTCACACAGTTGCATACGTATTGATGCTGTCAGTATTATGAGACACTTGCAGGTGTTATGAAATATGCTAGTGCATGACATAATCGATATTCCATTATCGATGAATTTCCAAATTGTTGAAAGTGCAGAAGGTAAAATTTTTGAATGTATCAATTATTGATTTTACATGTAGTCTTTAATTAAAAGTAGTTTTAAATAGAATTCGTCTTTGTATTTTAAAATGTCGAAAGTCATAATACTGGATTAATTTAAGATTTTATTTCGTTAATTAGGGTGTCAGAATAGAATTCTTAAAAAAAAATACTTTCTATTTAATAGATTTTTTTTTTTCTAGTAGATTTAGGAGATCGTTGTTAATATAAAGGAATATGGAAATAAAATATTCGAGTATGGTTTAACATTTTTATTTTTCACGAAGTACATAAAATGTAAGGATTGTAGTAAATAGCGATAATATACCCTTTCGCGTTAGGTACTTAACTAAAGGTGAACAAAATAATCACGTCATTTAGTTAACCGACTAAACGTAATACCCGTCACTTGCTGTCATTTTACGTTACAATTGTACTCTTCAATTTAGCAACGTTACCGAACGTTGTTAAATGTTAAATGTATGTTTAGTCGGTTCAGCAAATGACGTGATTTTTTTAAATGCGAAATGGTAGGTATAGTAAAGTTAGGACTTTACTTTAGGACATAATGTCTATGTATCTAAAAAAACTAAATCTGTTTGTATTTTAATTATATTATTTGTAAGAAAATTACAATAAAGGCACTTTGGGTGATAATTTGGAATAACGTAGATTAGTTTTAATTTAGTTACTCAAGAAACATAGATTCACAAGAATTCCTGATTTATAATGATAATTTTTGAAAAATTAGCTTATTAAACAGTCACAGCAATATACAATTATATACAATTTTATTGATTTTTGAAGTGAAGCAGTTTTGTGTATACGTGCTTGACAGTGGCGTAACTACAGGGTGGCAAGTCGGCAAAATGCCACGGGCCCCCGGCCGGAAGGGGCCCCCGGTCAGATGAAAATATCAATTCCCAACATTTATCATAATTATAACATACACAATAAATAGAAAAATGTTTTGATTTTTGTAATAGGGGGGCCCATCCGATGAATTTTGCCACGAGCCTCGAATGTTGTAGTTACGCCACTGGTGCTTGATACACTTTTGGGGGTCACTTTTATTGACAAATAAGTAATTCGGACATTTGTGTATTTTTGTGTAACAAGTTTTGCCAGTTCAATATTGTGCACAATGAAATCATTATCAAATTTGTGACTTTCTGCGTGGAATAGGAGCGACTAACTCTTTTATCGACAGTTAAATTTTTACGGATTTGCACTTCACAAAGACGACAAATTTCAATCACTTCCTTTGAAGCATATTTCAGACCACCTCTGCTTTTTTGATATGCTAAACTTTTTTGATTAGATTGATCACATAGGCCTTTTATACATGTGCTGCTTTTTATTTTTTTAGACTGCTAATAAAATAAAATGTAGAATAACAAAACCTGCAATATATTTGACAACTTTCTCGCCAAAAGGTGATAAGTATGTTTGTGCCTCTATTTCTGCAATTATATCAGCCTCTTCTGAAGGATTGTCCGTTAGATGTATTTCTAATTCCTTTTTTCGCGAGCTAGAATTATTTTTTTCAATCGCGCATGTAAAATTAAGAATTGAATTTTTTTCTAGTGGTATACAGTTTGCACCCCTTTCATTCCGGATCAATTCAGTGTGGACTAAAAGCTTTTTATATATGGCTTCGAGCTGACGAGCAGTGGGATTATCGGAATAACCGCCGTGACTTCTAAGAACCGAAAAAAAAATCTCAATATGGTCTCGGCTGATTTTATGCAAGGACAAGTATGTCATATGTGCGTTAGGATTCAAAACTAAATGTTCAAATAGTTGTTTTGCACTTTCAATGCTTATTTGTGTCACTATTTTAAAATCAGCTGTTTACAGGGTATTTCATGCAGATATAGACATAAGCAATCAAATGAAAATTAAATTTGATAATAATTTCAAAGTCGGGATGGAGCCCTGTTTCAATTTTCTCTTGTTGTTCGACTGTGTGATGAAACAGGAAGTTTCAAAATGTGCGGAACAAATTGTACTTGTTCGTTTAGGAATCCACGTTTCATGGTTCCCACATGCTTTAGCCCACACTGATCGAATCCCAACATCCTTTGGAACGGCATTTTTAACAGATTTTGAGATCCGTAAATAAGATATCAAATTCTGTTACAAAAACAGACAAATTTGAATGCCTACCCCCGAGTGAGGTAGCATAATCATCTGTATCCTATGTTTTTGCCTGAGTTACACTCAGTCAAATATAAAAAGTTTGATTAAAAATTGGTTAAAAAACAAAAATAAAAAATAGAATTTCCTGCCTACCCCCTAAGTGAGGCGGCGTGATTTTATGCCTAAATGCCTATGTGTTATTTTTTTTAATGATATAAACTAGCACTTGACCACACTGACACTTGATTTGTTATTCTGGGACTTCAGACATACCAATTTCATCGTAATTGGTTCAATAGTTTGATCAAAGTCGTTTAAGTAACAACAAAATTAGAATTTTCCATGGGAATAAGATTTTTTTCCGCAGTAAATTTATAAACCTTCCTCTTGATTCACACTATCTATTGGAAAATACTGCATCAAAATCCGTTGCGTAGTTTTAAAGATTTAAGCTAACAAAGGTACAGAGAAAACGACTTTATTTTTACTATGTACCTAGGGATGATATCGATACTCTCTCTCTCTGTCTTTGTCCCAGTTATAATTTTCTGTTTAACACTTTTTATACAAATATAATAATGTCTAAATTAAAACAAATAAAATATATATTATCGATATTTGTGAATGTGCAGTAGCATCACTAAATTTGTTGAAGTGCTGCCAGATTCTTAGGTTGAAATTGCCTTTTTTTGATAGTGCCGACTGAAATATAATTCAAATAGAAACGTGTAATAATAATAATAAAACATATATAATAAATTACCTAATTAAAGTATTTTCTAATAATCTATTTTTTTTAATGTACCGTATACCTACAATGGGTGCTAATGCAGTATTTCCCTAAAAATCACACGAATGTATAATAAACATTATTAGTTCATTACAATAGAGAAGTTCAAGTATGATTGTAATATAAAATATTCAGTTTTTTTATTAACTTAACTACGAAATTTGCCAGATTATTTACACTGTGTAACCTGCTGGCAACACCGTAGTACAAACGAATATTTTTCGATTTTAGCTAAATAAATGCATTATTTGATAATATTTAGACAAAATAATACTTACAGATGGAATGTAATATTGTCCTTTTGTAGGCTTGAAATTCCTGACTTATTCTTGCATCCAAAAACACTGCAACTCGGCATTTTTACCGGAGCTTATTCTATGCGTTTGACAATCGACAAATGGCGGCCGACGCGCAGCAACCAGTTTTTATAAACAGGTATGCGCGTAAGGCTGGTACCTTTTACAGAGGGGAACGCGTGCGAGTGTCGTCTCCGGTTAGTTTGATGCTCTAAGTTAAGAAAGTCGTCTTAAGTCGCGATTTTCTATTTGTATGTAAATCGAAGGTGTGAACCCAGGCGATCCACTATGTGTGAATTACTTCACCATCATAGCTCTCAAAACACAAGGACTGCTACCAATCCGCATTGGGCCTGCGTGGGTTATTATGACCCACTTCTTCTCACCGAGAGGAAGACTGTTTCCCAGGAGTGGAAATTATATTGATTTAAGTTATTAATGAATAAGTTAAAAACAAACTACATTACTGAAGCCAAATGGTGAAAAAAATAAATAAAACGAGTGTGCTTATGACCACACGACTGAAGTGAAACTTCTTTCGCACCATCTGTATGTATATATATATATGTGTGTACAATATATACATGTATACACATATACATATATTAATTATCTATAAATATTTAAATTTATTTCATGCTTTCATTTATAAATTAATATTTTTGCATAGACCTCCAATTTAAAAAAAAAAAAGTGGATTCCCTCGGGGCCAAAAGGTCGGGCTCTTCCTCCTGAATCAGGGGACCCCAAACTCGGGTAGTCCACGACCTCTGGTTTCTGAGATAATCCTCGGGGGGGTGAGGTAATCAATGAGGGGGGTCGGGGGGTGTTCGCAGCGTCATGTTCTCGAAGAAATTCATAGTTCTTAATCAATCAAGGTACTTAGTTTAATAATTGAGCTTATGAGGCTCGAAAGCAATTTGTACTTTGTGTCCAATTATCGTATTGTGACGATATCTTCTTCTATACTTTCAATTATATCAGAAATGTTCAGCAAAAAAAATATATAAAACAATATAAAAGCCAGAACAGAACGAAATTTATAAATTATTTGTGCTCTTAGATAATTAATTGTTAACAAACCTTAAAAAGATCCAAAAAATATATATTGCCTTCGGCGAGATGCGAACTCACAACTTCATACTCGACTCAATTGTTAACAAATCTTAAAAAGATCCAAAAAATATATATTGCCTTCGGCGAGATGCGAACTCACAACTTCATACTCGACATGTCATGCAATATTTACATGAGCCAACTCCTTGGTTGTAGTACAGACGAAATAGGACTATACTTTGCTTCCGTTCGCCTTGCCCGATCATTTTTCGTAACATTTTTTCGTAACATTTTTCGTAACGCTTTCGCCAGTTTACTCCCCAAGTCAAGCGTGCCTAAAGAAGTTTCACTTCAAAAATAAAAATGATGGTCTGAGCAGTTCTGTTGCGATGTGTGCCGGGTACGATGCGCCTAATGTTGTTGTGTGGGGAGTTTGGTCGTGGAGGGTCTTCAGATCAATCTCCCTTTGGCGCAGCATCGTTGGTCGTGTTATTGGGTTTAACATTGCATCACCTCGCTCAACTGCCGTCTTCCTTCCTATTCGCTCAGTTTTTCTGAGTGAATAGGCCCTTAATAAACTAGGGCGCTTTACCATCAACGATCGCATCACTGCTTACCATCAGGCGGGATTGCGGTCAAGTGCTAGTTTATAATTATAAAAAAAAAACTTTTACTTCCTTCTATTTCAAACAATAAAACAACCTGAATTGTTCTCCATCACTAACAGCCGTGCCGTTGTCATGGCAACCACCCCCCGACCTACCCTACACTAGAAAACCTAATAAAAATACATAGGGGTTGCAAATTTACATGTGCTGATCACTTGAACCTTAACTTCATATAGATAAGGCTTTAATTTGGAGACTGCAACAGTATGAGCGTTGGTCATGCTAACGTATAAACAGTTTGGTCCCTCGCTTATTTAGTAATACAATGCTCTTTGTATTTCAAAAAGGAAATGTCTTATGACAGTTTTATTTTGTTTGATGTATTTTACTTTAGAAAAGTTGCTCCGGCAGTCCAAGTTATTGGGAGATAGACTAGAGTTTTAGTTTTATATATGACGACGTCAGCGACGGCGGGGCGGTAGGATCGTCACCATCTTGGCGTGGTGGTAAGGTTTTTATTTCATAGGTGGCATTTCACATTAAAGCACGAAGTGTAAATATACCCTCAATTCTATAGAGATTGAAATTAAATAGAAAATATCTGACAATAACAATTTAGGCAAATGGTGAAGGTCGAGGGAAGCCGATGGATGCGGTCAGCACAAGACCTTCATCGACATCTTAGATAGCTTTGGGTGAGGCCAGAATTATGTTCAGTGCATCTTTTTCTTTAGAAAAGGACAGAAGTTAAAATATTAGTTTTATTATATTCAAAGCACAGGTCCGCTCGTGTGTGGAGTACTGCAGCCACATTTGGGCTGGTGCTGCGAAATGTCACCTTGCCACTTTGGATTCGGTGGAGAGGCGTGCGAAGAGGCTGATTGTCGACCCAGACTTAACTCGAAACGGTCTCCAAAGCCTGGAGCACAGGCGTAGAGTAGCCAGCCTTTCGGTCTTCTATAGGATGATTCTGGTGAGTGTGCAAGGGAATTGCACGATTTAATTCTCCCATCTCCGTTCCATCATCGGACGACCCGTCGTACGGCGAGTTTCCACCCTTACGTTGTTGACACCACTGCGATCCGGACGAAGCGTTTTGCTTTCTCCTTTATACCGCGTACATCGAGGGACTGGAACAATTTGCCGGCGTCGGTGTTTCCGTCACAATACAATTTGAGTGTCTTCAAGGCTAGAGTGAATAGGCTCTTAATAACTTAGCGCGCTTTACCATCAACGATCGCATCACTGCTTACCATCAGGCGGGATTGCGGTCAAGCGCTGGTTTATAATTTATATTAAAAAAAACCGTGATTTGGAACATCGTCACTAAAAATACGTCAATTTACATTAGGCGCTAATCATAGTGATTCAGCGGAAAAACGTCCACTGCCGGACATGGGTAACCTACAAGCACTTCCACTTTGGTTCCGTGCTTCTCGCACGTTCGTCACAAATTCATCGATCCACCATGTTGGAAGCCTTTCTTGGTGTCCCTCTTCTCTCTACTTCTTCCTTCTAATAAAGCCCAATGTGTACGTTTTAGTGTCATTGGTAGTCAGTGGCTACACACGCTGGTCAGACTTTTATCTTGAATCACCGCTGTATGTGGGACAAAAGATACGGAGTAGCTTCCCGAACGCCCATTCAAATGCTTATTGTAGCAATAATTAGCTTGAAATACAGGTGTAAATGAATCTAGTACGGGTGGTTCCAACATTAGTTTTAGATTGTAAATTTCTTGCATTATATTATGTACTAGCTTTCCGCCCGCGGAAATTCGGTTATATCGCGCATTTTAGATTTCCCTCGGGAATATCAAAATTTTCCGTGATAAAAAGTACTCTAATAATTATAAACTAGCGCTTGACCGCAATCCCGCCTGATGGTAAGCAGTGATGCGATCGTTGATGGTAAAGCGCGCTAGTTTATTAAGAGCCTATTCACTCAGAAACACTGAACGAATAGGTAGGAAGACTGCAGTTGAGCGAGATAATGCAATGTTAAACCCAACAACACGACCAACGATGCTGCGCCAAAGGGAGATTGATCTGAAGACACTCCACGACCAAACTCCCAACACAACAACATTAGCCGCATCGTACCCGGCACACATCGCAACACAACTGCTCAGACCCGTCCTCCGTACGGCTTCACCAGACATCATGCCGGAACACGACAAATCGCTTGGCGGCAAGGCTTTGTCTGGTGGGTGGTAACTTCTGCCGGCGGGCGATGTTATAAATAAATAAATAAATATATACGGACAAATCACACAGATTGAGCTAGCCCCAAAGTATGCTCGAGACTTGTGTTATGGGATACTAACTCAACGATACTATATTTTATAATAGATACATATATAAATAAACATCCAAAACCCAGGCCAATCAGGAAAAGATCGTTTTCCATCACGACCTGGCCGGGGATCGAACCCGGGGCCTCCACGTCGCAGGCAGGCGTGTTGACTGCTGCGCCACGGAGACCGACAAAATGTTATGTTCTCTATTATTTAATCCGGACTTCTAACTTTACGTCTGCAAAATTTCAAAGCAATCGGTTGAGTAGTGCGGCGTGAAAGCGGAACAAACAAACAAACTTACTTTCCCATTTATAATATTAGTAAGGATTAGTTTACAATAAGTTAATTTTACGATTGTTATTAAAAAAAAAAATGTTTATTACTATACAAACAGGGGGGCAATCACGCTGAAATAATTCAACCAAAACAGAACTGGATCGCAACTAAACTTTTATTATATTTCGTATCGCGCTAACCTTTTCACAGATGGTTTAACAATAACTGGATCACAATTGGAACGTAATCATTGTCAAATGAAAAAGTTGAAACAAAGCTAACTTTTCTGTGTCATTTGTCACACTTACGTCTAGATAATTAGATTAACTTATAATTTATTTAGTTTTAATTATTATATCTGACGAAATGTATCACTCATACATTGATTTTACTTCAATCGAAGTTAAAACTTTAGCGTGATACGAAATGTGATCGAAACTAAACTAGAACTTTAACTGGATTAGATACGAACAAGAGTTGAACTTCTACTGTATTATTTAGCACGATTACCCCCCTGAGCGAGGCAAGAAGACGGAGCGTTTCGTCCCGTCTTTTATACCGCGTTGATCGAGAGACTGGAACAATTTGCAAGCGGTGGTGTTTCCGTCTGACTACAATTTAAGTGTCTTCAAGGCTAAAATAAATAGGCTCTTAATAAAGTAGCGCGCTTGACCATCAACGATTGCATCACTGCTTAGGTACTATCTGGCGGGATTGCGGCCAAGCACTAGTTTATATTTATATATAAAAAAAAACCATTGCGATCTATGTTTCAACCGATTTAATCAATGTCGTGTTGAACACTCGTGCAAAAGTCAGAATCTAATTTATCAATTTCCTATTCATGGGACAGGAAAACCATTGTTTGAATATTAATTTGATTTGTGAATTATTGATTAGTTAACAGGTGATTCATTGATGTAGGTGTTGATAACTTAATTATGTTATTCGCCCTGTCTGTTTATCTCATCATCATCATCAATCATCATTTCAGACGAAAGACGTCCACTACTGGACATAGGCCTCTCCCAAGGTTCTCCACGACGACCGGTCCTGCGCCTCCCGCATCCAGCGGCTTCCCGCGACCTTTACCAGGTCGTCGGTCCACCTTGTCGGGGGCCTACCCACGCTATGTCTTCCGGTGCGTGGTCGCCACTAGAGAACTCGTCGGCCTCATCAAGCATCGGTCCTACGGGCAATGTGTCCAGCCCACTGCCACCTTAGTGTTGCAATTCTTCGGGCTATGTCGGTTACTCTCGTTCTTCTGCGGATCTCCTCATTCCTGTTTCGATCGCGCAGTGAAACCCCAAGCATAGCCCTCTCCATTGCCCTTTGAGTGACTCTGAGCCTTCGTATAAGGCCCATTGTTAGCGACCATGTCTCAATTCCATAAGTCATCACTGGCAACACACACTTATTTATACTAGTAAAAAATGGCCGCCGTACTGAATCAGCTTGCGTGACGTTATATTAAGTCGAGTAAGTTGTCATTAGTTCTGTATTGTACACTAGCGGCCTACCGCGACTTCTTTCACGTGTAGTTAGTTATTATTCTCGGCTCTTATTGGTCGCAGCGTGATGTTAAATATCCTAAAGCTTTCGTGGATTAATGGGCTATCAAACGCAAAAAGAATTTTTGAAATCGGTCCAGTGGTACCTGAGATTAGCGCGCTCAAACAAACAAAGAAACAAACAAACTCTTCAGCTTTATATACTAGTATAGATAATCAGCCTATATTGTGCCCACTTTTGGGACACAGGCCTCCTAACGGTGACAGGGAGTGGGCCGTAATCTACCACGCTGCCCCAGTGCGGGTTAGTAGATGTCACATGTCTTCGAATTTTTTGGCTCTAAGACCAAGAAGTTAGAAGGCCTGTATGGGTTGGTAGAGGACCCCTCCCCCTCCCTCCTTTGACAGCCTCCGTGGTGTAGCGGTAGCGAACGCGGCCGCTGCGCGAGGAGGCGCGGGTCTATCCTCGCGCAGTGCAAATATTTGTATGCATGAATATGAATATTTGCACCGGTCTGGTCGTGTCTCGGAAAGCACGTTAAGCCGTTGGTCCCGGTTGCCATACGAACATATAATGGCAGCCGTTACGGGTCGTTGGAGCCCTCAAAAGTCCTACAATTAGTCTAACTGCAATGCTTCGATATCGCCTTCGGGGTGTGGAGGCCAGACGGCAGTCGCTTCACGGAAAATATCGAAGTTTAGCCAAAATGAGCAGTTAGACTGGTAAAGACCTAGACTCCAAAGCTGAAAGCTTCGGATAGGACTGGGATTTACGCTGAGATGAAGATTACAGTACAAAACGAATAACAAATAACTTAATTTAATATAATGTCACGCAAGCTTATTCAGTTCGGCGGCCATTTTTGAAGTGACACTTCTTTACGCACGCTTGACTTGGGGAGTAAGCTGGCGAACGCGTGACGTAAGCGTTACGAAAAGTGATCGGGCAAGGCGAACGGAAGTTAAGGGGATATAAGCACAGAGGCGCCCGTGGCGCGAGCTTGGTACTACAAGGTCTACAACGAGTTTTTTTTTATTAATTTACCAATGAAACCATGAAATAAATTTAAATATTTATAGAAAATTAATATATGTATATGTGTATACATGTATATATTTTACACACATATATATACATACAGATGGAGCGAAAGAAGTTTCACTTCAGTCGTGTGGTCATAAGCACACTCGTTTTTTTTTTCTTTTTCTATTGTCTTTTATTTTGTAACAGTTGAAGATGTATGTTTAATAACATTATCATGTCAATAGAAAGCATTAATTTTGATGAAATAGATATCGACGTCAAGTGGTTATATTAGCAGTTAAATCAACCGTCTCGCCTCTGGAAGTAGTATTCGCCTTGATTCGCTTTATCGGCTCGCAGTTCCAACTAAACTATTTATTTTTCCGGGATGGTAAATCGTCATGGATGTCCAACGAAGGCTGTCAGACTCTTACTGACTAAAAACCACCCCAGTGCTCCATCTCACACCTACATCGGGGCTTGCGGGAACGAACACTACTTCCGCAACAACTTAAATCATTTGCCCTAACTTAGTTACTGTGACGCATCCGACTTGCACATGACTGGTTACAGCTTCAAGCTGAACTATAACTTATTGAATATCATTCAGTCCGTTGCGTTAGTTGAATGGTCGATGTGTAATTAAAAGGTTAGGAGTTAACTAAACGGCATATAGAGTACGTTGGCCGTGACATATTATGTATTGAAAAAAGACTTCTTTCTTTTTTCAGTGCCATCTAAGTAGAAGTTACGTGGTGTATCCTGCTTTAAATCTTACCCCCTGTTTCTTCTTCTTCAGCTTATAGAGGTCCACTGCTGGAGAAAGGCCTCCCCCGAGGCTTTCCTCAATGACCGGTTTTGTGCTGCCCGCATCCACTGGTTACCCGCGACCTTCACCAAGTCAGCGGTCCACCTTGTTGGGGTCTCCCCGCGCTGCGTCTTCCGGTACATGGCCGCCACTCCTTATTGGCCCATCGGCCGTTGGTTCTACTAATAATGTGTCCCGTCCACTGCCATTTAATTTTAATGATTCGAAGAGCTATGTCGTTAACTTTGGTTTTTCTACGTATCTCTTTAATTTTGATTTGATCGCGCAGAGATACTCCAGCCATAGCTCTTTCCGTCGCCCTGTGTGTGACTTTGAGCCTTCATATAGGGCCCATTGTGAGCGACCGCGTTTGGACATAATTAAAACTAAGTCTGCATACATAAAATGAAGAATAGCCTATGTTCAACCCAACCCAAGGGAAGGTCTGTCTCTGTGCCAAATTTCAATCAAATCCGATTAACCGTTTTAGTGTGAAAGCATAACAAACTAACAAATTCACTTTCGCATTAACAATACTAGTTAGGATTTCTCGTTCTGTGTCTTTATTTAGTAAGCGTGCTGTGACACATTTACAAACAAATTGACACACATTACGACTCTTATACAGGATGTCTCAACTTTAAAAATATACAGGATGTGCAGCAATCGAAGGTGCAACGATCTATGTAAATGTCACTGATAGGAAATTCGCCAGACTTAAGAACGAGCAAATGTAGTGTAAATCAGATAAAGCAATGCCGTGTCAAACGACCTCGGGGTAGTAGTGTAGACGGGCGGCTGAAACGCCGCGGTTGAAACGCGGAAATAGTAATGTGAGTTATCTTGAGAAAGTAGTAGGTACTAAGCATAATATGAAAAACCGTGTTAAAACGAGTGTATTTCTTTATTATTACTGTTGAAATTTAAACATTCGATTTTCAAAATGAAAGTCCAAGATGGCCGCTTTTAACATAAGATAATTATGAATTAAACTTGAATTGTCATTACTATCCATTGTTGACACCCTCGCGTACATAATTTCTTTTTACCTTAAGCTGCGTTAAAGGCATTTGTTCCAAAAGAATAATTATGTTCTTTTTTTCACGTGAGGAATCTTAATATTTAGAGAAACCTTTATAGCACACGGCTTTCGGGGTTCAGGAAGTGTGGGATTTTTGCCTTACTAAAATTACCACCACCACTAACCACTAAAAACACATAGGGGTGGTCTCCATTTCTCTTAGAATACCATTTCCAGAACCAACTTTGTACTATGCCTGAAAGGCATCTTGCAGAGTGGGTGGATTTGGCATCTAGTTATGTTGCTTTCACCTATAGATGATTTCTGGAAAATTAAAAAAAGACACAATCATTAACTTTGATTGGCCTTCAGTTCTACCTGTAAACTATTTTATAGTAGAAATCCCGTTTGTCTGCACTACAAATCACGCACGAGCGATGCATGTAAAACGGTCAGCGATTGAGTCAGCAATCGCCGACGGAATTCTGAACGGTTCTGACAATCGCGGACTTTATTGACTTTTATATCGGCATATAAACTGAACATCCGTCGGCTGTGTGGCCTGTATTTATCGCTACCGATGATACTTTGGTAATCTGTTTGGCGAGGCTGTGACTGGGACATAATTAGGGATAAAAAAATGGTTTCTTAGATAACAGCTGGATAATCTGTCTATCGCTGTGGACGTGCCAAAAGATAGAAGGTTTTAGAGTGTGAAGTGGCAAAGGCCTCCTCCGTGGCGTAGCGGTAGCGAACGCGGCCGCTGCGCAAGGAGGCGCGGGTTCGATCCCCGCGCAGTGCAGATATTTGTATGCATGAATATGAATATTTTGGTTAGTCCCGGTTGCCATATGAACATCTAGTGACAGTCGTTACGGGTTATTGGAGCCCTCAAAAGTCCAACAATTGGTCTGACTGCAATGCTTCGATATCGCCTTCGGGTTGTGGAGGTCAGACGGCAGTCGCTTCACGGAAAATGTCGAAGTTTCGCCAAAATTAGCAGTTAGACTGGTAAAGCGGACCCCAGACTCCAGAGCTGGAAAAAGGTTTCGGATGCGACTGGGATTAACGCTGAGATGATGATGATGATGAGTGGCAAAGGCCTCCTCTCAATGAGAGGGAGTGGGTCATAATCTACCATGCTGGCCCAGTGCGGGTTGGAAACACTGGTGACGTTTTTCGGTAAATAATAGTTACCTAAATATCACTTTCTTAAGTCTACTCATCCTCTGCTTACGTTTTCCCAAATATGTTGGGGTCAGCTTCAAGTCTATCCAGATGCAGCTGAGTACCAATTAGTAATTCAGGTACTGGATAATATGATACCCCTTAGAACTACTGGTTATCAGGCTTTCGTCTTCTATAGCGGTTGTCAAAAATCCAAGAACAAAAGCGTGCGCCAACCGCTTAAAGTGCATTCCGAGGCATGGAGGCTTGGTATGTAAGTAAAAAAAAGATCCATCACATCGTTCATCGTTCATCAAGAACCATACTTACAGATACGATAAATCGTTATCTGTAAAAGGAGAAAGGCCATCAAATACGTAAGTTTTACTAGATTCTCTTAGCATAGTATCAAGTCAAAAATTACAGTTATTTGCGGTTAAATACATTGTAAACAAGGTTTATTTAAATATCTAATCTTATCTATACTAATATATAAAGCTGAAGAGTTTGTTTAAATGCGCTAATCTCAGGAACTACTGGTACGATTTGAAAAAAATATTTTTGCGTTGGATAGCCCATTAATCAAAATCAAAATCAAAAATCAAAATCAAAATCAATTTTATTTGTATAACATAGGTAGTGAATACAGTTCTCAAATTTATGTTTATAGGTCGCTATGTTATGCTAAGAAGCGTACAAATACTTGCATGCAAAACATTAACATTTTTTTGTCAATCATGCTATATGAAAAAAAAAAAAAACAAATGATTAATTATATAATGTCATGATAAATGAGTAAAAACAATGTCACAATACGGAGTAATTTCGCTAGTCAAAACAAATAAGTCTACATTAATTTGTCATTTAGGAATTCATCAGTTGTATAATAACATTTCTCAAGTAATAAATGTTTTAATTTTGTCTTGAATTGTATAATATTCAAAATTTTAATGCCAACTGGTAATTTGTTGTAGATGCGCGGTGCCATTCCTAAAACACTCTTTTTTACTAAAGCAGTATTACAACGCTGATTTTTTAAAACATTTGCATATTGACTACGAATAGTAACATCTCGTAACGTTGACACCGTTTCAAATAATCTTATGTTTGTCTTGACAAAAACACTAATTTCATAAATGTACAATGATGGTAAGGTTAAAATTTTCAGCGACTTAAAAAATGGTACACAGCTATCGTCAATTTTCAGACCACACATCGATCTTATGCACCTTTTTTGTGCCTTAAATATGACATCTTTATCAGTAGAGTTTCCCCAAAAAATAATGCCATATCGCAAAATTGAGGCTACTAAGCCATGATATGCAACTAGTAGCGCATCGATATTTATTTTTCTAGCAATTTGGAAAAGTGCGTACGATGATCTATTTATTTTTTTACTTAGGCCATCTATATGGGCCTTCCAGTTTAGTTGGTTATCCAGTAATAAACCTAAGAATTTTGCTACTTTAACCTCTTCAATTTCACAGTTACTATGTCTGATATTTACTTTTGGTGCTACAGTTCTTTGATGATAGTGCATTATTTTCGTTTTTTGTAAGTTTATAACTAAATTATTTTGATTAAGCCAAGTAATTATGTCTGATAATGTACTATTTATGTCATCTTCATAAATATTGCGATTAATACATTTGACAATGGCAGTAGAGTCATCCGCAAACATCACCATTTGATGTCGTGTCACATTTGGCAGATCATTTATATAGATTAAAAAAAGCAGTGGCCCAAGGACGCTACCCTGTGGGACACCAAACTTTACCAATCTAGGATGAGAAAAGAAACTCTTTTCAATTTTTGTTTTTTTACATACTCTTGCAATCTCTGTACATTGCATTCTATTAGAAAGATATGATGTGAGTAGTTTTAAAATATTACCTCTGATGCCGTAGCGCTGCAGTTTCGCTAATAATACGTCGTGCTTTACATAATCAAAGGCTTTGGTCATATCTGTAAAAATAGCACAGATAGGAGCTCTTTGATCTACTGCCAACATAATACTACGTAAAAAATAAAAAATAGCCATGTTGATCGTGGTATTCTCTCTAAAGCCATTTTGTTCCTTACATAATAAATTAAATTTGTGAAGATAACAGTACAGAGACTTATAAATAATTTTTTCGAATATTTTAGAAAATACTGAAATTTTTGCTATTGGCCTGTAATTCTTCATATCGGTTTTTTTATCTTTTTTATGGAGTGGTTTAATAATGACTTTCTTGAAGTCTTCCGGATAAACTCCGTCAATAATGCAAAGGTTCATAATATGTGCTAATACAGGTGCTATAATTTCGTTCACCGATTTTAGAACCTTTGTTGACACACCGTCAAATCCTACAGTACTTGTATTTTTAAGTGATCTTATAGACGAAGTAATGTCTGTCGATAGAACCAGATAGAATCCAGGAAGGCTTTAGGCTATATAACATCACGCTGCGACCAATAGGAGCGAGGCATACAAAAAAAAAAAACGCTGGTGAACCCTTGTGGTGACGCTAGTTTCTAATAAAATGTGTTACCGTTTTCTTTTTTTGGAAATTGTGTTCTGGATGAGTAATCATTAAATGACTTCTCCCGCTCTGGGCGGAGCGGAATGTCGTGTTAGGCTTTTACTGACTAAAACCCAGTCGTGTTTTTTCACTTGACTTTTCGCCACTGTATATCTTTCGTTCAATTCGCATTTTCATTTCATTCGCATAATTCAATACATTACCTTATCTTAATTGCACTTCTAATACGTCGATCTCATTAATTCTTTAACAGTTCATTGAACTATAACTCTGCTATTCCATTAATGTATTCTGCTACAGTTTGTGGTCAAACATCCACTAATTGGACACCACAATTGGTTGTCAACGCAGAGGGGAGAGCACTAGACTCCATCGGTTTAGTTCACTACACTAAAGGTATAAATAAAACTATCTGACTGAGTTAACGTTAAGTAACTCACATGACAACTGTACGTGATAGCAAAATATAATTTTAAAATAATTTCATTTCATTTTCCATAGTGTAAGTCACTCAACTAAATTGTGAAAATATCAACTTTATTGTCTTTAAAATATAGTTGATATTCGTTCAGCTCAAAATAGGGTAGAGTGTGCAAAAGTGCGCATTTTTTCTATAGGCATATTAAGTCTGCCGGCGTCGCCAAAAATAAAAATAATCCCCCTTATTCATAAAAACTGCTTAAAGTTAACTAGTGATTAGCGATTCTTTAACCATACATTTTTGACCTTTTAAAGTCACTTAACTTAAATCATTCTTTATGAATAAACACCACAGTGTTTAAGGGGTTTATTCATAATCGATTATTAAAGTTAAGTGACGTGCAAGCGTCTAAAATGTATGTTTAAAAAATCGCTAATCACTAGTTAACTTTAAGCAGCGTTTATGAATAAGGGGGTAGATCTCCATACTTAAAAGCAAGCAAAACGAATATTTTAAACAAATCGTGAGACACGTATATACTATCCTATTATTGGTATGCCAAACTCTTCCCTTTGGAAATACAATATCAAAACAGATAACAAGTGAAGCGATCTAAAAATTATAGCGTGTGTTTGACAGCTCCCCGCTGTAGCCGGAACCATGGTGCGGACTGACAGTATACAGCTTGACTGCATATTTTTATATTAAAACATTTTTATTTTATTGTTTTGTATAACAATAGTTGTTTTCATTTAAGGAAGAAAGCTCCAACTTCTTCAATTTCTCAAGAATTTAATTTTAATTTTCGTCTTTGAGCATTGACGTTTATACATACAGTATGTTAAGAAAACCCTGTCCGACCCATAAGGATAATAAAGGTTAGGTAAACAAATGACCAAATATAATATAAAATTTTACGTAATCATCATAGTACCAATACAAATGAATTTTGAAATAATCTTTTTTACCCGCGAATTAATTCCAACTTCCCCGAAATTTGGTAATTTTTATCCGTAGCTTTTTCAACTTTGGAGTCTGGGGTACGCTTTACCAGTGTAACCGCTGATTTTGGCTAAACTTCGATTTTTTCATAAAGCGACTGCCGTCCGACCTCGACCACCCGAAGGCGACATCGAAGCATTGCAGTTAGACCAATTGTTGGATTTTGAGGGCTCCAACAACCCGTAACGACCGCCACTAGATGTTCGTATGGCAACCCGAAGCACGACCAGACTAGTGCAAATATTCATATTCATGCTTACAAACATTAGGATTGCGCGGGGATCGAACCCGTGCCTCCTTGCGCAGCGGCCGCGTTCGCGTTCGGAGGCTGTCAGCCACCAAACCGTTAGCAGTAAATTCGAAGCTGCATAAATATCGTAACCGAAATTATATTTACATTTTGCAAATCAGTATCAATTTTTTTGACATCCACCGACATTTTCGGGTGCGCACCCCGACAGGGAGTCACGTGTCGCGATCATTAGAACCAGATGCTGTAGGGCAGGCCGTGTGTGAATAATAATCACAAGGGCGACTAATTGACGGGTAGTCGGGATATGGCAGACGCGGGTTTCTAACAAAAATCGATGTAGGTACAGTCACCAATGGAGATAAGTAATCTGCACCCTTATTGCGTAACACATTCTTGTGAGTAACAGTTGGAATCATTTTGAAGCTTATTGCTAGTCCATTGGTTCGTATTTACGAAAAATGTCACTGCTTACTTTTTAGTCGGCTATGTATTTTTTTTTAATAATTATAAACTAGCGTTTGACCACAATCCCGCCTGATGGTAAGCAGTGATGCGATCGTTGATGGTAAAGCGCGCTAGTTTATTAAGAGCCTATTCACTCAGAAAAACTGAGCGAATAGGAAGGAAGACAGCAGTTGAGCGAGGTGATGCAATGTTAAACCCAACAACACGACCAACGATGCTGCGCCAAAGGGAGATTGATCTGAAGACCCTCCACGACCAAACTCCCAACACAACAACATTAGGCGCATCGTACCCGGCACACATCGCAACACAACTGCTCAGACCCGTCCTGTCAAAACTGTCAAAATTACACTCTTTGCTACTGCTAGTACCATACTGGTCTGTCGGATATGGTCGCAGTTTAGTTAGAAACTTATTTAATAAATGAACAGTTTGTTTTCTATAAATTGAATTAAGTTTTATCCGAAAATATTAATCCCTGGTAACTTATTTCGTTTAGTGACCGTACATTTATGTATGTTTTTATAACGAAGCCAACAATTTGATTGATATTGGGTGATGGGAATTGTTTAGAAGATAATTATAGTTCATTTGTATAGGTAGTTGACTAAAGAAACCCGTGGAGGCCTAAAGTGGCGGTTCTGCACTAATTGACGGTTGCGCAAGCATCATTCGTTCTCGTGATCCAGGACATAGGTGTGAGATGGAACGGTGTGGTTTTTAGTCAGAAAGAGTCTGATAGACCCCGATACCGACCCTGGGATGGCGGACATCCATGTATAAAAAGGTGAACAAAAAAAAAAAAAAAAACCCGTGGCTTAGTTACCCGACTAAACGTCATTTATAGTCATTTCCATATGCATGCCACAGTCACAGATGCACTCTTCAATTTACCATCGTTAGAACTTGTTAATAATGTAATCGTATTTTGACGTTTTGATGGTATTTTGATGTTATTTTTACTATTATATACACTATGTAACAAAATCCCTATTGTTGATTTCAGGGACATATAATTTTACCTACAAGCACAGTGTAATCAGTGTCTAGTCGAGGGGTCACAATCAAATACCTATTAGAACTGACAAATTCGATTTTTTTTAGAATATCTGATTTTATAAGTTAAATAAATTGGCGGGAACATTAAATACATTTAAAAAAAAAAATACTTGCTTTATTACGTCCGTATGCCGATTCTTAAAACGTAGGTTGAAGGAACAACAGGGTTTTTGTTACATATTGTATTTATTAAGTGCATCTTGACTGAATTATTTTCGTTTGTATTGAACGATTAATTTTTTATCTGAGAATAATTGCGATTGATGTGGGTTTTATTTCTATAGCATTTGTAATGTAGGCGAAGAGCGGATCCTTCAACTACATTTTTATGCTTAAATGAAGACTCCTTGACATGCTATGTAAGCCAAAATTACCTTCATAGCATCATATTGTTTCATTTAAATTTTGTATGTCGAATCTTGAACAGAACGTATGGCTCAACTTGAATTTTTCACGTATACTTGCTAGTGATGTAATATGAAAAAAAAAAAATGTTTTTTTCCACTTTGTTGAAAAAAAAACATGAATAAAGCGTCGTTGTTTTTTTCTAAATTTGGTTTTCTTCTCTAGTCTACGTTGTAGTTCAATTATAAATAAAATTTGTAATTTATATAATAAATCAACATATTATTTATTAATAATTCACTACTGCCATCAACAAATCACAACTCAATTTTAATTTCTTTTTCAATTGTTGTTGTATATCAATGAACGTTGCCAACATTTTTATGAAATTTTGGTATTATTTTATCAGAAAAGTACCACAGGTTCAAGAATAAACCTAAGACTCTATTATCTACTCTTAAGTATTAATTATATAACGGTAAATGCCATAACAGTTTCAGATTTCATGCTCTTGAAAAAAGTAATGGTCCAGAAAAAAACAGTTTTCTTTCATGTTTTTTTTTCAAGGTTCTTTTTCACATTAGAAAAAAATGTTTATTTTTTTTTTGCAACACTAATACTTGCCTTCTAGCAAATAAATAATTTGATTCGATTTGGTTTTGTCTTTTGGCCGACTACGGATTTTAGTCTATTTCACCCAATTTCATCTTAAATGAAATATTTAGCTGCAAAATAAGGATAAATTGCTGTGAAAAAATCATAATTACTCACCGAAGCGTGTCTCACGTGCAATTGCTATCAGCTATAGGTAAGTTGACAGCAATTAATTTGGAAGCAGTCGTTCCGAAGTTTTCGCCAATTAGAGCAACTTCATACGATCGATTAGTAGAATTTAAAGCGTCGCAACACATGCGATGATAGCGGAACTTCTAATTACATTAATCCGGGGTTGGTATCCTTGCCTTCTTTTTGTATAGAACTAAAGTTTGTTTCTAACGTCAGTTCACGTCTCGGAACTCTTATAGTTTCGTCATGTCCATCCCGTCAGGTTTACCTTCCAAACAGTTAGTGCTAAAGATGAAACTTTGTATGGATACATGCATTTATCATGTCGATAAAATCCTAAAAGTTTTTTTTTTTTTGGGATGACATTCTCGTGTCTACCACCGTTGTTCATTAGACAGTTTTTTTTTTCAACTTTCTGGTTATTAAGATAATTTTGGATATAGGATAAATGTTTGCGAGGTAATAAACACTAGGCATAGCCTTTCAGGCTCGAAAAAAATATGATGGTAGTCTTTGTCAACTTAAAATAAAACTATAATATATATTAAATAACTTTCACTAGATCAGGAGTTACAAGTGAGGCCTTTACGGAACCTCGTCCACGAGCTGACAAAAAAGTTGCAAGTTCCAAAATAGAGTAAGTTTTTATATTTTTCTTCTCGATATGAAGCGGATGACTAATACAGTAGAACGAGATTAACCGACATAGCCCGACGAATTGCAACATTAACGTGGCAGTGGGCTGGACACATTGCCCGTAGGACCGATGTCCGATGGGGCCGACAGGTTCTCGAGTGGCGACCACACACCGGAAGATGTAACGTGGGTAGGCCCCCGAACAAAGTGGACCGACGACCTGGTTAAGGTCGCGGGAAACCGCTGGATGCGGGAGCCGCAGGACAGGTCGTCGTGGAGATCCTTGGAGGAAGCCTATATCCAGCAGTGGACGTCTTTCGGCTAAAATGATGATGATGATGAAGGTCAACATTTAGATGCAAAATGAACTAATCACTCACCACTCGTGTAAATGGGGTGGCATGAGGCGACTTTGTAAGTGATCAACCGCACGGCGAGCATCGACTTAATGTAAATCCTCCGTTACCATCCCATTTCATTAAATCCTTCTATCCTACACATTATCATCAACATCAACCTTTTTATCGGCCCACTGCTGGGCCTGTGCCCGCGGGCCTCTCATACAGAGAAGGATTGAGCGTAATCACCACGCTTGCTCAATGCAGTTTGGCGATTTCAAACCTGTCCAGATTTCCTCAAGATGTTTTCCTTCACCTTATAATCAGTCATTGGTGTCCAAGATATACTTAGCAAGTACATATAACTTAGAAAAGTTACATTGGTACTTACCCGACCTGGAATCGAACCCGCACATTCATACTTGAGAGGCTGCTGTTTTAACCACTAGGCCACCACGACTATCGTGTAAAATGAATCATGTTTAAACCCGCTTTCTCTTATAACCTACCCCCTACGCCGGTCAAACCCGCTGTGTGAACATAACGCGGTACACGTGTTGACGTCATCAGTTTGTTACAGTAATTAACTGTTTGCGTCACTTGCAGTGCAGCGGACTGCAGGACCACTGCGAGAGACAGGAAGGGTTGTGGCCAGGGTTAGATTGATGGTGGTACTTAGTTGGTTATTGTAAGTATTATTGCGAGGGAAGTATTTAAATAAAATATACCACAAATATGATAAACAAGTGAACACTAATGCCTATTTTCAATATTAAATGTACCTCCTGTTCAAAGGCGCTTTGATTAACCCAAGACAATGTGTGTGTTCTTTTTTCAAATTATAGACAGGTTATATGAGTTTTAGTAGTATTCTTCTTTTCCCATAAGGAAAGGCAACGGTACAGAGCCATACAGCCTGATCTTTAATTTAATCTATAAGCAATGTTTTTTCCAAGTCCTCTGTTAACAAATACGTCGAACTTTGTTTTTATAAGGCACTTCTGCCAAGGCTAGTGTTAATATTTTGTAAGTCTTTCTTTAGTTTTGTCAGATCCGGGAGAAAGTCATTTCCAAGGATAAGGTCTTTAGTTTTATAAGTCTCCGACTGTGGAGATGATGTAGTCATAAACCGGTATGAAGGTTGAATTACAGCTTAATAAATCCTGAACCTGAAGTGATGGCGGGATTCTCTGATATATTTCCTGAAGCTTGTCTATTAATAAAAAGTCTTTGGAGGCTAAAAGCTGAGCATTCGAAGAATATGTGGTGTAACGTCTGATCTTGATTCAATGAGCAATCGGTACAAAATGGGGATGAAATAATGTTCATTCGATGAAGGTGTGCCTTAAATGTACAATGTCCACAACCTAGCCTGCATATTTGTGTATAAAATTTTCTTGCCATCAAATTCTTGTTTTTGGAAAACCACGGTTTTTGTCCAATTTCTTTATTAATTTTAGCATACCATTTGCCCTTGTCTTGGATAATAGAGTGCCTATTTTCTGCCCAATAATTAATAGCCATTTCACGAAATTGCGAAATAATGTCTTGCCAAGGTATTGGTAAATGTTTTTATCTGACCACCCTGTGTTGTAATTGTTTTGGCAAGAAAATCAACATTTTCATTGCCTCTTACACCTTTGTGAGCTGGTGTCCATGTGAATTCAACAGTAATTCCTTGCTTTTTTAAATCTGTCCATGTTTCTTTTATGTGGTGAATTAAGTAATTTGTGGAGCTGTTAAAACAATGATTCTGTAGAGACTTTAATACGGACATACTATCAGTAACAATGAACCATTGGTTCCAATTTCTAGCCATCACGTCTTCTAAGATATATTTTAAAGCATACAGGATTGCAAAAGCTTCAGCAGAGAAAATGCTTAAATATATATATGAGTTCTTATAGTTGGCTATTATTCTTTTTTTTTACAATGCATAGTGAGCTGTCACGCCATTTATGCCTGGTTTCTTTTATTTAGCAAAAAGTTTTTACTTCCTTACATATCCAGTTTTAGTAATTTTGGTTTTTGTTTTCCTGGTATATTGACGTAGCTAGCTTGCATATGGTGGATATTTTCATTTAATGTTCTGTGTTAGTATTGAATAAAGTCATGTGTTTTTTTTTTATGTACTTCTGGGGAACTCGGGGAATGTCGGTCTCCGTGGCGTGGCGGTCAACACGCCTGCCTGTGACGTAGAGGCCCCGGGTTCGATCCCCGGCCAGGTCATGATGGAAAACGATCTTTTCCTGATTGGCCTGGGTCTTGGATGTTTATCTACATATGTATCTATTATAAATGTAGTATCGTTGAGTTAGTATCCCATAACACAAGTCTCGAACTTACTTTGGGGCTAGCTCAATCTGTGCTATTTGTCCGTATATATATATATATATATATATAACTTCTTCTTCCCACCTAAGGCACTAGGAAGTGGTGAAGGGCGGGCGTTTTGGAAGATATTAAAAAATTGCTGATTCTCAGCATAATTTGAATAAATGATATGGTAGTAATAGTCTGTTAGGCAATTAGTGTGGTAGGCCAGATTGACCTCAGGGTCAATCTGACCAGCACACTAATTTTATTTTATTCTTTTGTTTCTTTTATTTATCAGTAAATAAAAGAAAAATCTCGCTTTCACAAGAATTAAAACTATTTAAACAAGCTTGCAATAAAATTCCTAGTTCTAAATACTGTTAAGGTTGAATTTTAATATTGTCTCTGGCTGATAATTTTTATAATGAAAATTAATTTAAGTTTAGAAGTCAGATTCGAAAGACAGGAGAAAATGTTTTGTTTTGTAGTAGTTGTAAAAATGCGGCCATAGTGAATGGTTTAATACTTATAATTATATTAAAAAAAAATAAGATGTGATGTGAACATAATGTGATTTTTATAGAGTCTTGTATTAAACATAAAGTGAGAATAAAGGAAGAATGAATAATATTGAATTTTATTTTTGAAGCATATGCTACAGGATCCCAAGAAGAGCTGCATCCTATTTTTATCACATATCTACAACAAATACAATGTGGATACGAACCATTACGCACTGTCCATTGGACGCCGGCGACTGTAATTTCCTCTTCTAAGTAATAAGTAGAGGTCCACTGCTGGATAAAGGCCTCCCCAAGGCTTTTCACGACGACCGGTCTCGTGCTGCCCGCATCCGTTGGCTACCCGCGGCCATCACCAGCTCTTTGTTGGGGGCCTTCCTACGCTGCGTCTTCCGGTACGTGGCCGCCTCTCCAGAAACTTACTGCCCCATTGGCCAACGGTTTTAGGAGCAATGTGCCCCGCTCATTGCCACTTAACTTTAGCGACTCGAATGTCGCTGACTTTGGTTTTTTTGCGAATCTCCCAATTTCTGATTCGGTTGCGCAGAGAAACTCTGAGCATAAACTTACTTACTATAGTTCAAATAGCTTACTCACTTGGTCAACCGTCGCCCGGGAGGATTGCCTATCTCTTTCCCTCAGCAATTTGGTTGCTGTCGCTGGCAAACAGTCGACTGTGGCAGCTCTAAACCTGGCTACTGGATACTGTGCGCTAATGCTTTTAATTAACCTGCTGGTCTATACAAAATTCTTGTTTTGTAATGTAAGACTTTTAACCTATGCTTAACAAATATTTTTCTATCTTTCTTTCTTCATATCTACTAGTAGTCAAACTAGAGTAAAGGATAATTATTCGTAAAAAGAAGTTCTTAATTTTACTTAGAAATTCTTATCCATTCATTTCCTATTACGAATCTATGTTTTGTAACAGGACCTTTTTCTTTATTCTGTGTCATAAATTTATATTCTTCATTATCTCCTGCCAGATTATTTGCTTCAAAATTTCCCGAAGAAGGTACAAGGATAATTATGTTAATTTAAAAAATAGCTTGACATGTGAATTTTAATTCTTTCTTTCTTTCTTTTTTTTTTTACAAATCACACAGATTGAGCTAGCCCCAAAGTAAGTTCGAGACTTGTGTTATGGGATACTAACTCAACGATACTATATTTTATAATAGGACTAAACCAAACTTAAAAAGAAGAATCCGCAAAGATATGGTTTTTAAAATATTTCTGGATACGAAACCCTAATAACCAAGCAACAACAGGGGCCATTTTTATAGATATTGGTACGGAATCCTACGTACTCGAGTCCTGCTAGCACTTGGCCGGTTTTTTTTTTAAACAAATTCTACTTATAAATAATGGTTATGTAAATATTTTATTATTCTTTAAGATGTGAAAGACACTCGTCTAATCCGACAGGCAGTAAACTAGTTCGTCCGCGACACGAAACGTAACGAGAGCCATAAAACATACTAATAAATGACGTCACGGCAAAAGTTGGAGTGAAAGGAAGCGGTATTTCGCGTCTCTTACCAACCGGTTCCATGGTGTAATGGTTAGCACTCTGGACTTTGAATCCAGCGATCCGAGTTCAAATCTCGGTGGAACCTAGTTTTGGATTCCATTAGATCGTTTAATTAGATATTTAAAAACAAGGAAAAGAAAATTTATGCGCAAGCGCAGAGTGTAGACGCTATTATTTTTATTCATTTAAATGTAGATTTTAAATACTATGACAAAACTTAATTAGCTTTAAATCGAACGAATCTGAGACAAATTCAGAGAGCTTTAAACAAAAACAGACTCATAATTATAGAATTATATTCAATATAATAGTAGTGATAAATTGAGGTCAATGTATTTGCTATTAAAATAGTAACCAGCTTATTATTTACAAACAAACATTTGTTTGTAAATAATTTATATGTTGTAATAACTTTTTCGATTTTATTTTGGGTATTTTATTCTAATTTCCTAAGTTACATATTTTGTCTGATCTTTAATTTGTTATTGTTTCTTGAATAATGTTCGCTCATGTAATATGTTAAATTTTTTCATTATTAGTTTTATGTTTATTTTTATGTGTGTACCTTAATTACTGTTATTTGCGCAAGCCGTTGTAATTAATTATAAATGAATAAATAATAATAATAAATAAATTTTTTAATATTTTATTTGAATCCCAAAAGAGTTATTTTCAAATAGTACTATTTTATAAGATATTAATCGAAATTAAATGAGGTTAGGGACAATTTTGTTCAAAATTAAATGCTATTAATTTATTTGGATACGGATTAATTTTTTTTCTATGCTCTGCTCCTATTGCTCGCAGCGTGATGCTATATGGCCTAAAGCCATCCTGGATTAATGGGTTATTCAACGCAAAAATAATTTTTCAAATTGAACCGTGCGATTAGTGCGTTCAAACAAACAAACTCTTCAGCTTTATACAATATGTATGGAAAACCCTGTCCGATCCGTGAAGGTATTGTTAGGTATCGATAACTGATTCTACTAATGGATACAAAGCCGGGCTAAACTTGAAAAAAAAATCCCCTAAAAAATAAATTGTATTTTGCAAAAAGATGTAACTTATTACGTTTACGTTAGGCAACCCTTCCGCGGGCGACGGGGGGCAGGGCACGCGGCACGTGGTCACATCGCTTATAATAATTAAAAATTAACAAATTTCGGGGAAGTGGAGTGGAGTTAATTCGCGGGAAAAAAAGATTATTTCAAAATTCATTAATATTGTTACTATGATGATTACGTAAAATTTTATATTATATTTGGTTATGTGATTACCTAACCTTTATTATCCTTATTTGTCGGACAGGGTTTTCTTAAGATATTATATATTAGTACAAGCTGCACCGCGCGGTGTCACTCGCATAGGTACCGATATGCTCCGCTCTTATTGGTCGGAGCGTGATGTTATATAGCTTAAAACCCTCCTAAATTAATGGGCCATTCAACGCAAACATTTTTTTCAAATCGGACCAGTCGTTCCTGAGATTAGCGCGTTCAAACACACAAACAAATAAACAAACAAACTCTTCAACTTTATATATTAAGTATAGATATAATTTTATTCGTAACTAAAATATCACTTCCATTTCCCACTGTTTTGGCTCCAGTATAAAGGTAGATCACAGTCTTTCCATGCTTCGTAGTTTATTGAGGGTATATATGCACAGCTGTCAATTTTGTTGCTGAAATACAAAAGAAATATTCAAAAACAATAAAATTCATTAGCAAAAATGTAGATCCTAATGCTACAAGGGCAGAGGAGAGGAATGTTTATTTTGGCAGTAGCTTCTACCATCGTTCACAGGAAAGTCGAAAGATACATCAATTGTATATTGATATGTGAGAGAAACCCCATTACTATCTACATAATTTCAATATACATGATTCCAACTCAAAAGGTTGTCTGTAAAAGATCGCTCTTAGCGATAAGACCGCCCATTGTAAATTATTTATATTTATGATCTGTAAATTGTGTGGTTGAATCAATAAAGAACATTCTATTCTATTCTATTAAATACTCTAGAAATTGATACCAAATTTTCGGTTTCACATTTTACTTCGTGTTTTTTTATATTTTTCCTCACACTAGTGCTTGACCGCGATCCTGCCAGATGGTAAGCAGTGAAGCAATCGTTTATGGTAAAGAGTGATACTTCACTTAAAAAAACTCAGTGAATATGAAGGCGGTAGTTGAGCGAGGTGAAGCAATGTTAAACCCAACAATACGATGCTGCGCCAGAGGGAGATTGAACTGGAGACCCTCCAGGACTGAACTATGACATAACAACATTTGGCGCATCGTACCCGGCACACACTCCAACACAATTCCTCCGTACGGCTTCACCAGACGTCATGCCGGAACGCGACGAATCGCTTGACGGTAAGACTTTGTCAAGACTTTGTAATGCACCTGCATATATTAGGCATTTAAATGGTAGCACATATGTACAATAAAATACTTAATTAAAGTAACTACTCTAAGATATTAAGTAAATGCTCGGTGGTAGGCCATAACATCGGCCGCCGGCAGAAGTTACCACCCACCAGACAAAGCCTTGCCGTCAAGCGATTTGACTTGATGTCTGGTGAAGCCGTAGGTATGGAGGACGGGTCTGAGCAGTTGTGTTGCGATGTGTGCCGGGTACGATGCGCCTAATGTTGTTGTGTTTGGAGTTTGGTCGTGAAGGGTCTTCAGATCAATCTCCCTTTGGCGCAGCATCGTTAGTCGTGTTATTGGGTTTAACATTGCATAACCTCGCTCAACTGCCGTCTTCCTTCCTATTCGCTCAGTTTCTCTGAGTGAATAGGCTCTTAATAAACTAGCGCGCTTTACCATCAATGATCTGCTTACCATCAGGTGGGATTGCGGTCAAGCGCTAGTTTATAATGATTACAAAAAAAAATGTAAACTTACTTAATGCCAGCTTTTAAGAAAGCACGTGGTTGAATCTTTGTAACAGTATCTCCAACATCGCACAGGAGTCTCGCCACGGTATACCTTCTTATTTGGGCTAGTTGAACTGTAAAAAGGTAAATTAACATCATGATTTTAATAAAAACAAATTTTAATAAAATTTCTTTAACATCAAATTGTTCCAGTCCCTCGATATATGCAGTAGAATGCTTCGTTCGTATCGTTGTGGTGTCAACAACGTAAGGGTGAAAACTCGCTGTATGACGGGTCGTCCAAAGATGGAACGGAGATGGGGGAATTAAATCATGCAATTCCCTCACACACTCTCCAAAATGCATCCTATAGAACACCGACAGGCTGACTACTCTTCGCCTGTGCTCCAGGAAACGATTAAATGCGTAAGTATGTCAAGATGAGAGAACTTTGTTTGCTTAACGATCATCGTCTTAAATGTGTGGAACACTTTCAACCACAATCTGGATGATATTGAAAGGGCTTATTCATATGTTTGTAAAATATTTCTGCTCGACTACGTTAATATCGTATTGAATATTTTTAAGCTGTCAAATGGAAAGCCATTCCTATTTTATTCAATAATTTCATATTAAGTATATTATAATCCTCCGTGTGGTACCGAGCTTAGAATAGTACCATTCCGTATCTTCCCGTGGCTGGGAGTCATAAGAGGCAGCTAAGGGAACTCTCACCCCTGGTGAGAGTTCCCCTTCCCTAAGCGGGCAGCAGCACGCTTCTCTAGTGGTATAACAAATTACTACGATCCCCAACCCGCCTGCTAAGCGTAGGGATTATGGCAACCCAATTGTTGAAAGCCTTGGGGGAGGCTTTTGTGCAGCAGTGGACCTCTATAGGCTGATGAACAAGAAGATATTACATGATGAGTCAAAATTTTTATACCTTCAACTGCCTTACCTTTTGCTCCAACTGTGTTGGGGTCGGCTCCCAGTCTAACTGTATTCAGCTGAATACCAGTACTTCACATGGAGCGACTGACTATCTGACCTCCGCAACCCAGTTACTGGGTAATACAATACCCCTTGGTAAGACTGGTAGTCAGACTTTCGGGCTTCTGAATACCCGTAACGACTGTTTCATTCATTCATTCATTTCAGCCGAAAGACGTCCACTGCTGGACATAGGCCTCCCCCAAGGATCTCCACAACGACCGGTCCTGCTCCTCCTGCATCCAGCGGTTTCCGGCAACCTTCACCAGGTCGTTGGACTACCTTGTCTGGAGCCTGTCCACCTGCATCTTCCGGTGCTTGGTCGCCACTTGAGAACTCGTCGGCTCCATCGGATATCGGTCCTACGGGCAATGTGCCCGGTCTACTGCCACTTTAGTGTTGCAATTATTCGGACTATATTAGTTACTCTCGTTCTTCTGCGGATCTAATCATTTCTTATTTGATCACGCAGTGAAACCTCAAGCATAGCCCTCTCCATTGCCCTTTGTGTGAACTGTTTAAGATTTAATTTAAAACGTTTTGCATATGTATACTTACAAATGGTGAACGCATTAGGACGAAACTGTCTTTCGTACCAATGTCTATCAGAGACCACATTTCGCCTCAGCTGGTCAATCACAAGGCAATAAAATGTGGAAGGAACAAAGCCTCCATTGATTGGCTTCTCTACCCATATACCAGCCAAAAGGTCAATATCTTCTACTTTTTCGTACATGTCCCTTAGAATTTCAATTCTCTGAAATATTAGAAAAATCATTTTTAAGTTTTAAATATCCCTGTCTTTCTGTGATTTTTTTTTCAAATAGTCTTGAGTAGAATTTGATGATACAAACCACCAGTAGTCAAGTTTAGTCCTGAATTGCAAGAGGTAGATAAAAGGAGAGAGGTCTTCGCACAGTAGTGGAAAAATGGAAGCTATTAATAACAGAAGCGATGAATTATTTCTCTGTGATATACATTTTTTTTTTTATAAATTCTAAGCTAGCGCTTGACCGCAATCCCGCCTGACGGTAAGCAGTGATGCAATCGTTGATGGTAAATCGCGATAGTTTATTAAGAGCCTATTCACTCTAGCCTTGAAGACATTTTAATTGTAGGCCGACGGAAACACCGCCGCTGGTAAAGTGTTCCAGTCCCTCGATGTACGCGGTATAAAAGACGAGGTGAAATGTTCGTTCGGATCGTGTGGTGTCAACAACGTAAGGGTGGAGACTCTCCGTACGATGTTTCGCCTGTAATGGAACGGAGGTTTTTTTTTTTTAATAATTATAAATTAGCGCCTGACCGCAATCCCGTCTGATGGTAAGCAATGATGCGATCGTTGATGGTGAAGCGCGCTAGTTTATTAAGAGCCTATTCACTCAGAAAAACTGAGCGAATAGGAAGGAAGACGGCAGTTGAGCGAGGTGATGCAATGGTAAACCCAACAACACGACCAACGATGCTGCGCCAAAGAGAGATTGATCTGAAGACCCTCCACGACCAAACTCCCAACAGAACAACATTTGGCGCATCGTACCCGGCACACATCGTAACACAACTGCTCAGACCCGTCCTCCGTACGGCTTCACCAGCAATTCCCTCGCACACTCTTCAAAATGTATCCTTTAGAGTTTAGAACACCGTCTTTGGAGATCGTTTTGAACAAAATCTGGGTCACCAATTAGCCTCTTCGTACACCTCTCCACTGAATCCAAAGTAGCCAGGTGGCACTTATTTATTTATTTATTTATTATGGCACACCAACGACATATTTACAATAATAGTAGTATTAAAAGCAATCACAAGTCTTCAGTTTTGTGTAAATACATCACTTATAGGCATACATAACATTCACAATAAGAGATCTTAATTATTAACAATTCTATTCAACAAAACATATATATTACAATTAAACTTAGTAATTAAAATTAAAATGATATTGAATATTCATAAATAACATAAAATCAAATATATGTATGTTTGAAATTGCAGTTTTGATATTTGTTTTATTAAAGTGGACAATTTTTTATTAAAGTGACAGTTGATGTAGGCAGCTGATTTTCCAACATCAACCCAAATGTGGCTACTGTACTTCACACACGAACGGACCTGTGCTTTGTATAACATTAGAAGCTGCCCTGGTGTGAAGTACCGCCGAACCTTTGCAATAACGCCAAGTTTCATATAACAAAAATATAAAAATAAGGGAAACAAACAGAGTTGTTACCTCTGGATCTATAATTCCATGAAGATCATCAAACGGCTTTTTTATTGGCTTTCCGAAACACGCCTCTCCATATTTGACGTAGGGTTGAAATCCAAAGTATCGGTTCTTGGCCATATCATTGGTCATCAGATCTGACACCTTTTGGTTGGGACCCAGACCCTGTTCTGTGATCTAAAATATAACAAACAAATCAGTTATATGTTCTCCAATACATGTTCCTGACGTCACATCAGTTTTTTTGCGGTTTACATTAGGCCTAACCTCACAATAGATATTTATCTGTTCTGGGCGTAAATTAATAGAAATCATCTCGTAATATAAAAGTCTATACGTATTTAAATTCTCATAGTTTTCGAGGGTGACAAACCCATAGTAAGGATAAAATTGACGACGCGATTGGCACAGTGACCGAGCGATCGACTGCTGCGTAGCGTGCCGTGGGTTCGATTCCCGCTAGGGTTAAATATTTGTATGGCCTACAGGTAGTTGTTCCGAGTCTGGCTGTTTGTGTATGTAAGTTTAAATGTTTGTCAATGCACCCACTATATATGAGTATTGGCTAGTGTAGGGCAAGGTATGGCAGTTTGCAAAAATGCATATTTTAATTCAAACTCTTTTCTTCTGAGTATTGTATACTAGTGAGTCAAAATAAAATTTTGATAAAAATTTGGTCCAGAAAAATTAAAAATAAAACGCGTATTCGGCGAGGTATCTCCCCACCCCTCACTGTTTAGTGACTTCTGAATTTTTCACTATACTTACATCAGGATCAGCGATATAGTCAATGTTGGCGCTACCTTGTCTAAAGCTTCCCTGAGTGACGTAATCAATGTTATTGTCAACTGCCATGTAACCAGTTCTCAAAGTAAGGTTCACGATGGGAAACTGTTTCAGGTAATGACCGTCTTGGTCATACATTCTGAAAATTGAAGATACATACATAAAAAAATGCAGTACGTTTTTTTAAACATTAGCTAGAAGGAGATACTATTAGAACAAGTACTTATTTTCTTTACACCCAGCAGGGTAATTGGTAATTGCGTACTACACCAGAAGTAACAATAGGTTTCATTTTGACAGTTCAACAACATTCATTGCGTTATTTATGTTGTTGAGTGGACATATATTTCGAAAATATGGAGCAATGGATTAGCAACTTGCTTCAAATAGATAGTGATAGTATGTTACGCAATTGGGGTGCAGTTTTACACCATCGATACATAGGTATTTGACATTCGATAATTATAAAGTTATTTTTCTTTGTACCAAAACCTGAATATAGTTTGTTCAGAATAAGCAACTGAATCGATTCCAATCATTTTTACACCATGTTATATTTTTTCCCTAATAGATTTAGAAATTGTTGCAGTGTGGTTACCGAGCACACACGGTAGATCATAGTACCTACTCAGCGCTCGCGCCACGGGTCAACGTCATATTTTTGTTGCCACAACCAGGTAAGATAACAAGCTTATAACTTTGTTGTTTTTCATGATATCTTTTTGAAGTTTTGTATATATATATTCATTGCATAAAAATACTGTTGTTTTTACTAGTTGTTTCGCAAAACAAAAATTAATGTTGTATTTTGACAAATTTATGATTGTAATGACAAAAACTTATGTTAAATCGGAGAATTGTCGTCAATTTTGTATTAAAAACCTTAATTACTCGGAAAACGTCCAAACTTTTTTTTTTTTTTTTTTTTTAATAATTATAAACTAGCGCTTGACCGCAATCCCGCCTGATGGTAAGCAGTGATGCGATCGTTGATGGTAAAGCGCGCCAGTTTATTAGGAGCCTATTCACTCAGAAAAACCGAGCGAATACGAAGGAAGACGGCAGTTGAGCGAGGTGATGCAATGTTAAACCCAACAACACGACCAACGATGCTGCGCCAAAGGGAGATTGATGTGAAGACCCTCCACGACCAAACTCCCAACACAACAACATTAGGCCGCATCGTACTCGGCACACATCGCAACACAACTGCTCAGACTCGTCCTCCGTACGGCTTCACCAGACATCATGCCGGAACACGACAAATCGCTTGGCGGCAAGACTTTGTCAGGTAGTGCGTACATTGTAATATCTCATCGTGGAAACTTGGGTGAGGTAATCGTAGAGTGACCTGAAATTCCAACTATTGACTACCCACTCTGAGCTCACTTTACCTAACTTTTTAGTTTTTTTTTTTATAATTAAAAAACTAGTGCTTGATCACAATCTCGCCTGATGGTAAGCAGTGGTGCGATCGTTGATGGTAAAGCGCCCCTATTCACTAAAAAAAACTGAGTAAATAGGAAGGAAGACTGCATTTGATGCATTGTTGAACACAACAATACGACCAACGATACTGCGCCAGAGAGAGATTGATCTGGAGACCCTCCCGACTAAACTCCCGACACAACACCATTTGGCGCATCGTACCCGGCACACATCGTAGCACAACTGCTCAGACCCGTCCTCGGTACAGCTTCATTAGACATACGAAGAATCGCTTGGCGGCACAGATTGCGGTGGGATTGATTGGCGATGGTGAGAATTTTACAACATTCTCTGTTCACCATCTTTTTCTGTCACTTGGTTTATGCTTACTTCAAAGAACCTTCCTGAACAGTATGCAGCCATCTTAAAGCGAATGGAAATTCCAAAGACAGTTGAGGTTGCACATTTTCGTCATAAATGTCCCTGAATCCACCAGTGGGAGTTATTACCCCGTCTTTTACTAGGTTCTCATATCCTGCAAAAGGAGTTTTTAATATTTAGGAGCTATTAGATTATAATTATTATTATAAGAATGTAATGTTTTTAACAAGATCTTCATCTAATATTCAAATATCTTGTTAAAAAAATCGGATGAATTTTATCATGCCCTTTGATAGCAAATCAAGCTACTACAATGTGTCAAATTTAATTTCTTTATAAGATTATTTATTTATTTTAGGTCCACGGTAGATTGGCAATATTTGTCAGATTTGGGTGGCTTGACCATCTGTCGTTCGACAGAAACTAAAAGAAATTTTGAGAAAAATATTAGAGCCTTTTTTATGTAGTTACGTTAGTATTTTTTTCTGGCATGGCCCAAAATTTAAACTTATTTATACTCATGCAAAAATGCATTATAGTATCACTTATATGAATATAGACATTAATATTCATGCTCTCATTGTAAAATATATTATAGCATTCGTCGACACGACGCAGCCCCAAAAAAAACCTTTCTCGTGTGCAGGCGACGGGGGTATGCGATCGTCTATGGAAAGACATCGCATACACAATAGAAGTCAGAACCTTCCATGAGCCCCCAGTTCTCTTTAAATTTTTATTGATATAAAATCAAACTTCCTTACCTAAAAATATTGGTAATAACTCATAGTAATTGATCTGAAGAAAAAGAGCAATGTTTATATCTCTGGCAGTGTCAAACAGCTTTTTATCACCCCAGCAGGGGTTGACCTTGGATAACTCCATGGCGATAAAGTTGTGATTTCTCCAGAACCATACAGCCATGAGGTTTATACCTGCTAATGTATTAGCTCCATCTTCAGCTGAAATACAAAAACTTTGCTGTATATAAAACCTTTTACAGTAATGCCTAGTGTTTTCGAGAACTAGTATCCTACAGTTATTTCTTACACAAACAATTGCAATCAATACTGGATTCTATTTTTCACCCGACATTATTCAATTGCAAAATTGCTAGCCAATTTCGGAAATTGAGGGAATTCACATCTAAGGAGAAGGTGGAGCGCGTGAGGGAGTGGGAAACTCAGTGCACTCACGCCTCTTACCACTGCAGGAGGCGCCCTAGTCGGGAGACAACATCGAACTCCCGGCCACCGTAGGCGCGGGCTTGCGCGGTAAGGACCAGGCCCGGGTCGACGGAGCATTGTGTTTCACGCGCGCCTCAAATAGATGTTAGCACACCGTGACGGGGTCCACGAATACCGATGCCTGGGTCAGGGTTGTGGGTTGGTTATAAGAGAAACCGTGACCCTGACGCACAGGCAAATGTAGAAACACGGATGCGTTTTAGTCAGTAAAAGTCTGACACGCCCTTCCGTTCCGCCCAGAGCGGGAGAGGCACATTGCTCGTAGAACCGATGGACGATGGGGCAGTAAGGTTCTGGAGTGGCGGCCACGTACTGGAAGATGCAGCGTAGGGAGGCCCCCAACAAGGTGGACCGATGGCCTGGTGAAGGTCGCGGGAAGCCGATGGATGCGGGCAGCACTAGACCGGTCAGCGTGGAAAGCTTTGGGGGAGGCCTTTGTCCAGCAGTGGACATCCATAGGCTGAAGAAGAAGAAGACATATCGGAGGATGTACTGCATCGGACTTAAGTGTTAGGGGTCTGTATGCGTTATGGATTATAAGCTATCCGATTTATTGATGGCTTAGCAGTTATATTGGAGTAATTGAATAAGATTCTTGTCTATTTCTTTCGTAACTTTATATTTATCTATTCATTTATATTTTCGCATAGAGAAATGAGAAGCGAACTTAATGCCCAAGGCATTCTCGACAAGTCAACCATGGGTGGTGAATAGAGTATATGGCAGGCGCTTTGGTTGAAAAGAAAATAATGATAAAAATACTCTCCATAATTCTGCTTTATTCATACTACTTACGCATGGCATGACATCTCTTTTCATGAGGTTGTTGATTTAGTAAACACACATTAGCTTCTGTCTTAGTGCTCGGTGGCCAAATCCTTCCCTCGGCAAGTTCGTACTTCAATAGTCCGCCTTGAAATAATCGCCCCTTTTCATGTAAGTTCTTCAAATAATTGCCGTACACAGAAGATAAGTCTATTAGCGGAGTTGATGAAATAATCTAAAAGAAACGAGATACCAATTGTAATAACCATAAATTCAGGTATTCTAACAATCCCAGCGCCCTCTCGCCACTAGCCGCCGCAGGGGACGCCCTGGTTGGGAGACGACATCGAACTCCCAGCCACCATAGGCGAGCAGTGGGCAGCTTGCCGCCCGGTAAGGACCAGGCCCGAGTCGACGGCGCGTTGTGTTTCCCGGGGGGGTCATGACCCTCATGACTCCCCCCTCTGGATCCACCCTTGTAATTAAATCCAATGATCTTTGACCATGATTGAACATTAGTGGAACTGCTTACTCTTTCTGGAGTGGTGTCCTTTGGCACGCATCCTATACTTTGGAAAGATTCAGGTCTGGTCATATTCAAACAGCGTATTCCTGAGAAACGGTGCACCGGGTCATCTTCAGGTATCTTATTTGGGACACAGTAGGAATCATTTTTTCCTTTTGGCGTACAACAGTATGGCCTCCATACTATGTAGTTTACTGAAAGGATTTAGATATTTTAGTTACACATACATAAACAGCCTGTTCCCACTCCTGGGACATAGGCCTCCTCTCGGTGAGATGGAGTGGGCCGTAATCTACCACGCTGGTCCAGTATAGATTAGTAGATGTCACATGTCTTCGAAGTTTTACCTCTAGGAGATGTCGATCTCCTCACGATGTTTTTCTTCACCGTTTTGAGAGCAATGGTCATGAAATAATTTACACACAGTAAAGCGTCTTAAAAGTCGTGGTGGCCTAGAGATTAAAACACCAGCCTCTCAAGTATCAGTACACGGGTTCGATTCCAGGTTAGGCAAGTACCAATGTACCTTTTCTAAAGTTATATGTACTTTCTAAGTATATCTTGGACACCAATGACTGAAGGTGAAAGAAAACATCTTGAGGAAACCTGGACTTTAAGTCTGAAATCGCCAACCCGCATTGAGCAAGCGTGGTGATTACGCTCAGTCCTTCTCTGTATGAGAGGAGACCTGTGCCCAGTAGTGGGATGGTAAAAGGTTGGTAATGAATGAATGATGAAAGCGCCTGATGAGAAGCGACCTACAACTTGTGGCCCTCACTAGGCCCCACTGCTCACTGGTTACACATAATCGTGTTTACATTTTTACAGACTATACTTTTAAAGTTATAAAGGATAAACAAAGAGATGTAAATAGTAATTTTCTTACTCGTATCGTGAAGAGAGACGACATCGGCTGATAAAAACACGAAAGCATGAATGGCTAGCTGTGTGTATCTCTGGCTTGGTACTTTACCAACTGATATAAGACGGGTCCTAAGGGACCGGGCGAGGGGCAAATCATTGCCAGATGCTGCTTTCCTGGGCTCGAAATCTGGAGAGATAGCAACATTATACAATATGCAAAGAAAATCCCATCCGATCCGTGAAGGTATTGTTAGGTATCGATAACTGATTCTACTAATGCCTATAAAGCCAGGCTAAACTTAAAAGGAATCCCCCTAAAAATAATATTTCGCAAAAAGCGCATGTATTGCCTATCGCACGTGTATTAAGTTATCTTAATACATGTGCGGTAGCCAATACATACGCGGGCGAAGGGATCAAGGCGCGCGGCACGTGGTCACATCGCTCATAATTACCGTCGAAAATGGTGTTGTCATTTTTTTTTTAAATACCAAATTTTGGGGAAGTTTATTTCAACATTCATTAGTATTGTTACTATGATCATTATGTAAAATTTCATATTTTATTTGGTCATGTGTTTACCTAAGCTTTATTATCCTTATGGGTCGGACGGGGTTTTCTTTACACATTGTATAGTAAGAAGGTACATTTAAAATTTCATCGCAAATAAACACATTTTCTTTCTTCTTGTTATCAGTGATCACATTATTTTGAAGATTTTCGGCCAGTTCGTTAACTTTTATTGTAAGAAATACGAATTAAGATTTGATGACCATGTTAACAGTCAGAACGGATGAAGTATGTATGTAAAATAATTTTGTAGGATATTATACAATACGTAAAGAAAACCCTGTTCGATCCGTGAAGGTATTGTTAGGTATCGATAACTGATTCTACTAATGGATACAAAACCGGGCTAAACTTAAAAAAAATCCCCCTAATATCATTTCGCAAAAAGAGGTAACTTACTAAATGTGCGGTAAGCAAACCTTCCGCGGGCGGCGGGGGCAGGGCACGCGGCACGTGGTCCCATCGCTATTCGCTCATAATTATACCGTGTTGTCACTTTTTAAAAAAATACCAAATTTCGGGGAAGTTGGAATTAATTCGTGGGAAAAAAAGATTATTTCAAAATGCATTAGTATTGTTTCTATGATGATTACGAAAAATTTCATATTTTATTTGGTCATGTGTATACCTAACATTTATTATCCTTTTGGGTCGGACAGGGTTTTCTTTACATATTGTATATGTAAGTGGTGACAAAATTATAGTACTGAAAACTAACGTACCTTTCTCATAAATCGGTGGTAATATTCTGGTGAAAGGAGTGTGACTTGCACCTCGTGAAGGGTATTTTAAGTTATTGCAGGAACCATCGACTCGTCGTCCTTCGAGGGGATCACATGGCTCTATCTCATTCACGCACCAGCTAAAGACGACAAAAAAGTTTAACATCCAAATCAAAAGTTGAAAGGAAGATTTTGAACAAATCGTTATTTATCATACCTAAACATCATCTATCTAGTATTTTCATAACTATGTTAGGGTCAGTTTCCAGACGTGGATACGAGTTGTAGGCCGTAGGTTCCCACCAAGACAGGCATTTTCCTTTTTATTTTAGACTATTTACTATTTTATTAACCGACTTCAAAAAAGGAGGAGGTTCTCAATTCCCCGGCAGGCGTGTTGACCGCTGCGCCACGGAGACCGACAAATATGGATTGTATTTGATGTTATAGCGGCAACAGAAATACATAATCTCTGAATATTTCAACCGTCTAGCTATTACGGTTCATGAGATAATTCCTGGTGGCAGACGGACGGACAGACTGACGGACAGCGAAGTCTCATGAATAGGGTTCCATATTACCATTTAGGTACGGAATCCTAAAAAAACTATCACGGAGTCGGGTCGGACACGATCACGCAAATTCAATGCTTTTTCCCCCATCGAACAAAAACGCTCAACGTCGCTAGATAAGTTATAATTTCAACAAATAAAGGAGACAGGTACTCACAAAGTCGTGTTACGCTTATCATGCTTCCTAACTTCACAGATGTCAATCGGAACACCATGATAAGAATCATAGAACAGCGCGGCGTTCACATCGCACAACACAGCAAGGAGCAAGACAGGAGACAACATCCTACCGTATCTACTTATAGAGGTATTATAGAGAAATGAGCAGATTCTGTCACATGTAGAAATTCAATCTTAGGGAAACTGGTTACCGATGATGTCAATATGGCAGTAATTACCCTTGGAATGGTTCAAGGTTTATCTAAAGGTCATTGTTCTGACAGCTATTGGAAAAGAAAATTTAAACAGTGTTAAGATTGCTTGCAAGATATTTATTAATTAGGAACAAAAAGTTACATGCTACAAAATACGAAGAAATACTACCACAAACCACATTTTAACAAAAATTAATAAGTTAATAAGTTCTAAAGACAAGCGAAAAAACGAGTAACTTTAATACAAAAGTCGTTAAAGCTTGGAACTGAGCTGCTCGGTTTGTTAAGCATGTTATTAAGCAAAATGCGTAATTATAACGTAAATTATTGTAAACATTTTCATTTTTAATGTCTGGACTTGAAAAAAGATGATGATCCCTGAGTTTGTTTCGGCTATTTCTTCTCAGAGGTAGTCAGTTAGAAAATTCCGGCTTCATCTATTTAAAAAAAAAAATAAACATCACGTGTAAAAGTGATCAGTGATCCTACTTGCTTAATAAACGATTTCATTTCATTTCATTTCGTTACCACGATGATTGCTGTGTTAAAAAGCTTGAATAATCATAAAATATTCACCATGGCTAAATATTATGGGCTTCTATAAATAAAAAAGCTTCCAGTATCGCACTCACCCGTAAGCACTGATGACTGTTTAGGGCACCTAAACTTCAAAACGATTTTTGAGTTTTAGTAGTATACCGCAGCACAAGTGCAGCTTGAATCTGAGAATTTAGAGGCGTCCGTGAAGAATCTCTCAAAATTTCGGCAGCGCTCACCAACCGCAATAGAGTTGGCCAAAGGGGACTTTTTAGATATTATATTATAGAAAATTTCGGGTTTGAAACATATGGTTTCGTAGTAAAAATATCGGTATCCAGGTCTTTCACTCTTTCAACAAGCGGGTGAGAGTATTTAGTAGTGACTCTAGCCCAAAATCTCGACGCTAGATACTGTCTTCTCAAAGCCAAAGCTGGTTCGGCGCACTCTACCTGCAATGCGTTAATTGATGAGGATTTCATACAACCCAAAATGATCCTTAGACACTTAGCCTGAATACTATCCAACCTTGCCAAAGCATCTTTGTTGCAAGGAATTTAGAGGAAAGATCCATAGTCCAGAACACACCGAACTAGAGCATTATATACCAGTTCCTTGGTGTAGGGGGATGGGAATAATGTTCTCGCACCTATTAGCTAAGTAATTTAGACGGTGTAAACCAGTCAATTTAGAATCTAAAGTAACGCCTAAAAATTTAACACAATGCCCTTGAATGCTAACCGAAATTTGAGGTATCAATCTCCTGGGAGAAAATACAACCACAGCACTTTTTGGGGCAGACAGATTCAGGCCGTGGAAATTAAATTTAGCCACTGGTTTAGACAGTCCAAGGATATGCATAGAGATGTTGCGGCGTCGCTAACAGAGTGATTGGTGACATATAAAACCAGGACATCAGCATACTGAAGAATTTGACCGTCGTTATTGAGGCATGAGCTTACGTCAGCTATATACAGATTGTACAGTAAAGGACTAAGCACATATCCATGTGGTAGGCCCTTCCATGACGTCCTGGCGTCAAATTCTTCCCCCGGGACTCTCAAAACCAAAGACATAAGTAAACTGCAGATGCACTGTAGCATTCTTTCCGGTATTCTTAGCTGTTGCAGTTTTTGCCGGAGAATGGGAAGAAGGACATTATCGTATGAAGAGGAAATCTCTAAGAAGATGGCGACTACAGATTCATTTTTGGAAAACGATGTGCGAATATCTGATACCAAAACTCGAACACTACCCATGGTACTGAGTCCCTTTCTAAAGCCAAATTGACACCTAGGAAGTAAGTCTCTTGATAGTACTAAAAATTCTAATCGGTTTTTGAGCAAATCTTCAAAAATTTTCGCAAGGACTGATGACAGAGCGATTGGTCAGAAGCTATTTGGGTCATCAGCCGGTTTGTCTGGTTTTAAGATAAGAATATTTTTTTTGAGTTTTCCACTGTTCGGGCACCCAGCCATTAACGTAATAAAATTTAAAAATATTTATAAAAAGTGGGTTTTTGTTCCATGACATGCGTGTGTCAAAAAGGAATAGACAATCCCGTCTATACCAGGGCCAGAGCGATGGACATTGTTTAAAACTAAGTTAAGCTCCAGCATAGAAAATGATGCATCTAGAGAATCATCAGAAGGAATGAGAGACGGCTGATTGAGTTAATTTTTCGCTGGTACCTAAGGAGGTGCCAGTTTGTCAAAGAACCTCTTAGCAGTTTCACGAGGGATGGGAGAGGAAATTGTAAGAGAACAGCCGGATCTAAACCGGTTGATCCTCATCCATAAAACTGATAAAGAGGTGGATGGGGATAAAGAACCACAAAAGTTAACCCAACCGGCGCGTTTCCTCCCTCGCAGCAATCTTTTAGGTTTAGCGAGGTTCCTGTTGTATGTTATCGCAGGTTATCGCTAGCCATCGCCCCATTGTAAGCTCTTTCAGCACCGTTCCTTTCCTTTATGGCTTTTGTACATTCCTGGTCCCACCATGGAGGAGAAGGAATTTTTCCAGGAGCAGAATTTTTAAGGGGAAAGCATGAGTCAACACTGGCTGTTATAGCAGAAATTAGGTTTTTATAACAGTTTGACACTTGTAAAGGACTAAGAGACTTAAAATACTGTGAAAATAAATTTGGAAGACAGTTAATTTTGTCCTCCAATAGTGAGGAATACTCCGTCCAATCAGGGTTGGACAAATTATACCTCAGGAGTGGGGGGCTCGATTTTTCTAAATATGTTTTATCAGCTAAATATATTAAAATTGGGTACTGGTCACTTCCATGTGACACTACAGTATCTCTGATATCCAGTGAACAAAATGTAAGGTCAACAAAACTTTTATGCTGTCCGGGAAGAGACCTACGAGTTCGGCAACCATTGTTTAATATACATAAGTTAAGGTCATCTAAGATTTCCACTAAACCTTCCCCAAAACAGTCGCAACGTTCAGAACCCCATCTGAAGTGATGGCAGTTGAAGTCCCCCATAACAAGTACAGGGCCTTCTATGTATTCCAGGGTACGCTTCAGGACTGGGAGTAAACTTTGGTGAGGATGAGCAATATGGACTGATAGGAGGGTTATAACCTCCTCCCTGCCTGCCACAATGCTAATATCATCCCCTACAGAAGGCAATGATACAGCCACAAGTGGAACACGGTTGTTCATGCAGAGAGCCGACACGCCATAGCCATCAGATCGGCCGCATCTGAGAATATTGAAGGAAGGTAAACTGAAACTAAGACTCGGAACAAGCCAAGTCTCAGCGAGAGAACAAGCTAAGGGTTTGAATTTGTTTAAAAGGAATGTGAGCTCGTGCTTCTTATGCAGCACGCTCCTCACATTCCATTGAAGAAACACTAGTTGAGGCATTGTTGTAAGATTGAAAAAAGTTGATAAGTGATGGTACCGTTGGACTGTTTTAATAGAAGAAGACATTAAAGTTAAAAGGAGTTTACTGGGAAGTTCAATTATTGAGGACAAGTTTTCAGGAGATTGTGTAGGTTGAGTATTGAGAGTACAGCGATTAGGCTGAGAAGATAAAGGAGTGCTAGTAAGCTGCTGATGTACAGATTTATTATAGGAGGGGGAAAGAGAAGCTTGGGTCTTTGGCTTAAGAAACACAGTTTTGCGGTATGACTGGGTTTGTGACTTCGTAATGTCAGCATAGCTACGAGTAGAATTAGAAAACTGAGGCGATATAAATTCCACGGATGCGCGGTTTTGCTAAAAAGCGACCAAATGGAAACGTGGACAATGAAAGGTTCTTTATCTGTGACCGAGTATCTAGCTCGGCCTATATGGGATCTAGGTTATTTTGTAGGCCGATTAGGAACATCCTCATCATTTCCTGAGGGTCCGGAGGTTTAGTGTTATCCATATTCCTGGATACACGTTTTTAAGTTTATGATTCAAAAAATAAAAAAGGAATAAATTAACTAAAAATAGATACACAACAAACCTGACACCTAGTAACAACACAAAATTAAAAACACAAGTCACAACAAACACAATGTAAAACCTAAATTCTAGCGCACGTGCGCACGCGCACGCAGCGTACGACGAGAATCGCAGGATTTTTCTTTTTTATAGAAATATTTTGCCCGCCATATTATTTCAAGATATGATGGAACCAATATTATAACTCCTATTATACCATATGTTCGTTGTATTGTTTCATAAATAAACATATTTGATTTGATTTGATAACCCATTTTATACGAGCAGCTATTTTGGACCATTGAAACATTATATTCATGCATAGGATCGTTGCAGATTTGTTCTTTGTCTTTTCAATTTATTAGAACGGAATTGTTGTTATAGATTGCTGTATTGTGCAACAGTAGTGTTACAATACAAAGTTTTCTATAATTGCCTGATGTTACCAAAGATCTGTTGAAATTCGATTGTAAAATGTGACAAATCATTTTCCAGCTGCATATGTCTAGTATCCACCAGTACTTACAATACAATTGCTACAAAAATTTCATAAAAAAAATAATATGTTTTAAAAATGATTTAAAGTGTTTTTTTCCTTTCTTTCTATGGACTATGGTTTGTTTAATTCTAACAGAATAATACCTATAAACTATCGTAAATTTATTGGATCACAAACTTCAGTTAAACTATGAAATGACACGAATATGTTAGAGGCTATCACGATTTACTCCATATACTTTTGTCAGTCAACGGCAATCGTGCGAACATTAAATACAAATAAATAAAGTTTTATTGCTTTTGCGTGAATGTCTATGACATAAAAACGTTGAAAAATAGAAGGAAATCTGTTAAAAAGTTAACTAAACGCTTACTAAGATTTTAGTTTACAAATGTATTCTACATGATGGACAAAGTAAAACTTTTTTCTATTATAGTTTTTAACTTGCTAAAGATAGCAAATTAATTTTGTTATAGTTAGCAATCTAATCTACTTAAAGTCACAACCATTTGGAGTTTCTAGGTCGATCTAAATCAAGCGGCTCATGGAAACTGATCGTAATTGGTCAAATACCCGTTTTTTCTTTTTTTTTTTGTGTATGTGATCATCATATGACCTCTCCCGCTCTTGAGTGGAGCGGAAGGGCTGTCAGACTTTTACTGACTAAAACCCACCCGTGTTCCTTCAATTGCCTATAGGTACGCCAGGGCCACGATAACTCTTTCGAACAACCCTGACCCAGGAGGCATCGGTCGTCGTGGACCCCATCAAGATGTGCTGACATCTCTATTAGGCGGAAAACAACGCGCCGTCGACCTGGGCCTGGTCCTTACCGGACAGCGAGCAGTGGGCAGCTGGTCATCCTTTAAAAACCACGTCTAAGGTCGCCAGGAGTTTGATATTGTCTCTCGACCAGAGTCAAACACCCTAATCCTTATATGATGTGACCAAGATGTCTGGACTTTAAAAGAGACTTTTTTTTGGGACAAAACCCGCCACACTTTTCCCACCCACCGCAACTCCTGAAAGCCAGAATCAACAGTGGAGACTGCCAGAAAAACGCCGAGCAATGAAGCTCGACGAGTCCCGGAGAAATGATTCAACTGTCTTGGGTCCCGCAACGAAATTAATCAGAAAAGAATAGCGGAGGAGTAAGAAAAAATATATTTTTTCTACTTTCCTCCATAACAAGCAGGAGACAGAACAGAACTAGGCCAATTGGCACAAAGGAACATTATTGCAACTGGGAGAAGCCCAGATTGCCAAGCACCACGGAATAAAATTTGATTAAGTTAATGGTTCCTAAGTAGGTATGTGCTGTTACAATTGATTCCAATAATAGGCCAAACGAGTGTTATGTCTGGCGGGCACTTGCCCAACGGTTGAAGTTGGGAAGTTTTATGTATGCTAATTGCACGGTAAACTCCGTTTGCTAGATGTAGTATTCACGTCAGTATGACGTGTCGTTTTATTTGTGCCATTTTTGTAGGTACCGCTATAACCTCTGACTTGGTTTCGGTCTTTCTTCACGGAGTAGCCTCATCTAGTTTTAAAAATATTTATGACTGACGTGTAAAATATGTATTGAAATTAATTATAATGGTGGTCCCATTACAATTACAAATAAATTATAAAACAAAAATTGAATCAGGAAAGGCAAGGCTCCGAAGAATGTGTTTTAACTTGTAACTGCTGATAATTATTTACACTAATATTATAAAGAGGAAAACTATGTTTGTATGTTTGTTTGGTTGTCATGAATAGGCTCAAAAACTACGGTACCATTTTCGAAAATTATTTCACCATTCATCCACGAGTAACATAGACAAAATTTTATTTTGGAATAAATAGGGTTCCGTAAGATATTTGGGTTTTTTCATTCCAAAAAACAACTGATTGATCTGATTGATTTGTTACACCTTGTGTAGGTGGAACAAATCAATCAGAAAAGTTGTTTTTTTGCGTACGCTACCTAAACTATAAAAGATAGAACCATAAAATGTTCTAATTAATTGTAGATCTTATAAATATCTACAAAAAAGTCCGGGACAGACTATACCTATGTATATCGAGTGAGGCACAACAAACATTTTTTTATTTAAAAATCTTGAATTTTTTTTGGACTACATCTAAACGCATTAATTTTACTCATGCTATTATCCTTATCAAAATAAATTATTTCATCACTAAGCATGAGAGTTTATGTATATAATATTTGGTCTTTGAATGATTAAAATTGGACGTTTGGTTTTGAAGTAATGGCGAAATGAACAGAGGTACGCGAGCATATTAATATGAAGGCATGTTTAAAATCGTCTCAACTTTGGACATCCGTTCAACATTTGAATTTGCGCACCAATATGAGAGCTCATCTACATGGAAATACGCATAGCAATTTTCCACTACAGCTGCTGGAACTTGGAAAAGGAATTTTTCCATCTTTAAATTTGGGCACCGATTATGCAGTTACTTTGGATAAGTCTGTAGGTCAATTAGTCAGTAATTTAGATCGTTTGATAGATGCTACATGTCCTGACATCGAAAACTTACAACAAAACGATTTTCGCTGGGTGTGTTGTAAAGCAATAGTTGCTCCCAAGAAGGAAACAGTCAACGAAATAAACAATTTAATTATGCAGAAAGTACCGGGTGAAGTTAAGTGCTATAAATCCATAGACACCGTCATTAACATCGAGGACGCAGTGCACTACCCCTAGGAATTTTTAAATTCTCTGAACCCCGCTGGGCCACCACTTCATGAACTGTCGTTAAAAGTTGGCACGTCGATAATGCTTAAATTTAAGTCCTCCCAATATGTGTAATAGCACGAGACTTTTAATAAAGAGGCTAAAGAATAATTTAATAGTAACACAGATTATCACCCTGTAGCTGGTGAATTAGCTCATATACCAAGAACACCCCTGATTCCTGCTGATTTGAATATACCCTTCAAAAGGCTCCAATTTCTAGTAAAAATTTCTTTCGCACTAACGATAAACAAATACCAGGGTAATACATTCAAATTATTAGGAATTGATTTACGAAAGGAATGTTTTACGGTTGGGCAACTTTACGTTTCCCTATCACGGGTCGGGGTTCCCGATCGTTAGTATATTTTGTTACCTGAAATTAATTTAACGTCTTATGTTGTTTATAGAAAAGCCCTACAATAATCGCTTTAGTTATGTATCCACTCTGGGACTGGCAGTAGTGAAAACTTAGTACATATTAATTACATTTAAATATTTTCATCATTAACAACTTTAACATCCTCATAAAGACAATCTGTGCAGCCTGCGGATAATGACTGCGTCGTCGATGTTAGTGTCGGTGTCTGTGAATTGACTTGGGAATCATTTTGCTGACCATGTCATTTCTGGGTAGGCGTTTTGCAACAGTAACCGACATCCACGCGGGCGGAGCTGCGGGCGACCGCTATGTGGTATAAAACAAAGTCGCTTTCTGTGTCCCTATATCCCTCTGTATGTTTAAATCTTTAAAACTACGCAACGGATTTTGAAGCCATTTTTTTAAAATACATAGTGTGATTCAAGAGGAAGGTTAATATCTATAATAGATGCACCCGTGCGAAGCCGGGGCGGATCGCTAGTGTTGAAATACAGAAAAAAGATTATTCGCATAGAACATTTATACAATAACAAAAACACATCAATCAATTAAAATATTTTGTATCACATTTATCAACAGGAACACCAACACAACAAACACACATTAAACTTGAAATAACAACACACAACACATCAATATCATTTAACTTTTTTTTTTTTTAATAATTATAAACTAGCACTTGACCGCATTCCCGCCTGATGGTAAGCAGTGATGCGATCGTTGATGGTAAAGCGCGCTAGTTTATTAAGAGCCTATTCACTTAAAAAACTTAGGAATAGGAAGGAAGACGGCAGTTGAGCGAGGTGATGCAATGTTAAACCCAACAACACGACCAACGATGCTGCGCCAAAGGGAGATTGATCTGAAGACCCTTCACGACTAAACTCCCAACACAACAACATTAGGCGCATCGTACCCGGCACACATCGCACCACAACTGCTCAGACCCGTCCTCCGAACGGCTTCACCAGACATCATGCCGGAACACGACAAATCGCTTGGCGGCAAGGCTTTGTCTGGTGGGTGGTAACTTCTGCCGACGGCCGATGTTATGAACATGACTTCCAGCTGATGAGTAAGAATGAAACTCGGGGATAGGCCATTGAGCAGTTGTGTTGTGATGAGTGCCGGGTACGACGCGCCGATGTTGTTGTGTCGGGAGTGTGGTCGTGGAGGGTCTACAGATCAATCTCACTCTCGGCAGCATCGTTGGTCGTGTTGTTGGGTTTAACATTGCATCACCTTTCTTTTTCCGTGGTCAAAATCGTCAATGGATGTCCGCCGCCCTGGGGTGGGTGTCTAAGTTCTTCCACGGCCCACGCCCTCATGCTGGCCCGGTCTGCCCGGGCCTCGTCTCCTGCACGAGGTAGGGGGGTGTTAAACTACCCCATGCATTGCCTCTGAGGCTTGCGCCGACACTCGCACGCGCCTCCGTCTCGGGGTCCATCAGATAGGGGGCGGGGACTTCCCCACGTCCCTCGCCCCTGAACCCATTGATGGGGGGCGGAAGAGGGCGTTGTCCGCCCTTCCTCGGCGCCCGATGCTTCTTCCGCGACATCACGTCCTCGTAGAAGGACACCACCGCGTCCCTCGACTCTCCGCTACCGACCATCCTCTGCACTACTGCCGGCAGCGTTAGGTCGCCTCCTACTTCATTTGTGAGGACACGGCGCTACTCCTCCCAAGCTGCACACTCGGAGAGCGTGTACTGCGCCGTGTCCTCCCCGCATTAGACGCACTGGTGGCACCGAGCGTCCGGCTCCCTGCCTAAGCGACGCAGGTACTTGCCGAAGCAGCCGTGCCCCGACAGTACCTGCGTCACCCTGAACGGCAGGGACACATGCCTTCTCCCGAGCCAGTCGTCGAGTACTGGTCGGAACATTGCATCACCTCGCTCAACTGCAATCTTGTTTAATATTCACTAAGATTTTTAAGGGAATAGGCTCAATAAACTAGCGCGCTTTACCATCAATGATTGTATCACTGCTTATCAGGCGGGATTGCGGTCAAGCACTAGTTTATAATTATTCCAAAAAAAAAGTAACAGAAAACAAAAAGACAACATAAATACATATAACCAGAATACTTACAAAGTTGTATTAGCAGCATCATGGCGATTCACATCATGAATACCAATCTCAACACCTCGATACGAATCATAATACAAAGCCTTTACATCACACAACACCGTGATAAACAGCACAGGAGCCAACATACTTCCGTATCTACTAATCCAAGTCCTATAATCATCTATTTCTTTAGTTAGTTGTTATTGTTTGAAAATTCTGAAATGTTTATCATTCAGATCCTTTCCTTTGTTATGATTTATATCGATGTGTATTATTGCCGCAATGACGTCTATTGTCATGCTTCATGTTGTTCAATGAAACAATCGAAGAATTATTGCTGTTTGATGATGAAATCCGACATGTCATGACGCGTTCGTATCTACAATTTTGCTTATATCAGTATTTTTGTGACATATTTTGTTTATCGAATATACAGGCTGGCGTTTAGGTTATCACATTAAGTAAAGAAGTAAAGCACTTATTACAAGTCCTTAGCAGTCTATTAAAATTAAAATAAACAAAAAATATAAATAAATATAATATACGGACAAATCACACAGATTGAGCTAGCCCCAAAGTAAGTCCGAGACTTGTGTTATGGGATACTAACTCAACGATACTATATTTATAATAGATACATATATAGATAAACATCCAAGACCCAGGCCATTTTATTGTACTTCAAATATATAAATAGCTTAAGTTTTCGAACAAAATAAATACAGTATTTAGTACGAAATAATAGCTCTTTAATAATAAGGCATCCGCACGGGCAGATAGAGTCAAAAAATCAACACAAACTTAATGATATTGTTACCAAAGAATCACTAATTAAATTTAATTTTGTTACATATTCAAACTAAAACCAGCCCCCTAATCGGCGAACACATTTTTGTCAAATGATTGCAACTAGTTGGGATCGTTTGGTCCGAACGATCCCAAACTGATGCCAACTAGTCGCAATAATTTGACAAATATGTGTTCGCCGATTAGGGGGCAGATACGACAGCTGGAATATTCATTAATTTTAATTGTGCATGATTACGAAATGTGGTTACAATTAATGTGATTTTTGCCACACTATTTAATCTAATTGCCACACTAAATAAATATTAAAGTTACTAACTGCAAAATACGTGGTATTTATCGATACATCAGGAAAATCTTTCATCATGGCAATAGTATGGTACAGGGTAGCGCAATAGAACGTGCATTTTTAAAATAATTATTAAAAAATAAATACAAAAGATATAGTTAAAATAAAACTAAGCAATTATTAAGTGATAACTGAAGTTTATTTTTTAAAAATAACATCATCTAAATGATGACCCTCTCTACGTTGGGACTCCTCTAACCGCAAACGGAAATTACCGAAAACTTTCTTAAGTAGTGCTGATGTGATTGCTGCCATTTCACCACGAATATTCTCCTTGAGCTGACTGATGTTTCTCGGATTATTGGTGTAGACTTTGTGTTTGAGGTATCCCCACAAAAAAAAGTCAGGAGGCGTCAAGTCTGGACTGCGCGGAGGCCATGGGATATCACCTCTTTTCGAAATCAGTTTGCCAGGGAACATCTGCTTCACAACCGCCATGGAGTCATTTGATGTGTGACTGGTAGCTCCGTCTTGTTGGAACCAAGTCCTAGAGTTCTTTATTCTTGAATTTTCAAGTTCTGGGGCCAAAAAACCTTCCAACATCGCAACATAGCGTTCGGTATTAACAGTGATATTTTGCCCCCGTGCGTTTTCAAAAAATAAGGACCAATTATTCCTTTGGCAGAGATTGCGGCCCAAACTGTCACTTTAGGGCTATGTAACAGTTTTTGATGTTTGAGTCTGGGATTCTCACTATTCCAATAACGACAATTTCGGCGGTTTACGAACCCATTCATATGAAAATGTGCCTCATCAGAGAAAAGGATGTTTTCAAAATTTGAAAACCGATTGAGGATTTCATTAGCAAATGTGAGCCGTGCTATGAAGTCAGAGTCTTTCAATTCTTGAGTTAATTGCAGCTTGTATGGATGCAATTTAAGATCCAAGTTTAAAATTCGTTGCAAACTTCGTCGCGATATGTTTAGGACAGACGATCTCTTGCGAGTAGACATTTGTGGATCTTCTCGTACCGACTGCTTAACACTCTCAATATTGTCTTCGGTCCTAGATGTGCGTGGACGACCTTTTGCGTGTGGTTTAAACGTCGATCCAGTCTCTTCAAACCGCTTTATCCAGATTTTAATTAAATTAGCACTCGGAGCCTCGCTAATTTGCCGTACACTATACTCAGAACAAAATAGTCGCCTGACAACTACGTACGAACGAGAGTTTTCGTAAAATGGATTCCCTCGGGGCCAAAAGGTCGGGCTCCTCCTCCTGATTCAGGGGACCTACACTCGGGTAGTCCACGACCTCTGGTTCCCGAGATAATCCACGGGGAGGTGAGGTAACTAAAGGGGGTCGGGGGGGGGGGTTAGGTTTCGTGGGGATGGGGGGAGGGGGTAGTGGATTCCCTAGGGGCCAAAAGGTCGGGCTCTTCCTCCTGAATCAGGGGACCCCAAACTCGGGTAGTCCACGACCTCTGGTTCCCGAGATAATCCACGGGGGGGTGAGGTAATCAATGAGGGGGGTCATGGGGGGGGGTAGTTTCGTGAGGATATTAAGGGGTGAGGGGAGGGGGAGTAAGGGAGGGGGGGGGTACAGGAGGGACTGTGAAGTAGGCGGTACCAAATTTTATGTTAACTGACCCCCTTAATGGTTGTCAGCCAACATAAAATTTAATGTATAGTGTTAAGTGTAAATAAATAAATAAATAAGTGTATCCGTGTCTCAAAATTAAAAAAAAAAAAAAAAAAATTTTTGCATAGATCTTCTATTTTTATTGAAAAAAAAAAAAAAAAAAAAGGCGTGTGGCTCTCGGAGACTGCCGCGGTAAAGCTATTGCATAGCCTTTTTTTTATCAACTATAACTTGCAATTATAATTATTTATTTATTTTATTTATACAGTAATTTTTCCTTTGTTTTTTTTTCTTTGATATCAATTCAAGTTTTCTTTCTGTTTTGTAATTTATTTATTTTTTACCAGCAACGTCATCAAAAGAGTGCGAAAAATGGTGACGATTAAGCGACTAAACTATATTCAATGTTTTCTGTTCGACTTTGATAAAGAGATAGAAAGAAGCTAAGCAATAGCTTAAAACTGACGTCATGTTCGTTATCACACCCATGTCAGAATGTCATGAAATATGATGTCGGCCATCTTGGATTTCAAAAATGAAATCATTTTCGTGATCAGCACCCTGAGTTTTGGCGGGAAAGTCAAGCTGAGTGTCACGCTCGTTTTTCATTGGACTTTTAAAATTATTTATAGTGTTGTTTACTAAATAAAAGTGCGTGATTTATGTAGTAAAAAGTGCATTTAGTAAATAGTTCATAAAGAACAGTGAAATATCGCTGCATAGTGGCCACATCATGACTTTGTCCCAAACCTCACTCGTAAGACGGGTCACGCGGCCGTCTTTTTCGACATGAATAATTCATAATTACGTGGCATTGGCTAAATGCACAAACCGTGCGAAGCCAAAAAATAAAGAAATAAAGAAAAAACCCATGAAATCTATTATATTATCACTCGAGTCAGTAAGCATGTAAAATGAGAAAACTAACATAGAACGATCCGTGTGAGAACTAAACGATCACTATTACACAACAACACTGATACCTTTGAGAAAGCGGACTTCCTCTACAATAGGGCAATTCCTCCGTAAGGTCTGTCTATGCTATTACTTATAATCTCTGTCATTGTGTGCTGTTTCGGTGCAATCGCAAGACCGGCCGGGCACTGAGGGGCAGGCAAGACAGCTATAGTATCCTTATGACTCCACCAACTGGTATTTCGTTGACTCGGAAACGGCGCACAGGGAGCACCACGAAATATACTCAAAGACTCCGAGGTTCTTTTTCAATATACCCCACTGTTTTGTCGTGGTGGCCTAGTGGTTAAAACACCAGCCTCTCAAGTATGAGTGCGCGGGTTCGATTCCAGGTCAGGCAAGTACCAATGTAACTTTTCTAAAGTTATATGTACTTTCTAAGTATATCTTTGACACCAATGACTGAAGGCGAAGGAAAACATCTTGAGGAAACCTGGGCTTTATAAGTCTGAAATCGCCAACCCGCATTGAACAAGCGTGGTGATTACGCTCAATCCTTCTCTGTATGAGAGGAGATCTGTGCCCAGCAGTGGGACGATAAAAAGGTTGTTGATGATGAACGGCGTCGGTGTCGAATTATTTGTTATCAATTTAATATTTTCGAGCTGATCTTTAGTAACATAATCACTTCTGATTGCGTTAACATCTGACCGTAGAATTAATAAATCCTTCATCAACTTCTTTACGTACGTTCTACGTAGTCAAAGCAAACTGGTGGCAATTTGTGAAGGTCATATGCCACAAAAACTGGGATTGTTCGGGATCCGTGATTTTAAACACCGTAATCGTATATTTTAGGTATTTCTGCTTTTTGTTCTTACGCCTCGATACATGTTTTTGTCTTGTCTTCGTAGAAACAAACAATAACTTTTTTGCCTCATCAATGTCTTCCTCAGAAAAAGCCGACGAGCATATTTTTATTAAACTTTCGTTGTTTCGTTTCGGAGATAACAATATTACAACTCGTACACTTAAATGTACTCGTATTAATATAGTTCACCGACATCTTTCTGTAATATTTTATTTAATAAAAACTTCAACTTCAACTCTTGATCTGGTCCCTGTGGATAGATACCACAATTTTGCCAATAACACGTATAACAAATTATAGAAATTCTTTAAAAAAATATTTCACAATAATGGCGGATATCGCCAATAACAGTTGAAAAACGGCCGCGTGAGCACTTTTTACTCTATAAAATCACGCGCTTTTATTTAGTAAACAACACTATAAATAATTTAAAAGTCCAATGAAAAATTAGCGTGACATTCATCTTAGCTTTTCCGTTTAAAAAAAAGCTATTTTATAAAAACACTACTAAATTAATTTGAATAAAAGTACTTAATAATTAATTATATGAAAAGTTTTTAAGGTAGCCATGACAACGTCGATGACGTCTATGACATATCTCTATAGAAGACCTATTTCAGAGAGAAAATTAATCGCAAGTTTAGCACATCGCGACTATCAGTAACATGGCAAGTGTGTAGAACTGAGTTCGCGCCCTGCAGTATGCATGCTCTTTTTGAAAATCTATAAATTGTTTTCAAAAGATGTAGTCGCACGCACACAAACATACCGTGCCGAAGACTGCCGAACTGAAACGACGTTAGACGATGGGGAGCGTGAGGTTTTTTCGTTACGGAATTTCTGGATTCGGTCCCCGCGCTCAAGGCCCGCGATAGAAGCTATGCAATAGCTTAAAAACTCGTTGCAGACCTTGTAGTACCAAGCTCGCGCCACGGACGCCTCTGTGCTTATATCCCCCACTTAACTTCCGTTCGCCTTGCCCGATCACTTTTCGTAACGCTTTCGCCAGCTTACTCCCCAAGTCAAGCGTGCGTAAAGAAGTTTCACTTCAAAAACACACACACCAAATACAGTTTAAATACAGTGGCGGTAAGATGGTTGATGATGACCGCCCAAATGACGTCACAGAGCGAGATGCACAGTTAACTCGCGCAAATTATACGTACGCCGTACGCGTGTACCACTACAATACATTCGTCATCAACCTTTTTTATCGTCCCATTGCTGGGCTCAGAACTCCTATCATAAAGAGAAGTATTGAGCGTAAGCACCACGCTTGCTCAATGCGGGTTGGCGATTTCAGAATTAAAGTCCAGGTTTCCTCATGATGTTTTCCTTCACCTTCAGTCATTGGTGTCCAAGATATACTTACAAAGTACATATAACTTTAGAAAAGTAACATTGCTACTTGCCTGACCTGGAATCGAACCCGCGCACTCAATGCATTATCACTCCAATGCATTACCATTACTTAATAAATTAATTATTCATATGTGTACTGACCTGTTACAATCCAAATATTAAAACAGTAAGAAATATTTATAAAACGCATTGCAGTAAAGTTTATTTTTATTTAAACATACATTAATTGACGGTCATATAAAACACATTTGTCTGAGACATACACATATATTTGCAAACTTGTACCGGGTTCCACTTATTAGATCAAAGACCTTAAGAATTATATTAACGTATTGTTAGTAATTTATTTACACTAAATTCTAGTATATGACATATGTCGTCCATGGGTTTTGTGGGTAACACCTCGGATCTTTCCAAACAGAGTAATCAATTTTGATTATTTGGTCACAAGGGCGCATTCGGTTACTGAAAAATGAAATAAAAATGATTATATTACAAATTTAAATATAAGAATAACATTGATATGAAACAAATATAAAACAATAGTAATTTCAAAAGTGTGTCATTTACAAGATGTAAATTAAGCAACGCACTTCCTGAAAATAGTTTGTTCAAAATCGTTAACTGAATCGACGTATATCATTTTTAATATAGGTACTTTTTTATCCCATAAAATAATTAAAACTAAAATCGCAGTTTTACTTGTATTGATACAAATTTAATCATTTATTACAAAATACAGAAAAATAAACCTTATTCCAAAAACGTTAGTCTTTGTTCTCCAAGAATTGGTATAACTAATTCAATAAATAACAATGCATATACATGTTAAATTAAAAATTTAGTGTATGTATTATGATTATAACATAATATTCTAATTGTGGTGTTTGAGGGTATGCGTTAATTACATTGCATGTTGTATATGTATAAAGTCTAAGAATTCAGAAAACTAGAACCAATATGCTGAAGGAAAAGTAACAAATTAATATCATAGTAATTATTCCAAGTGACTTTATGAGTTCTATCCTACTAAAACTTAAAAGATAAAAAAAACTAATCCAACTAATATTATAAATGGGAAAGTTCATGAGGATGTATGGAGTGTAAGAATGGATCAATGTTTGATACTCTTTCACACAGAAACGGATTGGGATGAAATATAGCATAAAGATATGATTATAACTAGGAAAAATATATAGGATGTCTACTTTATCCTGATATTGCCTTGGGAACGAAAGTTATGCGAGTGAAACCGCAGGGTGCAACTTGTATTCATCAACCTTTTCATCATCCCACTGCTGAGCACAGGTCTTCTCTCATACAGAGAAGGATCGAGCTAATACACAATATTTTGAAAATATTTTCACAGAACGGAGGATAGAAGATGATGGAACAGGACTGACCAATGATGCTGATCATAAAAAAGCGCACTTACTGATATCCAGCTTTCAAGAAAGCTTGAGGTTGGATTCTTTCAACTGTATCTCCAACGTCACAAAGCAATCTTGCGACAGAGTATTTACGAATCTCAGCTAGTTGCTCTGTGAAAGCAGATAATGATAAAGGAATCAACATTCGTCCCAAATTTGTCTACAAAAAGAAGCCTGCTATATATCAAAATTATACGAATCTATTAATATATGTGGCATAATTCAATAGAACGCCCCCCAAAGTTATCCACAATGACCGGTTTTGTGCTGTACGCATCCATCGGCTTCACCAGGTGGTCGGTCCACCCTGTTGGGGGCCTTCCTACGCTGCGTCTTCCGGTACTTGGCTGCCTCTCCAGAACCTTACATCCCCATCGGCCATTGGTTCTACGAGCAATTTGGCCCGCCCAGTGCAACTTAATTTTAGCAACTCTAAGAGGTTGAAGAGAACGTTGCAGTTCTAATAAATTGTACCATACATTGTAACCTCGTGAAATTTCATCAACATCACCATCAACCTTTTATCGTCTCACTGCTGGGCACAGGTCTCCTCTCATACAGAGAAGGATTGAGCGTATTCACCACGCTTGCTTAATGCGGGTTGGCGATTTCAGACTTAAAGTCCAACCTGGACTTTCCTTAACATGTTTTGCTTCACCTTTTAATCAGTCATTAGTGTCCAAGATAACATGGAATAGTTACATTGGTACTTGCCTGACCTGAAATCGAACCCACACACTCATACTTGAGAGGCTGGTGTTTGGCCACCACGACATACCCCTACCCCCACCCCGCCCACTGCGACGTAATTTTAGCAACTCGAAGAGGACGAAGAGAAAGGTGTGGTTCTAATAAATTATGCCATATTTTGTAACCTTTAAAATTTATGACATAGTAATGTACACTTACCAGTGGTGAATGCATTAGGTCGGAACGGTCTCTCGTACCAATGTCTATCAGAAACCATGTTACGTTTGAGTTGTTCTATGACCAAGCAGTAGAATGTTGGAGGTACAAAACCTCCCGGTATCGATTTTTCTACCCAGATACCAGCCAAGAGATCAATGTCTTCTACTTTTTCATACACTTCTCTTAGTATTTCTATCCTCTGAAAGATTGTAATATATGATGTTAAAATCTAAGCTGAATCAGGTGTATTGTCAATCAATATGGCATTCTTAAATAAATGATTTTTATATATTGACATAGTTAACCATTTTGAGTATCTAGTATTTAGATAAAATAGAAGGTATTATATGCTAGCTGAAATACGTTTTCTACAATTCACCATATTTAACAAATGTAAGTCTATTTTAACGATGAAAACCCATCACCAAGCCAAGTCTCAAAATCTCAAGAAATCTTCTCACATATTAACAACATTTTTAATAATTACCTCAGGATCAATAGAGTCATGCAGATCTCCGAAACTATGAATAGGCTGGCCGAAACAGAACTCCCTGTATTTAATATAAGGTGCGAAGCCAAAATATCGGTTCTTAGCCAAATCGTTTGTCATCAAGTCTGACACGTACTGATGAGGTCCAAGACCGAGCTCTGTGATCTAAAACATTAGATAGCTTTAAATACACTTCTGGACACATCTATTGGCCCACCTTAGAGTTTAGGTTTCGATGGCCCCTACTGAAATATGATTTCCAGATTGAACAAAAACTATTAATGCAGTTTTAAAATTGATATATTTTACCATCTTTTTCGATCGTATTGTTTTAAATTTGAATTCAGAATACCATACGACATGGAGTTATGCCTAACAAGTCGGATATGCGCCTTGTTAAGGCAATTAATTTTTGAATAAAAAACATGTTTTATCAAATAAAGGTTTAATTTAATAACGCGTGTTGCCTCCATCATCATGGCATCTACCACAGCTCTCATATGATTAGGCATAGAGTTTATCAACCGCTCTATGAAATTTTGAGGGATCATCTCCCATTCTTCTTCTATGGCAGTTTTCAACTCCTGCGTCGTCTGGGCAACTAGCTGACGAGCCCTAACACTTCTTTTTAGCTCGTCCCACATGTGCTTAATGGGGTTTATGTCTGGGCTTCTGGCTAGCCAGTCCATAACTGTGATGTTCACATCCCGAAGATATTCCCTAACGATGCCGGCCGTATGGGCTCTTGCATTATCATGCATAAAAAGGAAATTTGGGCCCACATAGTCCGCGTATGGTATCACGTGAGATTCTAAACACTCACGAATGTATCTTTCAGCATTTAATGTTGGCAGCCGTGCCCGTGGTCCTGTAACAACCTCAAGTTGAGTTTTGCCGCTCGCGGATATACCGCCCCAGACAGTCCATGAGCCACCGCCATAAGCAACCCTCTCTTCAAAGCAGCATCGTGCGAAATACTCTCCTTTACGTCGGTAGACCTTCTTCCTTCCATCATTGCCATGTAACACAATTTTAGATTCATCAGAAAAGAGTACAAGGCTCCAATCTTGCTGTGTCCAATTTAAATGAGTGCGTACGAAATGAAGGCGCGCTGTTCGGTAGGCTCGTCTTAGTTTGAGCACATTAACTGGCTTGTGTGGTACCAAATCGCGTTCTTTTAACCTTCTCCGAACAGTTCGAGCGCTCACAGATACTCCGTGGAAGTCGCGAAATGGGTTTTGTATCTCAATGGAGGTAAGGTGACGATTTCTCAAGCTGGTCGTCACGAGGAATCGATCCTGCCTTTCAGTTGTGGCCCGACATAGTGGCCTTCCTTGGCGACGAACAAAGCCGCCAGTCTCTAGGTACCTCCAATAAATATTTCGGACCGCAGATCGACTTAAATTAAGTTGAGCACTCACATTTCTTTGGTTGTGTCCGGCCTGAATAAGTGCCACAGCTCGGGCGGCGACTTCAGATAAAGTATCCATAGATTATTGATAGAACCTCACCTGAATGTTAAGAATAAGTAATGTTTGTTGCAAAACCATAGATATCAATCACTTTTTCAAGAATTAAATCCAAGTAAACCAATAAAAGCAAGTTTTCTTAGTATTCGATTGTTTGATATAAACAAGCAGGCTCTAAATTGTCTTTTGTTTCTTTAAATTCTGTGTTCGAAAGTCAAAAAAGGCTATTGAGTGAAATTGTGAATGTACCAGGTTCAAAACTGCATAAAAAGTTTTAGCTTGATCTAATATAAAATTTGAGCTAGGACCAAACGAAACTGAAAATGCATGGTGGGCCAGATGTGTCCAGAAGTGTATATTTGTCGTCTATAGATACACAAGACAGCAGGTCAAGCTACCCGAAACTGTCAGATATTTCCACTCCACCTTGAGCCTTAATGCTTTTATTAAATGCTTATGCGGCCATCATGCGCAAACGGTGCGCTTCTATCTTGCCGCACGCGCTATAGTCCTTATAAAGTCCTGCGCGCCCTGGTGGATCGATAGGACTCTCCGATGCTGGCTTGCTGGATAAGACTGCAGTCTTATAGCGATTTTCCACCAACCTCGGGGACTCCACTCGACTCACCACTTATTGATAAATATCTTTGTCATATTTTATGCATTACTAACACTAGCTTATAAGCTCAAAATTTTAGTAAGAAATATGGATTTCATCTGAAATAAATGAATTATTATTATTTAGCCATAAAGTTGAAAATCTAATAAAGAAATTTGACAGATTGTAATAGCTTGATGTGCTCTCTGTACATAAATTATAAACTTAATTGAGGTTCTCTAAACTACGAAATGGATTGTGATAATTATGATTTTCACCATTATATAGAGGATTATTAGGTTATATAAAAACATGTGTTATAATTATATATTGTCTTGATAGTTTTTCAGGTGAAAAATCGTGTTAACTGAACCGTGAAGACTAAAAAGATTAAATTTAAATTAGGTAATTGCATAATAGAAATAAAATTTAATATTAACTGATAGACATTTTGATCGAAAAATGGTGAAGGTAAGATAAATTGAAAGATGTGATAGAGTTCATTATGGAGTCAAACTACGATGTGATAATTTTATAATCAATTTGAAACTTGTGACTTGCATCGGGATCAGCAATATAATCTTCTTTAGCGCTTCCTTGTCTAAAGCTGCCCTGAGTTAAATAGCCCATATTGTCGTCTACAGCAAAGTATCCGGTTCTCAATGTGAGGTTTACTATTGGAATTTGTTTGAGGTAGTAGCCATCTTTATCATACAATCTGGAAACATCGTTACAATTAGTATCATAAAGTAAAATAAATGACAAATAAAACTGTTTATAGTCTTATGATCTTCATATCTGGGTTTTTAACAATAGCTATTTACTTTGAGCGTGCATTCTAAATTGCTCGTTCATTTTCATTACAAAGATTTATAAAGGTACTTCAAATAATTATACCTAAAAAATCAGTCACCGACAGAAGTGAAAACTGAAACTATTAAAAAACACAGAATAAACAACAAGTAAAAAACAAAAAACTAACAGTGTCTTGTCAGTCACGCTCACATGAATTCAATGCTTTTCAATCTAACATGATACATTGATATAAGAGGGCAATACATACTTCAAAGGACCGTCTTGGATAGTATGCACCCATCTCAAGACAAATGGGTATTCCAGAGAAACTTGAGGATACAAATGAGGATTATAATCATCTCTGAATCCGCCTGTTGGTGTGATCACTCCATCTTTTACCATATTGTCGTATCCTGTGAAATACGACAAAAAAAAAATTAATTTCAGTCAGTGGCTAGACAAGTGGCAACTCCTTTGCTAAGCGTTTCATATTTATACGACCTTCAATGAGATTGAGATTAGTTTTTGGGTAGTTTAAGTATCAGTCCCAAAATTTTACTAATTTTCCACCATCATTAAATCAAATCAAATCAAAATATTTATTTGCCAGAAAATACATTGTTCGACAAGGAAATATGTTAAAGCCCAGAAGTTACTTGTATTCTACCTGCAAGCAGGCATGCAAATTACAATTGGCAAAAGAAAAAAATGAACTTTAAGATGACAGACCTGACTACAAACCGACAAAAATTCAAAAATAGTTCATAACATGAAAAAAACCACCAATCATTGGTAGTCCAGTGATAATGACCTAGACGAACGGGTTTTAGGGTTCACTTCGAGCAAATAAAGAGCCCTCTCCATTGCTCTTTGAGTGACCTTGAGCTTTCTTATAAGGTCCATTGTTAGCAACCACGTCACAGTTCCATAAGTCATCACTGGCAACACACATTGGTCGAAGACGGGAAGATTCTAAGTAGCTTCCCGAAAGCAGCCCAGCCAAGTTGGATTCGACGATTGACCTCTTTCTCGTAGTTGGGCCTACCTGACTGGGTAGTTTGTCACAGATATAGAATAGAATACTTTATTTCAGACCGGAGTCCATAAGGTTAGTAACAATCTTACTTAACAACTAGTATTAGTAGGTTACAGACACAGATACACATACATAAAAATTAACTTAAAACTTAGAACTTAGCGTGGAGCTGCATCCACCTCTGCCACATGGGAGAATCCCACCGATCCGCGAACACACTGAGAATACTGTTGTTACTGCGGCGAACACGCGTCATCAGGGATGCGCATCTACTCCTAATAATGGCAGTAAAACCATTAATATTGTTATCCGCAAACATCCCTGACGTACTACAACGCCACGGCAGCCCCAACAGCACCCTCAGTGCGTTATTATATTGAACACGTAGGTCGCTGTATGCCCGCTGAGTGAAGTTAACCCACAGGCGGCACTGGCTGATATACATAATTGTCAACAACTTCGAGAATAGAGTCTCTAATCTTTATAGGCGTCGGTACAACATGGGCTTTGGACTTGACTTACGTCTTGTCCATGTTCATTTTAAAATCGACTAGCTCGGAGGCTTTACTGCGGTCTTCAAGCATTGTACTCATGACCTAAACTAAATTAAACTTAAATTGTGAAAGTTATCCTCACAAAAGAGTAAGAGAAAAGGTTAGAACAGTGGTAGACCCTAGCACCGAAAATTCGAAGACGTGCTTTCTACCGATCAGTTCAAAGCCTGCTTTGTGAATTACAGTCCACTCTCTTTAAGAGAGGAAGCTTGCGTCCTAGCAATGAGAACCCTATGAGTTGATTATGCTATGTCTAACAGAGCGTCAATTTTTAGGCCTTTTGATACTGTTCATGTTGTTTAGAGATGAGAGGAAAATCTGAAGAAAACTCACCCATATATAACGGCAATAATTCATAGTAATAAAGCTGAAGCGACATAGCTATGTTAATATCTCTTGATATGTTGAACAGTTTGTCGTCATCCCAACAGGGGTTGACGGAAGCTAAGTTTTTGGCTATGAAGTTGTGATTTCGCCAAAACCATACCACTACGAGGTTGATGCCTGCTAAAGTGTTACCAGCATCCTCAGCTGGAAAAATAAAATATTATTTTGTAGAAACCTTTTATACTCCAATAATAATCGTAGATCGAATTTGAATGGAGCTCTGATGTGAGTCTGAAGTATAAGCTTCTAATTACCAAATTGTGCCGTAAGTAATGATGTTTATGGTAAAATTAGTCTGTAAGCTTTAATAAATAAATAAATTTGTGGGATGACCACTTCATGTCCTTTAATGTCAATACAGGTAGTTATTATATAGGAAAACCTGTATTTAATATGACGTGATTACTAACGTCAAAACAAAAATCAAATTATCGTAACAGTGTTTAAAATCGTTGTTCTTAATCTAAGTGTGTATATATTGATTAGATTATTATATAAAAACATTAAAGACTCACGCATGGCATGACACCTAGTCTCCTGAGGCCTTTGATTCAAGAAGCAGACGTTGGCAGTGGTGTTAGTGCTAGGAGGCCATATCCTGCCTTTATCATCCAATTCAGTCTTGACCAATCCTTCTTTGAAATTCCTCCCTTTTTGATTCAAAGCTGCCAACTGATTGCCATATATTACTGATAGGTCCATGAGAGGGGTTGATGATACGATCTAAAAATAAAATTATTAATTACTAATTTGCGCGAAGTTAGGTAAATGAATATGGATATGGATGCATATCGATCAAAAACGTAGTCCCTTACTACAGGCATCATAAGAAAGCTTAAGGTCGCAGAGAGAGCTATGGAGAGTGCTATGCTAGATATCTCTATGTAAACGAAAGAGTGAATGTGGAGATTCGTGTCGAATGTGCGTAGGTATATTTATTAAAAACAAAATAAAAAATGCACATTGATTTTAATTTTTGAGCGTTAAATATTTCTTGTTTTATAAACTGAGTTGTTGTTACATTTCTTCTTTTTTTATATGACACTAGCTTTCCGCCCGCGGCTTCGCACGCGTGGAGTTCGGTTATATCGCGCTTTTTTAGAATTCCCTCGGAAATATCAAATTTGTCCGGGATAAAAAGTACCCTATTATTTAATGAGGACTTCAAACTTTACGTCTGCAAAATTTCAAAGCAATCGGTGGAGTACTTACGGCGTGAAAGTGGAACAAACAAACAAACTCACTTTCCCATTTATAATATTAGTAAGGATGACATTAACTTGACTTTGACTTTAATTATACATACATATTAATATTTCAACGATAATTGCTGTATTATTTGTTAAATTTAAATTTCAAAGTATATTATCATTAGATATTATTTTTTTTTATATCAAATATTGTATTCCATCGTCGAGTCGATAATCTGCCAATGTTATGTAAGCCATTATTGTCACATGCATCGGGCCATAACTTAAATAATATACCTAGTTTAAGTTATTCTAAATGTTGAATGTTTGTGATGTGGCAGTACTTATTTTAAATAAATAAATAAATGTGAAGAACGAAAGTCACAGACATAGCCCAGCAGATCTTTGAAGTGGCAATGGGCGGGGCACAGAGCACGTAGAACCGATGGCCGATGGGGCTCTTGAATGGCGATCACATACCAGTAAGCACAGCGATGGACACCCACCGACTAGGTGGTTGGATGACCTGACCGAAACCGCAGGGAAGCGCCGGATGCAGACCGCTTTCAACCGGACTTTTTGGAAATCCTTGGGGAAGCCTATGTCCAGCAGTGGACTTCCTGTGGCTGACATGATGATATGAAAAGTATGGTATGATCAACAGAATTATATCTAATAGTTATCATGTGTGTAGAACACAATTATACGGATTAAATATTCAGTGTGGCGATTAGGTGATCACATTAATTAAGACTAAATATAAATAATTAATACCAATTTTTAAAATTCTAGTGGTTGCTTTGCCTTTTTAGCTGTAGTATTTTACAACATTAAATTTCATTTGTGATTACTTATTTGGTAACAATACCATAAAGTTTGTAATAAATAAAATTGGTAATGACCTGCCCGTGCCTTACTATGAAGATACTATGATGACATACTTCTGAAAAGTTTAGGATAATGGGCGTCCCATAACGTTCAACTCAGGTTTTTTATAGATTTGTAAAAATGAGTAAGAATTCAATTTATTCTCATAAATGTACCTATATCATCATTTTTATAAACGTCTGTGTAATAATTGTGCGACCTGTTTGCTTTTTCTCACAGTACATTAATAGAATAAATAAAATAGTAATTCTCAACAATGTCTTTTTTTTGGTAGATTCCAATTAAGTTTCTAATTAAAAGTTCCAGCTGAATCTAAGATTAAATTGTGTTCCTAATTAAAGTATAAATTACCATAATTACAATAAAACGTTAATAAGTTTTGCCTAAAAATATCAGCTTATTATATAGGTATTACTTGTTACAACGTATAAAAAAAATTACAACATTCTTTTTTTCTGTAAATATGTAAAATATTCTTAATTCACACAACAATTATATTACAGGTAAATATTCTTAGATCTTATTCCTTTGCATATATTTCTAGCACAATACATTAAAGACGTCATACTTATAACAGGAAGTCGCGAAGCACTAACTACTATAAGTGATAAAATTCAGTTGTACTTAAAGCAAAATATAACCTATAGTGAAATCAACATCATATACCTAGCCTTTTTGTAATCATGTCGGATGGAGCCAAGTACCAGTATTCTACAGAGCAACTGGCCCCACAACCAATTTACTAGGTAATACGAATCCCTAAGTAACATAAAATAGCTATTATTATAGCAGCGTCTAACAAAAGATATATGTACAATAAGACTAGCAAAATCTAAAAGAAAAATAAGGAACAGGAATTAAAAAAAGAAAAAGGAGTGAAGCAGAGAATAAGTAGGATAGATAGAGAAAAAAACCAATAAACAGTACTAACTCTTTCAGGTGAAGTATCATTCTTGATGCAACCAATGGTCTGGAAGGTTTCTGGCCTGGTCATATTAATACAGCGGACGCCAGAGAAGCGATGCACCGGGTCATCATCTGGTATCTTGTTGGGAACACACATGTAATCCGTTTTACCTCTTTCAGCGCAGCAGTATGGCCGCCAAGCTACGTAGTTTACTGGAATGGGAATGTCAAATTGATCTTCGTGTTTTTCAGGTGAAGGAAACAGCCATCGAGTTTGTTTCGGCTTTTCTTCTCTGATTAGCCAGATAGGAAACGGCGATCTCATATAGTTTTTAAAATAAGCTTGATATATAAAAGTATTTGTACAAACCCACTCACAAAATAAAATAATTTATCATTTAACGTTATTATATTTTATTTAAAGAGATTTTTAATTCGTGTACTTTAATGTCTCATTGTAACAAAGTTTTTTGAAGAATAATGAAGTAATTTGTCCACTTTTTAAGTATTTTTAAAAATAATAATAAACTTTGTCGTATTTATGAGTATATAAAATGAAATGAAATGAAATCGTTTATTAAGCAAGTAGGATCACTGATCACTTTTACACGTCATGTTTTTTTTTTTTTAACTAGATGAAGCCGGCATTTCCTAACTCCGTACCTCTGAGAAGAAATAGCCGAAAGAAACTCAGGGACAATCGTTTTCTTTCAAGTCCAGACATTAAAAATTAAAATGTTTACAACAATTTACGTTATAATTACGCATATTGCTTAATAACAATGCTTCACAGAGCGAGCAGCTCAGTCCCAAGATTTTTTGACTTCTTAATAATCTGTGATTTTATAATACCCCTTTTTTGCAAAGTTTGGCCTTTATATAGTTTTATATCGTTTAAAGGGTATCGAATGTCCATGGGAAGCTTGTTGTAAAAATTTATACATTGACCCATGAACGAGTTGCCTACTCTGTGGAGACGAGTGTGATGTAATAGCGCTTATTTTGTTAAAATTCGATATATTTTTATGTACATACATAAGATTTTCAAATATATATTGTGAAGCTACAGTCAGAATGTTCACCTCTCTGAATTTTTCTCTAAGAGAATTTCTAGGACCAAGGTTGTAGATGGCTCGAACAGCCCTTTTCTGTAAAACAAAGATGGTATTGATGTCCGCACAAGTTCCCCAGAGAAGAATCCCATAAGTCATAAGACTATGAAAATAAATAAAATAAACAATTCTGGCTATATCCACATGAGTTATCTGTCTAATTTTCTTAAAACTACTAGCTAAAGTTGAAAGAAGTATTTTCCTAATTGCGACTAGTATTGTACCTCAGAAATTCGGTTTCGAAAGGAATGATATGACCTGACCTGCTAAGTCAGATATATTTAAACGCATTGCAATTTTTACTCAAGGTTCTGTAAATGTAATAAAGATATTATAGAATCTTTTAAGGATCTTGATGTAAAGAGAACTGCTGATCATTGGGGTTTGTTTTTAATTCTTGTGTCACATCTGGTATATTTCCTGATTTGATGAAACTTAGCAAAGTAATTCCACTGTTCAAATCTGGTAGTACAACTGATCCCACGAATTTTCGGCCAATTTCTATATTACCAACTTTGAGCAAAATTTTTGAAAAATTAATTTTGAAACAGTTGTTGAGACATTTCAACTTATATAATTTATTACACGTGAAACAATTTGGTTTTACAAAGGGTCGTTCAACTACCGATGCGGGCGTGGCGTTGCTAAAGAACATATTTGGGGCCTGGGAGGAATCGCAAGATGCTCTTGGTATTTTTTGTGATTTGTCCAAGGCCTTTGATTGCGTACATCATGATACTCTTATTAGGAAATTGTACCATTATGGTTTAAGGGACAGAGCTCTCGACCTTCTGACTTCTTATCTGAATAATCGAATTCAGAGGGTTGATGTTAACGGCAAGCGATCTGCAGGATCTGTGGTCACCGTGGGCGTTCCGCAGGGCTCAATTCTAGGTCCATTCTTGTTTTTAATCTACACACATCAAAAGTGTCTAGGGATCAACATATATTTTTGCAATAACTTTTCTCCTGATTGATATTAATTAAAATTTTCTTTAAGGATTCATCAAATAAAATGTTTTCGTTTGTCACAGTAACGATAAACCAAGTCACCTTTGCATTAATAAAGAAATTTGCCATTTTCCTAATAAAGGGATATTTGACATTTGAACCACTAACACAAAAGTTCGAAAAAAAGACTGAAATAACAGTTTTCTCTAAAATTTTATTGGGTAACTTAAACAATTAATAATCCGTGTTTCTACCGCGAACACTAACAACACAAGAACATCGGTTTGGCATACTCAAAATGAGTTCATCCAAATCACGCTGTGGAATGGCCGCCCATGTTCGTTGCAACAACAAAAAAAGGTCTTCTTGCGACTGGATACCCTCCATATTCGGCAGAGCTCTTCTCTGTAGCATATCCCATGCATGCTCAATCGGGTTCAAGTCTGGCGACTGAGCAGGCCAGGGCAGGACATTGATGTTAGCTGCGGCGAGAGTCTGTCTTGCAACTCTTGCGGTGTGCGGTCGTGCATTATCATGCATTAACTGAAATAAGGGACCGATTTGCACTTGTAGAGGAACGATGACGTCTGATACAATCGTCTCAGCATAAATTTGAGCGTTGAGGTTGCCTCTGATCCAAATCAACTCAGTTCTTCCGCCGATCCAAATACCCGCCCATACCATGATGGTTCCACCACTATAAGGATGGACTTCCTGGCAGGATTTTAATCGCTGTTGGCATCCAGGGGTTCTCCAGTGTCGTATACGTCTTGTATCCGGTCTCATACCAAAACGAGACTCATCAGAAAAGCACACGAAACGCCATTGTTCTTCTGCCCAATTTCTGTGTTCAAGAACCCATTGATATCGAATCCTACGATTGTGCATTGCTATAGGTGGTACCCGTAGCGGTCTTCGGGAATGAAGGTTCACTTCATGCAAGCGGTTTCTACTGTTTGGTCGCTAATTAAGTTCCCTGAAGAGTGATGAAGCCTCACGGCTAACATCATGGCGGTTATTGTTGGAGCTCTTCGAGTTAAGATTTGAATGTATCGGTCTTGTCTCCGTGTGGTGCAGCGATACCGTCCTCCATGGCGCTCAGCCACGGTACCAGTGCTTCGGTAACGTGTCCAAAGTCGACTGATAACACTCTGACTTGTATTCAGAGCTAAAGCCACAGTACGTTGCCGGGAACCAGCTTCTATCATTCCCACGGCTCTGAGCATTTCTTCCCTGCTTAAATGACGTCGCCGCTCCATAATAACGTTGGTTTTAATCAGTAGTAGGGAAACAGTAGCACTAATAATGTCTTCAATGCGTTGTATGTTTTTATAGGGAAAATATTGACAGCTGATTTTCATCTTTTACTCGAATTTGATTCACAGTTCCTGATTCAAATTATGAAATGCACCAAAAAGGATCCATATAAATTTATAAAATCATAAATTTATTACAAAGCCACATCTCAATCTCAAGAAATCCGCATAAAAATGCTTGATCCCTAGACACTTTTGATGTGTGTATATTAATGACTTACCTCATCACGTGAGGGATAATCACAACGTTGTATTGTTCGCGGATGACACTTCTCTTATTTTTAAAGTCAAGCGTCAGCTAGCAAATTTTGACGAAGTTAACAATGCACTTTCTAAAGTTGTCCATTGGTTTAATATAAATAACCTTCTTTTAAATGAAAAAAAAAAACTAAAACCATTAAATTTTCTACGTCAAATGTCAGGCAGCTAAGTACCAATGTTCAACTGAATGGAGTAGAGTTGATCCCTGTCGAGTCGACAGTTTTTCTTGGATTGACTATTGACGCAAAGTTGCAATGGGGTCCTCACGTTGAGAAGCTGTTGGGTAGACTCAGTTCTGCCGCCTTTGCTGTTAAGAAAATAACTGACTGAAAGACAGATAACTGATGTGGATACAGCCAGAATTGTTTATTTTAGTTATTTTCATAGTCTTATGACTTATGGGATTCTTTTCTGGGGAACTTGTACGGACATTAATACCATCTTTGTTTTACAGAAAAGGGCTGTTCGAGCCATTTACAACCTTGGTCCTAGAGATTCTCTTAGAGAAAAAATCAGAGAGGTGGACATACTGACTGTAGCTTCACAGTATATATTTGAAAATCTTATGTATGTATATAAAAATATATCGGATTTTAAGAAAATAAGCGATATTCATAATCTAAATACCAGGAACAAACACAATCTAGCTGTACATCACACTCGTCTCCACAGAGTAGGCAACTCATTCATGGGTCAATGTATACACTTTTACAACAAGCTTCCCATGGACATTCGAAACTTACCCATTAAACGATTTAAAAAGTATATAAAGGCCAAACTTTGCAAAAAAGGGTATTATAAAATCACAAATTATTTAGAAGACAAAAAAGCTTGGGACTGAGCTGTTCGCTCTGATAAGCATTGTTATTAGCAATATGCGTAATTATAAGGTAAATTATTGTAAACATTCTCATTTTTAATGTCTGGACTTGAAAAAAGACGATGATCCCTGAGTTTGTTTCGGCTATTTCTTTTCAGAGGTAGTCAGTTAGGAAATGCCGGCTTCATCTAGTTAAAAAAAAAATATATGACTTGTAAAAGTGATCGGTGATCCTACTTGCTTAATAAACAATTTCATTTCATTTCATTTCATTTCATTTAATGCTTTCCATTAGGGGAAGTACTCCAATCTGCCCTTATTTTGTGCCAAAAAAAATAAACGTTTTGTTTGTATGAACATAACTAATTTTCTATAAAGAATATTAGTTTTTATAATGTCGTCTCTGTTTTACTAGGTGTCAATAAATATAGGTATGATAGCAGTTCAAGCTGTCAAATTATCCCAATCAACCTTGAACCTTAATGCTTTAGTGATACTGTTGCAAATGTGTTATAATTTGGTATTTATGGACTTTTTCTTCGGACCTATGACCCACCAGCGACCATTAACGAAACTATTAACAGAAGATTAAACACTAAGGATACTACTGTGGAGGTATGGGGAGCAGCGTATAAATCTCACTCTTCCTCCATAGAAAAGGGAGGATCCTCCGACTAGACTGGTATTGTCTGGCAGTCATTTGTCCGCCGGCTGATGTCGTGAACTTGTATGCATGCTAGTTACACAGAAAACTGATTGCGAGATGTAGGATTCACGTGACGTCAGTATGACGCGTTGTTCGCATTTTGAGTTGTAGGCACTTTGTACTACTATTAATTAAGCCACCAGATTGTAGTAGCTCCATGAGCCAGCTGGTGTCTGGACATCAGTTCTACCTACTTCATACTATAATATTAAAAACGAAAAAACTACTCAACGGATTTCTGTGCTATTTGGCACACATGTGATTTATAATCCCGATATTTCTTGGGGACCTAAACTTATGCGGCTAACAACAGGGGGGAGGCGGGGAGGCGGGGAGGTAGTACGTAGACAAGCAAACGATATATAATAAAACCATACCTGTATCATGCAAGGACACGATATCAGCAGACATAAAGACAAAGTAGTGTATGGCCAGCGTCGTGAATGTGGTACTGGGCACACGACCTACTGAATAGAGACGAGTCCTGAGGTACCTCGCGAGGGGCATCTCGTTACCAGATGCTGTTTTCTTTGGTTCAAAGTCTGTAACAAAGAAAGGTTTATTATTTTCAAAAAAATCGGCCAAGTGCGAGTCGGACTCGCGCACAAAGGGTTCCGTACCATTATCTTTGAAAATGGCAAAAAAATCACGTTTGCTGTATGCGAGCCCCTCTTAAATATTTTATTTTTATTTTTAGTAGGTATTTATTATTATAGCGGCAACAGAAATACATAACCTCTGTCGCGGCGTCCAGGCTCCTTTGACTAACTGACTGGCTGGATGACGGACAGACTTTTTAAGTAATGACAGGTTGACGGGACTTGACTGGCAATTAGGAAAAATAAAGGACGATTTTTCAACAAGAATTCACTTTTAATGCTTTTTTCGACAAATAAGACGACAACGACCCTACAACCTCTGAAAATTTTAACGGTGTAGTTATTACGGTTCAAGAGATACGGCTTGGTGACAGACGGACAGCAAAGTTTCATTCTTAGGGTTCTGTTTTACCTTTTAGATACGGAACCCTAAAAACGCTCCATAGTTGTTATTTTGTGTCCGTTCACATCTTAGACATTTTACTCTTGTAAGAAATAGCTTCCGTTATAGGTTCTAAAATAATAACTATAACAAACATCGCAACACCAACGTCAACAAGCCAATGATACGATATTTGAGTTTTTTTTTTATAATTATAAACTTGTCATCATCACCATTTCAGCCGAAAGACGTCCACTGCTAGACATAGGACTAGAAACTAGTGCCTGACCACAATTCCGCCTGATGGTAAGCAGTGACGTAATCGTTGAAGCCGTTAGTTTATTAAGAAACCTATTTACTCTAGCCTTGAAGTCACTTAAATTGTAGTCAGACGGAAACACCGCCGCTGGCAAATTATTCTAATCCCTCGATGGACACGGTATAAAAGACGAGGCGAATCCCTTCGTCCTGATCGTAGCGGTGTTAATAACGTATACGTAACGACGGTCGTCTGATGATGGAACGGAGACGGGGCAATTAAGTTATGCAATTGCCTCGCACATTCTCCAAAATGCATTCTATAGAAGACCGACAGGCTGGCTACTCTTCTTCTTTTAACACATTTTTAGAAACAGTTTTATACGTTGTTATTATGAATTACCAATGAAAAACCAAATAGCCAAGTAAATTTTCCGTATAATAAACTTTGTCCAAAAACTTTAGGGCCGGAGGTCTCATATTATGTTGTTCACATGACCTCCAATAAAACCAAAAAATATCATAATATCAGCTGATTGATTCTATAATTATCTCACGTTACGTTAGTTGTGTGAAGTGAGTTTAGAGTGTGTTAATCAGAGCGTCAAACCCTTTGCATTACTTGAAATGACATTAGCGTCACTTCACCTAAGTTTTCTCTGTGATGGCATGGTTAGATAAACGCCTTGTGGAAAGCTTCCTATACATTTTTCTTCACATAAAAATCGTCGTATTGAAGAGTTGTCGTTCATAATAAAACAGACTAAAACGACAGTAAAAATAATAGTGAAAAATGTTGAGCGATTCTAGTGCGCGATCATTGGATGGGAGAAATAGAATAAAGATAAAAAATAATTTATGTACATATTTATATGTTAACACATGTAACATCTTACATATAGGATGTATTCAGATACAGCCTGTATGTCATCGTAACGCAAACTTCGCGAAAAGGCTACACCGCATGCCACTAATAAAATTATGATAGTCATTTATGTCGTTAATGAACGGTTACAGAATTCACAGTGTTTAAAAAAAAGTGTCGACTCGGCCTTTGAACATTGCAAGCGTGCCGCCGTGCGTGTTTGTGGGTAAGATGTTGTAATTAGCGAGTTAATTAATTTTTACCCTCAAATCTTATTGGGCTATAAAAGTATAGCAATTATGAACGGTCTAAAGTGAAGAAAACTACATATATATTTTTTTAAATCATGAAAAATCGGACGAAAAATTCCACCACTGGGGGGTTCAGAATCATGTACTGGATCCATGGTACTCGTTTGTGCGTCGATGTCAGACACACCCTTTATAAATGCAAATGTAGATGGAATAGTGAAAAAAATCGAAAATATATCGGATTCGCACACAATGGTTTGCTTATCGCAAGAAATAAAAACGTGTTTTAAATGGAGGCCTCCTATTAAAATCCTATCTTATTTTTGTTATTGGTTGTTATTGCGTCAAAAAAAAAAAAAATGTTGCACATTTACGTACAAATCCTATTATGTACTTTATGTCAGAAGTGTTTTGCTATTATTTTTAATAGCGCCAATATAATTTTTCTTTTGTCATATATTTGAGAAAACGTTTTGAAGGGCATCATAATCCGTCTATGTATACATACCGCATACCTAGTTATATATCGGCACATCGACGTTGTTCATATTTCACAGACAAAAGGATCAAAGATTTTATAAATGTTTGTAATTTATGACTTAATTTTACGTTTTTTTACAGATTGACAGTGTCCCACGGGTTTGAGGTACTAGTATCATCATCATCTTCATCATGATCATCCTCAGCCTCTTCTCGTCCACTGCTGGACATAGGCCTCCTCCATGGCACGCCAACAAGCTCGATCCTGAGCAGTTCTCCGCCAGCCACTACCAACCACCTTTTTGATCTCGCCCAAGGGCGTCCCACGCTACGTTTGCCGAGACGCGGTCTCCACTCGAGGATTCGTTTATCCCAACGGCTGTCGGTCCTGCGGCATATGTGACCAGCCCATTGCCACTTCAGCTTGCTAATCCTCTCAGCTATGTCGGTGGGCCTCTGTCGGATCATCTCATTTCTGATGCGGTCCTTCAGAGAGACGCCCAACATAGCTCGCTCCGAAGCTCGCTGAGCGGCTTTAAACTTATGGACTAGTCTGAGCGTAAGTGTGTAGTTAGTGTCATGACGGGTAGGATGCACTGTTTGAAGATTTTAGTCTTCAAACATTGGGGTACGGGCGACAAAAGTACTCGACGAAGTTTGCCAAATGCTGTTCATCCCAGCTGGATCCTTCTATTCGTCTCCTTCTCGAAGTACTAGTATAGACGCTAGTAAATATTAAGGATAATTATGTAATGAACTAGGTTTCGAAATTTTTGCAGAAATGCCAATTTATTGTAAGGTGAGTGATATTAGCCCTCACGTTGTACTTTACTGTTTAAGGAGCAGTGGTGATGTAACAATTAAGTCTGGGTTCCAATCTGTGACGGGGACCTACAGAATTTAAGTTGCGGTCATTAGGTATCATCATTAGGCTATCACTGCTTCAAAATTTAAGTTACGGTCATTAGGTATCATCGTTAGGCTATCACTGATTCAAAAGTAAAAGAAAGTTAGTAATTTCATGTCTTCTTGTAGATAATTGAAGTTTCACTTACTTTTACTATACACTGGAGGCAATACCCTCGCGAATGGAGTGTGTGTGGCTCCCCTCGGAGGATGATCGAGGTTGTTGCAGGAGCCATCCACTCTCCTGCCCTCATTAGGATCACATGGTTCTATCTCATTCACACACCAACTATAGAAAAAAAAATTAGCAGCCAGATATCTTATACTAATATATAAAGCTGAAGAGTTTGTTTGTTTGAACGCGCTAATCTCAGGAGCTACGGGCCCGATTTGAAGAATTATTTTTGCGTTGGATAGTCCAATAATCCAGGAAGGCTTTATGCTATGTAACATCACGCTGTGACCAATAGAAGCGAGACATATAAAAAAAACGCGCACGCAACTACTTTAACATATTATTAACATCTTTTTTATTGTATATTTATATTTAATTAGCGGCCGCGCGCGACTTCGTCCGCGTTTTATTATATGCTCCGCTCCAATTGATCGCAGCGTGATGTTATGTTACTAACTCCACGCGAACGAAGTCGCTGGCGGCCGCTAGTATTAGTATAGATATAGATGTGAACATTGAAAATATTACAGGCTAGCCGGCAGTTTTGGTAAACAGTGATGCAATCGTTGATAGTAAAACGCGCTAGTTTATTAAGCGCCTATTCACTCTAGCCTTTTTATCCAATTGGGTGTTGAGAAAATATTCCAAGGAAAAGTACTGCCGAGATTAAAAGTATACTCTGTGTTAGGCCAGGTTATAAATAATTTGTGGGCCAAACATTATCCAAATTTACTCAGCTTTATTCCGAAATACATCCATACAATCAGAAAAGAAACCAAACTTACAAAAAAAAAAAAAAAACTTAATAGTACTAACTACTACTACTTAAACTAGTTATTTTCTAAACCTAAATAATAAGCCTATTATAATCTCTTCATCCTTTAGAAAGCAATGTTGTTGAAATAATTTATACATACATACTACTGAGTAATCTGGAAAGAAAACGGCTTACGTCTAAATTGTGCCCGTAATCTAATCAAAACAATAAAAAAACTCACAAAGTGGTATTAGTCTTGTCGTGTCTCCTCACTTCTTCTCTACTAATCTCAGTCCCATAATACGAATCATAAAAAATGGCCGCCTTCACACTGCACAGCAACGAAACTAAATAAATTAAAATCAACATATTACATGTCCGATCTTATAGGAATACAAAACAAAAATACAAAGAATTAACTCGACTGGTTTAATTAACCAACTTCTAACTTGTTAAATATTCTACATAGAGTAGTTTCTTAAGTTTGTATGCATAACAAGGACATTTGGAACGAATGTTGAATAGGTACAGTTATCAAGAGATATGTATTATATGGGGGTAAATAAAAAAAACTAATAACTAATTAATTACCTAAAACGATGGAGTATAATACTCGGTAATAGTACTATGGCCAAAGGGCCATTTGGCTTCAAAGATTTTCCGTGCATAATTTCAGTGACTATATACGAAAATAATACCTATATGTGTGGATGTTATGCCTAGTAATTCAGTAACGACATATGGAGTATGTATTTTGGTAATAGTATGTATGTGTAGTGTATATATAACTAGTGTTAAGAGTACTTTTCTACCACTGTTTTCTTTTCAACTAATGCACTCGGCCATTTAATCTCTTCACCATCCATGGTTGACTTGTAGACAATGCCAAAGGCATTAAATACGCCACTCTACATTTATGTCCGAAAGTATAAATAAATAGAGAAATATAAATAGATAAATAGAGAAAAAATAAACAAGAATTGTATTTGAAGGGCGTGTCAGACTTTTACTGACTAAAACCCACCCGTGTTCCTTCATTTGCCTGTACGTCAGGGTCGCCGTTTTTCTTATAACCAACCCACAACCCTGACCCAGACATCGGTATTCGTGGGCCCCGTCACGGTGTGCTAACATCTATTTGAGGCGCGCGTGAAACACAATGCGCCGTCAACCCGGGGCTGGTCCTTACCGCGCAAGCCCGCGCCTACCGTGGCCGGGAGTTCGATGTTGTCTCCTGGCCAGGGCATCTCCTGTACTGCTACAGTTAGTCCAGTTAGTCTATCTAGTTTAAAAAAATATGACTTGTGAAAATGATGTGTGATCCTACTTATTTAATAAACGAATTCATTTCATTTCATTTCATACAAAATGTCATTTTACAGTAATATCTAGTGTTTTCGAGAATTGGTATCCTACATTGGTTTCTTAAACAAACAATTGCAATCGATACTAAATTATATTTTCCCACAGATATTATTCAGTTGCAAAACTATTAGCCTAGTTCACAAATTGAGGGTATTCACATCTAAGGAACCCTCAACAAGGTGGACCGATCAACTGGTGAAGGTCGCGGGAAGCCGATGGATGCGGGCAGCACAAGACCGGTCAACGTGGAAAGCCTTGGAGGAGGCCTTTGTCCAGCAGTGGACATCCATAGGCCGAAGAAGAAGAAGACATCTAAGGAGAAGGTGGAGTGCGTTAGGAAACGGGAATTTCAGCGCCCTCATGCCTTTAGCCGCCGCAGGAGATGTCCTGGTTGGGAGACAACATCGAACTCCCGGCCAGCGTAGGCGCGCTGTAGCAGTGGGCTGCTCGCCGCCCGGTAAGGACCAGGCCCGGGTCGAAGTTGCGTTGTGTTTCACGCGCGCCTCAAAGAGATGTAGAATTGAAAGCTTATTTTTAATAATAGCGGAAAAAAGTTTGTTTATAAACGGTGAGTGCAGTTTTGTACAGAGGAAGTGAGTTCTGCAATTAAAATGAGAGTAATAAATTATTTTTTATTATCGGACTCCTAGTAGTGTTACATATTAAAATGATTGTCGAGATTTATTCTTTCAATACTTTGTATACAATGTCTGATAAGTTGTCTTTAGGAGTGTTAAAGTGGACGATGAAATGATTACTCATTGTGTGCCGGATTTTTATCAAGTTTTTGTTTGATATAATATCTTAAAATATGACAAAATAATCCCTGCAGGAAAAATAGTTCATATTTAGTCATTAAATAGACTTCTGCTAAAAAAATAAGAAGAAAATAACAAAGATTTTACGAGCGCTCGGCGCGGCTTGATAACGATCGCGCGCTCGGACAAGTGGCTAAAAGCAGTGTAATTAAATATATAAGAAAAGCACGCAGTAGTTTAAAGGAATTGTATATGCTACTTTACATAGGATTAGATCACCTGAGTAGAGAAAACCTCTCCAGGAGGAATCTTCTGATTATTAAAGGATTATTTGGCACACATATGAACAACATAGGTACAACCTGCACAAATACAGGAATTTATTAAAAACTTTTTTAATGGTGACAACAGATGGACACATCATTGACACTTTTGGCCCTTTTCCTGCAACAATATCTGATGCTGATATTATTAAACACTTATTTCAAAATGAAAAATCACCACTTTCATTTCACCTTTTTTAGACCAGATGACGTGTTTATTCTGGATCGCGGGTTTAGGGACGCTATAGGGCTGCTTACGTCTTTGGGGTACGCAGTACATAAAACAGAAACTCTGGATGTTGGAGAAACACAATTGTCAACTTTCAAAGCTAATAAATCTAGAAAGATGACAATATGCAGATGGGTCGTTGAAGTTCTCAAAGGTCGGTTTAAACGGGACTATAAAATATTCAGAAGTGAACCTTTTAACAGTTTGATTAGATATACAATGGACGATTTCAAAATTGCGAGAGCAATTATAAATCATTTTCATCCCGTTATAACCGATCGGAGTGATGCTCAACCTCTTCTGTCCAGAGCTTTAATGGGATTTGATGTACCAAACCATCTGGCAGAATATGTGATTGAGCATCAATTAAACAGGCACCGTGCCAACTTTGTTAGAATCGATGGGCAGGTACCAGCATTGGATGTGTTCCCCATAATGGAAATGTCCGATTTGATTATGTTTGGACTGGGCACTTATCAGATAAAACAGGCAAGGTCATACTACGGAGAACACATCCGAGATAATGGAATATTTGCAACCCTATCAAAATCCGTTGCGTGTTTAAAGATTGAATCATACAAAGCGACATAGAGAGAGTAAAAGTGACTTTGTTTTATAATATGTAGTGAACGTGATATAGCGATGCTAATTGCAAACTCTCTTTGCGAGATTTAGAATTCGTGTGATGTCAGTATGACGCGTGGTTTTATTTGTGGCGGTTTTGTAGGTACCGTTATAACCTCTGACTTAGTTTCGGTCTTTCTTCTCAGAATAGCCTCATCTAGTCTTAAAATACCCATGACTGACGTGTACAACGGAAGGGGATGTTGGGGTATCTAAAGAAAATACCAAAAATACAGTATAATCGTTATGTTTATTATGCTAATTTATTTATCGTATAATGTCTATATGGTATATTGGTATATATGAACAATATTCTTCAATACTTGATCGGACCCAATTTTATTGTGTCATTTTTGAGTAAACTTGGTGCAACGACTGATAAACTACTCGAATCGTTACTAGATTTATTTAAGGACCTAAACAAGCTCGATTATGTCATAATTATATCTGGTAAAAATGGCAGGAACCCGCTTAGAATGCAGTCAAATTTATACTGTCTCGTAGATAGACTGGGGCACACGAATGTGTGCTACAGTGTGATACATTCCAGTATGTATGCTCCCAGTTTGGTCACAGCACATTTGTAGACGTAGGATATAAAGTTCCTCACATCTCTTACTTCAAGATATGTAGATTAATGCTGAGAGAAATATTGCATATTAATTATAAACACAAATATACACAATACGTTGAGTACAAAAGTAAACAAAACAGGAATATGTTAACAACTAGTACGCAAACGACCCAATCTACCATCAGTGGAAACTCAGACGGAAAATCATTTATTTCGTGACTGAGAGCGAATTTACTATACTGCATAACAATATTCAAGGTATGAGGTCTAAGGTTTGTGATATAGAATTATTATTGGAGTCGAGAACTATTGTTCTTTATTTGAGTGAGACATTTCTTCGAGACAAAAATGCAGAAACACTACAGCTACCAAATTATAAAATTGCAACATACTTTTCAAGACAAACAAAATCTCGAGGTGTATGCATTTACGTAAAGAAGTCAATTAACTTCGAAAAAATTGATTGGATTTCTGAAATAGCGGTTGAAAACCACTTTGAGTGTTGTGGTTTAGTAATCCCAGAAACAAATTGGTATATCTTGTGTTTGTATAGAACGCCAAATAGTAATCTATGTCTGTTTATTGAAAAACCTGAGCTCCTACTGTTTAAACTTACTATTGGATCTAGAGCATTAAACAGAAAAAAAAATTGGGACGATGACTTTAACATAGATACTCTAATGTGCAACACAAAAAGTCATGTATTTAAAAACACATTAAATAAATTTAATTTACATTTAACCATAAAAAGTGCAACTCGATTACCATCTCATTCTGCAACGTGCATTGATAATATCATTACAAACAATCGTTTTTACAAAGCAGAAATATGAGACTTGGGTATGTCAGACCATATATGCCAAATAATAAAGATAAAGTGAAGTATAAGTTTTAGAGAAAAATACTGGTACAGAATACGCGAAAAATAGTCCTAAAATATATATCCCAAATAACTTTCAATGACGTGTGCCGTCATTCAAATTCAAATTCAGCTTATAATGAATTTATACACATATTTAAATTAATCTTTGATCGTTGTATTCCAGTTAAGAAAATAAAATTTCAGTATATAAAAGATAAGTAGTGGAAAACAAGAGGCATCATTGTCTCTAGTAAAAATAAACGTAAAATGTACCTTGAAGCTAAAATCAATAAATCTAATGAACATAACATAAAATACCTATGATGTTGCAAAATTTTAAAACGTATTAAAAGAGGCTAAAAAACTATGAAATGCAAAATTAATATCATGTAGTGCCAACAAAACTAAAGAATAGAATAATAGAATAGAATAGAGTGGAGTGGAGTGTAGTGGAGTGGAGTGGAGTGGAGTGGAGTGGAGTGGAGTGGAGTGGAGTGGAGTGGAGTGGAGTGGAGTGGAGTGGAGTAATTTCTAAAAAAAATAGCTGAGCTTTTGTCCAACTAAACCACAACAAAATAAACAACACTAACAACCATATACGAGAAAAGATACTGACGGTTGATCGAGTATAGCTTCCTATTGCCTTATTGCTTTCTGTTTCTTGTATGACATGCCCCCCTTCCTCTAAGTATTGCAATTAAATATAAGGTAAGGTCCATTATAATTTGTCAGCCTATCCAGATGGATAGGCTGGCTCAAGGCTCCGAAGAATATGTTGTAACAGTTGATAATTTTGTTGAAATAAAGAAAAATATTAATTTAAAAAAACATTTATACAAAAACACAATCTTCTTCTTCTTCTTCTCAGCCTATACAGGACCACTGCTGGACAAAGGCCTCTCCCAAGGCTTTCATTACATTGCCGTAGTCGCTAAAACGCTTGGCAGGCGAGTTGGGGATCGCAGTAATTTGTTATCCCACAGGAGGAGCGCTGCTGCCTGCTTCCCTGATGAGAGTTCCCTTAGCCGCCTCTTACGACACCCACGGGAGGATATGGGTTGGTACTATTCTAAGCTAGGTACCACACGGGTACCATTGATGGTACCCGTGTGGAATACCGGTATAACACAATCATCATCAACCAATTAAAATATGTTATATTACATACATTAACATGAACAGCAACACAACAACACACACCACATAAAACATGAAATAACAACACGTCAACATCAAGATCATTTATTCAACATTGAATATGATTTCCAGCTTAGTAAAGCACGCAGTTGTATGTAGTTTCTTAGCCATGTCATCAACAAGTTTTACGATTGTATAATTCCTAAATTAAACTGATGGATGTGTGATAAAGTAATTTGCAATAAATGTCATATCTACTTCATACGGGTATCACGGCCATACATCATGCCGGACACCATGGTCGTACAGGTTGGTGTCTGCAAGTTCACTTTTATTGCTATCAACATAGTGTACAGGGTACACTAACGCGCAACCCCCTCAAAAGTCTCGAATCACATACTGAATTCATGGCAACAGTTTGCGCATCGTTGTTTCTTACACTGACTATAAAATTTGCTACAAAATTCATTTGCTTTGATTGCAAATTTTATCTCGTCTTCAACGAATGTTTTCTAGCAAAATCTATTTCTATCTTCCTAAATAAATGGCATTCAAAGTTGAAAATACACTCACAGCCACAAAAAGTCGCCTTTAGCGCCTGCATACCGTGAATTCTTACGGCTTACGTCAAGTCGTTTGTCCTTTTCACCTCAAAAATGTCATCATCATCTCCTTACCGCTTTTTAACCATGTTAGGGACATCTTGCTGTTTTACCAGAAGCAGTTAAAATCAGTATTTTAATTACTTGAACGTAGACAGCTCTAGGCTAGAAAATAAGAATAGTGAAGGCGAAATATTTATTAAGTAGAAAACAAAAGGACAACATAAATAAAATCAGAATTGTATTAGCAGCATCATGGCGATTTACTTCATGAATACCGATCTCAACACCTCGATACGAATCATAGTACAAAGCCTTTATATTACACAACACCGTGACAAATAGCACAGGAGCCAACATACTTCCGTATCTACTAATCCAAGTGCTATATATAATCATCTATTTCTTTAGTTAGTTGGTATTGTTTGAAAATTCTGAAATGTTTATCATCCAGATTCTTTTCTTTCTTATGATTTATATCAATGTGTATTGTCCCAATGACGTCTATACTCATGCTTCATGTTGTTCAATGAAACAATCGAAAAATTGTTGCCGTTTGATGATGAAATCCGACATGTCATGATGGGTTCGTATCTATAATTTTAATGAGGGCCTCCAGCAAGTGGCCACCACTCCAGAACCTTACTGCCCCATCGGCCATCGGTTCTACGAGCAATGTGCCCTGCCCACTACCAATTAATTTTAGCTTTATTTTAGGTTCTTCTGCGGATCTCCTCATTTTTGATTAGATCGCGCTCCGCGCGAACTCCGAGCATAGCTCTTTCCATCGCCCTTTGTTTGACTTTGAGCCTTCGTATGAGGCCCATTGTGAGCAATCACGTTTATTTATTAGTATCCTAGTAAAATAAAAATAAAACCACAAAAATATATAAATACCTGAATTTTTCGAACAAAATAAATACAGGATTTGATACGAAATAATAGCTCTTTAATAATAAGGTACACGCGAGAGCAAAAAGTATCAAAAATCAACACAAACCTAATTATATTGTTACTAAACATTCACAAATTAACTTTAATATTGTTACATACTCTGACTAAAACAGATACGACGGCTAGAATGTAAACTTTCATTAATTTTAATTGTGCATGATTACGAAACGTGGTTTCAATGAATGCGATTCTCACCACACTGTATGTATAAATATTACGTCTTTACATATTAAATTGGCGAATTATAAAAAGTTATGCAAATTTCTAAAAAAATGGTAGTCTGTTGGAGCAAGGTCCGGGGTGTATGGTGGATATCTTAAACATTCCAATTGAAGCTCCTCTAATTTGGTAGCAGTCTGTTGTTGCAGTGTGTGGTCTCGCGTTGTCCTGAAGCAGCAGTGGCCTTATGTGATTGACCAGTCTCGGTTGTTAAGCGGCTAGTTTATCCATCATTATGTGGAGCTACACACAGTAGAGATCTGCAGTAATCGTCTGGCCAGATGCAATAATAATGCACCACACCGGCACTAGTCCACCAAACACTGACCAATAACTTTTTTGTAGTCAATTTTCTCTTGAGGCACAATTTGGATGGTTCACTGGGGTTCAACCATTGCGATGTGCGCTTCCTATTTTTGTAGAGTATCCACTTTTCATCACAGGTAATGATTCGATTTAAAATCTCTTCATTATTGTGCCGATTCAGTAATGTAACGCAGCATTCTACGCGCGTTTGTCGGTTTGCTTCACTCAATTCTTGAGGTACCCACCCTTCGAGTTTCAAGTGGATTAAAAGAGTAATTTCTTGAGAAGGACAATGTTTTTATAAAAAAAACAGCAGTAACAAAATTGAGCAAATTGCACCACGACGTATGTACGGACTACAGCAGGTCTACCCGATACTATCAGATATTTACAATCTACCTTGAGCCTTAATACTTTAATCATAAAGTTGAAAATGTAATAAAAAAATCTGACAGATTATAGTGGCTCGATGTGCTTTCGTCTGTACCACTCCACGTGCACGACCAATAATAAATAATAAATAAACGCATTGCTGTTAAGTTTATTTGGTTTTATTTAAACATACATTAATTGAAGGTCATATAAAACACATTTGTCTGTGACATACAAATATATCTGCAAACTTGTACCGGTTTCCACTTATTAGATCAAAGACCTTAAGAATTATATTAGCATATTATTAGTAATTTATTTACACTAAGTTCTAGTATGTGACATATGTCGTCCATGGGTTTTGCGGGTAACATCTCGGATCTTTCCAAACAGAGTAATCTATTTTGATTATTTGGTCACAAGGGCGCATTCGGTTACTGAAAAATAAAATAGAATTGATTATATTATAAATATAGATATAAGAACGACATTGATATGAAACAAATTTAAAACAATAGTAGATTTAAAAGTGTGTCATTTACAACATGTAAATTAATTAACGCACTTCCTGAAAATAAAAACATAATACTCTAATTGTGATGTTCTATAGTGTCTAAGAATTCAGAAAACTAGAACCAATTTGCTGAAGGAAAAGTAACAAATGAATATCATAGTAATTTTTCCAAGTGACTTTATGAGTTCTATTCTACTAAAACTTAAAAGATAAAAAAATAATACTACTTATATTATAAATGGGAAAGTTTATGAGGATGTATGGAATGGCTGAATGTTTGATACTCTTTCACACAGAAACGTATTGGGATGAAATATAGCATAAAGATATGTAGTTTATAACTAGGAAAAATACATAGAATGTCTACTTTATCTTGATATTGCCTCGGAAACTAAATTTATGAGAGTGAAACCGCAGGGTGCAACTAATACATCATGATCAACCTTTTCATCATCCCACTGCTGAGCACAGGTCTTCTCTCATACAGAGAAGGATTGAGCTAATACATAATATTTTGAAAATATTATCCCAGAACGGAGAACAGAAGATGATGAAACAGGACTGACCAATGTTGCTGATCATAATATCATAAAAAAGCGCACTTACTGATATCCAGCTTTCAAGAACGCTTGAGGTTGGATCCTTTCAACTGTGTCTCCAACGTCACAAAGCATTCTTGCGATCGTGTATTTACGAATCTCAGCTAGTTGCTCTGTGAAAGCAGATAGTGATAAAGGAATCAACATTCGTCCCAAATTTGTCTACAAGAAGAAGCCTGCTATGTATCAAAATTATACGAATCTATTAATATATATGGCATAATTCAATAGAATGCCCCCCAAAGTTTTCCACAATGACCGGTTTTGTGCTGTCCGCATCCATCGGCTTCACCAGGTGATCGGTCCACCCTGTTGGGGGCCTTCCTACGCTGCGTCTTCCGGTACGTGGCTGCCTCTCCAGAACCTTACATCCCCATCGGCCATTGGTTCTACGAGCAATTTGGCCCATTTCGCCCAGTGCGACTTAATTTTAGCAACTCGAAGAGGTTGAAGAGAACGGTGCGGTTCTAATAAATTGTACCATACATTGTAACTTCGTAAAATTTCATCAACATCATCATCAACCTTTTATCGTCCCACTGCTGGGCACAGGTCTGAGAAGGATTGAGCATATTCACCACACTTGCTTAATGCGGGTTGGCGATTTCAGACATAAAGTCCAGGTTTCCTCAAGATGTTTTTCTTCACCTTTTAATCAGTAATTAGTGTCCAAGATAACATGGAATAGTTACATTGGTACTTACCTGACCTGAAATTGAACCCGCACACTCATACTTGAGAGGCTGGTGTTTGGCCACCTCGACATACCCCCACCCCCACCCCGCCCACTGCGACGTAATTTTAGCAACTCGAAGAGGACGAAGAGAAAGGTGTGGTTCTAATAAATTATGCCATATTTTGTAACCTTTAAAATTTATTACATAGTAATGTACACTTACCAGCGGTGAATGCATTAGGTCGGAACGGTCTCTCGTACCAATGTCTATCAGAAACCATGTTACGTTTGAGTTGTTCTATGACCAAGCAGTAGAATGTTGGAGGTACAAAACCTCCCGGTATCGATTTTTCTACCCAGATACCAGCCAAGAGATCAATGTCTTCTACTTTTTCATACACTTCTCTTAGTATTTCTATCCTCTGAAAGATTCAAATATATGATGTTAAAATCACTCATTCATCACACATCCACACAATACACGGTACACCACAACATTTCAAAATCCTAAATAATACACACTAAATAAGTTGATAGATATTTTTTTAGTAAAATTTGCTTTGATGAACAACCTACTTTTGTCATATCAATAATCAATACCGACCGATGCTATGTATGAACCTATCTAATAATGTTGTTAGAGGCAGGAGACTAGTCTCCACGACACAGGGAATCCTAGTATGTAGGATAGTGCAATTTAAATATTCTAATGTTTTTTGAACAATAAAGTTTTTATTTATTTATTTATTTTTATCTAAGCTGAATCAGGTGTATTGCCAATCAATGTGGCATTGTATTTTTTTTTTATATATATTGAGAAAATTCGCCATTTTGAGTATCTAGTATTTAAAATAATAGAAGGTATGATTTGCTTGCTGAAATAAGTTTCCTACAATTCACCATATTTAACAAATGTGAGTCGTATGTAAACGATGAGTACTCGTCACCATGCCAAGTCTCAAAATCTTAAAAAAATCATCTCCCATATTAACAACAGTTTTAATAATTACCTCAGGATCAATAGAGTCATGCAGATCTTCGAAACTATGAATAGGCTGGCCGAAACAGAACTCCCTGTATTTAATATAAGGTGGGAAGCCAAAATATCGATTCTTTGCCAAATCGTTTGTCATCAAGTCTGACACATACTGGTGAGGTCCAAGACCGATCTCTGTGATCTGAAACAGTAGCTAGCTTTAAATATAGTCGCCGTCTTTACGTATGGACGATAGCAGGTCAAGCTACCCGAAACTGTCAGATATTCCCACTCGAACTTGAGCCTTAACCCTAGAACACTAATGTGAGTCAAAATGACTCATACCGCGTGCGCAATCGCGCGCTCCCTCCACCTGCGTCGCTCTATCCCCACCACCGCCCGGCAGTGCTATCCCCAGGCCTGTCCGCCAGGAGACGAGGTGGTAACATCAGATGCTCCCGCGCTGCGCTCCCAGGTGAGTTTTTCGAAAAGCTAGTGAGTCAAATATTAGTCACTATCGACCAACATGAGGGATCTAGGGTTAAAGCTATAGTCATAAAGTTGATGACAGGCTGTACTAGCTTGATGTACTGTCGTTTGTACATAAATTTTAATCTAAATTAACGTTATCTACATTACGAAATGGGTTATGATATGACTTTCACCATTTTTAGAAGATTATTTCCGAAAAAAAAAAACATGTGTTGTATACATTGTTATAAAGATATCTTGATAGTTTTTCAGGTGAAAAATCGTGTTAACTGGACTGTGAAGACTGAAAAGGATTAAATATGAATTAAGGAATTATATAATAGAAAAAAAAAAATAATATTATCTAATAGATATTTGATCGAAATATCGTGAAGGTAAGATATATTTGAGTATAAATATCTTCAGGGAGCTGAAAGATGTGATATTTAGAGTTGATTTTGAGTCTAACTACGATGTGATAATTTTGTAATCAATTTAAAACTTGTGACTTGCATCGGGATCAGCAATATAATCTTCTTTAGCGCTTCCTTGCCTAAAGCTGCCTTGAGTTAAATAGTCCATGTTATCGTCTACAGCGAAGTATCCGGTTCTCAATGTGAGATTTACTATGGGAATTTGTCTCAGGTAGTAGCCATCTTTATCATACAGTCTGGAAATAAGTATTATAAAGTAAAATAAATAACAAATATAATATTTATAGTCTCATGACCTTCAAATCTGTGTTTTAAACAATAGCTATTTACTTTGAGCGAGAATTATTAATTGCTCATTCATTGTCATTATAAAGTTAAATCAAATAATTATACCTAAAACATCAGTCGCGAGACTGACCGACACAAGTGAAAACTGAAATGATTAAAAAATACCGAATGCACAAAAAGTAAAAATCGGCCAAGTGCGAGTATGACTCGCGCACGAAGGGTTCATCATCATCATCATCATCAGCCTCTACTCGTCCACTGCTGGACATAGGCCTCCTCCATGGCACGCCAACAAGCTCGATCCTGAACAGTTCTCCGCCAGCCACTACCAGCCACCTTTTTGATGTCGTCGCTCCATCTCGCCCAAGGGCGTCCTACGCTACGTTTGCCGAGACGCGGTCTCCACTCGAGGACTCGTTAACTCCAACGGTTGTCGGTCCTACGGCATATGTGACCAGCCCATTGCCACTTCAGCTTGCTAATCCTCTCAGCTATGTCGGTGGGCCTCTGTCGGATCATCTCATTTCTGATGCGGTCCTTCAGAGAGACGCCCAACATAGCTCGCTCCAAAGCTCGCTGAGCGAAATTAAACTTGTGGACTAGCCTGACCGTTAGTGTCCACGTCTCAGCTCCGTAAGTCATGGCGGGTAGGACGCACTGGTTGAAGATTTTAGTCTTTAAACATTGGGGTATGGGCGACGAAAATACCCGACGAAGTTTACCAAATGCTGCCCATCCCAGCTGGATCCTTCTATTTGCCTCATTCTCGAAGTTGTTTTCCTTAATTGCAACGTTTGCCCGAGGTATACATATTATGAAACAAATTCGTGCGGCATTCGGTTTACGGCAACCGGTCCCGGGGTGACCCGTTCATTGAACATAATTTTGGTCTTGTCTAAGTTCATCCGGAGACCGATGCGTTGGGAGGAGTCAGCTAAGTTGGCCAGCATTTGTTCCAGCTCGTGCTGGCGGAAACGCAGCAAGCGTTTCCGCCAGCACGAAGGGTTCCCTGTCAATATCTTTAAAAACCCGTCAATATTTATTTTATTTTAATTTTATTAATTATTTGTAATTTTAATATATAACCAAATACACTATTTCATTGCATTTCAAGCGTCTATTACCGTTATTAAGATGGAGCAAAAAAATCACGTTTGTTATATGGTAGCCCCCCTTAAATATTTTATTTTTAGTATTTGTTGTTATAGCAACAGAAATACATAATCTCTGAAAATTTCAACTGTCTAGCTATAACGATTCATGAGATACAGCCTGGTGACAGATAGGCCGACAGGCAGACAGTTTAAGTCTCATGAATAGGGTTCCATTTTACAAGCCTAAGACACGAACATGGTGTCGGATCGGTGAAGCTCACGTGAATCCAATGCTTTTCTCCATCTAACAAAAGTGTTCAAAATTGGTAAAGAAAATACAATAATATATTATGAGATGTTGATATACTCGTAAGAGGGTAATACATACTTCAAAGGACCGTCTTGGATAGTATGCACCCATCTCAAGACAAATGGGTACTCCAGAGAAACTTGAGGATACAAATGAGGATTATAATCATCTCTGAATCCGCCTATTGGTGTGATCACTCCATCTTTCACCATATTGTCGTATCCTGTGAAATATGACAAAAAAAAAAAAATTGCAATTCATTTCAGTCAGTGGCTAGACAATTGGCAAATCCTTTGTTAAGCGTTTCATATTTCTTCGGCCTTTAATGGGATTGAGTAGTTTAATAAGTATCAGTCCCACCATTTTACTAATTTTCCACCATCTTAGTGCTAACAACTAATCATTGGTGGTCCAGCGATAAAGACCCAGATTAACGAGTTTTGGGTACCCGCTACTCGAAGTAAAGACTTCGTGCAAAGAAGGTGGTTAAGAATATTAACTTCACAAAACAGTGAGAAAAAAAGTCGCTTAGAATGATGGTATATCCTAGCACCGAAAATTCGAAAACGTGACATCTGTCGACTAATTCTAAGCCTGCTCTGTGGATTACAGTCCACTCTCTTTAAGAGAGGAAGCTTGCGTCCTAGCAATGAGAACCCTATAAGTTGATTATGCTATGTCTAACAGAGCGTCAATTTTTGTAGGCCTTTTGATACTGTTCATGTTGTTTAGAGAGGATAAAATCTAAAGAAAACTCACCCATATATAACGGCAATAATTCATAGTAATAAAGCTGAAGTGACATAGCTATGTTAATATCTCTTGATATGTTGAACAGTTTGTCGTCACCCCAACAGGGGTTGACGGAAGCTAAGTTTTTGGCTATGAAGTTGTGATTTCGCCAAAACCATACCACCACTAGGTTGATGCCTGCTAAAGTGTTTCCACCATCCTCAGCTGGAAAAATAAAATTATTTTGTATAGCCTTTTTATAGTCGAATGATAATCGAAGATCGAATTAAAACGAAGTTCTTGGTCATAACTTTGAGGGAAACCACTTGACGTCTTGTAATGTTAAGACAGGTGGTTATTATATGGAAGAAACATGTATTTAAGATTACGTTAAAACAAAAATCAAATTATCGTGTCAGAGTGTTGGTAAAATCAGTGTTCTAAATCTAAATGTGTATATAATGAGTAGATATAATATTATATAGGAACATTAAAGACTCACGCATGGCATGACACCTGGTCTCCTGAGGCCTTTGATTCAAGAAACAGACGTTGGCAGTGGTGTTAGTGCTAGGTGGCCATATCCTGCCTTTATCATCCAATTCAGTCTTGACCAAACCTCCTTTGAATGTCCTCCCTCTTTGATTCAAAGCTGCCAACTGATTGCCATATATTACAGATAGGTCCATTAGCGGAGTTGATGATACGATCTAGAAATAATATTTTCTTTACTCATTTGCGTGTAGTTATATGAAAAGTGTGGACATGGATCAGAAGCGTGGTCCCTCACTATGGGCCTCATAAAAAAGTTCAAGGTCGTACAGAGAGCTATGGAGAGGCCTGTGCTAGATGTTTCTCTACGTGATCGAATCAGGAATGAAGAGATTCGTAAAAGAACGAAGGTCGCCAATATGGGCCAGCAGATTAGCCCTTTGAAATGGCAGTGGTCGGAGTACATAGCACCTAGAACCGATGGCCGATGGGGTAGGAAAGCTCTTGAATGGCGACCACGTAAGGGTAAGCTCAGCGACAGACACTGACCGACTAGGTTGTAGGATGACCTGACCGAAATTATAGGGAAGCGCTGGATTTTTCCGGATATCCCTGGGTGAGGCCTATGTCCAGCAGTGGACTTCCTGTGGCTGACATGATGATAATGATGACATAAAAAGTATGATATAATCAACAAAATTATATCTAATAGTTCTCAAACGTGTAGAACGCAATTATACGGATTAAATACCATGCTTTTGCGAGTAATAAGTATTGTATAATGTAAAAGCACTTTTCAAGTTCGTGAATGTGAGGCACCATGGATTATGGTTTGTTTTTTTTTATATATAACTTGTTTGACATTACAAACATGGCAGTTGAGAGTTTGTCATGCTCACTCAAATGTCTTGCTGATGGTGACGCGTGTTGTTGGGTCATTTGGTTCCCTTCAAAATGGTTGAGATAGGTGGGGCTGATGCGCGCGTCATGCTCGTGAACGGAGGCCGTCAGTGGAGACTGGTCATCTCTTACCTGCCAGTGGGCTTAATTCATTTTCTATCTTTTAATTATTTTTTATATATAAACATAATTTGTGATTATTTGGTAACAAAATCATAAGGTGTGTAATGAATTGTTAATGAACTGAGCGTGTCTAGTGCCTTACTATGAAAAGTCGTATATTTTTTGACAGTTTAGGATAATGGGCGTCCCATAACGTTCAACACAGGTTTTTTTTTAGGTTTGTAAAAATGAATAAGAATTGATGAGAATAGCTGGTCGCTTTGATTAACTTAAGACAATATTTATGTTCTTTCTCCAAAATTACTGACAGGTTATAAATCGGGCTAGTAGTTCCTGAGATTAGCGCGTTCAAACAAACAAACAAACTTTTAAGCTTTATATATTAGTATAGATAATATTTTCCTGAAATTCCTTATTACATTACTTATATCACGTTTTTCAAAACTCTTAAAATAAGAAGCCATCAAAGTTATTTTATTTATAAATGCATTTCAACCTTATCATGTATTCTAAATGACAATAGTTTAAAGGAACAGCAAGAAGAAAACAATTTATTATAAAAATCACAGATTTTTTTATGGATCTGTGCCCAAAACCCAACCCAATGATAATACTCCACTCTCTGTATATCTTCACCGGGATATACCTATCCCAAATACCTTGATATTCTCAAAAATGTATATCAGTACATATTATAAAACAAAGCCACTTTTACTTTCCCTATGTCCCTTTGTATGATTCAATCTTTAAAACTACGCAACGGATTTTGATGCGATTTTGTAATAGATAGATTTATTAAAGAGGAAGGTTTATTTATGTATAATAATATCCATTAAATTGTGGAGAAATACTATAATTTTTGAGGTTTCAAATGAGTGTCATAAATCATTAAATTTTTTCGCGTTTGCAGTGAAACGCAGGCTGAACCCTACGAGATTTATCAAAATAATGTACTAAATATTATACTCATTGAAAAGGTCTAGAAAAAAATCGGCGATGGCATTTATGTATGTCTATCTCTTATGAATATCCTCAGTAACAATTTTATCATTTACTTTTTACGACAAATACCGTCTAATTTTCGAACCGATTTTAACCAATACAGCATTAATCCTTGTCCATTTTAATACCTTAAATACATTGTTGATTTAATAAAGATGTATATCGCCCTGTACAACATATGATTTAAATGAATATTTTGGAAGATTTTACAGATTTAAAAATTGCGGGGCGTCGCGTTAGCCGACGTTTTGCGACGGAAGCGGGCGGGCCGCTATGTTTTTTTTTTTTTGACAAATCACACAGATTGGGTTAGCCCCAAAGTAAGTTCGAGACTTGTGTTATGGGATACTAACTCAACGATACTATATTTATAATAGATAAACATCCAAGACCCAGGTCAATCAGGAAAAGATCGTTTTCCATCATGACCTGGCCGGGGATCGAACCCGGGGCCTTCACGTCGCAGGCAGGCGTGTTGACCGCTGTGCCACGGAGGACGACAAGTTATTTATACAGCATTCACAGTTTTTCTGTAGTGTATTTACTATGAGCGTTGCACCCGTGTGAAGCCAGGCCGGTCGCTAGTATTTTTATAAACGTGTGTGTAATTGTATGTGATCTGTTTGCTTTTTTTGGTAGATTCCAACTAAGTATCTAATTAAAAGTTTTAGCTGAGTGTATGGTTAAATTGTATTCTTAATCAGAGTTTAAATTACCATATTTACAATATAAACCGTAGTCAGTTTTATGTAAAAATATTAGCCTTTTATATTACCTACATGTTACAATGTACAAAAACGTTATAACTTTTTTTTTTCTAAAAACACGTAAAATATTCTTAATACACACGGTACAATATTCTTAGATTTTATTCTTATGCACTTATTTCTAGCACAATACATTAAACACGTCATAGTTATAACAGGAAGTCACGAAGCACTAACTACTATAACTGTTAAAATTCAGTTGTACTTAAAGCAAAATATAAGCTATAGTAAATCATTATTTACCTAGCTTTTTTCTATATATAAATTATAAACTAGCGCTTGACCGCAATCCCGCCTAATGGTAAGCAGTGACGCTATCGTTGATGGTAAAGCACACTAGCCTATTAAGAGCCTATTCACTCTAGCCTTGAAGACACTCAAATTGTAGTCCGACGGAAACACCGCCGCTGGCAAATTGTTCCAGTCCCTCGATGTACGTGATATAAAAGAGGAGGCGAAATGCTTCGTCCGGATCGTAGTGGTGTTAACAACGTAAGAGTGGAAACTCTCCGTACGACGGGTCGTCTGATGGTGGAACGGAGATGGGGGAATTAAATCATGCAATTCCCTCACACTCACCAAAATGTATCCTATAGAACACCAAAAGGCTGGCTACTCTACGCGTATGCTCTAGGCTTTGGAGACTGTTTTTCGTAACCATGTAGATCTAGTAAGATCTAGTACCAATATTCTACAGAGCAACTGGCCCCACAACCCATTTACTAGGAAATAAGAATCCCTTAATAACATAAAATAGCTATTAATATTGCAGAGTCCTACAAAATATATGTATATGCATAATAAGACTAGCAAAATCTAAAAGAAAAATAAGGAATAAGTAGAAGAACTTTAAAATGAGATAAGGAGTGAAGCAGAGAATAGGTAGGATAGAAACAGAAAAAAAATCCAATAAACAGTACTTACTCTTTCAGGTGCAGTATCATTCTTGATGCAACCAATGGTTTGGAAGGTTTCTGGCCTGGTCATATTAACACAGCGGACGCCAGAGAAGCGATGCACCGGGTCATCATCAGGTATCTTATTCGGTACGCACATGTAATCCGTTTTGCCTCTTTCAGCGCAGCAGTATGGCCGCCAAGCTATGTAGTTTACTGAAATAGGAAGTTGAACTTCGTGTTTTTCAGGTGAAGGAAACAGCCTTCGAGTTTGTTTCGGCTTTTCTTCACATACTAGCCATATAGGAAACAGCGATCTCATATTTTTTTTTTTAAATAAGCGTGACATATAAAAGTGTTTGTATAAACCTACTCACAAAATAAAATAATTTATGATTTACGATATGATTACGATAATGTATGATTTAAATTTGATATATTATATTTTATTTATAAAGATGTTTTATTTCGTGTATTTTAATGTGTCACTGTAACAATGTTTTTTTGAATAATAATGAAGTAATCTATCTATTTCTTAAGTTTTTTTTAACATAATAAACATTGTCGTATTTACAAGTATTAACAACTACTAGTTAAAGTTTAATGAAGTATTTTCCTAATTGCGACTAGTATTGTACCCCAGAAATCCGGTTTCGAAAGGAATTATATGACCTGAGCTGCTAAGTCAGATATATTTAAATACATTGCAAATTTTACTCAAGGTTCTGTAAATGTATGCAGTCTTTAAAGGTCATACCCACAAAGAGCCTCGTAGAAATATTTCCTAATTCATTTACATAAATGTTTATTTAACCTGAAAATATGGGTAATTACTGTGCTGCAAAAATACGAAAATAAAATGGAGGGTAGCTAGTAATTAGCTGACATACGATATATGATAAAGCCATACCTGTATCATGCAAGGACACGACATCAGCAGACATAAAGACAAAGTAATGTATGGCCAGCGTCGTGAATGTGGTACTGGGCACACGACCCACTGAATAGAGACGAGTCCTGAGGTACCTCGCGAGGGGCATCTCGTTACCAGATGCTGTTTTCTTCGGTTCAAAGTCTGTAACAAAGAATGGTTTATTGTTTTAATAAAACGCCCCATACCTAGTTGTTAGTGTGGTGTCCGTTCACCACTATCTTAGACATTTTACACTTTACAGATATACTGTTATAGGTTCTCTGTTCTATTTTGCATAGGGTGGCAGCATAATGCTGAGGAACAGCCGTTTTGCGTGGATGCAGACAAAGTCTTGCCGACAAGCGATTCGTCGTGTTCCGGCATGATGTTTGGTGAAATTCATACGGAGGGCGGGTCTGAGCAGTTGTGTTGCGATGTGTGCCGGGTACGATGCGCCAAATGTTTTTTTTTTTTTTTTTTATTAGTTGTGCCGTCTGTTTCCTTCTTGCATGGCAAGAATCATTATTTGCCTTTTTTATTTCCGCCAATTCTATTTTTTCCGCGCCTTGTTTTTTGCGGCATTGGCCTTGTCATTTCTTTTTTTGGGGTTGCTTTTTTCCCCTGTCAATATTCTTTTCTTTTCTTAGACATTCTCTTCTTAAATTATATACAATTTTTATTAGTCTTTCCTACTTATACTATCTTACTTTTACAATTTAAAATTAAACAAATCTTGCCGACGGCACAGTGCTTGGCTGTGCTGCCCTCGTCCGGTTTCTATCTATCGATTTCTGAGCCACTTTGAGGCAGAACCGCTCCAGGTACGGCCTGGAGTGTTTGTCCGCCATAAGGTCGGCTATTGATGACTCGGTCAATTTTTTGCCAGTACTTACTTCCAGGTCGTACCTGTCGCGGTCGTGCCTCGGGCATTCTAATAATATGTGCTGTATCGTCTCGGACGCCTGTGTGTCACACACACAGGCTGGACTATCCTTTAATTTGAATTTGTGCAGGTACGCGGCGAAGCCGCCATGACCCGCCAAAATTTGCGCCCAGATAGACGTCCTGTCGAGGCACTTCAGGACCTTGCGCGCGCGCACCACATCGGGGAAGAACATTCGCGTGACCCCAGCCGTGGCCCCGCCGGTGTACCTCCCGTTCCAGACAGCTACTGTGCCCTCTCTCAAACGTCGCTTGACGTATGAGACTGGACACCTGTCATACGCTGGGGCGACCCTGGACTGGGCCGCCGCCTGCCTAGCTAGTTCGTCGGCGCGCTCATTGCCGGGGATCCCGACATGAGCTTTCACCCAAAAGAACCGGAGATGCGCCAGATGTTGTTGTGTCGGGAGTTTGGTCGTGGAGAGTCTCTGGCGCAGCATCGTTGGTTGTGTTGTTGGGTTTAACATTGCATCACCTCGCTCAACTGACGTCTTCCTTCCTATTCACAATTTTTTTAAGTGCGATAATATCTAAAAATAATCGATTGCATCACTGCTTACCAACAGGTAGGGTTGCAGTCAAGCACTAGTTTATATATACTAAAAATAAAAGATTATCAATGAAAAACCAAATAGACAAGTAAATTTTTCGTATAATAAACTTTCTCCAAAAACTTTAGAGCCGAAGATGACATATTCTGTTATTGACATAACCTCCACTAAAACCAAAAAATGTCATAATATCAGTTGATTGATTGTATAAATTTCTCACCTTAGTGGGTTAAAGTAACCTTAGAATAAGCTGTTAATTAGAGCGTCATGCCCTTTTTTTTTTTGTTTTGTATCGGAAATCATCAAATGACCTCTCCCGCTCTGGGCGGAGCAAAAGGGTGTGTCAGACTTTTACTGACCACCCGTGTTCCTTCACTTGCCTGTAGACCAGGGCCACGGTTTCATTTTTAACCAACCCGCAACCCCCGAGGTATCGGTCTTCGTGGACCCCGTCACGGTGTGCTGACATCTCTTGGAGCCGCGAGTGAAACATAACGCGCGCGTCGACTCGGGCCTGGTCCTTACCTGGCGGTGAGCTGCCAACTGCTCATCGCCCGCAAGCCCGCGCCTACGGTGGCAGGGAGTTTTATGTTGTCTCCCGACCAGGGCGTCTCCTGCGGCGGCTAGGAGCGTGAGAGCACTGGGATTCCCGCTCCCTCACGCGATCCGCCGAAGGCACATGGGTGCTCTACCCAAGCCGGGCAGACCTCCACCGTATGCTGCACCGTGTCCTCAGGGCGATCCACACAGTGGTGACACCCTGATGTTTCGAACAGCGAACAGAAACCTTTCGTTAGTCAGGCTTTCCCATCCCAACAAAAAAAAAGCCATCATAATCGTCTATGTATACATACCGCACACATAGTAATATATCGGCACATCGACGTTGTTCATATTTTACAGACAAAAGCATCAAAGATCATACAAATGTATGAAATTAATTTACATGTTAATTTTGCGTTTTTTTTTTTACACATTCGTGTTTATCCTGGTAAACGCAAACGCAGTGATCAACGGGTTCAAGGTATATAGGATATGTAATAAACTAGGTTTCTAAATTTTTGCAAATGCCAATGTATTGTCATTTGCACGCGCAATGCAATGTCACGTTCACATGCAATGTAAACGTCGTGAGGGTTTATATCAATGAGCTCTCACGACATTTTACTTCACTGCTTAAAGAGCAATGGTCATGTAACATTATAAACCGCTGTAGTCTGGGTTCAAATCTGTGACGGTGACCTACAGAATTTAAGTTCACTCCACGCAGGCTGAGGAGATAGTGGAGTACATGGAACCTATATAAGTTCCTTGGTGGAGTATCTGTGCGTCAAGACTGTGAGGATCGAGGTGTTGGAGCCACGCCACAGCTCGTACTTCAAGTCGTTCATGGTACGTGTTCCGACGCAGGATCTCGACATGTTCCTGAAAGAAGAGCTATGGCCGAAGGGTATTTGTGTGTACCGCCGGTTTCGTGGACAGCTACGTGATACAAGTCAGCGAAACACGACGCCGATGATCCGTGTACAGTAGTTTTAGTTGTTATGTTTGTATTAATAGTATTTTTAAGTTTTAATAGTATAGTATTGTATTTGTTGTGATATTTTTTATATAAAGGGTTTTTCAATAAGGACGCTCGAACTTTGACAGCGCATAGCGGCCATCTTGATAATGCGATAGCTGTCAAATTTGGCATGAATACATATTTAGTCGTGACATTTCACCATGGAACGCTACACGCTTCAACAATGCGTAGAAATTATTAAAATTTATTATCAAAATCAGTGCTCTATTCACCTAACGTTCCGTGCGTTGCGATGGTGGCCGACATCGGACGATGATAACATTTTTTTTGTAGCCTAGGGTAGGTGGTATGGATCTTACAAACATGTGGTTCCAACAGGACGGCGACACTTGCCATACAGCACGGGAAACATTAAATTTATTGAAAGAGAAGTTCGAGGGCTTCGTCATTTCGCGTGATGGCGACATCAACTGGCCCCCGAGAGCGTTTTTTTTTTTTTTTTTTATTAAAGTATAAACCAGCGCTTGACCGCAATCCTGCCTGATGGTAAGCAGTGACGCAATCGTTGATGGTAAAGCGCACTAGTTTATTAAGAGCCTATTCACTCTAGCCTTGAAGACACTCAAATTGTAGTCCGACGGAAACACCGCCGCCGGCAGATTGTTCCAGTCCCTCGATGTACGCGGTATAAAGGAGGAGGCGAAACGCTTCGTCCGGATCGTAGAGGTGCTAACAACATAAGGGTGGAAACTCGCCGTACGACGGGTCGTCCGATGGTGGAACGGAGATGGGGGAATTAAATCGTGCAATTCCCTCGCACACTCCCCAGAATGTATCCTATAGAACACCGAAAGGCTGGCTACTCTACGCCTGTGCTCTAGGCTTTGGAGACCAACTCGAGTTAAATCAGGGTCACCAATCAGCCTCTTCGCACGCCTCTCCACTGAATCCAAAGTGGCCAGGTGACACTTAGCAGCACCAGCCCAAATGTGGCTGCAGTACTCCACACACGAACGGACCTGTGCTTTGTACAACATTAGAAGCTGCCCTGGTGTAAAGTACTGCCGGACCTTTGCGATTACACCAAGATTTCTGGCAGCCACCTTGGCCTTGGACTCAACGAACCGCCCAAAGTTTAGGTTCGAGGAAATCTCAATACCCAAAAGCTGAAGGCGGTCGGTACACTCCAAGGATACATTCCGAAAAGTAGGAGCCAAGGTGAACGGGCTCCTTTTGGCGGTGAAAAGACACGCCTGCGTTTTGGCGGCATTGAATACTACAAGATTGGCATTGCCCCATTCGGAGACTGCCTGAAGTGCAACACTCGTTCGCTCTACCATGGCATCTCTTTCGGACCGGATTGATTCCCTACTAGCCCGAGCATCCGGCAGGTATCTCTCCACAACTGTGCTGTCATCTGCATACCCATAGATACCGGGCATCAGCAGATCGTTAATATGCAGCAGAAACAGAGTTGCAGAGAGAACAGACCCCTGAGGAACACCGGCATTAGTCGACATGGGCTCAGATGAGCATCCGTCGACAACAACTCGGAGGGACCGTTCAGTCAGGAAGTCTTTTACCCAGCCAGTCAGGCTAGGGGAAATGCCGTACGCTGGAAGCTTACTCAAAAGGCGTGTGACTTAACACCGTTCGATTATTTTCTGTGGGGCTACGTGAAATCTCTAGTGTATGCAGATAAACCACAGTCAATTGCTGCCCTAAAGGCCAACATAACTCGCGTTATTCGTGAAATTAGCCCCATTTATGCGAAGACGTCCTTCAAAATTGGTCCACCAGAATACACCATCTACAGCGGAATCGCGGTGGCCATTTGGCTGATATTATTTTCCACACATAATGTCATTGAATATTCTTTAAAATGTAATAAAAATTGTGTTATTATCACTTAAACAGATTGTTTTATTTCATTTCAATATTCGAGCGCTCTTAATGAAAAACCCTGTATTAGTTTACAAGTATTTTTATGTTATAGTTTGTATTTTATTTTATTTGGGCCCTAGTTGCGTGAATTAAAGGAATAACTAAATAAAAAATTAGGTATCATTCGGCTATCACTGGTTTAAAGTCAGAAAGTTAGTAATTTCATATCTTGTCTTAGATTTGAAGTCTTACTTACTTTTGCTATATACTGGAGGCAATACCCTCGCAAATGGAGTATGTGTGGCTCCCCTCGGAGGATGATTGAGGTTGTTGCAGGAGCCATCCACCCTCCTGCCCTCATTAGGATCACATGGTTCTATCTCATTGACACACCAGCTATAGAAATATAAAAATAGTTTAGCAGCCAGAAATTAAATTTAAAAAGACAATTATGTTTCCATTAAATATGTTAGATGTGAACTTCAAAATATTATAGGCTATTCCGTAGTTTTATCCACTTATGTGATGAGAAAATATTCCAAGGAGAAGTATACCGGGATTAAAAATCTACTCTGTGTTAGGTCAGGTTATAAATAAGCCCCCCATATTCATAAACGCCGCTTAAAGTTAACTAGTGATTAGCGATTGTTTAAACATACATTTTAGACGTTTGCACGTCACTTAACTTTAATCATCCTTTATGAATAAACCCCTTAAACATTGTGGTGTTTATTCGTCAAGGATGATTCAAGTTAAGTGACGTTAAAAGGTAAAAATGTATGGTTACAGAATCGCTAACCACTAGTTAACTTTAAGCAGCGTTTATGAATAAGAATGTAATGTGTATGTAATTTCATTTGAACTCACTCAGCTATTTTTCTGGAACATATATTTATAAAATCGGCACCCTAATTGCGTAACAGACTATTACTATCGATTACAATCATTGTTGAAGCACATTGCTAGTCCATTGCTCCATATATTCGAAAACGTGTCTGCTCAACAACGTAAACATCGCAATGAATGGTGTTGTACTGTCAAAGTGAAACTCATTCCGACTGATAGTGTAATTACCCTACAGAATAGAGACTAACATTTCAATAAAAAACTTTTCCTAAGTAATAAACTACTACTTAAAATAACTATTTCCTGAACCTAAATAATCAGCTTATAATAATTTCTCTTCGCCGTTTTGAAAGCAATGTTGTTGAAATAATTTACACATATACACTGCTGAGTAATTTGGAAAGAAAAGGCCTTACTACTAAATTGTGCCCGTAATCTAATCAAAACAATAAAAAAAACTCACAAAGTGGTATTAGTCTTGTCGTGTCTCCTCACTTCTTCTCTACTAATCTCAGTCCCATAATACGAATCATAAAAAATGGCCGCCCTCACACTGCACAAGAACGAAACTAAATAAATTAAAATCAACATTTTACATGTCCGGTCTTATAGGAGTACAAAACAAAAATACAAAGAATTGACTCGACTGGTTTGATTAACCGACTTCTAACATATTAAATATTCTTCATAGAGTTATGTTTGTATGCATAACAAGGACATTTGGAACGGATGTTGAATAGGTACAGTTAACAAGAGAGATATGTATTGAGGTAGATAGCCTGTAAATAACTTTATCTTCTACAACAATTTAGATTTCATAGATATAAATGACCTTTATGATCTAAATAACTAGTTATAAATGTATGATATTATGAAATAGCATATGTTTTATAGTGCGATGCGCCAAATGTTGTTGTGTCTGGAGTTTGGTCCTGGAGGGTCTCCAGATCATTCTCCCTCTGGTGTAGCATCGTTGGTCGTCTTGTTAGGTATAACATTGCATCATCTCGCTCAACAGTTGTCTTCCTTCCTTTTCACTCAGTTTTTGAGTGAATATACTTAATTATAAACTAGCGCGCTTTACCATCGAAGATTGCATCACAGCAGTGATGCAATCTTCGATGGTAAGCATACAATCAGGCGGTATTGCGTTCAAGTAGTGCTTCATCGCGATACCGTTACCGTTTATAATGACTAAAAAAATGTAAACAAAAAAATGTATTGGTAAGTTTTGGATTGTGAGTTGGTAACTGACTTTTCAAGATGATTAGTTGTTTTCGAATGTAAGAGGAGAAGTTAAGTACCTCACATAGAGTATAATAGTTATTAGAACATTTTGGGGGGGTTTTGACGGGAATGTCAAGCTGAGTGTCAAGCTCATTTTTCATTGGACTTTTAAAATTATTTATAGTATTGTTTACTAAATAAAAGTGCGTGATTTATGTAGTAAAAAGTGCATTCAGTAAATAATTCGTAAAGAACAGTGAAATATCGCAGCATAGTGGCCACATCATGACTTAACCTCAAACCTCCTTCGTAAGACGGTTCACGCGGCCGTCATTTTCGACATGAATAATTCAATACGTGACATTGGCTAAATGAACACACCGTGCGAAGCCAAAAAAGAAAGAAAGAAAGAACATTTTGGGAATGCTCTTTTTTACGCAGGAGACTTTTTTTTGGATGGAGGGAAATCTTCATATGAGAGGTCATTTCATCCGGCTCTGGGCGGAGCGGGAGGGAGTGGTAGACGTTTACTGACTATAACCCACCCATGTTCCTTCACTTGCCTATGCACCAGGGGAATGCAGTAGACTTCACGCATGTCATACCTCTTTTTTTGGTGTGGATTAGAAATCATCAAATGACCTCTCCCAGTCCGGGCGGAGCGGTAGGGCGTGCCTGACTTTCACTGACTAAACCTCACCCGTGTTTCAACCCGCAACCCTGACCTAGGCATCGGTCTTGGTGGACCCCGTCACGATGTGCTGATATCTTTTTAAGGCGACCTGACCTGGTCCTCACCGGGCGGTGAGCAGCCTACTGCTACAGCGCGCCTACGGTGGCCGGGAGTTCGATGTTGTCTCCCAACCAGGGCATCTCCTGCGCCGGCCAGAGATGTGAGGGCGCTGAGATTCCCGCTCCCTCAGGACACATTTTATACCCTAATATTCAATATTTTATTGCTAGCTTAGTTTTTAGATAATTACTCTTACACTAAACTGTTTCCTTGACTGTACACGATTCATACTTTAAAATGTGGAAGGGCGATGCTTCAGTTGGTACTCTATGTGTGTTGCGTGTAAAACTCATACAATGAACATTCTCTGTATCTTTCAAGCGAACGTATTTACTTCGCCGCAGTTATCACGATTAAAAAATAAAAGCCATAATTTTTTTAACGGAGACGTTTACGGTGCCTGACTTACCTACTGACGCGCCATTTTGTTTTCTTTCACTGCTTTTTTGCCACGCATTACAGCTTAATAGGCCGATAACTGACATCCATGCAAACAGAAAAATTTAAGGCGCATAAAGTGTTCCGTTTCCGAAATATTAACCTACAAAGGTGGTTACGTCAGATCCAAATTTTTAGGATTCTGTACGCATATGGTAAAAACTTGACCCTATTACCTACTAAGACTCCACTGTCCGTCTGTCTGTCACTAGGCGGTATCTCATGAATTGTGTATAATTACTTCAAATTTTTAGAGTGATTATTTCTAACATCTTTATACCTTCTAAGTGTAATTTTATTCACTATAATCAGCCTTGCAGATTTTATAGTACTTCCATTAGTAAATGCCATTAATTATAGATTAATTTGTGATCGTAAAATGCACGGTATTTTGTTTTATTTAAATCTAAATAATATTTTCGAACATTAATTGTTATGTTACCAATATAATTTTATACTGAAATATTTTCCAAACGTATTATGATGCAATAAATAAAATTGAAAGCATATTTTGCTATATGTGGTTCATCATTTCAAGTAAATATTCAAGGTTTGTGTGACCCATTCGGCTGCTCATACAATTAGATGCCGGAAAATTTCTAAAATTCGACACAGTACTTAGTTAGTGGATGAATAATTGCTAATAATTGAAATTGACTGTAGTTGTATAGTTTGAACGATATGACAGATAACATACACTCCCCTGTGTAGGCCGTGCATGGAGGCTGAACGTTACGTATGTAAGTATATGCTCTTTGACTGCACAGGCTTCACCCAGATTAGATCAGAAACCATAGAAACGCCCATATCTTTCACAGATATTCTTAACAGGCCAGAAGACTTCATCAGCTTCTAGAGGGAGGTGGGTTTGTGCATGGGATGGGATGGGCATGGCCCACGCACAGTGGTTCACTTGGTAGACTAAATATGGGAACCTAACCCATAACATAGGACCGTTTTGAAACCCATTCTGTTTTTTTTTATTATAATAAACTAGTACTGGACCGCAATCCCGCCGGATGGTAAGGAATAGGAAGGAAGTCGACAGTTTAGCAAAGTGATGCAATGTTAAACCCAACAACACGACCAACGATGCTACGCCAAAGAGAGAGAGATTTGGAGACCCTCCACGACCAAACTCCCGACACAACATTTGGCACATCGTACTCGGCACATATCATAACACAACTGCTCAGACCCGTCCTCCGTACGGCTTCACCAGACATCATGCCGGAACACGACGAATCGCTTGGCGGCAAGACTTTGTCTGGTAACTTCTACCAGCAGCCGATGTTATGTTTTATGTCCAAGCAGGCCAGTTCGTGACATTGATCTCGCCTGGTGGGAATCGATAGATGACACCTATGAATGATGGAACAAGTACCTAATCCCAAGAGATGTATAAAGGGTGTCTCTGATATCGACGCACAAACGAGTACCATGGATCCAGTTTTGATCCATAATTGCTATACTTTTATAACCCAATAAGATTTTAAAGTGAAAAATAAATAATTCGCTAATTACACAAAAAACCGCAATGTGAACAAAACTCGAAAAACTACCCTATCAGCTGATTTAATAGAGTTCACATCAGGGATCAACGTCATACCCACAAACGCGCGCGGCGGCACGCTTGCAACGTTCAAAGGCCGAGCCAACAATTTTTTTTAAACACTGTTATTTCTGTAACCGCTCATTAACGATATAAATAACTATCATAATTTTATTAGTGGCATACGGTGTAGCCTTCTCGCGAAGTTAGCGTTATGATGTCAGATACACCCTGTATTTTTCAAACAGGATGACGGGATATACGTGGAAGGGAACACAGATGCTGAGAGAGAATTCCACACACCGTTTACTAAAAAACTATTTCGATATTTATAGCTTTTTATTGCTCTCATCAAATACTAAATACTACCGCATCCATCCTGCCTAACTTGATAGACCGGTTTTACTGGTATATAAGTTACAATGCGCAGTCTTTATCTGAAATAATGTAGCTAAATACCAGAAACCAGATCAATAAATTAAATGCCGTTTGGGGAAAACGTATAAAACTGTTGATTTCGAAGGATTTTTCAAAAACCACGTATCACTTTAACAATATACACACATCAAAAGTGTCTAGGGATCAACATATATTTTTGCAATAACTTTTCTCCTGGTTGATATTAATTAAAATTTTCTTTAAGGATTCATCAAATAAAGTGTTTTCGTTTGTCACAGTAACGATAAACCAAGTCACCTTTGCATTAATAAAGAAATTTGCCATTTTCCTAATAAAGGAATATTTGACATTTGAACCACTAACACAAAAGTTCGAAAAAAAGACTGAAATAACAGTTTTCTCTAAAACTTTATTGGGTAACTTGAACAATTAATAATCCGTGTTTCTACCGCGAACACTAACAACACAAGAACATCGGTTTGGCATACTCAAAATGAGTTCATCCAAATCACGCTGTGGAATGGCCGCCCATGTTCGTTGCAACAACAAAAAAAGGTCTTCTTGCGACTGGATACCCTCCATATTCGGCAGAGCTCTTCTCTGTAGCATATCCCATGCATGCTCAATCGGGTTCAAGTCTGGCGACTGAGCAGGCCAGGGCAGGACATTGATGTTAGCTGCGGCGAGAGTCTGTCTTACAACTCTTGCGGTGTGCGGTCGTGCATTATCATGCATTAACTGAAATAAGGGACCGATTTGCACTTGTAGAGGAACGATGACGTCTGATACAATCGTCTCAGCATAAATTTGAGCGTTGAGGTTGCCTCTGATCCAAATCAACTCAGTTCTTCCGCCGATCCAAATACCCGCCCATACCATGATGGTTCCACCACTATAAGGATGGACTTCCTGGCAGGATTTTAATCGCTGTTGGCGTCCAGGGGTTCTCCAGTGTCGTATACGTCTTGTATCCGGTCTCATACCAAAACGAGACTCATCAGAAAAGCACACGAAACGCCATTGTTCTTCTGCCCAATTTCTGTGTTCAAGAGCCCATTGATATCGAATCCTACGATTGTGCATTGCTATAGGTGGTACCCGTAGCGGTCTTCGGGAATGAAGGTTCACTTCATGCAAGCGGTTTCTGACTGTTTGGTCGCTAATTAAGTTCCCTGAAGAGTGATGAAGCCTCACGGCTAACATCATGGCGGTTATTGTTGGAGCTCTTCGAGTTAAGATTTGAATGTATCGGTCTTGTCTCCGTGTGGTGCAGCGTTACCGTCCTCCATGGCGCTCAGCCACGGTACCAGTGCTTCGGTAATGTGTCCAAAGTCGACTGATAACACTCTGATTTGTATTCAGAGCTAAAGCCACAGTACGTTGCCGGGAACCAGCTTCTATCATTCCCACGGCTCTGAGCATTTCTTTCCTGCTTAAATGACGTCGCCGCTCCATAATAACGTTGGTTTTAATCAGTAGTAGGGAAACAGTAGCACTAATAATGTCTTCAATGCGTTGTATGTTTTTATAGGGAAAATATTGACAGCTGATTTTCATCTTTTACTCGAATTTGATTCACAGTTCCTGATTCAAATTATGAAATGCACCAAAAAGGATCCATATAAATTTATAAAATCATAAATTTATTACAAAGCCACATCTCAATCTCAAGAAATCCGCATAAAAATGCTTGATCCCTAGACACTTTTGATGTGTGTATTTTTAATTCAATTGGAAATTACAGATATTAACACTGTCAAAGCAACAAACAGTTTCTTCAGCTTAATTATAAGTACCCTTCTTATTCTGCTTCCAGAAGTCCACTGCTGGATAAAGACCTCCTTCAAGGCTTTCCACAATTTTCGGTCTTGTGCTCCCCGCATCCATCGACTTCCCGCGACTTTCACCAGGCCATCGGTCCACCTTGTTGGGGGCGCTACGCGTCTTTCGGTACGTGGCCGCCACTCCAGACCCTTACTGCCCCATTGGCCATCGGTTCTACGAGCAATGTGCCCCGCCTCCGTACTGACTCCTAGTTAAATAAAATGTTGGTTTTTAGGAGTAACGCTCTGATTCAAGAGATAGAAGAAAGTAAGAACTTTCTTTATTTCAATTTTGAACCTTACTACTTTGGAGAAAATCTAATAAAGAAATTTGACAGCTTCTAGTGACTGGTTGTGCTGTCTGTACATTTTAACAATGCAAATGCATTAATTGCGTCATTTACGTTTTTGAAAAGTAATTTCTTTTAAACATGTGATGCAATGGTTTGGCATAGCCTTTCAAAATCCTTCTGGTTGCGATGAAAGTGTATGATCTAAATATGACAAAGCCTTGCCGCCAAGCGATTTGTCGTATTCCGGCATGATGTCTGGTGAAGCCGTACGGAGGACGGGTCTGAGCAGTTGTGTTGCGTGTGTGTGTGTATGTGTGCCGGGTACGATGCGCCTAATGTTGTTGTGTTGGGAGTTTGGTCGTGGAGGGTCTTCAGATCAATCTCCCTTTGGCGCAGCATCGTTGGTCGCGTTGTTGGGTTTAACATTGCATCACATCGCTCAACTGCCGTCTTCCTTCCTATTCGCACAGTATTTCTGAGTGAATAGGCTCTTAATAAACTAGCGCGCTTTACCATCAACGATCGCATCACTGCTTACAATCTGACCCCTTACAATGATGATATTTAATTTGAACAAAACATACTTATATTCATATTAAATTATTTATATGCAAAAGTAAAGGAACCTCAGTGCACTACTAAGATAAGATTTCATAGCCTTTCTAAGTTCACCAAAATTTAAGAGCAAGGTCAAACAGATACAAAATGTAACACAACCACAATTAAATATTATGAATATTATAGAGGCTTGTTGATACATTTACGTACGTGATATATGCAGATACATATTATACAGGGTGTATCTGACATCGTAACGCAAACTTCGCGAAAAGCCTAGACCGCATGCCACTAATAAAGTTATGATAGTCATTTATGTCGTTGAGGGCGCTGGGACTCCCGCTCCCTCACGCGCTCCGCCTCCTCCTTTGCCAGTATTACTGCTTCGCCAAAGGAGGTGATGGTGTGCCATGCACCCTCGCTCCAAACCAGGACCAGGGTCACGATGAGGATACGAAGGCGTTCTAAGACGGCAGTTGATGTTCAGCATCAACTGCCGTCTTCCTCTATTAAGTGGATATCCCGAGGGATAAAGATATGTAGCCAGAAACAAAGAAAATTGCTTTGAAACTATCGAGTTGATCCTAGCTTAACAAATAAGAATAAATTTAAAAAATATTCTATGCTTTATAAAAAAATTATAAAACTGACTCAGAAAGCCCAAAACAATTACTTCATAAGTTCTTCTCAGAATAAATTTAAAGCCGCTTGGCAACTTATTGGCGTAGAGTAGCCAGCCTTTCGGTCTTCTATAGGATGCATTCTGGTGAGTGTGCAAGGGAATAGCATGATTTAATTCCACCATCTCCGTTCCATCATCGGACGACCCGTCGTACGGCGAGTTTCCACCCTTACGTTGTTGACACCACTGCGATCCGGACGAAGCGTTTTGCTTCCTCATTTATACCGCGTACATCGAGGGACTGGAACAATTTGCCGGCGTCGGTGTTTCCGTCACATTACAATTTGAGTGTCTTCAAGGCTAGAGTGAATAGGCTCTTAATAAACTAGCGCGCTTTACCATCAACGATCGCATCACTGCTTACCATCAGGCGGGATTGCGGTCAAGCGCTGGTTTATAATTTATAAAAAAAAAAAAAAAAAAATCTAAAACGTGCTTATCACAGGAACAAATTATGACTATAAAGAGAGATAACTTGACTTTTACATGACCCATTGACATTGCTAATGAATGTAATAATTACTATATTGACACAATTGAAAATAATATAAATTCTAATAAGGCTGATGGTAAAGTTTTTGATAATATTTCGCCTCAATCTTTATTCATGTCACCAGTCTCGCATAATGACATTCAAAAAATTAGTACTGACCTTAAAAACATGAATACCGTTGGTTATGATGGCGTTAGTACGAGGGTCCTAAAATATGTTAAAGAAGATATAGCAATGCCGTTGACTCATATTATCAATATCTGTATTGCTGATGGTATATTTCCTAATAGCTTAAAAATAACGTTATTATTAAACCTTTATTTAAAAAAGGAGAAAAACGGTTATGAAAAACTACAGACCCTTTGCAAAGATTACAATATTTTCTAAAATTTTCGAGAAAGTTATATATAACTCCTTATATGCATATTTTGAAAAATATAACTTGTTTTGCAATGAGCAGAAAGGTTTTCGTAGAAACATAAATATTAACTCGGCAATATTTGACTTAATCAATAATATTATGACATCAGTTGACAAAAAGAATCCAATTTGTACTATACTTACTGATATGACGAAGGCTTTCGACTATGTTGACCATAAGATATTGTTAAAAAGTTATATGGCTACGGTGTACGGGGAAATAATCTAAAATTGATACAATCATATTTAACTGATAGAGTTCAATGGACCGAAGTCTCGCGATTAGGTACTAACACTAAATTAGAAAAAGTATATGTTTCAAAACAAAGATTTATAAAATATGGCGTGCCCCAAGGTGGCGTGTTGGCACCACTGCTTTTTTTGATATATATTAATGATCTTCCAAAAATAATTAAGCATAAGATGGTTCTCTTTGCAGATGACAGCACCGCAATAATAGAATGCAATGACATAAATAATTATGAAAATGACATTAATGAATCTCTAAGTAAAATAATAAACTGGCTTGATGACAGTAATTTGAAAATTAATCTAACTAAAACTAGCATCATGCAATATCATCAACGATGTAAAAATAATAAACTTAATATCCATTATAAAGATAATAAAATACAGGAAGTTGACAATGCTAAGTTTTTGGGATAAGTTTTTTGGATTGATAATAAATTGACATGGAATTCTCATACCGACAGTGTATGTAAACGATTGGGTAGGTCTGCAACTATTTCAACTATCAAAAAAGGTTAACATTGAGACATTGCTAACAGCCTACCACGGACAGATAGCTTCTGTTATACGGTACGGAATCATGTTCTGGGGGCAGTCAGCTAATAGGGAGGTTGTATTTAGGATGCAGAAACGCTGTCTGAGATCTATGTGTGGTTTAAAAACTACAGATAGCTGTATTCCACACTTTAAAAAACTAAAAATATTGACACTGCCAGCAATGTACATAATGGAAACGGCATTATTTGTTAAGAAGAACCTGCATTTATTCGTTAGCTTATCTAAAGTCAGAAAAAATCCATTACGTACCCAATATTTTCATAAACTATGCAATGTTAAATGTAAGACAGCTCTAATGCGTAAAAGTTTTCTTGGCAACGCTCCAAAAATTTATAACAAAATACCAAATGACATTATAAATATGCCACTGATACAATTTAGAAGCGCTCTTAATAAATTACTTATTGAAAAATGTTACTAGACGTTAGACGAAATCTTGAATGATGGCTCAATGTAAATAAAGTAATATTGTATATAATTATGATTTTGAATTAATATTGATGATATACATATATCCATAATTATTATGACTTAAGATTTTTTTTTTTTTGACATTTATGTAATAACAAATAGTTCCTCATTTGGGTCTGACATTTTAAGTTAAACAGTAATTATGCATGATTTTATATTGATGATTTTGATTATTTTGTCTTAGATTTGTTGACATAAATTAAGAAGGAGTTGTTCCTCATCTGGATCTGTCATTTTAATTGGAAATGGTAATTGTGCATGATTTTCTTTGAAAGTATATTCTTAGTGCTTAGAATTTTGTTATAATGAGCCACATGAACATTATATTTTTGTACGCCTACTGGCATAACACAGCGCGTTATTTCTATGTATGATCTGTAAATATTTACCTGTGTTAACAAATAAAATGATTTGATTTGATTTGATTTCTGTTCACCCAGTTTTTTTTTTTAATAAACTAGCGCGCTTTACCATCAACGATTGCATCAGTGCTTAGAATAGAATAGAATACTCTTTATTATGTACACCATATAGATTACAGAACATAAATAAAAATATTTTACATAGGGTGACACAATGGTGCTTACCATCAGGTGGGATTACGGTCAAGCACTAGTTAATATATATAGAAAAAAGATCGGGTTAACGGGAAAGAAATGCGGAAATCCGTTTATTTGTGGTAAACATGAACGAAAAAACGATAGAACTGGTTCAGGGTCACGTTTACGCATAACAGCTAATTAGTAAAAAGAAAAACAAAAATTATAATAATTATACGATAAAATATATTAATAATATTTTTTTATCTTGGTAACTGGATAAACAGCACAAGATTCAGTAAATAGATGATTAAAAATCGTATTATCTTAAACTTGTGGGATTTTTTTTTTTGTTAAGTATAATTTATGACTAAAAATACCTCCACTTGTAATAGCTTAATATAAGCCTATAATATTCACATTACTGTACAGATCCTCTCTTAATGAGACTATCCTGTAGTACATGGAACAGTGTGGGTTGATTATCTTTTATTTTTGCGAAACCCAAATTACGTGTCCAGTATTTTTAAGTAAAGAATCTGTGTAAAAAATTTTAAAAATATTTTTGTCCCAACAAAGATATGGTCAACACACCACTTGCCCGCACGTGCAAGTACTATGTTCTACCGCTGCAGTTGTGTCGTGCGCTCGATAACCACACTGCAACGATATCTAAATGGAAAAAATATAACATGGTGTAAAAATTATTGGAATCGATTCAGTTGCTTATTCTGAACAAACTGTATTCAGGTTTCGTATAAAATGAAAATAAAGTTGTAGATGTCACATATCTTTAAATTTTTGATTTTAGGTAGTACGGGTTTCTCTAAGACATTTTCCGCCACATTTGTTTTTTTTTAATAATCAGGTAATAAAACCATTTACATTGTAGTTGGATATCTACACATAGGTACAATTCACACAGAATTATAAAGACCTAAGAATTATTTATTCATTTAGATCCATTTCAAGCGAAATTTTGCAATAATGCCAAAATGCCAACAGCTCAAGCTACTTGAAGCTGTAAAATTTTCTCAAACAACCTAACAGCCTTGAACTTTAATTCTTTAGCTATAAAGTTGAAAGTCTAATAAAGAAATTTGACAGATTGTGGTAACTACTGTGCTAGCGTCTATGCCAATCTACCTACATTGTAATGCTCAAGAAGTTTCCTTTCGGTGTTAATTGCAAAGTTTTGGAGATAAATTTTCCCAGCGCATTTAAATAATTGTATGCGTTAAACTTCGTCATATGTGTTTAACTTATTATGAGTTTTACTGCAGAATACCTCTATATTTTAGTTAGTAATAAATAAAAAAGTATTTAATAATTAGTATATTGAGTTTTATGATAATCATTTAGAATTTTGTGTTACAAATATTCCATTTGCTTTGTCTGACTGTTTTAAAAATAGGTTAAAAATCTTATTTTTTCTCAAATAATATTAATAATAATGTTTATTTCAAAACCAAATACAATTTTTTCATCTCAATCTGACATAAAAAAAATGCTATGCGTTTTGAGGCAGAGTGACCGTCTGTGTCCGTGCTAGTATAAACTGTGTTACAGACACAGGCGACTCCCTCTTACAATTGTTCATTCACAATTTGCTGCACTTGGCAAAACTCCTAAGTTTTGGGTAAAAGACTTAGTTTATCATTAAAAAAATAAGTTAGTCGTGAAAAAAATCCCTTCTTTTTTACGTTCATTAAAGTCTGTCTGTGGATTCATTATAAGGAGCGATTGTTACTTTGAATTCATTGTTTAAATGCGTACCTAAAGTAGGTTGCCTAGTGTATATTTTATATTATTTATAAAAAAGAAACTTATTAAAGTTTACGCTAAATAAGTAGTAGTAATAGAATAGAAAACTTTTAATTCAGACCGGAGTCCATGAGATTAGTAACAATCTTACTTAACTTCTAGCGTTAGTAGGTTACAGACACAGATAAATATATAACTTAATATTTAGCGTCGAGCTGTATCTACCCTGCAACATGAGAGGATCCCACCGATCAGCGAACACACTGAGAATACTGTTGTTGCTGCCGCGACCATGCGTCATCAGGGATGCGCATCTATTCCTAATAATTGCAGTAAAACCATTAATATTATTTATTATCCAGAAACATGTACAACATAACATTATCAACAACTTTAAAATGATGGTGGAATCAGTAAAAAAAACCTCTTTTAAATTAATATTTTATAATCTTATAAATATTAATCTGATTTGTACAAAATAACACAGTTAAAACAACCCAAGCGAGACGAGAAAAACTAATCTCGAATCTTCTATTAAAATTCAGATGGTCTCGTAAGTATCTATAACCTATCTCAATCCTTATAGACAAATCCATTCATGTTTAATATCTTGCTTTTATCACGATTATTTATTTCAAAAGATAACATAACGTAGTTAAAGTTAGATATCATGACTTCATAATCATCGGATAAACAATAAGAATACAACAATAAAAATAATGTAGTCTCGTTAATTTAGTTCTCCAAACATAATAATTATTGCACTACATTTGTTCGAATACTTCAATTTTTTTTCGGTTAGATAAATGATTCGCCCTTAACATAGTAGGTAGATGTTTGGATCACGCAAATCAACTTCTTGTTCATTGAAGCTAATCGTGAAAAAAAACACTACCGAAGAATAATTTTGTTGATGTTCAAATAGTGTTGCCAGTTGGTATCCAAAATAAGGAAAAACCGACAAAACGTGGAAATTGAAAAAGGGGGACATACACGTATGTCCCCTTTTTCAATTCCTTTGTCGTACCTTATTTACTGTAGTCCTTCTAAAACTAAAAGTCATTATAAATTTTTTTGTTGTGAGTGGAAGCCGGGCACATTGCCCATAGGACCGATGCCCGATGGGGCCGACGGCTTCTCGAGTGACAGGACCACGCACCGGAAGACGCAGCGTGGGTAGGCCTCCAACAAGGTGGACCGACAACCTGGTGAAGGTCGCGGGAAACCACTGGATGCGGGAGGCGCCGGACCGGTCGTCGTGAAGATCCTTGGGGGAGGCCTATGTCCAGCAGTGGACGTCTTTCGGCTGAAATGTTGATGATGATGATAAGTGGAAGCTTGATTTTATTTCTTACATTGTAATAGTTTTGAACTTAAAAGATTGACATCCCATTGGACTATATACTCCTAGAGTGAACAATAAATGGACAGATAGTGCTTAGTACTCCAGCACATTTCACGGTCAACTAGTTCTTCCGTTATATATGCAAGTGCTCGCACTAAGTAACCAGCGGCTGCCTATTGCACGCACCTATGTACTATTTATGACATGGATGAACTAGTTGCCCGCTGCGGTCTGACCGCTTAATATCTACGCTGCGGCAATTATAATAAAATATGTGAGCAATGCAGGCATTAAGTACATAGAAGATCTAAAACTCACCACGTTCCCAGACCAACGTCTAACGAACCTTAAAAATAAGCTAAAATTGCTTATAAACCTGATAGGCTAGATTATAATTAAAAATACTAAAATTATAAACTTCTTTCGGGCAAAAACTACAGAATGGATTTGAATTAAATTTGGCCCATAGATGGATTAACCAGGTTTAACCTAGGCACTTTTACTCCGATATTCATATTCCTACCAGATCAAAATTTATGCAGATACAAACGCAGGACGCAACTAGTTATTAACAAATGAAAAAAAAAACTTAGTTGAATTTAGTACCTTGTTTTTAATAAATGAGATCTCTTACAAGATAAGGAGCGTGTTTAAAACGCCGAATGTAGTCAGTTCCAAGGTATTCACTTTGTCAAGGTTCACCGGTAATTAATTCGCTTGCTGTTCTAATTACTCACATACTGACACGAATCCTTTTATAATCTGTTAGTAAAACGGCAAAGAAACCATTGTTAATGTAATTTACGCCCTCGTTGGTCACACTCCTGATATGATCTGCTGACGTGTTGATAACTTGGGCGACAAAGTGTAAACACTCTCTGATCAACGTCTTTGTTGTCTGATAGCTAGCTGGCATATGGTAAATTATTTTCTGTGTTTTGTTATATTATTTATTTTACATACATAGTTTTGTAAAAAGACATGTGTTTTAAATGAACGGACAGCTGTGCTGCTGGGGATTTTTTTCCACTTCTTATTCCCAGCGAAAGCACTAGGAAATGGCCAAGGGCGGGCGTGGGACTGTTTTATGTAGGCAAGATTTACGTTCAAAAAGTGCCGATTTACAACCTAATTTGAATAAATAACTTGTGATTTTTAGGGCTCCGTAATCAAATTGGAAACCTTACCGTTACGCCAAGACTGTCCGTCTGTCAGTCCGCGGATAATCTCAGTGACCGTTAGCACTAGAATGCTGAAATTTGGTATCATTTGGTAACAATAATGGAGGTGAGCAGTGATTTTGGAAATATTTGTAATATAGTCGTGGTGGCCTAGTGGTTAAAACACCAGGCTCTCAAGTATGAGTGTGAGGGTTCGATTCCAGGTCACGCAAGTACCAATGTAACTTTTCTAAGTTATATGTACTTTCTAAGTATAACTTGGACACCAATGACAATGACTGATTAAAAGGTGAAGAAAACATCTTGAGGACACCTGGACTTTAAGTCTGAAATCGGCAACCTGTATTAAAATAAATAAAATAAAATTTGTTTATTTCAGGTTTCCCCATATTTTTTTAGTAACATTATGACTTAAAACAACTATGTTAGTTGTATTGAGCAACCGTGGTGATTACGCTCAATCTATCTCTGTATGAGAGGAGACCTATAACTGGGACGCTAAAAAGGTTAATGATGATTATCGTGATGATGATGATAAATATTATTTTATCAAGTAGGCACTTGGTACTTGTTGACAGGCCTATCTCGTCCTCCCATACGCACTGATTAATTAATTTAAAAATGTTGCCTATTATTTTTTAAAACATTTACCGTGGGATTTCTTACCGGTTCTTCTCCATACAAAATTGGACGACGATACTACTAATTGGAATCGTGAACCTAGCTTCTAACAGTTCTAACGTTTCAAGTGCCCATGTTAGTATATTTTTTGTGAAATGAAATATTTTTATTGGATTTGGATAGAACAAAGAATACCATTACACCGTTACCTTGATTAATTTATTCTATTTAAAACAGTTTCACTTCTACCAGCAATTAGAGGGTCTACTCCTAGTTAATTGTTGAGATAATTACTGAACTTTATAGTTTCCTCAGAGTCGTGAATGATGTAATTGCCAGGCCATTAGCATTTTAAGTGGTCTAATAAAAGTTTGTGATAAAAGTGTGATAAAACTTCGCTAGTTTTCCACTGATTTACATTTCAGACGTAGATTACAGTTTGATAGACTAGTTTTTTTTGCCTTTTTGAAGGCGCAGAATTTATTTAAAGACTTTTGTTGGTGTGATTGACATAACTGAAAAACGTTATTAATAGTCAATATTGTTATGCACAATTATTGCCATGGGAACAATCCTCAAATCGGTAAAAAAACAGCCTTCCCCATGAAGGTATGGCATTGAATGAGTGTTAACAGTAGAACGATGTTAAATAATATTATATTCATTAAGAATATATAAAAGAGGACCTTACTTAGATATGACTAAAAATAATTGTCGCATAGTTAGATGGATGAGCTCGGGCTATGGTTATCGCGGTTGGTCGATGTATGGCCCATTTTTGCATACCAAGAACTGGCTTAACGTGTTATAACAAGAGGCTATAGCCTCTTCTTGTCGGTTGTAGGCCATAACATCGGCTGCCGGCAGAAGTTATCACCCACCAGACAAAGTCTTGCCTCCAAGCGATTCATCGTGCTCATGGCATGATGTCTGGTTTAGCCATACGGAGGACGGGTCTGAGCAGTGTGTGCCGTGTGGTACGATGCGCTAAATGTTATTTTGTCGGAGGTTTGGTCAAGGAGGGTCTCCAGACCAGTCTCCCTCTGACGCAGCATCGTTGGTCGTGTTGTCGGGTTTATCATTGCATCACCTCGCTCAACTGCCGTCCTTCTTCCTATTCATTCAGTTTTATTGAGTGAATAGGCTCTTAATAGTCTAGCGCGCTTTACCATCAACGATCGCATCACTGCTTACCATCAGGCGGGATTGCGGTCAAGCGCTAGTTTATAATTATATAAAAAAGACGTTGGTCCCAGCTGCCATTCGTAGACCTTTGTTAGTCGTTACAGGGCGGAGCGCGATAGTCTGAGTCTTACCGGGGGTATCGTATTACTGAGTAACTGGGTTGGGGAGCTTATCCGGCAATCTCTCCATGTGATATGCAGCTACTACAGTGACGGTACTTATTCAGTGACGATTCCAAATATATCGAGAAAATGTGTTCACTTCCCTGCGCTAATAATTTATTTTAAAAGTTATACGCTTGAGTGACCGCATGAAACCGGCTGATCGATTCGATCGAAGTGAGATCAGAGTGGCCTGTGTGGTACCGGCTTAGGATAGTACTAATCCAAATGCTCCCGTGGGTATCGTAAGAGGCAACTAAGGGAACTCTCACTAGGGAAGCGAGCAGCGCTTCTCCGGTGGTATATCATTTTTTTTTTTAATAATTATAAACTAGCACTGGACCGCATTCCCGCCTGATGGTAAGCAGTGATGCGATCGTTGATGGTGAAGCGCGCTAGTTTATTAAGAGCCTATTCACTCAGAAAAACTGAGCGAATAGGAAGGAAAACGGCAGTTGAGCGAGGTGATGCAATGTTAAACCCAACAACACGACCAACGATGCTGCGCCAAAGGGAGATTGATCTGAAGACCCTCCACGACCAAACTCCCAACACAACAACATTAGGCGCATCGTACCCGGCACACATCGCAACACAACTGCTCAGACCCGTCCTCCGAACGGCTTCTCTCGGAGGAAAATTACTGCGATCTCCAACCCGCCTGCCAAGCGTGAGGATAATGGTAAACAAATGCGTTGCGGGAGGTATTTGTCTACCTCGGTAGTGGACCTCTATTAGCTGAAGAAGAAGAGCTTAGAGTGAGTTGTCAATAGTGTCAATCCCTTAGCATTAGTTGGAACGACAGCTCACTCAACACTTCTTTCACCTAAGTTTTCTCAGTGAGGTAGTTACAGAAACGAACTGCGGTTATTTTTCTACCTGAGGACGTGAAAAACTGATTCCTTATTCGCTGTTTTGTGTTTCATGATTGATACCTAAAAGTTGTTCATGATGATGAATCTACTAACCCGCACTGTAGACTACTGCCCACTCCCTCTGGCCGAAAGGAAGCATGTGTCCCAGGAGTGGGGACGTTATACACTGATTATGTTTTGTTATGTTCATAATGACGAAGGCAACCGAAGAACAAGCTCTTAGCGATAAGACCGCCCATTGTGTCATCCTTTGTAAAATCTACATATTTATGTTCTATAATTTATATGGTGAACATAATAATGAAATTTTATTCTATTATATTCTAAACCAAACCCTTAATAGTTTCCTTTCTGTTGAACTACGCTTTGCATTACTTTATTTTACATTATTTCAGCTCATTGAAGATAAAATAGTATAGCTTTGAATGTACTCTTTACAGCGAGGGCCGCTTTTTTGATCCATATAAATACTCAACTGGCGTTGCTGGTAGTGCCAACTCCGTCCTCGCAATGATTGCCAACAGACTGTACTGACCTTATTTATTTACTAATTTTATTTATACATTTATTTCAGGCATCAAGGCTCATAAAACATATACAATACTATATTAACATAAAACTTAAAATAGTATAAATACATTACATAATTATATATCTAGTTGCGGCAGACATATTGCTGCCATATGAAGTTGCTGTTTGTGTTTTTTTTAATAATTATAAACTAGCGCTTGACCGCAATCCCTCCTGATGGTAAGCAGTGATGCGATTATTGATGGTGAAGCGCACTATTTTATTAAGAGCCCATTTACTCAGAAAAACTGAGTAGGTCGAATAGGAAGGAAGACGGCAGTTGAGCGAGGTGATGCAATGTTAAACCCAACAACACGACCAACTATGCTGTGCCAAAGGGAGATTGATCTGAAGACCCTCCACGACCAAACTCCCAAGACAACAACATTTGGCCCATCGTACCCGGCACACATCGCAACACAACTGCTCAGTCCCGTCCTCCGTACGGCTTCACCAGACATCATGCCTAAACACGACAAACTGCTTGACGGCAGCCGATGTTATGGCCTACCACCGAGAAAAATGTTGGCTGTGTTTGTTATTCTATTATTTGTATTATAGTTTATAAGTTTTGGTTTTTATTTTATCTAGTACTTTTGACTTGTATAAATTTACCTATGGATATTTTTCCGAAATAAATGATTTGAGGGTAGTACCTAATCACATTTCACTAATGACATTTGTTTTTGATCAATTTTTAGTTTATCCTGCAGTATAATATCTTTGCAAATGGTCAAAAAATCATTACTGACTAGTTAACTAGTTATTAGTGTATAACGTTTTTTTTAAATCTAACACTCGACCTTTTTTTTTTAATTAGTAACTAGTGCTTGACCGCAATCCCACCTGATAGTAAGCAGTGATGCAATCATTGATTGTTAAGCGCACTAGTTTAAACTTGGAACATGAAGCGACTCGCTGCGTACTAATAAATTCACGTGACAACTCGGGTGAGAGATGCACTACTGCGCAACAGAAGGCGTACTTTAGAACCGCCATAAAGTTTGAGACTTAGTATTATCAAACATCTCACATAAAACAGATAACCTAGTTGTCTTGGATAATTGTGTAAAAGAGGAGGAATTTATCATTATGCCAATAACTACTTACTTGCTTTAAATAGCCTCCATGGTGTAGCGGTAGCAAACGCGGCCACTGCTCAAGGAGGCGCGCAAATGAATATTTGCACTGGTCTGGTCGTGCCTCGGAAAGCACGTTAAGCCGTTGGGCCCGGTTACCATACAAACATCTAATGGCAGACGTTACGGGTTGTTGGAACCCTCAAAAGTCCAACAAATGGTCTAACTGCAATACTTCGAAATCACTTTCGGGTTGTGGAGGTCAGATGGTAGTCGCTTCATGGAAAATATCGAAGTTTAGCCAAAATCAGCGGTTAGACTGGTAAAGCGGCTCCTGACTCCAAAGCTGAAAAAAAAGCTTCGAATGCGACTGAAATTTACGCTGAGATGATGATGATGATGCCAATAACTACTCATTTCTTCATTCTACTCTGTTTTCAATAGAGAAGAATATAAACTACATTTAAAGACAAATAAATCAACTCCCGTCAGTTAGTTAATCTCTTGTGTAAATCTCTTACACTTCCGTGCACTAAAAGTAGCTTTCAAAATGTTACCATTTTTTGCGCACATATTGCGTTCTGGCAACATTACTTGAAGTTTGGTCTTGGTAGGATGATATTGAGACTTGGTCGCTAACAATAGGCTTTATAAGAAGGCTCAAGGTCACTCAAAGGGCAATGGAGAGGGCTATGCTTGGGGTTTCACTGCGTGATCGAATCAGGAATGAGGAGATTCGCAGGAGAACGAGAGTAACCGACATAGCCCGAAGAATTGCAACACTAAAGTGGCAGTGGGCTGGACACATTGCCCGTAGAACCGATGCCCGATGGGGCCGACGGATTCTCGAGTGGCGACCACGCACCGGAAGGCGTAGCATGGGTAGGCCCCCGACAAGGTGGAACGACGACCTGGTGAAGGTCGCGGGAAACCGCTGGATGCGGGAGGCGCAGGACCGGTCTTCGTGGAGATTCTTGAGGGAGGTCATGTCCAGCAGTGGAAGTCTTTCGGCCGAAATGATGATGATGATGATGAGGATGATATTTTTATAAATAATCTTGCCCTATAAATCGAAGAGCATCTAAAATAGTTATTTACTGTGTAAAGCATTAATGTGGCCGTACAGCGTGACCATTTGTTTTTTTTAATTAATTTTAAGCTAGGAGTATCATGTTTGTTTATTTTTATGAGTTATAAACTAGCGCTTGACCACAATCCCGCCTGATGGTAAGCAGTGATGCGATCGTTGATGATAAAGCGCGCCAGTCTATTAGGAGCCTATTCAGTCTAGCCTTGAAGACACTCAAATAAATTGTAGTGTGACGGAAACACAACATATGGCAAACTGATCCATGAAATGAACGAATGAATGTTCTGTGTTATGAAATATTACAAAAACGTACTGTGAGATTTTAAAAGTATAAAAACTAAACAACGCATGTACTTTTGTATTGAAACCAAAATTCTTTTTGCTGGTTACATAACCTACTAATTACGCTAATTAAACTTAGAGTAATATATAAAAAATATGCAGAAATTAATTATGTGTAGGTATGAGATTAGTAAGCGTAGCGTAGGACGCCCTTGGGCGAGATGGAGCGACGACATCAAAAATTTGGCTGGTAGTGGCTAGCGGAGAACAGCTCAGGATCGAGCTTGTTGGCGTGCCATGATGGCGTGCTATGATGATGATGATGGTATCGGTAATAAGATTACAAAATAAAAATAAATAAATGAACATGAATTAATAAATATTACTGTGTCTGTAGTTAATTTTATACCTATGGAAAATTGGGGTCTATATATAAACTATGTATTTGTCATTGAAATAAAGTTTTTATTTTTTATTTTTGACAAATATTATTTTTTGTTATTAGTTACCATGCGTCAGATGTAACTCGTTAAGTTAAACGTAGACACTTATTTCTCTCCAATAATTACTTGTCTTTTAAGATAAAAGATACATAATTATTTGTACAAAAGTGACCTAGTTATTCTGCACGTCTGTGTAAAGAGTAAACGGGACAGTGTTGACATCGAGTTAATCTCGCAGTTACCGCGCAATATATTTCTTTAGACCAACTTTAATATTTGGTCCTCACGGCGATGATCCCGACGTTAAGCAAACTCTGAATTTAATAACTGTATGTTTGCCAAAGGATTTTTGTTCCAAATTGCTATTTTATTGGGACCATTGGAGCTATGTCAATATGAGGCTTGAATAACATTTTGAGCCTTCGTAACATGTCGTAATGTATGTCATTTTGTATTCAGTCATCACCAGTAGGGAGACTTTTGATAGAGCAGAAGTTGGAATTCAGTTAAATTTAGTTAAAGTTAAGCAAATGAATTTGTTTCACATTAAACAGCAATCGATAAAAAAAAATTGGTTGTCTGTAGAACTCCGTCTACTGCCGATATTTGAACGTGACAACGTCTATTACATGTTTACACATCGGGCGCTCTAGGGGTGGGGGTAAAGTAGGCGTGGACTCCGTGTGGCGTCAGATTCGGCCGTTACGGTGTTTTCGAGAATGACTCCACGCCGTACCAATTTAATAGACGTTGTCACGTCAAAAATATATTTGTGAAAAAGCTAGGCGGATGATTCCGAATATAAATAAAATAAATAAATATATACGGACAAATATATACGGACAAATCACACAGATTGAGCTAGCCCCAAAGTAAGTTCGAGACTTGTGTTATGGGATACTAACTCAACGATACTATATTTTATAATAGATACATAAATATAGATAAACATCCAAGACCCAGGCCAATCAGGAAAAGATATACACTAAAATATGTACACTTTCCTGCGCCTATGATATCACTCATTTCTTTCTTCAAAACAAAAAAATTGTGCTTGACCGCAATCCCGCCTGATGGCAAGCAGTGATGCAAAAGATTCGTTGATGGTAAAACGCGCTAGTTTATTAAGAGTCTATTCACTCTAGCCTTGAAGACATTTAAATTGTAGTCCGGCGGAAACACCGCCGCTGGCAAATTGTTTCAGTCCCTCGAAGTACGCGGTATAAAAGAGGAGGCGAAACGCTTCGTCTGGATCGTAGTGGTGTTAACAACGTAACAGTGGAAACTCGCCGTACGACAGGTCGTCCGATGATGGAAGGGAGATGGGATAATTAAATCATGCAATTCCATCACACACTCTCCAAAATGCATCTTATAGAACACCGACAGGCTGGCTGATCTCCAGGCTTTGAGATCGTTTTGAGTTAAATCTGGGTCGCTATTCAGCCTCTTCGCACGCCTCTCCACTGAATCCAAAGCAGCCAGGTGACATTTCGCAGCACAAGCACAAATGTGGCTGCAGTACTCCACACACGAACGGACCTGTGCTTTGTACAACATTAGAAGCTGTCCTGGTGTGAAATACCGCCGGACGGTTTAGGTTAGGTTAGGTTACCCGTCTACTCTTGCGGGGCCTCCTGGCCAGCTACTTGGAGGATCGTGCCATCCTCCTCGTGGACGGAGCTGGCCAGGTCCGGCGGTATGGCGTGGAAACCGGCGTTCCACAGGGGTCCGTTCTAGGGCCTCTTCTGTGGAACGTCGGTTATGACTGGCTCCTGCGGGGAACCCTCCTTCGAGGCACGAGTGTCATCTGCTATGCGGATGACACTCTCCTCACTTCCCGCGGGAGCACCTTCCGGGAGGTGGCCAGTTTGGCATCGGCGGGCGGATCCTCAGTGGCGGGAAAGATCCGCCGCCTGGGCTTGATGGTGGCGCTGCACAAAACGGAGGCCGTGTTCTTTCACGGCCCCCGGCAGCACCCCCCACCTGATGCCCACATACATGTGGAGGGGGTGAGGGTTGGGGTTGAGGCCCAGATGAAATATCTGGGCCTCATGTTGGACAGCAGGTGGCGCTTCGGACCGCATTTCAGCGGGCTGTCGACGCGCCTGCCGAAGGTGCCGGCGTCTATACGCATACTGAAGAGTATGGTCCTCTATGGGGCCCCCACCTGGGCGGACTCCCTCCATAGGAGTGAGAACGTCACCGCTCTTCGGGTGCCCTAAAAGGCCATCGCCCAGCAGGCCGCGCGGGCCTACCGTACGGTAGGCTTCGCAGCGGCTTGCGCTCTGGCGGGCATCCCACCTTGGGAGCTCGAGGCGTGGGTGCTCGCCAGAGTGTACGAGTGGACGGCGGGGCGCTGGGCGCTGGGCGAGGTCCGAGAGGTGAGGGAGGCCATCCGTCGGGAAGCGAGGGACGCCATCGTCCAGCACTGGACGCGGGACCTCGCCTCCGCGGTGTTCGGTCGCCATACCCTCGACGCCATCGGGCCGGTCCTGAAGAACTGGCTCGACAGGCGTCACGGGTTCCTCTCCTTTCGTCTGGTGCAGGTACTCTCCGGCCATGGCTGCTTTGGCAGGTACCTGCACCGGTTAGGATGAGAGGAAACGCCGTCGTGCCACGGTTGCGGCGCGGCGGAACACACGGCGGAACGCACTCTAGCGGTGTCCCCGTCGTGGGCCGTGCCGCGTCGCGATCTTGTCGCGATGGTAGAAGGGGACCTCTCGCTGCCCGCCGTCGTCAGAGCGATGGTGAGGAGCGAAGAGGCCTGGGCGGCAATGGCCTCCTTCTGCGAGGACGTGATGTCGCAGAAGGAGGCCGCGGAGTGCGAGTGAGAGGAGGATCCCCACGCTCCGGCGCTCCGCAGGCGGCGTAGGGGCAGGAGAAGGCGGGGTTTTACCCACTTTCTCCCTCCCTGAGGTGAGCGGCGGGCGTGAGGCACGGGGGTGCCAGCGCCCGCCACGTGTTCACCATGAGGGTGGCTGAGCCACGGCCCCTCCCTGTGGAGGGGCGAATGAGGGCCCGCCGTATTAGGCGGGCATAACGCCGGTGGGGGGCTGGTAGCCAAGGCTCTGCTTTTTCCCAGTCCCCCGCTACCAAGGCAACGTCGGAGTGCCGCTGGAGTTTTTAGTGGGTATACCGGGAGGCTCTCTCCCAGGGAGTCCCACATACCCCTCCCGTCCCCCGACGGGCGGGGATGCGTAATTGACATTTTCCCCAGCGACAACAAGAAAAAAAAAAAAAGGTTACCCGTTTACTGACTCTGATTTGCACAAAATCGACCAGCAGGTGAATTAATGACTTCAGTCGATATTCAGAAGTTTTGTAAGTCTAAATGCAAAGAGTTTGATTAATTTCTTGACATTCATTCTAATTTATACCCTATTAAAATGCTACTTTAAAGCAGCTTCGTTCACATCAAATCGGTTTAAGTACAAAAATTAGTTGAGTTTGCAAATTCGATTCGTTTATTGAGAAAAGAAAAGTCTATTAATTTGAAAGTAAATTCTTTTATAACAATACATTTATTACGATGTTACTGTTTTTATCCTCGAATCTATTTAATATATAAACCAAATCGGGATTAGAACACTTCAAGACCGATTCAAGATAGTTTTTGATTTGACTATTAAAACATACAATAATTGAAAAAGAAAATGAAATAAAAAAAATATTTTTCCACAGCAAATGTTCATGGGTTTCGTAACTGTTATTTTTCCGCAGTATTCATAAACGTTGTTTGAAGTTAATTAATGACTATTTTAGCATACATTTTTTTAACCCATTCGTTGCCACCAACGCACCATATGCATTTAGCGAGATTTGAACCTCATGCCACCAACGACCCATTTGCGTTGAGTGCACTATGTAACGTTTTCTGGCATTACAACAAAATTAAAGAAATTTATTTAAATATTTGGCAACATTAACGTCTAGAAACAATTTTGAAATATAGAACCACTGTCGGTTTTTGGTTTGGGTATTCTTGTCTCAGTAAAGAAAAAACCGTTGGCGCTGTGAAGGTCCATTTTCATTTAGTGATAACTTAAGTTTTACTGGGTGTTTATAGCACATTTTTAAATTGAGAGATAAAAGTAAGCAATATTCTTGATTTTATCATTTTTGTACACAGTATCATCGTATATTTTTTAAATAAAATCAGTTGCACGCAAACCGTGCGTTCACTGGCATAGCTGTAAAAAAATTTTTTGGATAAGTTTATTCATAACCAAATCACGGCAAAATGTATTCACGTGTTTTTTAATATTAAGAGTGAAATTTACTAGTATGTAAGTAATTTACTAATTACGTACTAAAAATGGATTATGCATTTTTAGTAGGTAATTGGCAAATTACTTACATACTTAATATTTTGCTACCTGACCGATATTTGATAAATGTAGACTAATGTAGACTAGACTGAATCCATAGGATTTTTAATAAACTGTTGAAGAACATGTTGCATGATACCGTCCAAACCTCAACGCAAACGATGCTTTGAATGGCACTTAGGTACGATTTAAATTCTTTTACCATTGCCACCAACGCATATGTTGCGTTTACCAATTTTGAATGGGTTTTTCTTATTTAGGTTTTTTTGGTATTAAAAAACAGATTTAATTAAGTATTTTCTATTGTAATCATCAAAAATATTAAGTGGCACCCAGGCGAAGTTTTTAAAATTTTAGTGGCAATGAATGGGTTAAGTTTGAAGACTGTCACTTGGTCGTGGCTTATAAATAAGACGCTTATTCTAAGGATCAGGTTTAAAGCACCTTAATAATTATTGAACTATGTACCTTTTTTCAGCCTACAGCAGCCCACTGCTGGACAAAGGCCTTCCAAGGCTTTCCACAATTACCAGTCTTGTGATTCCCGCAACCATCGGCTTCCCGCGACCTTCACCAGGTCATCGGTCCACCTTGTTGGGGGCCTCCCTACGCTGCGTCTTCCGGTACAAGGCCGCCACTCCGGAACCTTACTGTCCCATCAGCAATTGGTTCTACGAGCAATATGCCCCGGTCACTGCCACTTAATTTTAACGTCACGACGAGCTTTGGTGGTTTTATTGCATAATTGCATGGCACAAAGCATATATTTGTTTGGTTATTTTAATTTCTGAATTGTTGTTTTTTTTTTGTGATTTCCATAATGGACGCTCTCAGCGTACAATATATTTCTGCATCGTTCTCACACGGTTGATTTCAACGTGAATGATGTAATCAAATATTTGTATCAATAGCTTAATAATTTACAAGAGTGTCCATGGAGTTTCATGCCCGTTCTTCACCATGGGTACCTACTCTTTGGAATTGGCGACTAGCTTCACCTTACTGACTGACCGACCTTCTGACAATTCAAAAGTGCCTGTAACTGGTTTATTTGAAATAAATGCTTTGATTTTGGTGAATTTGGTTCTTCTGCGGATCTCCTCATTTCAGATTTGGTCGCTCTTTCCATCGCCCTTTGTGTGACCTTGAGCCTTCGTATAAGGTCGCTTGTAAGCGACCACGTTTCGGTTCCGTATCTCATCATAGGCAACACACACTGGTCAAATCAACAATTGAACCCGGTACGTAACGCTGCTTTTCCTGGCAGGATGACATCTGCCGAGTTCGTTAGTGAAATAAATAAACAAATAACCGGAAAAACTCAACCCAGTGGCTGGAGTCTCTGTGCAGAAAACTTTAAAAGCTTTTAAGTTAGTAAATTTGTATTTGTAAATTGGTAGGAATGCGATATACTGACTCAAATATTTCATCAATGCTACAATTGCAACTACTATTTACAGCTGGAACTAATAGGAATAATTAGATATCATTATTAGTCTAAAAAATTGCAAAAAGGATTAATATTTATTCATTATTAAACATATCTGGTCAATTTTCGGAATTGTTCCGGGTTTATGGCTAATTACAAGCGGCTTATTTAATCAGTTGGGTGCTATGTATAAAATTTTCAATGAGTCACCGTAGATGAAACGGTGTGCAAAAATACATTACATATATATTTATATAAACAGAATTTTTAACGACTGGCTGTACCTACTAAAAGCTATCAGTTTTGTGATTTATCTACCTGGATATGTCATAAAAATGATGGCCAAGTGGTGACTAAGACAAAAGAAACCAGAGCCCTTCAAAACAGCGTTGGATTGACGATATCGTTAAAATTGCAGAATTTTTAAAAAAAAATAATGTCTGAGTCTTATGATCTACGTTATATTAAGGAATATCCATTTCTCGGTGATAGGCCATAATATTGGCTGGCGACAGAAGTTACCACCCACCAGACAACGTCTTGCCGCCAAGCGATTTGTCGTGTTCCGGCATCACCTGACTTGCCGTCTTCCTTCCTATTCACTCAGTTTTTTTGAGTGAATAGGCTCTTAGTAAACTAGCGCGATTTACCATCAACGATTGTATGACTGCTTACCTTCAGGCGGCATTTACTAGCGGTCTCAATCACTAGCTTATAGTTATAAATAAAAGGTCGCTTACTTAGCTTCGATGAATAGATGGATAATAGGTAGAGAATTAGCTACTTTACCCGCTTTAAAATAAGGCCTATTTCATAGATACTAAGCCTAAATGCATAAATACCCTCCTTTAGTCTCAACTTACTCACTTACCCAAAAGTATATCTTTACCTGTTTCAAATCAGTATTTGCCTTTGTAAACGTGCATTTTTACGGTAACAGCTATCTTCTTCAATACACATGTAACATTGCTATTAACAAACCCATCTTCCACAATCTCGCTGAAAATAAGGGCCACGTTAATGTACATACGGTTTAATAATACATTAGAGGAAAAAAGCGTACATAACATAACACACGAGACAATGTTTGGTTGTTCCCTTTAAAATTCAGAACACAGCGTATGGAAATCGATACACATTTGGGGAACATAGCTGGTCTCTACGTGAGGGGGTTTCACAAATATGCGATACGATGACCTTTATAGCGTAGAAATGAATTTACATTTGGGGGTTTAAAGGGGTGTTGCGAATTGTATGGAAAATTATCGTCTATTTGTTTATTTTTTGGGTGAAAATTAATAGATCGATTTTATCTTCGCTACTTACCATTTATATTAATATTGAAAATGCGAAAGTTTGTGTTTGTTACTTTTTCATGCAAAAACTACTGAACACGGGCCCTAGTCTGCTATTATAATATGGTCAGAATGGTTGATCAGAGATCTTATTATAAATTTGTAATCTTTTAACAAAATGTGTCATTATGACTTTCTCGTGGCCAATCACTGACACTCCACTCCATATTAATATAATTATGTTCTAATTGAGTAGTAGTTTTAAAAAATCATTTCTGCCAACGAGTTCTATAATAATGACAATATGGCAATGTCATTCTATCAATATTCCACTAATTTCAGACCGATAATAATTGATCGATCGTTATGAATTTAGCAGATTACAAACTTTTAGAACAATGACAAATCAATCGTGTTGAAATGACAAATTTATAAAAAAAAACAAACTAGGGTCACGATTTTAATGAAATCGGACACACAGATTTTATAACCAGAAATAACACATAGGAGTTTTTTATACCGATATTCCCACGGGTTCGGATCTTTCAAGGGTGAAACCGCGGGGCGCAGATACTGTATGGTTTACATAAAATAATACTTGTTCATATTTAACTTTAAAATCCAATACTTCTAAACGTCTAATCAAATACATATGTCGTGGATAACGATATCATTTGAATAAAAGTTGCTCATTTGATTTTTGTAGTAGTGGGGCAAACGCTGTGACGTTATTTTGTAATGGCAGCACTTGGCTAGACTCGTTTTGGAAAGTGAGGATTGTCGAACGGTGATTTCGCTTTGAGGAGCGGACCGGGTACTTCTCCGGGGCGAAACTGTCGGTTTGCCTATTTAAATTGTTATTGTCAGTTATTATTTCCTATTAGGTTTTTACCTCTATAGATTGGAGGGTATATTTACATTTCGTGCTTTAATTCAAAACTTCACCTACGAAATGGAGCCCTTACCACCACACCAAGGTGGTGACGACTCTATCGCTGACGTCGTCACATATAACAATTTGGGTAAAACATCACACGAGCCGACTAAAAAGTACTAATTAACAAGGCTGGACCAACTTACAGAAACCTTAAAAGCTGATTAAACTACAATGAATATAGAATTGTTACCATCTAACAATTCCCTCAATATTCTTAAGATTAATCCTCTGCTCCTTAAACGAAATAATCACGTAAAGGTAATAACTTAAAGTACACAGGACTAAGGCATCCTGACACGGATACATATCTGAATGGACGTCCAACGGAGAAACAGCGGGGCTTCATATATCTCCATCGAAGCACCATCCGACTTATATTTCAATTGTCAGGAACTTAGGAGTGTCTTGAATAGAAAACAGTGTGACGCATCTGAAGTACAATTCTCGTAATCTTACGATCACAGTACTCAATGTGAACTCCGTGGCGTAGCGGTAGCGAACTCGGCCGCTACGTTCGGAAGCGCGGTTTCGCTCCCCGTGCAGTGCAAATATTTATATGCATAAATATGAATATTTGCATTGGTCTGGTCGTGCCTCGTAAAGCACGTTAAGCCGTTGGTACCGGTTGCCATAGGGACATCTAATGGCAGTCGTTACGGGTTTTTGGAGCCCTCAAAAGTTCAACAAGTGGTCTAACTGCAATGCTTCGATTTCGCCTTCGGGTTGAACAGTCAAAATGAAACCTTTTGCTAATTTATTTTACTCGGTGGTAGGCCATAACATCGGACACCGGCAGAAGTTACCACCCACCAGACAAAGCCTTGCCGCCAAGCGATTTGTCGTGTTCCGGCATGATGTCAGGTGAAGCTGTTCGGAGGACGGGTCTGAGCAGTTGTGTTGCGATGTGTGCCGGGTACGATGCGCCTAATGCTGTTGTGTTGGGAGTTTGGTCGTGGAGGGTCTTCAGATCAATCTCCCTTTGGCGCAGCATTGTTGGTCGTGTTGTTGGGTTTAACATTGCATCACCTCGCTCAACTGCCGTCTTCCTTCCTATTCGCTCAGTTTTTCTGAGTGAATAGGCTCTTAATAAACTAGCGCGCTTTACCATCAACGATCGCATCACTGCTTACCATCAGGCGGGAATGCGGTCAAGTGCTAGTTTATAATTATTAAAAAAATATATATATAGTGTCTTACGTAATGCCATGCAGATTTTAAACATTTCAAACTACGGGGATTTGGCTAAAACAAAAGCTTTTGAAAGATATAAGAAGTATGCATTGTACCAATTCGGAATTAACACACAATTCAAGTATTTAACTCAGCATCATCATCTCAGCGTTAAACCCAGTCGCATCCGAAGCCTTTTCCAGCTCTGGAGTCTGGGGTCCGCTTTACCAGTCTAACTGCTGATTTTGGCGAAACTTCGACATTTTCCGTGAAGCGACTGCCGTCTGACCTCCACAACCCGAAGGCGATATAGAAGCATTGCAGTTAGACCAATTGTTGGACTTTTGAGGGCTCCAACAACCCGTAACGACTGCCACTAGATGTTCGTATGGCAACCGGGACCAACGGCTTAACGTGCTTTCCGAGGCACGACCAGATCAGTGCAAATATTCATATTCATGCATACAATATTTGCACTGCGCGGGGATCGAACCCGCGCCTCCTTGCGCAGCGGCCGCGTTTGCTACCGCTACGCCACGGAGGCTTTATCTATTAATATATTATAGTACACGACAATACAACACAGAACTCACTCGTAACACTTAATATATTGCCAGCAATTGGAGCGAGCAACAACGGATAAGTCCTTTCAATTGTCATGAAATCTTGAAATCTTAGGCGGCTGTTGACACATTTTGTAAGGGGTAGACTTGTGAGGCATTGGGGCATTGCAAGGCTCATACCTTTAGCTCGGAGTGAGTTATTATTATTCATTTGTGGTAGCAAGAGCGTGGGCTTATTTAACTTAATTAACTAAAATTGTGTTTCTATGTATAGTATGAAGATTCCAACTGCTGATCAAACAGTCCATTTTAACCAACTGTCATGGCGACAATCGCAAATGAAAGCGGTCTATAATTGGATAGACCGGATGAGACACGTGTTATTTTGACAATTGGCACTACAATTATAAGTATCAACTCATCAGGTAAAACGACCATTGTTAACAAATAGGTTTTAAATAATAATGCAAGGACTTTCGGCAGGTGCAAGTACTAGTATCTCCAATGATCGATGCCAAAACTATTTGACTTGACTCCCACTCTTCTTCTCTTCTTTAGCCTATGGATGTCCACTGCTGGACAAAGGCCTCCCCCAAGGCTTTCCACGCTGACCGGTCTTGTGCTGCCCGCATCCATCGGCTTCCCGCGACCTTCACCAGGTCATCGGTCCACCTTGTTGGGGGCCTCCCTACGCTGCGTCTTCCAGTACGTGGCCGCCACTCCAGAACCTTACTGCCCCATCGGCCATCGGTTCTACGAGCAATGTGCCCTGCCCACTGCCACTTAAGTTTAGCGCCTCGCAGAGCTATGTCGGTGACTTTGGTTCTTCTTTGATCTCCTCCTTTCAAATTCGATCACGCAGAGAAACTCCGATCATAGCTTTTCCATTGCCCTTTGTGACTCTGAGTCTTCGTATGAGGCCCATTGTGAGCGACCACGTTTCAGTTCCGTAAGTCATCACTGGCAACACACACTGGTCAAAGACTTTAGTCTTGAGACATTGTGGTATCTTGGACGACGAGAAGATGTAGCGTAGCTTCCCGAACGCTGCCCAGCCGAGATGGATGGACTGGATTCGACGAGACATCTGTTTCTCGAAGTTGGACCCACCTAGTTAGAGTACTTTGATAAATGAACAAGCCCAAGACTAAGACTTTTTGGCCTCGCAAAGGACTTTCTGATTTTTATTACTTTTTAAAAGTTAAAAATGGAAAAAGTTTTTGAAAAATTGTACAAAATATTTCTGAAATAAGTTTCTAATTTAGCTTTATATGAAAGCTTTTTTATGTTAGTTTACACAGTACCGGGCGACCGAGCTTTGCTCGGCAACTTTTTTTTGTTAGGTACATCGTGTGTATCTATATTTTCAAAACCAAAAATTAAAAACCAGCGAATTTTTTAAATAATATTTTTTGACTAATGTTTTTCGATCATACCGACATAATAATAAAACATATTATTAACTGGTATTTAAATATAAAATTACGAGTGCAATTTAGTTTAACATTTTATTATAAATAAGTACTTATAGTTTAACAATCAGTTACATCAGTTATATATTATCATCAATACATACTCGTAGTTTAAGGTCTTAACCTAATACTTCCTTCCATACTATATCATGCCGGGTACGATGCGCCAAATGTTGTTGTGTTGGGAGTTTTGTCGTGGAGGTTCTCCAGATCAATCTCCCTTTGGGGCAGCATTGTTGGTCGTGCTGTTGGGTTTAACATTGTATCACCTTTCTCAACTGCCGTCTTACTTCCTATTCGCTCAGTTTTCCGGAGTGAATAGGCTCTTAATAACCTTTTTTTTTTGTGCCCTGTGGGAATGCCCTCCATGGGGAGGGGCCCGGCTGGGTACGTCTTCTTGTGCGAGAAGACGCAGCAGCCAAGGGTTTTTAGCGAGGTGTCCTTCCTCTTAGACCCACTCGTTTGCCCGGAAGCAAACGGGGCCCCCAGCTCCTCTCAGAGAGGAGACCGGGTTGCCCGACGGTGACCCGGAGTTCGGGTCACGCCAGCCACCTGGAGTGGTGGCCGGCGTGGTGGTTCGCCGCACGTGACCGCCGAAGCGGTCCCCACTTCTGGTTTTGGTCCGCGCCGGTAAACCGGTAACCCCCATATCTGGGGGCCGTTCCCCTGTCCGCCACCTGGGGACGCGTCCGATGGCAGGCCAGAAACTGCACACGGAAGGCTCTTAATAACGTAGCGCGCTTTACCATCAACGATCGCATCACTGCTTACCATCAGGCGGGATTGCGGTCAAGCGCTAGTTTATAATTATTAAAAAAAAAAAGCAAATCCGAGCAAAGCTCGGTCGCCCAGGTACTTCATCATTATTAAATCATATTATATGGATGAATTTTATATTGCCTACTTTGAGGAGGTGCAAGGTATCATAATGTTAGCAATAATAATAATAAAGATATATTATGAAGGACGGGACGATTGACGTGTGTCGGGCATGTCACCATCCGGGTGAGTCCATCAGACATATTATCTCTGGTTGCTCTCGTTTGGCTAATGGCGAGTATTTGCACAGGCATAACCAAGTAGCTAGGATTATCCACCAGCAACTTGCTTTGAAATATAAACTTGTGGATTCTGAGGTACCGTATTATAAGTATGTGCCCGACCCAGTTCTTGAAAATGGCCATGTCACGTTATACTGGGATCGGTCTATCATTACTGACAGGACTATTGTTGCAAACAAGCCTGATATAGTAGTGATAGATCGATTAGCGCGCCTCGCAATGATTGTCGATGTTACCATTCCACATGACGGGAATCTCGTGAAAGCTGAGAAAGAGAAACAAATTAAATATCTCGACTTGGCGCACGAGGTTGTTGACATGTGGAATGTGAACTCGGCTGTCATTGTACCGATTGTCGTATCGGCCAATGGTTTGATAGCCAAGAGCCTCGACCAACATCTATTGAGGCTCTCGTTAGGCAGTTGGATCAAAGGCCTGATTCAAAAGGCAGTACTCCTCGATACGGCCCGCATCGTGAGGAGGTTCCTGTCTCTGGAGCCCTAACCACCGGTAGCTTGGACCCCGCTCCCGTCATCGGTGGAACACTATTTTTTATATTTTTAAATGTTTTTGTATGTTTTTATATAAATATTTAAAAATGTAGAATAATATGTATGTATAAAGAAATAAAGGGAATAATAATAATATTTCAGTTCGCGTTGTGGCAAGTCTAAAATGTTGACACCGTTGAGAAATTCTGTTGTAAATTCGACTGCTCCTTCAGGCTGATCTTTAAAATGAATGAGCTTCATTGTTTCGACTTCTCCTACACTTTTGTGCGACCCTGGTACCTTGCATCTCCACAAATTAGGCAAAACAAAATTTCTTCCATTGATTTAATAAACGAAAAAGAACATTCGTTGACGCAGTTTCCAATTATATAAAAAAAAAGAAAAAAATAATAAAATTAAATTAAATAAATTAAATTAAATTTTTATTAAATAAAAAAAAGCATTAGACAACGCCATCATTCTTTTTTTTAAACTTCAAAAAAAAAAAAAGGAAAAACACTGGATTTGAACCCGAAGTCTACGAGTTCCTAATCAGAGGCCGAAACCCCTCGGCTATTCGTATCATTAAGGACAGCGGCGAAATTTAGCTTCTTATGAGAAGTTTAGCAATTGTTCAGTGCCTCAAAACACGGAAAAAAGACATTTTCTGAAAATTAAACCTAGCTAGATCGACTTATCGTCCCCGAAGCCCCCTGCACACAAAATTTCATGAAAATCGTAGGAGCCGTTTCCGAGATTCCAATTATATATATATATACAAGAATTGCTCGTTTAAAGGTATAAGATGTTATTATCGTGAATGTATCTTCTATTCTTCAAATAAAACAAGAATGATTAAAATCGAATCCCTGAATCCAAAATTATTTCTGAAAATCCAACATACCTATATAATTTTTCCAGAAAGTATAAAATAATTTGTAATCCAATTTCTCGAGAGATGGTGCTGTACTTTAGTTAATTCATGTTGTTAAGATTTTTCCTGACTGGGCTCGGGAGGAATATGAGATATTTATAAGTGGAATCTATAACTCTATCATTTGTTCTCACACCCTTTTGGGTCCGTTTTAAGGATTCCATATTTATCTATCTTTTTGGTCTTTTATTTAACTCTTAAACGGGGTCACTTATTGCTACCGACAGTGAACTACGAATTCTTACACTGAATGAGGGTCGACACGCTTTTGGTCAGTTTTTATACCACCACCATGAAATTCCATTGAAAATTGGTAGGAAACCCCTCGTGCGGGACTCCGCCTTGCAGTTGACAGGTTTTTTTTTTTGTTTTGTGTCCTCATTAAAATGAGTGTTCAATAAAGCGTTTTCTATCTAAACATCTACTTACACACGTGTTGAAGTTACTTATATCTGAAACAAGTATTACACCATCTAATCTATTTCTTTCTAATTCCATGCTAGCATGTTTTCCCAAGATCCTTAAAGAGAAAAGAGATAGAAATACAAAATTCATAGGGTAGCGTTCACAAAAAGTAGCCTGAACCATCCATCAGGGGGTAGACAGTAAACACAGTATTTGTATGCATTTTGCTGCATTCAATATACGAGCAATCGCGTGCTCTGACCATTTGCTAGTAGGTAAACTAAATTTACGGAGTTTATAATATTTGTTTTCTTGTAAAAGGATAGAGTTTGAAATGTTAGATGTTGCGTTCATAATGTATTGGGTAATGTGCATGAAATTTATATGAGATTTAGAATCTAGAGCTAGAAGTCTTGATTAATATTTTACTTTTACGTTCTGTAGTGTTACACATAAGGAAATTCCAAGATATAATGGACACATAGCAAACTTTAAGAAAGTTTTGGATTTATAAGATGATTCCTATTTAAAAGGGTTCACATCATAAACAGATAAAAAGCAAACATAGATAAGCCTTTTTAATATACAATTCGCTTTTTAAATTTAAAAGACAAATTGTATAACTGTATAAAAAAAACGCTAAAAGCATATTATGCCATATTTTTATTTGGAATTGACGATTACATCCAAAAAAATATAAATATCTCGAGAACCCCTAACAAGAAAAAAAATGTAAACTCAAAATATATCACGCCTCATAATTATTACATAGCAGCTGCAAACTTATTTACAGAGTAAATATGCGGTCTCATTGTTTGTTGAAAGTCAATAGTCAAAATTGCTATAAAAAGAGGAATTAAAAACGGAATCTACAAAACATTGGCAATGAAGTTGATAACGACTATCATCTTAGTTTCACTGTGTGCAGGTCTCAGCTATGCGGTCCTCTACGTTTACTATACGGGTAAAAAACTTTCGAAACAGCTGAAGGAATATCATGAAAAAAAACAACTTGACAGAGTAAGATTTTTATTTTTTTTTTGAAAGTGTTCGTTTCGACAGTACGACAATAAGGGAATATTATTAATTTATTAAGAATTTCTTCTAATTTATTCAATTCTAGCAATGTTATAATAAAAAAAAGCACAAAATTTCTTGCCTTTTAAATTTTTTTCCGAATTTCATACCAATGTTATAATTTTATCAATATTAGCGCTAATTGTTAAGTAAGCTGATAAGCTTACAACATCATGCAACAATGGTTGATATCCATAATTTATTTTTTGTGTGTTTTAAAACGCACAAGGACTTCTCCTCTATTGTGGATGCGTTTACAAACATATAAACTCACGTACACGAAAAGCAAGAGCAGCATCATTTTTTCTCTCCCACTCTGAGCGGAGTCGAAGGGCGTGTCAGATTATTAGCCGCCCGGGCCTGGACCTTATCTTCAACACGTCCGCGCCTACGGTGGGCCGGGAGTTCGATGTTGTTTCTCGACCAGGGCATCTCCTGCAGGCGTGAGGACGTTTAGATTGTATCTCCCTCATGCGCTCCGCCTCCGCCTTTACGAGCATCACTACTTCGAAGATGAAGGAGGGCCTGTCATACATTCTTGTTTCGGACCATGGCCTACCAGGGTACCATGGGTACCAGGGTTAAATGCAAAATACAAGGACACAGTGGCATTCTGCCCAAGACGGAGACACATCCATGTGCTTCACATTGTCGTCAGGGCGATCCTCACACCTGTGGGCACCTCGCGTTTTTCCTCCCGCCTTTTACGAAACAGGAACCTCCCAAAAAAGCCATGTTCGATGGATATCTCTCTTATTATGGCATGCCCAGCACTGAGTTACGAAAATAGCATTCTCCATTTCAACATCTCATGAGCTCCCGCCGGAGTAACTGTGGACGCCTAGACGAAATACAAACTAGTTTAACCAAATGTCACTTTAATTAAAATAATGTTATAGAATATATATATACTAATATAAGACCCATGTTTCAGAACTTGCGCTTTGAACGTTGAACCCTGTGACGCAAACGAGTGGAGACGTGTTGATGGATCATGTAACAGTCTAAAATATCCAGCAAGAGGAACCTATTTCGCACCATTGGAAAGGATATTACCTGCTCATTATTATGATGGTAAGAAGATTTTGAGTATTTAGGTCTAGAGTTTTGGTTGTGAGTTGGGTTGCCGATTTAGTTATATGGATTTTGAAGATGCAGACAGGCACTCTGTGTAAAAAGATTAGGTATAACATGCATAAGGAAACTGCTTTATTCTAGAACATGCACCAACTCACATGATTTATTAAAATACAGCTATAAAATAAATAAATAAATAAAGGCAGGGGTTCATTAGGCATCTGAAAATATGTCCACGTCGTTGTCAATGGGAACAGGGCTGGACCCATTACCTGGAATATTTATAGCCCAAAGAATCAGCATTGCGCTCCAGTATGCTGATTCTTTGGGCTAAAACCAGCATACTGAAGAGTCAACCAACCACTTGGCATTTTGTCAAAAATTTGATTAGCACTCGGACCCCAAGGTCCTAGTGCTTAACACCAAACGTTTTGAGACGAAAAATGTTCAGGTAGCAATACCAAAATTTTTGAAAGAAACGAATCAATCACTATTTATCTTTATTGAGTTAAACGGCTTGATATATCTACCTAAATTTTTACAGGTAACATACAAAGAAAGACTGTTTCTGGTGAAGAACTGTCTTTAGCAAGAGTCGTCCGCCTCGCTCTATTGAGTGACGCTCAATCTAAGCATGAGCTTTTTAACCACAACATACCCGGCTTTGGAGTACATACCTTACTAGATATCGGATCGATTCATGACATTGGCAAGTATTTATACTTTTAAATTTAGTCCAAATAAGTTAAGCTACCATTTTTATATACCCCACCGCTATGCTTCGTACAGTACGTTAAGGCCAGCTATAAATCTGGGATATTTGAAAGGCCCGAAAGTCTGACAACTAATCATAATTCATCAATCAACTTAGTTATGGACACCATAGGACAGCCAAGAAATCTTAAGAATTGGCTATTCCTTAAACAAACGGTCTTCATTTAACTGGTAGCATAAAGGCAGTTTAGTTATATAAGACTGCCGTAGACAGATGTGACGCACCGCTAGTAGATAAAGATAAGAAATTATTCTAATTTCTATCAAAATTTCTACCAGAATTGCTTCATTAATAATGTCTTCGGGAGTTCTTACCCGGTTTAAAACAACCCATTTTGTTACAATGTTTTTTTAGTTTTAGATACACCAACGTTTTTGTTTTAAATTATTATTATTCATTTTAGAAAATATGCTATTTACTACAAATTATTGCTGGGAAAAGGAACACCAAAATGATGAAGAATGTACGCCTAATATTGTCCCAGATGATGACCCCGTGTTTAGATATTCGAGTATTCGTTGTATGAATAGCACAAGGCCTCTTACCTACCAGGACTTCAGATGCACCAAGACCAAAGTTCCTTCTCCGGTATGTCACTTTACTCTCAATCTCTTGTCCAGAACTTGTTTATATTGTGCCGCATCATCTCTGTTTCTCCCATACTTTCTTCTCCATTATTCATCATCTCGGCAGACGCCTGTTGCCGGAAATTTAACCTTTACACTTTTCATTCTTCGTTTCCTTGATCTTTCCTTAATCAAACCAAACCTTATCCATAAAACCATTCATATTCAAAACATTAATTACTTAATTTTTTCTGAACCTCATGCAGAGTATTGTTAAAAATATCATAAATATGATATATATTCAGTAAATGAAGCCATGTTCAGGCTTCATTTTGTTTACTCATTTTTTTGTTGTTTAATCATGTGAAAAATCCCTTTTGAAATATCATCAGGTATTTTTGAATTAGCTTTCTTAAATTAGAGTTTCTCTTATTTTGGTGCAACTTTAGATCTGCTACCACGGAATACTCCCTGAAACGAAATCTTTCGAATTTGAAATGTGAGTTGCACACTCTTAAATTTGCATCAAGTATGTGCGCGACAAATAGACAAATAACTCAATATCACGCCAACCGATTTAGATAATTCTTTTTTTTTATTTTAGAAAATAAAAGCTTTATTTTCTGTAGTATTTTTTTTGGAAATCGTTATTTTTGCTTCAAAATTCTTTATATGCAAAGATATGGACAAAGCAAACTTTAGTTTTTTCATATTAGAAGTTATAACGTATATAACAATTAATTATTAAATTATTACTCTCTATTTTTATACCAGATTATTTACGCAACGAATACGTTCGATGCATCACAAATTTACAACCTGCACGGTAAAGGCGATAAGGTGTTGAGGTCTTTCAATGATGGAATGCTTACAATGGAAGAAGAAGATGGGAAAATTTTCCCTCCAAATGGACCACCTGAAGGATGTCCCAACAATATTGCACCGGATGAAACCAGGTGCTTCGAAAACTGTAAGTGAGCATGTACAGACGACAGCAGGTCAACCTACCCGAAATTGTCAATTATTGATTGTTTGATTGGGAAATCAACCTTGAAATTTAATAATTAAGATAAAGTTTAAAATCTAATAAAGATATCTGATGACACCAGCCTCTCAAGTATGAGTGTGCGGGTTCGATTCTAGGTCAGGTAAGTACCAATGTAACTTTTCTAAAGTTATATGTACTTTCTAAGTATATTGGACACCACTGACTGATCAGAAGGTGAAGGAAAACATCTTGCGGAAACCTCGACTTTAGTCTGAAATCGCCAACCCGCATTGAGCAAGCGTGGTGATTACGCTCAATCCTTCTCAGTATGAGAGGAGACCTGAGCCCAGCAGTGGGACGATAAATAAAAAGGTTGATGATGATGTGCTGTCGTCTGTACTTTTAGTTCCAAACTACCCTATAAATCTTTAAAACTACGCAACGGAATTTGATACGATTTTTTTAAATAGATAGATGATTCAAGAGGAACGTTAATATATATGTCGGAGATCGTCGATTAATTTTAATAGAAGTTGCTGATTTGATTTACGTAGTAGAGGGGCGAACGCTTGTGACGTTATTTTGTGATGACGTCACATGGACAGAGTCGCTTTGGAAAGTGGGGTTCGTCGAACGGGCACTTTGCATCGAGACGCGGACCAAGGCACATCTCCGAACCGAAACTGTCGGTTTGCCTATTCAAATTGTTATTATGAAGATTGGAGGGTATATCTACACGTCGTGCTTTAAGGCCCTCCGCACATGGAGCTACTCAAATATGACGGAATTAATCAGTAATTAGAATTACAAACTAGTTATAAACTGTATTTCGCACACGACGCTACTAAAATTGCAAGGTTTCAGTCACTCCTGTTATTTCTACTACCAAATAAACACGTGCGAAAAACCTAGCAAGGGGAAATATTGGAAGCAATAAAAATGTCGAGTGGATCAAGCGATGATGATTATACTATATTATCATCATAACAGACGCCGAAGGAATCGACGCAGATTTTGGATTCACCCATATATCCAAAATAATGTGAACTTCAGATTGTCAGTTGCAGCACGAGAGCTGCGTGAAACAGATAATAAATACTCTTCCACTTTCTGCACAAATTTAATATTTAAGGCTTGATCATTCATTTTTCACATCAAAACACAGTAAACTCGGGTAACCTAGTAGCTCGGCGACCGGCACGACGCGTCGCGCACGATCAGTTGCCAACGCGTTACTAACTGGTTAGTGACTAGTCGCGTCGTGTGCGAACCTGTATGGCAATGTATGGGCGGTGACGCTCAAAAAACTCGTTAGTAATTTGAGTTTGTGATTAGTTCCTTTTGAGTAGCTCCATGTGCGGAGGGCCTAAGTCAAAACTCACCTACGAAATGAAACCTGTACTACCACACCAAGATGATGTCGACCCTACTGCTCTGCCGTCGCTGTCTCCGACATCAGAAGTTGGATAAAGAACTACACTGCTCACAATCTCGTTATAAATGAAGGAACAGAATAAGTCACTTTCTGCCAATATTTTTATAGTACTTATGTGATTACTTGTGTGGTAGTTGTTCATTGCCTTTGTATGACCTCCTGTAAATGCTGGATGTACTGAAAGTGAGGCTGGAAGTGAACGTCACGTTACGAGGTGCGCTCAATTGCTGATGCTTGGCGCGCGATAGTGCTGGCTGTTGCTTGGCGAGCGAGGTGCGCTTGCGGAACATGCAAGGTGTGCTTGCGGAGCGCGGAAGGAGCGCTTGCGGAGTGTGCAAGGTGCGCTTGCGGAGTGTGCAAGGTGCGCTTGCGGAGTGCGCAAGGTGCGCTTGCGGAGCGTAAAAGGTGCGCTTGCGGAGCGCGCTTCTAGCTGCTTGGTGAATCGCATCAATGGCGTATGGCGCTGCTGGAGCTGCGTGCGGCGCAGCCGGAGCTGCGTGCGTTTCGCTGAACGCCTAAGGTTTCAAGACGTGAGCCTCTACTCTGCAGGCGATGAAAAGATGTCAAAGTGCACAAAACGTTTGTGGACGTAATGGGATTTTATGAGAGCTCCGAGATGTCTGGTGTGCAACGGTTGACAACTGCCAAGTGGCAGGTGTTTGCGGGAAATTGCCATAATCCGGTGAGTCGTACTATTTTTATTTTGATTCCGTGGCCGAATGTTCTCTTGTCAAGCAATCTGTAATTTCATTGGTGTATGTATACACGCGCCAGTATATATACTGTGTACAAGGTTGTGCCAGTGTATTGTGTACTGAACAATTTCTTTGCGACATGATAATAAGAGTTATTTGCAAATTATATTTTCTTGTACTACCCGTATTCTTTGTTATAATGGACTGAGAAATTTTAAATTAGGGTTTTAAAATTATGATGTCCAAAATCAAAATTGTTTATTTCAAATTAACCATCCGTTGGTGCTTTTGATTAGTCAATGTCGGTCAGTTCAAGAAAAGTGAAGCTAAATTGCATGTTCCAAAGCGTAGATCTCTATGGAGAAGAACTTGCAAGAAACTCCATGGTCAAGTCTGGTTTGTCTTTAATTCAAAAAACTAAAGTTCACTGTGGCCTATAGTTACGAGCTCACTTGAGATTCTGATAGTATGTGTGGCTAGACTATTAAATCTTCTCAAGAGAACAAGCGGTAACGAACATAGAGATTAGTGTAAAAGTACAAATTTGATGGAAGTGAGCTAAAGTAATGAAATTGAATATTGGTGAGTTGTTTGATGGCGATAATGGCGATCGTTACCTATTGAAATCGTTGATTGGAAACAGAACTTATAAGTACCCCACGATCGCATAAGTACGAAAGATTTTTCCAAGTAATGTCTGCTGAGTTAGATTTTCATAATGTAGAAGATGGTGAGGAGGGTGCCTCCGCCAGCAAATGGAACACGTATCATGGCTATGTGGTCGCGCTGCACGCACTAGTCTGTAGTCGTAACTGCAATCCAGTGAGGGGTTGTTCAGAGCGCGATGGGCAGCTAGTGGTGTGGCGGGGACACTAGTAGGTATGGTCGCACTGCATGCACTAGTCTGTAGTCGTAACTGCAACTCGGTGAGGAGTTGTTCAGGGCGCGATGGGCAGCTAGTGATGTGGCGGGGACTCTGGTAGATATGGTCGCACTGCATGCACTAGTCTGTAGTCGTAACTGCAACTCAGTGAGGAGTTGTTCAGGGGGCGATGGGCAGCTAGTGATGTGGCGGGGACCTGGGTCTCGGAGGAGACTATTAGTTGTACGGTCATGTGTTGACCTGAGAGTCGTGGACTCTAAGAGTTGGTCGTATCACAAGAGGTGATGACGATATGGGTGTCAACTATGAGTTGTCACTAGCTACTGTGGTAGCGAACCATGGTGTGTTTTCTTATTGAAGATTATGATTTTGATTTGATAACTATGAGGCTTGGAGGAACCTTCTGTGTTTTCTTTTTGAAATTTGATAATTATGAGGCTTGAAGGAAGCTTTTGTGTTTAAGTTGTTAAAATAATTAAGTTTGGTTTTCTAATAGTCAATGTTACTAAACGTGACGTGTGACGGTCAGGTTGGCCGAGTTCTCAAAAATACTTCAAAGTCGGTTTTCTGTGTTTTTTTTTTAATTTGTTACAGACATGCACGAGGACGTGCAACGGGAAATATCGAAGTTTCGCCGGAATCGGATTGGCGCTGAGATGATGATGATGATGATGCACGAGGACGTGCAACTAGTCAGGCTGGCCGTGTCGGAGATCGTCGATTAATTTTAATAGAAGTTGCTGATTTGATTTACGTAGTAGAGGGGCGAACGCTTGTGACGTTATTTTGTGATGACGTCACATGGACAGAGTCGCTTTGGAAAGTGGGGTTCGTCGAACGGGCACTTTGCATCGAGACGCGGACCAAGGCACATCTCCGAACCGAAACTGTCGGTTTGCCTATTCAAATTGTTATTATGAAGATTGGAGGGTATATCTACACGTCGTGCTTTAAGTCAAAACTCACCTACGAAATGAAACCTGTACTACCACACCAAGATGATGTCGACCCTACCGCTCTGCCGTCCCTGTCTCCGACATATATAATACATGGACCCGTGTCAAGCCGGGGCGGATCGGAGATTAGTATACAATTAAAATACATATGAATGTTCCACTGTACTATATGTACTAATGTAGGTAGCACAGGCTGGTATCCGCAACTTCATGTTAATGCGTGTATTTTGCGTACAACAACTAATGTAGCCAAGCTGTTACAAAATAATGTGCCTTAGCAAACAGCAAATGGTGCAGGTTTCAGGTGTTTTAATATTGTTTTATTGATTCCTGACATATTTTATATATACCCATTTTTAAACGAATGCTAAGAATCGTGAACATTGCTATTTTACACATCTGTACAAATATATGTCGGACCATTCCGTCACGAGTGTTAAATATATAACTTGGATATATGGAACTTAGAGTCTTATTTCATTTTCATAATATATGATTATTAGTTTTCAGAAGTTATGTCATACAATATGTAAAGGAAACCCCGTCCAACCCATAAGGATAATAAAGGTTATGTAAACACATGACCAAATAAAAAAATAAATATTACATAATTTTCATAGTAACAATAGTAATGAATTTTGAAATAACATTTTTTTCCGCGAATTAATTCCAACTTCCCCAAAATTTGATAAAATTTTAAAAGTGACAACATCATTTTCGACGATATTCTTATGAGCGAGGTGTCGCGTGCCCTGCCCCACGTCGCTCTCACATTTATTGTCATGTAACTTACCTCATTTTGCGAAATAAGATTTATTTATTTGTTGTATATAATCTTACTAGTAAAATTTATAATAACCAACTTGAACTTTATTAAGATTTCTTTTGTTTTATTTAAGATTTCAACGGCTTGCTACCAAATACTCTGTTTACCATTTGGTTTGCGAGGCACCACAATTTTCTGGCCAGTCAGTTAGCCAAGGTGAATCCATGTTGGGACGATGATATGTTGTTCAACGTGGCCAGAGATATTAACATCGCTTATTCGAATCAACTCTACTTTTACGAGTGGAATACAGCTTTACAAGGTATTGTATCTAAATTATCAACTTGAACCTTATCCCGATTGATTTAGAATCCATACTAATATTATAAATGCGAAAGTATCTCTGTCTGTCTGTCCGTCTGTCCGGCTTTCACTTCAAAACTACTAAACCGATTGTAATGAAATTTGGTACACATATAGTCAAGACCCTGAGAAAGGACATAGGCTATATAACATCCTGCTGTAACCAATAGGAGCAAAGCAGTAACAAAAAATGTTGCAAAACGGGAGCAAACGCGGACGTACATATCGCTCCCATTATTTTAACTTACGCTTATTTTATATCAACACGCCGACGGAGTCGCGGGCAATAACTAATACATACATATATTATACTAGCGGCCGCGAGCGACACCGGTCGCGTGGAATTAGTTATGCTCCGCTCCTATTGGTCGCAGTGATGTTATATAGCCTAAAGCCTTCCTGGATTAATAGCCTATCCAACGCTAAAATAATTTTTCAAACCGGACCAGTAGTTCCTGAGATTAGCGCATTCAAACAAACAAACAAACTCTTCAGCTTTATATATTAGTATAATAGATAAAGTAATGTGGTTTTGACTGAACAGAAAACTGAGCGCTGGTGAGTTTATTCCGCCACTTCTTCTTCTCAGCGAAAGCACTAGGATGTGGCGGAGGGCGGGCGTTTTGGAGATTATCTTTTGTTATATTGTAGTTCAAAACGTGTAGATTCTCAGCCTAGTTTGAATCAATGATTATTGATTTTGTTTTTGAAAGCGATCAAAATGTATGGAATACCAAATATTTCTAAATAATGTACTCAATCCATTTTATAAATGGAATTGCTCAATCGATATAAGTATTTTATATATTTTACTGCATTAGGGCGCAACAATCTTATCAAGGCCGGCGTTATTACTAAGGATGATGGATTCAGAGATCTTTATGATGATACAAAGTACCCTGAATTGACATTGGAATATTTTTATGTCCTGCGCTATTTTCATCTCATGCAACCATCGACAGCCAAGTGAGTGGATAATTATTTATTTAATTAGTTAAGCCGACCCGGAAATTCATCGGAGTGAGTGTCCATTTCGTTTCATTCTACTTTTAAATCAGTTTTGTAGATGTCCCACAAAATTTCATAGGTATGCATGTTCTTAAAGTAAAGTGAGAAGAAGGTAGAAGCAGAAGACAGTTTATTTATTGGGTGCCACATCACAGGAATATCACAAACTCACCATCCCATTCTTACATTTCATTCTTTCAATTATATCTTAGAGGTTTGATGGGCTTAGTACTTAATTTAATTTAATTAATCCGTGGTAGGCCGTAACATCGGCTCCCAGCAGAAATTGCCACCCATCAGACAAAATTTTGCCGGCAAGCGATTTATCGTGTTCCGGCACGTGGTCTGGAGAAGCTGTACTGAGGACGGGGCGGAGCAGTTGTGTTGCGATGTGTGGTGGGTACGATGTACCAAATGTTGTGTCGGGAGTTTGATCGTGGAGGGTTCCAGATCAATCTGCCTCTCTTCTCGCAGTATTGTTAGTCGTGATGTTAAGGTTTAACATTGCATCACCTATTTTTTTGTTCCGGGGTGGAAAATCCTCAATGCAATCCGCAATGGACAGTAAAAACGGCCCGCGGTCTACCCACCTCGCTCCCTATTCATGCAGTCTACTACCGCAGAGCACAGATAGAGAGCCCTCGGGAGCGACTCCTCCGTTCCGGCAGAAATCCCCTCATCGGGGATTGTTGCCCGCGCCCAGGGTGCACCGGGCCAGCGTCTGCTCGTCCTCGGAGATCGAAACCGAGGACCAGCAGCCATCGGGCACTCGGGGAGGTTTTCTGCCATGCACCCCAATATTGCATCATCTCGCTCAACTGCCGTCTTCCTTATTCATTCGGTTTTTTTGAGTCAAAAGGCTTTTAATAAACTAGCGCGCTTAACCATCAAAGATGGCATCATTGCTTATCATTAGGCGGGATTCTGGTTAAGCACTAGTTAATAATTATAATTAGTTTCACTTTTGATATCATTTTGTGTTCTCACGTTTGTCTTTAAGTAAAAGATACCGAACGAAACACAAAATGGAACTTAGAATGAAGCGTCTTATATTGTTTGAAAGTACCTAATACAGTGGCCCCTGGTGCACAGGCAAGTGGGTTTTAGTCAATAAAAGTCTCACTCGCCCTTTCGCCGCTAAAAGAAAGCTTCTGATATCTAACATCATCTATTATCATACCACGCATTGACTAACACTAAGGGCGGGTTGTTTCACGTCCGCTTTACACACGTTACGCTAACAATCGTCAAAACAATAAAGCCGTTATTTCAAATTACAAAATCTAATTTTGACTTACGAATTTTCCTTATTATCAGATTATTTGATAAAAATGGAATCTTTATACAAGATTACCCGCTCTTCAACGCTACATTTAGACAAGGACTGATAGCCAAGAACATGGTTGGGTTTACACAGAGCACCTTCAGAGCTCCCTGTCATGGCCTCGATGGAACTGTTAGCTATGACGTGAGTATGCCCTTAGTTTATGAATTTTAAGGACAGTTATAATATTAAAATATGCACAAGCATAATCACTACATATTATAAAAAAGTCACTTTTACTTTCCGTATGTCGCTTAGTATGATTCAACCTTTAAAACTACGCAACGGATTGTTTTAATAGATAGAGTGAATCAAGAGGAAGGTTTTTATATATATAATATGCATAATAATTAAGAGAAACACTGATAATTTTTGAAGTTTCTAACACATGTCACAAAATAAACCTATTTTTTTGAGCTTACATTGCAAACGCTGGCTGAACCCTATGAGATAGATCAAAATAATGTACTACAGTATTGTAGTAGACCTTAGATATGTCTACAAAAAAGTCTGCGACGCCATAAATGTCTACCTGCTATAGTTTCATTATGACTACTTTTTTATGTTTGAAAAGTTAATTAAAATGTCAGTCGAAAACAGAGCCCACTATTTGTTCCTTGTTATTTATGATTGTCCAAATAAATTACGTCAAATCAAAGGTAATTTTAGTAGCAGCAGATCTTTTTCTGAATTATTGGAATTAGCTGTTTCATTCAGGAGATATCACGATTTATTTAAAGCAAAACACCAGAAAAAATCCGCGTGCCACTCGCGCCCCTGCCCGCCGCCTGTTACTAGTGTTTCTCTGCCTGAACCGCGGAGTGAGTGGGCTGGAGCGGGGGACCATTATTTCGAACAAACTTCCTACCCCGGTAGGCTTTCATTCTGTTTAAAAGTGGTGGAACTGGCTATTCATGGACAATAAGGTCGATGTATCTAGCAGAGTCAGATATTGGCTGATAGCCGGCACAGTAGACGTTATTTTTATTGAAGGGCCACCGTTTTTTTGAGGAAGGGTTAGGTATCTATATAATTTGTCCACCTGCAAAGCGGGGGCGGGTCACTAGTCATCCTACAATATTCTCACTGTTGGGATAAAGGATTCGTCCTGTCCAGTGCAGGTAATAAGTTGCCTATCCTTAAAATCGATGTTTGCCTCCCATATCTGCAGCAAGTCCAGTCCTATTGCCTATTGTAATAATTATTTCTTATTGTAGCGTGTACATTTGTAACTTCGATGGGATCGATATTTAATGGAAAATTATTGTAGAATGTATCCAAAGCAGAAGCTTTGGATACATTCTACTGGTTAATGAATGACTGATTTGCGCCTGGGTCAATTAAAAGTTTTAAAGGCGGTTTCGAAATTTGAATGAACGGAAGCTGTCTTTGCGTCTGAAGGTTAATTTATAACCTAATTTGTCTGATCTCCCGTTTTTCTGAAAATCCTCTTCACCATCAGAACTTGTATTAGTGCTGGCGGAACTACTTTATACTTACTTTATACGTTTACTTTGTATTAATTGGACCGGTGTATAAACCTCGGTAAAAGAATCGAATGCAATTCTTGCAATCCGCCTAATATGCTATAACACGTTGAAACGGAATGACGACCTGAAGGAGTTTATAGAAAACTGAACATAATTATTTTACTTTGCAGATTGGTAATCGTGGTCTACCTGGAGTTTCGGAGGCTTTAGACATTACGGCTGGTGATTTGAACAAAGGTCGTAACTACGGCCTTGCTCCCTATATCGATTATGTTCAATACTTTACAGGAGTTAAAATTACTTGTTTCGATGATTTAGAACAATTTATACCGCGGAAAGTAAGTATTGTTTTTTTTTTTTATATCGATAAATGTAGTTGACTCACTTCGCGAGCGTTTCTTATCTCGTAGACATTTTTTTTTTATATATAAATTATAAACTAGCGCTTGACCGCAAACCCCGCCTAAGCAGTGATGCGATCGTTTATGGTAAAGCGCAATATTATTAAGAGCCTATTCACTCTAGCCTTGAAGACACTCAAATTGTAGTGTGACGGAAACACCGCCGCTGGTAAATTGTTCCAGTTCCTCGACGTACGCGGTATATGCATATTGTATGCATGTTAATGTAATTTGTTTTTATGATAACCTTTTTATCTTTTCCTTTGCAAAGATCGCGTACTGGCAATGATAAACTCTATGGCTCGGAGAGCACGTTAAACCGTTGGTCCCGGTTCCCATACGAACATCTAATGGCAGTCGTTACGGGTTGTTGGAGCCCTCATAAGTCTTACAATTGGTCTAGCTGCAATGCTTCTGTATTGCTTTCGGGTTGTGGAGGACTCTCGGCAGTAGCTTCAAGGAAAATGTATAAAAGTTTAGCCAAAATCAGCAGTTAGACTAGTTAAGCGGACCCCAAACTCCAAAGCTGAAAATGCTTCGGATGTGATTGGGGTTAACGTTGAGATGATGATGATGATTAACTAACCTTTTCAGTACATTGAAAAACTAAAAGAACTATATGAAGACGTGCGTGATATAGACGTCATGGCTGGATGGTGGACAGAAAAACTGATGAAAGGTGGAAACATACCTCTTACGGTTGCTCATGTTTTAAATGATAACTTTTTGAAGGCTTTGAAAACCGACAGGCATTGGTATGAGAGGCCAAACAGACCACATGCATTTACTAAGCGTAAGTACAATCATTACTTTTGTCTTTATTAAATGTATAGAAATGGAGTTACATTCGTTTTCTATCAAGCTTATCTTGGAAATTATTGACATACATCGGTGTCAAAAACATCGTAAGAAAATTAGCGGGGTAAATACATAACGTTCATTGCTTTCTATAAATTGTTTAGAAGACACATTTTTCTATCATATAAAGTAATAGGGTAGTTGACTAAAAAAAAACTAATTAGTCAGTCAGTCAGATTTCCTAAAAAAATACTAGACACCTATTTTTTCTTTTTTCATATAAACAAAAAAATAAGACGACGCATTGAAAACTCGTGTGACGTCACTGCACGCTACTCTTTTTAGCGAGCAGTGACGTCACCAGCCACCACTCCTCTCCTTTGATGCCTTTTATATTTATCAATTTTTATTGATTTGATAAAACAAAATATACGATATATCCAATATTTTTCTATAATCTGAATGACGGACTTAATAGAATCATTTCTTTTTTCCCTAGAAGCATCCCAATTGATGAGCATTATCGTAATATTCCGATTGTAATTGATTATATTTTTTAATAAGAATGGTATGGTGGTGAATGGTGATGCTTGAACAGTAGGTACGATACGTAAGTTTGGGAAAGGGTAACATAGTGCTATGTTATGTCTAAGAAAAGTATGTATACCAAAACAACTTCCTAAAACAAGTTTTCTATACAATTTTCAGGCCAGCTGCAGCAAATAAGAAAAGCATCTTTAGCTTTATTCTTGTGTAATGTTGCTGATGACGTCACTGAAATACCTAGGAATGCCTTTTATAAAATTTCACGGAAGTAAGATTTACTTAGTACTATTATTATTTCTTAAATTGATGAATGGATTTAGTATGAGCAGAATGCAGGACGAAGTAATTTCAAATCGAGTATTTTTTCTTATTGGCTTAACTTCAAGCCTGGTCTATTAAATAAAGGTTTAAGGTAGTATTCTTTTGCCACATGTCGACCGTCGTCGAAGTTATGGTTCAATACGAGTCATGGTCAGTGTCACAGATCACTTCTGCTGAGTTTCGTTTTCTTTAATTTCATTCATTATTCAAGTATAGTTCCAAAGTCCGCTTCGGCGTCCGTATAGATTGCCTCTTAACAGCCTTACCAGTTTCTTAAGTTGAAATCTTGTCTTTTGAGTAAATTATGTAATTTAGTTTTGAAGAACGATACTCAAGCAGATTTGTCAGAGAGAAAAGTTAAATTTCAATGTATAATTTTGAATTGAGATTTATGCTTTAATATATCTTCGAAGTCGAGTATAAGGTACGTGCCTGATTTATTTTCCATAAGTCTAAAGTATTATTAAAAAAAGAGAAAGGTTAAGTTTGAATGTATGTATAATTTTGAATTGAATATAGGCCTTCGTAGTCGAGTCGAGTCTTTGGGAGAAAATTTCCACTATTGCCGAGTGCCATAGGGCATTTTATAAGTATTTTATAAGCAGACTACGCCATGGATGAAATCGTGAATAAAAGTTTGTATTGATATTAGACTAACAATATTTTCAATTTCAGGAACCCTGTAGTGCCTTGCAGCAAAATTGTGAAGATGGATTTCAGAGCTTGGGCTGACAGTGCATGTAACGTCAAATAGAGACTAATTTGAAACCGGGACATCTAAACACTATTTAAAATAAACTGAAACGGTCAGATAGTTTATATATAAGAATGAAGAATAAACATTGGTGTTTAAGTTTCTAACAATTCAACACAATCTGTTGTTGTAAACTGTTTAAGTGTTTTGTAGAACATGTCGCTTAGAAATATAAATATTAAAATATTACTTTTGTTTTCGTAACCCTTCTTAAGAGACTTCAAAAAGGAGGAGATTATATGTTTAGACATTTTTTATGTCCAGTCATTGCACCGATAAGGCGGATTCCCAAAATAATTTTCAATGCATAAAGAATGCCTCAGGGCTGGTCCCAGATAAGGCGCGAGGAAACGCCAGGGTATCACCTTGTGTGGATCGCCCTGAGGAGGCGGTGGGGTATACGATTGAGATCTGCCCGGCTTGGGTAGAGCACCACCGTGTCCTCGTGGCGGCGACCGGCGGTGATCTCTCCCGTCCGTCCCTGGTTCAGGCCATGGTCTGGAGCGAAAGTACATGGCAGGCCGTCACCTCCTGCGAAGCAGTGATGCTGGCAATGGAGGAGGCGGAGCTCGTGAGGGAGCGGGAATTCCAGCACCGCTACGCCTCTAGCCGTCGCAAGAGACGCCCTGGTCGGGAGGCAATATCGAACTCCCGGCCTCCATAGGCGCGGGCCTGCGGGGGGGTGGGGGGGTGAGCAGTGGGCATTTCGCCGCCCAGTAAGAACTAGGCCCGAGTCGACGGCGCGTTGTGTTTCACGTGCGTCTCAAAGAGATGTGGGTTGTGTGGGTAGTTGTGGGTGTGGGATGAGTGGGTTTTAGTCAGTAAAAGACTGACACGCCCTTCCGCTCCGTCCAGCGCGGGAGAAGTCAATCGATGATTGCGATCGAAATGATTTGTCCCAGATAAGTTTCACCAATTTTGCTTGGGAAATTTTTGAATTACCTAGTACGATTTTATCAAATTTGTTTATATGAATCATATTTTAATACCTTCGTTTCGATGGTATTTTAACAGCAAGTAGTGTTATACTAAGTGTGGATTAGAAGTAAGGAAAGTTCGACATTCCATTTGTTCATTTGGTTTCGGAGTGACCTATGCGTCTGACATACTGAAGTAAGTTGATTGGAAATCATAAATAACAGTTGAAGTTGAAAAGATACTTAGGAACTCAGGAATTTTTGTGCAATTACTCTAACCAATGTACAGACGACAGCTCATCAAGCTACTACAATCTGTCAGATTTATTTATTAGATTTTCAACTTTATCTCTAAAGCATTAAGGCTCAAGGTTGATTGCGAATATCTGACAGTTTGGGGTAAATTAACCTGCTGTCGTCCGTACAAGCAAGAAGTCCACGCGAACCGAACCTACAATAAATGTTCCACTTTTTACAATATCTTCCCCAGTGTGGGAATTTTTAGGCCAATTACTACGGGACCTGTAAATAAATTAACTCTAGAATATAAAAAAAAATACGAACTATTTGCCCAAGTTCCAAAATCAAAGTCTGGTATATGGTTTGCAAAATAGGTAGTGAAGAAAACATAGTTTTGGTTTTCTTTTTTGACTAATTTTATTAAAATAATAATGTTTTGCTATCTATATTTAATATGCCTTAGCGGCAAGAACAATGGAAGACAAGTCACACAAAACATTTAATCAAATAATGATCGCTCACGATAACATAAACACTTCCAGGGTTCGCCACACAATTTAGATATATGCAAATCTATTGCAAATCCTTTAAGGCAAAGATTAAGATAAAAAGACCCGAACAATGTTAGTTGATTTTCTGCCTACCCAATGTTTCTATAAAGAAGATGATTATACTCAGTATATTTTCCGGCAGACACAATAAAAAAGACTTTTTGTTCTCTCATCATAAATATTGATATTTTTTTTCCTTTTATTTGTTGTGCTTCCAAATATTTATTAAAGACATGAGGAGCAAATAATAGATTCATCTTTTAGAATAATATTCGTAAAATGCGACAATTCAATGCGATGCCGATGGTTTGAAAGAGTTATGCATTTTCGTTACATTTTATGGAGCCGCTAAATTAATCAGTAACATGCTTGCTGGATACATTAAGAAAACTAAAGAGGAGAGGCATTAGTCCCACCAAATTAGCCCGTACCTGACGTGAATTGATGTGTTTTAATCGCGTCTAAACTGTCTACGGTGTATCTATATAGAGTAGAAATATTTCACCGGTCATTAAATGAATTATTTTGATAATTGACACAGTGTCATTTATACTGAATCCATAGTAATAGATTACATGTCGATGACCCGGCCTTTTTTTATAAACAAACATAAGCATCAAAGAGTTCCCAATCAAGTAGGCATTTTAAGAGCGTAGCACGCATGTGAGTCACGACGCATCTCACCCGATCTGCCCTATGCCCCCCACCGAGGGTTTTAATTAATATTTCTACACAGTATCCGTACTGCGTGAATTAATTCCTACTATAGAACCTACGGTGAAATATGCTAATCTTGCTATGATTGTGTGTGGCTGTTCTGGAACCAGAGAGATTTCACCTTTATGAATTCCCACTTTCATGACTAAGGTCTAATATCTGAGGAAGTCTATGTTATCAGCATTACTAAGAGCATTAGGAATGGACTTTGGAACTACGGTTTACACTCAGTCAAAACAAAAGATTACTGTGTCAAGGATAAAATAATTAGGTAATGCTTTAGTTTTCAATTGATCTACGAGATAAGTTAAAGCCGAAAATAAAACGCAATCAATAAGAACACTTCTAATGATAAAAATAAAATTGAAGAAAATACAAATAACATTGAAAATTTTGTTGTTCGTATTAATAGTCACCACTTTACTGGTGTTTTATAACGTAGCTCCAAGGAATTGATGAAGCGATTGTAATATTATAGATTTTTTACACGCCAAGATGAAAAATCGGGCAACATGTAATTTCTCAGTAAATTGCAGCATTGAGGCGTGAAATTGAGGATGAGAAAATACTTCAACGTCTTCATCCATATTTAATATCAAATATTAAAAAGCAAAGTCTGCTTCATAACGACTCGTGATGACTGGCCTGCAAGCTACGAAGTATTTACTATAAAGTATTCATGAAAACATAAATTTTAAGTGAGCACCATTGCAAATATCTCTTAATGACAAGCCGAAGACCCGACTTTACAATAAATACATTCTTTTGAAACCACAAGCAAAAACTTCTTTCAAAAACACCCTATATTGAACAAGGTAAGGGTCAAAATTGTTAATCAATAGTTGGAGCAACTGCAAAACATTTGCCACCTTTTTGCAATCTTTATTTGCGGACAAAAAATTTAGACAATGTTAATTTGAAACTTATTGCTATTGGAATAAAGATTGGGGCTAAGATATTCTATTATGCTAAGTGCATTAGTAATGTTGTTAAAAGCTTATGAATAGGCAATAAGTTGTCTTCAGGCGCCTACCTCTGTGCACTGGTTAATGACAGCTGTATAGGCAAGTTATGTAGATTAATGCCAATTTTGTGGTACAGTTCAGAAGTTATGTATATCATGTAATGGACTATTTTACTATGTAATGTCGATCGGGATTTGATTGTAGGAAAATTAATTACCATAGCTTTGCACAGTAAACAATTTATTTGTGTTAATAAATATGTCTATGTTAGATAAATGGATAGATAAGTGAAAACATGGTGTATATCAATCAGTTACGTTTAATCTCACGCAAGTTAGGAGTCAAGTTGGATAATGGATTGATCTTGTTCTAGCGAATGGTTGGCTAACTTACGCTGTATTTACATAATCTAGTCAATTGTGCCGTTTTATTAAATTTGCTTTACCATTTCTCTACAAACTGTCACTGGAATAATTGTCTTGCCAAATTAAGCTTCTTCGGAAAAACTGATATGAATTTTTCAATTAGAGAATCCTTTACATTTTCGATGTCATTCTAAAATTACTCTGATATTACACATAAAACATTATTTTAACACTTTACAAAAGAAAAAGGATAATCACCAAAATAAAATAAAAAATAGACTGAGAATCAACACTTTTGAACGTCAATATTATATAAGTCAGTCCTCCAAAAGGCCTGCCCTACGCCACTTTCTAGTGCTTTCACGTTATATATTATCCCTTTTTCATCCCTTATACGCATTCAAACTAGACAAACCAGGTATCAAAATGCACAAAATTTATCGGAGATTCTGCCTCGAGGAGTTTGAATTCATGAATGTCATAATCATTTTCAAGAAGTTATTTTATAAAACGCTCCCCCGAGAGCGAGCGTAGGCCGCTCGTCTTAATAAATGTACATACCTAGAACTTTAGAAATGTTATAGGAAGTTAACAAAAGCCAAAGTAAATGGAAAACTAAAATAACCGAGACGCATAATAAATAAGAATAACAAAGCATAGGTCGGAAGTATGTACAACGGAACATTTGACGTCACAGACGATTGCTTACAAAAACGTCAAGCGAACATCTCAATTCCTTTTGAGTCTGTGCAGTACATTCATCTTCCCAGAGCATTAGTAGACAAGAATATTTTGTCTTTTAGAGGGTATTTCTATTTTGATGGCTGTTTAAAATGTGTTCAAAGCAATCAATGGTGCCGATCCCCGTATTCACAAACTAGTAACATTAAGTTTAGTGCTTCTCTTTCTTTTCATTTCATTAAGAAAAGGAGATCGGCGTGTAACGTTAACTGATATACATATATTTAGAAGCCATTCACGAGTGAACTTACTACAAATTATTTTCATTTGGCAGGGCTAAAGTACGGTTGGTGCAGTGGATGAGCGATAGACTGCTGCGTTGCGTGTCGCGGGTTCGATCTCGGCACGGAACAAATATTTGTTGACCTACAAATAATTGTTCCGGCTCTAGCTGTTTGTGTATGTAAATTAAAATGTTTGTACACTCACAATACAGGAGTAATTTTCCCTGAGCGAGGTATCAACAAAGTCACGCCATAAATTTATTTATTTGGACTTCTAACAGAGAAAACACCTTAAACCCTAGAAAATATAAATAACAGGATGTGACCTTGTGCTTCTCCACTTATAAGATTTCACAGCATGCAAATAATAATATAACAGCAAGAATACAAATTGTTAACGTTGTAAAAATTAAATCAAATTAAATTTTAAAACAATGTTATATGAAATTAGATTTTAAAGCAATGTCATATTAATGAAATTTTAAATAATGTTATATTAAACTAAATTTTAAGACAATGACAACAAAATTATATTAAACAAAAAATTCCATCACGACACAATAATATAATTTGTTAAAAAAAGATACAGTAACAAGCATTTTCTTAATTATGTCAAATAATGATAAAGAAATAAAGTTAACATTAGATAAATTGAGAAGAAAGTAAAACAACCAAATAAAATTACAATAGAAAATGGAATTAGAATAATACAAAATTATATTAAATTAAAGTTAATTTATAATAATTCGGTGCATCCGGGGCAATCAGCAAGTTCCCTTGCTGGTTGGCCTTTCACCGCGATAGTATCGATAAGCTTAGAAGCTTTTTTTTAAGCATTACCCCACACTAGGCGTTTCTCCTATATCGTGGGTGCATTTACAAATATATAAACTCACATACACAAACAGCCAGACCCAGATCAACTACTTGTAGGTCATATAAAAATATAAAAAAAGAACATAAATATAAGCATAGTGTTAAATTGGTTCCTTCATTATACCTTCATTTTAACAAATAATTTTTTTAAATATTTTTCTAAACTACCATAATATTTATATAACATATAATACTAGCCTACCGGTATCGGGAATAGGGTACAAGATAGCGGCGGTCAGGTAAAAGAAAGAAACTTTTTAACTATGCCAGCTGTGTCCAGAAGTACCTCTTTCAGAATCAAGCCCTTGGTCCAGCTTCCTAAAATGAGTCTACTGAGCTGTTAAGCCGTTGGCTGTCACGACTATCGCTACAATGATTTCTGAATCCACATCCCATAAGTCGACAATCTCGCGAGGCAAGTTAGGATAGGATACTATTATTAATCCTATCCTCATAAACTTCACCTAAAACAATGACCACTACGTAAAAATTCAAAATTGCTCATTAATCTGTATCCAAGTGAAAGTATTATGATTGTGATTAACTTGCAAATCCCTATAAAAATCCTAGAGTGTCATTATTCAAATGTTTTCAAAATAAATCAGTCTGTTAGCCAACAATATATAAATAAATCTTTTTTCTAAAACGAGCAATTCAGAAGTTTTAATATCGGTGTAGATATTAAAATGAATAGCTATTGTAATTTCGTCGTCTGCTGTAATTTATAGCCAGGTATTGCTCACAATACGGACAGTACCATGCCAAGATTTATGAGTGATATTAATTGCGAAATTGAGCTATTTATCTGGTCTTTGTGGTTACTTGGTCTGGTACTAACTGCACCCTGTGCTTTCGCCTGTGTTGGTTTCGATCCCGTGGAAATATTGGGACAAAAGTATGCCATGTATTATTCCTGTTGATAAACTCTCTGTGTGTCGAATTTCATCTAAATCCGTTCAATATATTTTGCGTGAAAGGGTACAAACAACTATCCGACATCATCATTATTATCAACCTTTTTATCGTCCCATTGCTTCTTGGCACAGGTTTTCTCTCATACAAAGAAGGATTGAGTGTAATCACCACGCTTACTCAATGCGGGTTGGCGGTTCCATGTATTCATACTCGTACATTAATTCATTTATTATTAATTTAATCAAGTAATGCATGTATTATAAATTGAAGTACATACATACATACAGTTTAGTAGATCAACCAATGTTTTCATCACTACAATTTGAGCTTTTCTTCAATATCTTTGTAAACGAGATGGTTTCTGATATGAATATACCACTGAGAACATAGGCGATCATGAACTTCATATATAGTTTATAAAAATAACTAGCATTCCGCCCGCGGCCTCGTCCGCGCGGAGTTCGAGAATATAAAAATTTTCCGGTATAAAAAGTAGCCTATTATTTAATCCGGACTTGTAACTTTACGTCTGCAAAGTTTCAAAGCAATCGGTTTAGTAGTTACGGCGTGAAAGCGGAACAAACAAACAAACTCACTTTCCCATTTATAATATTAAGTAAGGATAAGGATTGTTAAGTCACAGGTAACATGTTTATATTAGCAACTCGTTAACTGTTTCAAAAGGATAAACTTAAATTACATTAATTATAATTATCCGAACCATTAATGCAACTACTCGTACCGTTATTTCTATAACAAAATTGATTTTGTCACATCATTTAATATTCCAGCTTCAATCAAGTTAACAGCACAAGGTAAGGTTTCTAGCGTTACATATATTGAACGCAGGGAAGCCGACAAATTAATATGCTAGCTGTAATTGATGACAATTAGGGAGGCGACGCGGAACGGGCATACGTTGATTGTACCATGAATGTGTGATTTCCATAGTATGAAGTTATATAGTATATTGGATTGGTAAATAGATTTAAGATAAACGCAGCTCTGTTTGATGGTTTATTTTCTTCTTATTTTCTCTATAATTATTTCAGTTAACATTGCCATGGGTGATTTTGTATTCAATAATATTTGCAACTTCTTGCAAGCAACGACAAAGGAAATAGAAATTAAAAAGCCAAACATTAATTTATAAAATAGAAAAATGCACGTATGGAATTGGAAACTAATGATACTCTGTATCAAACAACAAATTAGATAAATACTGCTTTAAAAATAAACAGGCAAACAACAGCAAATTCCATAATATGAAAACGAAAGTAATCCCAAGACGAACAGTTCCATGTTTAATCAAATATTGCCGGGTTTAGGGACACCAAATAACATGCAACTGCTGACCGACGGGAGAACACTGAAATGTATTAAACGCAGGGGTGGAACAATTGTGACAAATTACGACGGTCGGCGTGTCGTTTGTGAAAAAATGTGACGAAATACAAGGGAAGGACCGTCATAATACTGCTGCTGGTGCATGAGGAAATGGCTTTGTCTGGAACAAATATTATTCAAATTTTCGTTGAGAACCAAAAGATATCGTACATTAGAATAATTTTCTTTGTGAAAATACATCTTATTGTGACCAAACGTTTTTATGTTATGGAGGAGGTTCAGACTTACTTTTCAAAACTTGTGTGAAGAACGAGTTCAGATTTTAAAAAATCCATTGTAAGATGTCACATATGACACAGTATGATTACTATTTCATCGAATAATTAGAGAAATCATAGGTAAGTACGTCTACGTTTAATCAAATCTCAACCACTAATACTAAGTATGAATTTCTCATGAGCCTCTCTCACGGTTCAATCTCCTAAACACACATGACTATTATATTAACCAGAAATAAATATTCATAAGTGTTTATCCGCATCAAAATCTTACTTGTCATTTTCATCTGATATTAATTCATCTACTGAACTGGGAAAAATCTGATAAACCTACTGAGCACAGGTCAAAGAAATTTGAACTTTATCATGAAGATGGAGAGAGTAATTCAGGTTGATGATAAAGGAATTTTCGAGGGCAATAAGTGTGCGATCAAATTGAGATACGAGCCAACACGTGCAGGTTATTGGCACACAAGTGTTTGGACAAACTACGATATTGCTTATTTGCACGGAAAATCTTTAAGGTCGGGGTGATATTCGGTTAAAGCACTGTAATCGTGCTGGTGACCAAGCGGGAACTTATTGATTCTGATTTTTGATTGTCTGTCAAGTGTTAGTATTTGTAGGTAGGAAATGATTGCTTTTTAATTTGTTTTGGTTGAGTACTTTTTCGTCGCAATTATTTTTTCTACATTCTTTCTAAAACCAAATGAACTTTGGAAAAGCTGCTGATGGTTAGAATATCCTGCCAGTAATTCGAGTATAGATATTCTTTAGGTTTAATTATATTGTAATGGTAACAAAGTCGTGGTGGCCTAGTGGTTAAAACATCAGCCTCTCAAGCATGAGGGTGCGGGTTCGATTCCAGGTCAGGCAGGTCTGGACTAAAAGTCTGAAATCGCCAACCCGCATCGAGCAAGCATGGTGATTATGCTCAGTCCTTCTCTGTATGAGAGGAGACCTGTGCCCAGCAGTGGGACGATAAAAAGGTTGACGATGATGATGAAATATTATATTATCCGATAATAATATATTAGGTATAATATTTAATTGCAAGGTTAGCGCAGTGGATAAGCTATTGACAGCTGCGCTGCGGGTCGCGGGTTCAATTCTCGTACGGAACAAATATTTGTGTGACCTACAAGTAGTTGTTCCGGGTCTGGCTGTTTGTGTATACAAGTTTATATGCTTGTAACCATACCCATGATACAGGAGTAATTCCTAGTGTGGGGCAGCGTTAAAAAAAACGAAATATAAGTTTATAGTTTTTCTTATGGTTTTTATAAGATGAAATAACGGTTTCCGTTTTTTAAAACCAATTACATTAACTAAAATAGAGACAAACAATTACATTAATTAACTTAAAAACTACTACTAAAACTAACATGGAACAGTGGACTCTCTCGCATACTTTCTTTCACAGAAGACCAAACATATACGCATAAGCTTCTTCCATTCATCCACAAACACGTCACATTCAGGGTTGGCCATCAGAAGGGCATTCAGCACTTATTTAAATCGTATACTGTAAAGGGCGATATAGATCTATATTAAATCAACAATATATTTAAGGTATTAAATTGGACAAAGATTAATGCTGTATTGGTTAAAATCGGTTCGAAAATTAGACGGTATTTGTCGTAAAAAGTAAATGACGAAAAATGTTATTGTGGGATATCCATAAGAGATAGACATATACCATCGCAGACTTTTTTGTACAATATTTAGTACATTATTTTGGTAAATCTCGTAGCGTTTAGCTTGCGTTCTATTGTAAACGCGGACACAGGGAAAAAGAAAGTGACATTGTTTTATAATATAATGATACCAGCAGTTGATTTGAAAGAGAAGTATTTTTAGAAAGTATTTACAAGATAATAGGTGAATGTTCACCTTCTGAATCGGCAGGATAAGAAACTACTCATACTTATTACTTAGTCATAGTACTTATCTCAAATTTCACAACATCAGAAACTTTATATAGTAATATAACAGTGTCCTTGCATGAATCCGAAATCTATTCTCATACATTAAAATATCCACGACATTACAGCCGGGACAAATGGCTTACCGTGCTCTCCAAGGCACAGAGGGGTCTTGGTAATGTAACATTCTATTTATCTTCACACACGTATAAGAATATAGCTAGCACGAAACACGTTTCAGTTACAAAGGACCGTAGATCAAAAATTCCTAATAAAGGTACCGATCTGACCCCCCTTAAATGTCCAATACTTACCCTTATCAACATTACTTTCTCTGTAGCATTAAACGTCTGTCAAGTTCCAATGATTAAACATACAACTTCCAAAGAAAAAGTTGGACAATAAAAACCAATAATCTATGAAAAATGACACCGCACGCCGTTAGCAAGTCATCATACAGGACAACCATTTATCAATATTGAGGGCGATGGATATATTGATTTTGTTGGCTATCCGACCGTATTACTTTGTGCTTATAAACGTGGCCAAGGTTTTGTTGCAAACCCCAGTTCTATTGGATATAATACAACTATTAATAGAATATTTATTTACCAAAATAATTTAACATAATTCTTGACTAATATTTTAACTAATATTCCTTATATTACTTAGAATATTTCTTATACATAGTTAAATTTGGGAATCTTTGTGTACTATCAATGTAGAACCAAAATTTCATAAAAAAAAAAATTAAGGCTTTTATCTGTAGGCCTGCGTTGTCTGAGATAAATTATATTATTATTATAGCTTTTGAGTTATGTTGTAAAGAAAATATACTTTTGATTAACTTGATTTGTAAACGAACTGTAGTAATCTACAATCTAAAGCCAACGAAGTAGACCCGTCATCAAAAGTCAACTTAGAAAATTGAAAATATATTTAGAAAAACTGGAACTCTCCTCTAACTGCCAAAATAGTGCAAAACAAAACAACAATAACATGGAGTCGCATACATCCCTACATCTGAATATATTTTTAAAAACACAACTTCCTTAGAAAATATCCGTTTCAAAGAACGTCTTTCAACATACATTGTGAAACAAAAGAGCGTTCAAAGCGACTGTCAACTGTTTGAAATCATTTTTCACTTCATTACCGTTTCAGTTTGCGCGTAACGCTTTGATAATGTACTGTGACTTGCAATGACGTGCATCTGAGTATTGTGAGTCATTTTCTTACGAATAAACTGAAATGTCTTCTTTATTTATGCTACCCTGGTCTTTAGACGTAACAGGGTCTTGGAAGAAATTAGAAAGTGTTTTAGTCAGTTTTCTTGTTAGAAATATAATGGACATAACAAATGTACGAAGTGGGTATGCTTAATCTGCTATCATGTCTAAGTGAGGTTTTTGTTTAAATATCTCCTTTTTTGATGTAAAATTGCGGATATTTTCGTACAAATTTACATATTTCAAGTATGGCAGGGTAGGGTTAATATTTTGAAGTCTTACGTAACTTCGATATTTACTAAAATTCTAAAATTAATCGTTTTTTTTTTTTTGTGTAAAGTGAATAATGTAGGGGCGTCTGTACTATTTCCCCATAATATAACTCCATATTTGAGCCATGCAAATGCGTATGTAATATGTTACTAGTTCAGTTTTGAGGTCTTTTCTCTTGATTTCTCGGAGAGCGTATGAAAACTTTGATAATTTCGTTCTAACTTTATAAATATGTAATTTTCAATCTATGTGTGTATGTGTGTCTAGGCTTATTCTTTCTTCTTTAATCTAAATTTTCAACACAACATCTTACTTACTTACTTAGGGGTTTTCTGTTTGCCTAAAACAGAAAACCCCTTTTCGAAAGTAATCACACGAAGATATGTCCAACACATTTTTTTCCGTTCTCAATAGATTTGGGTCGTTCCTCTTTCCTCAGTGTTTTGCCCATGAAGGACACTCCATTCACCAACCCTTTTGATGCTGGACTACTTCAAGTAATGTCAGATACAGTCTTAATGCGATTTGCGGATCCATTCGCGGCCGCACTATAGTTCAGGGAACTTCTCGCGCAGTTTTTTTAGGGCAGTCTGTAAGTGGGTTAGTAAAAGCACTTATTGATGTCGATTATCTTTTGCGTCACGTTTCAGTCCCTGAAGGTCTATGTGATTATGATATTCCCCTCTATTCATAAAAGTTGCTTAGAATTAACTACTGATTAGTGACTTTTAACTATACATTTTTGAAGTTCTAACGTCACTTAACTTTAATTTGTTGTAAATTAACAACATAGGGTTTAAGTGCTTTATTCTAAACGGTGATTAAAGTTAAGTGACATGCAAACGTCAAAAATGTATGGTTAAACAGTCGGTAACTTAACTTTAAGCAAAGTTTATGAATAAAGGGGATAAAGTGCATCCACTATTTAGGGGCGCATAATTATCCCTGACCTAGGGTTTCAGCCTTAGTATATAGATTTTGATCTAGATAATCATTTTTCGCAGCGACAGTTTATATATTGAAAATAGAAATACTAATGCTCTTAGCGATTGACCGGCCATTGTGTCGTCCTTTGTAAAATATTTATGTTTATGTTACTACTTATCTCTACTTATACAATACGCTTGTGCGCTCACAGCTTAAATACGCGGCCCCAATCTGGAACCCATTTTAAAAGAAATATATAGTTATGATTGAGAAGGTCCAACGTAAATATCTTCGTTATCTATATCTTACCATTACAGTCTAGGCGTAAGTTTCTAAAAGCCAGCACACTGCACGGTATCGTTCATAATCACTTTGATTCCATTGATTTCACAAGTAAGTTGAGTTTTCTGGTCCCTCGTACTGTAAATAAGCGTAGTATCCGTGCAGGTACATTGTTTGCTGTAAATACCTGTCGGACTAATTCAGGATTGCGATGCCCTATTCGTCGTATGGTAGAATCATATAATCGCAACTTCATTGACATTGATATTTTTGTATGTTCCAAGTCGAGATTTAAATCTAATGTGTTGAAAATTTTGTCTAACACACATTTTGTCTCACATAAACGTATGTATACTTATTATATATCGTTATCGTGTATGTATATCTATCTCACGTGAAATGTTTTGATGAAAAATAACTTAAAAAAAATAACTTAAAATTTATATTGTTTTTATTCTGATCAAATGTTCTTAATTAGGCAATTAAGTCATCTAGTGGCACTCTTTTTAAAGTACCTACGGAGGACGGGTCTGAGCAGTTGTGTTGCGATGTGTGCCGGGTACGATGAGCCAAATGTTGTTGTGTCGGGAGTTTGGTCGTGGAGGGTCTTCAGATCAATCTCCCTTTGGCGCAGCATCGTTGGTCGTGTTGTTGAGTTTAACATTGCATCACCTCGCTCAACTGCCGTCTTCCTTCCTATTCGCTCAGTTTTTCTGAGTGAATATGCTCTTAATAAACTAGCGCGCTTTACCATCATCGATCGCACCACTGCTTACCATCAGGCGGGATTGCGGTCAAACGCTACTTTATAATTATTAAAAATAAAAAAAAATATATTCCGATATTGTTAAGCTGCAGATAATGCAGTGACCTGCAATATTGTTATAATAATTTTATATTACTTTTTGTAAATATTTTATATTGTAGCTGTTTATTGTCCAATAATTAATAAAAAATAAAATAAAAAACGGTGTACAAAACAAAGAATATTCTATTTTAATGTATGATAGAATATATTATGATTGAAGCGTTCGAACATATTACTAGTAAATCAAAATAAACTTAGCCGATTTTTTTAAGCTATTGCATAGCTTCTATCGCGGGCCTTGAGCGCGGGGTCCGAATCCAGAAATTCCGTAACGAAAAAACCTCACGCTCCCCACTCCGACGGGCGCGGAGGTGTGGCTTGAAGGCCGTACATCGTCTAACGTCGTTTCAGTTCGGCAGTCTTCGGCACGGTATGTTTGTTGCGTGCGACTACATCTTTTGAAAACAATTTATAGATTTTCAAAAAGAGCATGCATATTGCAGGGCGCGAACTCAGTTCTACACACTTGCCATGTTACTGACTGTCGCGATGTGCTAAACATGCGATTAATTTTCTCTCTGAAATAGGTCTTCTATAGAGATATGTCATAGACGTCATCGACGTTGTCATGGCTACCTTAAAAACTTTTCATATAATTAATTATTAAGTACTTTTATTCAAATTAATTTAGTAGTGTTTTTATAAAATAGCTTTTTTTTTAACGGAAAAGCTAAGATGAATGTCACGCTAATTTTTCATTGGACTTTTAAATTATTTATAGTGTTGTTTACTAAATAAAAGCGCGTGATTTTATAGAGTAAAAAGTGCTCACGCGGCCGTTTTTTCAACTGTGATTGGCGATATCCGCCATTATTGTGAAATATTTTTTTAAAGAATTTCTATAATTTGTTACACGTGTTATTGGCAAAATTGTGGTATCTATCCACAGGGACCAGATCAAGAGTTGAAGTTGAAGTTTTTATTAAATAAAATATTACAGAAAGATGTCGGTGAACAATGTTAATACGAGTACATTTAAGTGTACGAGTTGTAATATTGTTATCTCCGAAACGAAACAACGAAAGTTTAATAAAAATATGCTCGTCGGCTTTTTCTGAGGAAGACATTGATGAGGCAAAAAGTTATTGTTTGTTTCTACGAAGACAAGACAAAAACATGTATCGAGGCGTAAGAACAAAAAGCAGAAAGACCTAAAATATACGATTACGGTGTTTAAAATCACGGATCCCGAACAATCCCAGTTTTTGTGGCATATGACCTTCACAAATTGCCACCAGTTTGCTTTGACTACGTAGAACGTATGTAAAGAAGTTGATGAAGGATTTATTAATTCTACGGTCAGATGTTAACGCAATCAGAAGTGATTATGTTACTAAAGATCAGCTCGAAAATATTAAATTGATAACAAATAATTCGACACCGACGCCGTTCATCATCAACAACCTTTTTATCGTCCCACTGCTGGGCACAGATCTCCTCTCATACAGAGAAGGATTGAGCGTAATCACCACGCTTGCTCAATGCGGGTTGGCGATTTCAGACTTATAAAGCCCAGGTTTCCTCAAGATGTTTTCCTTCGCCTTCAGTCATTAATAATAATAATAATAATAATAAAATAAAACTGGCAACACAGCAAACGTCAACAGCATAATCTTTATCATTTTCAGAAATATTATTTTAAATCAGTTTTTTTATTCCATTGTTGTAAAATATTCAACACAAAAGCAAGGCCCAAACTTAAAATAATTTAAAATTATGTATAAAAAGTATTCATATACCTACACATACACAATGAAAAACATTACCGACCATTTGGTGACATCTGTCATGTCACCCCGGACAATATATAATTATTAATCTGAAAACATAAAAGTGAAACAAATATTATGCTATGTTGACAAGATCTGCCGCTCGACGTGCACGCCCACCATCTCCGGACTCGTTGCTCAGCTCCGCCTCGCCGCCGCCGGTCTCCAGCGCCACTGTAAGTGCTGTGACGACCCCGGCCGCGGCAGTTGCGTCGAGCTCGAGCGACGAGTACTTCTCTCCGCCGACGACGCCACCACCTGTTCGCCGACGGGGAGGACGCCGGCCGCCGGACCGCTTAGGACCTCGAGGCCCATCGGCTTCTGACAGGGTCCCAGCTCCCGGCGGAAGTGTGCAGCGCATGAGATGGACACAATCCATCAACGAAAATGTCATGCGCTCATACTATGGGGCTACAGAGGGAGGAAACAACCTGACCGCGTACCGTGTTCGAATGCTCTCTCTGTTTCAGGTGCTTGAACCAGCTGTCAACGTTTCGGCACAACGACTGTCGGATCAGGTACGGGTTATCCAGCGTAATCATATGTTGGATGATACTGTGCTTGATCGCCTGCGAAATGAAATACAGAGTAGCTGTGTCATCGCTCCCCCGTCACAGATCGCGGAGATACCATCGCAGCCGCACCGCAGAGATACCACAAGCTATGCTGACGAGGGGAGCAATGATGGGGCTACAAATGTAAGTACCCAGTGCAATGAGGAATTAAGAAATGCTTTGGAGGCTGCGATTCGGGAATATCGTTTCGTGTCGGCAGAATTAAGACCACGCCTGCCACGTTTGCCCATGCATAACAGAAATAGGGCACTGATGGCTGCTCTGGATGCGCAGTTATCAAATTATTTTGATACCTGCGAGAACCTCACTGATACTCATTCAATCCTGTACTGCGCAGCTGTAGCAGCTTGTCGTGTAGCTCATGTCAAATTTCACACTGACTCCAGAGCTACACGACCGAAACCAGTAGTACCAGCTTGGCAGCGCAGGATTGAACGTCGTATTGGTGGGGCCAGAGCACTCATCGGTAAACTAATCTGCTTCAGGGAGGGTAATACTCGTCCTAGAGTGATGCGCTTTGTGAGGCGGGCATTCTCAGGTACAAATACCAGCCCTGAGAATTATATGGCCCGTGTCACGGAGCGCATCGACTTCCTGAAGCAGAAAGTGTATGCATGGGCGAACCGTATTCGTCGATATAAACGACGAGTAGAACGATACACCCAGAATCGCACCTTCCAGAGCAATCAAAGGTGGGTTTATAGGGACTGGGAACGACCAGAACAAAGTGTGGCTGACACGGGCCTACCAGATGATGATGCCATGTGTTCATTCTGGCGCAGTATCTGGTCGGTGCCTGTCAGTCACACTGAAGGTGACTGGGCTCGGGATGTCGAGCGAGCCTGCGATCCAATACCTGAAATGGGGGCTATCACCATCTGCCCCCAAGATGTAGCTCGTGCAGTCCGTCCGTTACCTAACTGGAAATCTCCAGGACCGGACGGGCTGCATAACTTTTGGATAAAATGGTTTCCAAGATCGCACGCTCGTTTGGCATCTCAATTCCAGACTGCTTTAGTGTCTGGTTCGTTACCTCAGTTCCTAACTGCTGGAATAACCCACCTGCTCCATAAATCAGGTAGCACCGCGGAACCCAAAAATTATAGACCGATCACCTGTTTACCGACGGTCTATAAAGTTCTTACATCCATTTTGAAAACTAAAATTAACAAACATATTGACAACAACGCTATCATGTCTGCCTCTCAAAATGGATGTAGGAGCGGGTCCCGCGGTACTAAGGAGCTACTCCTCCTTGATATGGCCATTAGCCAACAAGTTCGTCGTTCCCGAAAGGATCTATCGACATGTTGGATAGATTATAAGAAGGCCTATGACTCAGTGCCACATACATGGCTCATGCGGGTGCTGGAGTTGTACAAAGTGAATGCAACTCTACGCACCTTCCTGATGACATGTATGAGGACATGGAGGACAGTCCTTCGCTATCCAGGATGTCGAAATATTCTGAGGAATAGCGAACCGATAAGGATCGAGCGAGGAATATTTCAGGGCGATAGTTTGAGTCCACTTTGGTTTTTCTTAGCATTGAATCCTCTAAGCACATTATTAGAGGATTCAGGTTTAGGCTTTCGGTTGAAGAGAGGTGGTCAGGTTATATCGCACCTCTTTTACATGGATGACCTGAAACTTTTTGCTCCCAACAATTCACAACTGAAGGAGCTACTGAAAATTACTGAAACTTTCAGTAGCGCCATCAGGATGGAATTTGGTGTGGACAAATGTGCGGTCATGCATGTAAAGCGAGGAGAGATTGTGGAATCCGTGGGAACCCAACTCACGAGTTCCATAAACCTTAGAGCCCTCTCCGCATCCGAAACCTATAAGTATTTGGGTATGTCGGAAGCGTTGGGTATCAATGTTACTGACATGAAGCAATCGTTGAAGGAACGCTTCTTGGGCCGCCTGAAAAAAGTACTTAATAGTCTTCTATCAGGCGGAAACAAGGTGCGCGCTTTCAACGGTTGGGTCATGCCGGTATTGATGTATTCTTTCGGCATACTCAAATGGACTCAAACCGAACTTGACGCCCTGGATCAGAGGGTCCGTACGCTGCTGACTGCAAATCGATTGCATCACCCACGATCATCGGTTATGAGGCTGTATATCCCGCGAAAATGTGGAGGTCGTGGCTTTTTAAACGCTAAGACCCTCCACAATCGCGAGATATGCAGTCTCAGGGAATATTTTCTAGAAACCGACGTGGGGATGCATCGAGATGTGGTCGCGGTTGACAAGGGCCTCACTCCGCTCTCCTTGGCTAAAGAGAACTGGCGCAAACCAGTAGTGCTTGACACCAATGACCGCATGGAGGTATGGAAGAGCAAAGAGCTTCACGGACGCTTTTTCAGAGCCCTACACGGGCCTGATGTAGATTTACAAGCGTCCGTAGCCTGGCTACGATTCGGTGACCTTTTTGGGGAAACCGAAGGTTTTGTATGTGCAATTATGGACGAAGTTATGATGACGAACAATTACCGGAGATTTATTGTGAAAGACGGCACAGTTGACATCTGTCGGGCATGTCACCGGCCGGGGGAATCAATAAGGCATATTATCTCCGGGTGTTCTCGTCTAGCTAACGGAGAGTACTTGCATAGACACAACCTTGTAGCCAGGATCATTCATCAGCAACTTGCTCTCAAGTACAACCTTGTGGAATCGGAGGTATGTGCCCGACCCAGTTCTCGAAAATGGTCATATCACATTGTACTGGGATCGATCCATCATCACTGACAGGACTATTGTTGCCAATAAGCCTGATATAGTGATGGTGGATCGATCAGAGCGGCGTGCAATGATTGTTGACATAACCATCCCGCATGATGAGAACCTCGTGAAAGCCGAGAAAGATAAACAAATCAAGTATCTTGACTTGGCTCACGAGGTTGTCGACATGTGGGAGGTGGATTCAGCAATCATTGTGCCGATAGTCGTGACAGCCAATGGCTTAATAGCCAAGAGCCTCGACCAACACCTCAAGAGGCTCTCGTTAGGCAGCTGGATCAAAGGCTTGATTCAGAAAGCTGTACTTCTGGACACGGCTCGCATTGTTAGGAAGTTCCTCTCTCTGGAGCCCTGACCGCCGGTAGCTTGGACCCTGTTCCCGATGCCGGTGGGTTACTATTTTTTATATTTTTAAATGTTTTTTTATATATTTTTTATGTAGAAATATTTAAAAATATAATTTATATGTATATTATAATGAAATAAAGGAAATAATAATAATAATAATAATTTATTTCGGACAGTAGGTATCCATATTCGGTTAGTACTACAAAAATCTTAAGCCTATGTTAGTAGTAATAAAAACTAAGACAATATTGAAGTATTTGCGACTGCAGCCAGACACTCTTTACTGTCTAACTAGGACCCGCATGAAACACTCCATTATTTTGGAGTCGGTCCTATCAGCGACTACTTTCAAAATGCTGCTAGTGCTACCCCGTACTCTACGTAGCAAGGAGGCGGTTCTCTTGCGTATAATGGCATGAAAGCCATCAACACGGGCTTCCGCAAACATGCCAGATGCACTACAGAAACGGGGCAATCCCAGCAACATCCTGAAACCGTTGTTATATTGGACTCGCAGGGCACCGAGCGATCTCTGTGTATAACAAAACTACAGACTGCTGGTGTAAAAGGTTTGGCAGTACGCTTTAAAAAGAGAGATTTTAACATTCTCGTTGCAACGAGCAAACCTGCGTGCCAGCATGTTATTCTTAACCGCCAGTGCCCTGCGCTCCCTTTCAATGTCCATTTGGTCACCAAGATCTTCGGTAACATAGTGTCCCAAATATTTAAAATGACTTACCCGCTTGAGTTCATTATTATTTAATGTCAATTTGGGCACACTAGATGGGCATTTACCAGAAGACTTAAAGACCAAATACTCACTTTTCATGCAGTTATACATGAGACCATGTTTATTCGCATACCTCTCACAAACATGTAAAAGCTGTCTCATCGCACCGACAGCTGGGCTCAGCAGCACCATGTCGTCAGCATAGCTGATATTATTAATACAAACATTATCAACCGAGCATCCAACACGCGTGCTGCTGAGCTCAACCAACAGCTCGTTTACATACAGGTTAAAAAGCTTGGGAGAAGTCAACCCACCTTGTCTCGTCCCACATTCCAACCTGTACATTTCAGACAGTGTACCTGCCCACCTAACATTATTTGTCTGATTAGCATACCAGTAGCGAAAGAGACGTTGTACCTGCGTATGCACTTCCGTTTTCTTAAGCTTTTCCCATAGCAAGTCATAAGACACCAGGTCAAAAGCTTTTGACAGGTCGAGGAAACATGCATATACAGGTGTACTCCTCTGTGTATAGTACTGGACGGTGTGCTTAAGACTGAGAATAGCACTTTCAGTAGAAAGTCCGGGCCGGAACCCGAACTGAGCATCATGTATATCGAGATGTTTTTCGAGCTCTGAATCAAGCACAGCGTCCAGCACCTTCGCCACCACTGTCGCCAATGATATAGGCCTATAATTGCCCTTATCAGACAAGTCACCCGTTTTATTTTTTATAATTGGCACTACAATAGTACGCATGAGGTCATTGGGCAAGTATGAATGACTCAGACATAACGTGTAAAACATTGCCAGGACGCGTGATAGATGGACGCCAGCAAACTTTAGATGTTCAATGCTGAGCCCATCATGACCCGGCGACTTGCCCCTGGACATCTTTTTTATTATACCTGACACTTGCTTAACAGTTACATTAAACAAGTCGCCAGTCATGATAGGATCCGCATTTGGCATCGTCTTTGAAGGACCAAGTGGTGAGCTCACCCGAAAATGTTCTCTAAATAGGTCAGCTATGATCTTACTGTCACTCATACCACCCACACTCACAGGGATGCCAGGCTTAGTACTTAATTTGTTAGTCGCCTTCCAGAAATCACCAAATTTCTTTGATGAGTGGTAGTCAGCAATTAAGTTCATTCTAATTTGTTCACGATTGTCTTGACACCATTTCAGTTTATTTTTAAATATTTTTCTACTTTCGCACATTTCTACATACAAACGACCTTCCCTTGGTCTATTATTCCCAACCCAGTTATGAAATTTGAGTCTGGCATCCCTATGTGCCTCGCGTACATGTTTATTCCAACCTATTACATGCCGTTTTTTACTGGACTCAAACGTGTAACTACTACAGCTACTGTTGATAGATGCAGCTTTTAAAGTACTGATTATATCATTATACATTGAATCCAGCAAATTTCTGTGCTCCAAATTATTACAGATATTAAAACTGCACTGTCTAAATTCTTTAGGAAAGTCTATAGTTTTAAGCTTATTATTACAATATTCTCTATACTTATCTATTTGTTCATTAGTTCTGTTTCCCCATATAACATTTCTGTTTACACATTCGTCTTCATTAAAACTAGTTTTGCTTATAATTAAGTTTAAATTACATTGAATAACAAGCGGCAAGTGATCTGACCAATACGTGTCGTATTTTATAGTAACATCACCTACCGTTTGCCAAGCGGAATGACTCACAACACAATGATCGAGCCACCGAGTACAACCATATACATCACTTATAAATGTATAGTTATCCGTTACATTGCCTAACTTATTAATGTCAGCGCATATCCATTGTTGATCTGCACATAAGTTATCCAACTCTTTACCGAATAGTTCCCCCGGATGCGCATTAAAGTCACCTAGGACGTAGACAGCTTCCACAGAACTACTTTCAACTATGGCACATACCTCGCTAAAACAATCCGTAAATTCGGGTAAATGATCCACCCTGTCAGTGGGCATGTACACACTAAATACTAAAATATCACGGTCACCAGCAATAGCTTTTATCGCACTAATACGCGGATTACTGCACTCAATCACTGAAACTTCACTAAATCTGTCTTTCCGCCACAGTATTGCCACTCCACCATAAGGCCTTCCACTCAGAAGGCCCGCAGAAGTATCGACAGCCGACGTACCGGTGTAAGCAAAGTCTGGGTGTATTGAACCGAGTACTGGTATGTCATGTGGTAGCAACCATGTTTCTTGTAGTGCTACGATGTCTGCTATCTCACACAATCCTCTCACGCAGTCAATAGACCTTTTAACGGACTTGCAATTAAAACTGATAAACGTAGACGTAATTTTATTTGTGGTCACTTGTGCAGCCATTATTGTTCTTCCGTAGTTCCACTGTTCTCGTTACTATATCTATTAACATAGTTACTAGTTTTGTTGAAATAAACAAAACGGCGAAATGACACGCCTTCCGGCCATAAGTTGTCATTTAAAAACAACGCAAGCTTGTGGTGTGGTACAAGAATTTTGTACGCATTGTAATTTTTCTCCTGCCTTATATTTATTTTCTTAAGAACAATTGATGTTTGCGTCTTAGATAAAATATATTCACGGATATCATTTTCTGATGTCTGCTTATCCACATTCGTAATAAAGAGTGGAATTCGAATATCAGCTGCTCGGAATTTATTGTTCGGTTCCATTACAGCTTTCCCTTGATTTCCTTGAAAACGAGATTTTGATTTCTTTCTTTGTACCAACGTCCATTTATTAACATTTTCATTACTTTTTGTTTTCTCATCGCTACCGCTATGCGCTTGTGGTACAGACCGCTCCGAACAACTACCCTCGATTAGTTTCTTATCGGTTTTGTGGTGCGCCGATACTACCGTGGCGGGAGTCCTAATACGCACAGATGACTGTTGCTTGACGGTGTTAGACTCGTTTATTCCGCTACCGGGCGACAACAAGTTTTGCGTACTAATTACTTCTGTATCAGTTGCTACCGAACGGTCAGATTTCTCAAAAAAGTGGGGTAGACCCATTGGGCCACTGTCCAAGCAAGTAGTTGTTGTACTCCTACCTCCTCTTTTACAATTAATGTTCTCTGGAATATTCCTCAACTGATGTTCGCTATTTGATAGTTCTTTTTTAAATTCTTCGAACTGATCATTTGTCACATAACATTCTTTCACTGTACGTAGCTCGCTTTGCAATAATAGGAGGTCTTTTAGCAGTCTAGTCACATCTATGTGATCAAAAGTGACCGGTGGTAACTTGTGGAGCTCTCGTGCTACGAATATCGGCACCTCTTCTGGATCAACCTCTTTCAGCAACGTTATGACATCGTGTAGATCTCTCTTCGACTTGCCGTCCCTTTTGCGTGAAATTTTTCGCTTCGAAGTCGTGATCGACTCAAACAGCAGACTTTTCGCGGCTTCAATATCCTCGGCTGAGAAAGTCGTAACACACAATCTCACTAAACATATAACTTTAGAAAAGTTACATTGGTACTTGCCTGACCTGGAATCGAACCCGCGCACTCATACTTGAGAGGCTGGTGTTTTAACCACTAGGCCACCACGACAAAACAGTGGGGTATATTGAAAAAGAACCTCGGAGTATTTGAGTATATTTCGTGGTGCTCCCTGTGCGCCGTTTCCGAGTCAACGAAATACCAGTTGGTGGAGTCATAAGGATACTATAGCTGTCTTGCCTGCCCCTCAGTGCCCGGCCGGTCTTGCGATTGCACCGAAACAGCACACAATGACAGAGATTATAAGTAATAGCATAGACAGACCTTACGGAGGAATTGCCCTATTGTAGAGGAAGTCCGCTTTCTCAAAGGTATCAGTGTTGTTGTGTAATAGTGATCGTTTAGTTCTCACACGGATCGTTCTATGTTAGTTTTCTCATTTTACATGCTTACTGACTCGAGTGATAACTGTACTTGTAAAATTTGTGTATAAAGTGTTTTGAATATGAATGAACAAAGTGCATTTATTATTTATTTATTTAATAAAAGAAAAATTTGTTTTCTTATCGGTCACCACGCTCAAAAAGTGTAACTTGAATTAATATCAAAGAAAAAGAAATACTGCATAAATAAAATAAATAAATTATTATAAGAGTCGTGGTGGCCTAGTGGTTAAAACACCAGCCTCTCAAGTATGAGTGCGCGGGTTCGATTCCAGGTTAGGCAAGTACCAATGTAACTTTTCTAAAGTTATATGTACTTTCTAAGTATATCTTGGACACCAATGACTGAAGGTGAAGGAAAACATCTTGAGGAAACCTGGACTTTAAGTCTGAAATCGCCAACCCGCATTGAGCAAGCGTGGTGATTACGCTCAATCCTTCTCTGTATGAAAGGAGACCTGTGCCCAGCAGTGGGACGATAAAAGGTTGATAATGATGAATGAATGATGATGAATTGCATAAATTGATACAAAATGCTATGCAATAGCTTTACCGCGGCAGTCCCCGAGTGCCACACGTCTTTTTTTATATCAAACGTTCCCACACTAGGAATGTTTCCTGTATTGTGGGTGCGTTTACAAACATATAAAGTCACAGATACAAAAAGCCTGACCCGGAACAATTAATTGTAGGCCATACAAATATTTGTTCCGTGTGGGAATCGAACCCGCGACACGCGACACGCAGGCTGAGCAACCGACAACTCGGTTTCTCAGTCATTGTGTCAATCGTGTCCACTCCACCTAAACTAGTTTTCTTTACTATGGTCAACCTGGGTCTCGGTCCAGCCTGCTTAAAGAGTTCCAGGTTACCCAAGGTAAACTGATATCCAGGTGATCTACCAAATGCCCAAAATGTATTGTTTTTGCCTTGAATAATTATTTTATGAACGACAGCCTCCGTGGCGTAGCGGTACCGAATGCGGCCGTTGCGCAAGGTGGCGCGGGTGCGATGCCCGCACAGTGCAAATATTTGTATGCATGAATATGAATATTTGCACTGGTCAGGTCGTGCCTCGGAAAGCACGTTGGTCCCGGTTGCCATACGAACATCTAGTGGAAGTCGTTACGGTTTATTGGAGCCCTCAAAAGTCTAACAATTGGTCTAACTGCAATGCTTAGATATCGCTTAGGTCAGGCGGCAGTCGCTCCACGGAAAATATCGAAGTTTAGCCAAAAATCAGCAATAAGACTGGTTTAAGCGGACTCCAGACTCCAGAGCTGAAAAGCTACGGATGCGACTGGGATTAACGCTGAGATTAAGAAGAAGAAATATTTTATGAACACTTTTTACCTCTATGCACATACATAATATAGGTATCTTTTCCTTTCCCTACTTTTTCGTTTAACTCCGCTTATTTTTCTCAAAGTAAAATATTATTCCCGTAGTTTGGTGTAACATTATTAGTAAGAGACAAATAATAGTGAAAAAATTTAATGTATACACGTCACTGATGATTGACAAGGCAAACTCAAATACATCTTATCGCCTATCATAATGACTTTGTTGCCGCCTTTAGATTTACCTTTAGAGGATTTCTTGACAGTACTATTTTCGCGTCGTCAAACAAGAATATTGCACATTGTAGAGTCTGTTATTTCGGGTATCTATCTCTTGAGTGGTGTACCTTTGCTATGAGTGAGATTGAGTGTGTTCCTTACATCGGTCCCTTGTTAGTGGCAGCCTTTGAACTTGTTTTCATTTTATCTTTTTATTATTCTTTATGTTATTCGTCAGTATTGTTTGGTTGAGTTTTACAAAATATTAAGGCAAGTTTGTTTCTCTTTGATTTGGCGTCAGCAATAAATTGCTTTTTCTTATTTTATGTTCTTATTCATTTCGCCATTGAAATGTACTTTTGAAGCGCCGTTCAGTATCGACAAAAATAATTATTTCTTTTATGTAGTTCCTGTTTACGCTTGTCACAAACGACAAATCTATATATTTCTATACATTTGATTGATCCTTTATAAAAACACACCGGCTGCTCAACAGATAAAAGCAAGATACTTAACAAAATTCTCAACAATGACAATATTCTTGAGAATCTTTCTATCCTAATAATTTGAAAAGCCAATTCCGTGGCCTCCCCCGAAACTCGTTTCATCCATAAAATTGAGTTAGCCAGCCGCTTAATGTGTTTGGCAAACATCTCACATAAACGTATGTATACTTATTATATATCGTTATCGTGTATGTATACCTATCTCACGTGAAATGTTTTGATGAAAAATACTTTACGAATGATTCGCAGGTTTGTATCTTCAGATGAAATAGCTTGTTAGAAACGAAGGTATGATATATAATTTCATTTGGATTTCAATTTGCGGAAATATTTTTTGTGTGTTATCATTTTCTGGGTGTGGTGAAATTGCTTGGGCTTGTGATTTTTAAGACCGACAAGGGTTTTTGTTGTTCTGTAGGCTAAACATGATGAAGATTAAATACCTACTAATAATTCATTGTTTACAGACAGTCATTGAATACTAAAAATAAATGCTGTGAAGTTCTGGCTATTTTTTGGTGATTTTTTTCGTAAAAGGTAAAAAAAAAACCAAACGCCTTGAACGGCGGGACTTGGTGTAATCTAGACTTGTTCCTAGTAAAATAAAACGCATGTGCTTTTCGAAATACCATTAGGTTGCTTATAAAAATAACACAATCTAATCCTGAGAAAATAACTAAGAGAACTAGTTTTGATTTGTTATTCTTGTATAGATGCCAGCACATCAAGCTACCCGAAACTGTCAAATTTTCCCAATTAATTAGGTTCAAACTGTTTTTAAAAGTTTGACAGATTGTAGGTCTCCCAAAGTGATAATGCGCATAGAAATCTTCGTCACTGTTCGGCAACGGTCGTATTCCCATAGAGTGGTGCACTTAACCACTTTTTATGCACTTAACCACTAATAATAAACACTTAATACATATCTTCTTCGGAACGCTCGGGGAACAGTGACAAAGATTTCTATGAGCATTATCACTTTGGGAGACCTGTAGTTGCGTGATGTGTGCCAGCAAACTCTGTGAAATCGGCTTTTCTCTTATAATTGAAGTCTTTTGAAGATTTGAAGAAGCTTTTGAAGATTCCTTTAAATTTAAATTAAAGTATTTAAAAGAGATATTATAAGGTATATTTTATATTCTAAAACAGGATAAGCGCTGTTTTATTGTTCCTTGACAACAACCAGCTGTTTTAGGTCACAGCCTTCTTACACGACTCTGCTCCCACCCGTCAAAAAGAATATAATTTAAATATGGACTTTAAATATTTCTCCTTAGATATATTTCGCATTATCATCATAAATTAGCAGACAGGTCGCTTAGTCATGTTTTTTCAGCATTTTATGCCTCCAAAATCTTCGTCTGTTGTTTCTAGCGCTTCTCTCGTCATCCTCAAGTGCAATAGCAATAACTGCTGGTTCGTGCATTGTGGATTGGAATACAGGTGGTAAAAATAAGAGTTGGTTTAATGGAAACCGATCGCGGACTACGTCTATCGCTAAAAGCGAGAGCAGTCAACGGGTGGATAGCAGGCCGTCTGCTAGTTGTCGCCGCGTGGACTGCTGGGTGTCTGCTGGCTGTCACCGCGTAGACTGCGAGCATTAGTCATAGTTTAGGAGACTTTTATACCACCAGTTTTATACAAGCTGTATAGTGTTCCTAAAATAGGCCTTTCACGGTACCGTGAGAGGCCTATTTTAGGCTTCATAAGTCATAACCATATTACGTACGAAGTACCTAAGTTACACATTTGCATGTCGATCATTTTTCAAATTAATTAAAAACAACTATTATTTTATAACTAAACTATTACAATACGTCGAATTTAACATACATGAAGCGCAAATATCAATACAGAATCGCCAAATCGAATGAACTGAAGAGAAAATTCCATTAATGCGCCCTCCCAGCCGATATCACGATACAATACAATATGTTTATCAAACACATTAATCTCAAAATGAAAACGGAATGTCTTTTAAAGTTTATCACTATAGATTTAGCTATAATATAATATGATATTAATAGAAAAATCATACCTAAACGCCTAATATGATATTTTTTCCCAAATGCATTTAGAAATTGTTGTAGTGTGATTACTGAGCGCCTCACGCTGCTTACGGCAGATCATAGTACAGCCCACGCCCGTGCAGCAGCTGACGCCACAGGTCAATGCACCGCGCCGAGCGTTGACCATATTTTTGTTGGCACCGCCAAGTAGAATAATAAGCTCATAACTTTGTGGTTTTATTTTTTAAATTTTCTACATAGATTCTTTACTAAAAAAGACACATGTTTCGGGTTTCGCATAAACAAAAAATAAAGTTTACTAATATATAAAGGCGAAGAGTTTGCTTGTTTGTTTGAACGCGCTAATCTCAGGAACTACTGGTCCGATTTGAAAAATTATTTTTGTACTGGATAGCCCATTAATCCAGGAAGACTTTAGGCTATATGACATCATGCTGCGACTAATAGGAGCAGAGCATAACTAAACCACGCGAACGAAGTTGCTGGCGGCCGCTAGTGTTGTATATATTTATTATGGTGTATCAAGTTGACCAAAATTTGTTATATTATCTATAATATATTTTATAGCAAGCTATCTCTGCATGGCTTATTAATATCACGATTAATATAGTATAGGTAGAACTGTAATGGCCTTTATGTTCATTACAATATTCAATTTCAGTATTTTGAATCAATTTTACAGCATGCCATCACAATTCAATCCGATATCACTTAATCGAATCACTAATTAGCATGTTACTCCTACAAACAGTTGGGATCAAACACTGTTGATTATTAATGGACATTTTCATAAATTGAATATTTGCGAAGCGTCTGTGTTTATCGTTTTAAGGTAACTTGATAATAGGAAATGTATGTTATTTGGAGAATTGCGATGGATGTGTGTTTGTTCGTGTGTTACATATGTATTTTGTTCCATTTTCTACCTTCATTGTCAACCTTAAATATTTACGCATCGAATGATACGCACTAAATTTTTTAAATTGACTTTCTTTTTTTTTCCCTTTTCTCATAGTTGATCGTTGCAATTAAGCTAGGCCGAACAAGCAAGTTTATCGAAATTATTTAGCTATATAGTGAAAAAATCGCTTAATAGTCAAAATAAGATTAAAATACAATTAAAACAAAAAAAAATATATGATTCTGATATTTACTTTCATTCCATAGTTTCAGTCTTATTCACTGAAAATATAAAATCTTTTGGATAAATGTCCATCAACTCCTGTCAAATTATATAATTTGCAAAAAAATACATAAAATAAAAAACTTTTTATTTATGACTTTTGAATCCAAAGAGTGTTAGTACAATAAAAATTAAGAAACCTGCGTTAGTAGTAAAAAAAATATATTAAACACTGTAATATAAATATTATGATCTTATATTACCTACACTATTATTAATATTTACAGTAGCGCAAATGGGGAATTATTTAATAATTTTTAAATTAAATAATTATTTCTAGTGCCCAAAAATAATTATAATTCTCAATTTAAGAATGTAGTTTGTTGTTACAATGCTGGTTAGAACAGTATTTTGTCACTAATTTTACATTGGTTTTTCCAAAAAGAGATGCCTTAATAATTAGGTGAAAATTTGATACACGTCCTTTATAATAATTTTCACTATTAATTCTTATAATAGAATATAATTTATATTATTTCATTAACTTCTACAAATATATAAGAGCAAAGTAATAAAGGTTTTAACCAAATAATAGGTTGGCATTATCATAACTGTAATTTACCGTAGTTAAATTATTTCAGTTGCTTTCCCTGACCGATCGTTAATTAAAGGTACGGACCCTTGCTAAGGGTCATGCACACTGTATGGGGTTCGACAAACTGAGATGATACCTTAGAGAAGAAAATAATAGAATTAAGTAGTAGAGTTAGAGATACTGTACAGACAACAGCAGGTCAAGTTACCCCAAACTGACAGATATTCCCATTCAACCTTGAGCTTTAATGTTTTGGAGATAAAGTTAGAAATCTAATAAGGAAATCTGACAGATTGTAGTAGCTGTCGTATGTACATCGCCGTGGAGGTAAACCGCAGCAAAGATAGTGTAATGGTCTGGTAAGGTTTGTGGGTTAACATGGCCCGCTATCACACAAGACAGGTAACATGCTAAATAAAAAAAAATTAAATTTACATTTCATAATTTATAAAAATACTTGTAATTACCTGTTGTTAAGTAGTGTGATCTGGCTACTGAGAGACCAGAAAGAATGTTGATGGAGTAGTGTGAACTGTATAGATGTAGGATAGAGAATATTTACAAAGTTAGAGGGTGATTGGATATAAGATAATGACTCAGGTGGTTTGGTTTTCTGTCCGTAACTTGAGGAAGAGATTCACTGAGGGACTTCACATTACCTCATGACATAATATAACGGATAATTTATATAGTTTTTTTTTTTAATAATTATAAACTAGCACTTGACCGCAATCCCGCCTAATGGTAAGCAGTGAGGCGATCGTTGATGGTAAAGCGCGCTAGTTTATTAAGAGTGAATAGGTCACTCAGAAAAACTGAGCGAATAGGAAGGAAGACGGCAGTTGAGCGAGGTGATGCAATGTTAAACCCAACAACACGACCAACGATGCTGCGTCAAAGGGAGATTGATCTGAAGACCCTCCACGACCAAACTCCCAACACAACAACATTAGATGATTATGATTAATTTTAGGATTTTGCGGTGCACGCGAGCGTGTTAAGAAATTTTTGCAGAAGTTGAAAAATGTCAAAGATAATCCACTCGACACTTTGACGTTGATAGCACATATATTGTCTCTTACCTCGCGGTATAGGAACGTGATATGATGAGTGATAAGGAAGGACATACAGGATCCAAAAAGCATTCATCATAAATATTCCCACGTAGAAAAAATGTAATTGAATGTATAACAGAAAATAAAAAACATTGCGTAAACAATACCAAAGAATAAAAAAAAAAAAAACTGTGTATATCTATTACCTGAAACTTACATTCGGTTTTTATTTATTTTTCAAATTGACGCTATTTCAAGTTGGAGAAATATCAACTTTATTTTAATGCCAATTAAGATTGACTCCAGACTGACTAGAGCTAATGTAAATATACAAAAATGTTGGATGTTCTAGCGTAAACTGAACTTGATCGTGTAGGAATTCAAGCTATTCCATAAACTTATATTTGTTTGCATTTTTCCCAAAAATATAGCGAAATAATCTCTATTAATCATTTGTTTACCATAAACATGGTATTACGTCTCGTTTAACCATAACTAGTAAAAGAATAAACTCAACAACAATGAAACCGTTTTTCTTATCTCTATTTCAAATAGATCTATAGTCCCCTCTCATTTCAAAAACGGTGTTTCTAAACAAACAATCACTACTCTGTAAATGTGCACACCACTTTAGGATAACGCAAACGATGCCTTAATTCCACTCCATTACTTTTGAAAAGATTAGCTGATTAGTAAGACGTAGTGACCCGGGGATATCTGTACCTACCTTTGTTACCGAAATCATGGGACTGTGAAGGATTTGCATTTATACTATAAATGCTGTCTCCGAAGGCTGTAAATTTTATAGCTTGCGGAGACTCTGCTTTGACTGTGGTTTTTGAACGTTCAGCTGTATTTGGGTTAGGTAGTGATAAAATGGTCAAAATTTATGTAAAAAAAAAAATCGCTAACTAAGAACAGAACCTACTCTGCCCGGCTTGGATACAGCAACGCCGTATTCTCGTAGCGGCGATCGGCGGCGATCTCTCGCGTCCGACCCTGCTCATGATCCGGAGCGAGAGTGCATAGCAGGCCGTCACCTCCTTCTGCGAAGCAGTAATGCTGGCAAAGAAGGAGGCGGAGCGAGTGAGGCAGCGGGAATCCCAGCGCCCTTACGACACTAGCCACCGCAGGAGACGCCCTGATCGGGAGACAACATCGAACTCCCAGCCACTGTAGGAGCAGGCCTGCGGGCGGTGAGTAGTGGCCAGCTCGCCGCCAGGTTAGGACCAGGCAGAAGTCAACGGCGCGTTGTGTTTCACGCGCGTCTCCAAGAGATGTCAGCACATAGTGACGAACTCCACGATGACGATGCCTCCTGGGTCAGGGTTGCGGGTTAGTTAAAAAAGAAACCGTAACCCTGGCCGTCACACAGGCAAGTGAAGAAACACGGGTGGGTTTTAGTCAGTAAAAGTCTGACAGGCCCTTTCGCTCCGCCCAAAGCGGGAGAAGTCATTTGATGAATTTCCCATCTCAACAAAAAAAGGGACAGAATCTACAGATTTATTAAGCTCGTACGTATCACACTTAACGTTTCTATGAAAACACTAATGGCGTCCTATATTTTGATGAATAATGTAAAACCAGTATAGTTTCCTCCACAAATTCTTTGAAACGTAATACTATCATTATTATAATTCCAATAATTTCCAAGCTCATACAAAAAACACACCCTACAATTTTGAAAAGTGAGTACAGCAAACGAACATATTTCACACACCCCATTCACAATAAACACTCACCAAAAAAATTCAATGGCAAAAACACAATAACACGGAACGCGCAAAAAGACTATCAAGAAACGCCTTCAAAAATGGTTGATGTGAAAAAAATAAAGAATAATTACACATGCGAGGCAAAGAGGACGAGCGAGGGGAGTAACAAAAGAGTTTTGTTTTACTTTAATATCTCACTCTTGTCAGGACTAGGGCTAAAGAATCTCTGTATGATTAAAATTCTCCCTTTTCTCTGTACATATTGCCTATGAGGAAGAGAGAGGACATATTGTACTGTACTCGGCGTTTTCTTTGATATTCCTATATTTAAAACTATACTTAGTGGATAGTTGGAATAATGTAGATGGAAATATTGCTCACGAAATATCGATTGCACCACTGTTTACCATCAGGCGGGAATGCGGTCAAGCACTAGTTTATAATTATTAGAAAAAAAAGACTCAAATTACTTTATGATAGTGAGAATGCGTCATGTATATTAAACAGAACAGAGATAACAAGCGACCATACATATAAGTGTCACATTACACTCTGAAGTCTGAATGAACCAGATTGGTATTCATTAACATACCTCGGCCGCAACATGTCACCGATTGTGGTCCTACTATGTATCGCTATATTCGGCACATCTTTAATATCAGCGGCAACTGTGAAGTGGCTTCCAAACGCAAGCTTCAAGTTACCAGAGAACTTCAAAGACAAAAAACTTCCGTGTTCTAAACAAACAGTTGTGTTTCCACAATCGCTTGCCGGCTCAGTCAAAATTGCATCCGAAACTGAAGTTAGTGGATTTATTTTGCCAGAAAATGGCGAATTGATTTTAGAAGGTTTGTTAACTTTTGGAGACGATCCCAAGGATACCAACTGCACAGAAGGAAATGCTTATTACTTGGACAAATCAGTGACGTCTTGGAACCAAGCCGATGTTTGGAGCTCGTCGAAGTTCAACAAAGCTACTCCTGACTCAGACAGGGTACCGTGTTCCAATGATGTAGTGGTGTTTCCAGAAGATGCTAAATTTACCCTAGAGCTGCCAAATCTGCCACAATATGTCAAAGAAATCAAAATTGGAAATTACAGTTATACTAATACTGATTATTTCAAAACGCGTGTATTGTCACGCGAAAGCGATGATATCCAACAATTTATTTTATATCAAAATTTGAACAACCTCAAAATTGCTCAGCCAATGCACTGTTCGCAGTTCGGATGTGCTTGCCAAGTCAGCCCTTTGACAATCGATTGTGCTTCAAAGTTTTGCCCGAAGGCTCCGTGTGTGCATCCTATCAAGCCGCTTGGGTTCTGCTGTGAAATCTGCGGCGGATACTTATTATTCGACGCGGATGAAGGATTTGATATGAAAACTTTTGGTGAGCTTGTTGAAGATGCTGTTAACGAGTATGGTAAAGACCGCATTGAATATTATGTGGGTTTTTCTCCAGAAATAGAGTTCAGAAGGATTCAACTTGTGATAGTTGACAAAGGTGAATATGAAGGTTTAAGCGCAGCAACAATCAATTCTATTAGCTACGCTCTCCACGATCATTGGGTCAAAGGGCACAAGGTTGCTCAGATCAGCGGAACTCCTTTGTCGCAGTCGGGTTTAGGCGCAAAAATCTTTGTGTCTATGTTTTTTGCGGTGACTTTAACATTGGGAGCATTGTACGTGTACTATTATCAGATTCCAGATCTAAGGTTCCCGATAGTTTCTAGAAATATGACTGGCAGAATATTTTCGAGGTTTGAGAGGAGGTCGGATAGTGTCGTGAGTCTAACGAGAAGAGATTCAGTGATCAGTTCTAGAAGTAGTACTGGGTTTAGGAACCCGCTGTATGATTCTAAAAGGGGGCGTGTGCAAGTAACCGAATCTGTTGCGGAGGAATGATAAACGTATGTATTGTTTTTTTTTTCAGAAATAATATTCATTATTATTATATTAGTATATATATATATTATATATTTAATTTTTAACACAAATGATATGTTTTAAATATCTTAATATGAATAATTAAATCATTAATTTAATTAAGGATTTTATTTTCCCCCACAAATACTTCGAGAAATTATAGAAAGGCAAAAATCAAAACATTATTGAGAATTTTATTTACTCATCCCACAACTTGTAGGTCCAATGCTGTGGACCTTGATTTTCCTATAGACAGGCGCGATGCGACTCTATTCAATAAAATTGTTCTCCCTATATTTTAAAGGACTCCTTATTAATTTTCTAGAAGACATTATAACTATTAAATAAAAGTTTTTACAGGAAAAAGGACAACGACTATTGTTTAAAAGACAGAGAATTTCCTTTGATTACTATCATGTGCTCGGCTAACTTCTTTAAAGGAAGCTCTTTGCTAGGAATAGTTAAAATTATTTACATCGCTGGCTTTAGAGGTACTGCGTTATATCGATAACTTGTAGGAACTGTTCACGTTACTTACCGTGAGAGTATGATTTTGGATAAAACAGATTGGGCTAGCCCCAAAGTAAGCTCGAGACTTGTGTTATGGGATACTAACTCAACGATACTATATTTTATAATAGATACATATATAGATAAACATCCAAGACCCAGGCCAATCAGGAAAAGATCGTTTTCCATCACGACCTGGCCGGGGATCGAACCTGGGGCCTCCACGTCGCAGGCAGGCGTGTTGACCGCTGCGCCACGGAGACCGACAATAATGGACATAAAGATACGAGAAATATCCTACCCGACCTAGCCGTTGATGACATCATCAACATTTCAGTCAAAAGCACTGCTGGGCATAACCCTGTTCCAAGCACTGCGGATTTTACAATGGCCTCATTCGTCTTCCTTGTGGAGGCCTATTAACGCTCCATCTTCTAGTACGTGGTTGCCATTCTAGACCTTAAGCCCCCCTCGGCCATTCGTAAATAATATAATTATACTAAAAAGCTCACTATCGACGCATTCGGCGATCATAGAAGTCATAGTGGCCTAATGGTTAAAACACCAGCCTCTCAAGTATAAGTGCGCGGGTTCGATTCCAGGTTAGGCAAGTACCAATGTAACTTTTCTAAAGTTATGTATATGTACTTTCTAACTATATCTTGGACACCAATGACTGAAGGTGAAGGAAAACATCTTGAGGAAACCTGGGCTTTAAGTCTGAAATCGCCAACCCGTAGCGAACAAGCGTGGTGATTACGCTCAAAAATCAAAATCAAAAGGTTGATGTAGGTGTGCCACTCAAGTCCGTATGTAGTTTCTGGCCTGCCATCGGACGCGTCCCCAGGTGGCGGATAGGGAAACGGCGCCCAGATATAGGGTTACCGGTTTACCGGCGCGGACCAAAGCCAGACGCGGGGACCACTTCTGCCGTCACACGTGCGGCGGGTTGGCCACCACTCAAGGTAAGCTGAAACGACCCGAACTTCGGGTTGCCGTCGGACAACCTGGGCTCCTCACTGAGAGGAGCTGGGCCCGCTTGCATGCGTGCAAGCGAGCGTGTTTAAGAGGAAGTATACCTCGGTAAAAAAACCCTTGGCTGGTGTGTCTTTTCGCACAGAAGACGTACCCAGCCCGGTCCCGTATGGAGGGACCACTGTGGGCCCGCCTTTTAGGCGGGAATCGCCGGCGGGGGATTGGTCGCTCAGGCTCTGCCGGATTCCCATGACTCCGCCACTAAAGCGAAGTCGTTGTGCAGCTGTGGTTTTTAGTGGGTATACCGGGAGGCTATCTGCCGGAGAGTCCCACATACTCCTCGGGGATCCGTAATTGTCATTTTCCACAGCGACATTGAAATGTGTGCCTCTCAAGAGAATATTGTCGCAACAAGTCGTTTGAAGCGGGCCACTTTATCGACAGTGCCCCGATGCTACATCGTCTACGCACGAATGCATTGCGTTGTAACGATGTACCCGGCCACATACATCGCCGTAGCCCGCTAATGTAGTAATAACCGCATAAATGCGTAGAAAAAAAAAATACCATAAGGAGTAACTGTTACAAATTTATGCTTTTTAGGGTTTCGAATTCGAAGGAAACCATCGTTGTATTAAAAAATCTCCACTGTCTCTCCATCAGGGGCCCTAGTCTGCTACAATAGTGTCAGAAGGGGCAACCGGTGATCTCATAATGACCGATCTTGAGAAGTTTCGTAATCTACTTACAAAATGGCGTTGTTATAACTTTCCAATGGTCAATCACTGATATTTCACTCCATATTAATATATATTCAAATTGAGTAGTAGTAGTTAGCAGAAGTAGTTTTTAGAAAATCGGCAATGTCATTCCACCACCATTACATTACGAGACGATGCACAATGACAATGGGATCGAATGGGACGGGTCTGAGCAGTTGTGTTGCGATGTGTGCCGGGTACGATGCGCCTAATGTTGTTGTGTTGGGAGTTTGGTTGTGGAGGGTCTTCAGATCAATCTCTCTTTGGCGCAGCATCGTTGGTCGTGTTGTTGGGTTTAACACTGCATCACCTCGCTCAACTGCCGTCTTTCTTCCTATTCGCTCAGTTTTTCTGAGTGAATAGGCTCTTAATAAACTAGCGCGCTTTACCATCAACGACCGCATCACTGCTTGCCATCAGGCGGGATTGCGGTCAAGTGCTAGTTTATAATTATTAAAAAAAAAGTACTATATAAATTACGTGTTATGTGAATCTCCTGCGGATCATCCTCAAATTACGGACAGAAAACCAAACCACGTGAGTCATTATCTTATATCCAGTCAAGCGCTAGTTTATAATTATTAAAAAAATGTTGGAATGGCAAATTTAGCAATATAGGGCCCCTGGTTTTCTAAGAGCCAGATATTAACAGTTAACATTAACTGAGCATGCATTTGCATTGGTTTTGCTGTAACGTTATACAGCGGCAACAGAAATGCACGCTCTGCAAAATAAAATAAAATAATATAAAAGTTCCCGTGTGGTACCGGGTTTAGAATAGTACCATCCCATATCCTCCCATGGGTGTCGTAAGCGACTAAGGAAAATCTATGACCAGGGAAGCGGGAAGAAGCGCTTCTCCTATGGAATATCAAATTACTGTGAACTCTAACCCTGCCTGCCAAGCGTGGGGATTATGGCAAACCCTCCCAATGTAATGAAAGCCTTGGGGGAGGCCTTTGTCCAGCAGTGGACCTCTATGAATAAAAATAAGAATAAGCCTGAAGAAGAAGAAGTTAAAATGACCTCCATGTTTTTACGGCGTTTAAACTTTATGTTCCAGAAACAAATATAGTTTAGATATTGTTTAACATTTTAATGTTCATATATTAATTTTATTTTCAGTCATATACCAAATGTAAATACAATTAATTTCAATGTCGGTGTTAATTCACATAACGTCTGTTTTAAAACATGACTCAACCGTAAATCAGATACACAATTTCCATTCATTTAAATTAGACTTCTAAAATTCACAACATGCGCCTCATTAACCCTATATTTTCCTTTAATTCTGGGATTTGAAAGGGAATAATTCAGGTGGGTTTGGTTAAAGTAAGGTGCCCGCATTATTATAAACCAAGGGGAGGTAACTCGAAGTCTGTGGAATTCCCGGTAATTACTATAATACTTAGCTTTGTAACAACAGTCTCCTGATCAAATATTTATACGTTAGCTGGTAGAAAGTTAAATGTAATATTGTTTGGACAAACAGGTTTTAATTAAATGGAATAAGCCGACATAGCTCTTCGAGTCGTTAAAATTAAGTGGAAGTGGGCGGGGCACATTGCTTATTGTAAGGTTTTGGAGTGGGGGCCACGTACCGGAAGACGCAGCGTAGGGTGGCCCCTAACAAGGCGGACCGATGACCTGATGAAGGTCGCGGGAAGCCGATGGATGCCGGCAGTACAAGCCCTGTCATCGTGGAAAGCCTTGGGGGAGGCCTTTGTCCAGCAGTGAAGGCAAGAGAAGAAACACGGGTGGATTTAGTCAGTAAAGTCTGACACGTCGATCCGCTCCGCCCAGAACAGGAGAGGTCATTTCATGATTGCCCAAACAAAAAAAAAAGCCTTCCAAGCTACTGAAGACACGTACCGACTGTCACGATCCAAGATCACGAGACGAAGATCCACGAATAAAAACTGAGACCACGTGTAATACAAAACAACCAAATGACTGATGAAACAATGTATGTAATGAAATATACAACATTGATATGAAAAATTTGAAAATACTTATGCAGACATGTTATTAAATTCTATTTATACGTATCTACATGTTGTAATTATTTATACATACTTGTATGAGTAAGAACCGACCCTTTGGTTAGGAGTCGTGAATAGTGTATGCGGGAAACGGGAAATACAGAAAACCTGTGGGGTTAACAAGTATTATTATTATTAATTATGTGAAAAAAAAATATAACGAGTTCAGAATTGAATACAGTAAATTTTTACGATTTACAAGCTAACTTCTTTTTCTACTTCAGCCTATTGAGGTCCTCTGTTGGACCAAGGCCTCGCCCAAAGCTATCCATGATGACCGGTCTTGTGCTGCCTGTATCTGTCGGCTTCCCGGGACCTTCACCAGGTCATCAGTCCACCTTGGGGACCTCCTTACGCTGCGTCTTCCGGTACGTGGCTGCCACTCCAGAACCTTACTGTCTTACAAGCTAACTAAAATAACAATATTATATCTTAACTTAACCAAAACAATATACAAATTAAAGTATATGTAGCTACTTTTTAATCTAGTGCTATCGTTGATGGTACACTAGTTTCGGAATATTCATCTTGACTCCTATATCCTGATATGAAAATCGATTCAGACTTGCGGCATTGTCACTATGGAAGTGCTAACCTCTGGCCAAGATAAAAGCCAGCCCTTAAGTTAGGTCTCACAGAAGGAGACTGCGGAAAGAGAGAGACCTCACCTGACCAGCAGCAGGCGCACTGGGCATCGTCTGAGAGCAGATAATGCCCTCTTCAAGCCCCCCTAAATGGATCTAGGGGTGATAGACTCGGGAACGTCTGTCGCCTCTAAAACATCAGGACCCGAGGTGGCGACGCAAAGTATTCCACGTGGGCGGCGGACATTCAAGAGATTTTCCACCGCGAGGGAAAAAAATAACTTTATCAAAAGCATGTATTTAACGTATTTTAAAATGCAAATGCAATCTCATACAATTTTTGTCAAAACAAAGGGTTCGAAAACAAGTCTCAAAACTGGCAATCAAGAACCGTGGTTCCTACTTAAACAACTCAAACAAAGTTATCCATATACACGTCTCCACCAAAGAAAATACTAATTTGTTTCCAACTTTCCAGAATATTCCCGCGAATATTTTGCCTCTGAAAATATTTCACGTTATTTACTCTTTTAAGGGACAGAATAAATTTGTCCTCGTCCAAAAATTTCTTCGTGTTCTGTCCGCAACAGATGTTACGGGTTTTTTTAAGAGAAATTTTATTTCGCTTTCTACTGAACTTGTTCCAATGTACTTCGGAATTGTTCTCAAGCGTGTTTGAAAAGAAATTGAATTGTGTCAGTGAACCTTAATGTCGTTGTTTGAATTTTTAAAATTAATAAAAATAGTTTTTTCTTTTGGAATTTTGATGATTCCGGATTAATATTACCAACAAATTAATGCCTGCGACCTTCTACGCGTGAAAATCCACCCGCGTAGCATCCTCGTTATTAGTTCGCTTGACATTATTTCCTTTTATAGTTTTATTCCGCCTTTAAGGGTTATAGCGTAATATTTAAAAGCCTAAAACTTACCTCAAAAATTGGGTTATCTCAAGCAAAAAAATTTCTTGAAACCGGGTAGTCGGTTCTGCTCTGACTAATATTTTTATCACACACTAATTATCATCCCTTCGTGCCCATACGAGAGCAGCAGTATTCTGTTTTATGATGCTAAGGGACTTCCTGATTTTTTTTTTTATAAATTATAAACCAGCCCTTGACCGCAATCCCGCCTGATGGTAAGCAGTGATGCGATCGTTGATGGTAAAGCGCGCTAGTTTATTAAGAGCCTATTCACTCTAGCCTTGAAGACTCTCAAATTGTATTGTGACGGAAACACCGACGCTGGCAAATTGTTCCAGTCCCTCGATGTACGCGGTATAAAAGAGGAAGCAAAACGCTTCGTCCGGATCGCAGTGGTGTCAACAACGTAAGGGTTCCACCCTTACGTTGTTGACACCACTGCGATCCGGACGAAGCGTTTTGCTTCCTCTTTTATACTCGCCGTACGACGGGTCGTCCGATGATGGAACGGAGATGGGGGAATTAAATCATGCAATTCCCTTGCACACTCACCAGAATGAATCCTATAGAAGGCTGGCTACTCTACGCCTGTGCTCCAGGCTTTGGAGGCCGTTTCGAGTTAAGTCTGGGTCGTCAAATATGATCCAGGATAATTTCTAAGAACTTACACAACTTTCCTAAACAAAAATGATGGATCTATACATAAAGGGACTATTCAGCCATACAATAAACTTGATGGTACATTAAATCCATCCTACCCACTTTGATAGCCGCGCTTCCTCGAGAATCGGCTAAAGTTTCTCAAAGTGTAAGCGACGAAGGCATCCGATAGAAGGTTCTCGTTAGAGGCGCCACAAAGGCTCCATTGTGCTCCGCAGACGGTTCCAAATGAAAAATATAACTTGCTACAGGAGTATTTGAGTAATGCTTCGAGACAGAATGTCATGGATACTTTTGAATTTTACAGTATTGCCGACGTGTATTTAATAACTTTAAACCTTGTTCTTTTGTTTTAATATCTGTGTTCCTACTAATATTAGGTCCTTTTTTTGTTGGGATGGGAAATCATTAAATGACTTCTCCCGCTCTGGGCGGAGCAGAAAGGTGTGTCAGACTTTTACTGACTAAAACCCACCCGTGTTTCTACACTGGCCTGTGCGACGGCCAGGGCCGCGGTTTCTTGTTTAACCAACCCGCAACCCTGACCCAGGAGGCATCGGTCTTCGTGGACCCCGTCACGATGTGCTGACATTTCTTTGGGGCGCGCGTGAAACACGACGCGCCGTCGACTTGGGCCTGATCGTTACCGGGTGGCGAGCTGCCCACTGCTCACCAAAGCCTTGGCAATCCGGCAAGGAGGCTCGCCGCCTCAGCGGAGATCGTGCGGTATCCCCGGATCAGCCGAACGGCCATGACCCTCTGGGACGCGGTCAGGAATCGGGCTGGTCGCTTCCTTAGCCACCGCGCCCACACCGGTGCCCCATGGACCGCACGGCCCCCGCGTAGAGCCTCCGGCAGGAGGCGTTTGCTCCCCCTAGATTGGAGAGGAGCCGCCTAATATTAGGTCCTTACATATGTAATTGGCGTTATGTATGGGAGGAATAAAAGTCATTTTTTTTTTAATGTAATATATTTATTTAATCAAAATATAATCCATTGCTATCTATGCACTTCTGCCACCTCATAGGTAGTTCGTTTATGCCTTTTCTAAAAAGAAACATTAGGACGGGAATCAATAAAATCTTTGAAGGCGCTTTGAACTGCCTCATCGGAGTTGAATGTTTTCCCCTGCAAAGAGTTATCCTAATTCCGGGGGTCTAATTGTCTTAAACATTCCAATTGAAGCTCCTCTAATTTGGTAGCAGTCTATTGTGCAGTGTGTGGTCTCGCTTTGTCCTGAAGCAGCAGTGGCCTTGTGCAATTAACCAGACTCGGTTGTTTAGCGGCTAGTTTATATGTGGAGCTGTTTACAGTAGAGATCTGCAGTAATCGTCTAATTTAAGGAAGCTGTAGTGCACCACACTGGCACTAATCCACCAAACGCTGACCAATAACTTTTTTCTAGGCAATTCTTTCTTGGGGCACAATTTAGATGGTTCACCGGGTTTCAGCCACTGCGATGTGCGCTTAGTCGCTGTTCCAACCTGCCCATCCTTGAAAATGGAAACCTTGAAAATGGTTTGTTAACTAGACACCAGACAACTTCACCCGCTCAAAGCGGATGTGGTGCTTCATTAAAAAAATCGCAGTGGGTAAGTAAAGAAAAGACAGAGAAGTAGTTTCATAAAACAAAACCTTAGCAAAGAACCAATAAACTATCCAGACTAAAGTTTAATTAAATTTTGTATTGTCTTAAACTTTTGGTGCAAGTTACAAGCGATTGCGCTGGGTAGTTTTTTATACCTATTGTTGGTAACTTAGGTAGATTTAATGAGTTACAGAAGTTGAAGTATAAATGCCATAATTGTAAATTTTGTAGTAGTTAATATTTTTTGTTTTTTTTTTTTTTTTTACTGTGAATCAATAGTCTTCTTCTTATTATTGTATAGAGGTTCCCTCCTGGACTAAATTCTCCCAAGGCTTTCCATGATGACTGGCCTTGTGTTGCCCGCATCCATCGGCTTCCCGCGACCTGCACCAGGTCATCGGTCTACCTTGTCTGGGGCCTCCCTACGCTGGTGTGGTGGTACGTGGCCGTAATACGTCGTACCAAATAACATTACACATTTAAGAAAACTCCATTTTCAACAGAATATGATTTTGAATTTTTTAATGGAAAACGGCAGCTGCAGGAAATAGTTGATTTTACTTTTAGTAACATCCTTAAGTCTTTGGAATAAAAGTTAAAATCGGTTGAACAGATAATAAAAAGGGTTTTTAAATGACTGATTTTACCGTGAATATAATATGTAGTTCTAAATAAAACATAAACACAAAGAATTTTAAATAAACTTATTGCCTACACTTTTAAACTTTCTGCCATGCTGACATGTCTTGTGGGGTCGGTATGAAACGAAAAACAAAAAAAAAAGTATTAAAAATTGTCTTCACAGACCATTCGTAAAAAAAGAGTTTTATTTAGAAACGAATTTATATTTTTGTATTTATTCTGCAAATAAATTTCTTTTGTTTATTATTCTTTATTAGTCGTAATTAAACAGAAATACTCAACTGCGGTTCGCGTAAGTGATATTGAAATCAGTATTCTAAGTGGACTACCTCAATATTTATAACTTACATTAATTGAATGTCTTCACATTAACATTGCAGTTATTTTCAATAATTCTAGTATATACCAACAACCTAAAAACGCTACACATCTACAGCTTGCATCAAGCTATAAGTTTTCGGTATAATTCGAAAAGTTTCAGGAACCCTTTAGCTTGAATACTCCACTTCGACCGAAAGCGTTAAAATTTAAATTATCATTAATAATAACTTAAAGAAATCTATCCGATTGTCCATGATTCATAATGGAAAAGTTTTCATTAGAAGTTTGAGTGACGTTGATGTGGATTTAACATTTTGGTTTCGGAGTTGTATTTAAAGCAGTGATAAGTTCAAAGCTAGAAAATTTAGTTGCAGAGTTTACTATTCGATTATATATATAATGGGACCACATTCAGAATATAAAATTGCTACAAATAACAATTATTTATTTATTAGACAACTGACAGCTAAAACAAACAGCAAAAAAAATTGTCAGACTGGCAGCCAATTATAAGTTATTACTTATATAAAAACAGATTGTACAGAGATAGTGTGTTCATAAAAAGTACTACCATCCAGCATGGGTGAAGTTCCTTGCCCAGGAGTCGTAGATGAGTGCTGTATCGGTGTACTGATTGTTGATGAGTATTGGTATCGTGAAAGATACTTAGAACAGAATTAAGTAATAACGGAATGCTTGATCTGACTTGCAGGAATGAATGCAAATAAATGTGAGTATGTACAGATAGATATGCTAGATAATGCTTAAAAAAGGCTATCAACCAACGTGGTTATACTGCCAGCCTTTTGGGCACTTTTCATGATAACAGCAATACAGACGAATATCTTATTACCCTTTTATTATTACCCCCTTTTTATTTAATATGGACTGTTTAAAAGTATTTTGGAAAATGTTGATTTTGCCTCAAAATACGCTAGTCTGATTGAGTTGACTCGGACCATGGCTCTATTATGTATTTCCTCAACAAACAGCTCAGTATAATAGTGACAAAACATAATATAAATTGAACAGTTCACTATATCTCATATATACAGTATGCAGATTTTCCGGGCCAACGTATTCGAAGTTAACTAACATATCGGCCCATGTAGTTACAACTAACACCACGCTTATCTTAGTTTACGTGGCTTAACAACGCCCTCCCAGCTTATGGGATCAGTAAATATGCATTTGGCGTATTAAAGTCACCCTTTTCGCATGTCCCATGAGGGGCTTATGTGGGTCACGCCCAACTGACCTCTGAATTTACACGAAAAATCTGTTAAATGTCACGGCTAAAGGTTTTCTTCGTTACGACCGAGGATGTGGAACTTTTTTGCTTTATATTTGTTCCTGTTACATACAAATCATTTTTGCATGTTTAAAAAGGTGAAATAATAGAATGAAGAGCTTTAGAATCTTGTTCAACAAACTATTTTTTGCCTAATTACTTTACTTATCTATTATGTTCAGTATGTATGTATTTGTTTTTGTACATAATTATGATTTTAGATAGATTTGACCAGTGTGTGTTTCCAGTGATGACATACAAAACTGAAACGTGGTCGCTCACAATGAACCTCATACAAATGCTCAAAGTCACATAAAGGACGAGGGAAAAAGCTATGTTTGAAGTTTCTCTGCGCGATCGAATCAGAAATGAGGAGATCCGAAGAAGAACCAAAGCAGTGACTAAGGTTCTTCTGTGGATCTCGAGTCGCTAAAAATAGGTGGCCGTGGGTGGGGTACATTGCTAATAGAACCGATGGCTGATGGGGCAACAAGATTCTAGAGTGGTGGCTACGTAACGGAAGACGCGGCGTAGGGAGGCCCCCAACACCAGTCCACCTTGTTGGGGGCTGTTGAAGGTCACGGGAAGCCGATGGATGCGGGCACCATAAGACAGATCATCATGGAAAGCCTTGGGGAGGCCTTTTATCCAGTAGAGGACCTCTATAGGCCGAGCAGAAGAAGAAGAATTTAAGATATGTGTGTATCTGTATATCTATATATATATAAGTGTCATCATCACAACCTTTTTATCATCCCACTGCTGGGCACAGGTCTCCTCTCATACAGAGAAGGATTGAGCGTAATCACCACGCTTGCTCAATGCGGGTTGGTGATTTCAGACTTAAAGTCCAGGTTTCCTCAAGATGTTTTCCTTCACCTTCAGTCATTGGTGTCCAAGATATACTTAGAAAGTACATATAACTTGAGAAAAGTTACGTTGGTACTTGCCTAACCCGGAATTGAACCCGCACACTCATACTTGAGAGGCTGCTGTTTTAACCACTAGGCCACCACGACTATGTATAATATATTGTATTAATAATATTTGCATCAACGACCGTCCGATTTATGGTTCAGAAGAATCTCTGTCCATTCTTTGGTTGTCTGAAAGAGATTGCGTTGGCGATAAGGCCGCCCTTTGTATATTTTGTTGTGTTGAATGTAATTGTACAATAAAGTATATATGTAAATAAATAAATAATTAAAGGGAACATCAAAGAGATTAGTACCGCGGCCTTTTTCATGTCTGTAAATAAAAATGAACCACAGCATCTAATGAATATATTCCGTGATGCCTACCCATCCGTCTTAAGTCCACTCGTAAAACAAAGTCGGTAAAAATATAACCTAAATAGGTCACAAAACATTACGTATTCTGCTGGACTGCTTGGGACCTCGAGTCCCACCGGCCTCTGATATGGTCCCCGCTGCCGGTGAAGGTGTGCGCATGAAATGGACGCAATCCATGAACGAGAACGTCATACGCACATACTTTGGGGCTACAGAGGGGGGAATTAACTTGACTGCGTACCGTGGTCGGATGCTTTCTCTGTTTCAGGTGCTTGAGCCAGCTGTCAATGTGTCGGCGCAACGACTGTCGGATCAGGTGTGGGTCGTCCAACATAACCATATGCTGGATGTTGTGGTGCTTGAACGCTTACGCCTCGAAACATAAACATACATAATTAAATGAATTAATAACAATTAACATTCTAGTCGTAGGAAGTAGTTTTCATATAAAACGTAAATGCATGTTTTAACAATATCAAATTTAATTTCTGATTATTTGGGAACAATATCATAAACTTTATATAGGATTATTGATATCATCGGTCCGTGTGTGCCTTATTATCAAAGGGCTTACTTCGAACCGATACACGATAGGAAGTTATTTTGTTCGCAAAATTCAGTTTTCTATCTTTAGTAAACTAAATTTGTATATTTTTTAAGACTGACAACCACAAGTAGGTAAACCCTATGTACTTACTATTTAATGGAATAAAATAATCGGCATTCTGTACATACAGATCAAGCTATTAATATCTGTAAAATTTCTTTTTTAATTTTTATCATTATAATTAAAACACTAAGGTTCAAGGTTGATTAGAAATATTTGACAGTTTCAGGAAGCTTGAACTGCTGGTTCCTAGTCATTGTTTATACAAAATATCCTCCACTGTAAAATAAATTACGAGTATACTTCCATTATTTCCATTATTACGTCCTTTTAGTACTTAAATTACAAAGAGCAATTTACAGCTAATATAATACCACGAATCCGTCGCTACAGATATTATGACGGGGTTCCCTGAAACCGTAATTACGGAAAGACAGGCCAAATATATTAAATGCTATGACGTTAAACATGGCAGCTCTGTCATTTGAAGAGGCGTGCCAGAATATTGTATGAACATGTGTATGCGGCAAATCGGTTTCACATATCAATAATTTATTTGTATTGTTTTGTAGGAAATCGTTAGAGAAGAGTTATGTTATTCGAATAATTATAGGAATAGAAATCAAAGGGTTTCTTTACTAAGCACATTGTTTGGGAACGACTGGGCCGATGTGTTTTTTTAATAAGGTACGTTTTAAAATCTAATATGGGCAACCCCGTATCACATTTAAAAAAGTCCGTTTATTTAATGTAAATTGGACATGCCAATGCCGGTTTTGTCGAGGTTATATACTGAAACATTGAATACTAAATAAACCTTGGTACCTTTGTAGAAACTTATTTAATCCAAATAACTTTAAGCTGTTTTCATGTATGTATAAATCATCAAATTATTTCTCCCATCCTCGAATGACCCCTACCGCTTTGGGCAGAGCGGAAGGGCGTGTCAGACTTTTACTTACTAAAACCCACCTGCGTTTCTTAAATAGCCACGATCTCTCATTCGACCAACCCGCAGCCCTGACAGGATGACTTTAAGCCTAAACTATGAACTAACTCTGACATAGATAAGGAAAGAACGAATGGTGATTGGCTTATTAAAATGGTAAATAGAGAGAGCTCCTGGTGGTGATCCAACAAGTTCAACTTAATAAAAACTCAGTCCGTCGAAGTCTTCAATTATCAAAGCTTTTTCCTTGAAATCCAAAAAAAAAAACAATCAGAACTTAAACTAGGAACGGAGTAGAATTTGTTTACAGCGAAATTCTCCTTTTCGTTGATAAATCACTAAAAGATTTTTTTTTTTAAACTGAAGTTATAACGAAACTCGCCAATCCATAACAGTATTTCTTTCTAAAAGAATATAGAAAAAGTTAGAAGCGATTGAAACAAAATGCTTCAACGATCACTATAACAAGATGGTGGACACTGGAAAACAAATGAAGACGTCGCTTGATTCAAGTCACGAATTCTGGAAAGAATAGGAATGTTAAGGATTCTTCGGTTAGTTCTATATTAAACGTCAGTTTAAAATCTCCTTTGTTTTCTACTCATTTTTAAAAACAGTCAAAAAGTTGAAACACGCAATCAACTTTGGGTAGGCATATACGCATAAAAGCATAAAGATCTCGCAAAAGTGTAACTCGTAAAAATGCCACACAGATAAGAGTAATATTACCTTCCACACACCTCACGGGATTCAATTCCAGAAAAGCATAAAAAAAAAACAATATGACAAAATTCTCCACGAAGTCAGCGGCGGTACGAACGATACGTGAACTTGTTTCAACTAATTCAATCACGCTAGTGCGAGGTATCCCTGAGGATATAAAGTTTGTAAGCCGCTTTATTTCTTTATTCTTCCTTAGTTTATGTGCGATTGATACAAATTGCTTTGGGGATTGTGAGCTAATTGAGTTATCCGCGGTTTTTCCTTATTAGGTAAGAATAACTCTAGGTTTTCTGGCTTGCTTTTCTCTTGCGGATAAGGCTATTCAAAGGAGTATAGGTAATCTATACGTGTCCAGTATTTTTAAGTAAAGAATCTATTAATCTAATCTATTTTACAAAATTTCAAAAGATATCATCAAAAACCATAAAATTATGAGCTTGTTATCTTATCCCAATAAAAATATAGTCAACGTATCTCTCGCCCGCCATGGCACGGGGGCGCCCTATCTCACAGTGTGCCTAATACTCTATCTACGGTCAACTGTATAGTGTGCTCTGTAACCACACTGCAACAATTTCTAAATGCATTTGGGAAAGAGTATAACATGGTGTAAAAATGATTGGAAACGACTTAGTTGCTTAGCCTGAACAAATTATATATATTCAGGTTTCTTATAAAGAAAGAATAAACATTAAAGCTGCCCTGCTGTTAATAATTGCCTGAAAAGTCTGACTGATATGTTATTGATAATAACATGGGAATCTGTAAAGTGTGATGCAGCTCGAATCCATTAGTAACTCCTACTTGTCAACTTCGTTGACTTTAAACTTTGTAACTTAAAGCAGATAATACTAGACGCCAAGTTTGTCATTCCATTTCATATTTCTTTAAAAAACTTTGCCCCACACTAGTAGTTTCTGTATCGTGGGTGCGGTTAAAAACATATATACTCACACACACAAAGAGTCAGACCTGGAACAACTACTTATAGGTCATACAAATATTTGTTTCGTGCGGGAATCGAACCGGCGACAGGCAGCGCAGCAGTCAATAGCTTAACCACTGCGCTAATCGTGCAGTCAGATTTATATCCCATTACAAATTTAAACATAATTATTTATTATAGTTTAATACAGGGTGTATCTGACATCGTAATGCAAATTTCGCGAAAAGGCTAGACTGCATGTAACTAATAAAATTATGATGGTCATTTATGTTGTTAAGGAACGGTTAAAGAATTATCAGTGTTTAAAAAAAAAGGTAGGGTCGGCCTTTGAACGTTGCAAGCGTGCCGCCGTGCGGGTTTGTAGGTATGACGTTGATCCCTGATGTGAACCCTATTAAATCAGCTGATAGGATAGTTTATAGAGGTTTGATTTCACTGTCATTTTTGTGTAATTAGCGAATTAATAAACTTTTACTTGAAAATCTTATTAGGTTATAAAAGTATAGCAAATATGAACGGTCTAAAGTGAAAAAAAAACATATATTTTTTTAAAACATGAAAAAACCGACGAATAATTTCACCACTGGGGTGTTCAGAATCATGTACTGAAAATCTGTTGAATGTAGGTTCTTAATATATTAGGATAACTTATTGTATGTAGATATTATGCCCATACAAGAAATAATTTTGCTACCTTTATTCTACAATGTAGCTTGTTATAATGTGTTATGTATTATTAAGTCTACTGCTTGGTAATTTGACAGTTACTGATGTGCTTGATTTAATTAAAATTGAAGCCTCGTAAATGTATTATATCGCAACATATCTACTTTTTGGTTCCGAGTTGGAAATCCTTATGGATTACTTAGACTTAAAACCATCACATTACATGTAAACTTAAGAACCATTGGTGTTTCATCTCACAGCTACGTCGTGGGTCGCTGAGACCTACAAACTCCTCTGCAATCCCCACACACCATATCTACATGCATCTTTTGTTAAGATGTCTCACAGTTATTTATACTACAGGAATAATACCAAAAAATATCCTAATCAAATACCTACTTTTTATTTCCTCTTCTTATTTCCTAACTAATAAGGTTCGTTCTTCCGCCCGTCAATCACATAAGTAATTGAATACAAAAGATAGAATTTCCCACAATTCCACCCCCAGGGAAATAGTTTCACCCTATCTCTTAAGGGGGAAAAAACCAAAGAGTAAGTACTGTTAATCGGGACCATTCTTATTTACCTTATATAGACATTCGATGGTTTAGAGGTTTGAGTATGGAGGTTGGCCATTGCATACATAATTGCTAGTTGTGCGGTAAACTTTGTTTGCAAGATGTAGAATTATGTGTACGTCAGTATGATGCATAGTTCCCATATAGCATTTGAAGATAACGCTACAATGTTGCTAACAACAACTGAAGAAGACTAATAATTCCCTTTATTGAAAACGTTTAATACGCAACTAACCCGATTAATGATTCGAATCGATTTCACTAATCTGATCTCAACGAGAATTAACATCAAAAGATGAAATATATTAAGAGCTTCGTGAAACGCATTGGGGAAAGCTATATCAGTATCTCATTATTTGCTTAGATTTTAATACAGATGTCTTTATAATCTGATGGGACTTACCATGAAAAATATAAACTACTTTTCCTTTTTATATAACCACTATTAACTAAAGCCGCGCGTCGTTGATTAACCAAGACCATTATCCAAGTTCAAATCCAGATTCGCTAATTACTGAAAATTCCTCTCTTGTTGTTAAGCCACAATAAGATCGACAGCAGACTATTTTAAATACAGTTAAATATGTGTGGTATAGAGAAAAAAAAAACTAAGTATTATTATTTTGCAATCCATACGAAAAAATCAACCCATTTCTTAGACCCGGAAAGAAATCGTACATCCAAATCCTTTTCTACATGTATGCAATCGATTCCCGAGGTTGGCGCAAAAAGTACGGATATCCGATGGCGGTTAATTTATTTACTCACAGTGCCCAGAGCAATTGACCCGGATATTCCCACTCTGGGGAAGTTTTTTCCGGATATAACAAGGTTCTTTGGAAAATAGATGAAAGATGTTGTAAAAAGTGGGGAAATTGATTCTAAGAAGAAGCTTGGACTTGTTGCTTTGTAGACTGGTCAATGAAATTACAATCATATTATGAAATCACGCTAATTTAACAATCCTTACAGCTTAAATCAATTAGCTACAACAATTATTCATAATTCACAACCCTGGTACTGTACTGTGTCCTTAGGTCGATATAAAACCAAGTGAAAGATGTCGGATTGAGCCTTTCTTGGCCACTTTATCATTATCGGTGTCTAGTTTATCGATTATAAAAATACAGATAAACCTAACATAATCTACACGTTATCTGTTCAGGATAAAGGACGCGGCAACCTTCGGGGTTGTGACAATCGTCGAGAGGAACCGGCAATTATGGCCCACGTCCGAGGCCATATGCTTTCATAGTCCTCGAGACGTGTTATCAGATTCCCAAATAACGGTAGGAGAGACTTACATTAGCGTCAAGTCACGTGCCGCGTGCCGGTGGAACTTCGGAGAGCACCTCCTTTTGGCCACCAGACTGGAGCGGGCCGGGGCTACTCTGAGATCTATGGCCCTTTACGGGGCACCGGTGTTGGCGCGGTCCTAACGGCAGTGACAAGCCCGACGCCTGATTGCGTCTCAGAGGGGCGCCTGGCCGTCCGGCTAATCCGGGGATAACGCACGGTCTCCTATGAGGCGGCGAGCCTTCCCTTGACGGATTATCACCATGGGACCTGGAGTCCAAAGCCCGACATGGAAAATTTGATTATCGCAAGGAATGGCTAGAGAGGCACCACGGCATCCTCGGAACAGACACACACAGAACAATGGCGTGACTTTAATCCAGTAAGAATCTCACAGACCTCGCCACCGACCCTACGGACATCCATGAGGATTTTCTAAGTCGAAAAAATTGTCTCCATGTGGTGATTATTTTGGCCCACAGCTTACTTTACACATAACAAAAGAAAATCATGAACATACAAAAATACAAATACCTTAAACTCCTTTGATCTCCACAATGCTCGCCAAATATAGAGACGACTGTTACTTTAACCATAGATTAAGAAAATCGTTTAGAAGCGAAACCTCTGACATTTCTTTATCCATACGATGCAATCGTCGTAATTTGAAAAACATCGACAGTCCCACCTCAGTGTCATCATCTGTCAAAAATTATTCGGGTTGTCCTTCTTTGTCCCTGAGATGATACTGCTATTAAAGTTTAATTAAAAAAAAAACATTGCCTCACACTAGAAATTACTCCTATATAGTGCGTTTACACACATATAAAGTTACAAACGTATTAAGTTGTTTTTGTAATTGGCTTCCTGAAGTTTGTTTAATGAAACTCATTATGTGTTAATTACTGTGTTTAAAATCAACATCTTTGGTTACAATCAGTTACCTGAAGCTCCTATTAGCCCTCTTTCTGCCTTTAGATCCATCTAAAGGTTGCGATTTCTTATTTCTTTGAACGAGTGACTTTTGTGACAAGACCGCTCATATTAATTCATCATCATCATTTTAACCGAAAGACACCATCATCACCATCCACTACTGGACATAGTCCTCCCCGAAGGACTACGACGACCGGTACTGCGCCTCCCGCGACCTCCACCAGGTCGTCTGTCCACCTTGTCGGGGGCCTACCCGTGCTGCGACTTCCGGTGCGCAGTCGCCACTCAGGAACCCGTCGGCCAAATCGGGCATCGGTCCTACGGGCAATGTGCTCGGCCTACTGCCACATAAGTGTTGCAATTCTTCGGGCTATGTCGGTTACACTCGTTCTTCTGCGGATCTCCTCATTTCTGATCTTCAAGCTCACTTCACCTAAATTTTGACAGTGATATTTAACAGAATAGATCTGCTGTAGGCATTCATAGTGTGTTTCGAGTGGGCGATTCAATTCTATACATACGTATTCTGTGTTTTCACACACCGGTGCATCCCATTAAAATCACGAGTCTTCTTTAATTTGACGACAAAATTACGATTCTGTGGAACCAAAAGCGTTTGAAAGTTCAAAAGTTATTTTCTGTTGACGCGTTGTCGAGGTGCCGTTAAAAGTATGTTTTCAGTTTAAGTGTGTTTTTATTTCGTGTAGGGTGATTGTAAAAGATTTGTTGATACAATCATATAGCTTTGAAAAGTACCTCATCATCATTAACCTTTTAATCGTCCCACTGCTGGGCACAGGTATCGTTGTGAAAAGTACCTACATTCTAGTTAATTCATAGTTAAATAGGTTCAAGATTGTCAGGCGAACTTGATAGTGGAACGACGTTGAATTTTTTTTTTATTACGGGTTTCAAAGAATCTGAACAGTCAACGGCCATTTGTAACATCAATAAGGTAATTTATTATGTAGTCTTTTTTTGGAAGCATGTTGTTTTTTTATAACAAGATTATAATATTTTTTTTAAATAGTACCTACTTTATTTACTCAACTCCGCACACTAGCCGAGAGTTAGCAAAAAAAAAACTACAGTAAGAGAAAACCAGCTAACTCCCAAAGTCGGCACAGGCTGGTAGGTAATCATTTAATTACGTGGCGCCCGGAGTTAAGGAGTTTGCAAGGATCAGACGAGCTTACAGTTTGTCGCGGCATCAGCCAACTTTATTTATTAGGCTAGAATTCCCTCTTGATTTTGGTAGGAATAAGCCTCGTTTGTGAAAAGAATAGGCTTCTATGTAATATTATAATATAATTTGTTATAAATGTTCGCAAGAGTACTTTTACACATACTGGTTATACTTTAAATTTTCATAGTACTTTTTACAATTTTTATTTTACAAAAATGTTGTAATTTTGAAAACGATCCTTAAGTGTATGTGTTTTTAAAATTTGTTTTTATTTTTATGTAGGAAAGTTAGGTATTATTATAGTTTAAGATGCTTGTTACGCAGTGAGAAGCAAACTGAATTTAAAAAATATTATTTAATTATTTATCACAATAATATACACGATTTACAAGATTTAGGTAATGAACTAAGAAATAGAATTCACAATAGATGTGTGCACGATGAATGGAGATATGGAAGTGACAAGAATATCTATGAGCTAGCTTATATAGTATCACAATTATGGAAAGATTGTACATAATTAGGTTTGTAAATAACTATTAACATAATGAGAAGATGACAAAAGGATCGATGATTTAGTAATAATTAGTTAGTAAATACTGATAACGAGATAAGGATGTGTAATGGGAAAGTAAACAAACTTTTAAGAGAATATCAACATACACACAGTGATTAAGAATATCTAATGATTTGGTAAATGACAATTAGGAATATCTAACAATGATTTGGTAAATAATAATTAAGAATATCTAACAATGATTTGGTAAATAATAGTTAAGGATATCTAACAATGATTTGGTAAATAATAATTAAGAATATGTAACAATGATTTGGTAAATAATGACTAAGAATACATTGACATAATATATGACTTATATACTAGAGTAGTACAGTAGAATTAGGTACATAATATAACACCTCCCCTCTTAGAATAAAGATTGGGCGCTAGCGCCCGATCTTTGAGTACGAGGAAGTGATGCAGGATCGTCTTCGTCTTCGCTGATACACGATGTTGTATTTTCTAGGTCTCTCATGGGAATGGCCACTTGCGTGGTGTGGCGTCTCGAAGATTCGTCGAAACAGTTATTAAAAATCTTTATGCAGCAATTGCTTTCGCTTGAACGCCTACGACGTATGAAGCCATTTGGAAATCGGTTGCAGAATTTGATGAGCAAATATAAAATCATAACTATTGCGATGGAAAAATAGATCCATGCAAAACTGGTTTGATTTTTCTTGATGAATGAGTCGCTTCTTGAATTCCGGATTTCTTTTAGTTTCTCAGTGTACTTGTCCAGATGATTTTTGATGCTTTTAAGGGCATCAAGTGGCATCTCGTTGATTGATATCGGGATTAGCTTCTTTACTTCTGGGTCTTTCGTGAAGTCCGTACAACAGTCTTCAGTCCTGATATCAGGAACGGTGATTGGGTACGTGACGTTTTCCTCCGTAGTGTAGAAAGCTGACAGGGTGCTATATCCTGTGTGGAGCTTGCAGTCTTCAGGTAAAGTTAGTATACCTGCATCCTTCAGTTGATGGCTCGAGATTTCGTTGTTGCATTGTAGAACACTGTTAGTTTCCTTGCTTAGAATGTAGAGCCAGCTGTTATGCCCTAAAGGTTGGAATGTATTAATTTCGGCAGGAAACGTTGTTGTTGTGCAGCTGTCGGGAATTTTGGGTGACTTGCTGAACAGTATTTCTACTTCGCAGATTGGTCGTGCTGAAGAATCGTAGACCACGAGATCTCTGCAGATGCTTCTTCTTGCCTCGTAGTTGGTGCATTTTTCTAAGGAACTTGTCGTCGCATAATATTGTCCACTAGGATCGGTGGCCAAATAGGTATGCTCCGGGAGGATGGCGGAATGAAGAGTGGAATTCGGGTGATGGATTGGGATAGAATATATATGATAAAGAATTAATGGGGCATTTCTGACTAAGGGAAATTCTAAGATATAGACTAATCTATTGGAGTAGACGTATGCCGAAAGGGATGACGTATCTAGTAATGTATGAATATTTTCTATCGAAACGGGAACAGCGAACTGTTTATAAGTTCGAATTTTATTGGATTTTAATAGTTGCTCGTATAGTTTGTTGAGGGTTATAACTGATGGGTGGACTACATTAGATTTCGCGAAAAGGATACTAGTTAAGCAATCATTGATTTCGTTTTCTAGACTTGTGACTAGTTCTAGGATTTGCAAGGATATAGAAGAGATATCTTCGCTGAGTTTGATGTTGAACACAATATTTTCAGTTTTATTTATGAAGTTATTGAGACGATCAATATTTTCGTTTATAATTTGTTCATCGAAGGAAATTTTAAAAATGGTATCATTGAAGTTTTTGACTGTCGATGAGGTTATTTGGATTTGCTTGCTCATGAGGCTTGTTAAATCGAGTTCTTGTCTCTCTAGTCTGTCGATGCATTCGTCATACCTCTGCGCGTCCTTTGCATCAGGTGTGCCAATAAGCCATTTTAGGACGGAACCGAGACCGTCCAGCAATTCTCTTTTGGAACGTGAGTTTCTACCTAGATATAATTTGAGTTCCGAAAGTCGGTCCTCTATTTTACGAAGATTAATGTTAAGAAAGAATCTGGTCGATTGCGTCACAGGAAGGTTAATGAATTCAGCAGACATCAATTGAATTTTGTTTGATAGCCGAAGAAGAGATTCATGGGAAACGAATAGGTTTTTTAGTCATGATTGAATTTCTAATAATAATGTAAATTTTGTAGATGATAAAGCAAAGTATAACTTTTAAAATGGAACAAATAATGTAATTGTAAATATAATTGGGATCGCCTAAGATTTGGAGAAAGGATATAGTGGTATTTTGGGCTGTTGCATAATGACAGGCCCTGTGGGACAAACAAAAAAAGGATTATGTCTAAATTATGATCTTACTATTTAAACAACCTAAGTCGATTCGCATGTACTAATTGGGTTTTTCCAGATTTCCGAATCAGGTAATTTTCGTTGAATCCGACACGAATGACTTCGTAAGGACCGTCCCACTTTGCATCTAAATTGTTCGGAGTGGGAACACGTAACATGACCTGGTCCCCAATGGAGAAGTCAGCAAGGTTCTTTATTTTAGCGTCATATCTCTCTTTGGCCTTTTCCTTCATGATTTCGGTGTTGCGTAAAGCGGAGTCTCTAGCTATCCTAAGGCGTTCGTTCAGATCCTTTACGTAATCGGTTGCTGTGTAATCAGGGATAGTCTTTAGGGAAAAGAATGGACGTGGTTTATAACCGAAAAGTAGTTCGTACGGTGTATATCCTGTAGAACTATTCACAGAAGTATTATGACACATGATGGCGAAAGGAATGATTTGGTCCCAGTTTTTGAGACGTCCACTATGGTACATCCGAATATGATCTCGAAGTGTGGCGTGGAATCGTTCGAGAGCGCCATTTGTTTGCGGATGGTATGCAGTATTGAATGATTGGCTAGAGCCTAGAAATTTTATTAATTGTTTCATGAGAATGTTCATAAATTCTTTTCCTTGATCTGAATGGATTCTTTTGGGAACACCAAAGTGCTGGCAGAAATGGATTAGACGTGAGGCAACTGTTACAGCTTCTTTGTCGGGAATTGGGTATGCCTGAACATATCTAGTCAGTTCGTCTTGTAGGGTCAGAACGTATTTATTATTATCATCACTGATTTCGGAGTATGAGACGAGGTCAATAGACACTCGTTCGAAGGGTTCGGTGGATTGAGATGTGATCACCATAGGGGCTTGAAATGATCTCCTTTGGATTTTGTTTCTTTGGCAAATGACACATGATTCTATATATTTTTTAATGTCGTTTGTCATGCCCTTCCAAAAGTATTCTCCGCGAATTTTTCTAGTCGTCTCTACTGTCCCTCGGTGCCCTGAGAGAGCTTCGTCGTGGTATGTTTTTAGAATTTTAGGGATTTCTTCGGCGTTAGGATATATGACTTTGTTTTCACAGATAGTTATATTACAATCGTACAACTCCGCTAAATATGAGGTAATTTTCAATTGTTCGTTACCTTTTAACTGGCAAGTCTTATCATTCTTTAGGTCAGGTACGTATAATTCCTCTATCTTATTGTGTTGAAGACACGAAATAAGGGATTTGAAATAACTTTCTGAGTCCCATGGATCGAAGTGTGTTGGTCTTGTACAGGAGAAGAAAATGTTTTGATTTTCAACGGAAATTAGAAGATCTACGTCGTAAATGGATTTACATTTTTCTAAATAAGGCGTGGTCTGGGAACATGACTCTATAGCTTCGCTATGAAAATGGTTTTGATCAGAGGTTTGACATGAGGTAGGGATAAAAATGTTTTTATGACGGGGGTCTAAAAGACGATCTGGTGATATTTTGAGTTTTGGAGAGTCAAAGGTGCGTTCTTCGGAAAGGTAGTGTTCGTAATTTAATTGTAAATAGTCTTGATTTTCCGTTGTTGGGTTTTCGGGAGTTAAGTCAATAATGTTAGAATTCATTATAGGAGGCCTAGATAAAGCGTCTGCGTTTGTATTAATTTTCCCAGCTTTATACATAATTTCGTAATCGTACTCTTCCAGTTTTAATCTCCATCGAACTAGACGACTACCAGGATCTTTAATTGAGAATAACCAGGTAAGGGGTTTATGATCTGTGACGATTTTAAATTTTCTTCCGAATAGATATGGGCGAAAGTGCTTTACTGCCCATACGATAGCGAGTAATTCACGTTCTATGGTCGAATAGTTAGACTCTGCTTTATTAAGGGTACGTGATGCATATGCAATAGGTAAATCCTTTCCTATCTCGCCTTGAGATAATATCGCTCCAATTGCATAAATTGAAGCGTCTGTGGTTAAAACGAATTCTTTATTGAAATCTGGATATTGTAGAAGTGGAGTTGTGGTCAAAATGTTTTTGCATGTTTCGAAGGCTTCTTGTTGTTTGGTGCTCCATATGAAAGGTGTATCCTTTTTTAAAAGACTTGTTAGAGGTTTCGTGATTTTGCTGAAGTTGGCAATAAACCTTCGATAGTACCCCGCTAAGCCCAAAAATGATTTAATGTCTTTGCATGATTTAGGAATGGGAAATTCCTTGACAGCTTTGACTTTGTCGGGGTTAGGTTTAACACCTTTGTTAGAAATAACGTGACCTAAGTATGCTACTTCTTTCCTTAAGAATTCGCATTTATCTGGTTGGACTTTAAGACCGTGCTGTTTAAGACGTTGAAATACTTCTATTAGTTTTTGCTCATGTTCTTGTAAACTAGACGCGAATACTACAATATCGTCAAGGTAAACGAAACATCGTTCGCCTTGTAAACCGTAAAGGACACTGTCCATTGCTCGCTGAAAAGTAGCTGGTGCGTTTTTGAGGCCAAAAGGCATCCTCAGAAATTCGTAGTGGCCGTAAGGAGTGCTGAAGGCGGTTTTAGGAATGTCCTTAGGATCGAGTTCGATTTGGTGGAATCCTGATGCGAGGTCTAAAGTGGTGAAATAAATTGAGTGTCCTAATTTATCGAGGATGTCGTTAATATTTGGCAAAGGGTAACTATCTCCAATAGTGATGTCATTCAGCTTACGGTAGTCTATAACAACTCTCCATTTCTGTTTTCCAGAGGCGTCTAATTTTTTGGGTACTACCCAAATGGGGCTACTCCACGGTGAAGCGCTTGGACGGATAATATTTTGATCCAACATTTTATCAATTTGAGATTTTACTTCTTTTTGATGGACGTAAGGAAACCGATAAGTTTTTGTGTTGATTGGTGTATCGGATGTTGTAGGAATCGAATGTTTAGTGTGATCTGTGAATGTTAACGGTTCGCCGTCTGCGTAGAAAATGTCGGAAAATTCGTAAATAATTTTATCTAGAGACTCGCATTCTTCTTTGTTTAAATGGTCACGTCTTATAAGTTTGTTTATTTCGTCCGCTGATTGACATTTGAACTGATTTACTGAATTTATTGTGTAACTAGTTGACTGTAAATGTTCATCGAATGCTGTAACTTGTACCGTAGGAATGGGAATGGATTTATCTTGGTGACTTGAATTTACACAAGTTATTAGAAATTTGTTGTTTTTTATATTGACGAGAGCGTTTGGGATTGTGATGCCTTCATGGACAATTTGTTTTTCTATAATAGCGGTTCCGTTTGAAATTGTTTTTGAGAAACAGCAAATAACAGTTTCCGACCGTTGGCCAACATATTGTTTGTCGTCGTCAGACTCTGTGATGTCTTCGTTGAGATAGAATAGTTTGTAAGTTCGGTCACGGATTCGCAAGGTCTTTGATTGGACATAGATACTGACGTTGAATTTTGTCATGAAGTCGTTACCTAGAATACCATCGGCTTTGATATTGAGATTTGCTACTTGGAATTTGAATTTTGAAAAATGATCTAGGGATATTTGGGTTGTACCGAATGATTGAATAGAAGACTGATTGCCTGATATGCCTACTATCGATACGATACTCGATTGATCTATAGGTGCGCTACCAATCTTTTCTTTGTTAATTACAGATATGGCGGCTCCCGTATCGATTAGCAAGGTTATAGGTTTACCTTCGACATGGAATTTAGAGTGAAGTAGATTTTCTGGAGGTACATTTAATGCAGAAATAGTGATAGATTTAGAAGATTTCGGAGATGTAGGTTTTGATTTTGATTTAAGTTTAGGTTGATTTGATTTAGAGCAAGAGTTCGGAGATTTAGGCTTTGAAATTGATTTGGATTTAGGCTTAGAACTAGATTTAGAATGATGTTCGGATTTAGAGATAGATTTGGCATATGGTGGAATGGATTCCACATTCAGTGCATCAGTTTGAGTGCAAGCGTCTCGATATTGTCCCCGATGGACTGGTGAGCTTTGCATTTGTCCTCGATGCATTGAATCTGAGTTATGTTTCATAGAGTTAGTAGGAGTGAGATTTGATTGATTCGTGTGATTTGTCTCCTCAGCGATCACATCTTTGGAGTCAAATCGGGTTTTTGAGTCTGGGCTTTTTAAAATTGGGTTGGAGCGGTTTCCGAAGGTGTGCCCGTTGCTCCGGCCGCTTCCAAGTTTAAATTATTTACATTCGCGGACCAAGATTGTGATTGTCGACTGTTGTTGTACGCTCGCTTACGGCAATCCGCGATAAGATGTCCGGGTTTCTTGCAATAGTTGCAATGTTTTATATCGTTTGAGTATCGAGGCTGGGCGTTTTCTAGACGTTGTGGAGGCGCACGAGGTGGAGGCGCACGAGGTGGAGTTGGTTGGACCGGTCTTTTAGGGAAATTTGTTAGAGTGGAATTCCTAAACAGCATCTGTCTAGTACTGATCATGTTTCTTACTTTTTCCTCTTGGATTGCGAAGTTACAGGCGTCGGATAACGTTTTAAATGAGTGAATGCGGAGCATTATGCCTATATCTGAGTTTAACCCATTGACGAATACGTTAAGGGCCGTTTCTTCTGTAGTAGCTATGCGACCCTCTAACGTTGAATCTAATATTTCGGCGGTTATTTTTTCAATGATTTTACTTCTACAGAGATCGACTCTATGGAAGTAATCCGTTATATTTTCTTGAGGCTTTTGATAGAGAGATTGCAGCTCTAGGTTAAGGTGTGTCAGAGTCTTTGTTTGCGAATACTTTTATATAAGAAATGATTTTAGATCGAACCATTTAAAAAATTGCTTAGAACGGACGTCGGAGGATCCGGGTCCCTTGATGCTGTTTAATGTGTAGGTTAGCAATATTATTTCTTGGCAAGGAGAGGCGAGTTGAAATACAGAGTCGCATGATCGAATAAATCCATAGACTTGAGTGGGTTCTAAAGTATTGAATTCGGGAATTAGTCTCAATAATGTGTTAATGTCTACTTCGTTTGAAATTTTACTGTCCGGTATAGACATTTTAATAAGCGTATTTTTCCTAGGTGTGGGTAAAATATATTCGAAAGTGATTATCGATGAATAGAATATCGATTTCAAGATACTTATAAGGATATACGTATGATTATCTGGATGTTCTGATATAAGTAAATTAATACCAATGAATAAGAGTTAAGGAGAAGATTTAGGAGAATTAATTATAAGGAGTTTGTAAAAGAATTAGAGCATATCAGTTTGAGCCACTTACCAGAGTAACAAAATATAAATGCGGATAGACATGGTTCGTCACGTTGGTTCGGCAGGGAGTTTCAAAACCCTTCAGGTACCGCACTGTAGTTCACAACCTAACAGGTACGTTATCCCTGTCTGACTGCCCTAGGCTATCCTACCGGCTGCGCCAAATTTGTTACGCAGTGAGAAGCAAACTGAATTTAAAAAATATTATTTAATTATTTATCACAATAATATACACGATTTACAAGATTTAGGTAATGAACTAAGAAATAGAATTCACAATAGATGTGTGCACGATGAATGGAGATATGGAAGTGACAAGAATATCTATGAGCTAGCTTATATAGTATCACAATTATGGAAAGATTGTACATAATTAGGTTTGTAAATAACTATTAACATAATGAGAAGATGACAAAAGGATCGATGATTTAGTAATAATTAGTTAGTAAATACTGATAACGAGATAAGGATGTGTAATGGGAAAGTAAACAAACTTTTAAGAGAATATCAACATACACACAGTGATTAAGAATATCTAATGATTTGGTAAATGACAATTAGGAATATCTAACAATGATTTGGTAAATAATAATTAAGAATATCTAACAATGATTTGGTAAATAATAGTTAAGGATATCTAACAATGATTTGGTAAATAATAATTAAGAATATGTAACAATGATTTGGTAAATAATGACTAAGAATACATTGACATAATATATGACTTATATACTAGAGTAGTACAGTAGAATTAGGTACATAATATAACATGCTCGTAGGTGTGTTTTAAAGTTGGATTTTATATTGTTATACCTAATACTCATAATGTAAACATTTTATATACTCATGCGGTTTTCTTATGGATGTCATTGTCAAAAAAGGATCAAAGTGAAAGGGACCACACGAGAAGGACTAGCTTTCAATTAAAAAAGAACCTTTTCCGTCCAACCGATCGAAAAGCTTGAGACAACATATATAAAAAAATTGAATACCTGATCCTTTTTTAAGTCAGTTATATAAGAAAGATGAAGCTAGTTTAGCAATTCCTCATATTTTAATTATTTCACATACCAGTACAATTAAACGTGTTCCGGTGTGATGTCTGGTGAAGCCTTACGGAGGACGGGTCTGAGCAGTTGTGTTGCGATGTGTGCCGGGTATGATGCGCCAAATGTTGTTGTCTTGGGAATTTGGTCATGGAGTGTTTCCAGATCCTTTCCTCTGGCGCAGCATCGTTTGTCGTGTTGTTGAGTTAAACATTGCATCATCTCGCTCAACTACCGTCTTCCTTGCTATTCACTCAGTTTTTTTGAGCAAATAGGCTCTTAATAAACTAGCGCGCATTATCATCCGCGATCGCATCACTGCTTACCGTATTAGTTTATAATTAATGGTATCCAACAATATTAATTTAAATTCGAATCCGCCCTAAATATAGTGGAGAAAAAGGTTAGATACACTCTACCCATGTTCCATTAAAAACAGCTATCTTTACAAAACCAATCGAATGGGAAACCCATAAAATACAAACAAAATAAGGGACCTTCCTAATCTTAATACGAAATATTAATCTTCCTTTATTGCGTAGTCCGCAGTAGACTAGTAAAAATATATTTCTTAGCCGTTCGTTGTAGGGGAAACTCGGCTCACTGAACAAGAAAGAATATTAGAATACTCGCATTGAAAAGCTGGGACGAATTGAAAAACAACGGTGGGATATTGTATTTTATTCTTTACTGTGTTATACAGAATTCGATTTCTTTTTTCTATCGAAGTACTTTATTCTTTATTGTAGGTATATAATTTTTTTTTTTTTTTTTTTTTTTATTAATTATAAACTAGTGCTCGTGCAGTAGTGCACTAACCACCGAGAATAATTCCTGAATATACTAAGTATTAAAGTGTGCTTTAGGTTTTGTGGACACACTAATAATAATCTCTAGTGTCAAATTAAAGGCTAAAACAAAAACAAAAATGGCAGAAAATGTTTTTTTTTTTAATAATTATAAACTAGTGCTCGACCGCAATCCCGCCTAATGGTAAGCAGTGATGCGATCGTTGATGGTAAAGCGCGCTAGTTTATTAAGAGCCTATTCACTCAGAAAAACCGAGCGAATAGGAAGGAAGACGGCAGTTGAGCAAGGTGATGCAATGTTAAACCCAACAACACGACCAACGATGCTGCGTCAAAGGGAGATTGATCTGAAGACCCTCCACGACCAAACTCCCAAAACAAAACATTAGGCGCATCGTACCCGGCACACATCACAACACAACTGCTCAGACCCGTCCTCCGTACGGCTTCACCAGACATCATGCAGGAACCCGACAAATCGCTTGGCGGCAAGGCTTTGTCTGGTGGGCGGTAACTTCTGCAGGCGGCCGATATTATGGCCTACCACCGAGAGAAAATGAACGATGAATGACAAATCGAAGTACATATGTACATAAACAGCCTTTAATGTTCTCACTCCTGGGACACAGGACTACTCTCTCTCTGAGAGGTAGTGGGCCGTAAACTACCACGCGGGCCTAGTGTGGTATGGTAGGTGTTGTGACACATGTCTTTGAAGTTTTGTCTCTAGGACGTGCCGGTTTCCTCACGATATTTTCCTACACCATTGTATAGAGCACAGGCATTGAAATAATTAAAACAAACGGGAAAGGCAATGGTAGGGGTTCGAACCTACGACCTAGAACTTATACCAGTGGCCGATACGACTAAGCCACCACTGCTGAATCGATGGATATGGAAACGTACCTGAATACAATCCTACTTATTTATTTAAGCTTTTACTCGAAAAAAATATACAGAGGCAGACTTAATGCCATACGCATTCTCTACCATGAAGTGAAGAGGTGAAATATCAGGTACTTTAGTTATTCAATCAATATTTTAATTATTCAATCAACTCGGCCTATTGCTGTCCTCTGCTGGACATGGTCTCTCCAAGGCTGCGATCACACTACCCTCTATCTTAGATCGACAATAAATCTAAATGGCTGGGAGATATGTGGTTTCGACCCCAGGACTCGACCAAGCGCCGGTGAAACAATCACCGGCTCTTGGTCTTTCGACAAATATAACCAGACCACCGCCACTAGAGTTTACTTACTCTGCAAGCAATATGCAACACCGGTTCTTGGCCGGATTTCGGATATTGTTTTAGGAGAAAAACAAAAGCGTAGGAAGAATTTTATAATAGGCATATCTGAAAAGCATGTTGCGAAATTATGTTTCAGTGCGGCTAGCGGAACTGCTCAAGTGTAGTTCCTGGAATTGCCTTTGAAAATAGTGCTTTAAGAGGAATACCTGTTTCTGCTAATGACGTGATGGCTGCCGGAAAAATACGTCGTCATGCTAGCTAACAGAAAAACAACCTTAATTGCATTCAATAAATTAATGAATTTAAGTATTAGATTATGCGTTAGGTCACAATTAACTTACCACATTACTATGAAAGTACCTTTAATATGTGTATGAATAAATAAATATATACGGACAAATCACACCGATTGAGCTAGCCCCAAAGTAAGATTGAGACTTGTGTTCTGGGATACTAACTCAACGATACTATATTTATAATAGATACATATATAGATAAACATCTACACCATACGGTCTAACTGCAATGCTTCGATATCGCCTTTAGGTTGTAAAAATCAGACGGCAGTCGCTTCACGGAAATTATCGAAGTTTAGCCAAAAATCAGCTGCTAGACTGGTAAAGCGAACCACAGACTCCGAAGCTGAAAAAAGCTTCAGATGGGACTGGGATTAACACTGAGATGGCGAGGACATATATAGATAAACAACCAAGACCCAAGCTAATCAGGAAAAGATCGTTTTTCATAACCTGGCGGGGGATCGAACCCGGGGCCTCCATGTCGCAGGCAGGCGTTGACCACTGCGCCACGGAGGACGTTCAAGAAAATAATATGAATTTGACACTGAGAAATATAATACAGTAGGTAGAACTTATTGAAAAATGCTCGGTTCTTTGTAATATGTACAAACGACAGCACATCAAGCTACTACAATATGTCAGATTTCTCTATTAGATTTTCAACTTTATTTATAAAACATTAAGGTTGAAGCTTAATTGGGAATATTTCTCACTTTCGGGTAACTTGACCTGCTGTCGTACCGTACTTGCTAGCTGCCCGCCACGGTAACACCCGTAGATTTCCGTCCCGTGGGATATCGGGACAAAAGTAACCAGTATATTACTCCTGGTTATAAACCATATCTGTGCCAAATTTAATCCAAATCCATGCAGTAAAGATTGCGTGAACCAGTAACAAACATCCACCCATTCATCCTAACAAACTTTCGCATTTATAATATTAAGTAGCAGAATAACAATAAATCTCTGCTTTAGCAACAAGTAAATCTCTTCCTATTGAATTCAATGCGCCTGTAATACGTAAGTACCAATCTTCGTTCGTTCGTGAAAACAAAACGGAATAAAAACAGAAAAAGGAATCTTCTGGAAATAGGGAAATCCCATCTATTACAATATCTCATTCCCATGGCACGATCTAATTACCTATTCATCGAACGCCATATTTCTGGCACCCCACTGTAAAACTAATTTACTTCTTCATTTAAGATACACTTTATCCTCATCGCTATAAGGGAGGTTTTCGGTTATTTTCTGTCGCCATTAAGTTTGTAATCTCTTAAGAAATTCGATACAAAGTCTCCAATGATGTATTTTTTTCCCTCGATTTTGAGGAAAACCTACTTTCGTAAGCCAATACGAAATATTGGATTAAGATAAAAACATGATTTACAGTCGATTACGTAATGAAATGTTTCGCAAACGGATTGTGTTTGTTTCAATTTACAAAATATTTACAGGTGGTACTATATTCTGAATTGATTTATATATTTTGTATAAATCAATTCGATTCGGCATTTCGGCAGCTGACGCGCGGCTTACTTCAAATATGGAACGTTATAATTGCAGATTACACGCATAGAATACCAAGACGTTTTTGTACATTTGTGTGTGTTGGGAAAAAGTAGTATATAAGCTGTAATATTGTGTAAATAAATCAGATTAGAATTTATTCTTGTCTCATTACCCCTCACTGTGGTCAAGACACCTTTAGCCATTTCTGATCAGTCCTGTGAGTCGGCTGGACTCCTACCCACTATCCGTCTGTTACCTTAGGTCTCTTGGTGCAGACATTCCACACTTATTTATATTATGTTTATTTATTACAAACTATATGGTTGGTCAGGGCTGTAGGTCTTATAGGACTTAGGATCGCAGGGGCTGTAGGGCTTATAGGTCTTAGTTTAGGTTCTGTTAATTTGCCATACAGGCGCTATTAGGGGTATCGTACAAAACTCATTTCCTTATACGTCCGTAGTCCGTTTATATACGAGAGCAGCAGTTGTCGCTATGACCACTGGGTTTGTTATTTTGATAAATTTGTCACTCCAACATGATTCCAGTGGCATTGTGCTTCATCATCATCATCAACCTTTTTTTATCGTCCCACTGCTGGGCACAGGCCTCCTCTCATAGAAGGATAGAGCATAATCACCACAGCCTCAGTGGCGTAGCTGTAGCTGCAGACGCTGCGCAAGGAGGCGCGGGTTCGATCCCCGCGGAGTGCAAATATTTGTATGCATGAATATGAATATTTGCACTGATCTGGTCGTGCCTCGGAAAGCGTGTTAAGCCGTTGGTCCCGGTTGCCATACGAACATCTAATGGCAGTCGTTACGGGTTGTTAGAGCCCTCGAAAGTCCAACAATTGGCCTAGCTGCAATGCTTCGATATCGCCTTCGTGCTGTGGAGGTCAGACGGCAGCCGCTTCACGGAAAATATCGAAGTTTAGCCAAAATCAGCAGTTAGACTGGTAAAGCGGACCCCAGACTCCAAAGCTGAAATAGCTTCGGATGCGACTGGTATTAACGCTGAGATGATGATGATGATGATGGAGAGCGTAATCACCACGCTTGCTCAATGCGGGTTGGTAATTTCAGACTTTAAGTCCAGGTTTCCTCGAGATGTTTTCTTTCACTTTTTAATCAGTCATTGGTGACCAAGATATACTTAGAAAGTCCATATAACTTAGAAAAGTTACATTGGTACTTGCCTGACCTGGAATCGAACCTGCACACTAATACTTGAGAGGCTGGTGTTTTAACCACTAGCGTGCTTAAAAATTCGTAATCTGCTAAATTCATAATGATCGGTAAATTATTTCGGTCGTCTCCTAAAGTAATGGTGGTGGAATGACAGTGCCTTATTGCCATTATTATAAAACCCGAAAGTAGAAATGATTTTCTAAAAACTACTACTCAAATTGAACATTTATTAATATGGAGAAGAGTGTTAGGGATTGACCAAAGAAAAGTCAAATGACGCCAATTTGTTAGTATATTACGAAACTTGTCTCGGTGGTAGGCCATAACACCGGCCGCCGGCAGAAGTTACCACCCACCAGACAAAGCCTTGCCGCCAAGCGATTTGTCGTGTTCCGGCATGATGTCTGGTGAAGCCGTACGGAGGATGGGTTTGAGCAGTTGTGTTGCGATGTATGCCGGGTACGATGCGCCAAATATTGTGTTGGGAGTTTGGTCGTGGAGGGTCTTCAGATCAATCTCCCTTTGGCGTAGCATCGTTGGTCGTATTGTTGGGTTTAACATTGCATCACCTCGCTCAACTGCCGTCTTCCTTCCTATTTGCTCAATCTGAGTGAATAGGTTCTTAATAAACTAGCACGCTTTACCATCAACAATCGCATCACTGCTTACCATCAGGCGGGATTGCGGTCAAGCGTTAGTTTATAATTATTAAAAAAAAAAAAACTTGTCATAATGGATCATTATGAGATTACTGTTCGACCTTTCTGACACTATTGTAATAGCAGACTATGGCCCCTGTTTTAATTATCTGTCACTATCAAATAACTCGTGAAAGTCGGTGGTGGCCTAGTGGTTAAAACACCGACCTCCAAGTACGAGTGTGTGGGTTCGGGTCATGCAAGTACCACTGTAACTTGTTTAAAGCTAAATGTATTTTTTAAGTGTATCTTGGTCACCAATGACTGATTACAAGGTGAAGGAAAAAATTTCGAGAAAACCTGGATTTTAAGTCTAAAATCGCCAACCCGCATTTAGCAAGCGTGGTGATTACGCTCAATCCTTCTCTGTTTGAGAGGAGATCTGTGCCCCGCAGTGGGACGATAAAAAGGTTGATGATGATGATCAAAAAACTGGCAGACGACGAAACGTGGCGCCAGCAACGGAAGGTCTTTACTAAATAGAAATTTATACCTGCGCGTAAAAGCTTCCAAGTTTTTTATCCATTATTTGTTTGATTTCACTGGTTATAATATTGGATTTATCTAATCGTTTTATAAGTCGATTAATGGACAAACTGTTACTGTTTTTAAAACAATCATACAAATACAACAGCACTCTAAATCAAAAACTAAGTCACCACGTGACTAACTCATATTCTAACAAATCAAACGCAGGAATTGAAATTCCAAACATCTTATACTTTGTACTTATATTGTCGACCAAAAGTCCATAGGCAATCTCAGGAAGCTCGGAGTTTCTTCCGCAGAAGAACCAAAGTAACCGACATATGTAGTTCTTCGAGTCGCTAAAATTAAGTGGCAGTGGGCCACATTGCTCGTAGAATCGACGGCCGATGGGGCAGTAATGTTTTGGAGTGGCGGCCCCGTACCGGAAGATGCAGCGCAGGGAAGCCCGCAACAAGGTGGAAAGCCTTGAGGAGGCCTTTGTTCAGTAGTGGACCTCTATAGACTAAAGAAGAAGAAGAACCTAGCAGTGAGGCACGAGCAGATATATATAAATCAGTGAGCCGTGAATTCAAATCTCAAGCAGTGTATAGACTTTATTTAAGTTCTCACTCGATTGGAAATTATACCACAAATTTTTTACATTATTTGCGTAGTGATGCATTAGAGTGTTTTATCTGTGGAATATTAAAACATCACTCATACACGCATACGCACTTATTGCGAGCAATGTAGACATGCCACTGGAGTTTTGAGCATTTACTATAACTACATGTAACTGCGACCACAAGTTGCCACGAGCCGTTACGACTTCTAATTCATTAGGTTCGACGACGCGAGAAATTTGAAGGCAGACTTAGATGTCGCCGGAGTATTCTGTTACCTCGTGGAAAACGTAAAGGAAACCGCTAAGGAAGGCAATTATTTATAGCTAAATTGATATTGGCTAGAACCAATACGGCGATGATGGTGAACTTTCTTCGGTAGTAGATGTTTTATAGCTGAAATTACGATGATTATGATAATAAAACAACAACAGTTAAAGGGTCACTTAACGGTTAAATAACAGAGAGCCAATACAGAAGTACTGCTCCCTGTATTTGTATCTTTAAGTCGCCATATTCTGGTATTGTGATAAGAAAGTAATAGTTACACGGGATGGTGACAGGATTATTTAAATGGTTTCTGTCAAATAAAAACAAAATACATTATAATATGACATACAAAGCACAGGTCCATTGTCGATATCGCTTTCGGGTTGTGGAGGTCAGACGGCAGTCGCTTCACGGAAATTATCGAAGTTTAGCCAAAATCAGCAGTTGGACTGGTAAAAGTGGACCCCAGACTCCAAAGCTGAAAAGCTTCGGATGTGACTGGGATTAACGCCGAGATGATGATGATGATGATGATACAAAGCACAGGTCCGTTCTTGTGTGGAGACCTGCAGCCAAATTTGGGCTGGTGCTGCAAATTGCCACCTGGCAACTATGGATTAAAAAAAAAAATCAAAGCATTTATTTCAAATAAACCAGTTACAGGCGCTTTTGAATTGTCGGAAGGTCGGTCAGTCAGTAAGATGAAGCTAGTCGCCCATTCCAAAGAGTAGATACCTATGGAGAAGAACGCGCAAGAAATTCGGTGGAGAGGCGTGCGATAAAACTATTTGATGAGCCAGATTTGGTTCAAAACGGTCTCGAAAGTCTGGAGCACAGGCAAAGAGTAGCCAGCCTGTCGGTGGCCTAAAGGATGCATCTTGGAGAGTGTGCGCGGGAATTGCATGACTTAATTCCCGTTCCATCATCGGATGACCCGTCGTACGGCGAGTTTCCACATGCATTTGGCTTCGTCTTTTATACCACGTTCATCGAGGGGCTGGAACAATTTTCCAGCGGCGGTGTTACGTCTGACTGCAATTGAAGTGTTTTCAAAGCCAGAGTGAATAGGCTCTTAATAAACTAGCGCGCTTTACTATCAATGGTTGCATCATTGCTTACCATCAGGCGGGATTGCGATCAATCACTAGTTTAAAATTATAAAAAAATCACAGTTCCCAAATAGAAATGAATGATCAATAACATCATTATCGCAGTCCACTGTTTGATATAGGCCTCTCCTAAGCTGCGCCAAGATAGTCTGCCATAGGCTTTCGGTTCGCCTAGGCTTAAGATATTCAATCCATCTAGTCGGTATAAATTATACTAGAAACAAATTCCTTTCACCATTCCGAGCCTCAAGCTTGGTGATTTGGTATTTTTTCCAAAATGAAGAACTGTCTAAACAGTCGTAACAGTAATTAGAAAAAAAAAAAACGAGTGTGCTTATGACCACATGACTGAAGTGAAACTTCTTTCGCTCCATCTGTATGTATATATGCTACTCTTAACCAGTCAAAAGTACTTTTGACTAGCAAAATTAGTCAAAAGTACTTTTGACTGAACAGGTTGGTCAATAATACTTTTGACTAAAATAACAGTTAAAAGTCCTTTTGCCCAATAGAGCTGGTCAAAAGTACTTTTGACTAAGTGATTCCGTCAAAAGTGGTTTTGACTGGTTTTATCAGTCAAAACTCTTTATATTACTCGAGGTTATACCGGCTCAGCCTTCCCACTAGGGAGGCTCGGGGAGCAAAGCCCCCGCCCCGCCACAAAAAAAAAAACAGTTCTTATAGGTTAGGTTAGGTTAGAACCATGAGCAAAACGGTGCGCGAGCCGAGCGAGCGAAGCGAGCGTGCCGCGGCAGCGGCCGGCGAAGCGCCAGAAAAACAATATACATTGTATATGTTGCAGTCAAAACTCTTAACTTGCAGTTAAAACTACTTTTGACGAAGAGCGCCAGTCAAAAGTACTTTTAACTGCAAATTTGCAGTCATAATTACTAATAACCAATAATTTTCAGTCAAAACAACTTTTGACCAACCTGTTCAGTCAAAAGTACTTTTGACTCATTTTGTTAGTCAAAAGTACTTTTGACTGGTTAAGAGTTCTGACTGCAACATATATATTTATATATGTGTGTACAATATATAGGTACATGTATACACATATACATATATTAATTTTCTATAAATATTTAAATTTATTTCATGGTTTCATTGGTAAATTAATATTTTTGCATAGAACTTCTATTTTTATTGAAAAAAAAAAAAAAAACTCGTTGTAGACCTTGTAGTACCAAGCTCGCGCCACGGGCGCCTCTGTGCTTATATCCCCCACTTAACTTCCGTTCGCCTTTGCCCGATCACTTTTCGTAACGCTTACGTCACGCGTTCGCCAGCTTACTCCCCAAGTCAAGCGTGCGTAAAGAAGTATCACTTCAAAAAAGAGAAGAAATATAGAAGATAACACGATTAGTATTTATGATTTGTACAAGTTTACTTCGGTACGATATCGCATTTTCCAATCAAAATAAGGCCCGAGCGAGTGCAGTGTGAAATGCGGCAATTACCTCAAAAGGCCGTGTCACACATCCTGCTAACTCTTCAGCTAGGCATGTGAAAAGTTTACCATTTTGAAGATTATCGATACTTTCAAGAGGTTTTGGTTTTTTACATAAAAATGACGACCATACAAACTTTTGAGCTAGTTAATGTTTTAAATTAGTATTTGAGGTGGCTCAACCTTCTCCAAACATACGTGGGTAGATGTAACTCTAACTTAGTACAGCAGGGCTACATCGACAATATGACCGTAGAGTGTCGCAAACCATGCTTTACCTGCTATCTGCCTTTGGCCTAAATTGCAACAAGAACTAAAATCGTTCTTCTCTGTGTTAGCGATATACTAAGAATAAAAATGATCGTCTTTTAGCCCAAAATCATAATTTTTTTTAATTACTTTGGAATATTTTAGGTTAAAACAAATAAAGAAACACGTATTTTTCAATAATCAAAAAATATTTATTATTTTTTATTTATTTGGCATTTTAGCGAGTGTAACATAACTGTAACATTGAGTGATACAAAATATAAAAATGTGCTTTGCTAACAATATAAAAATACATAAACAATCATTCACTTCAGTTTCGACGTAAAAACTACAATTTCATACACTTTTACTATATTTTTATGAAATTCAAACTTTCACCGAGTTCCGGCTTGTCACTTTCAACGGCACACGAAATTTGAACCTACTAAAACTACCAGTTACGCTATCTATGATTTGTTTTTGGTATTAAAATGTTCGGTGTGGTGTGTTTTGGATGTGTTACAATGCAGTGACATTGATTTGAATGAACTTAAATGTTTTGTATACATTTTAGCGGGATTATTTAGGTTTGTTACAGAAATGTCACACGAGTCTACAAAGGGTTAAAATAAAAAATAAAAACAATTAAGGCGAGTGACGGTACCCAAATGTACAGACGACAGCACATCAAGCTACTATAATCAATCAAATATTTCTATTAGATTTTCAACTTTATTGGTAAATCATTAAGGCTCAGGGTTGATTGGGAATATTTGGCAGTTTCGGGTCGCATGACTTGCTGTCCTCCGTACGTTAATGTTTTTGCTAACAGACTAATAAAAAAATAGTTTTTTTTTACATCACAACAATGATCCATATTTATATGTTGTTAGTAAAAGACTGAACCTAATGTTACACTATCTCTTTCTATTTCGTTTCGACACGAGACAAGAAAAATAGAAACAATACGGGGACATTCTACATGACAATTTAAACGGTGCTTATATAAAGGAGAGTAATTCAATCAGAATTTTAGGTATTATGATTCTCCTTTTTCTTCTACTCAGCCAATAAGGGAATTTCGCAGTAATTTGTTATTCCATAGGAGAAGTGCTGCTGCCCGTTTCCCTGGTGAGAATTCCCTTAGTCGCCTCTGACGACACTCACGGAAGGCTATGGGTTGTTACTTACTATTCCAAGCCCGGTACCACGTGGAATTCATTTTCAGTATCATCGATAGCTCCATGCACATCACTAAATTGTTCGGAGAGTGTCGGACACCGATTTCGGAGTGAAGCTCACGCTTCTCAAACAGCACTGCGATTTAACGCTCGAGTATTCCGACATTCGTAGAACGTCGGATACGAAATCAATATCTGATACTAGGTACATATTGTATTAGAAATACCTACATGGAAATATCTAGAAGTAACTTATGGCATGAATTAGTAATCGATGGAGTTAGCATCTCAGTTCTAAAATCATATTGTGCAGACAGTCATAATTTTTAAAGCCTGTGTATTTACATATATTGCTGATATAAAATAATAATATTAGTAAATAAACCTGGTTCAAGGGCTTGATTCAGAAAGCGGTACTTCTGGATACGGCTCGCATTGTAAAGAGCTTCCTCTCTCTGGAGCCCTGACTGCCGGTAACTTGAATCCTGTTCCCGATACCGGTGGGCGACTATTATTGATATTTTTTAATGTGTGTTATGTATTTTTTATATTGAAATATTTAAAAATGTAAATTAATATGTTGAATTAAAGGAAATATATTCGCCAGAGAAGAAATTTGCGTGCTTTGACCACGCTTTTCTCGCTTCTTAACTCACCCACTCCTCCTTCTTATCTTGAGACTCACTTCCAATATTTATGTTCTTCACACAATAAGAATCTGAGATCTTCTCACAATCTTCTTTTACTCTGTCCTTCACATACGTCTAACTTTGTTCACTCTTTATTTCATATTCAATCTTTTCTTCTGTGGAATGCGCTTCCTCTTGATATCAGGATGGCCGCCAGTCGGTTTGCATTTAAGCGGAAATTGCAGAGTTATTTTCGCAACATTTATTGTAGTCATTTCAACACCTCTGTCCCAAATTTTTAGTTTTGTATGTATATATTATAAGTATATATTTTGGTAATAGTATGTATGTGTATATAGCTTATTTAAGTAATTATTTAAATAGTGTTAAGAGTTTTCTTTCATTATAATGTTTTCAACTAAAGCACCTGCTACTAATCTCGTCACCACCTATGGTTGACTGGTAGAGAATACCTAAGGCATTAAGTCCGCCTCTGTACATTTTATAGCGAAATAATAAATAAATAAATAGTAAATAAGGATTAAAGGAGAAGATTTGCAAGGACCGCTTCTAGGGCCGTGGATTGTTCGAAATACCGCGCACAGGCAATTGAAGGAATACGGGTGGGTTTTAGTCAGTAAAACTCTGACACTTCGGAACCCTAAATTATCTTCTTAATACATATTACGATAATTTTTTCAAATTCGCAATTTAGATAAAGCCAGTACTTACTTGAACTTCTTAAATCAGATTTAATGAAAAAGGGTATAAGTTATTTACATTTTAACGGTCAAAAGGAAAGCTCGCCTGTTTCATCTGTAGCTAATTATTATAACAAGCTATACAAATGCCTGGATCGTACATATGTATTTACCAGCTAGTACTTGACCAGCCATTCATTTATATCAGTTTATTTCATCTCTCCCGTCTATCATAAAGTATCCTACACAATTTCTAGAGTTTCTCTCACCTTGCTTGTAATGAACATGTACCATTATAGTTCTGTCTATATATAAAATCAAAGATTGCTTGTAATTAATTTCCTTTCTGCATAATAGTGAAATACACTTCCCTCCGTTCTTCGTTATCTTTTATCGGATTTATTTTATTTATTTCAGACTTTTTTTTATGTAAAGAAAGAAAGATTTTTTTGTGGTTCGTACGCTTTTTAGGGTCCTTAATGTCTGTCTGTCTGTCACCAGGCTGTATCTCATGAACCACCATAGAAAAATACTTGAAATTTTCACTGAGAATGTATTTCTGTCCAACCAAACGACTGCCGTCTAATCTCCACAACCCAGTTACTGGGAATACGATACCCCTTTCTAAGCCTGGTGGTCAGATTTTCGGACACAAACAAAGGACACTGTCAAAGATCTACAAATAACAGCCGAGATTACAGCTAAATGTGCTTTTCGGGGTACGGAGGGATCTCGGTATGTAAAGGAGGTCATCTATCCATAGACCAACAGCGGCAAACGTAGCTTAACTTGATCGATCAACCTGTACGGCTGTTACTTAACTTGATCGATAAACATGTACGGCTGTTACTTAACTTGATCGATCAATCTGTACGGCTGTTACTTAACTTGATCGATCAACCTGTACGGCTGTTACTTAATTTGATCGATCAACCTGTACGGCTGTTACTTAACTTGATCGATCAACCTGTACGGCTGTTACTTTTAGCAACGATTTCTTTTTTTCTTGTACATTCTTTATTGTACAATGAGGAAAGTGAATTGACTCATGAAGTAAATGACGTCGGTGTTTTTAATTTTACATCGGGCTGTTTTTAATTTCTTCTTCTTCAGCCAATGCTAGACAAAGGTTTCCGCCAAGGCTTTTAGGTGACTTTTAAGTGGGATATTCCACAGGAGAAGCGTTGCTGCCCGCTTCCCTGATGAGAGTTCCCTTAGTCGCCTCTTGCGAAATCCACGGGAGGGACAGGTACATACATACATACATAGGGTTGGTACTATTCTAAGCCCAGTACCGCAAATACAACGTCAAATAATAATTTATTGATAAATTGGTGCTCAGATATACTAGAAGTCATTAACAAGCTAAGTCAACCGTTCCGTCAATTTATATGAATGTGAAATTTGAATCACGCTCCATAGTCGCACATAATAACAACAGAACCAACTAAATATAACAAAACAAAAGAAACTTAAACATTTAGGCAATATAGCTTAGATAAGAATCAATACTGAGCTCCCATTCCACAAACACACAATCGTGATCATCATTCAAAAACGATCAAAATATTTGAATGACGCAACCCGCTCCAAAGAACAGTGATAATAATCTGAACACTTGATAAACACCCCATAAATATAGATTAGGCCGCTCACAAAGAATGCTGTCCCACGCTTTCGAGATAACGAAATTGATAGCATAGCAAAGTCTCGTGAGATAACAGCCTAATTAGGTTATTTGTGTTAGGTGTAAGTGTCTGTTTAAAACCTCCTACGGCGCGCGGCGATGAGAAAGTAAAAATGTCTTTGTTTCAGTGTAGTAACAAAGATTATTAGCTGGTGCTGCAGTTTTCTTGAAATTTGAGTAGTGACAGTATTTATAAATTTCATCGCTAATCTTTGTTATTTTGTGCTAGAATAGACGGACGACCAGTGGCGTAACTACCTAGGGTGGCACCCGGTGCGGAAGTTGATGGTATCACCCTAAAGAAAGTAAAAACAATACATTTAATATGATAAAGGACATGGATCATTTAATATTTATAATACTGAAGAAATAACAAAACACAATAATAACTAAGGAATTGTTAGACAATTAAATTTTCTTCTCTCTTCTGAAATTGAAATTACCGAATATGAGAGATGTAAATTTATTTTACATGTATAATATTCGGTAAGTAGGTCCTTATTACCCCCATGGGGCTTGTAGGTGACCAATTAGCGCTCTAGGGTAATAATGTAGCTAGAAAAGCCCTAGTGCGGTAAGTAATTTAAAAAAAAATCTTCACTCTTTTCTTTCTTTCTTTTATGGCTTCGCACGGTTTGTGCATTTAGCCAATATTACGTAATGAATTATTCATGTGGAAAAAGACGGCCGCGTGAACAGTCTTACGAGGGAGGTTTGAGACAAAGTCATGATGTGGTCACTATGCTGCGATGTTTCACTGTTTTTTTTAGGAATTATTTACTGAATGCACTTTTTACTACATAAATCACGCACTTTTATTTAGTAAACAATGAAATGAAAAATGAGCGTGACACTCAGCTTAACTTTCCCGCCAAAAACTCAAAACTTCACTCTTTCAAAAAGTTCGCGTACATGTAACCATCTTACTGGCAATAGACATCATGCATTCAGCCCAATGACTAAAGAGGTCACTTAGCTATTCAGCCTTGTCTTTTTATGAGTATAATATTCATCAATTTTAAATATCGAACGGCGAAGCTAAATTTCGTTCTTCAAAAAATAATTTAAAAAAAAGAGATGAAAAAAGGCGGGAATAGAAAAATTTTACTTTAAATATTGTTTATTCTTGTAATGCTGATTCTTTTTTACTTACCTCACAATCGAGATGTAAAGCAGAGTAGTTAACTCGGGTGTAAGTAAGCATCAATTGCACCCTTGAACTATAGGCCTTGATATATAAATATCTCGGGCTTCGATTGGTGCCTTAAGCCCTTGGCTATTAAAATACGATGAAGTATAGTACAGACACATGAGCATAACTTCCAGTCCGCGAACTTACAGCTTGTTTTTAAAATAGAACATGGCGACACTTCAGTTTTAATCATCAATCTCTCATCTACATAAAAGTTGTCATTTGTCGCAGACTTTCACGATGCCATTTAAAACCACAAGCCGATCGTTAAGGAGTATCAAGCACGAAACCCTGAGGCCAATGTCACTACAAAATAGTATTTATCGTGATTGATACGCCTTGTCTCGCTACTCGCCACATGCTAATTTATGCTAAAGTTGTGCAAGCATATAGTACAACATAACACTGGTTTTTGAAGTTTATCCTGTAAGGAATAGAGTTCAAGGCGATCGCAAAACACAGCTAATTTGTGTTCAAGTTACCACCAATTTGTAAAAAGACCTCAATGAAGCTAATTTCAACTTTATTCCAAGTTGAATAAGTGGTGATAACTGTAAAACGTAATATGGTATAACAGTAATCTAAATGTCGCCTCGGCGTTTAATGTAAGCGTTAACTATGTAAAAGCCTTTTTTTAATTTTCAATGTTTTTGTTTGTGTTTTTAATTGCCGGTTTGTTTGTCAACGCTGATAGCAAATATTATGATGAATGTGTAAACGCTGAAGTAACAGTACTTTTGCGTGTATTTTTAGCTACTCAATTAATATACTGATGTTCAGTTTAAGACCAGAAGGGGTTTTAATTCATGTTACACTTTAAATTATCCTTATAAATATTATAAATGTGAAAGTGAGTTTGTTTGTTTGTTCCGCTTTCACGCCTAAATTACTGAATGGATTTGTATGAAATTAACCCACAGATGGTATATATACAGGCGTAACACATAGTATAGCTGTTTATCCTGATATTTCCATGGGATCGTACTTAAGCGGGTGAAACCGCGGAGCGCAGCTAGTTAAAATATAAGCCATAGCCCATAAACAATCATGATGAAAAGGTGACCAAAATACTGGAAAATAAAGGGATAATAAAACAAAGGGCTATATAAAGCTACTTAAAAACATTGGACATTTCTAAGAGGGTATAATAATTACGAAAGAAACTACAGATCCAAAAAGTCTCCCCTGTTTTTAGCACCGTCCCTTATCTTTATTCCATAAAAAACAAACTTAAAAACAAAGACAATCCTTCTGTTGTCCTTTTCAATTACAAGAACTCATCACTATTAACAAGTCCAGACCAAAACTCAGATTCAATCTCTTAGGTTCCTTATTTTTTACTTTACCTTAATTTAATTGAAAAAGGCTGAGGAGTTAGAGTATCCTTTATCGGTTACCAATCGTACTGTGTCCCCAGTAGCGTTACACATAAGAAAGTTACATGAAAGCATTAATTACTTAGCCATTGGACATCATTGGAGTATGGATTAATTTGTAGGTGACAGCGATGGACAGTGGTGGTTTAATCAGTATGTAGTTTAGACATAACTGAAAAAAAAAATACGTGCACTCAGTGCATATGAAGTTGACAACAATAATAATATTGGAAATACTTTAAGAAATATTATTCATATGATGGAATTAAAGTAAATTTGAAAAAAAAAATGTGGGATGGCAACGAAGGTATTGTTCAAATAAAAGAAACCTGTGAGAATTGTCTGATACACTTTAAGCTGCAATTATATTTTTAGTTTTATGTAGTTATAGTTTAATGAACTACCTGACTGCGGCCCACGGTATTAGCCACAAAAGTTTTTTATTTTTTTATATAAAAAAAGAATTTCTCCAGTATCCTGGTTTCGTTTACAAACATGTAAACACACACACACACATATCAAATTTCATCAGAGTTCTTAGCAGCTCCAGCTGGATAGAGCGCGAAGAAATAATAAAGTACACATAAGAAATAAACTTACTGGTAATATAATATGTATAACATTTATTTACAATTTTTATGGTTATGATATCAATAGCATAACCATAAAAATTGTAAATAAACTATGCAAGGTACAGGTATAAATGGGCACGACACAATAGCGGCGGTAAGTCCCCTCTTTGAGGAGTGGCTAGAGAGGCGCCACGGTGCCCTCACCTTCCGCCTGACGCAGGTCCTCACCGGACACGGTTGTTTCGGGAGCTTCGTGTTCTATATTAGGCGGGAGGAAACGCCAGGCTGTCACCATTGTGTGGATCGCCCTGAGGACACGGTGGAGCATACGGTGGAGGTCTGCCCGGCTTGGATAGAGCACCGCCGTGTCCTGTGAGTGTGCATGGCAGGCCGTCACCTCCTTCTGCGAAGCAGTGATACTGGCAAAGGAGGAGGCGGAGCGCTTGAGGCAACGGTAATCACAGCGTCCTCACGCCACTAGCCGCTGCAGTAGACGCCCTGGTCGGGAGACGACACCTAACTCCCAGCCACCGTAGGCGCGGGCCTGCGGGCGGTGAACAGTGGGCAGCTCGCCGCCCGGTAAGGACCAGGCCCGAGTCGACGGCGCGTCGTGTTTCACGCGCGCCTCAAAGAGATGTCAGAACGTGACGGGGACCACGAAGACCGATGCCTTCTGGGTCAGGGTTGCGGGTTGGTTAAACAAGAAACCGTGGTCTTGGCCATCGCACAGGCAAGCGAAACACGGGTGGGTTGTAGTCAGTAAAAGTCTGACACCCTGAAGCCCTTCTGGTCCGCCCAGAGCGGATGAAGTCATTTGATGATTTCCCATCCCAACAAAAAAAAAGGTACAGCGGCGGCTTCACATTATGATAGAAGTCATAAATCATAAATCTACCGGTAATGTAAGTGATAAAAGTAGTAACAAAAATTGTCTAACAAAAAAAATATTCTGTTTGGTCAAGGCAGTAAGGCAAACTCAAAAACGCATTTCGCTCACCATTTCCCCCCATGGTCAGCGCCAAGACCACAAATGGATGGAGTCCATTTAATCTCGTGGGTTTTAATTGCAGCACCTTTCGATTCGCCGCCGGTGCCGAGCATTTATTGGTTGGAAGATTTACTGGCGACTTTGTCGATTACTGGGATGTGTTACTCTTTTTTGCCTTTGTTACCCGAAGGTAATGTCGTAACCGCGAATTGTGGTGAAAAGTATGATGTAGAAGTTAATGGAACTGAAGAAAGGGTAACGCAAAATATGAAATGAGTTCATTGTTATGGAGATCCATTCCGGATGTTATGGCCCTCCACTGCTTTTAATAAAGGTCGTACAATTTTTAAATAGATGATCTCTAATCCTACTATAACATTATAAACATGAAATTTTGGTTGTATATTTGTATCTTTCACTCATTAAGTATTGATCTGATTTGGATTAAATTTGGGACACAGGTGGTTTATCTAGGCTGAAGTGCGGAAGCAGTAACGGTGTTAGTGTATGTTTTTGTAAAAATGTTTAATTTTGTTTTAAGTTTATTCTGTCATCGGACGACCCGTCACACGGCGAGTTACCCCCTTACATTGTTAACACCACTACGATATGGACGAAGCGTTACGCCTTCTCTTTTATGCCCCATACATGGAGGGACTACAATAATTTTCCAGCGCCGGTGTTTCCGTCAGACTAGAATTTACATAAGTGTCTTCAAGGCTAGAGTGCATAGGCTCTTAATAAACTAGAGCGCTTTACCATCAACGATTGCATCACTGCTTACCATCAGGCGGGATTGCAGTCAAGCACTAGTTAACAATTCTTTTAAGAATAATGATAATAGTTTATTGATCACTCCAATCAATTATTTAGTCAATTATTTAAAAAAAAAAAACGATTCGTCAATCGTGGGGACGGGCTGCAGCAATCGAGTCCATTTTTGTTATGCGGAAAAGTGCCATCAGAGCAATATAATGACCTCCGATGGCGCGTTTCTCTAAGGGAAATGTTTAAAGATAATAAATAACATTTTGACGATACCTTGTAATACATTATTGAAAATACAATGTACGCAAGAAAAAGTACAAATATTTTCGGTAAAAATAATCAAAGATACCATTATAGAACTAGAAATAGGGACGAATTAGTTCAACCTGATTTTAGACTTGTTAATATAGATATAGACTCATTTTTCATGGGGTGTCTAAAATCTTTACTAATCTATATATATAAAAGAAAGTCGTGTTAGTTACATCATTTATAACTCAAGAACGGCTGAACCAATTTGGCTGAAAATTGGTAAGGAGGTAGCTAAGAACTGGGAGAAGGACATAGGATACTTTCTATGCCGCTCCCCGTCGTTCCTGTGGGAATAAATGAGCTTCTTTGTTTCGACTTCTCCCACACTTTTATGCTAACCTGGTACATTGCACCTCCACAAAGCAGGCAAAACAAAACTTCTTCCATTGATTTAATGATGAATGAGCTTCATTGTTTTGAATTCTCCTACGCTTTTGTGCTACCCTGGTACCTTGCACCTCCACAAATTATGCACAATAAAACTTCTTTCATGCATTATGATGATTTGATAATGATGAATGATGAGCTTTATCGTTTCGACTTCTCCTACACTTTTATGCTACCCTGGTACCTTGCACCTCCACAAAGTAGGAAACACGTGTCCAGTATTTTTAAGTAAAGAATATGTGTACAAAATTTCAAAATAATACAATGATGCAATCTAATACTATGATGTATCATAAGCTGGGTGATGGGCTCGGTAACTACACTGCAACAATTTCTAAATGTATTTGGGACAAAATATAACATGGTGTAAAAATTATTGGAATCGATTCAGTTGCTTATTCACTATTTATATAAAACTCAAGAACGGCTTAACCGATTTCGCTGAATATTGGTGGGAGGTAGCTAAGAACCCGTTCCCGTCGTTCCCGTGTGACGTGACATAAGACGTGGTATAACAAAACGCAACTGACATGGAATAACAAACCAACTCATTCAAAATGTAAATCAGCGATTCATATACCAAAAATTGTATAACAAAAAGCAAATGACAGCTGAGCATATTTAAAAAAAAAAGTTTAACCGGTTGAAGCAATCGTTTAAAGCAAAGAATATAAATACTCTCTGCTGGTTTAAAGTTTCTAATAAAATACCACAAAGCCAACTTCAACTTCAAAATTTCTAATATTGTATTGCTGTGCCATTTATCATAAATAAAAATACCATGCCGCGACCAAGACCATCAAATCTTTCTCGACAAAGCCGTATTGCAAGAGTAAATCGATACATTCTGAATGAAAGCACTGAAGAAAAGCAAGAAATTGCACGTGCAGAGCGCCGCCTTAGTATGACTCGACTTCGTGCTTCTCACTCACAAGAGGAAAGGGAGGCGGCAGTCCGTGAAACTGCTCCGTTGACAATGCGAAATCGGCGAACAAACCTCAGAGATCATCATCATCAATCTTTTTATCGTCCCACTGCTGGGCACAGGTCTCCTCTCATACAGAGAAGGATTGAGCGTAATCACCATGCTTGCTCAATGCGGGGTGGCATTTCAGTATATACAGTATGTTAAGAAAACCCTGTCCGACCCGTGAAGGTGTTGTTAGGTATCGATAACTGATTCTACTAATGGATGCAAAACCGGGCTAAACTTAAAAAAAAATCCCCCTAAAAAAATAAATATTATTTCGCAAAAAGTGGTAACTTCATAAATGTGCGCTACCCATTCCGCGGGCGGCGGGCGGCAGGGCACGCGGCACGTGGTCGCATCGCTATTCGCTCATAATAATACCGGTGTTGTCACTTTTTTAAAATTACCAAATTTCGGGGAAGTTGGAATTAATTCGCGGGAAAAAAAGATTATTTCAAAATTCATTTGTATTGGTACTATGATGATTACGTAAAATTTTATATTATATTTGGTCATGTGTTTACTTACCTAACCTTTATTATCCTTATGGGTCGGACAGGGTTTTCTTAACATACTGTATAGATGACGTGGAATCGAACCCGCGCACTCATACAAGAGAGGCAGGTGTTTTAACCACTAGGCCACCACGACATCTCAGAGATCAACAGCTAGATAATTTACGAAGCACAAGTAGAAATTCATAATTTCTTTCACAAGGTGCTACAATAAATAAATGACAAATAAAAAAATCATGAAATGTTATTTTTAATATATAAATATACTAGCTGACCCGGCGAACTTTGTTCCGCCTTAAAGGCAATAAATATCACATGATCACATTTTTTACTTTTTCAATTAGGAACATTGTAAATATTAAAAATCTATATATATAAAAGAAAGTCGTGTTAGTTACATCATTTATAACTCAAGAACGGCTGAACCAATTTGGCTGAAAATTGGCAAGGAGGTAGCTAAGAACTGGGAGAAGGACATAGAATACTTTCTATGCCGCCCCCCGTCGTTCCTGTGGGAATAAATGAGCTTCTTTGTTTCGACTTCTCCCACACTTTTATGCTACCCTGGTACATTGCACCTCCACAAAGCAGGCAAAACAAAACTTCTTCCATTGATTTAATGATGAATGAGCTTCATTGTTTTGAATTCTCCTACGCTTTTGTGCTACCCTGGTACCTTGCACCTCCACAAATTATGCACAATAAAACTTCTTTCATGCATTATGATGATTTGATAATGATGAATGATGAGCTTTATCGTTTCGACTTCTCCTACACTTTTATGCTACCCTGGTACCTTGCACCTCCACAAAGTAGGAAACACGTGTCCAGTATTTTTAAGTAAAGAATATGTGTACAAAATTTCAAAATAATACAATGATGCAATCTAATACTATGATGTATCATAAGCTGGGTGATGGGCTCGGTAACTACACTGCAACAATTTCTAAATGTATTTGGGACAAAATATAACATGGTGTAAAAATGATTGGAATCGATTCAGTTGCTTAGAAGTTGCTAAGAACGGCTTAACCGATTTCGCTGAATATTGGTGGGAGGTAGCTAAGAACCCGTTCCCGTCGTTCCCGTGTGACGTGACATAAGACGTGGTATAACAAAACGCAACTGACATGGAATAACAAACCAACTCATTCAAAATGTAAATCAGCGATTCATATACCAAAAATTGTATAACAAAAAGCAAATGACAGCTGAGCATATTTAAAAAAAAAAGTTTAACCGGTTGAAGCAATCGTTTAAAGCAAAGAATATAAATACTCTCTGCTGGTTTAAAGTTTCTAATAAAATACCACAAAGCCAACTTCAACTTCAAAATTTCTAATATTGTATTGCTGTGCCATTTATCATAAATAAAAATACCATGCCGCGACCAAGACCATCAAATCTTTCTCGACAAAGCCGTATTGCAAGAGTAAATCGATACATTCTGAATGAAAGCACTGAAGAAAAGCAAGAAATTGCACGTGCAGAGCGCCGCCTTAGTATGACTCGACTTCGTGCTTCTCACTCACAAGAGGAAAGGGAGGCGGCAGTCCGTGAAACTGCTCCGTTGACAATGCGAAATCGGCGAACAAACCTCAGAGATCATCATCATCAATCTTTTTATCGTCCCACTGCTGGGCACAGGTCTCCTCTCATACAGAGAAGGATTGAGCGTAATCACCATGCTTGCTCAATGCGGGGTGGCATTTCAGTATATACAGTATGTTAAGAAAACCCTGTCCGACCCGTGAAGGTGTTGTTAGGTATCGATAACTGATTCTACTAATGGATGCAAAACCGGGCTAAACTTAAAAAAAAATCCCCCTAAAAAAATAAATATTATTTCGCAAAAAGTGGTAACTTCATAAATGTGCGCTACCCATTCCGCGGGCGGCGGGCGGCAGGGCACGCGGCACGTGGTCGCATCGCTATTCGCTCATAATAATACCGGTGTTGTCACTTTTTTAAAATTACCAAATTTCGGGGAAGTTGGAATTAATTCGCGGGAAAAAAAGATTATTTCAAAATTCATTTGTATTGGTACTATGATGATTACGTAAAATTTTATATTATATTTGGTCATGTGTTTACCTAACCTTTATTATCCTTATAGGTCGGACAGGGTTTTCTTAACATACTGTATAGATGACGTGGAATCGAACCCGCGCACTAGAACAAGAGAGGCTGGTGTTTTAACCACTAGGCCACCACGACATCTCAGAGATCAACAGCTAGATAATTTACGAAGCACAAGTAGAAATTCATAATTTCTTTCACAAGGTGCTACAATAAATAAATGACAAATAAAAAAATCATGAAATGTTATTTTTAATATATAAATATACTAGCTGACCCGGCGAACTTTGTTCCGCCTTAAAGGCAATAAATATCACATGATCACATTTTTTACTTTTTCAATTAGGAACATTGTAAATATTAAAAATATATTTATATATTAAAAATAACATTTCATGATTTTTTTATTTGTCATTTATTTATTGTAGCACCTTGTGAAAGAAATTATGAATTTCTACTTGTGCTTCGTAAATTATCTAGCTGTTGATCTCTGAGATGTCGTGGTGGCCTAGTGGTTAAAACACCAGCCTCTCTTGTATGAGTGCGCGGGTTCGATTCCACGTCATCTATACAGTATGTTAAGAAAACCCTGTCCGACCCATAAGGATAATAAAGGTTAGGTAAACACATGACCAAATATAATATAAAATTTTACGTAATCATCATAGTACCAATACAAATGAATTTTGAAATAATCTTTTTTCCCGCGAATTAATTCCAACTTCCCCGAAATTTGGTAATTTTTAAAAAAGTGACAACACCGGTATTATTATGAGCGAATAGCGATGCGACCACGTGCCACGTGCCCTGCCGCCCGCCGCCCGCGGAATGGGTAGCGCACATTTATGAAGTTACCACTTTTTGCGAAATAATATTTATTTTTTTAGGGGGATTTTTTTTTTAAGTTTAGCCCGGTTTTGCATCCATTAGTAGAATCAGTTATCGATACCTAACAACACCTTCACGGGTCGGACAGGGTTTTCTTAACATACTGTATATACTGAAATGCCACCCCGCATTGAGCAAGCGTGGTGATTACGCTCAATCCTTCTCTGTATGAGAGGAGACCTGTGCCCAGCAGTGGGACGATAAAAAGATCGATGATGATGATCTCTGAGGTTTGTTCGCCGATTTCGCATTGTCAACGGAGCAGTTTCACGGACTGCCGCCTCCCTTTCCTCTTGTGAGTGAGAAGCACGAAGTCGAGTCATACTAAGGCGACGCTCTGCACGTGCAATTTCTTGCTCTTCTTCAGTGCTTTCATTCGGAATGTATCGATTTACTCTTGCAATACGGCTTTGTCGAGAAAGATTTGATGGTCTTGGTCGCGGCATGGTATTTTTATTTATGATAAATGGCACAGCAATACAATATTAGAAATTTTGAAGTTGAAGTTGGCTTTGTGGTATTTTATTAGAAACTTTAAACCAGCAGAGAGTATTTATATTCTTTGCTTTAAACGATTGCTTCAACCGGTTAAACTTTTTTTTTAAATATGCTCAGCTGTCATTTGCTTTTTGTTATACAATTTTTGGTATATGAATCGCTGATTTACATTTTGAATGAGTTGGTTTGTTATTCCATGTCAGTTGCGTTTTGTTATACCACGTCTTATGTCACGTCACACGGGAACGACGGGAACGGGTTCTTAGCTACCTCCCACCAATATTCAGCGAAATCGGTTAAGCCGTTCTTAGCAACTTCTAAGCAACTGAATCGATTCCAATCATTTTTACACCATGTTATATTTTGTCCCAAATACATTTAGAAATTGTTGCAGTGTAGTTACCGAGCCCATCACCCAGCTTATGATACATCATAGTATTAGATTGCATCATAGTATTATTTTGAAATTTTGTACACATATTCTTTACTTAAAAATACTGGACACGTGTTTCCTACTTTGTGGAGGTGCAAGGTACCAGGGTAGCATAAAAGTGTAGGAGAAGTCGAAACGATAAAGCTCATCATTCATCATTATCAAATCATCATAATGCATGAAAGAAGTTTTATTGTGCATAATTTGTGGAGGTGCAAGGTACCAGGGTAGCACAAAAGCGTAGGAGAATTCAAAACAATGAAGCTCATTCATCATTAAATCAATGGAAGAAGTTTTGTTTTGCCTGCTTTGTGGAGGTGCAATGTACCAGGGTAGCATAAAAGTGTGGGAGAAGTCGAAACAAAGAAGCTCATTTATTCCCACAGGAACGACGGGGGGCGGCATAGAAAGTATCCTATGTCCTTCTCCCAGTTCTTAGCTACCTCCTTGCCAATTTTCAGCCAAATTGGTTCAGCCGTTCTTGAGTTATAAATGATGTAACTAACACGACTTTCTTTTATATATATAGATTTTTAATATTTACAATGTTCCTAATTGAAAAAGTAAAAAATGTGATCATGTGATATTTATTGCCTTTAAGGCGGAACAAAGTTCGCCGGGTCAGCTAGTTTTTAATATATAAATATATTTTTAATATTTGCAATGTTCCTAATTGAAAAAGTAAAAAATGTGATCATGTGATATTTATTGCCTTTAAGGCGGAACAAAGTTCGCCGGGTCAGCTAGTTTTTAATATATAAATATATTTTTAATATTTGCAATGTTCCTAATTGAAAAAGTAAAAAATGTGATCATGTGATATTTATTGCCTTTAAGGCGGAACAAAGTTCGCCGGGTCAGCTAGTATAATTATAAAGCTGAAGAATTTGTTTGTTTGAATGCGCTAATCTCTTTGCGTTTTTGCGCTAAAATTATTTTTGCGTTAGATAGCCCAATAATCCAGGAAGGCTTTAGGCCATAACATCACGCTGCAACCAATAGGAGCGGAGCATAACTAAACCACGCGAACGAAGTCGCTGGCGGCCGATACTGTTACAATAAAATTCATGTCCATATACTCAAACTAAATGAAACGGAATTTAAATCTTATGTTAAACGCACACTACACTGTAGCCTAGCGTATTATAAGTTAGGAGATTACATCGTTGACATATTTATTTATTTATTTATTTATTAACATATACAGCCATCATTACAGGTAAACTTAACCTAATGCAATGGTTGTACCATTTAAATATATTATAGCTCAACGCCAGTCCTGCTCCATAGGGGCTCATAAACTAATTTGCATTCGGAAACACTGTTGGAGTTGCTGCTAACCATTAGAAAAACTATATTTGCATTATATAGATTTCCTATATTATTATACATTTTTATAGATCCACCTAAGATTTAGGCCTAGCCTAGTTTAAGGGACAGGACTTAACCTATTGTACATTTGTACCTACCTATAGAATAGAATAGAATAGAATACTTTATTTCAGACCGGAGTCCATAAGGTTAGTAACAATTTTACTTAAGTTCTAGTGTTAGTAGGTTACAGACACAAATATACATAAAATGAAATTACAACTTACTTACTAACTTACTTACTTATTGTAATGCAGTAATAATATACACAAAAATTGAAAACTGTATTTTTTGTCCAAATAAATATTTGCATTGTATTTGTATATATACAATTTCTTAGAATTGTATTTAAAAAAATGGTGCATTAACAAACATTTAAGCTTATATATACAAACAGCCAGATTAGATAGCTTTATTAGACAGATTAGATAGATTATAGATAGCTCAGCTACTACACCAACCATATCGTCACTACACCAACTTCTACCTACATATTGTTTAATTGTATAGCACACATGTAAGCACTATGTACTTGTTATTAATGAATGTGCTCTGGCGGTTGAGAGTACGTTATGCTTTTTGTGGTGGCATCTATGTTAGACCATTAAGTTCCCTTCAAAATGGTTGAGCAAAAATGGTGGTAATGCATACGCATGTTCGATAACTGGCGCCGTCAGAGGAGACTGGTATATCTTAGGTACCACTGCTTATTTTAATTTCTGGATTGTTTTTATATTTTCTATAATGGATGCTATAAACGCGCATGTCTTTCTGCATTGCTCTCACATGAATGATATAATAAATCTGTAAAAGAGCGCTCTTAGCAGTAAGACCGCCCATTGTGTCACCCTTTGTAAAATCTTTATATTTATGTTCTCTACTGTATATGGTGTACATAATAAAGAGTATTCTTTTCTATTCTATTCTATTCTAACCACACATACTAATGGTATTGCTTATTTGATAATGGTGTTTGTGTAGCACCATTACCAAATAAGCAATGCCATTTATTCGAGCTCCTAAACCGAGTCAATACCATTTCATTTTGGCGAAAATTTCAAATGCAACACAGAAAGTCAATCGAATTTTCGCAAAAATGAAAACCAAATCCACGTTGAGTATGGAACACTTCATATTGGCGATATTTTAGTGCATCGCGCCAAGCTGTGGGTAATGCTTTGTTCACACTGGGAATGACTGATGTTATTTAATTTTTTATTGTGTTGTCGCTGATAAGGCTCTGTTTTGCATAGGATCGTAGCATTATGCTGAGTGATTGCCGTTTTGAGTGGAGTGTGACGCAAATTTGCTCCCAACATGTTCTCTTTTTCTGTACTTTATATGCGTCATGTTTGCAACATTATATTATAAGTATTTTGTTTCTTTCTGTGTTACATTTTAATTAGATAAATAAGTTTTCTAAATGATAATCGGTATGCAATTAATGATTAAAATAATTACTATGGTAAAGTATATATTTCCGTTCAAAATATTCGAGATTCTAATTACTGAATCAAGTCAAAGATCTTGAAACCGAGTTTACAATCTAATGATTTTGGTAGGTTAGGCTATTAATTATAAACTCTTATAATTCTGTAGATACAATAGCCCAATAACTTTTGCTAGAGGTCTCCAACAGAGAAGTAAGAAAAAAATTGCTTTTTTTAACTAGTATCCAAACGATTATCCAAAATTCAGCATTAATCTTTAACCCTGTAGCGTAGAAATATTTGTTGTAACTGATGAATTTTTTTTTATAATTATAAACTAGTGCTTGACCGCAATCCCGCCTGATGGTAAGCAGTGATGCAGTCGTTGATGGTAAAGCGCGCTAGTTTATTTAGGCTATTCACTAAAAAAACTTAGTGAATAGAGGGAGACGGCAGTTGAGCGAGGTGATGTAATGTTAAACTCAACAACACGACCAACGATGTTGCATCACAGCGAGATTGATCTGGAGATCCACAACAACCAAATTCCGGACACAACAACATTTGGCGCATCATAACCGGCACACATCGCAACACAACTGCTCAGACCCGTCCTCCGTACGGCTTCACCAGACATCATGCCGGAACACGACAAATCGCTTGGCGGCAAGACTTTATTTGGTGGGGATAACTTCTGCTGGCACCCGATGTTATAGCAAATGTGCAACAACTGCGAGGTTAAAATGTATGCAACAAGTAATATACATATATTATTTTACTATGACTAACAGAAACATTCTATGGGTCTAAAAATACCACGTAAAACAAATTATTATGTGGATTACATAGCTGAGGTCTGCGGCTTGGATCAAAATAAAATTCTGCATTTCGTGCAAATTCCAAAATCAAGAGATTTGATGATGTATAGAGCAATATAAAATAATGTTTAAAGTTAAAATAGTGTAACAAACAAATAAACAGTTATAACGTCTCGAACCTAAATTGAAATATCAAATACACGTAAGTACACCTCATGTGTCCCCTTCTCTATCAAACGTATCACAGCCTGATGCAAATAAAAGAAAAGTTGTTGGAAAAAATACACCTATCTGATATTTGCGAAATTGGATCGTCCGATTTTTTGAGAGTAAAGGGAAAATTCTGTCCAGATAAACAGACTTTGATTCGTCAGTAAATGTGAACGGAGTGCTTACTGCTGTCATTTACTGTAATAATATATAGTGGCCGAATAGGAAAAGTTAAAATATGGTGTCTTGGTTTTAGATTTTTTGAATTCAAAATAGATTTTAACAATCACCAGTATGTTTGTTGGTTTTTGGAAATCAAACAAAAAGATGACGCCTGTATTCCGCGGGGGTTAGACAGAGATATACTTAAAAGGCAGCCGTATTTCACCTCTACCATTAATAATCATCATCTCAGTGTTAATCCTAGTCGTATCCGAAGCTTTTCAGCTTTGGAGTCAGGGGTTTGCTTTACCAGTCTAACTGCTGATTTTGGCTAAACTTCGATATTTTCCGTGAAACGACTGCCGTCTGACCTCTACAACCCGAAGACGATATCGAAGCAATACAGTTAGACCAACAGATTTCCAAAAAATACTAGACACTTATTTTTTATTTTTTCCTATAAACAAAAAATGAAGACGGCACAGTGCGTTGAAATCTCGTGTGACGTCACTGCACGCTACACATTTTAGCGAGCAGTGACGTCACCAGCCACCACTCCTGATCTTTGATGTCTTTTATATTTGTCAATTTTTATTGATTTGGTAAAACAAAATATATGTATCAAATATGTTTCGATAATCTGAATGACGGACTATATAGAATCATTTTTTTTTAGGCAGGAAATATCCCTATTGTAGGACTTTTGAGGGCAACCCATAACACACAACCACCGACACATAACTTTTCATAACATTATACATATGGGCATTTTGTAACTTTAATTCTGTGGTAATAATTAATATTAATAAATATAGTTTTAAGCTTTGTGCCATATTTTTTGTATATTAAGCGCCGCACGCTTTTTTCTCATTTTACTAGTATTGTTTATATAGGTACTATTGTCATAAATTAAATTTTAAAATTACTTTCAACTTTTTAGTTTGATAATCTTTAAAAGCATTTTTTTTTTTAGTTTTTAAACTATATACATTTGTTTTTACCAAAGTTTTCATGATCTCCAACAGACAGAATAGCAAGTGCTAAAATTCGTAATGATGCGTTACCCAAGTAACTAAATCTAAATCTAAAACTAAATCTAAACTAAAAATACTTTGCCTGCACAAATTAATGTAAGGTAAGGTGCTATATGCTAATAAAAGTCATGTAATATAAATTATTTATAAATGGTACTAGTAATAATTAATGGTATCAAACAATGTAAGCATTGATGCATGTTGGATGCGCGTGTGACAAACAGACTTAGAAAATACTGACAAAACGGAACCGGGCGCTTTTTAATATTGCCACTTTAAGAAACGTATGTGATTTTTGAGGATGATATTCTCATAGTTTTTATATATCCTATTTTTATTTTTTATATTCCTGTTTGTGTTTATTGAAACTGTTGTATCACCATTTACAATTGGATTTACTTTTTATATGTTTTTATTAATGCGATTTTATTTTCACTCTCCTACCATCTCGGTGACTTTTAATTGTTTGTTGCACTGGGTGACGTCTTTACGTCGACGCCGGCTGTCGCTGAAAAACAGCGCTGGGCTCTGTTTTGCACAGAGTCGCAGCATAATGCTGAGCGACAGTCGTTTTGCGTGGATATGACGCATGTTTCCCTAAACTATGTCTTATTTTTTGTGTTTTTGTAAACTTTTGCGTCATGTTTACCGCAAATAAACGTTTTTTTTTTCTTTTCATTCTTTACCATTAGTTATTCGTATGGCAACCGAGACCAACGGCTTCACGTACTTTCCGAGGTACGACCAGACCAGTGCAAATATTCCTCCTTGCGCGGCGGCCGCGTTCTCTACCGCCACGCCATGTAATAGGAGGAGACCTTGTTGTCATCAACTTGGCACATCAGAAATGTATTAGAAGCATTAAAACAACACATTTTAATCTCTTTAATGGGTTACAATAAGATTCCATACATCCCTCCTACCCTTGACTTCCACGTTTCGAAAATTCAATAGTTTCTCACATAACTTGTCCAAAAAACGATTTCCTTAATAATTCAAAAAAATATGCTTCGTCAATTTCTCACAGTCGTTAAATATGAGGAGTAATTGGAGACACATGCAGACATCTACATCCGAGGGTGTGTCTAATTACTCTAGAAATATGCCCCGGGGATATTGTTAATTAATATAAATAGTACACACGTGTGAAACCATGGTATAATTATGATTTATATATTTTAAAACTTTTATTCTTCTAGTTTACAAGAATTTAGTAACGGGTTTTTGTAAAATATTGTTATGAGATTGTGAACAGGTTGTTTCTGTGCGTTTGATGTTATTTTTTTGCTTAGTTTCGTTTTTCAATTATTTTTATAGACCATAAATAACGAAGATGAGGAAGTGTTTTAATCATTCTGAGTTTGATAGTGGACAGGTGTGACTGTCCGTTCATCAAAAATTGTATGTGTTTATAAATGAGTACTAACTTAGTTTTAAGCTGATTTAAAACCAATTTGTGTAACTCAAAAATCACCTGATAAGCATATAATATACCTTAGTGGTAGGCCATAACATCGTTTACCGGCAGAAGTTACCACCCACCAGACAAAGTCTTGCTGAAAAGCGATTCGTTATCTTCCGGCATAACGTCTGGTGAAGCCGTACGGAGGACGGGTCTGAGCAGTTGTGTTGCGATGTGTACCGAGTACGATGGATCAAGTGTTGTTGTGTCAGGAGCTTGGAGGATCTCCGGATCAATCTCCCTCTGGCACAGCATCTTTGGTCGTCTTGTTGGGTTTATGTATTGCATCACCTCGCTCAACTGCCGTCTTCCTTACTATTCACGAAGCGCGCTTTAACACCAACGATTGCACCACTGCTTACCAACAGGCAGGATTGGGGTCAAGCACTAGTTTATAACTATAATAAGTAAGAAGTTATCAATGAATGTCAAAAGAGTTGCTAAAAGTATTCTGTAAAAAAAAAAAAATCCGAAGCTATGTAACTAAAAGAAATCCAAACAAAAATGGTTAATTGTACCTAAATTATGAATTCCGACACTTGACGTTTCCGGGACATGACCCACGCATCCGCTGTAAAACTCTAATGACATTTTGACCAACACCAATCTGTGAAAATATCCCATCAACGAACCCAAATTCATTGTTTTTTTAGCGTTCGAGATGTACCAAAAAATATAATGTGGCAAAATGACCCACGTCAACAATTTTGCCCCTAATTTTGCTCGTAACCCTCCCGTGATGCGGGTCACGGGCGCGACACAAATTAAAATACATGCACAAGTCGGTCCAACATACCCATGCCTACCTATATGAATAAATAAAATCCACAGTGTCGACCCCACGTTGGCGAGGGTTGATTTTTGGAAAAGTCCAATTTCGGTTGCGGTGTAAGGGTTAAGGTTACCTTTTGTTATCTTAGTGAAAGTGTCCATAGGTTTCCCATATCTAGGAGAACATGGCAAACTTATAACATGGTTTTGTGACACCAGCTTCTTTCTGCGTAAATTTTATATTCAAAGACCTCGTTAGGCGAAATCATGTCATATCAAGGAAAAAACTCTAAAGTATGTGGAGGCATGATGAACAGGGAGTAAAGCTCACTCATCCTCCATAGAAAAGGGAGGATCCTCCAACCAGACGGGTGTTATGTCTGGCGGGCACTTGCCCGATGGTTGACAGTTCCGACTCACCGTGAACTACGCGGCAACCGGCCGCGTAGTTCACGGTGAGTCGGAACTGTCTTTGAAGATTCCCCAGTGAGTCGGGGTGGTGGCGCTGCGTTATACTCCAGTGCGTCGGATGTCGTACAGCGCCGGGTTGAGGCTGGCTGCTGCGTCGACCAGGAGAGAGGGCTCTGCTTGTTGACCGGCCGGAAGTGCAGTGTGCTGTGCCGAGGTTGCTGATGAGGCTGAGGGTGATGACCAGGGATGCGCGGTCGCTGCATGCTTGTGGTCAGGATACCCGTTGTAGCCGTGGGTGCTGGCTGGCTGGGTGATTCGTCTATGAAGCATTCGGGAGTGATGATGATGACGTCACGCTGAAGTTGTTAAGTTGTTGCACGAAGGCTGCGCTGACGATCACGTCGGGGTCACCAGTGTGGAGGCATGATGAACAGGGAGTAAAGCTCACTCATCCTCCATAGAAAAGGGAGGATCCTCCAACCAGACGGGTGTTATGTCTGGCGGGCACTTGCCCGATGGTTGAAATTGGCAAGTTGTATGTATGCTAATTGCACGGTAAACTCTGATTGCGAGATGTAGAATTCGTGTGACGTCAGTATGACGCGTCGTTCATTTTTGTGGCGTTTGTAGGTACCGCTACAAGAATAATAATAATGCGGCTTAGGATAGTACTTAAAGATAGAAAAATATTATTGAATATTCCATATAAAATTTACATATCAACGTAATCGAATGATTGATTCAAATTGAAGTGCATTCTGACAAGCATTTTAATTCACTTCGATTAAATAGGAACGTCAACAAATCAATAATTTCCACACACCATACGATCGTTATCTGATCGCTACTTCCTCATCAGATAGCTTATCTGCAACTATCGCCGGCATCGACACTTCGTCTATTTGCTTATCTACCAGATAAACATAGATAAATCCAGTGATTTCGGTTTTACGGTTTATAAATTGATTATTTCAATGTGATCGATGTCTAAATATTTTAATGGAGAAAGTATGACGTGAGAACCATTTGTTTTGGTTGGAAATGAATTATAAAGAAATCATTCTTGGTTGAATATGATCTAAAAAAATAGTGTGAAAATGAGTTCAGTTCATGATTGTAAGTTTGAGAGAGAAAAACACCTTACCGTTATTTTACGATATGTTGCATAATAGATTTCAAAAATAACTAAAATCAACCAAAAAAAGTCAAACAAAAACCATTTCATTGACTTGACACACCCTAAAATCTTCAATAACAAGGAAATCCAAAAACATACGAACATCGATGAACCGTCAATCAAAATTATAAAGAGCAGTAATACGATCCCGTGGGCTCTCATTATTTCATAATAAAAGGTTAAAACCAGACAGTTCAAAGCAGCTTTTGAAATCCGAAACCTATCCTGTATATAGAAAATGCAAAATTAAAAAGACGAACGACGCTTGAGAACAGGAATAGTCAATAGTCACTTCATATTGTGTTTACTATGTAAACCGCATGAGGTTCCGTGGTATAGCGTTACTGATTCACCACCGAGCCAACATAAATAAAGTGGAAACGGATGTAGACTCATCCAGTACCGCTTTTAATATAAGCGAATTAGAAGATGACGTAACTGAACGTGCAATGGAAGGAGTAGAAATTGGTGTAGTTGATACGGTACATCACGAAATAGATAACTTAGTAGATAGTGAAGGGATTGTATATCCTGCAGGAGCATGGACCGAGTTGAGTGAACTTGCCTAACCTAAATTGTGGACAATAGTGCCATTGTCTGAAGGTTGAGAAATTTTCTTGATGGCTTTAAATTTGTCATAGTGGCGGAGATAGTGAGTGGGTAAATATACTTGAAAGGGTTTTAGAGTGGAGTTTTGTAAGTTATTACAGGATGTTATTTTATTATATAGGGACGATGTTGTGAATAAGATGTTTTGGGTTAAACTAATTTTAATGATTTAGTTTTAAGAGTTGTTATTAGGTAGATATCTATAGGTAGCAGTAATTTCTAGGAAACTTTACTTTTACAATTGAGTTATCAATAATATATCTTCAGATATGAATCTGAAGATATATAACAGTAAGTTAAAAGTATGAAGTGGTTCATAGTTTCAAATAAAATATGATATATATAGACTCGGAACTGTCCTAACATTTTTACAAAAACAATCTATGTAACTTTATATATAAAATCCTTGTGTCTCACTGTTAGTTACCATACACCTCCAAAATGGTTTGACCGATTTTTATGAAACTCTATATGCATATTCAGTAGGTCTGAAAATCAACTACGACCTGTTTTTTTTTTTATATCCCAAGGTGGTAAGAGTTTTCTACACCTAACATTTCTTTGGATATTTTTTTTTATAAATTGACATAATAAAATATGTACTCGTACATACAAATCTAAATTTTCACGCTTCGATCACCAATCTCTATTTTTAATCTCAATTAATGTTAAAGACATAATTTCTTATAAAGTTGTCGGCGTAGATTTAGAAGTCGCTATGGTTTCGTTACCATGTGTAGTATATAAGTTAAGTTTTTTTTTTTAACAAACGAGAGATCGAGAGAAAGAGATAGAGCAATCGAGAGCAATCAAGTCAGATCAGTACACAGTGGTTTTATTTACAACCCTTACTAGTGTACCAACAGGTCAACCTCCCTAGATACCATTGGGGTAATTAACAATAAAAAAAAATCTAGAAATAACGTTTGCTGGATCAGCTAATAATATACTATTGGTACTTCTGGCTGAATCTACAGATACAAATTCCAATCAGCAAAATCACTAAATCAGTCCCTCAGATTGGACATCAGTGCACATTCCCAAGAACCAAGAACCAAGATTAAAGACATATATATATATACCTCTACCTAAGGTTCGTAATTAAGGTTGCGACATCCGTAAAATGGTAGCCATCAATAAGACGGCTTATCTGTGCATAGTCAATTAAAATTTGCTATCTTGGTTACATCTCGGTTAATTCATCAGTAAAATTAAATATAAATAAGCTTTAAAATGAGTCTGAAGCTTTCATTAAATTTATTCATATTTTTTGGATTAAATTTATTATAATGTTCTTCAACAACATTTGCTAATCCATAATAAGTAGGTATTATGAATATAGCATCTTCTCCAAAACAAAGATTTCTAATTTACCTTTTAAACGTTTCCGGTAATAATCACAAAGGTATCTGAATGGTTAATGTGAGGATGCAAGACTTTATTCGTAGGAGCTTTTGAATAGTTAAGTAAGATATTGATTACTCAGTTGGCGCAATAGCTGATCGCTTAACAAACTGTACTGAGATGTACCAGTTCGAGCGTCAACCAAAATGGTTACGTATTGTTAATAGTCCTGGGGCCCTAATCTGCTATTTTTATAAATTTGTCATTCCATTCCATGGGATGACAATCGTGTCATCCCATTGTCATTGTACTAAGAGTTCGTCATCTACTAAAATCATAATGATCAACCAATTATAATTATCGGTGAGTCGTCTCGTAGGTCATGTCGGATAAAATAATGGTAAATCGTATGGCAATAGAACGACATTGCCGTATTGCCATTATTATAAAATTCATTAATAGAAATAATTTTCTAAAAACTGCTACTCAAGTCGAACTTTTATTAATATGGAGTGGTATGTCAGTGATTGACAACTGGAAAGTTATAATGACGCCATTTTGTGAGTACATTACGAAAGTTGTCAAATTTGAAAATTATGGGATCATGGATCGATCATTCTGACACTATTGTAATAGCAGACTAGGCTCATGTGGTAGTAGCAAAAACGACTTTAAAAATAAAATATTATTTTATTTAGAGGTCGGATACAAGTTTATCACTGGAATGTAGGAACAGAAATGACTAACTTAAAAAATTAAGTTCTCATATTTATATAAACAATTATTTACATGGGACAAGTAAATAATAATTTAATTATCACCTATTAACTAATTGCATACTGACAACCTTAGAAACAGTGAGTATAGTAAACAGTCGTAAGCTAATTGAGGTACATTAGACATTAGTAACACATTATAGAGATCGTTTGTGAAATATGTAGATGAAGTAAAAAATATTAAGATTGTTAATATATAAAGTACCTACTGTAAATAAGAATTAACACCTCTCAAGTAAAGATTGGGCGTGAGCGCCTGATCTGTTTGGTGTGGAGGAATTGTCATCACTGTCATTTTCGGAGATACATGATGTTGTAGTTTGTTTCAACGTGACCGTGGTCTTCGCGATGTTCTGGATGTGATGTGTTGATTGATGTTGTCGTCGTGATGTTCTTCCGAAGCAGTTGTTGATATTCAGGATGCAGTGGCTGTCGTCATTATGGCGACCAAAATCATTTGCGGCTTAAATGATAACATGATGGTTCCTAATGCTAAGTAGAACCAAGAAAATCAATTGTAGTGTCGTTGGATAAAGGTTTCTCTTTCATCTTCTGGATTTCCTCCTTATGTTTATCTAGTTGATGTTTGAGGTTATTGACTGAGCCCATCGGTGTTTCGTTGATTGAGATAGGTAGAAGGTTTGGCAAATGATTTTCAGTTTCGTCGAAATAATCTTCAGTTCTGATGTCAGCAACTAAAATTGGAAATGTGGTGTCGTCTTCTCTGCTTTGGTGTGCTGATAGAGTACTGTATCCCGTGTGAAGTTTGCAGTTTTCTTCAAGGGTAATGATTCCTGAACCGTAGATGTTATGATGAGAGAATTGGTAGTTACATTGAAGAATGCACTGTGTTGCGTTGCTGAGGATGTACAGCCATCTGCTGTTCTTCTAGTGTTGAAATGTGATGATTTGTGCAGCGGAGATTGTAGTTGTACAGATGCTGGGAATGTCGTTCGAGACACTGAGTAGTACAGAGCGTTTATCAGAGTTTTAGACGATGATATCTTGGCACATGCTTCTTCTTTCAGTGCATGCTTTGCAGATGTCCAATCAGCTTGTGGATACGTAGTGTTCACCGCTAGGGTTTGTGGCCAAATACTTATGCTCTGGTAGGATGGTGGTTTCGAGGGAGGAATTGGGATGTTGGATAGGAATTGAGTAGATGTAGTAGACTTGGATTCGGGTTAAACAAGTGGGAAATTTAATACATAAACTAATATATCTATTTCAGTAAATGTAAGTGGAGGTTTGAGACGAATCTAAGATTTTATTGATCCTGTCGATGGTAACAGCTTGTTTATTAGATATGGCGTGGTTCGATAAGAGAACATTTCGATATAGTTTATTAACACAAATGATTGAGTGATGAATTATGTTTGATTTTCCGAATAAAATACTCGAAAGTCAATTGCCAATATCGTTTTCGAGATTGGTTATTGGTGTCTGGACATTGTAAGAGTGGGATGTAGCGGTTTTTAAAGACATATCCAATACCTCGGCTGCTTCCGAGTTTAATTTATTATTTTTTTTTGCGGAAGGAACTGTTTTTTGTGGGTGTTGACTTCTGAGATTATGGTTATATTCTCTTTTTCGATATTCTGAAATCAGATGATCCGGTTTTTTGCAATATTTGCATTGTTTACTAGACTGTGAAATGGGTCTTAGTTGTATTGATTGATTTTTGATCTGACTACTAGGATCATTATGTAAAATTTGTCTGGCTCTGCTCATGTTCCTTATTTTTTCTTCTTGGATTGCAAAATTTCCCGCATCCGGTAGATGATATCCTAGCGTCTTTCTTTGGGAGAATTTTTGAATAAGAAATTGTTTAAGATCGCTCCACTTAAAGAAATGTTTTGAATGGACGTCTGATGAACCTGGTCCGGTGATCTTATTTGACGCATACATTAAGAGAACTGTTTCTTGGTGTACTGAAGCGAATTGAAATGCGAAGTCACACGACTGAATAAACTTGTATACTTGAGAATTTTGAGAAGTGTCAAAATTGTGAATTAATTTAAAGAGCGTTCCAAAGTCTAGCTCTGAGGTGGAATTGACTTTATTATTTGGCATCGTGATTTAGGTTTTTATTAGGTTGAATCTAATAAGATTTAAGAAAATAGGATGAGGAATAGGGAGTTAGCAGAGCAATATGTACATTTAAGGCCACTTACCATAACAGTAAAATGTTGGTCGCGCTGCTGAGCTTCACTACTCGAAGGTCCGGTGAAGTTGTTCAAAAGCCTTTAGCTACCGTGTTTCAACATTAGGCGATTTTGACCGTTTGGAATCTACACGTTTAACTCCGTCTTTTGCACATACGATCCTACTGCGCCAAATTTATTATGGTAGTTATGAAAACGACTTTAAAATTAAAGTATTATTTTGTTTAAAGATCGGGAACTGACTGACTTAAAATAATTAAGGACTCATATTTATATGAACAAAAATACATGGAAAAGCTAATAACAACTTAAATGATCACTTATTAACTAATTGCATACTAACCATCTTTGAAACGGTGAGAATGGTAACTAGTCATAAACTAAATGAGATACATTAGATATTAATGACTCATTATCATAGGTCGGAATAGGTAGAGTGATTTTTGGTACTTGTATCATAAATGTTCACAGAAAGAATGTCGTGGATAAGCCATTTTACCGGAATGTAATTCCGGATCCAAGTAATTATTGATTATGTTGGTAGTGACATTATTACTACTCAATTCATTTAAAGGTAGGTAACAAAACTAAACTAATTTATTATTTACTTGTTGAAAAATAAAAACAATCAAATTCCGATCGAAGCATTAATATATTTCAATATTTTATTTTTAGCCTCTAATGAAGGGTATGGGTTTTTTTTAATAATCCACCAAATTCCGTAAATCCGGACGAATCTCCATATTAATATATCACACACTCACACTCTACTTATTCCGACGTATGCTTATTATACAGATCGTTTGTGAAATAGATGAAGTGCACAATATTAATAATATAAATTATCCTTATGTCTAATAAAGTACTTCTTCTTCTTCTTCTCAGCTAATAGAGGTCTATTGTTGGATAAAGGGCTGCCTTGCATCGGGGGTGTTTGCCATAATCTCCACGCTTGGCAGGCGGGTTGGGAATTGCAGTGATTTGATATTCCACAAGAGAAGCGCTGCTGCTCGCTGCCCTGGTGAGAATTCCCTTAGTCGCCTCTTACAACACCCAAGAGAGGATATGGGATGGTACTATTCTAAGCCTGGTAGTACATGGATTAAATAAAGTACTGTAAATAAGCATATGGCAAGGAATGTTATATTTTATAATAGTCCCCTGTCCCAAATCCTAAAATGGAATGTCCACTCTCTTTCTCTCCCTCAGAGAGAGTACCTGTATCCTACCAGTACGTAAATTAATAGGTAATTATGCATTGTTAATCCTAAGTCCATTCATGAATGGACTTAGGATTAACAATGCATAATTACCTATTAGATTAATCATGATTAATCTTGACAATGAGTTATTTTTCTCCGAAAAAGTAATTGTCAAATTTTAAATCAATTAGAATTATCATCATCATTTACTTATTCATAATAATTAGCATAGTGTTGAATATTACAAATAAATTTTAAATGAATCGTGTATTGTAATTTATTAATAGTTTTAATTAGGGTAATAGCTTTATTTAGTAATTTGTATTTATTTAGTTTTATAAGTTTGTATATATCAATATATAGGCATGAATACAATGGATCGTCAAATGCAGACATGTAAAATTGTCTTGACCTTCACAATAAACAGGATATCACCTTTGCTTAGACTAAATCTTTAACTCAGCGCCCTAATTAACCAAGTACTAAATTTTTACTACCATCATAAGTCCCCGTAAAGAACACATCCTCTAAAAATAAAACCAGGACAATTGTCTCAGTTGAAGCGACAATTGTTGTGGATTCTGGATGCGATCCAACTTAACACGAAGTCGAGAAGCCAACATGGCAGATGTCACTGTACAGGAACTCCTCTTTTTTTAGCATATTTTTTGTCCAAAGCTGCTGATGGTTTTGTGGAAGTAGAATGGAGTGGATATAAAGTTATTGTTTTCATGTCAGCAGGGGCAACTAAAATCTGTCGCCGGTTTATTTTTGTATAGGAATTAAAGTTGAAATGTTAATTTGTTTTAATGTTACTAATGCTCACCAGTCTGTGAGTTTTAACTAAAGTTAGTCATGGCCTAGCATACAATGCTATATTATAGCATTGGTTGTATCTGCTAATATAACTTTTGTATGGATACTACAAAAATATTCTTTTCAACAATGATCACAATTGCACTAAAAAAATATTTTGTTTTATTACCGACAGAAGAAATCATGTCTTCACTATACCTTTTAAAAAAATCAAATCAAAAGTTAGTAATTCAAATTAGGCTGACAATCAGCACTTTTTTAACGTTAATTTTACATAAGACAGTCTCCCTAAAACGCTCCCTCTTCGCCACTTCGCAGTGCTTTCGCTGGAAAAAAGAAATGGCGGCACAAAATCCCAAGCAGCATAGCTGTCTGTTCATTTAAAAACACATGACTTTATACAATACTTATATGTAAAGCAACAAATATAAGTACATATTATATAAATTTTACATCCAATAGAGATTTATTATGTATATTATCTTACCAAATACGGAGTATTGCCCTAACCACATGTAGAATAGAGACAATTATTCTACCTACCCATTACGAAACTACCCAGAAGTCACCATCGGCATTGCAGTATAAATACTCTAAATGCCAACTGAGCACAGACAGATATTATGGCCCGACGTTGGTATCTCCAACCGATCTACCGCGTACAGATGTAATCATGGCACTATCTGTCATGTCATTAATGAGAGTTTAAAGAGCAAGAATGAACAATTTGGAGTGCGGTCGTAATATTTCGTTGTCTGATTAACATTTTACTGTATTATATATACAGTGTTGGGTGGTCTGTTGATATAAATAGAGCTGCGATGATTATATGGTGAGATATGAGACTATGATGGCTATATGTGTAGAGCAGCAGAGGCCTATTGGTATCGATTGGGACTTACTAGTTGTAGGTCGTAGGTATGAACTTCATCATCATTTATACTTTGTGTAAATCATTTCATCACCACTGCTCTCAAAACGGTGAAGGAAAACATCGTGAGAAACCGGCGTGTCCTAGCGGCAAAACTTCGGAGATATGCGATATCTATCAACCCGCTCTGGGCCTGCGTGGTAGATGCGTCCTACCGCTAACAGAGAGAAGGCCTGTGTCCCAGAAGTGGGAACATTATAGGCTGATTGTGTATGTATCTTATGTATGAATGATAGAATCACTAGCTGATGCCCGCGACTCCGTCCGTGTGAACTTCATTTTAAAAGCGCCTGTTAAAATAATTGGAGCAATATGTACATCCGCGTTCGCTCCCATATTCGCAACACTTATTGTTACTGCTCTGTCCCTATTGATCTTAGCAAGATGTTATATAACCTATGTCCTTTCTTAGGCTCTAGACTATCTGTGTACCAAATTTCATTACAATCAGTTGAGTAGTTTTGGCGTGAAAGCCGGACAGACAGACAGACAGACGGAGATACTTTCGCATTTATAATATTAGTATGGATTGAACGGGCAGCACAAAGGGCGATGGAAAGAATTGTGCTCGGAGTTTCTCTGCACGATAAAATCTGTAATGAGATCCGCAGAAGAACCAAAGTCACCAACGTAGGTCTTTGAGTCGCTAAAATTAAGTGGCAGTGGGCGGGGCACATTGCTCGTAAAACCGATGGCCGATGAAGCAGTGAGGTTCAGAAAAGGCAGCCACGAACCGAAAGACGCAGCGTGGGTAAGCCCCAAATAATGTGGACCGATGACCTGGTGAAGGTCGCGGGAAGTCGATAGAAGGTGGATAGACAGCACAATACCAGTCTTCGTGGAAAGCGTTGGGGAGGTTTGCCTTTGTATAGCAGTGGACCTCTATATGCTGAAAAGAAGACAGACAAAGAACAGGCAGTGTTGTCTTAATAAGTAATGACTGGTGATGATCGGAACGAATCAGGTCTATTTAGCTATGTCGTACACAAAAATTAATTACCAAATAAAAATAAAAGTAACATAAAAAGGAACACATAGGAATTGGTATACGTCGGCAGCGTACAAATTACTAATTTATAAATTAAGTCTGTTCTTAATTTAGTTCCCAAATTTATTTTTGCAATTCTTAAAAGTATGACTTGCATTTAGAATAAGTTTGCTGTGAGCTGTAAGATAATTCTAATTCTGTATAAAGGCTAAGCAGAATTGTAATAACACAATCTTTAATAGAATATAAAGTGTCGTTTTCCATTAAACATATTATTATGCATCCCGTCTCGTGTTCCGTCTGATTCAACACTGCCAAGCTCTGTGCGTATCGGTTCGGAATAATGACACTTCGGGTAAAGCATACTTTACACTGTTCAGTTATATTGTATCCATAGCTTTAATTTCTGTTTTAGTTGACCTCGCACTGGAGAAGTTGTTTCACACAATCAGAAGTCTATATATACTAGTTATGTATAACTATGTGTTAGGTACAGACGGCTACGCATCAAGTTATACTTGATTTTTTTTAATAATTATAAACTAGTGCTTGACTGCAATCCCGCCTGATGGTAAGCAGTGATGCAATAGTTGACGGTAAAGCGCACTAGTTTATTAAGCCTATTCACTTAAAAAACTTAGGAATAGGAAGGATGACGGCAGTTGAGCGAGGTGATGCAATGTTAAACCCTAGACCAACACGACCAATGATGCTGCGCCAGAGGGAGATTCATCTGGAGACTCTCCATGACCAAACCCCCGACACAACAACATTTGGCGCATCGTACCCGGCACACATCGCAACACAACTGCTCAGACCCGTCCTCCGTACGGCTTCAATTTTCATTATTGAAAATTGAATTTTCATTATCACAAATATATAGACATTAAAGTAAGAATGATCAAGACTCAATTGAACTAAATTTCCAGACTGTTCTTTTAAGTACCTACTTGTAATGTATCTTGTAAATGCATGAGCTTTTTGCATACTCGCGCTCTAGCGGCGCACCCGCGGATCACACCTAATATCCATCCTTAAATCTCATCCTCATAAAACGAGTTACTATTCCTTCTCTCTCCTTGCTGTAAGATTGTGAAACTCACTCCAGTCTAACATTCGTGATTTAAAAACTATTTCTATATTTAAACGTCGATTAAAACAGCATTACATTTCTTCTATACTGTAAGAATTTGTTTATTATATGTATTTGTACATTATTACGAGTATATAGTATTATGTATTTATTTATGTACACCTTTGTAATTATTATTGGATTATATGTTTAGCCATATTTAATATTATTTCTTATCATATTGATATTTTATTTCTTCCTTGTTCTTACAAACTATTGTCCATGTACATTTCTGTTTTGCATCCCTTTCGTAGGTCTGCTGGAAGAAATTTCTTAAGAAATAAGCAATAAAAAAAAAGTAAATAAGCAAGCAGAGGGAGGCAAATACCTTAATTAATTCTTTTTTATTTTATTTAACAATAGCATAGTTTTTAAGTTCTCTATTAACAATATATATTGCCTGAAATAAATAGATTTTATTTTTATTTTATTTTGTTTCATTTTTTTATAAGCAGCACCTTTGTACTCAGATCTTAATTTTGTCTCATCCTTATGTATTATGTTGTGTAGACATAAATAATAAAATAAATAAATATATTTCTAGAATGTTAAATTATACGTTGAGTGTAGAACAAACTTTACATTCCGTTGCAGTGTACCGCATTTAGCACATGTATGTGATTCAATGTAGGAGATGTAGGAATACTCCTGTTATATGCAGATATTTACAGTACATTATTGACTGTGTGTCTGTATAAGTAAGAGTAGGGAAATCAGTACGATTTGACCGGGATATGAAATTATGAAAGACTGAAAACGTTCTTCAACTTAAAAAGCCACCCACCAGACAAAGTCTTGCCGCCAAGCGATTCGTCGTGTTCCGGTATGATGTCTGGTGAAGCCGTACGGAGGACGGGTCTGAGCAGTTGTGTTGCGATGTGTTGTCTCGGGAGTTTGGCCACTGGCGGAGCATCGTTGGTCGTGTTATTGGGTTTAACATTGCATCACCTAGCTCAACTGCCGTCTTTCATCCTATTCACAAAGTTTTTTAGTCAATAGGCTTAATGACATAGAGCGCTTTACCATTCAACGATTGAGCGTTATTTTGATGAATCTTCCATAAAAAAAAATGTTAGTTGTCAGTATAATTTTGAAGACATTTAAAAATAAGCAGTGATTTGAGACAAAAGAACGCTGGATCAGAGTGTTTGTTGCAATATCTACATTAGAACTCAAGAATTCACAGGATTATTTTCTATTTCGTATCCCACTCAAGGATATAAAGGGTAACGGGGCGAAATCATGAACTCAGCACATAATTCACAAATCTACAGCGTAGGAATAATTCGCGAGTTACCAAAAATAAATGTGTTATAAATACGTACAATACCTACCTATACGGTATCTTCGACACCGCAACGTCTCATACTGACGTCACACAGATCTTTTATCACGCAAGAATAGTTTACTGCTTAACTAGTATACATATATGGTTCCGACATCTGTCACTGGGCAGTTACCCACCAGACATAACACTCGCCTGGTAAAAGGATACTAACTTTTCTATTGGGGATAAATGAAGTTTACACCCTGTTCCTCGTGTATAAGCATGTTTTTTTAAACCTACGAAATTGTACACTAGAGGTTATATATAGTTTAGAGGGAGATATGTAGTGATCCGTCATAAAAGATTCCACATTACAGTTTTTGCCGCCATAAAGCATGACATTATAAATCATTCCATTTCACTGCAGCTTAATTTAATTCATCCCACATACATCCACATGTTTATCTCCAACATCCACAACATCTCTAATAATTGTTTACTCTCACAAAACAAACGTGATTTTCTCTCCAAAACACGTGCCGATTGTCGTATAATCGTTTCCTTGTTATTAACAACGGTGTCCTAATCTAAGCCATCACATTGAAACGTCGACAAATATCGAACCGAGCGAGTGTACGGCAAACAGTGATGCGTTTTACTTAATTGAATGCCTAATGACTACGGTATGAGTGTAAGGGTGTGTACTAGTTAGGTGGATGTTCGGTGCGAGTGCGAATATTTGTTCGTAGATTGCTTGCGAGTTTTGTTAGTAACTGGTGAAGCAAAAGTATTGTCCTAGTAGTCTAATGTAAATTAAATCCATTTTATGGGCAGTTTGCTGCTAGGTATTGGCCAGGCCCGGGAAGACGGCGCATTGTTCTCCATGCACTCGAACAGGGCTGCTGGTTTTCACAAAGAGATACTGTAGCACCTAATGCACAGGAAAGTGAAGGAATAGTCAGTAAAAATTTGACACGCCCTTCCACTCGGTCCAGAACAACAGAGGTCATTTAATGATATCCCATATTAAAAAAAAATCATTTTAACACATTATCGTCTACCTAGCCAATTACCATCTATATTGGGTCAGCTTCCAGTCCAACTAGTAGATCGATTCTGTAAAATTTCCGCGTGCAAAGTTAAGAGAATTGAGCTGTCAATAGTTTCAACCCCTAGCATAAGTTAAAATGACAACACACTCTTCAACTCACTTCAGTTACAGAAAATAAATTATGTATGAAAGTAGATAGTATATCTGTAACTTGTCGTAAAACACAATCCACAATTCTGTTCAAGTTTATTTATTAGCAGTATACGAGAATGTAAAAGTTAGTAACATATTTAAGTCACTTTTCAAATCAATCCTTCACTTTTCAGATATTTTACCGGTTTCTCAAAAAAACTGTTACCATATAAAACCTGTATTGTTCACGTGCCGGAACGAGGAAGTCAGGACACACCCTTACTCGTTTATAGTTATGCTTGTGTCGGCTAAAGTAAATATTGTGCCCGTTTAATTGGATTTTATATTTGGACTCGTTCAAGTTTAAGTGTTTTTGGTACTTTTTCGGCAAACTGTGTAGTGTACGGTGCAAAATTCTCGTATTTTGTGCGTCTCTTTAATGTAAAAAAGTACTGCAATATTTAGGAAATTGAACTTGAAACATTGAAACCTGGTAGGATTCTGTAATTAAAATGAAACAAGTGTTAGAAAATAAAACCGCTTTGACTAGACCAAACTTCAAAATCGTCCAATCTTTAATGTTATAATAAATACTATAGATTATGTATTATACATAAACAGTCAGAAAAGGGAAAAAAAAGTATTATTATACTCAACAAAAAAAATACTTACTACATAAATTAATTACTAATAATCAAGGTCATCATCATCATCATGTCAGCCACAGAAAGTCCTTTGCTGGACATAGGCCTCCTCCAAGGATTTCCAAAAAGACCGGTTGAACGCGGTCTGCATCCAGCGCTTCCCTGCGATTTTAGTCAGGTCATTCGACCATCTAGTCGGTGGGTGTCCGACTCTGCGCTTGCCAGTACTTGGTCGCCATTCAAGAGCCTTTTTGCCCCATCGGCCATTGGTTCTACGTGCTACGTGCCCCATAATCAAGATCCTCCTCCTCCTTCTCAAGTCGTTCTCCTAATTATTCTTACAGTAGTCACGGGTCATAAGAAATCCGATAGTCTGACCAAGCCTTACCAAGAGGTATAGTATTACCTAGTAACTGGATTGTGAAGGTTAGGTGCTTGTCTGACCTCCATAACCTCCCAACATAAGGGATGGCCGGGCAAAGTCCTTAAGGTATTTAAGGTCATAGCAGAAAAGGTATACAATACAAAAACAAAATAGTGATCACAAATCAGTCTTTATTTATTGCTCTTACAAATACGAACATCAGTTACCATTAATATTTAAACAATAACCAACTGCATTTAAAATTTTTAAAAATACGAAAGTATTCGCTTTGCCCGGTACCCCGGGTTAAGCGGATACAGTACTTGGGCAAAGTGGATACCCGTATTCAATCTCTGAAAACAAAAAAATAATTTTCATAAACTAAAAAAAAAAAAAAAACTTAATCATAAAATTAAAATTGTCATTTGTCTCAGGTATATCCTTGAGTGCCATCAAAAAAAGAATAACCTTTGTGACACTATTGTTGACAAATGTGACATTGAAGCCAATTTTCAGCTTGTTTACTGGTTCCTTCAATATACATTTCACCGCAAGGTACGCATAAAATATCTTTGAATTCTTACATTTTCCCCGGCTGTTTGTTTCAGATAGTGTATATGGAAGTGGATATGGTATCCACTTCGCCCTGTTCACTCTGCCCGTCAAGGTAAGTTTTGAGTTTAACACATTTCGTACAAAAACGAATAATTCTGATTTTCTGTTAAATAAACTATAACAACCTACTTTGATACGCCAACGAATTAAGAGATTCCTAAAAATAAAGAACAAGTAATACAGGAGAAATCATCAATATACTTACCGCGTAAAATCACGATTTTATTTACGAAAATACAAATCTTCACTTTGCGGACGGGACGCGACGCAACCCCTCACTTCAATGTTTGCTGCGTACTAAACCAAGAGGGCCAAAAGCAATAGTAGTGGCATATTGAATGAAAAACTTATAATTTAGGAGTAGTAGGCAGTATTCTATTCACTTTATCCGGCCTTCCCCTAGTTAGGAAAAGTCTAGGCAGATACCTATGTACGAATTTTCAACTATAAATATAAAAAAAAATCTTTGACCAAAAAGCAGACGGCACCAGACTTTTGGAATGTCAAACAAAAAATTGGAGAACAAATTAACGCAAGTCATTTGAAGTTCTTCTCATTTCCTTCGTTTCCTTATTGCATTCTTATCAATTGACATCTGTCCTTCCTATTTAACACAAATGGACCAGCAGTCTGTTTAATATATCTTTTATTAAAGTAATGAATTTTTGGCTCTGATAATTTCAATATTTCAAATATTTTGATCAAAAAATATTGTTCTAAGGAAAATAACATTCATGTTGAATAAATCTATACTACCTATTTTATATACATATATACTAGTTATGTATCACAAAGATCATATGGAACGGAAAATATTATTCACTTTGATAGTCTTATAGCACAAACACATTTCTACCACCTATTTCTGATTGTACGGACGACAGCAGGTCAAGATACCCGAAACTGTCAAATATTTCCAATCAACCTTGAGCCTTAATGCTTAAGCCATATTAATATGATGATCCAATGAAGAAATTTGATAAATTGTAGTACCTTGATATGGTGTCGTCTAAACCACACATATTTTAAATACGTTTAAATACGTTCTTTGTGGTGATCTGGCGGACACCAGCACAGCATTACCTATTATTTATTTATTTATACAGTATGTTAAGAAAACCCTGTCAGACCCGTGAAGGTGTTGTTAGGTATCGATAACTGATTCTACTAATGCATACAAAACCGGACTAAACTTAAAAAAAATCCCCCTAAAAAAATAAATATTATTTCGCAAAAAGAGGTAACTTAATAAATGTGCGTTATGCACCCTTCCGCGGGCGGCGGGCGGCAGGGCACGCGGCACGTGGTCGCATCGCTCATAATAATACCGGTGTTGTCACTTTTTAAAAATTACCAAATTTCGGGGAACTTGGAATTAATTCGCGGGAAAAAAAGATTATTTCAAAATTCATTTGTATTGGTACTATGATGATAACTTACCTAATTTTATATTATAAAATTTCACGTAATAAAGGTCATGTGTAATATTTGGTCATGTGTTTACCTAACCTTTATTATCCTTATGGGTCGGACAGGGTTTTCTTAACATACTGTATATTCTTTATTATACACCAATCAAGCATCGAACAAAATACATTCAACACAAAACATACAATGGGTGGAATTATCGCTAATGCGATTTCTTCCAGGCAACCAAAGAATGGATAGATTCTTCTCAACCACAAATGGGACTGTCGTTGGTGCAAACATCATTATTACAGTATACTAAAGTAGATACACAAATACAAACATATACATACATAAATACATAGATAATGAACGTAACAGGTAAGCAAGTAAATTAATAGCCAAAAAGTGATCGTTGAACAAGATCATAACGACGAGTATTGTTCCCTCACAAGTCTTTTGAATCCCTGCAACGATTGTGCGCGTTTAATTTCTATTCCACCTTCGTTAAGGCAATCAATGTATAAACTTTTCTTGACACATTCTCATTCCATAAATTCAAGAACTTGACGTCATTTCCAATCAAAATCATAAACTATACCTCTCTATTATAATGAATAGCACTATTTGCAGTCTAAGTAATTGAATTTCACTGACTTTCACAAATTTTTCTTCAATGTACGGACGACAGCAGATCAAACCCCAAATTGTCAGATATTCCCAATCAACCTTGAGCCTTAATGCTTTAGAGATAAAGTGAAAAATCGAACAGGGAAATCTGACAGATTGTAGTAGCTTGATGTACACTATTTATCACTAGCCCAATTCATCTCAGACTTAATTTTTAAAGGAACATTACTAAGATTTATTTGAGACGCCATTTAACGAGTAATTAAGAGGTTTTCCATTACTTTTGAAAGAAGATAGATGGTTCAAGTGTAGGACAGTTATCTATAGCCCGGTGTATGAGTTGGTATGGTTCAAAGAATGTTGGTATGAGAGTGCAGCGATTGAGCAAGTAGTTGATTGATTTATGTGAGGAGAAAGATGATTTAAAAGTAATGGGATCTGTGGTGGGGTTGGTTGGTGATATTTTATCTACATATATAAATAAAACGAATAACGAAATAACGGAATATCTGTTTGTAATATTGAAATAACCGGCGAAGGGGGCAGGGTAAGTGGCCAAAAATGATGTTGTCATTTAAAAAAAAAAACAAATTTTGGTGAAGTTGGAATTAATTCGCGGAAAAAATTACATTATTTCAAAATTCATTAGTATTGTTACTATGATGATTATGTAAAATTTTATATTATATTTGGTCATGTTTACTAATCTAACCTTTATTATCCCGATGGGTCGGACAGGGTTTTCTTTACATATTATATATACGGTACATACACAAAAATAATATTTTTTTTAAATTTTTGTCTGTTTATCTGTTTATTCCTGCTGGACCTATTTTGACTGGACTTTTATAGGCAGGTAGTTGATGTAATACCTTTTTTATCGTCCCACTGCTGGGCACAAGTCTCCTCTCATTCAGAGAAGGATTGAGCGTAATCACCACGCTTGCTCAATGCGGGTTGGCGATTTCAGAGTTAAAGTCCAGGTTTCCTCAAGATGTTTTCCTTCACCTTCAGTCATTGGTATCCAAGATATATTTAGAAAGTAAATATAACTTTAGAAAAGTTACATTGGTACTTGCCTGACCTAGACATCGAGCCCGTGCACTCATACTTGAGAGGCTGGTGTTTTAACAGTAAGGAGCAACTTAAGCTACTTTACTAAGTGCTTTTTATCCGGATATTTTCAATAAATTTCGAATGTGATTTTCATTTATATTGTACGCTGCACTGGTTGACGTCATCACATCAACGCTGGATGTCGCTGTACACCAGCGCTTGAGCTCTGTGTAAGGTCATAGCTTTATGCTGTGCGATGATAGTTTGGAGTGGTCGAGACGAATGTTTACCCTCAACCTACAGGCTGATATTACGTAACACAAATCAGTAGCAATGTGTTTCATTTTGACAGTTCAACAACATTCATTGCGTTATTTACGTTGTTGAGAAGACACACTTTCGAACACATGGAGCAATGGATTAGCAATAACCTTCAAAATGATTCCAACTGATAGTAATAGCCAGACTTTCGGTGTTCTATAGGATACATTTTGAGGGAATTGCATGATTTAATTCTCCCATCTCCGTTCCACCATCGGACGACCCGTCATACGGCGAGTTTCTACCCTTATGTTGTTAACACCACTACGATCCGGACGAAACGTTTCGCCTCCTCCTTTATACCGCGTACATCGAGGGACTGGAGCAATTTGCCAGCGGCGGTGTTTCCGTCGGACTACAATTTGAGTGTCTTCAAGGCTAGAGTGAATAGGCTCTTAATAAACTAGTGCGCTTTACCATCAACGATTACGTCACTGCTTACCATCAGGTGGGATTGCGGTCAAGCGCTAGTTTATAATTTAATTTAAAAAAGTATGTTACGCAATTAGGGTGCTGTTATTGTTTTTGTGTCTGTATTTTTTTGCGTCATCATCATCATCATCATTTACACCATTTCAGCTGAAAGACGTCTACTGCTGGACATAGGCCTCCCCTAAGGATCTTCACGACAATCGGTCCTGTGCCTCCCACATCCAGCAGTTTCTCGCGACCTTCACCAGGTCGTCGGTCCACCTTGTCGGGGGCCTACCCACGGTTGACACTCGAGAACCCGTCGGGCCCCTCGGACATCGGTCTTAGGGGCAATTTGCCCGGCCCATTGCCACTTATGTATTGCAATTCTTTCGGGCTATGTCGGTTACTTCTGTCCTTCTACGGATCTCCTCATTTCTGATTTGATCACGCAGTCAGGCCTGCCGTAAATGAAAGTATTCCTTTCTACTACTATTCTATTCTATTCATTTCTGCTCCTATTTGTGTCTAAGAGGGATTGAATGGTAGGAATTTAGATCAGCGTTTTGTAGAATATTTAGTAGCTAAGCGTTGATTATTTGAGTGTGTTAGAGTGTAAAATGCTGGTATTCATCAACATCTCATTTTCCTCGGTGGTAGGCCATAACATCAGCCGCCGGCAGAAGTTACCACCCACCAGACAAAGCCTTGCCGCCAAGCGATTTGTCGTGTTCCGGCATGATGTCTGGTGAAGCCGTTCGGAGGACGGGTCTGAGCAGTTGTGTTGCGATGTGTGCCGGGTACGATGCGCCTAATGTTGTTCTGTTGGGAGTTTGGTCGTGGAGGGTCTTCAGATCAATCTCCCTTTGGCGCAGCATCGTTGGTCGTGTTGTTGGGTTTAACATTGCATCACCTCGCTCAACTGCCGTGTTCCTTCCTATTCCCTCAGTTTTTCTGAGTAAATAGGCTCTTAATAAACTAGCGCGCTTTACAATCAACGATCGCATCACTGCTTACCATCAGGCGGGAATGCGGTCAAGTGCTAGTTTATAATTATTAAAAAAAAAAAAAAAAATCTGGTCAGACTTGATGCGAACTGCAATGAAAAGGGTAGGTAGATTGACTTAATATAAAGTATTGAATCTTAAGTGCAATTTAAGTTGAACATATGGACAATAATGGATGTATTCCATAACCTCGACTGCCCATACATGTATGTATAAAATTTTCAATAAATGCGAAAAGAATTGAATTCTTATTTCACATCACGTATAAAATAAAATAAAACTCTTTCATCACACCATCTGAAATCCCATTTCGCGTCACAACACGTTTATCAGGGTTCCACAAAGCTCTTAAGAAAACAGTTTTATTCAAAGCAAGGTAATTGCGATGTACGGAACCAAAGCAGCTGCGTCCCTTTGACTCCCTCTTGAAAGCTATCAGTGATATTACCTTATTCACTCGCAAGGGTTCTGCGTTATTAAAATTTATAGAAATTATCGCCATTTTTGAAATTATCAAAGGCGTTTCTGGAGTATCGAGGTAATAAGCAAAGATTGCTATGTATTGGAAATCTTTGTGTTAATTCTTTATAGAATTGGAAAATGTCTTAACAAATTTTCGTTCGTGTAAAATTTGGTATCAATTGGATTTTATATCAGAAACGTTTGGTCGGATTCGAGGAAGGTTTGAATTCCAATCCGAATGTTATACCCATTTATGAATATTATATACGTTTGTGTTTTTGAGGTATTGTGAAAGCTTTTGCTTTTTAAATGGCAATTATGATAACACTAATTTACCAAGTGTTTCATCATACACACTTATTATTATTACATATATTCAAAAGAAAAACTGTCTGAATATTACTGTTTCATGTTGGTTTAGGTCCAACTGAAGCATGAAAAATGGTGACAACTACTGTCAAACCTTAAAAAACTTTTCTTATCTATACTCATATATAAAGCTGAAGAGTTTGTTTGTTTGTTTCTTTGAACGCGCTAATCTCAGGAACTACTGGCCCGATATCAAAAAATCTTTTTGCATTGGAGCCCATTTATCCAGGAAGGTTTAAGACTATATAACATCACGCTGCGACCAATAGGAGCGGAGCATATAAAAAAAAAATATAATCAGACCGCGCAGCGCAGCTAGTTTTTTATAATTCTAAACTAGTACTTGACCGCAATCCCGCCTGATCGTAAGCAGTGATGCAATCGTTGAAGGTAAGAAGGCGCGTTAGTTTATTAAGAGCCTATTCAATTAAGTCTTCCTTCCTATTCGCTCAGTTTTTCTGAGTGAATAGGCTCTTAATAAATTAGCGCGCTTTACCTTCAACGATCGCATCACTGCTTATGGTCAGAGGTATGAACTTTAAACATTTAACGTAAAACATTGTATCTCTGATCATAATGCACAATCTGCAATACCTAATTAAATTCGCACGTAATCGGCGGAATGCACCTCTGTTATTAAGAATTTGTAACTTAGTAAACTCGAGCTTTTGTCGTAGTTCTTATTCGGTGTTATTCTCTCCTTGATACACTATTTCTTTAAAATAGCCCCAAACAAAAAAGTCTATTGGATTAAGGTCGGGCGACTCGGCTGGCGCAATAGGTCCGCCTCGACCAATTCATCGGTTAGGCAAAAGCTCGTTCAAATGTCCTCGAACTGCCCGAGCGTAAAGAGGCGGGGCGCCGTCTTGTTGCAGCCACATTTCTGCCACTCTGTGTTCAGGACTATCCGTTTCATTAAACATTTGGTTGAAACGACCATAAAACCAAAACTAAAGGTCAAAGAGTAAAGTGTTGTACCTCATTTGAATCAGCAAAAATTTTTGATGCAGGATCATTTTTCTGTAATACATATTTTTTTCAAACTGTGCTCTTAAAGCGAGAAGTATTTTTTTTTTCTATTACATCAAAAATTACGGAAAAAAATTAATTGCTCGTTAAATTTAGTACCAAGAGTTGCAATACAATTTTTATAGTATTGATTCATTATCGAATCATAATACAACACCTTTTGTTTTATTGTGTTGTTTAATCAATTAAATTTTTTACTGATGAAATTGTAAAATAATTTGATAATTTCATTCAAAAAAAAACATAATAATTCATAACTTTTCCTGCAATGAAGTTATGGCGATACTGTAGAAACATTTTTTATTGGAAATTACCTCCTTTATCTCCCTGTTTCGTTTGATCCACCACTTTTTGGCCACCCTTTATAGTTGGTAATGGTATGTTCGAACTTTGAATCAGTTAAACCCTGCCGAGCTAAGCATAATTAAAAAATTTAATAAGAGAGCAGATACAGGAGCTTTTTCTTGGGAAAAAATGTTTTTTTAAATTTTTTTTATTATAATCTAGTGCTTGACCGCAATTCCGTCTGACGGTAAGCAGTGATTCAATCGTTGATACTAAAGCGCGCTAGTTTATTAAGAGCCTATTCATTATAATAGTAATCAAACAATGTAAATATTGATGCATGTTGGCTTGGATGCGCGTGCGACAAGCCACAAACCACAGACTATGTTAGGAAATGCTGAATTTCAAATCGGAACTAGATGTATGTCATTTTTGAGGATGATATTCTCGTTGTTTTTATATATCCCGTATTTTATTTTTTATATTTTTGTTTGTGTTTGTTTAAACTGTACTCTCACGATTTACAATTGGATTTACTTTTTATATCTTTTTATTATTACGTTTTTTTATTTTTACTGTAATACCGGTTTGGTGCTGCTTTTAATTGTTTGTTGCATCGGGTGACGTCTGTACGTCGACGCCAGCGAAGCTGAAAACCAGCGCTGGGCTCTGTTTTTGCATAGAGTCGCAGCATAATGCTGAGCGACAGCCGTTTTGCGTGGATGTGACGCATCTTTCCCTCAACTATTTCTTATTTTTTATGTTTTTGTAAACTCTTGCGTCATTTTTATTGCAAATAAACGTTTTTCTTTCTTTCTCGTTTCTTTCTATTCACTCTAGCCTTGAAGACACTCAAATTGTTGTCCGACAGAAACACCGCCGCTGGCGCTGGTTCCAGTCTTTCGATGTACGCGATATGAAAGAGGAAGCGAAACGCTTCGTCTCGATCGTAGTGGTGTTAAAAACGGGTGGAAACTCGCCGTACGACGGGTCGTCCGATGGTGGAACGGAGATGGAGGAATTAAATCATGCAATTCCCTCGCACACTCACCAGAATGCATCCTATAGACTGACCGCCAATCAGCCTCTTCGCACGCCTCTCCACTGAATCCAAAGTGGCCAGGTGACACTTAGCAGTACCAGCCCAAATGTGGTTGCAGTACTCCACACACGAACGGACCTGTGCTTTGTACAACATTCGAAGCTGCCTTGGTGTGAAGTACCGCCGGACCTTTGCGATGACACCAAGTTTCCTGGCAGCCACCTTGGCCTTGGACTCAATGAACCGCCCAAAGTTTAGGTTCGAGGAAATCTCAACTCCCAAAATCTGAAGGCGGTCGGTACACTCCAAGGATACATTCTGAAAAGTAGGAGCCAAGGTGAACGGGCTCCTTTTGGCGATGAAAAGACACGCCTATGTTTTGGCTGCATTGAATGCTACAAGATTGGCTTTGCCCTATTCGGAAACAGCCTGAAGCGCACGAATGCTGCACCACTCGTGCGCTCTACCAGGGCCTCTCTTTCGGACCGGATTGATTCCTTACTAGCCAAAGCTTCCGGCAGGTATCTCTCCACAACTGCGCTATTATCTGCATACCCATGGATACCGGGCATCAGGAGATCGTTAATATACAGCAGGAACAGAGTTGCCGAGAGAACAGACCCCTGAGGAATACCGGCATTGCTTGACATGGGCTCCGATGAGCATCCGTCGACGACAACTCGGAGGGACCGTTCAGTCAGGAAGTCTTTTACCTAGCCAGTCAGGTCAGCGGAAATGTCGTACGCTGGAAGCTTACTCAAAAGGCCAGCGTGTCATACCCGGTCGAAGGCCTTCGAGGCATAAATGGAGACGGTAATCGCTTCCCCATTTTTCTCGAGGGCCTCGCCCCACAAGTGAGTGACATACACTAGTAGGTCCCCAGTTGACCGATTGGGTCGAAACCCATACTGTCGGTCACTGAGGAGATCGTTACCTTCTAGGTAAGCACAGAGGTGCGAGTTCAATACACGCTCCATAATCTTGCAGAGCATGGAGGTTATTGAAATCGGCCGATAATTGCTGTTAAAATACCAGTGACAGGAAGGTATTAAAACCATGATTAATATAAACTAAGTCGATAAAGTCATACTTTAGGAGGTATTCAAAAGCTACCCAAGCAAAAGTGATGAAATTTATCTGGGACTAGCCTTGAGGCATTCTTTATGCATTGATATAATTTTGGAACTCGAATTTTGTCTGGAACTCGAACAGCACTCTCTTAATAATGAATCAGGGTATTTCTTCCAGAAGGTTAAGGATTTGACTGGAACACGCAAACCCAAGACCTGTGTCATAGAGGATGAAAACGGGTGTCGTCTTACAGATGTGGCTAACGTAGTAGAGCGCTGGAAAACCTACTGCGAAGAACTGTACCACACGAGTGATTCTACAGACGCTGTGCTTACATGGTCGACAGAGGAACCTGATATCTTACCATCGGAAATTGAACATGCGGTCAAGGCTCTTAAATGCAAGAAGTCGCCTGGAAAAGATGGTATAACGGCCGAACTATTAAAAAACCTAGGTCAAAAGGGCATAGAACTTATCACCGACATATGCAACACTATCTGGAAACAGGTAAATGACCGAAAGACTGGACAGAATCGGTGTTCATCCCCTTACAAAAGAAAGGTTCTTCGAAAGACTGTGCTAACTATAGAACCTTAGCGCTTATATCACATACAAGTAAGATCCTGCTTTATGTCATCAACCGACGCCTTAACTACTTTTTAAGCCGACAAATTTCTGAAGAACAGGCAGGTTTTGTTAAGGGTAAAGGAACGCGGGAACAAATATTGAATGTCCGCCAAATTATTGAGAAAAGCAGGGAATTTAACAGCCCCGTGATCCTTTGCTTCATAGATTATACAAAAGCCTTCGACTGTGTAAAATGGGATAAACTATGGAGTGTGCTACTAGAGATGGGAGTTCCTGAACATCTTGTTGCCCTAATCCAGAGTCTGTACACAGTAAATCGATCTTTCGTCAGGATTGGCGCAGAATACTCCAGTATGTTCCAAACGAAGAGGGGTGTGAGGCAGGGCTGCATCCTTTCCCCTGCACTCTTCAACATATATGGAGAATACATAATGCGGAAAATCATCCAAAATTGAAAGAAGGGGTTTCCTATAGGCGGAAAGAGATTATCAAACCTCCGATATGCTGATGATACCGTACTCCTGGCAACATCTATGGAAGATATGAGTGAGCTGTTCCAAAGACACGAAATTGAAAGTGGCAACATTGGTCTTGCAGTCAACAGAACTAAAACGAAGATGATGATAGTAGATCGAGTCGGAACTTTAGCAAATGTCACCTGTAACATCCCTGGCATTAACATCGTCGATCGCTACATTTATCTGGGCTCCCAAATCTGCGCAGTTGTGTTCCCGAAGTTAAGAGGCGTATCGGTATGGCTAAGAACGCAATGACCCGTCTAAACAACATTTGGAGGAGGAGAGGAATTGGCATTAAAACTAAGATCTGATTGGTTCGTGCCCTAGTATCCCTAGTGCCCTATCTTCCTCTATGGTGTGGAAACGTGGACGATCTTAGCCCGAGAATGCCAGAGAATCGATGCATTCGAGATGTGGTGCTGGAGGCGATTACTTCGAATACCTTGGACTGCAAAACGCACCAATGTGTCGATTCTGAACGAACTTAAAATAAAAACCCGTTTGTCGACCATATGCCAGCAACGTATTTTGTCCTATTTCGGTCACACAATGCGCAGAGGCGATGAGTGTCTAGAAAAATTGATTGCCGTTGGGAACACCGAAGGCTAACGATCGCGCGGTCGTTCACCAACCAGGTGGACCGATCAAGTCAAAGGCACATCGTCTTCTAAATTCTACGCAGTGGTGAGAGACGCGCTGGATCGAAACCGATGGAGGCAGATCATCCATTCGAAATGCTGCCCCAATACTGATCACGATCCTCAGATATGAGGGACCGACTGCAGAGAAAGAGATAATTTTGGAAATACCTGCGTCTTATCGGTGCAATGATTTGACATAAAAACTATCTAAAAAGAGAATCTTCTCCTTTTTGAAGTCGGTTCATAAAGGTTACGAAAACAAAAAAAAAAAAAATTAAAATTTTTATATTTATAAGTGACATGTTTTACAAAACACTTAAACAATTTACAACAACAGATTTTGTTGAATTGATAAAATTTGTAAACAACCGTGTTTATTCTTCATTGTTTTATATAAACTATCTGACCGTTTCAGTTTATTTAAAATAGTGTTTAGCTGTCTCTGTTTCAAGTTAGTCTCTATTTGACGTTACATGCGCTGTCAGCCCAAGCTCTGAAATCCATCTTCACAATTTTGCTGCAAGGCACTACAGGGTTCCTGAAATTGAAAACATTGTTAGTCTAAGATCAATACAAACTTTTATTCGCGATTTCACCCATGGCGTGTCCGCTATACTATAAAATTATACCCTATTGCACTCGGCAATAGCGTAATTTTCTGCCAAAGATGGAATTGTCATAATCAAATAAAGATTTCTTGAGAGTGTCATATCATCCAAATATATACCTTACTATCACAAATCGTGTTTAAATACCAGTTTTCTAGACTAAACATCTTTTAAACACTACATTATGTTACAGACGTTTAAGTTTTTATGATAATAACCATAAACTTCTTTTTAATATAATATAATGCTTACTGGGAATAAATCTGGCACGTACCTTACACTCGACTTCGAAGGTATATTAAAGCATAAATCTCAATTCAAATTGCCAACGTGAGCCTGTGAATCGTTCTTCAAAAATAAATTATATAATTTTCTCAAAAGACAAGATTTCAATTTAAGAAACTGGTAAGGCTGTTCAGAGGCTATCTTTTCAGACGCTGAAGCGAACTTTAGAACTATACTTGAAAAATTATGAATCAAATTAAAGAAAACTAAACTCAGCAGAAGTGCAGAAATCATCTGTGACTGTGATCTGTGTTAACTCTTTCTTTGTATATTATAAACTAGCGCTTGACCACAATCTCGCCTGATGGTAAGCAGTGATGCAATCGTTGATGGTAAAGCGCACTAGTTGCACACGCACAGCTGGCAAATAGTTTCACTACCTCGACGTACGCGGTATAAAAGAGGAGGCGAAACACTTCGTCCGGATCATAGTGCTGACAGTTAGACGGTCGACATGTGGCAAAAAAATACTACCTTTATTTAATAGACCAGGCTTGAAGTTAAGCCAATAAGAAAAAGTACTCATTTGATATGACTCAGTCCAGCATTCTGCTCAGACTAAACCCATTCATCAAATTCAAAAAATAATAGTAGTACTAAGTAAATCTTACTTCCGTGAAATTTTATAGAAGGCATTCCTAGGTATTTCAGTGACGTCATCAGCAACATTACACAACAATAAAGCTAAAGATGCTTTTCTTATTTGCTGCAGCTGGCCTGAAAATTGTAAAGAAAACTTGTTTTAGAATGTTATTTAATATACATATCTTGTTTTAAACAGGTTTAGGTTGTTCAATGAATTTATGTATCTACACAAGCGAAAGTCTGTCATTACCTATATTTGTCAGTATTACTTTTCTTAGTTTATTTATTATTAGTTTTTAGCAATTTCATTTCTTTTTATCTAACACCTATTTATTTTTATTTAAGTATGCATACAAGCGTTATGCTGTTGTTTATAACTGATTTACATCCGTCACCTTACATCAGGTTCAGTTGAAAACCAGCGTCAGGCACTAGTTGTTTGGCATTTTTGCTGAACTGGACCTTTTTGGTGGAGCCACGAGTCACACTTTGCTGCTATTTTTTACATAGGGCTTTTTTCAATTTTTTGTTTGGTTTATTATTTTAGGTAATTTTTTTATTTGGTATTTGATTTTTTATTTTATTTTGTTGCTACCCGATGTACGTTTGTGCTAGATGTATTTAATGTGTGTCTTTAAGTCTGTGCTGAATAAATATATTTTCTTTCTTTCTTTCTTTCTTACATGCTCCTTTTAGACATAACATTGCGCTTTGTTACCTGGAAGAGTTGGTTCAGTGATCTACCGTGGAAGCTCTTTTTTTGGACTTTACCCTTTCCCAAACTTACATATATAATGTTCAAGCATCACAATCCATATTGCAAAATCAATCGGAATATTACGATATTGCTCATCGATTACTTTATATGTTAGAAAATGTGTCTGCTAGATAATTTATAGAACGCAATGGACGTGGCTGAAATTTTGTATATTTTTTGAGTTATGCAATTACCCCGCTAATTTTCTCACGATGTTTTTGACACCGATGTATGTCAATAATTTCCAAGATAAGCTTGATAGACAACGAATGAAACTCCAGTTCAATACATTTAATAAAGATAAAAGTAATGAATGTACTTACGCTTAGTAAATGCATGTGGTCTGTTTGGCCTCTCATACCAATGCCTGTCGGTTTTCAAAGCCTTCAACAAGTTATCATTTAAAACATGAGCAACCGTAAGAGGTATGTTTCCACCTTTCATCAGTTTTTCTGTCCACCATCCAGCCATGACGTCTATATCACGCACGTCTTCATATAGTTCTTTTAGTTTTTCAATGTACTGAAAAGGTTTTTTAATATTATGAAAACAAATTACACCAGCGTGCATATGTGTATTGTGTAGTGTTGTGCTCGTTAAGTGCTTCAAATACAGTTATCGATATAAAAACCGGCCAAGTGCAAGTCGGACTCTCACACGAAGGGTGCCATTGTCTTTAAAAACCCTTAAATATTTTGTTTTTTATTTTTTCGTGTTTGTGTTATAGAGGCAACAGAAATATATAATCTCGTTCATAAGAGATGTCATGCGTGCCAACAATCTCACACCACGGGATGCCAGAGATCGTGTGAAATGGAGGCGTAATAGTAGGAAAGCGGATCCCGGGCTCCAACACGAAAGCCGCGGATGCGACCGGGATTATACGCTGAGATGATGATAATGACGATGAGAAATACATAAACTCTGAAAATTTCAATTGTCTAGCAATTACCGTTCATGAGTGACAGACGGAAAGACGGGCGGATGGACGGACAAACGGACAGACGGACAGCGAAGGCTCACGAATAGGGTTCTGTTTTACCTTTTAGTTACGGAACCCTAAAAAAAACAATACTTACTTTCCGCGGTATTAATTGTTCTAAATCATCAAAACAAGTAATTTTAATTCCTGTAAAGTGTTTAACGTAATCGATATAGGGAGCAAGGCCGAAGTTACGACCTTTGTTTAAATCACCAGACGTTACATCTAAAGCCTCCGAAACTCCAGGTAGACCACGATTACCAATCTGCAAAGTAAAATTATTAAGTTCAGTTTCTGATAAATTCCTTTAGGTTATCATTTTGTTTCAGCGTCAAGATAACCCTTTATTATCTTTCGCATAAATTAAATTTCAGTCTAAAGTCCGTATTACAGAACGTTACTCAAAACTCAAGCTCTACTTAAGTCTCGTTTGAAGCCTTTTGATTGGTTGAAACTAGTTTTAAGTAATGCTTAAACGGAGTTCGATGCTTGAGTTTCCTTTTGGAATACGGACCTAAGAAATCAAAATACTCAATCGAAGCGTTTTTGCAAGTATTAACTTGATCAAAGCAAGTGAAACATTAATAGTTGTCAATGATAAAAGTAAACATTGAAATATCTTAAACCAGTAGAGAAATCATTCTATTATTTATTAGGAACCATGTCTTCGACTTTAGGGCTAAGAAAAGTATGGCATTATGTAAATTGATTTCATCACCACTGAAGAAGAAAAACGTCGAGAGGAAATTCGTATGTTCTAGAAAGAAGGATTTAAAGACGTGACATTTGTCAACCTGCACTGGACATGGGGAGTTCAGTGTCCCAACAGTGAGAATATAATAAGATGATTATGCTTATGCCTGTTTTAATATTAAAACTGTCCTTAAAATTCATAAATTAAGGGCATACTCACGTCATAGCTAACAGTTCCATCGAGGCCATGACAGGGAGCTCTGAAGGTGCTCTGTGTAAACCCAACCATGTTCTTGGCTATCAGTCCTTGTCTAAATGTAGCGTTGAAGAGCGGGTAATCTCGTATAAAGATGCCATTTTTATCAAATAATCTGATAATAAAGAAAATTCGTAAGTCAAAATTAGAATTTTGTAATTTGAAATAACGGCTTTTTTGTTTTGACGATGGTTAGTGTAACGTGTGTAAAGCGGACGTGAAACAACTCGCCCTTAGTGTTAGTCAATGCGTAGTATGATGATAGATGATGTTAAATATGAGAAGCTTTCTTTTGCGGGTGGGAAATCATTAAATGTTCGCCTAGAGGAGTCCTTCTCCGATTGGTGTAATCTCACTGAGGGTGTTCCTCAGGGTAGCGTTCTCTCTCCTCTTCTTTTTTCAATTTTCATTAACTCTGTTACTAGAGTAATCTCCTCCAGTTTCCATCTCTACGCAGATGACCTGCAGCTCTATCGACATTCTTCTGCTGACAACACGAGCTCTGCAATTGCCGCAATGAATCATGACCTGGCTAGTGTTAGCGTTTGGGCTAAGTCATTTGGCTTACAAATTAACCCAACTAAATCCCAGGCTATGATCATAGGCAGCAGATTCGTTCGCAATGCAGCCAATATTACATCCCTCCTGCCTTTATATCTTGATGGTGTACGAATTGACTTTACTGAAACTGCCAAAGATCTGGGTGTAGTCATAGACTCCAATCTATCGTGGCGTGCTCAGGTCAGTGAGGTCAGTCGAAAGGTACATTTTTCGTTTCATTCACTGAAATGCCTTCAGGGTCTTCTGCCCTTGAAGACTAAAATTTCTTTAGCACAAACCCTTATTCAGCCGATATAGATTATGCCGATGCCTGTTACCTGGATGCTACTGAGGAGCTGTTAAACAAGCTTGAGCGCTTGCAAAACCTGTGCATTCGCTTTGTTTTCGGTCTTCGTAAGTATGACCATGTTTCTCACCTTCGCAAGGAACTCAAGTGGCTCCCAATTCGCCTTCGCAGGAATACTAGGATTTTATGTCTCCTTTTCAACATCTTACACAACCCGTCTTATCCTTCCTACCTGCGTGAGCGTTTTTCTTACGCGCGCTCTAGCGACGCACCCTGTAGATCACACCTAAGATCCATCCTTAAATCTCATCCTCATAAAACGATTTACTATTCCTATTCCTTCTCTGTACATGCTGTAAGATTGTGGAACTCACTCCCGCCTAACATTCGTGATTTAAACACTATTTCTAATTTTAAGCGTCGATTAAAAGAGCATTACCTTTCCTCTATATTGTGAGAATTTGTTTATTATTTATACATATTTTTATATTTTAGTATTATGTATTTATTTAAGTAGTATATGTACTTATTTTTGGTTTATTGGTTTGGCTTATATATTTATTTTAGGTTTATATGTTTAGGTATATTTAATATTATTACTTTAATAGTTATCATATTTTATTTCCTCCTAGTTCTTACACACTATTGTCTACATTTCTGTTTTACTTCTCCTTTCGCAGGTCTGCTGGAAGAAATTTCTTAAGAAATAAGCAGTACCTTTGTACTCAGATCTTCATTTTGTTGTATCTTTATGTATTTTATTGTGTGTACATAAATAATAAAATAAATAAATAAATAAATAAATGACCTCTCCCCTTCTGAGCGGCGAAAGGGTGAGTGAGACTTTTATTGACTACAACCCACCCGTGTTCCTTTACTTTCCTGTGCACCAGGGACCACGGTATTACTTTCAAACAATATCAGACGCTTCATTCTTTGTTCCATTTTGTCTTTCGTTCGGTATCTTTTACTTCAAGACAAACGCGAGAACACAAAATGATATCGAAACTTATTATTATTAACTAGTGCTTGACCAGAATCCCACGAAATTGAAAGAATGAAATGGGATGTTTGTGGTATTCCTGTGACGTGGGGAACAATAAATATATCGTCTCCTGCTTCTACATCCTTCACACTTCTCTTTTAAGACCATGCATACCTATGAAATTAGAATGAAACGAAATGGACACTCACTCCGATGAATTTCCGAGTCTGATGTCGGCTTAACTAATTAAATAAAGAATTAACCACTCACTTGGCTGTCATTGGTTGCATGAGATGAAAATAGCGTAAGACATAAGTATATTCCAATGTCACTTCAGGGTACTTTTTATCATCATAAAGATCTCTGAATCCACCATCCTTAGTAATAACACCGGCCTTGATAAGATTGTTGCGCCCTAGTGCAGTAAAATATATAAAATACTTATATGGATTGAGTACATGATTCAGAAATATTTGCAATTCCATACATTTCGATCGCTTTCAAAATCAAAATAAAGAATTCATTCAAACTAGGTTGAGAATCAACACGTTTTGAACGACAATATTACAAAAGAAAATCCTCAAAACGCCCGCCCTTTTCGCTGGTAAGAAGAAATGGCGGAATAAACTCCCCAGTAGCACAGCTGTCTGTTCAGTTAAAAACACGTGACTTTATACATTACTATGCATGTAGAGTAACTAACATAACAGAATACAGAAAATTAAATTAAATTATTTATTATAATTATGACGGCCAGGTAATCAGCGCTTTGTTCAAAAAGCTCTGAATCTCAGCTTAGTTTGATACATGAATTTTGGTTATACGATTTATTTATTTAGTACCTTAAAGTTTTTACTAACAATTTTGTGTACACTGGCAAAGTGCAATATGTATTCTAAATCAATCGGGAGAAGGTTCATGTTGATATTTTAGATACATTACCTTGTAAAGCTGTATTCCACTCGTAAAAGTAAAGTTGATTCAGATAAGCGATGTTAATATCTCTTGCCACGTTGAACAACATATCATCGTCCCAACATGGATTCACCTTGGCTAACTGACTGGCTATAAAATTGTGATGCCTCGTTAACCACACGGAAAACAGAGTAGTTGATAGCAAGGCGTTGACATCTTAAATAAAACAAAAGCAATCTTAATAAAATTCAAGTTAGTTAGTTATTATAAATTTACTGGTAAGATAGTATCTGTAATTGGTTGATGAAACTTAAAATCACATAATATATAACATGGAGTCATAGTAGCCTAGTGGTTAAAACACCACCTTCTTAGTATGAGTGTGTGGTTTCGATTTCAGGTCAGGCAAGTACCAAATATTTACTTTCTAAGTATATCTAACACTAATGCTGGAAAGGGTACAGAAAACTTTCCTTAGATGCCTCTTCATCTATCTCTTATATGTAGGAATTTAACTCGTTGGAGGTGAGAAGTGGCTTTGAACAGCTCACCGTAGCTTGTAAGACATGGTAGGGACGTATGCACTGCCCAAAGCTGCATGGACTTTTCTGCCGAATATTTATGCCTGACAAATACATCGGTCACCGTCAAAACCGCAGGTACAATCTGTTGCGCAGCTCTTAGCAAAAACGGTAGCCAGAGCCGAATCCCCGGTCCGACGTAGTCTAAAGGTGCTAAATGCCGTTCTGGCGGCCAACCCTGAATGTGACGTGTATATTTGATCTTCTGTGAAAGAAAGAATGCGAGAGAGTCCACCGTGCCATGTTAGTTTGAGTAGTCTTTGATAGTTTTTGAGTTAATTAATGTAATTGTTTGTTTCAACTTATATTAATTATTGTAATTGGTAATGTACCGTTTTAATTAACCATAAATAAATAAATAAATCTTGGACACCATGACTGATTGTAAGGCGAAGGAAAACATCTTGAGGAAACCTGGACTTTAAGCCTGAAATCGCCAACCCGCATTAAGCAAGCGTGGTGATTATGCTCAATCCTTGTCTGTATGAGAGGAGGCCTGTGCCCAGCAGTGGGATGACAAAAAGATTGATGATGATGATGAAAATATGTATAACATAAGCTCTAAAATCGCGAGAAAACTAACAATCATATATTATGAAAATGCAACAAGGCTCTAAGTTTCATACAAAAACCATTTTGTCACGATTAATACCACACTTGTGACGGAATGGTCCGACACATTTTTGTGACAGACGTGTAAAATAGTACCTAATGTTCATGATTCTTAGCATTCGTTTAAAAATGGGCATATATAAAATATGTCTAGAATCAATAAAATAATATCAAAACACCTAAAACCTGAACCTGAAACGCACCTGTATTACCTAGCTTTTGCTGTTTGCGAGCAACTGACTGGGATTGCCTGGGTGTAGGGACGCTATGTGTATAGTCACCAAGGTCAACATTCCCAAGGCACATTATTTTGTAACAGCTTGTTTAAATTAGTTGTACGCAAAATACACGCATTAACTTGGAGTTGCGGATACCAGCCCGTATTACCGACATCTACAATAATATTATAAAAAGGAAAACTTTGTTTGTATGTTTGTTTGGTTGTAGTGAATAGGCTCAAAAACTACTGGACCATTTTCAAAAATTCTTTCAGTATTCGAAAGCATTGTCCACGAGTAACATAGGCTAAATTTTATTTGGTAAAAATAGAATTCCGTAAGATATTTGGTTTTATTGAACAAAAGGTGTAAAAAATCAACCAGAAAAGTTACTTATTTTGCGTACGCTGCCTAAACTATAAAAGATAGCATGGTAAAATGTTCTAAGTAATTGTAGATCTTATATCTTAAAAAAAGAAAAAAGTCCGCGACACACTATACCTATCTATGTCGGGTGAAGCACAACAACCATTTTTTATTTAAAATCCTTGATATTTTTTTGGACTACATTTAAACGCATTTATTATATTCATGCTATTCATAATCCTAACCAAGATAAATTTCATTCAATTCCATCACTAAGTACAGTTTATGTAGATAATATTTGGTCTTTGAACGATTAAAATTGACGTTTGGTTTTGAAGTTATGGCGAAATAAAAATATTACGATTTCTGGCGCACGGCCCGTTACGAAGTGAGCGTCACGAAGGTGAAAGGGAGGGGAGTTTAGATATATGAGTACGGGGTCCACGAAGACCGATGCCTCCTGGGTCAGGGTTGCGGGTTGGTTAAACAAGAAACCATGGCCCTGGCCGTCGCACAGGCAAGTAAAGAAACACGGGTGGGTTTTAGTCAGTAAAAGTCTGACATGCCCTTCCGCTCCGCCCTGAGCGAGAGTAGTTATTTGACGATTTCCCATACCAACAAAAAACGGTCCCCGCGCGGCTGCTAAGACGCGAGGTCGTCTTTCTACGCAGCGGTCATGCGCGAAGTCTAATAATTTTCGTGCGATTTTTTTTAGATTTCATTCTTAAAACTACACTTCGTAAACGTTCTTCTCATAACTAAACAACAGTCCTCTCAGAGCTAATCAACAGTTCATTTCAGGGCTAACGAACAGTTCTTTTCAGGAGACACCAACGGTTCTTTTCAGAGCTGACCAACAGTTCTTTTCAGGGCTAAGCAACAGTTCTTTTTAGGCTTAAAACAACGGTGCTTTTCAGGGCTAAACACTGTTTCAGACCTAGAATATTACATGCTATTAAAAATTTCTTAAACATTTGAAAATGCCTAATAGAGCTAGGTCTCAGCTTTCTAAACATAGTTCTCAAGCACGGGCAGCAAGAATACGTCACAACGCCTTGCTGATCAAAATCAGAGAAATTCCATGGTACAGATATGAAAGACGAGTGTCGAACGTTCGCAACGCCTTTCAGAACAAAATCTGAGAACCTCTGAGTTATGTGCACGAGAGTCGAGGCTGGAGCTTTTCCAGCATCTTAATGAACATGATTTTCGTTGGCTGTGTTGTAGAGCTATAGTTTCTCTCAGGAATGAAATATTCAACGAAATAAACAATTTAATTATGCAGAAAGTACCGGGTGAAGTTAATCGCTATATATCCATAGACACCTCAACTAACATTGAGGACGCAGTACTATCCCCAGATGCGCTGGGCTATCACCTCATGCACTGTCGTTAAAAGTTGGTACGCCGATAATGCTTCTCAGAAATGTACGCCCTCCCAACATGTGTAATGGCTTGAGATTTTTTATAAATGAGCTAAAAGATAATTTAATAGTAGCGAAGATTATCACCAGCCCTGCAGCTGGTGAATTAGCCCATATATCAAGAATATCCATGATTCCTCTGATTTGCCTATACACTTCAAAAGGCTCCAGTTTTCCATTAAAAATTTCTTTCGCACTAACTGTAAACAAATACCGGATTTTGATGCGATTTTTTTTAAATAGATAGAGTGATGCAAGAGGAATGTTTATATCACAGAGATATTATTTCTGATATCTATGATTTATATATATATAAAATGCACCCGTGCGAAGCCGGGGCGAGTCGCTGGTTAGTATATATATTACAAAGAGACGGGACTATATATGTATGTTAATTGTATATAAACTACCTACGTCACATCATTTTAATACTTATAGTAGTATCACAATATTTTTCTAAAATAATTTAAATCTATTTTTTAGGATATTTAAGTATATTAAAAATGTAATGTAGGTATGTATAACATTCTTTTTTTTTTTTGTTGTGAAAGCGTTTTCGATGAAATAAAGACTGTCCCTAATTTTCTTCGACGAATTAATAGGCTATTCTAAAATGTGCCCTTATTGTTTTGCAAGTTTAGCTTAGTTTGGAACTAAACGTACAGACGACAGCACAACAAGCTACTAAAATCTATCAGATTTCTTTATTAGATTATCAATTTTATCTCTAAAGCATTAAGGTACAAGGTTGATTGGGAATATTTGACAGTTTCGGGTAGCTTCACCTGCTGTCGTCTGTACATGCTCACTTACAGTTTTCGAAGCACCTGGTTTCATCCGGTGCAATATTGTTGGGACATAATTCGGGTGGTCCATTTGGAGGGAAAATTTTCCCATCTTCTTCTTCCATTGTAAGCATTCCATCATTGAAAGACCTCAACACCTTATCGCCTTTACCGTGCAGGTTGTAAACATGTGATGCATCGAACGTATTCGTTGCGTAAGTAATCTGGTATAAAAATAGAGAGTAATAATTTAATAATTAATTGTTATATACATTATAACTGCGAATATGAAAAAACTAAAATTTGCTTTGAAATAGATTTCTCCATATCTTTGCATATGAAAATTTTGAAGATAAACAACCGACTTCCAAACAACACGACAGAAAATTTTTTTTTTATTTTCTCTATTTAAAAAATAGAATTATCAAAATCGGTTGGCGTGATATTAAGTTATATACACATACTTAATGCAAATTTAAGACTGTGCAACCCCCATTTAGAATTCGAAAGATTTCGTTTCAGGGAGTATTCCGTGATGAGCAGATCTAAAGTTGCACCAAAATCAGAGAAACTCTAATTTGAAGAACGCAACTTCAAAATTACCTGATGATATTGCAAAAGGTATTTTTGACATGATTAAACAACAAAAAAATGAGTAAACAAAATGAAGCCTGAAAATGGCTCCACTGAATGAATATACATATATCATATTTATAACATTATTAACAATTCTCTGTATGAATGTGAATGGTTTTATGAATTACATTTGGTTTGATTAAGGAAAGATCCATGAAACGAATGATGAATAGTCATCATTCATCATCATTTTCGCCGAAAGACGTCCAATGCTGTACATAGGCTTACTCAAGGATCTCCACGATGGCCGGTTCTGCGTATCCCGCATCTACCGGTTTCTCACTTCACCTTGTCAGAGGCCTACCCTCCACGCTACGTCTTCCGGTGCATTTTCTCCACTCGAGAACCTATCGGCTCCATCGGGCATCGAAAGAAAGAAAAAAATGAAACGTTTAACTCAAAAAATAACAAATGCTATGTCGGTTACTCTCGTTCTTTAGCGGGTCTCCTCATTTCTCGCGATTTGATCACCCAGTAAAAACCCAAGTATAACCCTCTCCATTGCCCTTTTAGTGACCTCAAGCTTTCTTATAAGGCCCATTATTAGCGGCCACGTCTCAGTTCCATATCTCATCACTGGCAAAACACACTGGTCGAAGACTTTTGTCTTAAGACACTGCGGTATTTCTGACAAGAATATTCTACATAGCTTCCCGAAAGCAGCCCAGCCGAATTGGATTCGACGATTGACCTTATTTTAAAAGGTCGACCTATCTTACTGGACAGTTTGTTCCAGGTATACTTAAGGGTCAACAAGTTCGAGAATAGTCTCCAACCTTTATAGGAGTCCGTACAACATGGGTTTTAGCCATGACTTTCGTCTTGTCCATGTTCATTTTAAGACCGACTCGCTCAGAGGCTCTACTTAGGTCTTCGAGCATTGTACTCAGGTTCTCCGCGGTCTCAGCCGTGACTACGATATCATCAGCAACCCAAAGGTGTATAATATACTAGCCATTGATGTTGATGCCTAGTACCTTCCAGTCCAGTATTTTAAATACATCCTCCAATGCAGCGGTGAACAATTTCGGGGAGATAACATCTCCCTGTCTGACAGTACGCTGTAGAGGTATTGGCTTCGAGGTCTGGTTCTGTGTTGGGCCTGACATGGTGGCGTTTTCCTACAAACCCTTCAGTGCTTCAATATACCGATAGTCTACTTGGAACCGGTGGGGAGACAGCAGTACAGCTATGGTCTCGATCGAATTAAAAGCCTTTTCGTAGTCCACAAACGCTCAGCAAAGAGGTAGGTTATGCTCCTAGGTATTCTGTATAACCTGCCGCAGCGTATGTATATGTCTGCAGTGCTAAAGCCCTTCCGGAAACTGGTTTGTTCGGGAGGCTAGAAGTCGTCAAACTTACAAGCCAGAGGATTCGTGAGGACTCTCGGAAACAACTTATAAACATGACTCAAAAGTGAGTAGTGTAAAAGATGAAATGGCTGGCAACAGGCGACTACCGAGAAGATGACTAATGGAGAGGGAAGACATGTTGAATCGACCCCAAGTAAACAAGTAATGGGCAAGAGATTGACAGTAAAGTGACATACCGGAGAAGGAACTTTGGCCTTGGTGCATCTGAAGTCCTGGTAGGTAAGAGGCCGTGTGCTATTCATACAACGAATACTCGAGTATCTAAACACGGGGTCATCATCTGGGACAATGTTCGGCGTACATTCTTCATCATTCTGGTGTTCCTTTTCGCAGCAATAATTTGTAGTAAATAGCATATTTTCTAAAATGAATAATAATAATTTAAAACAAAAACGTTGGTGTATATAAAACTAAAAAAAACATTGTAACAAAATGAGTTGTATTAAACCGGGTAAGAACTCCCGAAGACATTATTAATGAAGCAATTCTGGTAGAAATTTTGATAGAAATTTTTCTACTAGCGTTGCGTCACACCTGTCTGCGGCAGTCTTAAATAACTAAAGCGCCTTTATGCTACCGGTTCAACGAAGACCGTTCGTTTAAAGAATAGCCAATTCTTAAAACTTCTTGGTTGTCCTATGGTGTATTATTCAAGTGTAGTTGTCAGACTTCCGAGCTTCTGAAAATCTGTAACGACTGTTAAACATCCCAGAATGACACCGGCCTTAAACGTAGTCTACGAGGCGTAGCGGTGGGGTATGTAAAAATGTTCACCCATCCAAAAACCAACTGCGGCAATAGTAGCTTAACGAGATCGATCAACCCATGCGGCTATTATGTTTGGACTAAATATAAACTTATAATACTTGCCAATGTCATGAAGCGATCCGATATCTTGAAACGTGTATATTCCAAAGCCAGGTATGTTGTGGTTAAAAAGTTCATGAGTCGATTGAGCGTCACTCAATAGGGCAAGGCGGACGACTCTTGCTAAAGGCAGTTCTTCACCAGAAACAGTCTTCCTTTGTTTGTTACCTGTAAAAAAATAGGTAGATATATCATGCCGTTTAACTCGACAAAGATAAACAGTAATTGATTCGTTTCTTTCAAAACCGTTGGTGTTGCTTCTCCAATGCTCGATAAAACTACACACGAATGTGTGGATGCTAACTAAACAAAACACTACAGCCATCTACTTGCACATTTGTCCTCTCAAAACTCAACGTTTGAGGTTAAGCACCAGAACCTTGGGGTCCGAGTGCTGATCAAATTTTTGGGCCATTGCCAAATGGTTAGTTGACTCTTCAGTATGCTGGAATAGTAGTTATAGGCCAAAGAATCAGCAATACTGGATGGCATTGCTGATTTTTTTGGGCTACAAATATAATGCTCCAGCCTATTTCCCATTGACAACGATGCGGACGAATTTTCTAATGCCCAATGAGTCCCTGCCTTTATTTATTTGTTTTATAGTTGTATTTTTAATAGCCCAGTCATGTGAGTTAGTTCCAGGAGATAGCAGTTTCTTTATGGATGTCATCCCTAATCTTTTTACACAGAGTATCTAGGTAATCAAAATCCATCTAACTAAATCCGCAACCCAACCCACACCCAAAACACTAGATCCAAATACTCAAAATCTTCTTACCATCATAATAATGAGCAGGTAATATCCTTTCCAGTGGTGCGAAATAGGTTCCTCTTGCAGGATATTTTAGACTGTTACATGATCCATCAACACGTCTCCATTCGTTTGCGTCACAGGGTTCAACGTTCAGAGCGCAAGTTCTGAAACATGGGTCTTATATTAGTATATAACTATTCCATAATATTATTGTAATTAAAGTGTCATTTAGTTAAACCAGTTTGTATTTCGTACAAGTATCCTCAACGTGTCCATAGCTACTCCGGCGGGAGCTCATGAGATGGCGAAATGGAGAATGCTATTGTCTTAACACAGTGCTGGGCACGCCATAATAGGGGGGATATCCATCGAATAAGGCTGTTTCGGGAGGTTCCTCTTTCGGAAAAGAGGCTGAGGAGGAAAAACCCGGGGTGCCCATAGTTATGGAGATCGCCCCGAGGACAAGCTGGGGTATACCCCAGCTTGTCCTCGGGGACCTCGATAGAGGTCTTCCTGGCTTGGGCAGAGTATCACTGTGTCCTCGTGCCTTACGTTCAGCCCTGGTACAGGCCATGGTGCGAAGCGAGAATGCAGAGTAGGCCCTCCCCCTTCTTCGAAGCAGTGATGCTGGCAAAGGAGGAGGCAGAGTGCATGAGGAAGAGACTAATATAAATGCCCGCAGACGCCCTGTTCGGGAAATAACATCGAATTCCCGGCCACCGTAGGCGCGGGCTTGTTGGAGGCGAGCTACCCACTACTCTGAAAAAATATTCCCAGACTACAAAGAAGTCTAGCTAATAAAACCTATAGTTGGCTTTACTATTTAGATTAGAAGAAAATGATACGTTTTTTACATCAAAACCTAACTTTATTCTACAATTCCATAATTATATTATTTCTCGGTGGTAGGCTATAACATCGGCCGCCGGCAGAAGTTACCACCCACCAGACAAAGCCTTGCCGCCAAGCGATTTGTCGTGTTCCGGCATGATGTCTGGTGAAGCCGTACGGAGGACGGGTCTGAGCAGTTGTGTTGCAATGTGTGCCGGATACGATGCGCCAAAAGTTGTTGTCTTGGGAGTTTGGTCGTGGATGGTCTTCAGATCAATCTCCCTTTGGCGCAGCATCGTTGGTCGTGTTGTTGGGTTTAAAATTGCATCACCTCGCTCAACTGCCGTCTTCCTTCCTATTCGCTCAGTTTTTCTAGTGAATAGGTTCTTAATTAACTAGCGCGCTTTACCATCAACGATCGCATCACTGCTTACGGTCGGCGGCGGGATTGCGGTCAAGTGCTAGTTTATAATTATTAAAAAAAAAAATGTTGCATGAATATTGCCAGACATTTTTCATGCTCATTTTGTCGTACTGTCGAAATCTTACATAAATATATATTTAAAAAAAAAATGCTTACTCTGTCAAGTTGTTTTTTTCATAATATTCCTTTAGCTGTTTCGAAAGTTTTTTACCCGTATAGTAATCGTAGAGGACCGCATAGCTGAGACCTACACACAGTGAAACTAAGACGATAGTCGTTAACAACTTCATTGCCAATGTTTTGTAGATTCCGTTTTTAATTCCTCTTTTTATAGCAATTATGACTATTGACTTTCAATAAATAATGAGACCGCATGTTTACTCTGTAAATAAGTTTGCATTTACTATGTTAATAATTATGAGGCGTGACATATTTTGAGTTTATAATTTTCTACTTCCTAGGGTTCTCGAGATATTTATATTTTTTGAATGAAATCAATCCTAAATAAAATCATAATCTGCTTTTAGCGGGATTTTTTCTAAACTGTGATGCTTCCGAATGTGGGTTTTATATTATACGGATTTTTTTTTTTAATAATCGAAGGATGTCTTTTTTTTATGCTATACTTGGCTGAACGTGACAAATGATGACGAAGGTACATACATATGTGTGAGGCGAGAAACTTAAAAAAAGTTGGTGTGCTGTCTTAATAATGAAGGTAAGATAAAGATGGTCATCATTCGAAATAGAGCTTTGATGATTTTTAGAATCACACATAAACCTATTTCAAGGCTCGATCTTGAATTAAGTTTATGTGCTCACGAGGTTCGGACTCCAACGAGTGCCAGGTGAAGCGCATGTGTCGTGGAACATTGCTTCAGTCTTTTTTTTTTGGATAGAAAATCATTAAATGACCTCTCTCGCTCTGGGCGGAGCGGAAAGGCGTGTCAGACTTTCACTGACTAAAACCCACCCGTGTTTCTTCAATTGCCTGTGCGATGGCCAGGGCCACGATTTCTTTTTTAACCAACCCGCAACCCTGACCCAGGAGGCATTGCAGGTCTTCGTGGACCCCGTCACGATATGGTGACATCTCTTTGAGACGCGCGTGAAACACAACGCGCCGTCGACTCGGGCCTAGTCTTTACCAGGCGGCGAGCGGCCCACTGCTCTCCGCCCCCAAGCCCGCGCCTATGGTGGCCGGAAGTTCGTTATTGTCCCTCGACCAGGGTATCCCTGCGGCGGCTAGTAGCGTGAGGGCGCTGGGATTCCCGCTGCCCCACGTACTCCGCCTCCTCCTTTGCCAGCATCACTGCTTCGCAGAAGGAAGTGCCGGCCTGCCATGTAATCTCGCTCCGGACCATGGCCTGGACCAGGGTCGGAGGCGAGAGGTCGCCGCCAATCACCACTACGAGGACACGGCGGTGATCTACCCAAGCCGAGCAGACCTCCACGGTATGCTCCACCGTATCCTCAGGGCGATCTACACAATGGTGAACCAACCTTTGAGTTACCCTATGTAAAAGACATGTCATTGTCTCGTCTGAAACTGTAGAGTTTGGTTGTTTGTTTGAACACGCTAATCTCAGAAACTACTGGTCCGCTTTGAAAAATTCTTCTGCGCTGGATATTTATCCAGGAAGGCTTTAGGCTTTATATAAAATCACTTGTGACCAAGAGTGCATAAAGATGCAGATAAAAAATGATACGGAAGCCAAGCATTGGCTACTCAGGGTATTGCTTAGAGATTCGGCCCTCCAGCGTGTCCTCATTGGGGAGGCGTCTTTGAAGCGGTAGCTGGATCGGCTGAGACACATTTCCAATAACAATCTATTACACGTTAGGGTAGAAATTTAAAAAAAAATCTCCCCATTTTACATGAATTTGGTACCCTAATAAAACATTTCGTTCCACTTTTTGTTTTACCACTTTTTCGGCGTGTCTGATATATAATATATTGGTTCTTATATTTTTTATTTCTATTTATTTTTATGAATTACCGCAATCCCGCCTGATGATAAGCAGAGACGCAATCGTTTATTATAAAGCGCACTATTTTATTAGGAGCCTATTCACTCTAGCCTTGAAAACACTCAAATTGTCGTCCGACAGAAACACCACCGCCGCGGCAATTGTTCCAGTCCCTCGATGTACGTGGTATAAAAGAGGAGGTGAAACGCTTCGTCCGGATTGTAGTGGTGTTAACAACAAATTTCAGCTTTCTAGTGCTATCGGTCACTGAGATTATCCACAATCGGACGGACAGACTTGGCAAAATAATGAGGGTTCCTAATTGACTACGGAACCTTAAAAAAGTAATAAAAATTCAGAAAGTCATCTATGAGGCCAAAAAGCATTGGTCTTGGGCTTGTAAATTTTAGATTCTCTGCCAAGGTGTTGTACAAAGATCGATGGTAAAGTCAAATAATTTTACCATCGATCATTTGAGGTACAAATACGTGCACCTGCCGAAACAACTTATTTGTTAACAACGGTTGTTTACCTGATGAGTTAATATTTATAATTGTAGTGCCAATTGTCAAAATAACACGAGTGTCTCCTCCAGTCTATCCAATTATACATACATAGACTGCTTTCGTCTGCGATTGTCGCCATGACAGTTGGTTAAAGTGGACTGTTTGATCAGCAGTTGGAATCTTCATTTACATGAGGCCCAATTTGGGTTCAGTCCCGGGTTGTTAACTATACTATAGATAGAAACACATAAGTAGTACAATTATATGCATGCTACTTAGATGTTTCAAAAGCCTTTGATCTTGGCCAATTCCCGTAATGTTCAAAATCTGGTCACATTTTCATCACGGCTCGTGATCGAGATGAGACTACGCCTAGAACCTCAAAAACTTGTCGAAATTTTCGAAAATTAAAATTATATTTGGCACTGAGATTGACGAGAGTGACATGGACACTGAGTACTCTGATCATCATCATCATCTCAGCTTTAATCTCAATCGCATCCGAAACTTTTTCAGCTTTGGAGTCTGGGGTCCGCTTTACCAGTCTAACTGTTGATTTTGGCTTCGACATTTTCCGTGAAGCGACTGCCGTCTGAGCTCTATAACCCGAAGGCGATATCGAAGCATTGCAGTTAGACCTTTTGTTGGACTTGTGAGGGCTCCAACAACCCGTGGCGACTGCCATTAGATGTTCGTATGGCAACCGGGACCAATGGCTTAACGTGCTTTCCGTGGCTAGACCAGTGCAAATATTCATATTCATGTATACAAATGTTTGCACTGCGCGACGATCAAACCCGCGCCTCCTTGCGCAGCAGCCGCGTTCACTACCGCTACGCCACGGAGGCTGTCTAAGTCAGTGGGACATAATAAACTTGTATTCATAAATTGCAATCAACTGAATTTAGCCACTTGGTCTATCGCCTGGCCTTTAGAATTAGTGCTCGCCTCATTGCGCTCTCTCGGCTCGCATGCAGTTGACCATAGCTTTAACATTACCTATATATGAGAATACGACTATGCATTCTGTTCTGTTTAGTTCGTCTGTCATTTTAACTGAATTGGTCCTTGTTGGCGCAGCCGTGAAGAACACTTTCCTACCAGTTTTTTACATCGGTCGTTTAAAATTTTATTTGATCCTTATTTCTTACTTGTTTTTATCTGATATATGTGTCTGGTGTACTGTATCTTTTAGTCTGTGCTAAAGCTTCTATTAAAGCTCATCATCATCATCAATTCAGCATATGATCCTGGTTGCAGCCACGGCTATCGCGTTGGAGCCCGGGGTCCGCTTTCCGACATATACGCCAGCATTTCTCACGATCTCTGGCATCCTGTGGTGTGAGATTGTTGGCACGCATGTCATCTCTTACAACGTCAAGCCAGCACCTCTTTGGTCTACCTCGCTTCTTCCAGCTGTTTAAAATACTTGGATGTGACATCGACACATTTCAAAACCGCTTTTCTCAATACCACCATCTCTAGTATCAGAACCCCTAGCTTATTTAGTGAGCTTATTTCAACTCGCACATGATTAGGTACAGTTATTAAATACAATTTAATTTTGCCATTCTTGTAATTATATGTCATATGTCATTACATTACACGGATAACAGGTGACTTTGGTAAAGTCATCCATAAAATATTAAACTAGGTTACAGGATAAAACCTTATTCAATATTCTGATTACTCCTGTGTGTAGGCGAAAATATCTCTCTCCAAGATACGTAGATATTTATTATTAACCTATTGGCCAAGTAATCATTTAACCAGACATTGGCACACGTACCACCGGCACAGCCAATATTAATCTGCCTGAGTATTCAGGCTTGGATTCCAATTACCTAAAAACTCAGGGCCATTCAATTTGGCCCTCCAAGCGCGCGCTTGTAGACATAAACACGCTATGAAGTATGTATGTAAGGTAGGCTGGGAACGATAGGTTGGTTGTTCCCATAAGGATAAGAGATTCGATATTGAGTAAGATGTATATAAATTAAAATCAAAGCATTTATTTTAAATAAACCAATAAAAGGTACTTTTGAATTGTCAAAGGGTCAGTTAGTCAATAAGATGAAGTTATTCGCCCATTCCAAATATTAAGTCTCTCTGGAGGAGAACGGGTGAGCAAGAAAACTCCACAGATCAGCATCATCATCATCAACCTTTTTATCGTCCCACTGCTGGGCAAAGGTCTCCTCTCATACAGAGAAGGATTGGCGTAATCACCACGCTTGCTCAATGCGGGTTGGCACGGCTACTCTTTTAAAATCATAAAATTGTTACAAATTATTCGATTACATCTTTCATGTTAAATTTATCCTTGCGAGAATGTGTGTGTGTGCATAAAGTGGCAGTGGGCCGAGCACATTGCCCATAGGACCGATGCTCGATGGGACCGACGGGTTCTTGTGTGGCGACCACGCACCGGAAGACGCAGCGTGGGTAGGCCCCCGACAAGGGGGACTGACGTCCTAGTGAAGGTCGCGGGAAACCGCTGAATGCGAGAGACGCAGACCGGTCGTCGTGGAGATCCTTGGGGGATGCCTATGTCCAGCAGTGGACGTCTTTCGGCTGAAATGATGATGATGTTGATGATGATGCGAGAGTGATGCAGAACTACGAGCAAGTTAAAAGCATCCGTTAGAGAAAACACAAAAGCAATTTAGAAATTTAGCTATGATATGACCAGTTCGCACTGACGGCGCCCGTTCACGAATATGACGCAAAGACCAGCACCATTCAGCTCAACTATTTTAAAGGAACTTTAATGACCCAATACAAACGTCAGCATCATCGAGACATAAGAGTGAGCATGACATACTCTCTACCTCCTGAGCAGACGGACCCAGGAAATGATAGCTTAATAGCAAGTACATAGTGCTATATACGAGGTCCGATAAGTAATTAGCCTACTAAAGAAAAACGACGAATTTTGAAATTTTTTTTTTTTTATTTTTCTACATAATCTCCTTCTAACTCTATACACTTAGTCCAGCGATGCTCCAACTTTTTTATCCCGTCTAAAAAATATTTTTTCTCGAGGTCTGCAAAATAGGCCTCCGTAGCGGCGATGACCTCCTCAGTTGACTGAAATTTTTGCCCGGCGAGTGATTTTTTCAAATTGGGAAACAAGAAAAAGTCGCAGGGAGCCAAATCTGGCGAATACGGTGGATGGGGCAGCAGTTCGTAGCGCAATTCGACCAACTTAGCCGCTGCGACGGCGGCGGTGTGAGCGGGGGCGTTGTCGTGGTGAAAGAGCACTTTTTTCTTCGTCAAATGCGGCCGTTTTTTCCTTAATTCGATATCGAATCGATCCAATAATTCAGCATAATATATCCCTGTTATCGTTTGGCCCTTCTCCAGATAGTCAATGTGGATTATACCTTGAGAATCCCAGAAAACGGTGGCCATCACTTTTCCAGCCGACGGCACAGTCTTCGCCTTCTTCGGAGCAGGTTCGTTGCGTGCAGTCCACTGTTTCGACTGTTCTTTTGTCTCTGGTGTGTACCAATGGATCCATGTTTCGTCCACAGTCACGAAACGCCGCAAAAACTCCTTCGGATTGCGCTGAAACAGCGCCAAACACTGCTCTGAACTGGTTTCACGATTTCGCTTGTTTTCCGGAGTGAGCAAACGCGGCACCCATCGCGCCGACAGCTTTCTCATACCCAAAATTTCATGCAGGATATTCCCTACGCGGTCTTTTGATATGCCTACTATATCAGCTATCTCGCGTACCTTCAATCTGCGATCTGCCAATACGAGATCGTGGATTTTTTTGACGTTTTCCTCCGTGGTAGCCGTTTTCGGGGCACCTGGGCGTGGGTCATCAAAAACCGACGTACGTCCACGTTGAAATTCGTTAAACCAATTTTTAACGGTGGCTATCTAAGGAGAAGAGTCACCATATACAGCATCTAAACACTCTTTAATTTCACTACTCGTTTTCCCTTCCAAAAACAGGAATCGTATCACCGAACGATATTGCTCTTTTTCCATTTTCTTAAAATTCGGGGACACGACCGCTTCAAAACGCTGTTAAAAAAAAACAATGCGTCCGATTAGGCTGAAGTTTTGACTGTAGCCGTCTGCTGAAATGTACTACACAATGTTATGATTTTTTAGCGATAGCAGCGCCATCGGACGGAGAGGCTAAGTACTTATCGGACCACCCGGGTATAATGTCTTTTGTATACAAAACAATCCCTGGTCGAAAGACAACATCGAACTGCCGGCTACCGTAGGCGCAGGCTTGCGGGCGGCGAGCAGTGGGCAGCTCGCCTCTCGGTAAGGACCAGGCCTGGGTCGACGGCGGGTTGTGTTTGACGCGCGCCTCAAAGAGATGCACATCGTGACGGGGTCCACGAAGACTGATGCCTTCTGGGTCAGGGTTGCGGGTTGGTTAAAAAAGAAACCGTCACCCTAGCGCTCAGGCAAGTGAAGAAACACGGTTGGGTTTTAGTCAGTGTTGGAGGTTGTAGGCAAGGCACTCGAGCAAATGATTTATTGGAGATTGTGCACACAGATTTGTGCGGCCCAATGGAAGAGCCATCTTTTGCTGGTTCGCTGTATATGCTTTTATTTATTGATGATTTCTCGCGAAAGACGCACGTCTATTTTTTGAAAAACAAAAGTCAATGTCTCAACAAGTTTCGTGAGTATAAGGCGGAAGTAGAAAATGAGACTGGGAAGATGATCAAGTGCTTGAGATCGGACAATGGCAAAGAATTTTGCAACGATGCCTTCGACAAGCATTTGAAGTTAGCTGGTATAAAACATCAAAAGACAGTTCCATACACACCGGAGCAGAATGGCGTGGCTGAGAGAGCGAATAGAACAATCGTTGAAAAAGCGCGAACATTACTTTTTGAAGCCAATTTAGGCAAAAGATTTTGGGCAGAAGCAGTCGGAACAGTTGTATATTTAAAAAACCTAAGCCCTACAAAGGCTGTCACTGGAAAAGTACCAGAGGAACTCTGGTCTGGTAAGAAGGTAGATCTGAGTCATCTAAGAGTATTCGGATGTTTGGCTTACGCTCTGAAACCAAAACAAAAGAGAAAGAAGCTGGACATAAAAACTGAAGCTCTGATATTTGTAGGCTACTGCGAGACTACGAAAGGTTACAAATTGGTTGAACCAAAGACTGGAAAATTTTCAATTGTGAGAGACGTCCAATTTTTTGAAAATATTTTTCCTGGAGACGGTATAAAAGTGACGAAGAACTCAGTCGTTCCTATTTCAACAGAGGAGGAACGTGTTGAACCTGAGATTGAAATTCACAGCGTTAGTGAAGGAAGCAATGAAGACGTTTTTGAAGAAACTATTGATGAAATAAGACAGGAAACTCAAGAAGCTAGTACCAATCCTACATTACAATCTGAAAACAACGATTGTGAGAACCCGCCGAGATATAACTTACGCACAAGGAATAATGTGGACTACAGATGCACATGTGCGAAAGCCGAAGCTGAAAGAAAAGCTATCGCAGATATTGATGGCGATCCAACGACAATGGATGAGGCAATGTCGAGGCCTGATCGTGAGCTGTGGCAGAAGGCCATGAACGATGAGCTCAACTCGTTGAAGGAGAACCAAACGTGGACGTTAGTTAATCTACCGCGCGATAAGAAGCCTATACAGAACAAATGGGTATTCAAGATCAAGCGAGATAGTGATGGTAACATATTGAAATACAAGGCGAGGTTGGTAGCTAAAGGATTTACACAGGTACGTGGAATTGATTATAATGAAACGTATTCTCCTGTCGTGAGGCACTCTACGCTTCGCTTGTTATTCTCACTAGCTGCAGAATACGAGTGGACCATTGACCAGTGGGATGTTACGACTGCTTTCCTGTACGGAAAATTGAAGGAAGACATTTACATGCTTCAGCCAGAGGGCGCTATAGCCGAAGGTCAGGAAAACAAAGTTTGTAAACTACAACGGTCATTATATGGATTGAAGCAAGCCTCTAATGCTTGGTTTAACGAATTAGATAAGGAGATGCTTAATTTAGGTTTTATACAATCAAAGATAGAGCCCTGTTTATATCAAGATAGGATAGTCGTAGTTATCTATGTTGATGATATATTTGTATTTTGTCCTCCAAAGCAGGATAAAGAGAAGCAAGCTTTGAAAAACGGGCTGCTCAAAAAGTTTAAAGTCAAAGACTTAGGCGAAGCTAGGCATGTACTAGGTATGAGGTTACGACGAGATAAGAGAACTATTTATCTCGATCAAGAACAGTATGTCCTGAATGTACTGAAGGAATTTAAAATGTCAGACTGCAAACCAGTCAATACCCCAATGGAGGTAGGCCTCAAGCTAGAAAAAGCTGAGCCTGGTTGTAGGTTGCCGTACCAAAGTTTGATAGGATGTCTGAATTATCTGGCTCAAACTACTAGGCCTGATATAGCACATGCTATAAGTTTACTGTCTCAATTCAATTCATGCTATGATGAGACGCACTTCAATTGTGCTAAACGGGTGTTGCGATACATAAAGGGGACATCTGATTTTGCGCTTGTCTTCCGAAAATCCGGTAACTTAGAGATGCGCGGGTACGTTGACGCTGATTGGGGGGGATCATTCGATCGAAAGTCCTTCACAGGAATGCTTTTTACATTAGGCGATAATTTAATAGTATGGGAGAGTCGCAAGCAGCGATGTGTAGCATTGTCGTCGACTGAGGCAGAATACATAGGACTCGGTCAGGCTGCTAAAGAAGCAATTTACTTGCGAGGTTTGTTGTCTAGTTTGACTAAAAATACTTGCGACAAACCAACGATTATTTTTAACGATAATCAGTCAGCACATAAAATATCGCAAAATAAAATGAACCATAATAGAACAAAACATATAGATATTAGGTATCATTTTGTCCGCGAAGCCTTGATTAAGGAGGCGATTGATGTACAATACTTGTGTACTCAAGAGATGTTAGCAGATATGTTAACGAAGTCTCTGCCAGGCCCAAAACTTAAACAGATTGTACAAAAATTACCCATTAAGAGGGCAGGCAAGTACAGTTAGGTTTAGAATTTGTAATTTGAGTTTTATACCTATCTGTTGTAATGGCTAATTTTAATTTTGATATTGTTTTGTTTTGTTAATGAGACGCGTTGGATTTATTACTTCTATATGTAAATAAGTTAGCGTTTTTGGTTCTAATTTGTATAGCTCATCATGTAGTAGATTGAGGAGGCGTGTTGGAGGTTGTATACCTACCTTGGCAACTAACATATGATGCAGCTGTCTGTCGTCATGACATATATATAAAAATATAAATGGTGTGAAGCTGATACGGTCTATATTTTAGTAAATAATAACTAGCTGACCCGGCGAACTTTGTTCCGCCTTAAAGGCAATAAATATCACATGATCACATTTTTTACTTTTTAAATTAGGAACACTGTAAATAAAAAAAAAGTAGGTATTCCATGATTTTTTTATTTGTCATTTATTTAGTGTAGCACCTTGTGAAAGAAATGAATTTCTACTTGTGCTTCGTAAATTATCTAGCTATTGATCTCTGAGATGTCGTGGTGGCCTAGTGGTTAAAACACCAGCCTCTCTTGTATGATTGCGCGGGTTCGATTCCAGGTCAGGCAAGTATCGATGTAACTTTTCTAAAGTGATATGTACTCTCTAAGTATAATATCTAGGACACCAATGACTGAACGTGAAGGAAAAAATCTTGAGGAAACCTGGACTTTATAAGTCTGAAATCGCCACCCCGCATTGAGCAAGCGTGGTGATTACACTCAATCCTTCTCTGCATGAGAGGAGACCTGTCTCCAGCAGTGGGACGATAAAAAGATTGATGATGATGATGATGATCTCTGAGGTTTGTTCGCCGATTTCGCATTGTCAACGGAACAGTTTCACGGACTGCCGCCTCCCTTTGCTCTTGTGAGTGAGAAGCACGAAGTCGAGTCATAGTAAGGCGGTGCTCTGCACGTGCAATTTCTTGCTCTTCTTCAGTGCTTTCATTCAGAATGTTTCGATTTACTCTTGCATTACCGCTTTGTCGAGAAAGATTTGATGGTTTTGGTCACGGCATGATATTTTTATTGATGATAAATGGCACAGCAATACAATATTAAAAATTTTGAAGTTGAAGTTGGCTTTGTGGTTTTTTATTAAACACTTTAAACCAGCAGAGAGTATTTATATTCTTTGCTTTAAACGATTGCTTCAACCGGTTAGACTTTTTTTTAAATATGCTCAGCTGTCATTTGCTTTTTGTTATACCATTTTTGGTATATGAATTGCTGACTTACATTTTGAATGAGTTGGACCATGTCTTATGTCACGTCACACGGGAACGACGGGGACGGGTTCTTAACTACCTCCCACCAATATTCAGCTAAATCGGTTCAGCCGTTCTTGAGTTATATATAAATAGTGAATAAGCAACTGAATCGATTCCAATAATTTTTACACCATGTTATATTTTGTCCCAAATACATTTAGAAATTGTTACAGTGTAGTTACCGAGTGCGTCACGCAGCTTACGATACATCATCATAGTATTGTGCGCGCGCAACAGCTGACGCTAGAGGTCAATGCACCGCGCTTGCTCGCCCGCGGATCTTTGACCATATTTATGTTGGGACAACGAAGTAGAATACACGTACAAGCTTATTATAACTTTGTGGTTTTTCATTATATCTTTTTGAAATTTTGTACATAATATTATTAACTTAAAAATACTGGACACGTGTTTCCTACTTTTTGGAGGTGCAGGATAGCAGGGTAGCACAAAAGTTTAGGAGAAGTCGAAACAATAAAACCTCATTCATTCATCATTATCAAATAATCATAATACATGAAAGAAGGTTTATTGTGCATATTTTTTGACGTTCAAGGTACCAGGGTAGCATAAAAGTGTAGGAGAAATCGAAACAATAAAAAAGCTCATTCATCATTATCAAATCACCATAATACATGAAAGAGGTTTTATTGTGCATAGTTTGTGGACGTGCAAAGTACCAGGGTATCACAAAACTGTAGGAGAAGTCGAAACAATAAACCTCATTCATTCATCATTATCAAATAATCATAATACGTGAAAAAAGGTTTATTGTGCATATTTTTTTGACGTGGAAGGTACCAGGGTAGCACAAAAGTGTAGGAGAAGTCGAAACAATAAAACCTCATTCATTCATCATTATCAAATAATCATAATACATGAAAGAAGGTTTATTGTGCATATTTTTTGACGTTCAAGGTACCAGGGTAGCATAAAAGTGTGGGAGAAGTCGAAACAAAGAAGCTCATTTATTCCCACAGGAACGACGGGGAGCGGCATAGAAAGTATCCTATGTCCGTCTCCCAGTTCTTAGCTACCTCCTTACCAATTTTCAACCAAATTGGTATAGCCGTTCTTCAGTTATAAATGATGTAACTAACACGACTTTCTTTTATATCTATATATCTATACATATAATAAAACAGTAGGACCCGGTGTGTCTGTACATTGAAGATAATTGACAAAAATGGAGTCAGGGCGATAAAAGAAAACCAATGAAACACAAAAAAAAAATTTTTGAATTTTTTGTCTGTCTGTCTGTCTGTCTGTCTGTCTGTCTGTTTGTTCGAGCACATCTTCGTAACTACTGAATGGATTTTTATGCGGTTTTCACTAATGAAGAATGCACACTCCCGGGAAGTGTATAGGCTTTGTTTCATCAAAATCGGACAACAGACAAAAAAGTCAGTCTAGGTAACAATATTTGGAAAATCACTTAACTACCATTTGCTTATCGATCAACTCAGTTCAAGTATAAGTACTTAATGCACATATGAATTTACTAACAAACAAACAAACTAACTAACAAAAACTGGCCTCATTGCATTTTTATCATCAACATAAAGTTTTAAGCAAAAAGTTTTAACGATCACTTATCATTTCTAATTCGTATCCATCAATCGAAATATAGTTTCAAAATTAATTTTATATTTGTGCTTTTTAATAGGTAAAAAAATCTCAAAAAAAAATTATTGATTATCGAAAATTTCAAGTAACAAAAAGAAACAAAAGAAACTATTAGGTGCGCTGCTCACGTTTTTTAGTACATATAAAATCCAATAGATGTCACTGTGCGATTTTATCACGATTTTAAAACGCGCTATCGTTATGTTTTCGCCAGTCTACTTAAGTATCACATCGCGGCTGACATACGTACTTAAAAGTTAAAAAAGGAAAAGAATTATTGGTGTGGCTTTAGATTGTGGATTTAAATATAACAACTTACCTGCTACGAATACGGATATTTAGAGATTGCTTTGCGATTTGGATTACTTGGTTTAGAGGATATAAATAGGATTGTGTTTAACGTTTTTATTTGGCTTTCTTCTTCGAAATTTTTATTTTGTTAAAAATAATAATACAATACTTAGAAAATGACCCGAAAAAGGTCTAATCTATCTACCTACACCAGAGCATCGAAAAGAATGAGAATGACTAGATCTCAAGAGTCTAATGAAGAGAGGCAAGAACGACTTAGGGCAAGTCGTGAACGTATGTCATTACATCGCGCGTCAGAAACACCTGTTTAAAGGGATTCTCGATTGACGGCTGATTCTGAACGCCATAGATTGTCTCGCGTCTCAGAAACCTACACTCAAACAGAATATAGATTAAGTGCTGATCGTGAGCGCCATAGGTTATCTCGCGCATCAGAGACGTTCACAGAACGGGAAGTTCGTTTGACTGCTGATCGTGAGCGCCATACAATATCTCGCACCTCAGAATCCTTTTCGGAACGAGAATCTCGATTGACATCCGACAGGGACCGCCACGAACTGTCTCGCGCTTCGGAAACATTTACTCAGTATGTTGACCGCTTAAGTAATGATCGAGAACGACACAGTATTGCTCGAGCTTTAGAAAGCGATGACCAACATCAACGACGATTAGAAGTAGCTAGAGAAAATTATGAACGCTTGCGTGAAACTCATAACACTTCACTAGAAATGGAAAGGGAGAGAGTAGATGCTTTACGGCGTGCAGAGACAGAAGAACAACGTGAGGACCGCTTACATGCTGATAGACTGCGACACGCACTGAGCAAGATGTCAGTTTCTTCTGAAGATTCTGATGATCCCGAAGAAACAGTAATGGGACATGAAATCCTTTCTTGGATAAATAAAGAAAAGAGTGCTTTCGTTTATACACACATTATAGATTATGCCTCATTTTCTTCCATCGGGGGAATGGTAGTTCAGTGTCAGTTTTGCGATGCTATGAAGTGGCCAAAAGAGACAAGTGGAATGTGTTGCTCAAACGGAAAGGTGCATATTTCTATTTTTAATAACATTCCCGAGATTTTAAAAGCATTGTTGGATGGGGATCATCCACAATCACATCACTTTTTGGAAATTAAAAAAACTAAAAAAAAACATTTTTACTTTATGCATATATCATAAACAAGTGGAAAACTAATAACGGTTTTTAGATGTAAGTTTTATCTCTATGAAGAGCTCTTCCAGCCATGAAAAAGGTGAAAAAAGTTGCAAAAGTATACTTACTCAATATAAAACTCAATATACTTCAAGCCCTGCCAATTTAGGTAGTTTCCCAAAAGTTCTAAATTCAGAATATCATAAAGCAATTTTTAACCAACAAAAGAGAAGAGAAAGCTTAGGACAATCAAAATTCCACGCGGACAAAGTCGCGGGCAACAGCTATAAATACTTTTTACTGATTAAAACGCAATACTTTTGTTGTATGACTACCGGTCGCCCGCGGCTTCGCCTGCGTGGTATTGCGTTTGTCACAAAAAGTGACTAGCATGACTTAAATTTTCCCCGTTTTTTCCAGGTTTTTTCCACATTTTTCGCCGTATTTCTGCTCCTATGGGTTACAGACTAATGTTATACAGCTTAAAGCTTTCCTCTATAAACTAATAAAAAAATATTCAGTTTGCTCCCTTTACCTACCATGCCAAGGATTATATCTACTATATAAAAATAAGTCCGTTTTTCCTCCCTGACGCTATAACTCCAGAACGCACGAACCGGTTTCCACGGTTTTGCATTGGTTGGAAAAGTCTCGAGCTCTGTGAGGTGTATAGCAAAGAAAATTCAGGAAAAATTCAACAGAAAAGTGGGGAAATCGTTTTTCACATACTTCATTCAAGCTCCGGCGACGGGGACGGGGACGGGGACGGGGACGGGGACGGGGACGGGGACGGGGACGGGGACGGGGACGGGAACGGGGACGGGGACGGCGATGGCGACAGCGACTAGCCTGAAAAAATCAGTAGTTCCCGAGAGATAACGCGCGATAAACACTTTCTGTGAAAAAACGAAAACCACGCGGGCGAAGCCGCGGGCGGCCGCTAGTATATAATAAAGATGTATCTACTCGGGAAATGCGCTTAATGCTGGATTCGTTAATTTCTCACAGTCAGTAATAGTCTGACACGTTCCGCTCCCGTCCCTTCCGCTCCGCCCAGAGCGGGAGAGGTCATTTGAAGAAATCCAGAAAGAAAAAAGTCAAAGTAATCAACAACTAAATGCGTTGAGTATGTAATTAAAATAGTTGCTATCGTAATCTGCTTGCAGATGGAGGTAAGTTAAATCAATCGCTGTCCAACAATTATTTTGTTAGATTCGAATATTTGGAAAATAATGCTGTTTGATTAGATGTCATATATAGCTTTGAGAAAATATATTCGATTGTACAATGGAAGAACCGCAACGGGAGTTCCCATATTCTGTGTTCCTACATTTCATATCGAAAAGTGACTTATCAAGGTCCGAGTTTCATGCGAACGTCGTTAGAAATTCATATTTTGTGATATATCGTATTTTGTGTACATTCCCGCAACCAGGTTCATCGTAATATTGATTTCAGAGCGATGTAGTGAAAAATCGGTATGGTTACCAATTTCTGCCCTGTAAATGGAGAAGCGTTTAATTGTAGTGTTTTTTGTGTTTGTGTTTATAAAAAAAAAATATATTTAAGTTTGGAAGATAGATTCTGTAGACAGGTGAAAAATGTTTTGTTGTTTGTAGTAGTAGGAAAGAAATCGTCGTGTGCGCATTATGAAGTAATCTTGTATAACATATTTTATAGAGATTATACTGAAATTATAATATAGTAGTCTGAAAGAAATTGTCATAGTGAACATGTGAGAATAAAGGAAAAATTGTTTATATTTTATTTTATTTTCTGAAGAATTTATCACAGGATTCCAAAGGTACTGCATCCATCTATAATAAATTATAATAACAACAGTTTGTACCTACCTACTTATAACCACACACAGACGACTACTTTGGTAACTAAATAATTATATAAAGTGCAGAGTTTTATGATACTAATGTCATTCCAAACTTAGTCAGTATCTTTCTCGGTGGTAGGCCATAACATCGGCCGCCGGCAGAAGTTACCACCCACCAGACAAAGCCCTGCCGCCAAGCGATTTGTCGTGTTCCGGCATGAAGTCTGGTGAAGCCGTACGGAGGACGGATCTGAGCAGTTATGTTGCGATGTGTGCTGGGTACGATGCGCCTAATGTTGTTGTGTTGGGAGTTTAGTCGTGGAGGGTCTTCAGATCAATCTCCCTTTGGCGCAGCATCGTTGGTCGTGTTGTTGGTTGTTCCTATTCGCTCAGTTTTTCTGAGTGAATAGGCTCTTTATAAACTAGCGCGCTTTACCATCAACGATTGCATCACTGCTTACCATCAGGCGGGATTGCGGTCAAGCGCTAGTTTACAATTATTAAAACAAAAAAAACTGAGTTTGGGATTGCACCAATCTTACTCTCAATGCTATGTCTTACAATGCCTTAACGATGTAGTACCGAATGTGGCTATGTCTTCTGAAATACATGTCTCATCGGCATCACACACATCCTGCATACACATTATCACACACTTTGTATGCATATCCTACAGCTTTTCTGGTCATCGGCCCATCTTTTGGGAGTTTCGGTCGCTACCCCAGGACTTTTCCTCCACATCAGCCTTCCTTTGCTATTATTAGCATCCTTTCCAACCTAATTGAAGTCTGGGTTAGGCCTATGTCCAGCTCTGGATGTCTTTCATGTTTAGTACTTGACCGCGATGCCTCCTGATGATAAGCAGTGATGCATTTGTTGATGGTAAAGTGCACTAGTTTATTATGAGCCTATATACTATACTATATAATATGAAGCCTTGAAGACGCCTAAATTATAATCTGACGGAAAGACCGCCCAATTGTAAGTGTTCTAGTCTCTCGATGTACGCGGTATAAAAAACGGGGCGCAACGCTTCGTCCAGATCTTAGTGATGTCAACAATATAAGGGTGGATACTCATCGCACGACGGATCATCCGATGATGGTACGACGATGCCGGAATTAAGTCATGTGACTCCCGTACATATTCTCCAAAATGGATCCTATGAGACCAAACCTGTCTACCGAAAGGCTTTCTGGTAATGCATTTCCTTCCTCACTATCCTCCTTTACCCTTTTAATCAAACCTTCGTAATCTCCAACCACAAATCAATATGCATGTGCTCTGAAACTTGGGCAGGTCCTTTAATCCAGTTGTACGTAAACCAATTGTGTGGGTATGGCGGTCACGAACGCTTTACTATGCAACCGCCGGGACAATGGCTGCCAATTAGTAAGGCGTGCTACACTGTACCGAGGCTTAGATGCACCCAGGACTTTTTTGATGTACCTGGTGCTTTATTTATAGGTTATGTTATGTACTGGATACTTTTTAACAGGGAGATAATAAAATAGCATAGCAATAGTTGTCTTTATGAATTCTATTCGTTTTTTTTAACGTTTTATTGCCATTGTAAGTATTAACGATATCTCTTTACATACTTATATAATTATCGTGTCGCGGTGTTTGCTACCAAACTCCTCCGGCTAGAATAAAATATACCTATGAAATTTTGTATGAATATCGGGTAGATCTGAGAATCGGTCAACATTTTTTTTAATATTAGGCGTACAAATAAGTTTCCGCCGTTCCCTTGAATTTTTTTTTTTTTTTAACAATTATAAACTAGCGCTTGAGCGCAATCCTGCCTGATGGTAAGCAGTGATGCGATCGTTGAAGGTAAAGCGCTCTTGTTTATTAAGAGCCTATTCACTCAGAAAAACTGAGCGAATAGGAAGGAAGACGGCAGTTGAGCGAGGTGATGCAATGTTAAACCCAACAACACGACCAACGATGCTGCGCCAAAGGGATATTGATCTGAAGACCCTCCACGACCAAACTCCCAACACAACAACATTAGGCGCATCGTACCCGGCACACATCGCAACACAACTGCTCAGACCCGTCCTCCGAACGGCTTCACCAGACATCATGCCGGAACACGACAAATCGCTTGGCGGCAAGGCTTCGTCTGGTGGGTGGTAACTTCTGCTGGCGGCCGATGTTATGTTCACATTTGGTGGTAGGCCACCAAATGTGAAGTTTTGTGCCTAATAAGAGTCATTTGCGGGAAATTTTGTTACTTCTTTAATTTTAAGATATCGGCACCTGAGGCACATCCATTGTTGACGCTTAGGGTGAAGCTGCTTTAAGAGAGAGAGGCTTTTGTTGTCGTGAGTGGTTTTAAAAATTTTAAAACTGTGTAGACAAAGAACGTAGTGGAAGACCGAAACCGTAGGAAGACACGGAATTGGAAGTATTATTGGAGGAAGATAGATGGAAGAGGTAAAACGCGTCCATTACTACTTCAGAAACGACAAAATTATACACCTACATGATAATGCTCGTCTGCATGTTCAAAAAACGGCGGAAACTTATTTGTACACCTGTTATATATATTGCAAACAACCGGTATTACATATATAAAAGGTAACCAGTATTACATAATAATATACAATAACTACACAAGAAAAACGTATTCAACACATTTTGTTTCTATATCGGCAAAATAAAAGGCATAGCGCAAAGAAAGCTGAAGTATAGTCTTTGCACCAACGACAGTCCCATTTGTGGTTCTGGAGAATCTGTCCATTCTTTGGTTGCCTGGAAGAAATCGGATTAGCGATAATGCCGCCATTGTATGTTTTGTGTTGAATGTATTTTGTTCCATGTTTGATTGGTGTACAATAAAGAATATATAAATAAATAAATAGGTATATAGAATATAATAATATAGAAAAAATATTATTGTGTCTTGATGGAATTGTTTGTTTAATATAATTTTGTTGTCATTTTCTTTAAATCTAATTTAATATAACATTGTTTTAAAATTTTATTTGATACAACGTTAACAATTTATATACAAGCTGTTAAATTATATTTGCATGCTGTGAATTCTTATAAGTGGAGAAGCACAAGGTCATATCCTGTTATTTATATTTTCTAGCATTTAATGAGTTTCCTCTGTTAAAAGTTCAAATAAATAAATAAAAAATACGGCAAAAAATGACAACACTGGAGTTTTCAGAATGATGTAATGAATCCATCAGAGACTTAGACGTGCATTCTGCCACACTGTATAAAGTTTGTTAGGTATTTCAAGTTATAATAAGGCCCTATTTCTCAAAATGTATTAGACTAAGCAAATCTACGAGTCCATGAATGAATATTTTTACAAGCTTGATAGTGGGCGTTTCTCGAAGGTACTTCTTCTTCTTCTTTGAGCCTATAGAGGTCCACTGTTGGACAAAGGCCTCCCACAAGGCGTTCCACAGTGACCGAACTTGTACTGCTCGCATCCATCGGTTCCCGCGACCTTCACCAGGTCATCAGTCTACCTTGTGGGGTGGTAATTGCGAAGGCATGGTAATAAAATATAAGTTACTAGTTACCAACTAATATCTAAATACAATATTGACTAAAATTTCATTAAAAAATACTGCTAAATTTAAGAGTACAACTATGACGTAGCAAGACTACTGAATAGATTTGGTAAGGGATGCTCATCGAGAGGCCAGGTCTAGTTTTCAGGCCTGGGTGCCTGGTGTCCTGTCTATAATGATATGCGGGAGAAGCGAAAAGTATTTAAGAGCCGGCTGAAATTCTGTCAAAACAATGCTGAGCAAATTATCATGGATAGGCTAGCCGAACAGCGGGCTACTAAAAAGTTCGGGGATTTCTGGAAATCCACCGGCAAGTTAGACGGTAGGCCGGGTCTATCTGCCAGTGTGAGAGGGATGAGTGATCCCCGGGGAATTGCGGAAATGTTCAAAGAGCACTTTCAAGTTCGTTCGCCTCTCGGTCCCTCAATGGTGAGGGAAAGCTCTGGGCCCGGCAGTGACGGAGATAAACCTCTGATGCGTTTCTCATTTAAGCAAGTGAGGGCAATCACAGACGGTATGAGTCGAGGCAAATCTCCGGGACATGATGTCCTCAGTATTGAGCATTTGAAACATGCGGGTGTACATCTGCCGCGAGTTCTTTCTATGTTTTTCACAATGTGTGTCAGTCATACGCACTTACCTGCGGATCTGATGAAGACCATCGTGACTCCCATTGTGAAGAACAAGACGGGTGATATCTCAGAGAAGGGTAACTACCGTCCCATTTCCCTTGCGACAATAATAGCAAAGGTGTTGGACGGTTTGCTTAATGCTTCTTTAAATAAGTATATTAATCTTCATGATGCGCAGTTCGGGTTTCGTCCTGGACTTTCAACTGAAAGCTCTATTCTGGGACTCAAGCATACCGTTCAATACTATAAAGATCGTGGGACGCCGGTGTACGCCTGTTTCCTTGATCTTTCCAGAGCCTTGGATCTTGTCTCGTATGATGTGCTCTTGGAGAAGATGGTAAGTAGGGGTATACCGGCGGAAATATGTTGCCTACTTTGGCATCAAACCAATCATGTGAAGTCGGATGGTGTACTCTCTGAACCGTATAGGCTGGAGTGCGGTGTGAGACAGGGGGGACTTACGTTACCCAGGCTTTTCAACCTCTATGTCAATGACCTTATAGAGGGACTCAGCAGTATGCATGTCGGGTGTAGTATTGATGGCGTTAGCATTAACAACATCAGCTATGCTGACGACATGGTGTTGCTGGGTCCGTCAGCGGGATCAATCAGACAGTTGCTTAAGACTTGTGAAGCCTATGCTGCTACACATGGATTAGTATATAATGTAAAGAAGTGTGAGTACATGGTCTTTGAGGTTGGTGGCAAATGCCGTAAAGTGGGACCTGAACCACTTCTAAACGGGCCGGAAATTAAAAGGGTATCCACCTTTAAATACCTAGGCCACTTTCTACCTGTCGACCTTAAGGACCATGTAGATATAGAAAGGGAGCGCAGGGCACTTGATGTCCGGTGTAATATGTTGGCCCGTAGATTTGCTCAGTGTAGGGACCTAGTTAAAATAACTCTTTTCAAGGCGTACTGCCAGAGTCTGTACACGGGTAGTCTATGGGTCAATTACACTAACAAGTCGCTGGATGTCCTGCGCGTCCAATACAATAATGGCTTCAGGATGTTGTTGGGACTTTCTCGCTGCTGCAGCGCATCAGGAATGTTTGCGCTTGCTCGTACCGACGGATTTCACGCGATCATCCGCAAAAAAACAGCGTCACTTCTGCGGAGAGTGAGAGACAGTCCCAACAGCATCCTAAGAACGGTATCGGAGAGTTTCGGCTCTCCAATTATAAAGCAGTTTATACAGAGGGTGGTGGGTACTAACACTAGATAATAAGTTGTTTTTCTTTTTGATGTTACTAACACTCTATGGATTATCTGCTCCGTAATAAAAATCATTTTATTTATTTATTTAGTTAACTGCCTAAGCTGATGGAGTATAACTACAATTCTAAAGTCTGTTTTAATAGAATGATTTTTTCAGACACCAACCCATAAGAATAATTTCTGGAATAGTCTGTTTTACTTGGACAAACTGTTTACTGTACCGTAAATATGTACCGATCATAAAATAAATTTATTATGATATTATTCGATATTTTTAAGTACTTTGGGTCAAAGAACGTCAGTTGTACTTTCTAAGTATATCTTGGACACCAATGACTAAAGGTGAAGGAAAACATCTTGAGGAAACCTGGACTTATAAGTCTGAAATCGCCAACCCGCATCGAGCAAGCGTGGTGATTACGGTCAATCCTTCTCTGTATGAGAGGAGACCTGTGCCCAGCAGTGGGATGATAGAAAGGTTGATGATGATGATGATGATGATGACCTTAGTTGTGATTTTTTTTTCTAATAATTATAAACTAGTGCATGACTGCAATCACAACACGACCAACGATGCTACGATAGAGAGAGATTGATCTGGAGACCCTCTACGACCAAACTCGCACACATCGCAACACAACTGCTCAGACCCGTCCTCCGTATGGCTTCGCTAGACATCATGCCGGAACACGATGAATCGCTTGACGGCAAGCTTTGTCTGGTGCGTGGTAACTTCTGCCGGCAGCCGATATTATAACCTACCACCGAGATTAGATTTTAAACGTAAACTCATAGAAGTATAAAAGTGGGATGCAGTCAATGTCAAACTGTGATATGGGCGGTTGACCGTTTAAATATAGGTGACGGAAGAGGAAACCGGAGACATTTATTACTTAACAACGATAAAAAATAATAAATAATAAAAATAGTATATCTCAGATTTTCCTTGAATTTTATCAGGTTAAATTAATCTAACTTTCCCAATTACTTACACCAAAACAATGTTAATTTCTCGTGAAATTCTGACTTCGGAAGTGATAATAAAAACAGATCACTATACTAAACCAAAATTAGTATTCCGCCAACGAAATTCGTTCGTGTACATCAGAATGCAAAGCTCGGACAATTCTGTCCGTCCAATTTACTTATAACAAAACGGTAAGACGTTCATCTTGGTGCCTAAAGATTAATTAGAATTGTAAATTATACGGCCGTTTGGTCCCCTCGATCCTTCAGTTAACTTGGAATCAAAATGTTTATTGTAAACAATCCTTTTGAAGATTAAATCTGTATAGGAACACAGCGGGAATATTTATACGAAATATTTGAGGTTGGTGACGACTAGGGCGTAACGGATACTTGTATCGAATTGGGTACACGTCTGCATGTCAGAGCTTCTTTAAGAAATGTGTACCAAAACATTTTTATTCAAAGTGTATTCTCATACATAGTTCATAAATCTTCTAACATACTTTAACATTTATAAAAAAAATATATTATAAATTTTGAGTAAATCCAGTTTAATATGACCTCCAAAAAGAGGATAGTTGCCTACTATAGCGGATAGTAGCCTAACGTTAAAAATGGTTCGGGGGATACTTGCCCAATATGAGGATAGATGCCCGTCTGTTTGTTTTTCAATTAAAAATTAACTTTTATTAATTTAAATAATCAGTTTTATTATTAAATATAATCTTTTATTCAGTATTAATTAAAGTTAAATTTTAATTATAAAATTATAACAATAATAGACTCCAAAATGGTAAATAAGTGTCCAAATTAAAAATATAATGTTATTATTTGTATTGAAGATAGAACAATAAACAAAATTATCTTTGGCATTGGGCTCTATTAAGTCGGTAAGTACTTAGTCCTTATAATTTATCGAGACAATAAGGGTCTCGGTAAATTATAAGGACTAAGTACTAGGTAAGTACTAAGAGAAGTTAAATTATTACCTAATCAGTACTTAAAATACTAAGATTTTAAATTGTAAGTTAGTGAACAATTGAACATGTAACTTTTTAATTAAATATTAGTATTTTTCTTAAATATTAAAAACATGTTAGTCAACTTTGGCATTAGCATTGATATCACCAGAAGTCAAGCTTTTCAACTTGCCACATCTCATGCAATGGTTTAGAGTGTTGAACAAGGTTCATGCAACCACATTCGACACATCTGACATTTAATCCAATCTGATTTCGATTTAATTATTTTATAATTTCCAAAACATTCTATATTATAATTCAACTGAAACTTCTTTCTTGGTATTTTCTATTTTTTAATTTTAATATATTTTTAGTGTCTTTAATAGATGTTTTGTCTTTTTTTGCCTTTGATTAGTAGCCCTTTAGTTGCTTTTCCTTAAAATATTTTTGAATATATAACAGTTTCTTCATGTTCACTGTTAGAACTGTAGATACGAGCTTTTCTTTTCCATAGAGCCCTTCCTTCAGTCAGTTCAATAAAATCTGTGCTATCTGATTCTGATTCATACTATATTCATAAGGTTCGAGAGGATATGCCCTAAATCCGGGATATTTCTATTGATACTTATTGTTTTTTATTTAATTCTTCGAACGCAAGTGTTAAACTATCTTCTGTCCAGTTGATGTGGCGCGGCACCACGCCTGGCTTTCGTTTATACTTGCGAGGCATTTTGCTGTTGAGTATTTATTTTATTTAATATAAACCATAGTCAAACCAATGAAAAAAAATAACTAAGAAAAAAATCTGCCTTTACTTGTTAAAAATGTATAGTTATGGATAGTTACCGCAGAGCAACAATCCGCAAAAGACAGTAGGACAAGTATCCGTATCAAATCGGACAAGGATAGGACAAGAATAGGGCAAGTATCCGATTTGGTACGGATACTTGCCCTTTTTATTTACGAAATAAATAAACATAATTTAACAATAAAACCTAATAAACAGTGCAATTTAAACTGTAATATAAAATGAAATAAATTTTTGAGTGAAATCTCAATCAGTTATATAAATATTTAACAGAGATCACCTACCAATATAAATCTGGCGCTCGCCAAAGTATCGCCGCGCAAAAATTTTTCTCATACGGACAAAACAAGTACCCCTACTTCGACGGCTTATGCGGCACCGACGCCTGCGCGGGGGACGCTTTTAATTACGATCAAAAGAAACAATGTAAATATGTCCAACATAGAGCATTTGAAACTGAGGCATATATCCGTCCGAGGCAACTATCCGGCTTTTACCCTAAACAAACGACTGGGGGTACCACTCTCGAACAGGCCACATAAAGTTGGCCATTTCATAAACATGATTTCTCCAAATTCAGACCATAAACGTGAAATGTTTGCCCTTGGGCTTTGTTGATGGACATAGCAAATGATAAACACACAAGATATTGTAATCGTTTGAACTCAAATGGCATATCAGTTGGGATCATAGGGATACGCGGTATTAAACAGACTTCTCCTTTTGATTTAGCTGTTAAGATCGTAGCTTCAATTAAACTTGGCAATAAGTTTTTCACTGCCAATCTGGTGCTATAACACAGTTTTGGTAGGTTATAAAATTACAAAGAAAGGAGCATTGATTTTATATATATAGAAGTTATATACAGTTATATATATATAGATGAGATGATGACCCACCGTTCATTGAATTCCTTTGTTACAAAAATTGTGATAAATGAAGAACCGCTTGACCGATTCTGCTCCAACTTCACATAAACCATCTACTAATTAGTCCAAACAAAGCTTACACATTTGATTTGGATTGGTGAGTCCGTTCTTGAGTTATAAAATTACAAAAAAGTGGCATTGATTTTTATATATATAGATGAACATTTAGTAATACCCTATGAGTCTTTTCGATAAAACATTTATTATATACACTCCTTACAAATGTCAGTATTGTGTTCTCCATATATAGCCTTTTTTGCATTTGCAACATTGCGCTTTGGTCATCCACTTTTTTTGTATGAACAAAATCCACAATTGCGTCGTTTTTTTTTTTTTTTTGGTTCTGCCTCATCATTATTATTTTCTTATTTTCTGTAGATATTGGTATCACATTTATTTGTTATATTGTCGCGTAGAGGCCTCATCAAAGTGGGTGACTGTATTCGTTTTAGCATCCAAAGTGTCGTAAGATCTGTGCTTAATTTTTTCATATATTCTTCGCAGCTCAGTGGTTTTTCTTTTTTATTTATCTTATTGTGACAGTATATGATATAGGAGTTCACACAAGCCATATTTAACATCCCTTAAAAGACCACCATTGGCTACCTATAATAAGTCTGTAGCGGTACTTACAAACGCCACAAATAATCGACGCGTCACACGAATTCTACATCTCGCAAGCAGATATTACCGCAATTTGCATACATACAAGTTCTCAACTTCAACCGTTGGACAAGTGCCCGCCAGACATAACACACGTCTGGTTGGAGGATCCTCCCTTATCTATGGAGGTTGAGTGAATTTTACACACAACAGTGTGTTACGCTATTTCGTCCTGGTTTAGCCGTTGACGAGACTCCATCTTGTATTCAACCTAAAAAATATTATTACTAAGTATATCAAAATTGCAACTAAATAATACTAATAACTACATAAATAAGAAATTAAATCACATAAAAAAATCAAGAAAAATATAAATCACATAAATAAGAAATTAGACACAATAGCAAAAGTCACACAAAGCCCAATTATACCTCTCAATTACAACAAAATGGCGGCATTTACTTCTCGTAAATGCCGCGCGTAATCTCTTCCGCAGCTATGTCCCGCGAGGCCTCAACGGCTACTGAGTTGGTTCGGGAGTTCGCAGCGACGCGATGGAAACCGTGAAAGATATTGAGATATTACGCCGTGGTATACGTCAAATTTACGTAGATTGGGCTTCTAGGGTTAACAAAGCCGTGCACGGTCTACTCAATCTGCTCATCGTCTTCCCATGATTAGGTACCACAATAATGTCTAGACTTTGAAAGAGACCATGATCTTTTTTGTTTCGGGTTTTCTTGCTAGTAGTCAGATAGAAAATATGGACCTTATCTAGTTTTTAATCTACAATGATTAACGACTAAAAGTGTTTGTAGGTACAGACCTGCTAACAGAAATAAAAATGTTTATTATTTTAACTATAATAAAACAACAAACCTAAATTAGGAGCACATATATCGGTATAAATGTTGTCCACCGGACCGGAACAAACGAGGTAGACCAAAGAAATGCTGGCTTGACGTTGTAAGAGAGGACATGCGTGCCAACAATATCTTACCACAGGATGCTAAAAATCGCGCGAAATGGAGGAGAATGTGCAGAAAAGCGGACCCCGGGTTCCAGCGCGAAGGCCGCGAATGCAACCGGTACTGAACACTGGGATGATGATGATGATGATATCGGTATAAATGTATGAAAGTCTTTGGGCATTACATATATTTTTTATGATTATAGGAGAGACGGAAGACAGTGCATTAGTGGCTGCGTATACGCCTCCGCACTATAATATCTCCCGCGAGGAAAGCTGGTTTCCATTGAGATGGGCCGCCATGGAACACAAACGGTCAGTAAAATTGATTCATTACAATCCATAATGTGCAGGTACATATCTATATAGGTGGAATTAAGGACCTTGCCGAGCATAGTATAGTTATACAGGAGCTTTTTGTTAAGGAAAAATTAATTTATATTTATATGATACTTACATTTAAGTGTTTACATATTTTACTTCTAGAATTACATACGTAATCACACTCACTGGACTAAATGATGAAGTACTTAAGAATTATGTCAGTAATGAGTAACATAATCTACCTAAAATGTTTCCACTCATGGGACACAGGCCTTCTCTCGGTGAAACGAAGTGGGCCTTAATCTACTACGCAAAGGCAGTGCGGGTCAAATGTCTTCGAATTTTTGGCTCTAAAAATTGCCGAATTTCTCCTTCACCGTTTTCAAAGCAATGGTGATTAAACAACTAACACACAAAGTAAGGTCGCAGGAAGCCGATAAATGCGGGCAGCACGAGACCGGTAATCGTTGAAAGCCTTGGATGAGGCCTTTCTCCAGCAGCGGACCTCTATAGCCTGAAGAAGAAGAAGAAAGCGCCTGATGGAGTTCGAACCTACAACTAGTAAATCAAGGCCGATACTATTAGGCCACTCATACTTTGATCTCACACTTTCTATAATAAGGTATTTGACAAAAAAAAAAAAATTTGTCTGTCAGTCAGATTTCCAAAAAATACTAAACGTATTTTTCCTTTTTCATATAAACAAAACATTAAGACGACACCGTGCGTTGAAAACTCGTGTGACGTAACTAGACGCTGCACTCTTTAGCGACCAGTGACGTCACCAGCCACCACTCCTGACCTTTGATGTAAAAAAGTAAGTAAGTCATTTATTTTGCAAATATGGGTACAGTACATGGTGATAGAGTGATAATCGATAGGTTCAGCCACATTTTACCAATAGGCATGCAAAAATTATAATTTGAAGCTAAAGTTACTGGAAATTTATACTTAGACTGCATGTACAATTGAATAATTTGATGTCATAGCTTGATAAAAATGACATAATAATGTGATGCGAAAAGAATTGCCTGAAAAAGATGCCTTTTATATTTGTCAATTTTTATTGTTTTTTAACAAAAAATACATGTCTAGTATTTTTTGGAAATCTGACTGACGTACTAATTAGTTTTTTTTAGTCAAATACCCTATTATCCATTTCATTTCTAAATCAATTATGATTGTAACATTTTCAAATTCAAATTAATTACCATCGCCAACAACTTAGAAAACATTCCTGATCCAAACGTAATGATTCTCAGATACGGTTTAATTGAACGATACCCTTACCTAAACTGAAGGCCTCTGACTTAATGCTTTACCGGCAGGGAAAATTATCTTGGAATTTTTGCAGGCAGCCTTCGAGAATCTGTTTATTGTTTTTGAGTTTGGCTCCCAGCAATGTTGGGATCAGCGATTCGAGAAATTACTTTCACTTTCAGTTCAAAAACTTTTAAAATGTTGATTTTCTTTGAAATTGTTGTAGGTACAGCGTTTGTAATGTAGACAGACGATCAAAAATGATACGAACAGTTAGGGAGTTGCGAATTAATTTGTTTGATTCGGCTATTCAATTATTTTGTGTAAAACTTGGACGTTTTACAGAAGTAGGTAACGTTTTCGTAAAACTCTTTATTGCTTGTCAAGAATTTTAACAAGTCAAGGGTTACTTCTCCGCCTTTAGCAATTTATAAAAAGTAATAAATCATTATGATTAATATTGCAACATCGTTTTCTAATTCAAACACTTTATTACCGATCTTATTTTAAGTATTCCCTACACGAATCTATTTTATTTCCTTTTCGTATTTTCCTATTACTGGTAATAGGAAAATACGAAAAGGAGGGAAAAAGAGGATAGTTGCCTACTATAGCGGATAGTAGCCTAACGTTAAAAATGGTTCAGGGGATACTTGCCCAATATGAGGATAGATGCCCGTCTGTTTGTTTTTCAATTAAAAATTAACTTTTATTAATTTAAATAATCAGTTTTAATTATTAAATATAATCTTTTATTCAGTATTAATTAAAGTTAAATTTTAATTATAAAATTATAACAATAATAGACTCCAAAATGGTAAATAAGTGTCCAAATTAAAAATATAATGTTATTATTTGTATTGAAGATAGAACAATAAACAAAATTAGAATTATCTTTGGCATTGGGCTCTATTAAGTAGGTAAGTACTTAGTCCTTATAATTTACCGAGACAATAAGGGTCTCGGTAAATTATAAGGACTAAGTACTAGGTAAGTACTAAGAGAAGTTAAATTATTACCTAATCAATACTTAAAATACTAAGATTTTAAATTGTAAGTTAGTGAACAATTGAACATGTAACTTTTTAATTAAATATTAGTATTTTTCTTAAATATTAAAAACATGATAGTCAACTTTGGCATTAGCATTGATATCACCAGAAGTCAAGCTTTTCAACTTGCCACATCTCATGCAATGGTTTAGAGTGACACACACATGAACCTTGTTCAACACAAGGTTCATGCAACCACATTCGACACATCTGACATTTAATCCAATCTGATTTCGATTTAATTAAATTATAATTTCCAAAACATTCTATATTATAATTCAACTGAAACTTCTTTCTTGGTATTTTCTATTTTTTAATTTTAATATATTTTTAGTGTCTTTAATAGATGTTTTGTCTTTTTTTGCCTTTGATTAGTAGCCCTTTAGTTGCTTTTCCTTTAAATATTTTTGAACATATAACAGTTTCTTCATGTTCACTGTTAGAACTGTAGATACGAGCTTTTCTTTTCCATAGAGCCCTTCCTTCAGTCAGTTCAATAAAATCTGTGCTATCTGATTCTGATTCATACTATATTCATAAGGTTCGAGAGGATATGCACTAAATCCGGGATATTTCTATTGATACTTATTGTTTTTTATTTAATTCTTCGAACGCAAGTGTTAAACTATCTTCTGTCCAGTTGATGTGGCGCGGCACCACGCCTGGCTTTCGTTTATACTTGCGAGGCATTTTGCTGTTGAGTATTTATTTTATTTAATATAAACCATAGTCAAACCAATGAAAAAAAATTACTAAGAAAAAAATCTGCCTTTACTTGTTAAAAATGTATAGTTATGGATAGTTACCGCAGAGCAACAATCCGCAAAAGACAGTAGGACAAGTATCCGTATCAAATCGGACAAGGATAGGACAAGAATAGGGCAAGTATCCGATTTGGTACGGATACTTGCCCTTTTTATTTACGAAATAAATAAACATAATTTAACAATAAAACCTAATAAACAGTGCAATTTAAACTGTAATATAAAAAGAAATAAATTTTTGAGTGAAATCTCAATCAGTTATATAAATATTTAACAGAGATCACCTACCAATATAAATCTGGCGCTCGCCAAAGTATCGCCGCGCAAAAATTTTTCTCATACGGACAAAACAAGTACCCCTACTTCGACGGCTTATGCGGCACCGACGCCTGCGCGGGGGACGCTTTTAATTACGATCAAAAGAAACAATCTAAATATGTCCAACATAGAGCATTTGAAACTGAGGCATATATCCGTCCGAGGCAACTATCCGGCTTTTACCCTAAACAAACGACTGGGGGTACCACTCTCGAACAGGCCACATAAAGTTGGCCATTTCATAAACATGATTCCTCCAAATTCAGACCACAAACGTGAAATGTTTGCCCTTGGGCTTTGTTGATGGACATAGCAAATGATAAACACACAAGATATTGTAATCGTTTGAACTCAAATGGCATATCAGTTGGGATCATAGGGATACGCGGTATTAAACAGACTTCTCCTTTTGATTTAGCTGTTAAGATCGTAGCTTCAATTAAACTTGGCAATAATTTTTTCACTGCCAATCTGGTGCTATAACACAGTTTTGGTAGGTTATAAAATTATAAAGAAAGGAGCATTGATTTTATATATATAGAAGTTATATACAGTTATATATATATAGATGAGATGATGACCCACCGTTCATTGAATTCCTTTGTTACAAAAATTGTGATAAATGAAGAACCGCTTGACCGATTCTGCTCCAACTTCACATAAACCATCTACTAATTAGTCCAAACAAAGTTTACACATTTGATTTGGATTGGTGAGTCCGTTCTTGAGTTATAAAATTACAAAAAAGTGGCATTGATTTTTATATATATAGATGAACATTTAGTAATACCCTATGAGTCTTTTCGATAAAACATTTATTATATACACTCCTTACAAATGTCAGTATTGTGTTCTCCATATATAGCCTTTTTGCATTTGCAACATTGCGCTTTGGTCATCCACTTTTTTTGTATGAACAAAATCCACAATTGCGTCTTTTTTTTTTTTTTTTTGGTTCTGCCTCATCATTATTATTTTCTTATTTTCTGTAGATATTGGTATCACATTTATTTGTTATATTGTCGCGTAGAGGCCTCATCAAAGTGGGTGACTGTATTCGTTTTAGCATCCAAAGTGTCGTAAGATCTGTGCTTAATTTTTTCATATATTCTTCGCAGCTCAGTGGTTTTTCTTTTTTATTTATCTTATTGTGACAGTATATGATATAGGAGTTCACACAAGCCATATTTAACATCCCTTAAAAGACCACCATTGGCTACCTATAATAAGTCTGTAGCGGTACTTACAAACGCCACAAATAATCGACGCGTCACACGAATTCTACATCTCGCAAGCAGATATTACCGCAATTTGCATACATACAAGTTCTCAACTTCAACCGTTGGACAAGTGCCCGCCAGACATAACACACGTCTGGTTGGAGGATCCTCCCTTATCTATGGAGGTTGAGTGAATTTTACACACAACAGTGTGTTACGCTATTTCGTCCTGGTTTAGCCGTTGACGAGACTCCATCTTGTATTCAACCTAAAAAATATTATTACTAAGTATATCAAAATTGCAACTAAATAATACTAATAACTACATAAATAAGAAATTAAATCACATAAAAAAATCAAGAAAAATATAAATCACATAAATAAGAAATTAGACACAATAGCAAAAGTCACACAAAGCCCAATTATACCTCTCAATTACAACAAAATGGCGGCATTTACTTCTCGTAAATGCCGCGCGTAATCTCTTCCGCAGCTATGTCCCGCGAGGCCTCAACGGCTACTGAGTTGGTTCGGGAGTTCGCAGCGACGCGATGGAAACCGTGAAAGATATTGAGATATTACGCCGTGGTATACGTCAAATTTACGTAGATTGGGCTTCTAGGGTTAACAAAGCCGTGCACGGTCTACTCAATCTGCTCATCGTCTTCCCATGATTAGGTACCACAATAATGTCTGGACTTTGAAAGAGACCATGATCTTTTTTGTTTCGGGTTTTCTTGCTAGTAGTCAGATAGAAAATATGGACCTTATCTAGTTTTTAATCTACAATGATTAACGACTAGAAGTGTTTGTAGGTACAGACCTGCTAACAGAAATAAAAATGTTTATTATTTTAACTATAATAAAACAACAAACCTAAATTAGGAGCACATATATCGGTATAAATGTTGTCCACCGGACCAGAACAAACGAGGTAGACCAAAGAAATGCTGGCTTGACGTTGTAAGAGAGGACATGCGTGCCAACAATATCTTACCACAGGATGCTAAAAATCGCGCGAAATGGAGGAGAATGTGCAGAAAAGCGGACCCCGGGTTCCAGCGCGAAGGCCGCGAATGCAACCGGTACTGAACACTGGGATGATGATGATGATGATATCGGTATAAATGTATGAAAGTCTTTGGGCATTACATATATTTTTTATGATTATAGGAGAGACGGAAGACAGTGCATTAGTGGCTGCGTATACGCCTCCGCACTATAATATCTCCCGCGAGGAAAGCTGGTTTCCATTGAGATGGGCCGCCATGGAACACAAACGGTCAGTAAAATTAATTCATTACAATCGATAATGTGCAGGTACATATCTATATAGTTGGAATTAAGGACCTTGCCGAGCATAGTATAGTTATACAGGAGCTTTTTGTTAAGGAAAAATTAATTTATATATGATATGATACTTACATTTAAGTGTTTACATATTTAGCTTCTAGAATTACATACGTAATCACACTCACTGGACTAAGCAAATGATGAAGTACTTAAGAATTATGTCAGTAATGAGTAACATAATCTACCTAAAATGTTTCCACTCATGGGACACAGGCCTTCTTTCGGTGAAACGAAGTGGGCCTTAATCTACTACGCAGAGGCAGTGCGGGTCAAATGTCTTCGAATTTTTGGCTCTAAAAATGCCGAATTTTTCCTTCACCGTTTTCAAAGCAATGGTGATTAAACAACTAACACACAAAGTAAGGTCGCAGAAAGCCGATAAAAGCGGGCAGCACAAGACCGGTCATCGTTGAAAGCCTTGGGGGAGGCCTTTCTCCAGCAGCGGACCTCTATAGCCTGAAGAAGAAGAAGAAAGCGCCTGATGGAGTTCGAACCTACAACTAGTAAATCACGGCCGATACTATTAGACCACTCATACTTTGATCTCACACTTTCTATAATAGGGTATTTGACTAAAAAAAAAAAATTAGTCTGTCAGTCAGATTTCCAAAAAATACTAAACGTATTTTTTCTTTTTCATATAAACAAAACATTAAGACGACACCGTGCGTTGAAAACTTGTGTGACGTCACTAGACACTACACTTTTAGCGACCAGTGACGTCACCAGCCACCACTCCTGACCTTTGTTGTTTTTTAACAAAAAATACATGTCTAGTATTTTTTGGAAATCTGACTGACGTACTAATTACTTTTTTTTTTAGTCAAATATCCTATTATCCATTTCATTTCTAAATCAATTATGATTGTAACATTTTTAAATTCTAATTAATTACTATCGCCAACAACTTAGAAAACATTCCTGATCCAAACGTAATGATTCTCAGATACGGTTTAATTGAACGATACCCTTACCTAAACTGAAGGCCTCCGACTTAATGCTTTACCGGCAGGGAAAATTATCTTGGAATTTTTGCAGGCAGCCTTCGAGAATCTGTTTATTGTTTTTGAGTTTGGCTCCCAGCAATGTTGGGATCAGCGATTCGAGAAATTACTTTCACTTTCAGTTCAAAAACTTTTAAAATGTTGATTTTCTTTGAAATTGTTGTAGGTACAGCGTTTGTAATGTAGACAGACGATCAAAAATGATACGAACAGTTAGGGAGTTGCGAATTAATTTGTTTGATTCGGCTATTCAATTATTTTGTGTAAAACTTGGACGTTTTACAGAAGTAGGTAACGTTTTCGTAAAACTCTTTATTGCTTGTCAAGAATTTTAACAAGTCAAGGGTTACTTCTCCGCCTTTAGCAATTTATAAAAAGTAATAAATCATTATGATTAATATTGCAACATCGTTTTCTAATTCAAACACTTTATTACCGATCTTATTTTAAGTATTCCCTACACGAATCTATTTTATTTCCTTTTCGTATTTTCCATTACTGGTAATACCTACTATAACTCATACATTTTCCCCTAAATCCACATGTAAACTATTTGCAGCAGTCATTGAACAAAATAGCGATATTCGTGCAGTACACAAATCAGATAATAGCGTCTAGCGCAAGTTTGCGCAGTACTCGAGACACTGTTCAATATTTACTCCTATACTAGTCGGGGCGTGCGTGACGTCATTGGTAATCGCTGTTTGTAAAGTTGACTTTTGTTAGGCTTCATCATTATATTTTCTATCAAACGATGACTTTACAGTTACTCGGTATGGAATGAACGTGGGTAGTGTCTCTTTTAATAAATGATTTTATTTTAAGTAGGTTTGTAGGAGCAGTTTTTTTTTTCATTATACAATGCACAACAGGGTAATTTCGTAACATACAATCATTAGGAATGGGTTTAATTTTGACAGTTCAACAATATTCATTGCGTTACAGTACGTTGTTGAGCAAACACATTTTTCGAACATAAGGCGCAATGATTTAGCAATAAGTTTCAAATTGATTCCAATTAATGCTAATAGTGTGTTATGTAATTAGGGTGCGTACTGCAGCCACATTTGGACTGGTGACAACCAAAAATTCAAAGATATCTGTGGCACCCACCACCCTGCTATTGGCCCGCGTGGTAGATTATGGCCCACTATCGCTTACCGAGAGGAGTTTTATGTACCAGAATGGAAACATTCTTTTCCGAACCAGAGATGGATCTTCATTTTCGTTTTACTAGTATTAATTTGTTTTTGTCAAGCGTTTCTCATCTTTTTAAAGACAAATGAATATGAATAAAAAAAAAATCATGACATTCTAATACCATAATAAAGATTGATGTAAAAAGTTACAGCTATGTTTATGGAAGTATTTTAAGATTAAGTAATGATGACATTTGTTACAAACTACAAACACTGAACCACAGAAAGACCCACGATGCGGAAGATTGCACATTGCATCATTACGATAATGTGAATGTACTAATGCAAACAAGTCATAACATTCACACAAATTTCAACCGAGATTAACTACAAAAGCATTTACCACGAACATGTGTACATTTGTAATTGTTTGCGGACATTCAAGTGGTGTATTATGAGTGCTACCGGCCTTCTCATCTATTATTATGGCGTGTAATGGAACAACATACTCTCACACACTTGCGTTTGTTATTTTGTTGTTAGTACTTAGTTCAGTTAGGTGAATTATTAGTAGTTTATGGCGTTTTTAATTAGTTAATGAGTTTTGAAGTTAAGTGTTAACTTTGTTTTTCTATGACTTTCTGTATTATATCATCATCTCAGCGTTAATCCCAGTCGCATCCAAAGCATTTTTAGCTTTTGGGGTCCGCTTTACCAGTCTAACTGCTGATTTATGGCTAAACTTCGATATTTTCCGTGAAGCGACTGACAGCCCGAAGGCGATATCGAAGCATTAGAGTTAGACCAATTATTGTACTTTTGAGGGTTCCAACAACCCGCAACGACTGCCATTAGATGTTCGTAAGGCAATCGGGACAACGGCTTAACGTGCTTTCCGAGTCACGACCAGACCAATACAAATATTCATATTCATGCATGCAAATGTTTGCACTGCGCGGGGATCGAACCTGCGTCTCCTTTCACAGCGGTCGCTACCGCTACGCCACGGAGGCTATCTGTATTGTATGTAGTCGTGCATCGGTTCATCAACTCTGAGTATTATTTTTTATTACAAAAACCGTTCTATCAATATTTATTCCTAAATATCTAACTTTCTTTTCTTGCCCTAAATTCAAAAACTTTAAACATCAATTGGTAAACTCACTTATTTTTTATTTAAATTTGGATAGACAACCATGTTTCACTCTTAGTTAGCAAAGCCAATAAAATCTATATCTATCACAATGCAGGAAAACCAACTGAAAATAACATTACTAAATCCAACAGTACAGCTACCGTACCTTATAATTTCACTTGAACACATTCAAAGAACACGATGTGCAAACCAAAGCATCGCAAGGAAAATAATGACACATCAAAGTGCCGCGGCAATTGTCCAAGAATCTAGAAATAGAAATTAAAAGATGGCGTGTATAATTTTGAATAAGGAATCATGCGAATGGAGCATATGGTGGAATACACATATGAGTAAGTTATGCGAGGTTCTTGAACTGAGCCAAGAACATATAATATTCATTGTTTTCAAAGTTTTAGTGAAACTAGAAACGTGTGGTTTATCAATATTATAAGTTTGATAATGAATCTGTAGTGATTTATTCAAGGATTAAGTTTGCGTAGTAGGTTTGCTATCCGGTTGGAAAAAAATACTAAAATCACCTCTGTACCTATTTTCTGTCCTCTTATTTCATGTCTGCGTATGTATGTATCTGTGAAATAAAAATAATTAAAATTTTAATCATGACATAATTATTTTTTACTTGCTATAATTGGGTTCTATCCTAAAAATAATTTAATGTCCATCAGATAGATTTATAAAAAATATTGAACACGTATTTTTTATTATATTATATTGATTTGAAATGTCGCATTACATCACGCCGTGGTACAAAATATAGCACGGCGTGACGTAATTAGCCCCCACTCCGTAACTTTAATACGCTATATCTCAGTAGTTTTTGGTAATTACGTCAAAATAAAAAATACGGGTCTTATTTTTTTTTATTATCTATAAGACGGACTAATTATTTTTTTTATTTTCATTCCTTGGATACATCCCTATTGGCACACTGCTGGACAAAGACCTCTCCCAAATCCTTCCAGGCACTTCTTTCTTGAGCCACCAACCGATACTTGTGGTACGCATCTAGGTGGTCTGGCCACTGAAACTAACACTAACAAATACATCCTGGTCATTGACATATTTAATAAACTTTCACAGCACCAACTTCTTATATCAATTGCATTATACAGTAGCCACAAAATTTCTACCATAAACAATATACCTTACGATACTATCCCAACATAAATATATAAAAGTCTTTATTGTAAACTTAAGTCTGTCTTGGGTATGACAGCGTGGATTCATGCATTTTTCAGTAGATCGGCTAGAAGCTAGAATGGCGAGTCAAATCGATATCTTTTACTATTTGAAGAGTTGATTGTGACTTTATACTGTGTGAGGGTTTGTTATTGTTTTTGGAGTTAGATTTTGTATCGAGTATTCATGTGAAATTGAAAATATTATTTATTTTATTTAAGTATATTTATTTTAGCATTTATTTATTTTATTATTTATGTACACACAACAAAATAGAATAGAATATAATAGACTACTCTTTATTATGTACACCATATAGATAAAAATAAATATAAAGATTTTACAAAGGGTGACACAATGGGTGCTCTTATCGCTAAGAGCGATCTTTTACAGACAACCTTTGGATGGAATACTAAGGGGAAGGATTGAGAAATAGTGTAGATAGTCTATAATGTACAATTTACATAGAGTAATTGCATAACACACTATCAGTGCCCATAGATTTCATTTTGACAGTTCAACTACATCCATTGCATTATTTACCTCGTTGAACCGACACATTTATTGATCCTATGGAACAATGGATTAGCAATATGATTCAAAATTATTCCAATTGATGCTAGTAGCATATTACGCTATTGAGTGCAGCTCCTGGTAAATACGATATGAGTGATTTAAAATACTACCTACACCCAAGTTACGATATGGTATTTGCTACATAACATACATACATAGGTACATAATCAGCCAACATTGTTCCCACTGTTGGGACACAGACCTCCTCTCGATCAGAGGGTAGGCCATAATCTACCACGCTGACCCAGTCAGGGTTGGTAGATGTCACAAGTCTTTAAAGTTTTTGCCGGTTTCCTCACAATGTTTTCCTTCACCGTTTTGAGAGCAGTGGTGATGAATATTACATAAAGTATAGCGCCTGATGGGGTTCCTACCTACGACCTACAACTTGGAAGTGGCTACCGATACCGCTAGGCTACCACTGCCAAATTGGTATTTGCTAGTGAGCCCCAAACTATTCGGCTAGTCTGCATCTTGGGGTTTAGATTAGGAACTCCAGTGTAGTGACCAGAGAAGTTATTTCAAGTATGATCTGGTACATGTGATGTGTGTGTGTGATAGTGTGTCTGGTGAGGGAGTGTACGAGGGAGTATGCGAAATCAGAAATATTTTATTTGTGATACATAGGTACAGTGGTTTCCGAGATTCCAATTATATATATATATATATATATATATATATATATATATACAAGAATTGCTCGTTTACAGGTATAAGATTTGAGGATAAAGTGCGCTATGATCAGTCCTTTATAGGCATACAAATACAAAAAATTAAATAAGAAAATAAATGATTACATTATAATAGGAATAATTAAAGTCAAAAAGTCAAGTTAAATACAATATTGTCAAATAAGCAAATCATATAACGTTATCAAAAATGAAGTCAAAACAATTAGTTAAATAAATGTCAAAATAATTTGGACTCAAAGTCTAAGAAAAAAATTACAATTATACAATGTCAAGATTTATCCAATAAAAAGTCCGATACACTATAATACTCGTAACATTTTTGACACAGCATACTTCTGAGTTTTAGTTTAAATGAATTAACAGGCAATTTTTTTAGCTGTTTCGGTAATTTTTCTTCACAGTGAAAAACTATCTGAAGTGAGCGTAAAGTCAGCTGTTTTTATAGAATCGATCGGCAGGCGTGTTTGTTCCAGAAACCGAGGCCCTGGCCTATATACAAGTGAAAGAACACAGGTAGTATAGTCAGTAAAAGTCTGACACGCCCTTCCGCTCCATTCAGAGAGGGAGAGGTCATTTGATGAATTCCCATCCCAAACAAAACAGGCGTGTTTGTTCCATTGAACTTCCTTTGCTTTGATTTCATGATTTAGCCGTTTGTTTCAGATGTCAGCGAATTTTTCTAGGTAGTTAATGACAGTCTGGTGAGTTCTTTTCTATTTTATATATGTTTAAAACTGATTACTGTCATTATGCCAGTGATTAAAGTAATTTGAGGTAACCAATCCGCACTTGGTCCGCGTGGTACCTAGATCCCTCACTCACACACAGGAGCCCGTTTCCTCTTACTGAGAGGAGGCCTGTATTTCAAGAATGGGAACATTATAAGCTAACTAGCTCTCCGCCTACGTCTTCGCCCGCGTGGAGTTCGGTTATACCGTGTTTCCAAGAGAACTCTTCAAAAGTCCGGAATCAATTTCTCAAGGTTAACTCTATATATAATTATTTCTCAAGGTTAACTCTATATTTGTACCAAATTTCAATAAAATCAGTTCAGTGGTTTAGACGTGACAGCGTAACAGACAGACAGAGTTTTATAAAGTTTCCACTAGGCATAAAATATTTTCGCACTTATAATAAATTGTATTGTGGTAAATTGAAAAAAACTTGTTTATTAAATCGCATTTATTTAATCCTTCAATTTCCAGTGTTCTGACAATATCATGCAATTGTCTAGAAAAATGATTTAAGTACGGTAAATGGTTAAAGGATGGTATGGTTTAAGGATTTATATAAACAATTTTCAAAGACTTTACAGTAAATGCTTTGTATATATTGGCGCCGATTTTGTTCACTACGCTTTTGTGCTTGACCGCAATCCCGGCTGATGGTAAACAGTGATGCAATCATTGATGGTAAAGCGCGCTAGCTTATTAAAACACTGAGTAAACAAATAAAGAGATTCAAAAACTGAGTGAACAGAAAAGAAGACGGCAGTTGAGCGAGATGATATAATGTTAAACCCTACAGCAAGATCAACGATGCTTCGCCAGTGGTTGATTGATCTGGAGAGCCTCCACGACCCTTCCCTACACAACAACATTTGGCGCATATGCTAAGACCTGTCCTCTGTAAGAACGTTAAAAAACCTTAGATTTTAATAACAGAGAGAAAGCCATTTATTAGTTTTATTCAGAATTAGTTGTGGTAATAGAAACAAAAAATGTGATTAGTCTTAATCATTGTATTTTCTTTCATTTCATACTTCCTACCGCAACTTCCTTATTTATGTTGTTAGCACCCGACCTATTGTTGAACATGTTCTGTTTGTGGGTGCTGTGAACGTGTCACCGGTTGTCTCATTACTGCTCTGTTTCTAGAACATGTTGGCACCAACAATTTGTGGTGTTCTGTTCTTGATATAGGGTTGCTTCGTGTGGTTAACGACATTTTTGGATGCCGGTTTTGGTTGTACGAGTATATACTCTTGTGAATATTGTTATGCTAGTGTTTATACTAAATAACTGAGAATAAATTAATAATAAAGGTAATTACGTCATTTTTTGATGAAATAAACCAACTACAATAATACGTAACGTATTCGGGTATTTTTTTTTTTTTTTGCTAAACTCTTCTTTGTTTGACGCCAGTTAAAAATGGTCCTTACAGGCCAGATACAATTTAGAACTTATATGTTTAGAAAACCCCCGTGTGATATCGAGCTTAGAATAGTACCAACCCATGTCCTCTCTCCAGGGAAGCGGAGAGCAGCGCTTCTTCTGTGGAATAACAAATTACTGTAATCCCTAACCCGCCTGCCAAGCGTGGCGATTATGGCAAACCCCTCCAAAGCAATGAAAGCCTTGGAAGGGGCCTTTATTCAGCAGTGGACCACTATGGCTGAAGAAGAAGAAGATATTTAGGAAATATGTATTTGAACCAACATTCATCTTCGTAGAGACAACCCTGTACAGCTGTCAATAGAGAAACAGTGCGACTATTGTTTTGAATTTTAACACGTTCCAAAATAAACCTCGGTTACTTTGTACCCCAAGACTGGCCTCAACAAAATAGCTTTACTCCTAGAATCACTTGGAAAGGGTTAACAATTTTTAGTATGTAGTTGAAAATTGAGAATGTCGAACAAACTTAAATGAGTGAAGTCTTTTAAAGAGATTTTCTACTTTGCTGAATTTTGTGTGGAAAAAATTTAAGCATGAGAAATATGCAAAATTCCTTTTATCTGCTCATTTATCATGGGAAGATTAATATTTACTATTTTTATTTGCAAATATGCACATGCGACCGTCGTATTTGCTTAAACATACCAATTATTCATTCGCTAGCTGACATTATGCTAACTTATTGCTTCTTTACAATCATAAGTTGTCGATTTAAATGACTTATTATAACATAAATGTCCCATCTTTTAACCCTGAAACCCTGAAGGCAGTAAGTAATTAGATCAGATCGTGAAAAAGGTAATTTTTTCTTCATACGAAACCTGAATGTTTTCCAATAGTATAGTAGAATAGTTCAGAATAAGCAACTGAATCGATTCCAATCATTTTTACAACAAGTTACATTTATCACAAATATGTATATGTCGGAGATCGTCGGTATAATTTTAATAGAGGTTGCCGATTTGATTTACGTATTAGAGGGGCAAACGCTTGTGACGTTATTTTGTGATGGCGGCACATGGACAGAGTCGCTTTGGAAAGTGGGGTTCGTTGAACGGTCACTTTGCATCGAGACGCGGACCAAGGCACTTCTCCGAACCGAAACTGTCGGTTTGCCTATTCAAATTGTTATTATGAAGATTGGAGGGTATATCTACACGTCGTGCTTCAATTCAAAACTCACGTACGAAATGGAACCTGTACCTCCACACTAAGATGCTGTCGAACCTACCATTCTGTCGTCCCTGTCTCCGACATATATTTTAAAAATTGCAGTGTGCTTATCGAGCGCACAACAAAGTTCACAGCGGATCATGACCTAGGGCACCCGCCGCACCGCGCCACCGCAGGCGCGGACCGGCGAGCGGCTCATTGACCATATTTTAGTAGGGATAACCAGGTAACATAACAAACTCATAACTTTATGATTTTTCATGATATCTTTTTGAAATTTTGTACAAAGATTCCTTACTGAAAAATACTACACATGTTTCGGGTTCCGCATAAACAAAAAATAACGTTATATATATCTTTAAAAAGCTGATGAAAGAAAGTTGTCTACGTTATACAATTAAGCAGTGCCTTAATTGTGTAACATACTCTTACTATCGATTTGCATGATTTTGAAGCTAATTCAATAATCAATTCGAGCATTGGCTCTATCACCTTATTACAAAACGAAATCTAACTTTAGTTCCAGACCTAACCATTAACTCAGTATTTGTATTTCGAACTTTATTGAGGTTAAGTCACTGTTACAACTTAGTATCGAATTAATCTGTCACCATTATATAAAGAACTGCATTTCTATAATGGTTAGGTGCATAATTCAATAACCATTTGGGTGGTTTACCAAGGGGGCATATGTTCGAAAAATTTATTTGCACACCAATGTAAACAACGCAATGAATGTTATTGAACTGTAAAAATGCTAGGAGTGTGTTACGCAATTACCCTGCAGGTTCGTTTTATCTTTTGTGTTTATTATTTCTTTTGTTTGTGAATAACATGTACCTATGCGTCAATATTTTCGTAATGAACTGATGTGAAATAAAAACTACAAAATACTAAAAATCCATTCCACGCACATTTATTTATGTTGACAGATGACAAACAACAACAATGTTGCCAGTAATGGAACAGTATATAGCTAAATGTTCCATTTCCAGAAAATAAAAATCATTCATACATAAATAAGAAAGTCTTATAATTATGCGTGTAGTATTTGTGTTCTCAAGTCCTGTTTAAAAAACATACAGCAGACTTTCTTCGTTTGCAAATTATTGTTATGAAAGTCGTTAGTAAACATGATAGAACGTATATCTGGGTAATACAATCAACATGTAAACAGCTACAAAATGTACATACTTCTAATCGATTGAAAACCGGCCCATTAGATGTGCACGCAAGGAAATAAAATTGCTTCCAGTAAGAGCAGCGCTTGGCATTTTTATAGAGAGACTGGACGCTAGAAACGAGTGAAAAGATGTTGCATATTATATTCAAAAGTAGTAAGTTTATGGCACTGTTTTCATAATATTGTGTACTAGTTGTGTCTTGGGGCGATACATTTCTTCGATTTCGTGGGAATATCAGGATAAAATGTATTCTGTGTGTTATAACACCGAGAACCAAACGGAACCGAAAAGGTCATAACATCGGCTGCCGGCATCGGTTACCACCCACCAACAAAAGTCTTGCCGCCAAGCGATTCGTCGTGTTCCGGCATGATGTCTGGTGAAGCCGTACGGAGGACGAGTGTCAGCAGTTGTGTTGCGATGTGTGCCGGGTACGGTGCGCCAAATGTTGTTGTGTCGGGGGTTTGGTCGTGGAGATGCTCCAGATCAATCTCCCTTTGGCGCTGCATCGTTTTTACCATCCGCTACCGCTGCGCGCTTTACCATCAACGACTCACCACTGCTTCCTATTAGGCGGGATTGCAGTCAAGCAATAGTTTATAATTATAAACGAGTGTGCTTATGACCACACGACTGAAGTGAAACTTCTTTCGCTCCATCTGTATGTATATATATATATCTGTGTACAATATATACATGTATACACATATACATATATAAATATTTAAATTTATTTCATGGTTTCATTGGTAAATTAATATTTTTGCATAGATCTTCTATTTTTAATGAAAAAAAAAAAAACTCGTTGTAGACCTTGTAGTTCCAAGCTCGCGCCACGGGCGCCTCTGTGCTTATATCCCCCACTTAACTTCCGTTCGCCTTGCCCGATCACTTTTCGTAACGCTTACGTCACGCGTTCGCCAGCTTACTCCCCAAGTCAAGCGTGCGTAAAGAAGTTTCACTTCAAAAAAAAACATGGTTATAGACTATCATTTGTGACTTTCCTTTATATTTATTCAAATTCGTGTCCAAGCAGTGTCACGTGAAAGGATAACAACATCCATCCAACTATCCACACATTAACTAAACCAAAACTCTTAAATTGAGGAAACCCTTATTTTTTAGAGGTAGGAATCAAATTGAATAGAAATAATAATATAGTTTCATCTTACTGACGACTGACATCTTGACCATTCAAAAGTACGTGTGATTAGTTTATTTGAAATAAATGCTTTTAAAATTGTCACTCCTGATTCTACGGTCAGAATTACGACCAATAATCCTTGTGGCACTATAATATTGATCTACTTTTGAATAATATATTGTTTTCTTGGTAGGCTGTTGCATTTTCAAAGTCTAAGGCCCTTTGCACACTCACGGTATATTTACGGTACGGCATAAAACTGCGCCGTAGAAAAAACGTTTAATAACTATAAGCTTTCATAGTGATCTATAATACTCTTACGAACCGTGCCTGCACACGGCGTATAAACCGTGCTGTAAAAGAATATATCTGTTAATAAGATAACACAGTGATCTATACACCATTGACGACTGTGTTTATTTGGAGAGCCCTAACACCTTCCAAACAATATTTATCATTATGTTACTCTTTTAATATAAGTAAAGTGTATATTGTGAGTTAAATTGTGAATCAAGTAGTCTTAAGGTCATAGCAAACTTAAACGACTCTGCTCCAACACTGCTCCCACCCAACACCGCCCTCAATTAAGTCGACTGCTCGCAATCCGTGCGGTGACAGCTATCAGGCACCGAGCAGTCCACACTGCGATAGCTTACAGACGGCCAGTTATCCACCCGCCGACTGCTCTCGCTTTTGGCGATATACATCCCGACGTAAACGCGCTAACTAGCAAATATTGGCGCGAGTATGGCCAGCGATTCGTCAACTACCGAGCAGTCTGACGGCGGTAGCTCACTGACAGCCAGCTTTCTGCTAATGTATGATGCTAATGTAATTTAAAGCCATTTAATAATTATAATAATCCTTTTACCGGGTGGATGCAGAGTCGTGTAAGTGGGCTATGACTTTTAACCCTGCCGGGGATTGTTCGAAAGATATACCCTGGCCCTGGCGCACAAGTAAACGAGGGAGTGGTTTTTTGGCAGTAGAAGTCATTTAATGATTTCCCATACAAAAAGAAAATTGTCATAACCCTCTTCCGTTCACAAAGGATCACGCGTTCACTTTAAACCTTCTTTCTCCAATCTATGTTGAATTAATGCACAAACTCCCGCTAACCAAGTGGGCGATACTGCAAAGTTCCACTAGTCCTATCAAATATCAAGCTGTCCGGCATGTACCTAAATGAATATGTGAGGTTTATTATTGTAGTGCAACCTTGCCCACAAATGGTAAAGTATTAAGGGCCATATTGTACAAAATAACGTCACAGTGGTAGATATTGGACACAGATAATATTATTGATGGGATTAGATTCAATCTTGTAAGCTAGTTGGTTAACCAATACGTATTTGTAGGTTTCATTAATGATTGTCGCCTTATTTGGAGGAGCAAGAATAGTTGTCTTGCGTTCCTAGAATGGGATGGAGAGACTGTTTTCAGAGATTACCTTTAAGTTAAAGCTGTAATTAGTAGTGTCTGTCTTGATTTGACATGATTGTGTTATCAAGTCTACAGTGCTGAACGACTAGTTTACTACAAAGATTTTGAAACTGTGGAACCAGTTCCGTAGAGGTCTGAAGACAAATTAATAGAGCACAAAGCATAAATTAGCATATAAGTATTGCTTCCAGTGCTGAGACATCATGCCTCCTCTCAAAGAGAGCAAGTGAAGTCCAGTGCAATTTCGTACATGTCATCCGTTTTTGAAATCATTCAAGGATTCCTGACGCTTTTTCCTTCGTTGTTTTGAATTGTTTTCAATACACTGATTAGCAATACTCACAAATGCAACGATGTGGTTCTAGATAGCCCACGGACCACATGGAAGTATCAGAAGTAGAAGGCTGTTGGTGTATGTGAATTTAAATGTTTGTAAAAGCACCCACGATGCAGGAGAAATTCCAAGTGGGGGATATGTTAAAAAAAAACAAAAAAAATTAAGCTCTCTGCAATTAAATAAATCCTGTTAACTGAAATCAAAGGATAGTGGGTAGGTAGGTGGTGATAGTTGCTTCTGGTCATGTAGTCAGCTTATGCAATAATCATTGCAATTCGTAGTAATAGTATTCCAGTACATTTATTATAAGCAGTAAATTGTTCAACTTTTTCTACTACTCCTCTATTGTTTTTTTCTTCACAAAGGTGCAAGTCACACAACATTAACTATAATAATAAAAAATCATAGTAAGGAACCTTAGACTTGGCACGACTTTGTCTAGATTTCTTTACTTTTTAGAGATAAATAAGCAGCTCCATCGAGACGCGGCTAGGTTTTTACAGAATTTACACTAAAATAACAAAATTATATCCTAACAAACTAATTAAAAGTAATAGCCAAGGTACTGACGATATTTCACATTGTATGGCAATGATTAGCCTCTGCCCAAAGTAAGCCAGCCCTTGAGGCAGAGATGTTTCAACTAGTCCTTTAAAAATTTCAAAGTCAAAGTCAAAGTCAAAGTATTTTATTTGTTAAACATAGGTATATGGTACATGGTATAAAATATGTGTTGTATCACTATGTTTTGCCTTGCAAGGCGTACAAATTAATTAAAAAAACAGTATTGGACACTAAAGCTAACATTTTCTTATTTTACACTGTTATCATCTAAAAACTCATTGATAGAATAATACGCTTTGTCAACCAACAATTTCTTAAGTTGTGACTTAAAACTATTCATGTTAGTCATACTTCTTAAAGTTTTTGGTAGTTTATTAAAAATTTTTGGTCCCATTCCGAGACAACTCTTTGAAAAAAGTGCAGTACTGTGTTTTTTTGACTTCAGTGTGTTTTGGTGACGTCTAGTATTAAGTTTTTCAAATTTAGACACATTCTCCTTAACAAATATTGAAATTTCGTAAATATAGAGGGATGGCAGCGTAAGTACTTTTAAACTAACAAAATACGGTTTGCAGCTGTCGGTGGTTTTTAACAAGCATATGGCTCGGAGACATTGTTTTTGGGCTTTGAATGCCATTTCTCTGTTGGTAGAGTTGCCCCAAAACATTATGCCGTAACGAAGAGCTGTGGAGACATATGCATGATATGCAATGAGAACAGTATTACGATTTGCAACCTTGTTTAAATTGTGTAGAGCATAACAGAATTGATGAATCTTTTTTATCATAATATCCACGTGCGTTTTCCATGTCATGTGTTCATCTAGCCAAATTCCTAGAAATTTGGTTTGTGCCGTTTTTGAAATTTTTCTTTGGTCATAATTAATGTCAAGAATTGTAGGATTAGTTCTTTGTTTAAATGTCATTATTTGAGTTTTGTCAAAATTAATATGTAAGTTATTATTTTTTAGCCATTGAATTATTAGACTTAAGCTACTGTTTATGTCATTTTCATACGAGTCACTATTTTTACCAGAAAACACTACTGTACAGTCATCAGCAAACAGGGTCATAGAATGTGGTATGGTTTTCGGAAGATCATTTATATAGCATAAGAATAATAAAGGGCCAAGTACACTACCCTGAGGCACGCCATAGTAAATTGGCCTCTCGCTCGAGTGGTAATTAACTTCAAGTTTAGTTCGGAAATCAATTGCTGTAATACTAGTTACCTGTTTTCTGCCGATGAGGTAAGACTTTATTAAATTTAATACTTTGCCTCTAATGCCATATTTACATAGCTTTCTTAGAAGGATTTTATGGTCCACAAAATCGAAAGCCTTAGTCATGTCCATAAATAAGGCTGTTACAGGTATTTTTTGGTCCATATTGGAAACTATTTCATCAATCAATTCATAAATGGCCATATTTATGTTTTTGCACTTTCTAAAACCATACTGCTCCTTAGTTAAGATATCATTTTTTTCAAGAAAGAAGTAAATACTGTTATAAATTACTTTTTCAATAATTTTGGAAAATACTGAAAGAAGAGCAATGGGTCTATAGTTTTGTATATTTTGAGGATCATCCTTTTTATGTAGAGGTTTTATTACGGACAGCTTTAAGTCCTCGGGAAAAACGCCATGATCTATACATAGGTTAACAATAAAGCTACAGACAGGTGAAATTTCTGCAGCTACTCTTTTTAGTATCTTAGTCTCGATGTTGTCAAAGCCAGAACTATTCGTATTTTTCAGAGTCATAATTATTTTAAAAATGTCAAGTGGTCCTGTGGGTGATAAGAATATTGAATTTAGGTTTGAATTTGTTAATATTATATTATGGTCAGAATTGTTTGCTGGTTGTACTTGGTCAATAAAATGATTATTAAATAGTTCTACTATGTCAGACGGATTTGTAACGTATTTATTGTCAATAAAGAGTTTATAAGGAGTGTTCCTCGGAAAGTTATATTTTGATGAATTTATAACCCTCCAGGTTGCTTTAATTTTATTTTCAGCGTTATTGATAAAATAGCTATTTTGCGATTTTTGGGTTAATTTGATAATTCTTTTTAGACGTTTGGAATAAGAATTATATCTTTTTTTATTGACTACGTTTGGATGCCACCTTAAGGTCCATAACATCTCACGTTTACGTTTTGAGCACAGTTTAATGCCTTTTGTGATCCATTTCTGTGGTTTAGTAGTGACGTTTTTAATTCTCTTTAATGGGAAGCACAGATTGTAAAATAATCTGAATAAGCTGTGAAATTCTATGAATGCATTGTTTGGATCTTTGCTGCTATACACACTATTAAAACTAAGACTTTGGAGAGCCTGTTTAAATTTTTTGAGATTTGCCTGGCAAAAATCACGTCTAAAAGAGAACCAATGTGTAAGCGTGCAGGTCTTTTTGACGGAACATTTTATAATCTGAGCTGTATGATCAGACACGGCAAGCTCCACTACCTCACATGCACTTCCCCTTACGTTATGTACAATATTGTCAATGCATGTACCGCTATCTAGCCGGGTTGGTTCACGCACACCCAATTTCATATTGAATCTATGTAAGAGGTTTTGAAATTGCATTGACATTTTCGTGTTTTTTAAAATATCGATGTTAAAGTCTCCGCAAATCAGCACCTTTTTTTTGGATTTTGCCTTATTTTCCTTAAGAGTCCATCAAAGTTATAGAAAAACGAAGTCAACGAGTCGATATTATTCTTGGGAGATCTATAAATACAGACTGTAATAATTTGATGTTCGATTAGTTCAATTGCACAGGATTCTAAGACACAAGAACTGCAATATTCTTTGCAATTAATAATTATATACGGATGTTTATTATTTACTAATATGCATGAGCCCCCTCTCCGAGACTTTCTTGCATAGAGGGTAGCAAGTGTATAATTTGGAATACAAAGATTGAAATGGTCCTCTTCTGTCATATTGTGTTCTGTAACACAAAGTACATCCACATGTTTACCAAGGCTAGCAAGATCATTTAAATGCAAGCTTAATAAGTCCGATTTACTTATTAAACCGTTAGTATTCTGATGAATAACATGAATGTGATCATACAAGAAAAAAATGTTGATTGTTCACAATTTCAGCATTATCTATTTCATTAGAAACATTGTTTGTATTTATATTAGAATTGGATAGAAAATTATTAGAAATCATGTCAATATTATATTTTAAATTGCAGAAAATATTGTTCATACCAGTATTATTAATCACACCATTAAACACAGAGAACATTGTATAATCATAGGGTAGATCGAAATTAGAGTCATACAGAAATGCATAGTCGTGAATTTGAATGTCATTGTATAACAAGTTATTGAACAATTCCACTCTTAAGTTGTACATATTGGAGTAATAGCTGAATTTATATGTAGGTAAACATATAATAATATTTGTGTTTTTAACAGCTACAAGTGTTTCACGTAAGTGATGAACTAAATCGTGATAGTTGTTTGTGGTGGTAAAATCCTCTTCTCCGATGAGGATTATGCAGTAATCGTCAGTCGTAAAGGTAGTTAATTTTTTGTCAATACCGTTGACGAGATTCTTTATTCCACAATATGGCTTAATGTAGTGGCATATATTATAATTAGGAAATGTTTTTTCTGTAATTGATAGGATCTTGTTTGTCTTATTAGAACTTAGTATACACAATTTATGTTTTATTTGTGGTTTTTTGTTAACTACCTCCATGTCTGGTATGAGGGTGGGCGAAGAACTATTTTGTGTTTTATTAATTTGTTGCATATCGACGGTATTTACATTTTTTGTAGTTAAAGTTATCGTAGAACTTTCCAGTTTCTTGTTTTGTGGATTTGATTTTCGAATAGGAGTTGCTTGGTTTTTAATAGGTGTCCCAACGTCATTAATTAGCCTCCTAGTTACCTTTTGTACAAGTTTGTGTTTGTTGTTTAATGATTCAATCGTTCTCTTTAACTCGGCGTTTTCACATGATATATTGTTTATTTCTTCATGGGCCGCCAGTAATTCTGAGTTGAGTCGGTCTATTTGTTGTTTTAATTGTGTGATTTCGTCGTTTTCGTCATCCGATATAATAGGTAAACTATGTGTGGTGCCATCTATGGACGAGTCACTGGAATTATTACTTGGTTCCACTATACTTTCGTTGAGTGATTGAGTACGGGTCCGCGCCCGCCGAAGAGTTATATTCTCAAAGAAATTCATATCTTTGATTCCTCAGTGTTGTGTCAGCAATTTAATGTAGCATAAAACCAATGTCCACTTTATGAGAATAGAACCGGTGAACGTCGAGCAGCACTATGATAGCTGATCGAATTATAACCACATAAGAATTGCACAAGTCAATAGGTCACTACACGGGCTTTAATTTGACAGTATATTATTGCAACAATATACACTTTTTACCACAAAAGTAATTAAAAAAGTGAAGAGGAAATTAACATGCGACTTTTAGAACAACCCGCGAATGATTGAATATTTCCTTAAAATGATCATGATCACTCCCAAAGACTCGAGGGTTATACATACGTAGGAGGTTTGTTACTTTTACTAAAGCCTAGCTCCGTACCATGACTCATCGTTCGGAACACCACCCGTAATTCACTGTAGCATTATTACAGCTTTAGCAAATACTATGCTAAGTAGCCTTAGAAAGATCGCCCACTGGACGCCTATACCATCACGGATCTGACTTCTCTCGTGACAAATGAACATCCTTATGAATACACCATGTTTATCGTCTTTATTATTATAATAACGAATATATTTGTATATAATCACGGCTTTGAAACTTTAACATTAAAATAATTTAACATTCTGTAGATTCAATTATCTAAATGTTAAATCACATGACTAGTGTTTCTCGATTTTCAATTATAAGTAAAACAATTGGTGTGTTTAAAATTATTAAAACAATTAATGAACCCCGCCAGGCACAGTAGGTATAGTAGGAAAGTGCACCAAAGCAAATCTTTAAATTTATGCTCAAAATTACTCTATCTCCCAAAATTCTGGATGACGTACCCATTAATTTAAATAAAGTACAGGTCTCCCAAATTGATAATGCGCATAGAAATCTTCGTCACTGTTCGGCAACGGTCGTATACCCCGAGCGATCGGAAGAAGTATATAGAGTGGTTAAGTGCATAAAAAGTGGTTAAGTGCACCACTTTATATACATATGCGCATTATCACTTTGGGAGACCTGTAAAGCGCCTGATTGGGCTTCGAACCCACGACCTGCAACTTGTATGTAAGTTGCGGCCGATACCACTAGGCTACCGGTGCTCTATTATTTAATCACCACTCGTCTCAAAATGGTGAAGGAAAATATCGTTAGTAAACTGTATGTAGTATGTACTAGAGCAAAAGCTTCGAAAAAATGTGAAATCTACCAACCCGCACTGGGCCTCCGTAGTAGTTTACCACTCCCTCTCACTGAGAGGAGGCCTATGTTCCCAGGAGTGGGAACATAGGCCTTATGATGGTTATATAGTTACTATTGGTAGTGGTTAAAACACCAGTCCCTCACGTATCAGTCATCATCATCATATCAGCGTAAATCCCAGTCGCATCCGATACTTTTTCAGCTTTGGAGTCTGGGGTCCGCTTTTATCAGCCCAACTGCTGATTTTGGCTAAACTTCGATATTTTCCGTAAAGCGACTGCCGTCTCACCTCCACAACCTGAAGGCGATATCGAAGCATTTCAGTTAGACTAATTGTTGAACTTTTGAGGGCTCCAACAACCCGTAACGACTGCCATTAGATGTTCGTATGGCAACCGGGACCAACGGCTTAACGTGCTTTCCGAGGCACGACCAGACCAGTGCAAATACAAATATTTGCAATGCGCGGGGATCGAACCCGCGCCTCCTTGCGCAGCGGCCGTGTTCGCTAACGCTACGCCACGGAGGCTGTCAAAGCTCTGCGCCCTCAAGTATGAGTGTGCGGGTTTAATTCCAGGTCAAGCCAATGTAACTTTTCTAAGTTATATGTACTTTTTAAGTATATCTTGGATACCAATGACTGATTAGAAGGTGAAGGAAAACAATCTTGAGGATGTATGATTGTTCGGTTGGTAAATATTAAAGACTTTAGATAATTAGACTGGTTTATTACACTTGTAGAATTATATTATTGGAAACGACCTCTTCTAGGTCAGATCCTAAGTTACAATGACAAGACAATAGACTATATTCATAGACACTAATACATAGAGATGGTATTAGTTACTCGACTACAGAGTAGTGATGTATGATACAACATCCCCCCTGTTTAAGTTTAAATTAACCCTTGACAAACAATGTTATAGAAACCTGACTTAGTTACAATTTAGACAATGACTTAAGACTATGGTTAGGTCTTAATCTAGGATACAATGTTCTACTTAATCTATTTCATCAATTAGCCTTCTGGTTGGCTTTACAACTCTTCCAGAACGAGTTACATGTTGACTGACTGAGGATTGAGATGAGAGCTCTTGAGGTCTAGACTCCTGCCTGTTACCTTCCTCTCTCCCCTGCGACGAATTGGATAGCATAGGAGAATATTTGTGTCTTAAATGAACCCTATTCCTCCTATACCTAACTCCATTGACATCCTCAACGACATATGACCTATTATTAGCCAACCTTAGCTTGACAATGGCTTGTTCCCAATTGCTATCAGGCTTTCTTTTAAAGTATACATGATCATTGGGATACAGTAATGACAATGACTTTGTATTTCTATTATAATATTTAGACTTATTTTTATTATTTTGCTTGACACATTCTTCATAATTTTTGAATGTAACCACTTTAGGTTTTAATTTCTTATAAGACATAGGAATGTTATTTCTTAAATTCCTGGACATTAACAATTGAGCTGGAGATGGTAAATTATTCTTAGGTGTGTTTCTATACTGTAATAAAGCTATGTATGGATCAGATGAGTTTCTTTTACATTTTTTTAACATATTTTTGATAATTTTGACTGAACTCTCTGCTTGACCATTTGACTGTGGATGATATGGGCTAGTTACAATGTGTTCTATGTCCCATTCATGCATAAAATTCTTAAATTCTAATGACTGAAAAGGAGGACCACCATCAGACACTAAAGATAAAGGTATTCCATGACGAGCAAAAATGGACTTTAAATGTGTTATTACATTCTTTGCTGTACTGTTTTTATTTAACAAAGCTATTTCTATAAATTTAGAATAATAATCTGTGACAATTAAATAAGTAAGGTTATCAAAATACATCAAATCAACACCTACTTGTTGCCATGGATATTTATTTATTTCAAAATTTTTTAGTGGTTCCTTTGGATTATTAGGTTTAAATTGTGCACATACATAACATTGTTCTACCAAGTTTTTAATATCAGCTGACATGCTTGGCCAGTACAAAGACTCTCTAGCCAGTTTTAAGCATTTATTTATACCTTGGTGACCTTCATGAATTTTACCTAACATTTCCTTATACATTGACTGTGGTACTATTAATTTTGACCCTTTGAACAACAAATCTTTGACTACATGAATTTCAGCTTGTATGTTCCAAAATGGTTTTATTGACAGACTGACATTATTTTTATTTTTTGGCCAACCTTCATAATAATACTTTTTTAACAATTGCAAAGTATCATCTTTCTTAGTGTTCTGTAACAATTTTGTACAGTACTCCTTTGTGACTGCTAGACTTGAATGCATTAAATTGACATGACAAGATATTTCTGACTCATTCTCAGGTATATAATGTTCTTTCAATGCTGCTCTAGACAGAGTGTCAGATATAAACATTTCTTTACCTGGAACATGTATAACTTCCAAATCATATTTTTGTAAAGTTAACATCATACGTTGCAATCTTGCTGGTACATCATGTAATGGCTTTTTAAAAAGATAGACTAAAGGTTTATGATCAGTATGAACAGTTACTTTATGACCGTACACATACTGGTGAAATTTTTCACAACCAAACTGAATGGCTAACAATTCTTTCTCAATTTGAGCATACCTTGACTGAGTTTGAGTTAATGTTTTTGAACTATAAGCAATAGGTTTATTATTCTGCATAATGACTGCTCCTAATGCTGACTTTGACGAATCGACTGACAAGACTAATGGTACATTGGGATTATAATGAGCTAAAACTGGTGAATTTGTAATTTCATCGATTAAACTCTTAAGACATTGACTATGATTTTCATCCCAAGTCCAGACTGAATCTTTCTTCAAAAGATTTCTTAAAATTTGAGTTTTTTGAGACAAATTGCTAATAAAGGGACCTAAATAATTGATCATACCTAATATTCTTTGCAATTCTTTGACATTTTTTGGTGTGGGCATATTGACAATTGCTTTTACTTTCTCTTCATCAACCCTAGCACCATCTTTACTAAAAACATACCCTAAAAAACAGACTTCTGATACTAAAAATTTACATTTAGACTTATTGAACTTTAAATTGACTTCACGTGCTCGTTGCATGACTTTATGTACTCTCTCATTATGTACTGACTCGTTTGGTCCATATACCAAAATATCATCGATGAATATTAGAACTCCTTCTAAATCACCGAACAAATTCATCATGACTCTTTGAAAAATTTCAGACGATGCATTAATACCAAAAGGTAACCTTAAATATTTATATCTACCGAAAGGTGTTTGAAATGTACATAAATCAGAACTATATTCATCTAGTTTAAGCATCCAAAATCCTGAAAATGCATCTAAATGAGAAAAACAAACAGCTCCTGCTAGTTGAGATCTGATCTCATCTATTGACTTTAGTGGATAAATTTCCCTTACAATATTCTTATTCAAATTTCTAGGATCTAAACAAATTCGTAACTGACCCGTGCTTTTGACTGTTATCACTATACTGTTCACCCATTCTGTAGGTTTAAAAACCTTTTCAATGACCTGCATTTTCTCCATGCGATCCAATTCATCGCGCAGTTTGTTCAGTAAAGCGAAGGGTACCCTTCTCGGAGCATCCACGCATGGCACTGCTTCAGGTTTGAGTTTCAGGCGACAGACTTGAGGTAGACATCCAAGACCCTGAAATACATCATTGTATTGTGTAAGAATTTGTTCACTAAAATTTTGTTGAGACACAGAGAAAACTCTTTGAATTATACCTAATTTTTCACAAGTTGGTAGACCTAAAACATTCGGACAAACTAAATCTGTGACTATAAACACTATATTTACACTAATAGTGCTATTATTTAAAGATAAACTACATTTTACATTGACTTTGCCCATAATGGGTATTGATATACCACCAAACCCACTAACGTTTATTTGACATTTCTCAAGTGACATTTGACTTTGACATTTCAAAGATTGAAAAGTTTTCTTTGACATAATATTGATATCAGCTCCTGAGTCAATAATGCAATTAATTTGTGTATGACCAACTAAAATGTTTATGTTCCATGACTGTTTAGAATAGTATTTGTTTTCTTTTGACTCGACTGTATTGACCTGTTTACTATGTGTTGACTTTGCTGTAATAATTCTACAAGTGTTTGTTGTGTGAGATTCCTCAGACTTGTGTCTGTACTCATCATTAAGATATGAATCTCGGCTAAGACTTTTTGACTTTTTTGACTTGACTGTGAATCTCTCAGACTGTTTAGTGTTTTCATCATTGAGATATGACATATGACAAGATGAGTCTTCATGAGATCTCTTAGACTTATCAGTCACCAGCCTTTTTTCATCACTGAGGTATTTTTTATTAGACCTCTCAGATATGACATTATCACCACTTTCATCACAGAAATATGACACAGGATATTTTTTATGACAAGATGAGTCTTCATGAGATCTCTTAGACATTGACTGCGACTGGCCTATGTGCGACCTGACCGTTGATTGTAACTTAGTATCTGACTGGGTGTATGACAACCTGCTATGTCTGTAATGATTTTGATTGTGATGACTTTGTGACTCTAAATGACAATTATATTGACTATACTTATGACTGTGACTGAAGTTATGACAATTTAAAATTCCAACAAAATTATCTTGACTACCAGTTGAACTAAAAGACTCTAAATGACTGACTTTTTTATTATTGGAGTAACAAAATTTTGCAAAATGACCATAAGAGTTACATGACCTGCATTTAGCTCCCTGCGCTGGACATTTGTAGCGATGGTGTTGTCCACAGCGGCTACACGTCTTCGAGCGCTTCTCAGGACTGGGACTTGACTTTGACCTCCCTGCGCTGGATCCCTGCTGACTGACTGGTGAAGCTCGCCGTCGCTGACGCTCCGCTTGACCACGGCTCCTCCGACGCAGATGCATGACTTTTTCTGACTCTTGACTAGTGGACCTCTTGACAATTTGGTCTGCATCCTGCTGTGCGACGATGAGTGTCCTAGCTAGTTCTCGCATCCTCTGATATGTCAGATCAGGTTCCTGCAGCAGTCTCTGACGTACATGTGCTAAGTCCAAACTCAAGTTGGCGATAAAAATATCTCTGATAAGAGATTCTCTGAGCGTTCCAAATTCGCAATCTTGGCTCTTATTTTCGAGATCGGTTAAGAAATCCTCGATGCTTTCCGATTTCTGTTGACGTGTGGTAAAAAACATGTAACGATACATGGTAATATTTTTTCTGGGTTGAAAAAATTCGTCGAATTTGGCTTTGACGTCATGTAATGTGCTTTCTCCAATATTTATGTTGAATGTGTTGAAAATATTTAAGCATTTTTCACCAATGTGATGTAGTAAAATGGCGATCTTGCGTTTCTCACCGGACTTGTCCAGACCCGTTGCCAACAAGTATAATTCGAACTGTTGCCACCAGCGCTTCCAGGTTTCGTAGTTGTTGTTTGTTGCATCTGACGATATTTTAAGCGCCTTCAAGCCACTGTTCATTGCAGCTCCGGTGTCATGGCCGCCACCGACGCCATCCGACTTTTGCATTTTATGAATTTTCTTTCTTCGTATTGGGTTTTTTCACTCTTCTGACACCATGTATGATTGTTCGGTTGGTAAATATTAAAGACTTTAGATAATTAGACTGGTTTATTACACTTGTAGAATTATATTATTGGAAACGACCTCTTCTAGGTCAGATCCTAAGTTACAATGACAAGACAATAGACTATATTCATAGACACTAATACATAGAGATGGTATTAGTTACTCGACTACAGAGTAGTGATGTATGATACAACAGAGGAAACCTGGACAAGTCTGAAATCGCCAATCCGCATTGAGCAAGCGTGGTAATTACTCTCAATCCTTCTCTGTATGAGAGGAGACCTGTGCCCAGCAGTTGAACGATAAAAGGTTGATAATGATGATGATGATGCTGTAGTTAGTAATGGCAAGTTCTCATTTGTGTAGCATCGTGGTTCAAAATGTTCATAAAATTTATATACTTCGATAAAGATGGCCGGAAAGCATTAAATTGTATAAAAACATTTACTTGTATAAGACAAGGAGCGTTAAGTTCTAAAAGAATTCCGAATTATAACAACTCACATTATTTACAAGTAATAACTAATAGGAAAAGAATCTTATTATCTGGAAATCTCTGCCAGACATTTATAGACATGTTTTTTTCGCATAAATTACAAATAAATACACTACTTTGACTGTTATCTGTATTATGAACAATCGTATTATTCGTAATGGGTTAGGAGGGAAGCAAAAATGCTATCTCGATGTAAGTATTGGATTCACTACGAACTTACAGCTTAATCTGAAGACGAAAACACGAAACGGAGCAAGTCGAAAAAGTCGAGCGATTTAATTAATGAAATTTTATGAGGGTTTTTAGTTTAAGTTCAAAGAACAGTTTTTTGTTCTGATGCATTTTCTGTTGTTTTAAGATTTAATAATCTACTTCTCAAGAACGAGGGCTTAGCATTTAGTGCTAAACTACTTTTGAATGGAAGTAATTATTACATTAGTAGATTCTTCGGGAAAAGTAAGCCCGTGACGGACCACCGGCATGAGTGCTGATGATATTATGTCCCTAAATACAAATCAAAGGTAAAATTTCTTCACAAAGGGTTTTAAGTCAACCAATAGGGTATTTGACTAAAAAAAACTAATTAGTCCGTCAGTCAGATTTCCAAAAAATACTAGACACGTATTTTTTCTTTTTCATATAAACAAAAAATGAAGACGACACAGTGCGTTGAAATCTCGTGTGACGTCACTGGACGCTACACGTTTTGGCAAGCAGTGACGTCACCAGCCACCACAGATCTTTGATGCCTTTTATATTTGTCAATCTTTATTGATTTGATAAAACAAAATATACGCATCCAATATTTTTCAATTAATCTGAATGACGAACTAATTCGTTTTTTTAGTCAAATACCCTATTGTTAAAAATAGTAAGTAATCTTTTAGGTTTTTTGACAATTTTTATTTTATCTATTGATATAATCACTGGTAATGTTCCATAAGGTGCGGGCCAACATCAACAGCGTTCTAGCTATTATAACAGGCAGGATGGATTCTCAGTTTGTGCACCACTGCTGTAAGGTTTCGGCTGGGGCTGTCACCCAGCAGTATCATGTGACAATCGTTTTTGTTTTGTTTTGTTTGTAAATATATTACTAACTTAGTTTGTAAGCACATTGTTCCTAAAAAAATTCCCTTTATCACAAAACGTGGATTTTATTTAGATCTGGTTTAAATCACCTAAATGGTTATTCAATTATGTAACTAACCATTATAGAAATGCAGTTCATTATATAAAAATGAGAGCTTAGGTTAGGTTAGTCATAGGTTACGTACAAAAATCTTAAAAACTCTTAAAAGCTCAAAAAAAAAAAGAGTCTTAAAAGCTCTTTTTTTTTTTTTACGGACATCACACAGATTGAGCTAGCCCCAAAGTAAGTTAACTACTACTACTCAACGATACTATATTTATGATAGATACATATATAGATAAATATCCAAGACCCAGGCCAATCAGGAAAAGTTCGTTTTCCATCATGACCTGGCCGGGGATCGAACCCGGGGCGTCCACGTCGCAGGCAGGCGTGTTGACCGCTGCGCCACGGAGACCGACATTTACAACACTTACGTATTTTTTGGTAAAGTTATAAACATTATAACTTACCACATCACAAATTTGAACTATCAACCTAGCATTCTAGTGACTACGCTAGAATTCAGCGCGATTATCCGAACACCACGAAATTAATCATGCCTGGTTGACATCCCAAAATTCACTACGGGCAATATTCCAACTTCCCTTCGCCAATCAATTACGGATCACTCCGTTTCAAATATTCGCACGACTGCTACGCTACTTGGACCACATCATAAGCCTCATTGCCCACGTTCACGATCCCAAGAAATGTCCTACCTAACGATACAAGACACCTTGCCTCTATATTGATCGAGGCTAAGCTTTGCTCGGTCGACTTTTAATAATCCTTTTTATTGGAATATTGTTTTTGTGACCTACAGACTGCAAACTACGAATAATACATTCAAATCGTAGTGCAAAATAGATAATATGTAACGAAAACCCTGTCCGATCGGTGAAGCTATTGTTAGTAAGTGTAAGGTCAGATAACTGATTCTACTAATGCCTACAAAATGGGGCTGAAATAAAAAAAAACACAAAAAAAAAAAAATCGCAAAAGGAGGTACATTAATACAAGTGCTGTAGGCAATACATGCGCGAGTGAAAGGAGGTAAGGCATTCGGCACGCGGTCGTATCGCTATTCGCTCATAATAATACCATCAAAAATGATGTTTTCACTTATTGAAAAATTACCAAATTTTGGGGAAGTTGGAATTAATTCGCAAAAAAAGAATATTTCAATATTAATTAGTATTGTTACTATGATGAGTATGTAAAATCTAATATTTTATTTGGTCATATGTTTACCTAACCTTTATCCTTATGGGTCGGACGGGGTTTTCTTTACATATTGTATAACACGAACACTATACAAACCGGTTTCAATTTGACAGTTCGACAATATTCATTTTGTTATTTACGTTGTTGATCATACACTATTTTCAAACATAAGGAGCAATGGATTAGCAACATCCTTCAAAATGAAATTCATTGCTACCGATAGTGGGGTACAGTAAGGGTTCAAAAGTGGAGTACCACTTTTGACACTTATTGTTAAAGCAATAAAGTTCAAAAGTGGTAATGCACTTTTGATCCCTACTGTACAAACAGTGATTTGCAGATTAATGAAGGAGAACAGACAAGTCTGATAACTTAGAAAAGTTACATTGGTACTTGCCTGACCTGAAATCGAACCCGTATATATACTTGAGAGGTTTGTGTTTTAACCGCTAGGTCACCACGACTATCTATCTGCTAAATATCCTATAAATCAACGTATCAAAATTAACCTTATCTTAAATTAAACAATAAAACTTAGGTATTATGTTTATTCTTGGACCACATAATAAGACCCATTGCACACGCCCACGTGCTGGCGCGGTCCACCAGCGAAATGTCTCACTTAACGAAACAGGACACCTTCGGTCTTTATCGATCGCGCTCGGCCTTGTTCGGTGTGGAATTTAAATGTTATTTGTTGTGCTTTACTTCAAGTAATGTGGAGAGAAATCAGGAGCAGTGGCACGAACTTTATTATTTTATTTGAAGATCAATTCTTGGCAAGAAGTTCAGATTCCAGCATTGCACCTAATGGATTATTAACGATGTGAAAATAAGTATTTTATTTAAATGAGTTTATTTTCTAAAAAAAAAATATGATGTCGTGGTGGCCTAGTGGTTAAAACACTAGCCTCTCAAGAATAAGTGCGCGGGTTCGATTCCAGGTCAGACAAGTACCAATGTAACTTTTCTAAAGTTATATGTACTTTCTAAATATCGTGGACACCAATGACTGAAGGTGAAGGAAAACATTTTGAGGAAACCTGGACTTTAAGTCTGAAATCGCCAACCCGCATTAAGCAAGCGTGGTGATTACGCTCAATCCTTCTCTGTATGAGAGGAGACATGTACCCAGCAGTGAGACGATAAAAATGTTGATAATTATTTTATAAAAAATACATATTTCTGATATATTTTTAGTTTATATAAGAATGAAAAATGAAAGAAAAAAGCCTTAATGAATTTATAAATAAAAGCAAGCTCTTGAATTTCTTCTATCGACGCTGACACATGAGAATTAATCATACCTACTTTACCCGGATTACTAGGCCTTATAAGTTATTGTCTTATGCATGATTGAACCTACTAATATGTAATACAGTTAAATGTTTCGTAACTGGAAGCAACCAGCCTGACTTTGTCTTCTTAAAATTTTAATGCCAATTCAGACAAATAAAATAATGAGAGCCGTGGTGCCCATCGAACCGAGGTAGGAGTTTTACTGGGGTAAAAAATATTAATACTACCGCTCTGTAAATAGTGAAAAATATCATCGTGAGGAAACACATCATGTCTTAGAACAGAAAATTCGACATGTGCAGTATCTGCTGCTGGTAGATACTGCCCACTGTCTCTTAAAGAGAGGAGGCTCTGTCTCTAAAAAAAGGAAAAATAATGGACTGATTATACAGGATGTGTCTGACATTGTAACGCAAACTTCATGAGCGGTTACAGAAATCACAGTGTTTTAAAAAAGTGTCGGTTCGGCCTTTGAACGTTGCAAGCGTGCCGCCAAGCGTGTTTGTAGGTATGACGTTGACCCCTGATATGAACTCTCTTAAATCAGTTGATAGGATAGTTTTCAGAGTTTTGTTCACATTGCGCTTTTTTGTGTTATAAAAGTACCTATAACAATTATGAACGGTCTAAAGTGAAAAATACTAAAATTATATTTTTTTAATCAGTAAAAGCCGACGAAAAATTACACTACTGGGAGGTTCACAAACATGTACTGAATCCATGGTCTGACGGTCTCCGACTTCGTCTGCGTTTTTTATATGCTCCGCTCCTATTGATCGCAGCGTGATGTTATATAGCCTACAGCCTTCCTTTTTTTATAAATTATAAACTAGCGCTTGACCGCAATCCTGCCTGATGGTAAGCAGTTACTATCTATAACTTGTAAATCGTAGGTTCGAACCCCATCAGGCGCTTTACTTTGTATAATTATTTCATCACAACACCTCTACTCTCGAAACAGCGAAGGAAAACATCGCGAGGAAAATGTCCTAGAGCCAAAACTTCGAAGACATGTGACAATGCTACCAAGCCGCACTGGGCCAAGGTGGTAGTTCTTTTTTCTTTCTTTTATGGCTTCACACGATTTGCGCATTTAGCCAATGTCACGTAATGAATTGTTCATGTCGAAAAAGAATGCCTCGTGACCCGTCTTACGATGGAGGTTTGAGACAAAGTCATGATGTGGCCACTATACTGCGATATTTCACTGTTCTTTATGAACTATTTACTGAATGCACTTTTTACTACATAAATCACACACTTTTATTTAGTAAACAACACTATAAATAATTTTAAAAGTCGAATGAAAAATGAGCGTGACACTCAGCTTGACTTTCTCGCCAAAACTCCGAGTGGTAGTTTTCGGCCGACTCCCTCTCATGGAAAGGAGGACTGTGGCACAGGAGTGGATACATGATAGGCTGGTTATGTTATGTAAGCTACTGTCATGCTTACCTGGCTACTAATAAGCTGGGTGTACATGAAAAGGGACCTTTTCAACTATACAACATTATCTTTTGTTTATGTGATACCCGAAACAAGTCTCCTGTATTTTTAACAGACTTCAAAAAGGAGGATGTTACTCAATTCGACCGTATATATGCTTTTTTATGATTGTTCGCGGATAACTTCGTCGTTTATGAACCGATTCTGATAATTCTTTTTCTGTTGGAAAGAAGACATTTCCAAGGTGTTCCAATTATAAGGATATCAGGGTTTGATGGTGGAAGACCAGAGAAAACAAGGGGAATTTTCAAAAATCGTAGGGGCAACCAGTGCGTTTGTAAGTTTCTTCATAAAGTATTTTAAAGTCAGCATCCAGTCTAACCAGATGCAGCTGAACAGTACTTTTCACAACTAAAAAGTATAAAATAAAAACTTTTTTACAAAAAAAAAACAACCGTCCTCCAAAATTAAAATCCCGAAATTAGTTATTTTTTACTAAGTCGGATGTTTTTTTTTTGTAAAAACAGTTTTTTTAAGGAAAGAATCTATGTACAAAAGTTCAAAAAGACATAATTAAAAACCACAAAGTTATGTGCTTTCTATTCTGCTTGGTGGTCACACAACAAAAATATGGTCAAAGCTCCACTCGGTCGGACGACTCGTGCTAGTTTATTAAGAGCCTATGCATAGGGTCGTAATAAACTAGCGCGCTTTGCCAACACTAGCCTTGAAGACACTTAAATTGTAGACAGACGGAAATATCGCCGCCGGCAAATCGTTCCAGTCCCTCGATCTACGTGGTATAAAAGATGAGGCGAAATGCTATGTCTGGATCGTAGTGGTGTCAACAACGTAAGGGTGGATACTTACCGTACGGCGGTAATATTAGGCAATTATTATTAAAATTACACAGGCATGGCATCACTGTAACTAGTTACAAGCAACCATAAAACAGCCAAGAACAAGATCTTATCAATTTATAGATGATCTCCATAATCTCATGATTTTATCAGCGAAGACTAACGTTAACATAAAAAGGGCAGCTATGTAAATTGTAGTTTTATTTAATCAATTTGCATCGGCCAATTAAAAACAAGCAGTAAAAACAATTGCAATGCAAATACTTGCCTTATTAAGTCGACAGATAAATGGAAAATAAGAATGGCGCAAGATGTAAACGATTAGCGATTTCAGTTGCAAAACACAGCTGTACTCATTTGTCACGGAAAGCTTGATTCAAATGTCAAAGAGAATATTCCTCTTTCCTTCTATCTTAATTTGCTCAAAAAGGTCCGTCATACAATCTCAAGTTACCATTTAGTATATTTTGTGAAATGTAAAAACTAATGAGTATTGTATCCAGCTGCAGTTGTATGGATAATAATACTCGTACATATATGCCTAGTGCTGAAATGAAAGGACAATATATTTTTAAATTTATACAACTATGATATTACATTAATGCAGCTATTCAAGAAAACAACAGAAATAAATAAATCACGTAATTTAAAACGTTCAAATGGGCGATAGAAACAGCTTGGAGTTTCCCTGCGTGATCGAATCACAAATGAAGAGATCCGCTGAAAAACCAAAGTCACTGACATAGCTCTTCGAGTCGCTAAAATTAAATGGTAGTGGACGGGACACATTATTAGTAGAACCAACGGCCGATGGGGCAGTAAGGTTCTGGACTGGCGGCCACGTACTGGAAGACGTAGCGTAGGGAGGCCGCCAACAAGGTGGACCGATGATCTGGTGAAGGTCGCGAAAAGCCGATGGATACGGGTAGCATAAGACGGGCATCGTGGAAAGCCTTGTGGGAGGCCTTTGTCCAGCAGTGGGCCTCTATAGGCTGAAGAAGAAAATGGTCAAAATATAATCACAGCCACATCTCGGCGACAAACTAATGTCAAAAAATTGTCAAAATTACAAGTATTTTTGATCTCGGTCTATCACTGAGATCGTACTGTAAACGCTGTTAAAATTACAAGAATTTCTCCGTAGCTCTCTTGAAATGCATGGTTTCGCAGTGTTTAGTTGTTCACGGCTGCCGACAGAAGTTACCACCCACCAGACAAAGTCTTGAAGCCAAGCGATTTGTCGTGTTCCGGAATGATGTCTGGTGAAGCCGTATGGAGAACGGGTCTGAGCAGTTGAGTTGCGATGTGTGCCGGGTTCGATGCGCTAAATGTCGTAGAAGGTCACCAGATTAATCTCCCTCTGGTGCAGCATCGTTGGTCCTGTTGTTGAATTTAACATTACACCACCTCGCTCAACTGCCGCATTCCTTTCCATTCACTCAGTTAGAATAAATAGGCTCTTAATAAACTAGCGCGCTTTACCATTAACGATTGCATCACTGCTTACCATCAAGCAGGATTGCGGTCAAGCACTAGTTTATAATAATTAAATAAAAAAAAGTTCAGCAAATAGGAGGACGCTGAGAAAAATCGGTTACATGCTCTTTGGAGTTTATTAAATACACACATCAAAAGTGTCTAGGGATCAACATATATTTTTGCAATAACTTTTCCCCTGATTGATATTAATTAAAATTTTCTTTAAGGATTCATCAAATAAAGTGTTTTCGTTTGTCACAGTAACGATAAACCAAGTCACCTTTGCATTAATAAAGAAATTTGCCATTTTCCTAATAAAGGGATATTTGACATTTGATTTGAACCACTAACACAAAAGTTCGAAAAAAAGACTGAAATAACAGTTTTCTCTAAAATTTTATTGGGTAACTTAAACAATTAATAATCCGTGTTTCTACCGCGAACACTAACAACACAAGAACATCGGTTTGGCATACTCAAAATGAGTTCATCCAAATCACGCTGTGGAATGGCCGCCCATGTTCGTTGCAACAACAAAAAAAGGTCTTCTTGCGACTGGATACCCTCCATATTCGGCAGAGCTCTTCTCTGTAGCATATCCCATGCATGCTCAATCGGGTTCAAGTCTGGCGACTGAGCAGGCCAGGGCAGGACATTGATGTTAGCTGCGGCGAGAGTCTGTCTTACAACTCTTGCGGTGTGCGGTCGTGCATTATCATGCATTAACTGAAATAAGGGACCGATTTGCACTTGTAGAGGAACGATGACGTCTGATACAATCGTCTCAGCATAAATTTGAGCGTTGAGGTTGCCTCTGATCCAAATCAACTCAGTTCTTCCGCCGATCCAAATACCCGCCCATACCATGATGGTTCCACCACTATAAGGATGGACTTCCTGGCAGGATTTTAATCGCTGTTGGCGTCCAGGGGTTCTCCAGTGTCGTATACGTCTTGTATCCGGTCTCATACCAAAACGAGACTCATCAGAAAAGCACACGAAACGCCATTGTTCTTCTGCCCAATTTCTGTGTTCAAGAGCCCATTGATATCGAATCCTACGATTGTGCATTGCTATAGGTGGTACCCGTAGCGGTCTTCGGGAATGAAGGTTCACTTCATGCAAGCGGTTTCTGACTGTTTGGTCGCTAATTAAGTTCCCTGAAGAGTGATGAAGCCTCACGGCTAACATCATGGCGGTTATTGTTGGAGCTCTTCGAGTTAAGATTTGAATGTATCGGTCTTGTCTCCGTGTGGTGCAGCGATACCGTCCTCCATGGCGCTCAGCCACGGTACCAGTGCTTCGGTAACGTGTCCAAAATCGACTGATAACACTCTGACTTGTATTCAGAGCTAAAGCCACAGTACGTTGCCGGGAACCAGCTTCTATCATTCCCACGGCTCTGAGCATTTCTTCCCTGCTTAAATGACGTCGCCGCTCCATAATAACGTTGGTTTTAATCAGTAGTAGGGAAACAGTAGCACTAATAATGTCTTCAATGCGTTGTATGTTTTTATAGGGAAAATATTGACAGCTGATTTTCATCTTTTACTCGAATTTGATTCACAGTTCCTGATTCAAATTATGAAATGCACCAAAAAGGATCCATATAAATTTATAAAATCATAAATTTATTACAAAGCCACATCTCAATCTCAAGAAATCCGCATAAAAATGCTTGATCCCTAGACACTTTTGATGTGTGTACTTAAGTAGACATACCACTGTTTTTTCCCTTGTTAATGACAATACTATATTTTGTTTTTTTTTTTTTTGTTTTTGTGCTGAACATAGTGTTGGGAGCTGTGGTAGCTAAGTAACGAACTTACGGTCGACTTACGTGTCGTAGGTTCAAACAAAGACTGGCGCTTTACCTTATAGAAATTATTTTATCAGCGCTACTTTCAAAATGGTGGAAAACCACCATGAGTAAATCGGCATGTCTTGGACACAAAAACTTTGAGGACATCCAACTTGGCCTGTATAATGGATTAGGACCTATTCATTCTCCCGGAGATATATGACCTAAATAATAATCCAAATATTAGGGGTTAAAGTATAAAATTGCCGTTTTAATGTAATAGGTTCTTTCAATTGACATAGAATCTTCATGCTTTGAGATTTTTGAATGAAACTTGTTTCACATGGTTTGTATGATGTTCTTCTTTTAAATCGAAATATTTGAATATCTATTTTCAATTGTTTTTGTTATTCAACTTAAACAAGGAAGGTGAATACTGCGAAAATTCGAGTAATTTTTTTAATATGACTTCCAATGCGGAAGTAATGCGGCAGAAACAGCCCGTAATATCATAGTCGCGTTAGGAGAGGGGTCTACTAATGAAAACACGTTGTGAATTTGATTTAGTTGTTTTGTGATGGAAACTTCGACTTGAAGAACGAGCCACGAGGAAGACCACACAGGTGAATAACGATGAATTATGAGGAATGGTGGAAGCCGATCCTTGTCAAACTACCCAGGAATTACGTTACGTTACCTTACCAGCATAGCTTTACGTTACCTTACCCACAATATTGACTCATTTACATCAAATCAATAAAATAAAAAAAAAAACCTAAAATGAGTGCTTTGATTCTCATGATTTGACTGCTCTGCAGAAAGAAACGCGTGTTGAAAGATGTGTTGCTTTGTTAAATTGGTACAGAAATGAAGGAATATTGGATCGAATTGTGATATGTGATGAAAAGTGGATTCTTTATGATAACCGTAAAAGAAAAATGCAATGGCAGACCCCAGGTCAAACGGCACAACAGTGACCTAAAGCAAAACTTACCAATAAAAAGCTAATGATGACTGTTTGGTGGTGGTTTCATTCACTATAATTTTCTGCGATCTTGTCAATCAATAAGGGCAGCTGTCTATTGTGCCGAATTCTAAACTATGTTGGCAGAACTAGCTGTAAAACAGCCCTGACTCCTGAATGCATCTTCACCATTATTGCTCCATGACAACGCCAGACCTCATACAGCACGAGAAATAATTTTGATCCTTCAGGAATTGCAGTTAGAAATCATTCGTCATCCTCCGTATTCACCAGATCTTGCTCCAACGGACTACTATTTTTTTTGTCATTTGGACAATTATGTATGTGACACGAAGTTTTCTTCCCAGGTGCATGCCTCCTGGGAAGAAAACTTCTCACTCTCTCTCTTGAAAACACGATGCTTTCGCACAGTTTGTACAGTCTAGATCATTAGAGTTCTATCGCAAACGCATAAATGATTATACGCTTCCTATTAAATGGCAGCAATGTATATATAACAATTGTAACTATTTTAATTAAGTAAATTAGTTAAAAAAAAAAAAAAATTAACCATTTAGATTTTCAGTACAACTCGGCAATTTCATACTTTAATCCCTATTATTATAGGCGGATTATAAACAATACGAAAATATAATTCTTGTCATTTCTTGTCCAGGCGGTTTTCCTTTGGAATGATCTTCCTCAGAATATCAAGACGTTGACCAGTCGGTACACTTTTACAATTAAAGCTCGGGAATACTTTTCTCGGTGGTAGGCCATGACATCGGCCGCCGGCAGAAGTTACCACCCACCAGACAAAGCCTTGCCGCCAAGCGACTTGTCGTGTTCCGGCATGATGTCTGGTGATGCCGTACCGAGGACGGGTCTGAGCAGTTGTGTTGATGCGTCTAATGTTGTGGGAGTTTGGTCGTGGAGGGTCTTCAGATCAATCTCCCTTTGGCGCAGCATCGTTGGTAGTGTTGTTGGGTTTAACATTGCCTCACCTCGTTCAACTGCCGTCTTCCTTCCTATTCGCTCAGTTTTTTTGAGTGAATATGCTCTTAATAAACTAGCGCGCTTTACCATCAACGGTCGCATCACTGCTTACCGTCAGGCGGGATTGCGGTCAAGCGCTAGTTTATAATTATTAAAAAAAAAATACGCAAGAAATTGGCAGATCCGTCAAACATATAATTTATTCTTTTTCTCTATGTATATTTTTTATCTCTCTCTACTGTTTATATTTTGTATGTATGTATTTATGTATTTATTATAATATTTTTTTTGTGTTTCTCTTTTAACTTCTCTTTCATATCTTTGCACCTACCATGTTTTGTCTCTGCATCACCTTAAGGTAGACTGGTAGAAAATGCCTAAGGCATTAAATCCGCCATTGTACAAGGTTTTTCTTTGTGCATAAAGTTTTAATAAATAAATAAAATAATTTAAATAAACAAACTGCCAACGACCACATGACCGCGTTCGTTTCGTCTTAATAACTCTGACCGCGTGTATTTCGCACCTTGCACCACTTTAATGCGATTTGTTCAGTTTTAAAAGCGCCACTTTACAATCGCAATGCTGCAGTGACGTTTATTGCTTTGACTTTAAAACCAGCTACGAAGTATACCTAGATTTGTGCTACGTTTGGACGGGTTAGTTGACTAGCCGGGGCTCTTTCTCCTTTACATTATCGTACCTAATAGTGTCAAGTTTGATTCAGAAAGCTATTAACCTGACTATTCATTGTACAAAGCCTTAGATTTGTACCTACAGTAGAAATTATATTCAAAACTAAAATTGGTATATAATTAGTTGTTTGCCAATACTTCTATTTTTTTTTTTTGTTGCAAATGCCACATATGTTTTACGTTTACTTGAGATTATGCAAGCTAAATCATAATTTACTGCTTTACTAAATAAATTCAAATATACAAAAACGAGTACTCCGATACCTAAATATCCTATTGTGTTTTAATTATTTATATAGCTATTACTTTTAATTTACTTATCTACTAATAGTGTAATTAATGAGTTACGAGATTATGAATATAAAGTCTTACCGCTAAGCAATTCGTCGTGTTCCGGTATGATGAACCTCTGATGAGCCTCCGGCATCTGAGCAGTTGTATTGCGTTGTGTCCTGGGTACGATGCGCCAAATGTTGTTGTGTTGGGATTTTGGACGTGGAGGATCTTCAGATCAATCTCCCTCTAGCGCAGCATCGTTGGTTGTTAGGTTTAACATTGCATCAACTCCCTCAACTGCCGTCTTCCTTCATATTCACTCAGCTTTTTTGAGTGAATAAGCTCTTAATAAACTAGGACGCTGAGCCATCAACGATTGCAGCAGTACTTACCAACAGGCGGGATTGTGGTCAATCACAAAACTGCAAATTAAATAATTTCTATACAGCACTTTCTTTTCCTGAACTGGCCCTACTAAACAGGTCTCCAGAACGCAATCGTTAATCGACACGGGTCGTACAAGCCGCTCTAACTACGCACTAAGTTCTTTCCTTGCCTTTATTCAGATCCTATCTGCCTCTAATGGATTTGTCAACGACTGATTTATCTGGCCTATTTTCAAAGCGTGTGCTAAGGTGTTGGTTGTTTTTTCTTAAAATTTATAATGCCTTGTTAATATTGATTTGTATAGCTTACTTCGTAATTTTATTTTATTTAAGTCTGTTTAATAGCCAAACGCAATACGGGGTCAAATAAATTAGCTACCTAAACTTGACAGAGTTTATTGATTTCGATATTTTAACATGATAATGCAAAAAATAATGTCTTGATGTTATATTTTCTGGTGTCAACAACTTTGTAGTGTAGGTACAGTCACCAAAGGAGATAACAATCCGAACAAAGCTTTTCGCCTCGTTTTTATGCCGCGTACATCGAGGAACTCGAACAATTTGCCAACAGCGGTATTTCCGTCGGACTACAATTTGACTGTCTTCAAGTCTAAAGTGAATAGGCTCTTAATAAACTTTACCATCGCACTTTACCATCAACGATTGTATCACTGCTTACCATCAGGCGGGAAGCGGTCAAACACTAGTTTATAATTTTAAAAAAAAGAAGGATAAATAACCAGGGTCTTTGGATATAGTTAATGTTTAGTAAAAATCCGATAAATGTATTCTATTCGAATGAAATATAATTTCATTAACGAATTGTTGCTTTCCTATTAATCAAATTAAACCTTCATCGTTTGCTCTCAAATTGGATAGTAATTCACTTAAAAAACGTAATCAAAATACTTCTTTTAATTTTATAAACTATTGCTTGACCGCGATCCTGCCTTATGGTAAACAGTGATGCAATCGTTTAATAAGGGACACACACACACTCTAGCATTGAAGACACTTTTTAATCAAATTGATTAAACTAAATTGTAATCAGACAGGAAAACTGTCTCTGGCAAATTGTTCTAGTCCCTCAATGTACAATTTACGGTATAAAAGACGAAGAAAACGCTTCGTCCGGATCATAGAGGTGGGAACAACGTAAGGGTGGATAGTAAATCTACTCGCCGTACAACGGGTCGTCCGGTGATGGTACAGTGATGGCGGAATTAAATCATGAAATTCCCTCACATACTCTCCAAAATGCATCCTATAGAACAACGCAGGCTGGTAACACTTCCTCAATTGTTATTGAGGAAGTGTTTCCAGCCTGCTGGATACCTGTTGGTATCCTTACTTCCTTACTAATATTATAAATGGGAAATTGAGTTTGTTTGTCTGTTCCGCTTTCACGCCATAACTAATAAACCGATTGTTTTGAAATTTTGCAGACGTAAAGTCAGAAGTCCGGATTAAATAATAGGGTAATTTTTATCCCGGAAAAAATTGATATTCACGAGGAAAATCTAACAAGCGCGATATAACCGAACTCAACGCGGGCGAAGCCGCGTGTGGAAAGCTAGTAACTTAATAAGCTGCAACAAACCGCTATTTCCCAAGTATTAAACAAAGATATCAGTACGCTTACTTTCATCATCGTGAAGGTATATTTCGTAATAGTAGTACTACCATTGCGAAAAGGTACCTTATCTTTATGGTTATCATAGACAACAGATGACGAATAAATGGCACGGTATCATTTAACTCGCACTTATTTGTTTTTTTTTTTTTTTTTATCCTTTTTACCATATACTTACATATGTACAGTAAGGGTCAAGAGTGCATTACCGCTTTTGAACTTTATTGCACTAACAATAAGTGTCAAAAGTGGTACTCCATTTTTGACTCCTAGCTGTAAACACATTGACGTATCTAAACAGACAAGAAAAACAGAACAGAAGAATGGTGCAGAGGTGATGTTCATTTCACAACAAATCTCTTCCAGCATACCTGCAATAGGATAATAAGTACAGAAATGTAGAAACCGTGTTTATTATTACATAAAACATAACTGAATATAAGTAATAAAGGTTGGCATACAAACAACTAATGGCAGTCGTTAAGGGTTGTTGAAGCCCTGAAAAGTCCAACAACTGGCGTAATTACAATGCCTCGATATCACCTTCGGGTTGTAGACATCCGACGGCAGTCTCCTCATGGAAAATATCGAAGTTTAGCCATAATCAGCAGTTAGACTGGTAAAGCGGACCCCGAACTCCAAAGCTGAAAAAGCGGAGGCGACTGGGATTAACGCTGAGATGATGAAGATGACTAATAAAGTTATTATAATCACAGTTTCCAGTAAGTAGTCAAGGTTTTCTGTTGGCATGTCATGGCCTGAGTCAATATTTAATTAACAAAAATATCACCAATCCGTATAGATATTCGCCATTCCTGTCATAAAAATTAATGGGTTTCGTGACATTCTACTGATGGGATTAGCGTGAGGAAAGAAAGGTTGTATCATTTTATCAGTGGTGGTGATTATGCTTCCGGTTAATCGTTTGCCGAAATAAAAGACAATCGTTTCGTCGCACGCACCGTTTCTTTGTTTCAGATTACAATACCAAGCACTCTGTTAGGTGACCTTTGAAAACAATAGGACTGGTCAACAGCTTCAAATGTTACATTAAGACTGATCGTCCGGTTTTCTGGCTTCTGGCTACACAAGATCGAGAAACTAAGAGAAGAAACAACCTATCCGTGAACATTCTTTTCATTTACCGTATTTGCCCTCACGATCGCCCATCTAATACAGTCATAATGTTAATACTTGACACCAACCCCGCCTGACGGTAAGCAATGGTGCAATCGTTGACGATAAAGCACGCTATTTTATTAAGAGCATCTTCACTCAAAAAAAAACTGAGTGAACAGGAAGGAAGATGGCAGTTGAGCGAGGTTATGCAATGTTAAACCCAACAACACGACTATTGCTACGTCAGAGCGAGATTGATCCGGAGACCCTCCACGAACAAACTCCCGACATAACAACATTTGGCGTATCATACCCGGCACACATCCCAACGCAACTGATCAGACCCGTCTTCACCAGACATCATGTCGGAACACGACGAATCGTTTAGCGGCAAGACTTTGTATGGTAGGTGGTAACTTCTGCCTGAAGCCGATGTTATGGCCTACCATCGAGAAAATAATGCAAGCATAGACTTCCACCATATGTAATATCGTGGGATAGATGAGTAAATCTCACTTCATTAGATACGCTGTGCAGGATATCCCAGAAAAAAGGAGCATCTACTAGGACACTAAGTCAAGTAACACTCATCACTGCCACTAATTCAATGAAAGCAAAACAAATAAAAAAATTTCAATAGTGGTATAAACTGTCCCGAAATCTTGTCCAAATTTTATTTTAATACACCTATGAAGTCAAAAAATTTAATCCGCCTTTGCGTGTGCAATTATCCTCAACAAATTATCGTCAAAATTCATATATAGTGCGTGCAAGCAGAAATTTAAACAAGTTGTGTAAGCAGCATGATATAGACCCATTTTTGAGTAGTGTGTCCTTGGTTAGGAGGTGCTTAAGCCGTAACTATTTCATTTAATCGTTTTTTTTTTTTTTTTTTTGTTATACGCGTACTCACTTACCTAGTGTCCGTAGGATGCTTTTAATAATCTGTAATTTATAAGTGAGGACTTGTTATTGGCTGCCAGTCCAACTTACTGTTTCTCAACTGATTTGTTTAGCTGTAAGTCCTCCATGCTTAATGAATAAATAAATAAATAACCGTAATGACGACTACATGGCAAACAATAGGAGCTTTAAAGTGCGTCGTAATTAAACAACCGACTTAATTCGATAATACCGTTACCGGATTACGACGTAACATCCTTAATGTAACGTGTGGTGATAATGCTACACTTAACTAAAATATTTATAAATGTTTAAACCTACAAATGTTATTTGATTGTAAATTTTTGTTCTTATCGTAGATATATTGAAATATTTAGGTTTATTTCCTTCTAAACTGACATCTCTTTCAATTAGGGCTACCGTTTTTGTGCTCACTAGTTGGCGCCAGTACTGAATAAGGTCCTAAAGTATAACTCTCACAGCATGTTATTACGAGCATGACAATTAAGTATACATTTAAATTATATTTACACAAAAAAAAAACGTACAGATCTATTTGTAAACGGTAAACAAACTAACCTCTGAAGTAGAATTCGGGTCGCGTAATTAGCGCCACTTTTTTTTAGGTCCGCCTTTATAGTTCTGACATATATTGCCCCTTTACTCATATTAGCCATAGTTAATCTCCGATATTGTTAAATATTCATAAAATTATTCTAATTAAAAATAAAAACTCGCGTAGCCAACCCAGAAACGACCCTTAGGTACGTTGTTGACAGCACTACAATCCGGACGAAGGGGTTAGTCTCATATTTTATGCCACGTACATCGTAAGACTGGAACAATATTCCATCTGACTATAATTTAAGTGTTTTCAAGGCTAGAGTGAATATGTGACATGAGACATTTAGGAGACTTCACGCTGCAGTAGTCGTATCGTGGTAGCCTAGTGGTTAAAACACCAGCCTCTCAAGTATGAGTGTGTGGGTTCGATTCCAGCTCAGCCAAGTACCAATGTAACTTTTCTAAGTTATATGTAGTTTCTAAGTATATGGACACCAATGACTGATTACAAGATGAAGGAAAACATCTTGAGGAAACCTGGACTTTAAGTCTGAAATCGCCAACCAGCATTGAGCAAGCGTGTTGATTAGGCTCAATCCTCCTTCTCTGTATGAGAGGAGACCTGTTCCCAGCAGGGGAACGATAAAAGGCTGATAAGGATGATGATGAATGACGCTACACTAGCGCCGCTAGCGGCAAGTTCAATCGCGATACACATCATTGTTATGTTAGTCTTATTTTCCTTCCCACTCATATTACAATCCATAAATACATTTAATTTTTTAGTTTCTCTACACTTTGAATTACTCCTGTATCGCGGATCCTCGATCTGCCTCTTTTTCATATCCAAATTCATCCTAAGAGGCAAATGTGAGCCAAGACGCTCACAGGCTAAGTGGAGTGAGAATCTTCACGGGGTGGAATAAAGTAGCTAGGTAAAAGCTGCCGATGAACTAATAGTTTTTATTTTTGTCGAGTCGCAGTACTGACCATTCCTTCCCATTTGTCCGTCCTTACTTTTAATGGTTGGCCATATTGGCCCATCAACCATTAAGTTTAAAGAAATCTTAGTTAAGATATAGTACTTACTGTAGCTAACTCGTGTGCGCAATGTTTCATTTAAATTGTTTAACTATTGTGTTTGCTTCGCTGACAGTGAAAGTGTGAATAATATAACTATGTAGGTAAACTATTGAGGGAGTCGAGTTACGCCAATCCTGCGTAAATTACAAAGCTTTGAGGTTTATTGTTATGTTTGAAAGATTTGTGAAGTAATTCCTATTTATGTACAACATTGTAGCTGTGGTTTGATACTGTACCTGGTTGCAAGCAATGTGTGTTTCTTGTTTATGACAAAAAGTGTGTTGTAAAATAAGTGCCTACAAAATCTATTACGTATTTTGCAATACATTTTTAAATCTGCCTGATGCTGAAACTCAAGGTAAGAGATTCATCGGCCATCCATTTAAAAGATACATCAGAGCTTTTTTTTACAATTATAATTAACTAGTGCTTGACCGCAATCCCCCCTGAAGGTAAGCAGTGAAGCAATCATTGATGGTAAAGCGCGCTTGTTTATTAAGAGCCTATTAATAAACAACCGCACTTTACAGAGAGACGGCGTTTGGATATTGTTTATAAAATACCCAAATACAGTACATCTTTTTCACACAAATTCCATAATTATCTTGGTCTTTATAATAGCCTTTATAATAGAGTAAGCAAAGAACTAAAACTAAAGAATCTTGATAGGCAAACATGCAAAACGACTATAGATAAATATTTGAAAACACTAGACTACAATAGTACTGAAAATTTATTACAAAAACTGATATAAACAGGGCACATAAATAATACATCATACATATATACACATACAGAAATATACATAATAAATATACAACACACTTTAACATATGCAGCAGATGATATTTATGGTCTATATAAGTGTACCTATACCCATATCCAAAAATTTCCACAAACTATTTCAATTAATTTAATTCAACTCAATTTAAATTTATCATGTAGGGAATGTAAATGTTATGCATTGTGGTTTACTAGAATCAATATATCTAATATCGTAATATTATGTTATACTCTGTAATATATGAATATGTAACGGTGTAACTTGTGGGTATCTGTTGTTTTTTTTTTGGTTGAGAAATACTATCCGCTCGTGATACAGTTATATACTAGTACGAGGGGATAGGGCGACTCAGTTGGAAAACAACCAGAACAATTTCACAATGTATAGCAATTTCACGGTGTATGACTTCACATTTTATTTTTTTCTTTTTTCTTTTTTTAAGTTCAAATATGTTTAATTTTTGCTTTTTGTTATTAGTTGTATGGTTGTCTCTTAATATTGAATAAAGTTCATTTATTATTATTATTTATTATTATTATATTCACTTTAGCATTAAAGATACTTAAATTGTAGTCAGACGGAAACACCGCCGCTGGCAAAATTTTCCCGTCCCTCGAAGTACGCGGTATAAAAACGAGGCGAAACGCTTCGTCCGGATGACTCGCCGTACGACAGGTCGTCCGGGGGAATAAGTCATGCAATTCCCTCGCACACTCTTCAAAATGCAACCTAAAGAACACCGACGGGCTGACTACTCTTCGCCTGTGCTCCAGAAGACCGTTTTGAGCAAACTTCTATCAACACACATCAAACATCGTCTTGCTACAACATCATTATCCTCAGCCTCATCCCATCTCCAACATCAGCTTAACATTTTCCCCAACAATATTGAACGACTATAGATATACATACCTATTTGAACTCCACAACCCAGTTACTGGTTAATAAGATACAAATTAGTAAGATTGGTTGTCAAACTTTTTGGCTTCTGACTACCCGTAACGACAAAACGCTAGTAGAGTCTTGGTTATGGGCACGCCATAATAGCAGCGGTAAATCCCCTCTTTAAGGAGTAACTAGAGAGGCGACACGGCGCCCTCACCTTCCGCCTGACGCAGGTCCTCACAGGAAACGGCTGCTTTGGAAGGTTGCTCTTCTGTATAAGGCGGGGGGGTAACGCCACTGTGGGAATCGCCCTGAGGACACGGTGGTGGTGTGCCTGGCTTGGGTAGAATACCGCCGTATCCTCGTGGTGGCGATCGGTAATCTTCGCTTTCGGCCCTGGTCCAGGCTATGGTCCGGAGCGAGAGTATATGGCAGGCCATTACCTCCTTCTGCGAAATAATGATGCTGGCAAAGGAGGAGTCGGAGTGCGTGAGGAAGCGGGAATTCCAGCGTCCTTTAGCCACCCCATGAGAAGCCCTGGTCGGGAGACAACTTTGAACTCCCGGCCACCGTAGGCTTGGGCCTATGGCCGCTGAACAGTGGACGCTGTGGACAGCTCGTCGCCCGGTAAGGACCAGGCCGAGGTCGATGACGCGTTGTGTTTCACGCGCACCTCAAAGAGATGTTAACACATCGTGACGGGGTCCACGAAGACCGATGCCTCCTGGGTCAGGGTTACGGGTTTGGACAAAACCCGCCACACATTTTCCCACCTACTGCTACTCCTGAAAGCCAGAATCAACAGTGGAGACCGCCAGAAAAACGCCGAGCAATGAAGCTCGACGAGTCCCGGAGAAACGATTCAACTGTCTTGGGTCCCGCAACGAAATTAATCAGAAATGAATAGCGGAGGAGTAAGAAAAAAGAATTTTTTTTTCAGGGTTAGGGGTTGGTTAAAAAAGAAACCTTGGCCCTGGCGCACAGGCAAGTGAAGAAATATGGAGGGGGGTTTAGGCAGTAAAAGTCTGACACGCCCTTCCACTCTGCATAGAGAGGGAGAGGTCATTTGATGATTTCCCAGAAAAAAAGGTGCCTTGGTATGTAAAAATGGTCACACGTCTATATACTAATACTGGCAAACATAGCTTAACCCGATCGATCCTCTTGGGCAGCAGTTATTATTTACCCACGGGCCTCTCTACCCACCACCTCAGCATCTATTTATCATTAACTAGCTGACCCGGCGAACTTTGTTCCGCCTTAAAGGCAATAAATATCACATGATCACATTTTTTACTTTTTAAATTAGGAACACTGTAAATAAAAAAGAAAAGTATCCCATGATTTTTTTATTTGTCATTTATTTAGTGTAGCACCATGTGAAAGAAATGAATTTCTACTTGTGCTTCGTAAATTATCTAGCTATTGATCTCTGAGATGTCGTGGTGGCCTAGTGGTTAAAACACCAGCCTCTCTTGTATGATTGCGCGGGTTCGATTCCAGGTCAGGCAAGTATCGATGTAACTTTTCTAAAGTGATATGTACTCTCTAAGTACAATATCTAGGGCACCAATGACTGAACGTGAAAGAAAAAATCTTGAGGAAACCTGGACTTTATAAGTCTGAAATCTCCACCCCGCATTGAGCAAGCGTGGTGATTACACTCAATCCTTCTCTGCATGAGAGGAGACCTGTCTCCAGCAGTGGGACGATAAAAAGATTGATGATGATGATGATCTCTGAGGTTTGTTCGCCGATTTCGCATTGTCAACGGAACAGTTTCACGGACTGCCGCCTCCCTTTGCTCTTGTGAGTGAGAAGCACGAAGTCGAGTCATAGTAAGGCGGCGCTCTGCACGTGCAATTTCTTGCTCTTCTTCAGTGCTTTCATTCAGAATGTTTCGATTTACTCTTGCATTACCGCTTTGTCGAGAAAGATTTGATGGTCTTGGTCACGGCATGATATTTTTATTGATGATAAATGGCACAGCAATACAATATTAGAAATTTTGAAGTTGAAGTTGGCTTTGTAGATTTTTATAAGAAACTTTAAACCAGCAGAGAGTATTTATATTCTTTGCTTTAAACGATTGCTTCAACCGGTTAGACTTTTTTTTAAATATGCTCAGCTGTCATTTGCTTTTTGTTATACCATTTTTGGTATATGAATTGCTGACTTACATTTTGAATGAGTTGGACCATGTCTTATGTCACGTCACACGGGAACGACGGGGACGGGTTCTTAAGTACCTCACACCAATATTCAGCTAAATCGGTTCAGCCGTTCTTGAGTTATATATAAATAGTGAATAAGCAACTGAATCGATTCCAATAATTTTTACACCATGTTATATTTTGTCCCAAATACATTTAGAAATTGTTACAGTGTAGTTACCGAGTGCGTCACGCAGCTTACGATACATCATCATAGTATTGTGCGCGCGCAACAGCTGACGCTAGAGGTCAATGCACCGCGCTTGCTCGCCCGCGGATCTTTGACCATATTTATGTTGGGACAACGAAGTAGAATACACGTAGCAAGCTTATTATAACTTTGTGGTTTTTCATTATATCTTTTTGAAATTTTGTACATAATATTATTAACTTAAAAGTACTGGACACGTGTTTCCTACTTTGTGGAGGTGCAAGGTACCAGGGTAGCACAAAACTGTAGGAGAAGTCGAAACAATAAACCTCATTCATTCATCATTATCACAAATCATCATAATACATGAAAGAAGTTTTATTGTGTATAGTTTGTGGACGTGCAAGGTACCAGGGTAGCACAAAAGTGTAGGAGAAGTCGAAACAATGAAGCTAATTCATTCTCATGGGATCGACGGGAACGGGATAAAAGGTATCCTATGTCCTTTTCCTAGTTTTTAGGTACCCCCCTACCAATTTTCAGCCAAATCGATGGAGCCATTCTTGAGTTATAAGTGGAGTAACTAACACGACTTTCTTTTATATATATATAGATAGTGAATAAGCAACTGAATCGATTCCAATAATTTTGACACCATGTTATATTTTGTCCCAAATACATTTAGAAATTGTTACAGTGTAGTTACCGAGTGCGTCACGCAGCTTACAATACATCATCATAGGTATTGTGCGCGCGTAACAGCTGACGCTAGAGGTCAACGCACCGCGCTCGCTCGCGCGCGGATCTTTGACCATATTTATGTTGGGACAACCAAGTAGAATACTCGTAGCAAGCTTATTATAACTTTGTGGTTTTTCATTATATCTTTTTGAAATTTTGTACATAATATTATCAACTTAAAAATACTGGACACGTGTTTCCTACTTTGTGGAGGTGCAGGGTACCAGGGTAGCACAAAAGTTTAGGAGAAGTCGAAACAATAAACCTCATTCATTCATCATTATCAAATAATCGTAATACATGAAAGAAGGTTTATTGTGCATATTTTTTGACGTGCAAGGTACCAGGGTATCACAAAACTGTAGGAGAAGTCGAAACAATAAACGTCATTCATTCGTCATTATCAAATAATTATAATACATGAAAGAAGGTTTATTGTGCATATTTTTTTGACGTTCAAGGTACCAGGGTAGCATAAAAGTGTAGGAGAAATCGAAACAATAAAAAAAAAGCTCATTCATCATTATCAAATCACCATAATACATGAAAGAGGTTTTATTGTGCATAGTTTGTGGACGTGCAAAGTACCAGGGTATCACAAAACTGTAGGAGAAGTCGAAACAATAAACGTCATTCATTCATCATTATCAAATAATCATAATTACATGAAAGAAGGTTTATTACATTTTTTTGACGTGGAAGGTACCAGGGTATCACAAAACTGTAGGAGAAGTCGAAACAATAAACGTCATTCATTCATCATTATCAAATAATCATAATACATGAAAGAAGGTTTATCCCAACTAATATTATAAATGCGAAAGTGTGTTTGTTTGTTTATTTGTTTGTTTGTTTGTTTGTTTGTTACCTCTTCACGCTTAAACTACTGCACCGATCATCACGAAAATTTGCATACACATAGTCTAGGGTACGGGGAAGGATATCACATTTTATCCCGGAAGAAAGTAGCTACTGTTCCCGTGGGATCGAAATTAACGCGGACGGAGCAACGACGTGCGGAGCCACGGGCAAGAAATAACAATATAATTATTTAATAATATTTAATATTTGCATACACATAGTCTGCGGAACGAGAAAGGACATAGGACACCTTTTATCTGTTCCCGTGGGATCTAAATTAACACGGGCGGGCTACTAACAGTGTAATTATTTATATGTTTGTTACCTCTTTAACTTAGTCTGTGGTACGGAGAAGGATATAGGATACATTTTATCCCGGAAGAAAGTATCTACTGTTCCCGCGGGATCCTCTTTAACTGTTACCTCTTTAACTGTTTTCTTCACGCTTTATCTACTCAATAAATCTTTTTTTCACATGTACAACGTGTTAATAAAAAAGCGCAAAATGAGAAAACCGTTTCTCCCTTTGGGGTCACTGACTCCGGGAAAAATACTTAAAAGTTCAAATTCTCAACTTCATTTTTTCATTTTTCATACAAATCCAAAACTCGACTCTGTCAATTTGTATGAAAAATCAAAAAATAAATGTAAGAATTTGAACTTTTTGTTGTTTTTCCCGGGGTCAGTGAGCCCAAAGGGAAAAACGGTTTTCTCATTTTGCGCTTTTCCATTAATACTATGTATGTATACAATTAAGAGTATGGACAAGGGTACTTTTCATCTCGAAAATGTTACCCGCAGCTTCGTCCGCGTGGATTTTCGAAGTACTGCTATAGTTATTCCTAAACGAACTTTCAATCTTTTCGGGATACAATGTACCTAGCCTATATATTAATCCAAGATATAAACCATCTTCTTTTCAAATTTCAGCCAAATGATTTCAGTCCTCCATCCAAACTTAAAACTTTAGCATGATGTATATTAAAGTAAGATAAAATTTGAGCAAAACCGATGTATTGCTCAAAGATGACGCTAAATGCTTAAGACACTAGATGGCGTTGACTATATTTTAAATCGCGCTATGGTTATTTTTTCCCAGATGATCAGACAGACACTTACTTCACTGGCGCTAGCTAGCTTCGTTCATTTGTCTTCGCTCGCTAATAAATACCTTCGTTTGGTCATTTGTTTTCGTTAACTTTGCATATAAATTAGTTTTGTCTTTTTTATTCCTGTGCTGTTATATTTGGGTTTAAGTTTTTCTATTTGATTTGTTACTTTAATTTTTAATTTACGTAGAGTTGAGTTTTTAAACTCGCTTGAACTTTCAGGTGTTCCATCGCATAAGCTAAATTTAAAGGTAGGTGTACCTATCATGCTGATGCGAAATTTAGATGCACCCCGTTTGTGCAATGGGACTAGACTTAGGGTAACTCAATTAGGGCAAAATATAATTGGCGCCACTATTCTAACAGGCGTAGGTAAAGGGGAAAGTGTGATAATACCTCGAATCCCAATTATCCCTACTGATTTACCATTCCAATTTAAAAGAGTTCAGTTTCCGGTAAAGATAAGTTTTGCAATAACAATAAATAAGGCCCAAGGGCAAACATTGCAGGTTGTAGGAGTGCATCTGGAAAAGCCATGCTTTTCCCATGGGCAGCTATATGTAGCGTGTTCGCGTGTGTCCAGTCCTCAAAATTTGTTTATTTTGGCACCAAATGGGAAAACAAACAATATTGTGTACAGCAGCGTCTTAAAATAAATCTCATTTTGGTGTTCATGAATCTAAATCAATGTCTCTTTCAGAAAAACATACTTCTTTTACGTTTTCATAATCCAACTACTTATCCCATTATTATTGTAATACACAGAAAAAATTGTTTTCGTGGGAATTTAACGCGAGCGAAGCCGCGGGAGAAAGCTAGTTGTGCATATTTTTTTGACGTTCAAGGTACCAGGGTAGCATAAAAGCGTGGGAGAAGTCGAAACAAAGAAGCTCATTTATTCCCACAGGAACGACGGGGAGCGGCATAGAAAGTATCCTATGTCCTTCTCCCAGTTCTTAACTACCTCCTTACCAATTTTTAGCCAAATTGGTATAGCCGTTCTTCAGTTATAAATGATGTAACTAACACGACTTTCTTTTATATATATAGATAATCATATTTCCCAATGTGATACAACCAATCAATGAACGGGTATTGCCGACAAACAGTCCATTTACAACAGTAGCAACCTGTCAAACAATCCATCAGAAACCATTATCCTTGTGAATGCTGCTTTATCTACTACTAACCAAGGCTGAATTCCAGCCAACAGCTACATTTATAACAAGTAAACTGTCGATATGGAGTACCCATAACTAGCGCACATTATCAAAGAAAATGTAACAGCGCGCCGCGCCGTGACCGAATTCCTGCTACCGGCCGCAATAAAAGATAAATGATTAATCAAATTGGAATAACATTAGTTAGGTATTCGTATTATTATTATTTATTGAGATTATGATATGGTTTCGTGTTTTGACATCGATTTTCTCTAAGAACTGAAATGTGCAAAGACAAAAAGCGTAATCTACACTTGCGTCATAGTCGCCAAATGGGTGAACAAATATGAATGAGTGAAAAAATAATTTTAATTTTTACACTTACTTGTCAAACATACTTTTAAAACTAGATAAGTTCGAATATTCCTATCTTAGTACTCTGAGAAGAAAACTCTGAACTTCAAAGTTTGTTTTAAAGTCCAAATTAAATCTTGCTCAGATCATTTGTGAAGACCGTGTATATTATCTGTCGATCTATTTCAAACAATCTTCGAAAACTAAGGGGAAGTGAATATGAAATAAGTTGTCATTCCGTTTTATATTAGGGATTTATACTTTTGATATCCCACTTCACCCAAGTTGTGACTAAAGTTTTTACAGAATAAATCGGCTGTAATCTATACAATATGTAAAGAAAACCCCCTCCGATCCATAATGATAATAAAGGTAACACATAACCAAATAAAATATGAAATTTCACGCTAATTAATTTCAACTTTCCCAAAATTAGGTAATTTTTTAAAAAGTGACAACACAATTTTTGACGGTATTATTATGAATGTTGCGACCACGTGCCGCGTGCCCTTCCCCCTTCGCCCGCGCATGTATTGCCTACCGCACATGTATTAAGTTACCTCCTTTTGCGAAATAGTATGAATTTTTTAGGCGTTTTTTTTTTTTTTTGTTAGTTTAGCCTGGCTCTTTTGCCATTAGTAGCATCAGTTCTTTACATATTGTATAATAAACCTTTTGAAGAAACAAATCAAACACTGGCTGGACTTGTCCAGTCGGTGCAATCATTTGTCAATAACCATGCAGCTCGATTCAGAAATACATTTCAATGCACATAACAAACTACTAGACGGAACCATTTACCTAATCTAATGCCGTGTGATTTGAACCTGCAGGCGAAATAGACTAGTCATAAAGTTAATAACAAAGATAATGGTACTAATAAAATATTAGCACAAGGACAAGCTACTGATCGAAAAGGAGAATTGGTCTCAGTAATGTTGTGGGAAAGACATATTTGCAACATAACTTTATTATCTGACCGTAAATAATAACTTTAAATGGTCTTTGAATATTTATTTGTCATTTGTGTTTTGCCAGTCACGAGTACCAATATTATGTCAACATTTGCCAATTGTCGTGAAATAACGAGTGCAATCATACGACAAATAAACGCATAGCTTCGAAAATGCTATGTGTGTATATCAACCTACAATTTTATTTAAAAATAAAGTAGTAAATCGCTTTTAAGTAAAGCCGAATGTGTACATAATTTTGCTCGTGGCTTTATGGAAAAGGTTTGCCCTGTAGTAAGTACTGTACACGTTGTAAGAAGTGAAAATATATTAAATTACAGGCCAGCAGGATTACTTTAAAAACCGTTAAATATTTTTAATTCTGTAGTTATTATTATTTTTTTAATTGTCTAGTATCGCAGTCAAGCAATCAATGGTAAGCAGTTATGCATTACTTGATGGTAAGGCACACTCTTTATTAGGATGCTATTGTCGTCCGTACAATGCTATTTACATCAGTTTGCTTAAATCGTGGTAGTATAATAATATAAATGACATCATTTAAAAGAAAATATGGTCATTCTTTTTGTTGAAATTCCTGATCGCTAACAAGGCAGTATACTCATCATAAAACTTGGATCTCTTTAGAAAGCAAATAATAAATCAACCATTGTATTAAATTTCAAGTAGTAGGTAGATATAAATGGAGTCAAGTGTCCACATAACAACCGGAACCAATGAGGTTTTCCAACTTAATCAAGATCAAATTCTACACTAAGTAAAGCTAGATAAACTTTGAGTAATTTATATCTACAGCGACTTTAATCTTTTGAAATTCATTCAAGAACTTATCACCAGCCATTTCCATTTCAGTATTTAAGTCATTATTTCTTCAATTGAGTTGTCACTCCGCGACTTCCCTAGATGTTACACAAGGTGCCACCTACATAGCATCAGATATCGTAAGTAAGCCACTTAGCTGAGATTACGAGTGGAGTGAATTAATCCCGGCGTGACAAAACAGGATGCTGAGCCTTATCTGAGACTAGAGATGGTGGTATTGTGGAAAGCGGTTTTGAAATGTGTCGATGTCCCCAACTAGTTTAGGCGTTTAGTCAATCAACTGACCTTTGGAAGTAGCGCTCTTCTTGGTGTGCTCTCTCAGCTCGCATGCGGTTGATGACAGTTCTAACCTAACCCATTTGGTCGACCTTGGCTTAGTTACTGTGGCCGTTTTGGCTTACATGTGATATAGTTCCACCCTAAACTATAATCTATAGTATATCATAAAGGTCGTTAGGTAAAGGTCCGCCATTTCGCAAAATAATAAAAAAGTAGATTCCATTTTAAAAACAGCTAAGCATCATGGTACCTAATACTGAAATTTCAGATGTTGTGCAATGTAACAATTTTCGTGTTATAATCTGGTGTCCAATATTCCATTTGTTACTGGAATGGACTAATGACTGACTTCCACCTCCTTCCACACAGGGATAAAGTATACTTTGGTCTTTTTCTGGTCAGTCATTAGTGTTTTAGAACACAGTGTTGCGAATATGGTCTGACAATTTCTAGTAAGTCGTACTAATACTCAGTAAGTATTATATTTTCCGTTTTAAGAAAATAGCAGGAAAGTGTTTGTACGAGCCAATAACGCTCATACAGCATGCATTTTGTATAATTAACACATTAATGTTATTCAGTGGTAACTATATCTCCGTCATGCGGTCAGGTATCAATAATAAAAGGGCAGCTCAAAAACGAGTGGTTTTGGTGTTGCTCATTTACCTACAACACAACTGAAGTATCGTCAACGGCGAGAAACTCAAACAGTGTGCCTTACGGCTGCACCTAAAAGGCTTAGTCGTGCTAAGTTAGCTTCAACATAATTATATTTAACTGTATTTACATATACAACATTATTTTCTGTTTATGCAATATTATTTTTAAGTAAAGAATCTATGTACAAAATTTCAAAAATATATAATGAAAATCCACAAAGTTATGAGCTTGTTATCCTACTTGGCTGTCCCAACAAAAATATGGTCCATGCTCCGGTCGAGCGGGCGAACAGTGCATTGACCTCCTCTACTTTTCGTGCTCGGTAAAAACACTGCAACAATTTCTTAATGTATTGGGGAAAAAATATAACAGGCTTATCCTGAGCAAAATATATTCAGGTTTTGCATAAACAAAAAATAACGTAGTACTCTTAGGCAAATAAATTGGTAAATTAATCAATAGGGTCATTATAAGAAATACAAAAGCTACATCAGAGATCAATATAATCCACAAATCGAGCGATCCACACCAATTTGAACGCCAAAATAATACGAATGAATTACAAATCCATCTGATAGCAACAGGATACCAACATCCATACATATAACCAATACCAATAAAATCAGCAACCGATACAATTATATCATCGACACTAAACCGATTCCAAATTACTCGAAGGCCATTTAAATAGTTAGCAAACACTAATTCAATTAACTTCGATGTTAAATTCCGTATTGTTTTAATTATCATTCGCACGTATAGGGCTGTTAGTGTGATCGCGGTGGACAATAAAATGAATTGATGAATTTTTGAATGTTGTTTGAAATTGTAGGTATAGTTGTTGCATACGAATTCTTTGGTGATAATAGTGGGAGGACGAATGGCCTGGTACTGTTAGCCTGAATCATCGTACTCCTGGACAAAGGTTTTCTTTTGGGGATGAGAAATCATCAAATGATCTCTCCCGCTCTGGGTGAAACGGAAGAGCGTGTCAGACTTTAACTGACTAAAACCCATCTGTGTTCCTTTACTTGCCTGTGCGCCAGGGACCACGGTATCGCTTTCGAATAACCCCTAGCCCTGGCAGGCATCGGTCTTTGTGATACCCGCCAAGATGTGCTGGCATCTCTTTGAGGGGTTCGTGAAACTACACGCGCCGTCGATCCTGGCCTGGCGGGACAAAAGCCTCTGCTCATAACTTTCAGCTCTTTCGATCCAGGGCTAAAGTAGACCGCAAGTCGTTAATGATAAGAGCAATCAGCTCTCTTCCTCGAGGTGATTACATTAAACTTAATTGTACTGTAAATACATCTCTGCCTAAACCTGAGGCATATCGTTGGAGTTGGTTTGGACTTTTGTTTCCAAGTAATTAACTTTTAGTTGTGTAACAGTTTTTTGAAAATTCATGCACTCAGGCTCCTGAAAAGTTTGCGATAATAAATCACTTCATGCATATTGTGGCTTTTAGAAAAGTAAAATTAAAACTAATGTACTTATTTTTATCATACATAATTATATATATTATGTCATGTATCACCATTGTTTTCGACAGCACATACTTTTTTTTTTTTGTTGGGATGAGAAATCATTTAATGACTTCTCCCGCTCTGGGCGGAGCGGAAGTGCGTGTCAGACTTTTACTGACTAAAACTCACCCGTGTTTCTTCACTTGCCTGTGCGACGGCCAGGGCCACGGTTCCTTGTTTAACCAACCCGCAACCCTGACCTAGTAGGCATCGGTCTTCGTGGACCCCGTCACGATGTGCTGACATCTCGTTGAGGTGTTGAGGTGCGCGTGAAACACGACGCGTCATCGACTCGGGCCTGGTCCTTACCGGGCGGCGAGCTGCCCACTGCCCAGCGCCCGCTGGCCCGCGCCTACGGTGGCTGGGAGTTTAGTGTCATTTCCCGACCAGGGCTTCTCCTGCAGCGGCTAGTGGCGTGAGGGCGCTGGGATTCCCGTTGCGACTGCACATACTTGATTATATATTTAAATACAGCTATCAAAGTACATGTTTTTCATATCCTTTGAAGCTGTCTTAATGCGCATGTTCCTTAGTTGTCTTAGGACCGAGCGTTTTATATATCTGTGATATGGACAATATTTATAAGGCCTGACATTTAATGAGTATTCCCATATTTCGCTATTACCAGGATCATCAAAGCTTTAGACAAAATTATCATTACAACTTGTATTAGCGAGATTTACTACACATAATTCCACGGAAACGTCACAAATGAAACAAATGTTTATTACAACCCATAATGATGCCACAAACATCAAACCGTTAGAATTCATCATATCATACATTTTTATAGCCCTATATAATTTATACTACAATTACACATTATAATTTACGTGTTCTACCTTAAAAGTCGGTTTTGCCAGCGTGGTTTACGTGGCTTTGGTAATAATATCCTAATGACTGTAATTAAAGCTTTAATCACGACCAGTGCCTGGTTACTATATGACAGTAAAATAGAGCTGTTCAGAATGTTAACTTATCATGTCAAGAATTTCTACCACTGAAGATGAGGCTTTGACTAAGCCGTTATGTATGAGACCACGGAATAGATATATTTTTTATCTGTTCTGGGTATCAGACTAATGACAATATTGCATACAAAAACGGGTCTATGATAGAGGTATGTACCATAAACCTACTTCTATGATGGCAAAGAAGAGTCAAATACCCATCTTCTTTAACGTCTAAGTCATTTTAAATAATACCTTGGTAAGTACATCAAGGTCATTTATAGAGATCGTATAAAACTTGCTAATAAGATAATTCAAAATCTTACTATTCACGTTGTTGTTGTGTCGGGAGTTCGGTTGTGGAGGGTCTCCATATCAATCTCCCTCTGGCGCAGCATCGTTGGTCGTGTGTGTGTTGGGTTCAACTTTGCATCACCTTGCTCAATTGCCATCTTTCTTCCTAATCACTCAGTTTTTTTAAGTGATAAGCCTCTTAATATCAACAATGTTTGCATCACTGCTTAACATCAGGCGGGATTGCGGTCAAGCACTAGTTTTCAATTATAAAAAAAAACTCAAAAGCCACCGATCAAATCCGAATAGAGTACGGTATACTCTATTCGGATTTGATCGGTGGCTTAAATATGTGAAAACCAAATGATATATTCAGAATCTCGATATGGATTCGAGAGTACGCTTACAAGCATCGTATGCAATGACACTTCTGCATCAACATTTTCTAGTATTACAAATATTGCAAGTGGATATTATCAGTAATTTGTTTCGGCGCCACTCGTAATAATTGTCCCCAACTTTAATGTATGCGGTTTATCGATACATATTTATCTTACTTTACCACCTTATGTAAAGAGATTGATTATGACACGCACCTAAGTGACATAAAGATTTATGCCGGCAGTGATGATGGAGTTGCAAATTATAAACTGTTAAGAGTAGGAATGTCACAGTCTATCGATAAGACTTTAGGTTTAAATACCAACAGAATTTATGATAGAAACGAAAACGGTAGTTGTAGAGACTTGTTGTAATACATGTAGTTTAACTTGACAAATATATTTGAACAGTTTAGCAAAATAGTCGTCAATTTTGTAACAAGATTAATTATCGTTAATATTATTTGAAGCGTCATAATCATCACTTTTATCATCATTGTTTATTTCTTTATCTTTCCTTTTATAGTTATCCCTTTTTCTAACACTAGTTTTTTTGCATACTTTTATTGTTGGTGGTATCATTATTCAACGACGTTTACGTTAGTTATAAGTAATACATACATGTGGTTTAACCTAACAAATAATGTTTAACAGCTGAACAATATCCCCGTTGATTTTTTCACTAGCTTTATCGTTTTCTGTTGCTTGAAGCTTCATCGCTCATCACTGAAATGACTATTCATAAATCTGTATTTACTTTCATTATTATATCTGTTGGCATAAGCTAGAGCTTTAACGTTAACGGTTACGTTAAGCCGTTAGTCTCCGTTGCCATATGAATATCTAATAGCAGTCCTTACGGGTTGTTGGAGCCCTCTAAAGTTCAGCAATTGGTCTAACTGCAATGCTTCAATTTCACCCTCGGGTTGTGGAGCTCAGACGGCAGTCGCTTCACGGAAACTATGGAAAGTTTTGCCAAAATTAGCAGTTAGACTGATAAAGCGGACTCCAGACTCCACAGCTGAAAAAGCTTCGGATACGACTGGGATTAACACTGAAATGATGATAATGATGATCTGTTGGCATAAGCGAGGTTGTAGCAAGTTTTGGGTCAATGATTGTATGATCATCATTTATCAATCACATACATATAGACGCCATCAGTGATTTTTACTATAGCGTCAATTAACTCATTTGTCAAACCACTATTAGTATCAAATTTTGTCATTTATTTAGCTCAATCTTAGAGTAAAATATCTCGTTATTGTTTTCACTAGCTTCATAAACTTCGTTTAAAAAGACAGATGATTATCATCAACTATGTTTACAAACCACAGATCGATAATCATCAAATCAATACGTTCTCACTGTACATTGTATATTGTCAGAACATACGCAGTAAATTGTCCAATCGATCTGACTACACGATGTGTATTTTCTATACGCTATTCAATATTCGTGCAGCATAATGAGGTACAGGTAAGGGGCGGGGTCCAGTGTATTCAATTTAGCCGATGGTTAGAGGCACTTGCGCCTCTGGCTTGCAGGCCTTTTTTGATATTTTTTAAAATCTTACAGCTTTTAAAGAAATTTTGGCAGTAAAATTGATAAGGTAAAGGAAAAAGTAAATGTTATGTTTCTCACGTGTATGCATGAAGAAACAGGAAACATTTAAAATATTATTGCGCGTTTAGTTTATCCCATCAATTTTGTTGTAGGACTACGCCAAAACCTAGCTAGCCTACTTATACAGAATCTTCATAAAATGTGGGTCATGGCTTACAACACACAGAACAGAGAGGAACATAACAGAACGTACTTCGACATATCCACAAGGCACGCCTTCCAACATAGGATGGACAAGTAAAACGGCAATATTAGTCATAACTTATCAAGGGAACTATTTTATCAATGCAATGCCTTATAGCATATTATTGAGAGATTCGGTCAATGATCATCAGATTATAGGAAGACTGAAATGAAAAGAAAAACGTAATTGTCAACAATGCCTACATCCCTACTATAGTAATATAGTGCTACTATAGTAATATAGTATTCCTAATATAGTATCACAATAAAGCGCCCAGTGCTGTATCATTTTTTTGTTATAAATTGCAATAACAAAAAGCAAAAAAGAGTTTAGACACTGGCCATATTTCTGAACCAACCTCTATAAACTCAATAGTTTCTGAGAATACGCAGTCACGTAAAAACCCATAAAACATAACACAAAAGCATTTACCATTCATACACATTTAAAATTGACATTCGATTTCTGAAGCAGTTAAAAATTCACAACTTGAAAGTCCCACAGTAGGTCCTGCAAAGAAAAACCACAGCTAACTAGAGGCTACTGTAGAGGCGTGAATTTTTTATGGCATGGGGCGCTATACCCCTTAGAAAAACACCGCCTTCCTAGGGAAAAGACTAATAAACGACGGCTTCTATCGGTACACCAGGATCGAAGAAATTATGATGTGGTATGGAGTTGTGCGCAAATTGATACGATTTCAGACATTGGCTAGTAAAGCCGCCTGAAATTTTGAAATATGTTCAAAAGAATATTAATATATTTGCTCAGAATATAGGTATAATAAGGTGGTTACAATAATATGAACGAATCCATATACGTTCCACCATTTTGGCATGTATACATTGATGACGTTCAAGAATTAGCACATGGGAATGCTACTGGTAGCAATGCCGACGAGTACTTTGATACTTAAGTTTATTTTATCTTTGTATTTATTTCTATGGTTACCAAGTGTAAATAGTTAATAAAAACAGTATTGTTGTTAACACTTCTCCTCCTTGGAACAGATACAGTTAAAACTCACCATGTACAATATGTAAAGAAAATCCTATCTGATCCGTGAAGGTATTATTAGGTATCGATAACTTAGTTAATGCCAAAAAGCCGGGCTAAACTTAAAAAAAACCCCTAAAAATAAATATTATTTCGCAAAAAGTAGTAACTTAATACATGTGCGGTAGGTAATAAATGCGCGGGCGAAGGGGAGTAGGGCACGCGGCACGCGATCGCACCACTATTCACTCATAATAATACCTTCAAAAATGGTGTTGTCACTTTAAAAAAAAAAACAAATTTTGATTAATTCGCGAAAAAAAGGTTATTTCAAAATTTATTGGTATTCTTACTATGATGATTACGTAAAATTTCATATTTTATTTGGTCATGTATTTACCTAACCTGTATTATCCTTATGGGTCGGACGAGGTTTTCTTTACATATTGTGTATACGTCGCTGCTTATTCACAGCTCAATGATAAACTTAAAAAGTATATAATTTTTTTGTGATAAATTCACTTGTGAAATGGACAATACAAAACACCAAAAATGGGACGTAGTAAAACACAAGAAATCAATTCATATCCATCGCATCCTACATCTTGAACACAACACAAGAACCATCTGTTCATTCTCAAGGGTGCTACGCGCAAACGAAATGTTAAAACCTGCAACGGTAAGCCAGGAAACAGCCCGAGGCCTTTAATTTGTACGGAACACCATACAATATTTATGGAAATATCGATGTCTTTGTTTAGTCACATTCTGGGTTTTATGACGAAGTTGACTGCCGCAGAATGTTCAATTCGATTGTGAAGCTTACTTATGGCACAATTTCTAATACAGCAGGATATGAAAAAATTGTTTTGGTTTTGCTCTTGCGACATCATCTAATTGTCAATAGCTTATTGGCTGTAGTTGGTTTGGTCTGGTCGAATTCCTTATCTGGAAACAGAGGCTTGCTTAACTTTTTGTTGTTTCAGTTGTCATGAGTTAACCTTCTGTGTTTTCGTATCCTGCAAGTTTACGAGGGAAGTTCTGACAAACTTTTATTGGTTTGTATTGATGATGTTTTTTATAGGTTTCGAGGGTAAAGAATGCCTTGGGCTTAGCAGTGTACTTGTTGAAATTGAGTTTACAATGTAGATAAGTATCATTTGTGGGATCAGGGTTGTGATGTTAAGCGGAAGGGTCAACAGTTTATTGTTGATTAGCTACATATTCTTTGCATGTTTCTTTTTGTCACAAAAGTAACTAAGTTTTGGATTTATGTTTTGTAGGTTGTTGATCGGTGTTACAAAATATTGTTTCTTATTAAAATATTTTATTTTTGTTATTTCCGTTTTTCTTCATGCTGTATGCCGTCTTCTTATATCATCATATCTAGGTCATTATGATGTACTAATCCACGTACATCTTTAAGATCAAACTGTATTCGTTAATTATATAACTGTAGTCACTGTCTCTTGTTAAGTTATTTTGTTGATGTATTTGTGAAATATTTAAGCTCTTTGACGACCTTTCCCAACGTAATCATCAATATTTTAATTATTAATTGCTAGCAATACATCAATATTATTCAACACAATATCATCTTCCAATGATGATGCAAAAAACGAAAAACCTGTCTTATTCAGACCCTCCAGCTGTTCAATTATCAGCCTTATGTATTTCACTTAGAGTTTTTCTAAAGGTTCTGTTGGTAAATTCGGTTTCATCTACCTGACATGGAATAAGGTGAGGCATCATCAATCATATATCTTGACACTTCAATACAGTGAGCAAATACTTGGGAGTTGGTTCCAGTAAGAAATAGGTATAATCCTCTTAGATTTGTAAGCATGTAATTTATAGATAGTATTTCTTTTGCAGTGCGATTTGATAACTATCTCACTATAGAACCCACTCTACCTTCCTTTTCGCTGTGATTTTTTTACAGAATCGATGGGCTAAAATATAAATGGTATTTTCTGAAAGTAAGTTTGTATAACTACTTTTACAAGTCAATTTTATTTTCTCTTTTTTAACTAGATGAGTTCCGCTGATGTGCGTGTTGAAAAATCTGGCTTATTTCTGTTCTATTATGCAGTAATAAGTAGTGGAATAGCTGTTTTAAACAAAATTCTGTTTACTATTTGTGATAGAAGTTCTAATAATAAACAAGGAACCCCAGCACAAACAAATGTTTGAATCATAAAACAATCTGTTTCCCATACACTTTTGTTGGCACTAACCGTCCACTCAATAGTTAGTACTATTAATTATTCTGTGACTGAATATAATAATAGGTCAATAATTATGTTGCGGCGTCAGTTCTGTTCAGACGTAATTGACACAGTATCAGTAGCAATGAGTTTCATTTTGACAGTTCAACAACATTCATTGCGTTATTTACGTTATGAGCAAGCACGTTTTTCAAACGAGCAATGGATTAGCAATATGTTTCAAAATTATTCTAGTTTATAGTAATAGTGTGTAGCGTAATTAGGCTGCTGATTTCCATTCGCAGGTCTTTTACAGTTGTCGACAGTAAATCGAAAGTCTGACCCCCTATCCACCAAGTGTGTACCTACTCCTTGGAGTGTCGTATTTCCCAGTAACTGGGTTGTGAACCCAAATTCTTCTTCTTCTTCCTGTGCCTCTTCAATCCTGAAGGTTGGCAGTCAGCTTCTTGTACTCGGTCAGTTTTTCGACGGAAGTAATGCCAGTCCACTCCCTGATGATACGCAGCCACGACTTTATCTTTCGTCCAGCGTGCCTTTTCCCTTGTACCTTGCCCATCATAATAAGTTGGAGTATCGCATATCTACCGTGTCGGAGCACGTGGCCGAGAAAATCTATTTTGCGTTTCTATATGGTAGAACCCAAATAACCTAAACGAAAACCCAAACCCGAACCCAAATAGGTCCCCCTATATAAAATACTGGTATCTCCTCAGCGGTATTTGATGAGACTAGAAGCCGACCCCAACATGTAGTTGGGAAAAGACTGGGCAAAAAATGAGTTTGAATATCTACGAATAGTGTTGGAAATCCACTTCATTGATTTGATATTGTTAATAATGGAACTTACAGTATAGTATTTAACTAAGGCTAAAAGGGTAAAAGGCTAAAATGGTAGTGGGCTGGGCACGTTGCCCGTAGGACCGATGTCTGATGCTGCCGACGGGTTCTCCAGTGGCAACCACGCACCGGAAGACGTAGCGTGGGTAGGCCCCTGACAAGGTGGACCGACGACGGCCCGGTGAAGGTTGCGGAAAACCGTTGGATGCGGGAGGCGCAGGACTGGTCGTCGTGGCAATCCTTGGGGGAGGTCTATGTCCAACAGTGGACGTCTTTCGGCTAAAATGATGATGTTGATGAAGGCTCCTCTTTGCGTCCGTCTGTCATAGGGCTACATATAATAATGATAAATGAAGGCACTTGAGTTATTTACAAGGTTTCTATAGCCGCCATAATAACATACCTAATGGTATTAAGTTGATTTTACTTTCATTATATATTTTATTATGTAGAACTATTCTACGTTGGTACTGAATACAACGTGTCTTTTTAACGTTCCGTTCCAAAGGAAACACAAAACCGGGTCCCCATTACTCCATTAATCGTCTTGTGGTCGAAATTAACAGAAATTATGTACTTTTTTATTATTATTAACTAGTACTTGACCGCAATCCCGCGTGATTGTAAGCAGTGATGCAATCGTTGATGGTAAAGCGCGCTAGTTTATTAAGGGCCTATCCACTCTAGCCTTGTAAACACTTACATTGTAGTTCCAGCGTTTCTTAAAACGGAACTTTTTATTTTGAATAAATAATGATATGTACATACGAAAGCCTGTGTACGTGAGCGTCGGACTTGGCTGTTGTTTTTTTTAAATAGGCTCTTCGCGTGATTCTATTCATAATGAATAGTCAAACTCTATGACATAATGCCTATTATATTTCAACCAAGCTAGCCCAAAATGAACATCGTTTAAGCTCAAATTCCAGCGACGCATGATTATCAGGAAGGTATTAACCTAGTTTCTTCGCATAACTTACGGCTTATGTAGGCAGATAAGCGTTTGATACACAGCTGTTCGGCTACCTAATCTATCTTCTAATATTAACTAGTCTTTGGTAAGCGATGACGATTAGCTAAAGTATTTGGGCTTCTGTGTCAAATTACACGAATACTGTGCATCTAGAAAGCAGTTTTAAAGTGACATTTGCAGATCGCCCCGATTAAGGAAATTCACAAACAGAAGAAAATTTTTATATTCATATTTTTATTTCTTTTTGTTCTTACACACAACATTTCTGTTTTACATCTCCTTTCGCAGGTGTGCTGGAAGATATTTTTTAAGAAATAAGCAGCGCCTTTGTACTCAGATCTTAATTTTGTGTAATCTTTATGTATTTTATTGTGTTATAGATAGTTTCGCCGCGATTAAAAAAACCTGTCGTTTAAAATTACGTCAATTTACGTCAGGCACACTGGAAGATGCAGCATGGGCGGATCGATGACCTGGTGAAGATCTTAGGAAACTGCTGGATGTGGGAGGCGCAGGACCGGTCATCGTGGAGAACCTTGGGGGAGGCTTATGTCCAGCAGAGGACGTCTTTCGGCTGAAATGATATTGAATGATGATCATGATTCTTCAGCCGTTACCACAACATATCTAGCTTCTCTTCTTCTTCTTCAATTTGTAGAGGTCCACTGATGGACAAAGGCCTCCCCCAAGGCTTTCTACAATGACCGGTCTTATGCTGCCCGCATCCGTCTGCTTTCCACGACCTTTATCAGGTCATCGGTCCACTTTATTGGGGGGCCTCCCTACGCTGCGTCTTTCGGTACGTGGCCGCCACCGTCAACCTTACTACCCCATCAGCCATCGGTTCTACGAGCAATGTGCCCCGTCCACTGCCACTTAATTTTAGCGACACGAAGAGCTATGTCGGTGACTTTGGTTCTTCTGCGGATCTCCTCAACACTTCTCTTGTAAGTGGTCATTTAAGTAATCACCCCATTCTATAAGCATAATATGATCATTCACAATAACATTAGATATTCACAACAATTATTAAATCTATACTAATATACAAAGTTGAAGAGTTTGTTTGTTTGTTTGAACGCGTTAGTCTCAGGAACTACTGGTCCGATTTGAAAAATTCTTTTGGCGTTGGATAGCCCATTAATCCAGGAAGGCTTTAGGCCAGGGATGGCGAACCTCCATGCAGCTATGTGCCATATTTCCCAACTAAAAATTTCATGTGGTTATGACGTGCTAACAAACAAATCTTAACCTAGTGATACTGAAAAAAATAATAATAATAAACATGCATTAATGTTATTTTAAACCTCTCTGGCATTTTTGGAGACCCTGCAGTCACGGCCTTAGGAAGACGTTCGTAGGTACCGAAACCAACTGGGAGAAGCCCATTGATAGTTTTAATGAAATTTTTGATATTATCCCGTGCCGAAATTATTTTGGTTCGTGCCACCAACGGCACGCGTGCCATTGGTTTGCCATCCCTGCTTTAGGCTATATAACATCACGCTGCGACCAATAGGAGCGGAGCATAACTAACTCCACGCCAACAAAGTCGCTGGCGGCTGCTAGTCGTGGAGTACGGTTACAGCGCACTTTTTAAATTTCCCTCGGGAAAATCAAACTTTTCCGGGATATAAAGTGCCCTATTATTTAATCTAGACTTATAACTTTACGTCTGCGAAATTTCAAAGTAATCGGTTCAGTAGTTACGGCGTAAAAACGGAACAAACAAACAAACTCACTTTCTGATTTATAATATTAGTAAGGATGAAAGCAACTGTGGTCTAGTGGTATCGGTCGCGACTTAAAAATTGTAGGTCGTAGGTTCGAACCCCATCAGGCGCTTTACTTTGTGTAAATTATTTCATCAATACTGCTCTTAAAACGGTGTAGAGAAGGCGACATAAATCCTAGAGGCAAAACTTCGAAGAAATGAGACATGACATCACTCATGACATGACTCCCTCTCACCGAAAGGAGGCTTGGGTACCAGGTGTAGGAACATTATAGGCTAATATGTTATGTAAAACTTCACTAAAAAGGTTTTAAGACACTACTAGTAAAAACCTCAGTATAATAATCATGTCGTTCTTAGGTGTACTAGAAAGCTATCAGCTATGATTAGGCTATTATCTTGACACAAACGTAAACACACTGTCCCAAGGTACCACCCACCAGACAAAACCTTGCCGCCAAGCGATTCGTCGTGTTTCGGCACGATGTCTGGTGAAGCCGTACGGAGGACGGGTCTGAGTAGCTGTGTTGCGATGTGTGCCGGGTACGATGCTCAAATCTTGTTGTGTCGGGAGTATGGTCGTGGAGGGTCTTCAGATCATTCTCCCTTTGGCGCAGCATCGTTGGTCGTTATGATGGGTTTAACATTGCATCACCTCGCTCAATTGCCGTCTTCCTTCCTATTCGCTCAATTTTTCTGAGTGAATAAGCTTTACCATCAACGATCGCATCACTGTTTACCATCAGGCGGGATTGCGGTCAAGCGCTTGTTTATAATTATTTAAAAAAAAAAAACTTCTTTTTAAAGATAACAAACAGTGCCTCATGGGGACTCGATCATTTTCTATGATCAATGTTCTATTACAAGCAACATTTTTTACAATATCCATCAGTGTTTTCGTTACATCATTGTCTTGTCCGATAAGGTGCCCTCCTCAATCTTCTTTAGCAGACTTTAATTCTGTAAGTAGGCTGGCGTCGTCATCGCCATAATAGCAAGGGTGCATTATATAACTTGGAGACGTATACTCATCTCTGTCACTCCAATAGCTTCAGGGTTATGTGCCAGAGAGAGAAGTTTCCAGATTAAAATTGATTGCGCGGACGTTGCCTTTATCTGCGGGACATGGCTCGATTGATTCTTCATCAATCTTTATTCGCGGTGTTAAAAGTTTTTTTTTTCGTGAATTACGTTTTTGGGTTGATTCGACATTAAAGTTTTTTGGTAAACATTTTTGTGGACCAAGCTTATGCAGCCGGTGTATGCTTTATAAGTTATAATTATAATGGATGGATTGTATGTAGGCTAATTGAACTAGTGTGTTTTTTTTAATAATTATAAACTAGCGCTTGACCGCAATCCCACCTGATGGTAAGCAGTGATGCGAGCGTTGATGGTAAAGCTCACTAGTTTATTAAGAGCCTATTCACTCAGAAAAACTGAGCGAATAGGAAGGAAGACGGCAGTTGAGCGAGGTGATGCAATGTTAAACCCAACAACACGACCAACGATGCTGCGCCAAAGGGAGATTGATCTGAAGACCTTCCACGACCAAACTCCCAACACAACAACATTAGGCGCATCGTACCCGGCACACATCGCAACACAACTGCTCAGACCCGTCCTCCGTACGGCTTCACCAGACATCATGCCGGAACACGACAAATCGCTTGGCGGCAAGGCTTTGTCTGGTGGGTGGTAACTTCTGCCGGCGGCCGATGTCATGGCCTACCACCGAGTAAAAGTTGATATGAATCTTTGATGTTGTAATGATTTTTCTGGCTTTCTACGTTTATAATACTTAATCAGCCCCCTCCTAGTTCAGTTCTCCCTCCTGGAACACAGGAACATCTCGGGCAGAGAGAGTGGGCCATAATCTACCACGCGAGCTCAGTGCAGGTTGGTAGATGTTAGATGTCTTCGAATTTTTTTGAGATCTGTGTTTGATGGTGGTGGAGAAAAAGCAAAATATGTGAGAAAGTGTATACTTAAATAAAATCCATAAAACGTTTGAAGGATATAACGACTTGTACAGACGACAGCACATCAAGTTACTACAGTATGTCAGATTTCCTTTTTAGATTTTCAACTTTATTTCTAAAGCATTAAGGCTCAAGGTTGACTGGGAGTATTTGACAGTTTGGAGTAGCTAGACCTGCTGTCGTCCGTACAATCAGATGTTTATCACATTTGGACTTAACTAAAATGTTACGATAACTATGTACACAGTATGGAAGGATCGTAGTAGGGAGCAATCTATAATCATCATAATGACCCTATAATGTTATCCCACTGTTGGGCACGCAGGCCCCGTGCGGGTTGGTAGATGTTAAATGTCTTCGAAAATTTATCTCTAGGACATGTCGGTTTCTCATGAGGTTCCTCATGAGGTTCAAACCTACGACGTACAACTTGTAAATCCGATTACACTAGGCTGCCGCTGTTCTCAAAACGTTTCATCATCATCATCATTATCAACCTTTTTATCGTCCCACTGCTGGGCATAGGTCTCCTCTCATACAGAGAAGGATTGAGCGCAATCACCACGCTTGCTCAATGCGGGATGGTGATTTCAGACTTAAGTCCAGGTTTCCTCAAGATGTTTTCCTTCACCTTTATAATAATAATATTATTTAATTTAAAAAAAAAACTTTATCATGTAACCAATACATACTATCGATTTCACAATCATCTTTATCAATATTCTACCCAAGATCGTACAAACCAGCATTTTTACAACAAACAATAAATTTTGAAACTTAAACATGAACGTATCATTTTACGTAAGAGGCCACCGTGCGTTATCAAAAATTTATTACTTCATAAATTTCTAACAAGTTGAGTGCACTTTGTAAATCTTTACAATGTACAATGATGGAAGAGGTACATGGAGCTCAAAAGCTCAAATATTTAAAGGAAGTTGTGCGCTTCCACGAAATAGCTTTTCGATTCTCGTACTTAAATAGAACAAACGGACAATATTATAATTTATTCTTTTCAACTTTATATCATAAAACCGACCAAGTGCGAGATATAGAAAAAAATCTATTTATGGTAGATATTTGTTGCTATAGCAAAAACTGTAGCCAGGGCTGAATCCCCCGGGCGGTGAGCAATGGGCAACTCGCCGCCCGGTAAGGACCAGGCCCGAGTCGACGGCGCGTCGTGTTTCACGCGCGCCTCAAAGAGATGTCAGCACATCGTGACGGGGTCCACGAAGACGGATGCCTCCTGGGTCAGGGTTGCGGGTTGGTTTAACAAGAAACCGCGGTCCTGGCCGTCGCACAGGCAAGTGAAGAAACACGGGTGGGTTTTAGTCAGTAAAAGTCTGACACACCCTTCCGCTCCGCCCAGAGCGGGAGAAGTCATTTGATGATTTCCCATCCAAACAAAAAAAAGGCTGAATCCCCGGTCTGTCGTAGTCTAAAGGCACTGAATACCCTTCTGATGACCAACCCTGTATGTCTGGTCTTCTGTGAAAGAAAGTATGTGAGAGAACCCACTATTCCATGTTAGTTTTTAGTAGTTTTAGTACTAATTGGTGCTGTGCGGTGTTAATTTAACTATAAATAAATAAATAACAGACCTAGGTACAGACAGCACATCAAGCTACTAAAATCTGTAATTTTTTTTTATTAGATTTTCAACTTTATCTCTAAAGCATTAAGATTCAAGGATTGGGAATATCAACAGTGAAAATTTTATCTGTCTAACTGTCATGGTTTATGGGATACAGCCTAATAACAGACACACAGAGGAGGCTTAATAGGGTTCCATTTTTATCCTTTGAGTACGAAACTATAAAACTAAGAAAGTAATTATTAATAGTGATTAGGAAAAATAATAATTCATAATCATTGGTTGGAATTCATTTATTTGTAAGGATTACAAATCTTTATTAATACTTTAATTGATTTGTAATCTTTAGAAATAAATTAATTCTTGTGAAACATTTGTAAAGAAAAAAGAAATACTTAATTACATTTATGTTGTCCAGGAGATAATTCTCTAAGTTTTTTTATAAATGTGATCAATGAACATAAATAATGTCCCTAAAATTGATACGTATTTCATCATCATCATCATCTCAGCGTTAATCCCAGTCGCATCCAAAGCTTCTTCAGCTTTGAAATCTGGGGTCCGCTTTACCAGTTTAAGTACTGATTTTGGCTAAACTTCGATATTTTCCGTGAAGCGACTGCCGTCTGACCTCCACAACCCGAAGGCGATATCGAAGCATTGCAGTTAGACCAATTGTTTGACTTTTGAGAGCTTCAACAACCCGTAACGACTGCCATTAGATGTTCGTATTGTAACCGGGATCGAAGGCTTAATATGCTTTCAGAGAAAAAACCAGACCAATGCAAATATAAAATAGATACCTATTTGATTTGTAAACAGACCTTTACAACAAATCTACATTCTAAATCTGAAAAGTCTCATATACTTTCACCCAGAAGAGAAACCTGTAACAGTTACATCAAAAATACAACTAAACCTACACTTAACACGTTAACAAAATAAACTGAACCGGAGAAAAAGTTGCTTTAATAACATCACGTATAGAAAATAAAAGCCTTCAAGCACAAACGGACAAACAAGAAAATGTCGTACAAGAACCTCGGGCACCGGTTAATAGACTTCTTGGGGAAATAGGAACCATCGTTAAGACAAGTAAATGTTTAAGCAAACTGTTGCCATCCTTTAAATGAACACGATCAACACTCGTTTTGCGACTGCCAATGGTACAGGTATCCAAAAGCCTTGGGCTCGGAACAGACGGGCAGTTACTTACGTGTTGTTAGTACAACATGGTATCTATGGCTATGAATTTATCTTAAAACTGGATTCTTAGTATGATAGAAGTGTAATGTAATACTCACACTGGCTTGTGTTAATTCCTGCAGGTCAGAATAACGCTAAGTTTCCACGACGTTACTTGTATAACGTCGTGGCTCAGGTCCGTTTGTATGTGGAGTACTGCACTCACATTTGGGCTGGTGCTGTAAAATACCACCTGGCAACTTCGGATTCGGTGGAGAGGCATGTGAAGGGGCTAGTTGGTGACCAAAATTTGGTTCAATATGGTCTTCAAAGCGTGGAGCACATGAGTAGAGTAGCCAGCCTATCAGTGTTCTATAGGATGCATTGTGGAGAATGTGCGAGGGAATTGCATGACTTAATTCCTCCATCAACACACGACCCGACGTATGGCGAGTACATTGCGATCCGGACGACCTGTTTCGCCTTGTCTTTTTGATTTGACTACAATGTAAGTGAATGCAAGGCTAGAGTCATAGGTTTTTAATAAACTGGCGCACTTTACCATCAACGATTGCATCACTGCTTGCCATCAGGTGGGATTGCGGTCAAATACTAGTTGTAGTAGCACAAAAAAATGAAGTGACATCTCAGCGTTGGGTAATGCACCCACGGTAGATGGAATTACTTTTTCCTTCTAAATACAACACTTTTTGTTACAGTATAACTCTTTTTTTTTCTTTAGAGTGAATACTACTTCAACTATTCAATGGCCTCTGTGGTTATATACCACAGTTTTGCCAATAACACGTTTAACAAATTATAGAAATTCTTTAAAAAAAATATTGCACAATAATGGCGGATATCCCCAATGACAGTTGAAAAAACGGCCGCGTGAGCCGACTACGAAGAGATTTGAACAGTATAATTCACGAATTTATTGTAACAACAATATTTACATTATTATGACAGTTTTGACAACTCTGTTTTTTACGTCGGCATTACAACCTTTCTTTCAAATTATTAAGAGCTGTGTCTGTGAGCTGATTTTGGATGAGTAATGAGTCCTGGTGTCGTGGAAGGTTATTAGAACAGAAGCTAACATAGTGTGTGTATATAGCTAACAATGTGATGATTATTCTGATCTACAGGAATGTATGCAATTATAAAACGTTATTTTTTTGTTTATGCGAAAACCGAAACGCGTGTCCAGCAATTTTAAATAAAGTGAGGCTTAAATGATTAATCGTTGTTCATGGGTCTATAATTCTCGACATTAGAATTTTTCGACATATGACAAGTTTAATCATTTGTGTTTACCTCTAGCATGACTGATTCATATTCTTAATATTTTGCATGCAACTATGTATATTTGTATGCTTCTTGGCATAACATAGCGACCTATAAACTTGAATTTAAGAAGTGTATTCACTACCTATGTTAGACAATTAAAATCGATTTTGATTTTTTGATTTTGTCGTATGTATTTATAATGACAATGATATCAAGGAGAAAAGCGATATAGAAATACTTTTATTAACAAATAAGACAATGGATAAATGAAAGGTATTCAATGCTAGCTTCCAAGTTACCGCTGAATGCAGCGAAAACCAGCTCGTCTATCGATTCTCAGATCTAAAGTTACAAGTGATAAAACGTTCGGTAAAGTCGTACCTCGCGTTCATTCTGTGCCTTCAAGCAATTAATTACAGTTGTATCTCCGAAGAATAATATCGATAAAAATCTTATATTCGTTCGAAGGTGTTCAAATAATAATAAGTCTTGCTGTAAATCTGTTCACTCATTAACAGCTTTGTCGCTGAAGCGAAGAACTTTAAATTTTAATGGGTATTTTAATTTGGTCATTTATTTATATTATATATTTTAGGAAATCAAAAAAGACACACTGAAAAGGTAAATTTATTAATTATACGAAAATTTGGATTAACTGATGAGTGAAGAAGATGATTTCAACGTATAGTCCAGTCAAAATAAATTCGGAACTTGAAAGTAAAAACTGTTCAACTTTGTGCAAGAATCTTTTGCGATTAAAATGGGGAGCCAATGTAATGTTATTGTATTGCGATCATCAGTATCTCCACGAATAAAACTGTCATTAATAAAGAAATGCGCAGTAAACGCACGCTTTTTAATGTTACTACTGTTGTAATCTGCACCTTATTTGCGTAACACACTTTTACTCCTAATCTGAATCAATTTGAATCATATTGTAAACCATTTTTTTAAATATAAATTATAAACTAGCGCTTGACCGCAATCCACTTTGTTGGGGGCCTCCATACGCTGCGTCTTCCAGTACGTGGCCGCCACTCCAGAACCTTACTGCCCCATCGGCCATCGGTTCTACGAGCAATGTGCCCTGCCCACTGCCACTTAATTTTAGGGACTTGAAGAGCTATGTCAGTGACTTTGGTTCTTCTGCGGATCTCCTCATTTCTGATTCGATCACGCAGAGAAACTCCGAGCATAGTTCTTTCCATTGCCCTTTTTGTGACTCTGAGCCTTCGTATGAGGCCCAGTGTGAGCGACCACGTTTCAGAATGAAACATACAAGGAATATTCAGGAATATACAATTTATAAAGAAAACCCTGACCGACCCATAAGGCTAATAAAGGTTAGGTAAACATATGACCAAATAAAATATGATATTTTACATAATCATCATAGTAACAATACTAATGAGTTTTGAAATAATCTTGTTTTTCCGCGAATGAATTCAACTTCCCTAAAATTTGGTAATTTTTAAAAAAGTGACAAACCCATTATTGACGATATTATTATGAACAAATGGCGATACGACCTCGTGCCGTGTGCCCCACTCCCTTTGCCCGCGCATGTGTCGCCTACCGCACAAGTATTAGGTTACCTCTTTTTGCGAAATAATATTTATTTTTAGGGTTTTTTTTTTAAGTTTAGCCCGGCTTTTTAGGCATTAGTAGTATCAGTTATCGATACCTAACAATAGCTTCATGGATCGGACAGGGTTTTCTTTACATATTGTATTTAATAACACATACATACTTCTAAAAGGAATATATAATATACAATTATGAAGAAGTGTAATAGCTTTTTCATATTGTTGTGGATGATTCTGAACTGCACAAAGGATTTTGACTAATTAAGTATATGAGTAAATCTTTTAGCTCCTTAACGGTTTCCTTTGAAGCGATAAACTGTGAAGCTTTAAATACTTAAGTTTAATTTGACGATTTATCTGTTTCCAGCAAGGACATCGTGTATCCACTAAAGTTCGGAAGGGCAAAGATTAAGTTCAAGAATTTAATTAAGAATAAACTTCAGTGTTGATTAGTAATGTTAGTGAAAATTACGAAATATCAGGTCAAGATTTATAGAGAGGAATGTACGTAGCGCGTCAATGGAAATGAAACCAGTATAAGTCTGCCTCTTATTCTATTGAAACTACTTACTACTTTAGACCACCTAAAAGTCGGGGTTACCACAGACGGTAGTAGATATATATTACAGAGGCTTATTATGTCTGAATAAATTACAATTACAGTATTAATGAGTAAGAAAATACCTATATTTTTTATCAGGTACGAGTGTAAACAAACAAAATAAATTAATTTTATTCTAGCGTTATTCGATTCTTTTATTTCAATCACTATGTGGATCATATCGTATTAGGTATATAAAAAAAAATTAGAAAAATAAATAAAAATAAGACAAAACAAAACACAGTTTCATTATTGTTTCTTAAATAAATTGCCAAAGTCAAAAAATTAATATTAGAAATATACCTACTTTTATTTCTCATATTAATTTTTTACTCTGTGTTTTTTTAAATGTGACTTATTAAATATAATACTTATCATCAAAACAATTTATGATATCAATTATTAAATATTTTAATATTGTAAAAAAGAAAACAGGAACAAATAAATAATAAACAATAACGTGTTTATTATCTACGTATTTTTTTTTTCCGGATACAAAAGTAGTGCTACCTTTAATTTAAAAACTAAACTTAATCTTTGGCCCAAAAGATACTAAATCGACTGTTTCTCGACACACTTGATTGACATTTTTAATTAACAAATCCCGTTTGGGACGTACGGTAAGCACGTTATTTCTTTAATGGTCCCGCCGAATGATCGATAGTCTGCGTTTGGAAGCACCAGATTCGGCAATCGAACCAAATGCTCGGAACCCATGTTGTAAATTCTTTGTCTTAATTCTTTTTTGTCGTTTATTGCAGTCAGATTCTTAATTTGAACGTTATTAAAGTTTATCCCCTTATTACAAAACATGGATTTTGTTTAAAACAGGTTTAAACTACCTAAATGTTTATTGAATTATGCATCTAACCATTATAGAAATACAGTTCTTTATACAAAGATGGGAGTTTAGTTCGGTACTAAGTTGTCATTTTTGTATTAAGAACTTTGACTTAACCTCAAAAATTCGAAATTCAAATACTGAATCAAAAGCAGGAACTAAAGTTAGATTTCTTTTTTTAATAAGGGGGTATCTTCTTGTAAAACATTTAATGTTACGTTTAGAATAAAACCTTATTGGTACGTTATTTCCATTGACAGTTATTTCATCAGGAAAAGAAAGTTGTAACCAAAACGTAATATTTAGTCGAATGGCCATCGTAATAGCCTCATTCGACCCATCTAAAAGAGTTTACACATCACCAAACTTTCCTAGTTTTTTTACAACAAACGAGTACATTTAGAAAACTTTACAAGTAAAAAAAATTGACCATAAGGTAAACAGTTCTCATGTTCTATGGTAATTCACTCATGTCCGGAAGGTTTCAGACTTGTTTTATTCAAATAACCCGACCAACCCACGACATGTACTATGATATCCCAACTAAGGAACACCGTTATTCTTATACCCTTTCCACTGAAGCGTTGATTTATACCTTTAGATAGTTTAGTGAGAAGGAAAGGCAATGTATCGTGTATTTTAATGTAGAATGGCTGGTAAATTTTCTCGGTACAGATCAAGATCTTCCAACAAACATATCCCTTTTGGTATTATTTTAATTCTCTCATGCATATTTAGTGATGCTGTAACACGTTGGTCACGATTCGTTTGACGTTTTAAATTATACGTACAATTATTTTTATTTAAGTAATTTCGTGTGGATGCCTTCGTAACGCTTATGTTGAGTTAACTCCGATTAATAGGTTATCCTGGATGTGTTATGTAAGGGTGGGCTTACAGGCTTGTTTTTTTTAATTATAATTATTGAGAATACTTTCTCTGTCAATCATTATCATCTCAGCGTTAATCCCAGTTGCATCCGAAGCATTTTCAGCTTTGGAGTCTGGGGTCCGCTTTATCAGTCTATCTGCTGATTTTGGCTAAAATTCGATATTTTCCACGAAGAAACTGCCGTCTGACCTCCACAGCCCGAAAGCGATATCGAAGCATTGCAGTTAGATCAATTGTTCCACACATAACTCAAAAAAAATATCTAAGTAACGTGTCAAGTTAGTAGTTAGCTAGTTCGAAGAAAGTTTCTGCTAACTATGCATAATAAAACGAACCATCTAATTTTCTTCCCTCAGTAACTGCAATTTAACTTAATTTTTATTATTATACTTGTGTTTTAAGTTGAGATTAAGTAATCCAACTGCTTAATAGTGGGTAATGTTTCGTCATTTTATTTGACTTTCAACATTAAATTTAAGAAATAATAAGTTGAAGCTTAACTTTCTATACTTAATTTTATGTAAATCTTGTATCAGTGAAGTTTCGAATTTAAATGAATTACGTATTTAAGTTAACTGAACGTCTTACTTATTTTTCTAAGATAAAAATCAAACGTCCCATTTAAGTTGAAAATTAGTTATCAGAATATTTGAAATAGCAAATATACTACCAAATAGGAATTATTTAGTTAATCTGTAAAAGACAGTGGATGTCTTAAAACGGTCGTCGTCACCAAGGCAAACCTCGGAAATGCTGGTTTGACAATCTGGACTAGTTTCTGACCAAATGGATGGAGAAGGCGTAACACAAAAAGTGCTAGAGGAATGTGGAAATGTGGGAAGGCCCAATAATGGGACAAAATGGGCAACAGAAAAAAATGTGAAATCTGAAATGTTCCCACTCTTAGGATAATGAAATGAAATGAAATCTTTTATTAAACCAGTAGGTTTTACACGTCATGTTTTCTTTTTTATTTTAATCTAGATGAAGCCGGCATTTCCTAACTGACTACCTCTGAGAAGAAATAGCCGAAACAAACTCAGGGATCATCGTCTTTTTTCAAGACCAGACATTAAAAATGATAATGTTTACAATAATTTAAGTTATAATTACACATATTGCTTAATAACAATGCTTAGCAGAGCGAGCAGCTCAGTCCTAAGCTTTTTTGTCTTCTAAATAATCTGTGATTTTATAATACCCCTTTCTACAAAGTTTGGCCTTTATATAGTTTTTACTGTGGAGTTGTTTGACAGTCTCAGCAGTACTTCCCTCGCCACACCAAACACAGAAGAATTAATAATAACAAATAAAATGTTAAACAGTAAAAACAAAATATTGATGTACTGCGATGAAATGGGTAAAAATATGGGTCATACACTACAACACCATTTAAATGACCAAGTAGTCAATTATTGTATGCCTGAAGCATCTTATAGTCAAATTATAGATAAAGTTATAAGTGGTAATTACAGTCCATCCACAAATATTGTTATTTTGATTGGGAGAAGGGGAAATGCAAACAGTGTTAAGATAAAGAAATATTTTGAAAATCTGGCCTCATTAAATGTAAACAAAATAGTTTTGTTTGCCTTTCCTTATGGCAATGGCCTGTCACAGACCGAAAATAGAATTAGATATAGATGTAATATGACATTACAAACTATGACAATGTATAACGAAAAATTTGAATTTATTGACTCTAATGCACTCATTAGTCAAAATTATTTTACGACCAAAGATAACTATTATCTTTGTAATTTTTTTAAAGGACAGGTAGCAGAATCGCTATCATATTATATATATAAGTCAGCCAAGTGTTTGGCTAACTATGCTGCTTCTATTGAGCAGTTAAGTAATACACTTAGTGGTAATGAGCAGAGCTTGGAATTTGTTCCAAGTTATTTAAATTACAATTTGAGACAATAGAGTCAACCTCTAGCACTATTTTGAATGATGAATTAGACATGTACCCATTATCAAGGGACATTGAGACAATAGAGTTGAACTCTAGCAGAGATGAGAATCTAGACACATTAATATCACACCCAATAAATTTTAATTTTCAAAATGTAATCAATAATAATAACCTTAAAATTGTTCATCAAAATATACAGGGTGTGATAAATAAACAATTAGAATTGGAGTTGTTCATGAACTGTAGTTATATTGATATTGTTTGTCTTACTGAACATTGGTTAAAAGCCCATCAGTTCATGTTCAGCTTTAAAAACCATCAGATTGGTAGCTCATTCAGCAGAGTAAATATGATAAGAGGTGGCTCCCTAATAATTGTTCGCAACAATATCAAATTTAAAGAACGGGCTGATATTGTAAGCCTCTCTGTTGAGCGAGTTATTGAAATTGCTTGCATCGAGCTCGAGCGGTTCATTGTAATAAGTGTCTACAGGCCCCCATGTGCTTCCTATGATATTTTTGAAAAATATATGGAGGAAGTTTTATTAAAGACTTGTCACAGTAACAAAACAGTTGTTGTCTGTGGAGACTTCAACATTAATATTCTAGAGAAATCAGCTACAGTGAATGAATTTATCTCATTATTCAAGTCCTATAATTTGTACGCAAGATTCTTTGAGCCGACTAGAATAACTGCCACAAGTGCCACCTGTTTAGACAACATCTTTACTAACCTAAGACCTTCTGACCATTTAATTATAAATGAGTTAGACTCTGATCACTGTGGCCAGTTAGTTACTTTTCCTCAGAAGAGTGAAGTCAGAGCTCAAAGAAAACTTGTGAGTTTTGTTCCTGTAAATGAAAATCGTTTAGGACAATTTAAAAATAATTTAATTGAAAAGCTACCGGGCTTGCCTCATCACACCAACCCGGATCATGCATATAGTATACTATTTAACTTGATTAATTGTGAATTTATGAAAGTTTTCACAAAAAAAACATTGCCTGTTAGCGACCGCATTATATTTAGTGACTGGGCAACCCCAGGTATTTATAAAAGCAGGGAAAAAATGTATGAATTGTATCAGGAAAAACCATATAACCATGATGTAGCTTTTCAAGAATTCGTTAAAAAATATTCAAAAACTTTTAAGAGAGCCTGTTCCTCAGCAAAAGCCATACACATTAAAAATAAAATAAAATCTTCTAGAAATAAAATTAAAACAACTTGGCAAATTATAAATTCTGAAACTGGAAGAACCAAAGTACAAAATCGGGATTTCCATCTTAAAATTAACGATGAAGATATAAAGGCGGACTTGGAGGTAGCAACTGAGTTTGAGAATTTTTTTACTAGTATTCCAATACTAACAACAAAAACTTTGTCTTCTTCCTCCACTTCTGCCTACGCCATACTAAAAGAATGTGTTCCAGAATGTGACAAACACTTTGAATTTACGTTTGCGACTGCTAAAGACATTATAGAATCTTTTAAGGATCTTGATGTAAAAAAAACTGCCGATCATTGGGGTTTGTCAGTATATACTGTAGCTTCAATAATAGATGTTATCGCACCTTTCTTAGCAATTGTTTTTAATTCTTGTGTCACATCTGGTATATTTCCTGATTTGATGAAACTTAGCAAAGTAATTCCACTGTTCAAATCTGGTAGTACAACTGATCCCACGAATTTTCGGCCAATTTCTATATTACCAACTTTGAGCAAAATTTTTGAAAAATTAATTTTGAAACAGTTGTTGAGACACTTCAACTTATATAATTTATTGCACGTGAAACAATTTGGTTTTACAAAGGGTCGTTCAACTACCGATGCGGGCGTGGCGTTGCTAAAGAACATATTTGGGGCCTGGGAGGAATCGCAAGATGCTCTTGGTATTTTTTGTGATTTGTCCAAGGCCTTTGATTGCGTACATCATGATACTCTTATTAGGAAACTGTACCATTATGGTTTAAGGGACAGAGCTCTCGACCTTCTGAATTCTTATCTGAATAATCGAATTCAGAGGGTTGATGTTAATGGCAACAAATCTGCAGGATCTGAGGTCACCATGGGCGTTCCGCAGGGCTCAATTCTAGGTCCTTTCTTGTTTTTAATTTATATTAATGACTTACCTCATCACGTGAGGGATAATCACAACATAGTATTGTTCGCGGATGACACTTCTCTTATTTTTAAAGTCAAGCGTCAGCTAGCAAATTTTGACGAAGTTAACAATGCACTTTCGAAAGTTGTCCATTGGTTTAATGTAAATAACCTTCTTTTGAATGAAAAAAAACTAAATTCATTAAATTTTCTACGCCAAATGTCAGGCAGTTAAGTACCAATGTTCAACTGAATGGAGTAGAGTTGATCCCTGTCGAGTCGACAGTTTTTCTTGGATTGACTATTGACTCCAAGTTACAATGGGGTCCTCACATTGAGAAGCTGTCGGGTAGACTCAGTTCTGCCGCTTATGCTGTTAAGAAAATTAGACAGATAACTGATGTGAATACAGCCAGAATTGTTTATTTTAGTTATTTTCATAGTCTTATGACTTATGGGATTCTTCTCTGGGGAACTTGTGCGGACATCAATACCATCTTTGTTTTACAGAAAAGGGCTGTTCGAGCCATTTACAACCTTGGTCCTAGAGATTCTCTTAGAGAAAAATTCAGAGAGGTGAACATTCTGACTGTAGCTTCGCAATATATATTTGAAAATCTTATGTATGTACATAAAAATATATCTAATTTTAAGAAAATAAGCGATATTCATAATATAAATACCAGGAACAAACACAATCTTGCTGTACATCACACTCGTCTCCACAGAGTAGGCAACTCGTTCATGGGTCAATGTATACACTTTTACAACAAGCTTCCCATGGACATTCGAAACTTACCCATTAAACGATATAAAACCTATATAAAGGCCAAACTTTGCAAAAAGGGGTATTATAAAATCTCAGATTATTTAGAGGATAGAGAGGCTTGGGACTGAGCTGCTCGCTCTGTTAAGCATTGTTATTAAGCAATATGCGTAATTATAACGTAAATTATTGTAAACATTTTCATTTTTAATGTCTGGACTTTAAAAAAGACGATGATCCCTGAGTTTGTTTCGGCTGTTTCTTCTCAGAGGTAGTCAGTTAGGAAATGCCGGCTTCATCTAGTTTAAAAAAAAAGAAGAAGAAAAAAAAAAAAAAAACATATGACGTGTAAAAGTGATCGGTGATCCTACTTGCTTAATAAACGATTTCATTTCATTTCATTTCATTTCATTTCATTTCATTAAATCGTTTAATGGGTAAGTTTCGAATGTCCATGGGAAACTTGTTGTAAAAGTGTATACATTGACCCATGAACGAGTTGCTTACTCTGTGGAGACGAGTTTGATGTACAGCAAGATTGTGTTTGTTCCTGGTATTTATTATGAATATCGTTTATTTTCTTAAAATTCGATAAATTTTTATGTACATACATAAGATTTTCAAATATATGTCGGAGACAGCGACGGCAGAGCGATAGGGTCGACAGCATCTTGGTGTGGTGGTACAGGTTCCGTTTCGTAGGTGAGTTTTGAATTGAAGCACGACGTGTAGATATACCCTCCAATCTTCATAATGACAATTTGAATAGGCAAACCGACAGTTTCGGTTCGGAGAAGTGCCTTGGTCCGCGTCTCGATGCAAAGTGACCGTTCGACGAACCCCACTTCCCAAAGCGACTCTGTCCATGTGACGCCATCACAAAATAACGTCACAAGCGTTCGCCCCTCTAGGTACTACGTAAATCAAATCAGCAACTTCTATTAAAATTAATCGACGATCTCCGACACGGCCAGCCTGACGAGTTGCACGTCCTCGTGCATCATCTTCATCATCATCATCATCATCCCAGTGCCAATCCCAGTCGCATCCGAAGCTCCCTCAGCCCCGGAGTCCAGGATCCGGTTCACCAGGCCAACCGCCGATTCCGGTCAAACTGTGCATGTCTGAAACAAATTAAAAAAAAAAACACAGAAAACCGACTTTGAAGCATTTTTGAGAACTCGGCCAACCTGACCGTCACACGTCACGTTTAGTTACATTGACTATTAGAAAACCAAACTTAATTATTTTAACAACTTAAACACAAAAGCTTCCTTCAAGCCTCATAATTATCAAATTTCAAAAAGAAAACAAAAGGTTCCTCCAAGCCTCATAACTATCAAATTTCAAAAAGAAAACACAAAAGGTTCCTCCAAGCCTCATAATTATCAAATCAAAATCATAATCATCAAAAAGAAAACACATCATCGCCCGCTACCACAGTAGCCAGTGACAACTCATAGTTGACACCCATATCGTCATCACCTCTTGTGATACGACCAACTCTAGAGTCCACGACTCCCAGGTCAACACATGACCGTACAACTAATAGTCTCCTCCGAGACCCAGGTCCCCGCCACATCACTAGCTGCCCATCGCCCCCTGAACAACTCCTCACTGAGTTGCAGTTACGACTACAGACTAGTGCATGCAGTGCGACCATACCTACTAATGTCCCCGCCACACCACTAGCTGCCCATCGCGCTCTGAACAACCCCTCACTGGGTTGCAGTTACGACTACAGACTAGTGCATGCAGTGCGACCATACCTACTAGTGTCCCCGCCACACCACTAGCTGCCCATCGCGCTCTGAACAACCCCTTACTGGATTGCAGTTACGACTACAGACTAGTGCGTGCAGCGCGACCACATAGCCATGATACGTGTTCCATTTGCTGGCGGAGGCACCCTCCTCACCATCTTCTACATTATGAAAATCTAACTCAGCAGACATTACTTGGAAAAATCTTTCGTACTTATGCGATCGTGGGGTACTTATAAGTTCTGTTTCCAATCAACGATTTTAATAGGTAACGATCGCCATTATCGCCATCAAACAACTCACCATTATTAAATTTCATTACTTTAGCACACTTCTATCAAATTTAGATTTTTCGTAAATAGCACTCATTTCTATGTTCGTTACCGCTTGTTCTCTTGAGAAGATTCAATAGTCTAGCCACACATACTATCAGAAGCTCAAGTGAGCTCGTAACTATAGGCCACAGTGAACTTTAGTTTTGAATTAAAGACAAACCAGGCATCATAATTTTAAAACACTGATTTAACATTTCTCAGCCCATTATAACAAACAATAATCGGGTAGTACTAGAAATAATATTTGCAAAAAAAAATCTTATTATCATGTCGCAAAGAAATGGTTCAGTACACAACGCTGGTACTACCCATACCCTGTATACGTACTATCGTGTGTGTACGTATCCAATGAAATTACAGAAAGCTTGGACAAGAGAACATTCAGCACCGAAATCAAAATAAAAATAGTACGACTCACCGGATTATGGCAATTTCCCACAAACACCTGCCACTTGGCAGTTGTCAACCGTTGCACACCAGATATCTCTGAGCTCTCATAAAACCCCATTACGTTACCACCAACGTTTTGGGCATTTTGAAACCTTCTCATCGCCTGCAGAGTAGATGCTGTCCTGATATCTTCTCATCGCCTGCAGATTAGAGGCTCAAGTCTTGAAAACATGGGCATACCGCAAAGCGCACGCAGCTCTGACTCCACACCACACGCCATTGATGTGATTCACCAAGCAGCTAAAAGCGCGCTACGCAAGCGCACTTTGCACGCTCCGCAAGCTCATCTTGCGCGCTCCGCAAGATCACCTTGCGTGTTCCGCAAGCGCACCTTGCGTGCTGCGCAAGCGCACCTTGCACACTCCGCAAGCGCACCTCCCGCGCTCTGCAAGCACACCTTGCATGTTCCGCAAGCGCACCTCGCTCGGCAAGCAACAGCCAGCACTATCGCGACAGCGTCGCGTCCAGCCGCACGTGCACGCCTGCAGCGGACTCCTGCAGCGCACTCCTGGAGCGCACTATCACGCGGAGCTGTCTCTTCTGCCTCAGCAATTGAGCGCACCTCGTAACGTGACGTTCACTTCCAGCCTCACTGCCAGTACATACAGCATTTACAGAAGCTCATACAAAGGCAACGAACAACTACCACACAGGTAATCACACAAGTACTATAAAAATATTGGCAAAAAGTGACTGTTATTCTGTTCCTTGATTTATAATGACATTGTGAGCAGTGTAGTTCTTTATCCAACTTCTGATGTCGGAGACAGCGACGGCAGAGCGGTAGGGTCGACAGCATCTTGGTGTGGTGGTACAGGTTCCGTTTCGTAGGTGAGTTTTGAATTGAAGCACGACGTGTAGATATACCCTCCAATCTTCATAATGACAATTTGAATAGGCAAACCGACAGTTTCGGTTCGGAGGAGTGCCTTGGTCCGCGTCTCGATGCAAAGTGACCGTTCGACGAACCCCACTTCCCAAAGCGACTCTGTCCATGTGACGCCATCACAAAATAACGTCACAAGCGTTCGCCCCTCTACTACGTAAATCAAATCAGCAACTTCTATTAAAATTAATCGACGATCTCCGACATATATATATTGTGAAGCTTCAGTCAGAATGTTCACCTCTTTGAATTTTTCTCTTAGAGAATCTCTAGAACCATGGTTGTAAATGGCTCGAACAGCCCTTTTCTGTAAAACAAATATGGTATTAATGTCCGCACAAGTTCCCCAGAGAAGAATCCCATAAGTAGATAGGAAGTGGTTCGGGTGACAGACATCACATGAGTTCTAAATAGATTTGTGAATGTCAAAGAAAAAAAAGCAAGTACCTATGCCAGGATCAGGATCGGTAACATTCTATAGTTTCTGTCCACCCGTGTTGGAAGATGGCGTCGGTATATGTATGTTATCTCTTACAACGTCAAGCCAGCACTTCTTTGGTCTACCTCGCTTGTTCCGGCCCGGTGGAGGCGCCATGGCAAGACATTTGTCGTTTTCGCAAGACGTGACCGTACCAGCGTAGGCGGCCCTCTTGCAGTTTGTCTGCTATGTCACGGACACGAAGACTGCCACGGATGCAGGAGTAAATCCAAGAAAGTAGTAATCAATAAAGTATTATATTTATTTTCATAAGAACGGTTACAGATGGTGTACATTTAGCCAAAAGTATGAAAATTTTACATAGGATTATAGTGCAGAAATTTAAGCTAAAACTAAAATATTTTATATAACGCTTACTTATATACTAATAAGACACCTTAAACATTAAGCTGGTCGCCCTGATACATATTTCTGTCTAATGTTTTAAAACAGGATATTTCTTCTAAATATGCTGTTACATTTCTTACAATGGGAAGCCAGCATTTGTGACGGCGTGACCGAAACTATTATACTTTTTACGTCAATTCGCCACGCGCAATAATTTGAGACGATTGCTTTATTCCGTCGGAACAAAAGGAGGCTACCCGCCCACGTTAGACTTTTTGTAGCACCGGTAATCGTAGCGATTCTTATGGCCGATTTTGTGACCGATTCAACATACGCGTCCGACACTTTAGCACAACGTACTTCCTTAGCTGGGTGCTTTTCTGGGCTTCTCTTACTTGTGACGTGGTCGCTAACAACGGGTCTTATAAGAAAGCTCAAGTTCACATAAAGAGCAATGGAGAGTGCTATTCTTGGGGTTTCACTGCTTGATCAAATCAAGAATGAGGAGATAAGCAGAACGCAGAAGAACGAGAGTAACCGATATTGCCCGAAGAATTGCAACACTAAAGTCACGCAGTGAGTCGGGCACATTACCCGTAGGACTGATGCCCGATGGGGCCGACGGGTTCTTGAGCGATGACCACGCACCGGAAGACGCAGTGTGGGTAGCCCCCGATAAGGTGGAACGACGACCTGGTGAAGGTCGCGGGAAACAGTTGGATGCGGGAGGCGCAGGACCGGTCTTCATGGAGATCCTAGGGGAGGCCTATGTCCAGCAGTGTCTTTCGACTGATATGGTGATGATGATGATGACTTCCTTGCAAGTGCATGCAGCCAATTTTGATGAGTAGTGTAACGCATAAATTTCCGAGCATTGAATTTTTCACTGATAATTTAATCGAACGGGATGCACAAATTTTTATCTCTAATCGACTTATTGTAGGACGTGTGCGCTGTACCATTGATTGCCATTAGTTCTAATTTTATTCCATAAAAATTGTTCACCGATTTATCGGGCGTGGGCAATTAGCCAAAGCCATTTTTATATATCTCTAGATCAAAGTCACCGAACGTTTTTGACACAATGAATATCAATGCAGAAGAACCATTCTACTCTTAAAATAATATAATTTTGTCTGAACAAGTTAAATTTGATTTATTAAAAACAAATAAGTGCAATTTCCAAGAATACTCTTCTTAGAGTCCTAGTTATAATTATAAAAACAAATAAATTATTGTCTAAGCGCCTCTTTAGTCGAAAGTTAATGTCGTCCTATTTTGATTATTAGCGGACTGATAAAAAAACTGAAACAATAATTTTATACTAACCTCATACGATTCAGTACCATAAGCACAAACATCCTAAATTGGCACAAGACATGTTATTTTTCTAAAGAAAGAAAAACTATTTATTGTACAGGAAGATCATAAAACTCAACTAAAATAAACACACCTAAAAATATTAAACAATTATATACCTATATAAAAACTAACGAAAAGTTAGAAGTCTTATACGAGGCCAAAAGGTTGCTATCTCAGCATAATGATTCAACATTTAAAAAGTAAATGTCGTAGCTCTGGTAATCTGATAGGACCTGATATGATCTCAGAGGCAATCAAAACAACACGTAGCACTGATTCATTCTACAGTTCTATCATCCATTATTAAATTTCTTAATTAACTCTAAAAGTCACTTTGAAACTATTTTTTTTTAGCTTTCCCACTCCTGGTCAAAAGCCTCCCTCCACTCTTTCTATCTACCGCGAGCTTTTGCATTCTCCTTCTAGGTTAGACGGACCCTGTTTCAAGACATCTGCTCTGTGTTATTTGAGCCCAGAAATTGACGAAACAACAGGCTACTTAGTTTCTTTTAAGTGAGTAGTGAGCCTTCTGAATTTCCTTATTTAGTTGCTTTCGGTAGAAAAAAGTTGCAAATGCGATTTAAATTTGAGCTCGGGTTTTGTGGTGGCACGCCTCCTCAATCTATTATAATTCTCCGAGTGGTAGGTCGTCATTTTAAATGATTTTCGGATTCTTGTTGTGAATAATTTAATTATTGCGTACTTTTGAATGATAAGATTAAATCTAGACTTCTGATTAGGTCTGTGTTTGATGGTGGTGGAGAAAAAGCAAAATATGTGAGAAAGTGTATATTTAAATAAAATCTATTAAATGTTTGATGTCGTGGTGGCCTAGTGATTAAAACACCAGCCTCTCAAGTATGAGTGCTCAGGTTCGATTCCAGGTTAGACAAGTACCAATGCAACTTCTCTAAAGTCATATGTACTTTCTAAGTATATCTTGGACACCAATGACTGAAGGTGAAGGAAAACATCTTCAGGAAACCTGGACTTTAAATCTGAAATCGCCAAACCGCATTGAGAAAGCAGGGTGATTGCGCTCAATCCTTCTCTGTATGAGAGGAGACCTGTGCCCAACAGTGGGACGATAAAAAGGTTGATGATGATGATGATGATGAAATGTTTGAAGGATATAACGACTTGTACAGATGACAGCACATCAAGCTACTACAACCTGTCAGAGTTTTTTTTATTAGATTTTCAACTTTATCTCTAAAGCATTAAGGCTCAAGGTTGATTGGGAATATTTGACAGTTTGGAGTAGCTTGACCTGCTGTCATCCGTAAATTCAGATATTTATCACATTTGGACTTAACTAAAATGTTATGTAATAACTATGTGAACAGTATGGAAGGATCGTAGTAGGTAGCAATCTATTATCATAATAATCAGCCTATAATATTCCCACTGTTGGGCCACAGGCCTCCCTCTCATTGAGAGAGGGATGGGCCGTAATCTACCACGCTGGCCCAGTGCGGGTTGGTAGATGTTACATGTTTTCGAAGATTTATCTCTAGGACATGTCGGTTTCCTCACGATGTTTTCCTTCGCCGTTAAAATAAAGCGCCTGATGGGGTTCGAACCTACGACCTAGAACTTGTAAGCCGCGGCCGGATAGCACTAGGACACCGTTGCTATCATGATATGAGCAATCTATAGTTTCTGCTTTCTGTTTTGTTTCTTTCATGGAAAGAAAGTATAAATGTGAAACTGTATGGACGTATGAGTTTGTGTGCGCGCCACAACCAATAAACGGATTTTGATGACATTTAGCACACAGGATTAACTTATAAGATACTTTGTATTTTGATAGAGTCTTGACCTTGATATTTGATAAGAGGGATTTGCATAATTTGATTCCCCCATCTTCGTTCCATCATCGGACGACCCGCCGTACGGCGAGTAACCACCCTTACGTTGTTAACACCACAACGATCCGAACGAAGCATTTCGCGTCTTCTTAAAAGAACAATTTGCCAGCGGCGGTGTTTTCGTCGGACTACAGTTTAATAAGCTCTTAATAAACTAACGCGCTTTGCTTGCACCACTACCTACCATCAGGCGGGATTGCAATCAAGCAGTAGATAATAAATTAAAAAAAAACTGCGAGGCGCATTCAGTTATATATATAGTATTTGGTACATATATTACTTTGAAGACACATTTTAACGTTGTTAAAACTTATGCATTGACCAAAACCATGAGTAAAAATACTAATAGATAACTAAATGTATGCAATGATCATTTACACTTAAACACGATTAGAATTTAATTAAAAACACACCTCCGTCTCAAAAGCAGTCACTTAATAATCTACAACCTGCTTCCAATACAAATCAAGCTAATTAATCTAAAACTCTAAATCTTTTCTTCGATCGTCGGAATAATCAAAAGCCGCATTCCCACCCACTTTGTGGTCTTAACTATATCTCCATCTTATTATCAAACCACACACTTTGTAATTGCGACCACCGGAAAGACAAACGCGACCACACTTGGTTTAGTGTAAAAAAGGTTGTTTCGGCCACACTAGGTCTGTTTAACAAAGCTTGCGCTGTTCCGGGTGATACTGTAGTTGTTTTAGTGATAAGAATGAAAGGATGTTTGGACCACCTGTTTGTAATTAGACGGTGTTTTTGATGTCAACTTCGTGGCGAATTGTAGTGTTGCATAAGTGAGTTAGTGCATGGTTAGCTAGCTGGTGAGGCATTGAGCCGATCAAGTCTCTCATATATGACCATTCTCGGAGCAGGCAAAATCTTGAGTGAAAACCGTGAATCGGCAGGAATGACATTGACAATCACCTATGCATTCCTCACATGAACTGAAGATTACATTTCCCTGAGGACGCGGTGGAGCATACGATGGAGGTCTGCCCGGTGTCCTCGTGGCGGCGATCGGCGACGATCTCTCGCGTCTTGCCATGGTCTAGACCATGGACCGGAGCGAGAATGCATGGCAGGCCGTCGCTTCCTCCTGCGAAACAGTGATGCTGGCAAAGGAGGAGGCGGAGTGCGTGAGAGAGCGGGAATCAGAATCGACAGCTTGTCGCCTGCAAGTTATTAAAAGTCTGACACGCTCTTCCGCTCCGCCTAGAGCTGGAGAGGTAATTTTTGATGATTTCCCATCCAGAACAAAAAAAACATATTACTTTTCGGGTGAAGGCGGTTAAAATGCCCAGATTGATTCGATGCGAAAGAAGACGGGGAACCGAGTCTTGCGGCACAATCAGGAGACTTTGTCCAAAAGTAAACTCAAATAAGCTAGGTATATTTAAAAAAAAAATAATAACAACCCGCAGTGGTGGAGTGAAGATATAATATGTAGATAGATTTTGATTCCCGACTCTAAAAATATTTATATACTTATTTTGTTATGGTAGTATGATGTTATTTAGATGTAGGTTAAAATTTAGGATACAATATAAAACTTTATGGGATTTAGATTGAGGATTATAAGGCCCTTTATCGCATATCTGTAATGGTAGTTGTTTTAAATAAATTGAGGACAGGAACTTAGTACTCAAAATATCTAACAAACAAAATATCAATATTACAACAACAACAAACAAATTCTCTAAAGCATTCTCAAACATATACACAAACAAGAAGCAAAAGGACACATAATCTTAGTCCGATCCTATAGTAAGACAAAGACCGGTCGCATGCTCCGGATGCGAGTCAATATTGAGTCGGAACGATTAAACACAAAACAAACAGGTTTTGCGAGAACGCGAACGTGCCGACGTAAGTTTGAGCTCTCAGCTGTCCTAAGGGTTCTTGGGGTTGCTATGTTAGAAATAATAGTAGGATCCTTTGAACATGATAATATGTGCTTTCGATCCGATATAACATGATAACGATTATCGAGAGATATTCGATTTTTACACATTACGTAAAAATAGATTTATAGATTTTACAAAACAAAATCCAAGTTGTAGAAAGATATGCTTTAGTCAATGCTTATTCAATGTAAAGTTAAATAACAATAGTCTCCAAATTTACCTTTGAAGAATTTTCTATTATGACAAGTATTTTGTAGTATTTCTTTTTTTTACAAATTGTTCCTGCTTGGTGTACCTATGTAATGTTTACTTTAAAAAGTTGAGACTAGTTTCAATCACGTTCTAAATTTCTCATAAACCGAGTTAAAATCTAAACATGGCAATACTATCCTCCCATCCCTTTCAACTCATTAATACATTAAACACACATTAAGATGTGCTTGTAGATGTTTGAGACAATGTCCTATTTGCCGAGCGTCCTCCGCAAATGATGAATAAATTTAATTTTAGGGCTGAGCACACCCTTGCGGTTTGCGGTTGTAGTTAGAGGAAGATTTGGTGTCCTGTGGTGATTTTGGGATGCTTTGTTTATATTTCTTCATAAACTATTTACTATCCTCAATTTCTATTTAACATCTAAGAAGGGAAAATACCTTCTCAAAAAGAGGAGGCCTGTGTGCCAACAGTGGGAACATTATAGGCTAATCAGTATCTACTTCTCCCTCTTTTTAAGCCTAACCCAAGCAAAACTGAGTGTAGGCTAATGCCTAATGGCAATGTACGACATTCTCCTCTGTCCTCCTTAACCTAAGCATTAATAATTAAAAAGCATTAATAATCAAATAAGAACAAAATAAGGTGTGGAATGTTTGGATGATGATATTGTTAGATAGGGGGTTAAAGAAAACTAAAACCATTATGGATTGGTTAGATGGAGGATACACTAGAATTATAGCTGATAGAAATGTAACTATAAAAGACGACATGCTGTCACACTCCAGGAATGTGGAAAATGAAGATGACAAAATGATTATCAATGAACAAGAAGATAGAAATGAAGGCATAATTTATATATCATGAATAGAAAAGGAAGAAAAAAATTACTAAAATAAGATAATGTTAACTCTAAGAACAATACCTCAGACTGAATTCCAAAAAAATGCTGCAAGAACAAAAATAACTCTTCATTTCATAAATACCTGGTTTCCATATAACAAACATCAAATAAACACACCATTTCTTGATGACTTTAAGTAAAAAAAGACAACAAAACAGCTTCCAAATTAGAAAAAATATACCTACTATCAATAAAACCATACCGTTATTCAGAACATACTAATTGGTCTTTGAACAGAATTGACATCAATATGTTTAGAAGACCCCTGTGGGCTTTGACACAAACCAAAGATGTTCTAATGAAATTATTCAGTTTATTAAAAGTTTCCACAAAGCGGCGACATTTCTATAAAATGACAGGCGGACTTCCGTCACGTTTATCACGACTGTGGTGGTCATTGGTAGAGTAGATAGATGCACAGATAGGCCAGTGAATAAAGGCATATTTTATACCTACATACTTATTAAAATTCAGTTAACGTACCAGAAAATTACGGCAACCAATATTGAAACGGTAATTAGATGCTGGAACTTTCCAAGTAAGATAGTTGTATTGGCATTTTGTTCTACTATGGTATATAGATTTTCAAGGAATGCAAGTATAAATATTTTTAAATAAGCTTTGCCCTTTATTGTCTTATGAAAAGAAAAAGGTTTTATTGTTTTCTTCTTTCAATACCTACTAATGGTATTTTCAGCATTGTGGGCGTTGCGGTCGTTAAGAAGTAGGTATCTTCTTCACGACTACCAAAGTGTGAATCATAGTCCGAGCCAGGGTACATGAGGTGAGCGCGATGCGGCGTGGGAGGATACAGCGACAGCGGGCTTTGCTACCAAACACGGTCCTCGAAGCGCGCTCATACTAATCGGGACCTTAACAATCCCGTAAAAATACAATAATATAAATGTCAACTTTCATGATTATCTGTCAAACGATATTTTTCGAAATATACCAATATTCATTATTATAGGTTACTACTACTTCTCCATCAGACCTGTTAAATATTTAAAGTGACCCTTCTACCATTTTTATTTCGATGTTACTCTATGTATTTGTCGCCGTGTTGCCGCCAGTGCAGAACGCCGCTCCTTTTGATGTCGGATCGGCGCGTGCGCACGGAAACCTACAAATGTTAACGATTATTCAAAATTCAATAGTTTTTAAAAAAATTCGAATACAATGAGCTCGTTAATTTATTTAGTTTGATTGTTTTCGGGTGTTTAACTTTTCTTTGTCATTTGTTAGCTTGTAGGCGGACACGCTAGCGGGTCTCTAAGGATTTCTTTGATTTCGTAATAAGCTTATAAATATGAAAATTGACGACACGGTTAGCGCAGTAGCTGAGCACACACTGTTGCGCTACGTATCGGGATTCGAATCCCGCCGGTTTCCGGTGTTTATGTATTGTACACAGAACTGATGAAACTTCTCTATTCCGTGGTATTGTATATGAGTGTTTGTGTATATGTGTTTAACCCGCCATTGGTGACGTATATGTCTGAGAGACCGGGTGACTCGAAAAATTCGAATAACTTTTTCGCCCGCCGTCTATTCGGGTTGCGATTTCGAGTAGCTGCCTCATTTTAAGTCCTAAACAGTCAGTGCCGCTCGTGGCTTAGCGGCGAACGCACGTTCCGGAGTTTTATTGCTAACCCGGTCCGTGAGACCGGCGTCACCAAACAAGTGAGTAAAATATTTACATGGAATTTAGCACAAAATTTAAAAAATCTTAGAATAACATCAAAACTTAGTACTATTGTTACTGTTTTCTTAATTATTTTATTGAATGGTATTTGATTAATGTGATTTTCGTATAATTTTATGGATAGTATTTTTTTTAAACATAATAAATATACAGATTCCTTTATCTAGTATGAAAAATTCGTTTCAGAATGTCGCACGAAAGAGAACAGCGTCGTCTTGAGGCTCTTTTACAACAAGTTTTATCTGTCGAGGAAAGCCCACAGCAATCATCGGATAGCGAAACGGAGAGCGATGTAGAAGCAGAAAATCTTGCATCAGATCGAAATACGGATAGCGAAGAGGATTTGAGTGATCGAGAATCATCAGGTAACACCTCTTCATTTTACCTAGGAAAGGACAAACATACAAAATGGAGCAAGGAACCCCATCGTCAATCAATCCGTACCCAAAGGCACAATATTTTACGTACAGCTAACAATCAAAACTCAAAACTACAACGCCGTCACTTTATTGAGAATTTAGCCGTGAAACTTATTGAACCTCATCTGAGAGAAAGGATTTCAGAGATTTTGAAGATTGATGAAGAACGCGGTTCTGTTGATCCTTTACGTAAAGGTCGTTGCCATGAATGTGGGTGGCAAAAAAATAGAAAACTAAATACTTTTGCCAAAAATGCGAGAAATACCTGTGCCTTGAGCATGTAGTACCTTATTGCAGAAGCTGTTTGATCTCCCAAGAAGAGTGATTTTTGAGGATGCTTTTCTTATTTTTTTTTGTTAATAGGATATATTTTTTTGCTTAATTTCTAAGAGTATGCAATGTCATTAGACTGACAAAGGCTGATTTAAGTACAAAAAGTTAAATAATGTTACTAATTTCGAAATTTTTGAAATATATGCATAAAACCATAGTGTTTTTTAGTGTTTTAAGTACAATTGTTTAATTCGTAATAAACAAGCTGTGATTTAATTATTTTTTGTGTTTTCTTGCCAAACATATGTTTATAATTAATTAATTAATTAAACCTAAACCAACTAAAAGTAGGATAACTAGTTAATGGTTGGCCAAATCATGGGTCTGTGAGACCGGCGTCACCAATGTTGTAAGTGAAACTGACGTCACCAATGGCGGGTTAAAAGGTTGTTAAAACACCCACGATACAGATGCCATTTCTACGGTGAGCAAAATTTAACAAAAAAATTGAACCTTTCATGTTCCACTTGGAAGCTCTTAAACCATCTGATAAAGATGTAACTCCAACTTGATAAAGTGAGCTTATCTCGGCGGAAAACATATGGAGTGCGATGTTGTAAATATCTGACTGTATCAAGTGGCTGAAATACTATCATGCAGGGCCACAAACATGAAGAATGTCGAAATAGTACTGGTCTGGCTGCTCGCCCACGTCCAATAATTGGTGACATATTTTTGTCATGTCATCGAATGTTCAGTCCTTCATGATGTTATCCTTCACCATATTAACAAACAGAGGTGATGATATAATTTACACAAAGTTAAATTCTTGTCTGGGTTCGAAACTACGACCTTCTACTTGCTTGTAAGTACTTATAAGTCTGAGCCGATACAAACAAATCGCCACTGCTGCTATCGATCGATATTTTTTTTAATGAAATTTCTATCTACTATTCTATGTATTATTTCCGGTTATAAATTATCTATGTTGGTTACTCTCGTTCTTCTGTTGATTTCCTTATTCCTGATTTGATCACGCAGTGAACCCATAAGCATAGGCTTTTCCATTTCCCTTTAAAGCACGCGAGTATCCGACATAGCCCGAAGAATTGCAACACTAAAGTGGCAGTGGGTCGAGCACATTGCCCGGAGGACCGATGCCCGATGAGGCCGACGGGTTCTTGAGCGGTGACCACGCACCGGTGGCATGGGTAGGCCCCCGATAAGGTAGACCGACGACCTGGTGAGGCGCAGGACCGGCCGTCGTGGAGATCCTTGGGGGAGGCTATGTCCAGCAGTGGACGTCTTAAGGCTGAAATGATGATGATGATGGTAAACTATTTGTGTTCTAAATTTCATCCAAATCCGTTCAGTAGTTTCTTTTACATCCTCACAAACTTTTTCACCGTGTCAGTTTCGATCCCGCAGGAAAATCGTGTTATTCCTAGCTACATATAACTATCTGTGTGTCAAATTTCATCTATATACATCCATCCATCCACACACAAACCTTTAAAGTAGTGCTTGATCGCAACCCCGCCTGATGGAAAGCAGTGATGCAGTCGATGATGCTAAATCGTGTTAGTTTAATAAACCCATTCACTCAAAAAACTAAGTGTATAGGAAGGAAGACGGCAGTTGAGAAAGGTGATACAATGTTTAACCCAGAGGAAGATTGATCTGGAGACCCTCCACGACCAAACTCCCGACACAACAACATTTAGCGTATCGTACCCGGCACACATCGCAACACAACTGCTCAGACCCGTCCTCCATACAGCTTCACCAGCCGGAACACTACGAATCGCTTGGCGGCAAGACTTTGGTTGGTGGGTGGTCACTTCTGCCGGCAGCCGATGTTATGGCCTACCACCGAGAAAAAATATTATGTTAGTAGGATTTTATTACGATAAGATTTTCAGATGACATTAATAATTTAATAGGTGTAAAAATAAGTTTCCGCCGTTTTTTGAACATGAGAACGAGCATTATCACGTAGGAGAATAATTTTGTCATAGCTGGAGTAGCAATGAGCGCGTTTTTCCTCTCCTTCCTCCTTCTATCGATTGCCAAAAATGCTTCCAATTCCGTGTCTTCGTACGATTTCGGTCTTCCACTACGTTCTTTGTCTTCACAGTTTCTAAACTTTTCAAACCACTCCCGACAACTTCTCTCTCTTAAAGCAGCTTCATCATAAGCTTCTACAAGCAATCGATGGGTCTTAGCTGCAGATTTCTTCAAATTAAAGAAGTGAACGCTTATTCGCAAATGACGCTTATTCGGCACAAATCTTGACATTTTTGCACAAAAATAAATATGTGGTACTGATACAGAGTCACTAATACTGTAACTGTATGTTATTACCAGATATCCGAACTTACGATATGACATTTTTGATCTGGAAAATTTCAAGGAAACCTCTTAGTGAGGACATCTTTTGTTAATCGGCGGAAACTTATTTGTACACCTAGACCAACAGCTACACGATTGATCCAATTATTCCGTTCCCACCGATATCAAAAAACTCGTCCGTCACTGTACACAATACACATTGGACAACTTAATCTTGTTAATTGTTAAACATGGTGTTAATAGTCGATGACAATTGTAATAGTGCTGCCCGCCCCCATGCGGGCGCGGCGTAATGCTGTCAGTAGTCTTTTATGTTTGAGAAATTAGAGGCGGGGTGTTGTTTTTTTTAAATTAGGATTTATTTACTGCGTGTTCAATATTCTACTTCTACTAATTATTAAAAACGTGAAAGTTTGTATGAACGTTTATTACTCTTAAACGCAAAAACGACTGAACGGATTTTATGAAAGGAGATGTTTCAGAAATGTATGGAGCCTGGGCCAGCACATTGTTCTGTTAATGCTAGGTATAGTTACGCTATAGTTAACTGTTTTTAATGTTAATTTCCTATATTTTGCCTTAGTTTTTACACAGATTCAATTTAACTCGGCCAAGGAGTGCAACACAACTTCTAGTAAATATAGTGGTCAGCAATAAGCGAAACAAGATTTTGAGAGTGACATTTGACTGACGTGTCATGTATCTAAGGCTATCGTATCTATATTATCTACCATATGACTGCGAAAAAAACAAAACATGAATTCCGAACATACGGCCCAATAAATAAACACAATCAACTCAAATCAACACTCGACACGAACACAATGGCAAAATAGAACTGTCAAAGTCGCCAATCAAACCCACATAGTGGTTATGACACCACTGTCATGGCTACTGTTATGGGGTGGGATGATGGAGTCTTTTTAAAAAAACACTTTTATTACAAACTGGAAATATATTTTAAAGAAAAGATTACAAAATTGGCCGATTAAAATAGGATATGTCCACATCAAACCCTTAAGCCGAACTGAACTATGCACATCGACGGAAATGCTTACGAACCATTTGATTGACGTCAATACCTCACCGATTCTCAGTAAAAACCAAGTAAAAAACTGATGCGTGGTCAGCAGTTTACTTAGGGTTGTCGTTTAGGAGCATTGTATATTATAACACTACCTTAATAAAGGGTTATCTCACTAAAAAACATTTCAAATAATTAATTATAAAGGGTGTATCTGACATCGACGCACAAACGAGTACCATAGATCCAGTACAATGATTCTGAACCCCCCAGTGGTGGAATTTTGCGTCGGCTTTTTCCCGATTAAAAAAAATCAACTGCAATTTTTTTCACTTTAGATCGTTCATAATTGCTATACTTTTATAACCCAATAAGATTTTAAAGTAAAAATTAATTGATTCGTTAATTACACCAAAAGCGCAATGTGAACAATGCTAGAAAAACTATCCTATCAGCTGACTTAATAGAGTTCGCATCAGGGGTCAACGTCATAGCTACAAACACGCACGGCGGCACGCTTGCAACGTTCAAAGGCCAGCCCGACACTTTTTTTAAACACTATTATTTCTGTAACCGCTCATTAACGACATAAATGACTATCATAATTTTGTTAGTGGCATGCGGTGTAGCCTTTTCGCGAAGTTTGCGTTACGACGTCAGATATATCCTGTATATACTTGTATTTTTAATCAAATTAATTTAGTAGTATTTTTATGAAAATCTTTTATTTTTTCCCTTTTTATCTATATAGCGTGCATAGTGGTGGCCGTAAATGAAACATCTCCTTTGGCACATAGATAGTTTATTGTAGTTTAATAATTTTTTTTGCACATAGTCACTGGTCTCCTGCATGACGAGGACATGGACAGGGAACGTAAGGCGCTGTCGGTTAGAGCGAATATGATAGCCGGAGATTTAAAAATTGTAATGTCCAGTTGAAAATAACACCGTGCGCATTGTTCTTCGTTGTATTTCTGTTGCTTGTGGGCTCATTATGCGCAGAAATCCTTCAGCGGCTTACGCGTCCAATATAACAATGCTTTTAGGGCGTTGTTGGGGCTGCCGCGCCGGTGCAGTGCGTCGGGCATGTTTGCGGACGCACACGTTGACGGCTTCCATGCCGTGCTGCGCAAACGGCACGGCACTCGGCAGATTACGAACTAACGCATTATAACGTCTGTTAATTACTATCACCATCATCATTTCAGCCGAAAGACGCCCACTGCTGGACATAGGCCTCCCCCAAGGCTCTCAACGATGACCGCGCCTCCCGCATCCAGCGGTTTCCCGCGACCTTTACCAGATCGTCGCTCCACCTTTTCGGGGGCCTACCCACGCTACGTCTTCCGGTGCGTGATCGCCACTCGAGAACCCGTCGGCCCCATCGGGCATCGGTCCTACGGGCAATGTGTCCAGCCCACTGCCACTTTAGTGTTGCAATTCTTTGGGCTATGTCGATTACTCTCGTTCTTCTGCGGATCTTCTCATTCCTGATTCGATCGCGCAGTGAAACCCCAAGCATAGCCCTCTCCATTGCCCTTTGAGTGACTTTGAGCGTTAGCGACCACGTCTCAATTCCATAAGTCATCACTGGCAACACACACTGGTCATAGACTTTTGTCTTGAGACACTGCGGTATTTCGGACGAGAAGATTCTACGTAGCTTCCCGAATACGTCAATTACTAATTTTGATCTAATTTTATATTATTTATTTACTTTTTTACATTTTTAACTAATACTTGTTTCGTAAGTTTTACTGGACGTAACGCTCTATGGATTGAAAAGTCTGAATTAAAAAGGTTTTCTTTTATTTTATTTATTTATAACTAGCATTCAGAGATGGGATAGTTTTTATCCAATATTCCCTCTGGATTGAAATTTATGCGGGTATAACTGCGGGGCGTAGCAAATAGAAAATGAAGTAATTAATGGATTTTGGTTATACCATTGCACTGCTGAGATGTAGATGCACCCCTCCTCTCGGTGAGAACAAATTGGTATTAATCTACCACGCGATTCAGTACGGGTTGGTACATGTCACATGTCTTCGAAGGCTTTGCTTCTAAAACCTGCCGGTTTCTTCATGATTTTTTCCTTCACCGTTCTGAGAGTTATGGTGACGATTTCGCTGTTTACTTTTCCTTTGAAGGATAGTAAACAGTTTCTTGGTGGTAGGCCATAACACCGGCCGCCGGCAGAAGTTACCACCCACCTGACAAAGTCTTGCCGCCAAGCGATTTGTCGTGTTCCGGCATGATGTCTGGTGAAGCCGTACGGAGGACGGGTCTGAGCAGTTATGTTGCGATGTGTGCCGGGTACGATGCGCCAAATGTTGTTGTGTTGGGAGTTTGGTCGTGGAGGGTCTTCAGATCAATCTCCCTTTGGCGCAGCATCGTTGGTCGTGTTGTTGGGTTTAACATTGCATTACCTCGCTCAACTGCCGTCTTCCTTCCTATTCGCTCAATCTGAGTGAATAGGTTCTTAATAAACTAGCGCGCTTTACCATCAACGATCGCATCACTGCTTACCATCAGGCGGGATTGCGGTCAAGCATTAGTTTATAATTATAAAAAAAAGACAATTTCTTGTTTCTTTTTGGTCAATATTAAAATTCTGGCATTATAAGTCTTAACAAATACCAACCATGTAGTTGGTGGCATTCACTAACTACTAATGTACGGTATAGGCACTCATATCTCTTCGATATCAGAATACTAGTTCCAACAATGTTTATCGCAAAATACTTTATCCAATAGATATAAGTCCACCACTATTTTATAGAAAACAAGACCTTAGAAACAGTCTATAATATTCAAAACAGAGTTTATCAATACCAGAATAACTACTCAATTACTGTCAGACTGGCTTTTGATATTTTTATCAATCGCGCCGTATTTACTGAGAATACAATATGATTGATCGATGTCAAACGAGCATGACAATGTTAGGATAATAAATCGATTTATGGAATCAATTGTGTTATCGATTATGGTACAATGAATTAATAAAAGGATGTGGTACCTTTTTTGTAACGTATTTTTTTAGGGATTTGGGCCAAGCGGGAATATCGTTGGGTTGAATCGATCGTATTGATACCTTATTTTCTATCATGGAAGAATTACAGATAATATGTTCTTTAAATGGTAATACTTTAGGATGAAACTGATTTACTTCACACCGAGGCAGCTTCTAATTTTATACAAAGCACAGGTCCGCTCATGTGTGGAGTACTGCAGCCACATTTGGGCTGGTGCTGCGAAATGTCACCTTGCCACTTTGGATTCGGTGGAGAGGCGTGCGAAGAGGCTGATTGGCGACCCAGACTTAACTCGAAACGGTCTCCAAAGCCTGGAGCACAGGCGTAGAGTAGCCAGCCTTTCGGTCTTCTATAGGATGCATTCTGGTGAGTGTGCAAGGGAATTGCATGGTTTAACTCCCCCATCTCCGTTCCATCATCGGACGACCCGTCGTACGGCGAGTTTCCACCCTTACGTCGTTGACACCACTGCGATCCGGACGAAGCGTTTTGCTTCCTCCTTTATAAAGGGTACATCGAGGGACTGGAACAATTTGCCAGCGTTGGTGTTTCCGTCACAATACAATTCGAGTGTCTTCGAGGCTAGAGTGAATAGGCTCTTAATAAACTAGCGCGCTTTACCATCAACGATCGCATCACTGGTTACCATCAGGCGGGATTGCGGTCAAGCGCTGGTTTATAATTTATATAAAAAAAAAACTAAAAGTGAATTGATGTTTTTCATTGTTTGTAGACTTTTTAAGACAACATAATGAGCCTATATTGTCCTCGCTCCTGGGACACAGGCTTCCTCTCGGTTAGACGGAATGAGACGTAATCTACTAAGGGGACCAGTGCGGCTTGGTAGATGTCTTCGTTTTTATTTTTTTGTTCCTAGGACATGTTGATTTCCTCACGACGTTTTCCTCACCGTTTTGAGAGCAAAAAAACCCACTAACCACCCATGGCCCCACCGACTTATAGTCATATGGGCCGAAGCGTCAGAAGACGGCTGCGGATATATTCAGCCCCCCAAGTGTGTGGGCGATGCACTGTCATATCACCGCAGCCGCTTCTTGACTCCTGTACAAATTGTCCCTGTGCCCTCTCCCCATTTCTGGGGCGGCACTTCCACCGTCGCCCGAAGGGTGGACGGCACAGTGATGTCTTAGACCTGTGAAGATAGAAATGTCCTAGATTTTATTGGACTTGGCATAGCATTTTTCTTTTTTTTGAGAGCAGTGGTGATGAAAAAATTTACACAAAGTAAAGCGCTTAATGGAGCTCGAACCTACGAACTACAACTTGGAAGTTGCGGCTGATACCGCTGGGCCACCGCTCTTATTTTAAGACACTAAGAGCAAATGTTTATATAGATTAAGTCTTATCCTGATAATGTGTTTTACAATTTTTTTGTTGTTAATCTTGTTCTAAAATCTGACTGACTTTGGTAAAGTCATAAATATAAATCTTTTGTCAATATTTTAATTAAAGATGACGTAACATTTCTCAGCTGACGGTTATCGGGAAAGAAATTGATCAAGTGCGAGTCGAACTTACGCATGAAGGGTTCCGTACCATAGCTGTACTAATACAATCTAAGAAGCAAAGTTCTGTATTTGGGTAGTATTTGTTGTAAAAGCGACCAATAAATTAGATCTTCACCGACTTCAAAAGGTTCATAACTCTTTTGTTGGGCTTGGTATAGCTTTTTATAACAAGATACCCTCTGCTTTGCTAGACTTGCCCTACAATGCATTTAAAGCACAAATTAAGTCCAGGCTTTGTTCAAAGGCATATTATTCCGTGAATGATTATTTAAATGATAAGAATAGCTGGTCGCTCTGATTAACTCAGGACAATGTTTGTGTTCTTTCTCAGTAATTAGCTTATTGATACGTTATATGAGTTCATATAATTTACTTTTTTACATTACATAAATATGTAAGCTGTCACGCCCTTTATGCCTGGGGCTTCTTAGTTAAGTAACAAGTTTTAGTTAATTACATTTTCATTTGAATATAAATATATTGTTTTGCTTTGCTGGTATTTTGGCGTGGTAGCTGGCATATGGTAAATAATTTCATTGTTATTGTATTTTATCGTGTTCATCACTATACATAGTATTGTATAAAGACATGTTTTTTTAAAATTGAACAGACAGCTGTGCTGCTGGGGAGTTTGTTCCGCCACTTCTTCTTCCCAGCGAAAGCACTAGGAAGTGTCGATGGGTGGGCGTTTTTGGGGGACTGTCTAATGTAATATTGACGTTCAAAAAGTGCTGATTCTCAGCCTAATTTGAATAAATGACTTTTGATTTGATTTGATTTGATCATCTGCGAAAATTTCTTTCAAGCTAATGTGATACAGCTTAGTGACAGAACAAAACTCTTCCTAATTTTGCATGGCACACAAATCAAACTCAGAACCATACATTTACCAACACTTTCCATCACTAAAGGTACCAATGAACACAAGTACCAGCAGGTATAAACAAACTTAGAACCTTATTCATTACGCCAAGCTAAGTTTCAAGTAGTTGCCAAGTTTAAACGTAGTTTAGACCAAGTTTGGCATACTTGCATTAATTGTACCTTACCGGTTAGGTATCATTAACTTGATCTAATGCATGATTAATGACACCAGGATCTCTGACACTGACATGATTTACTGTTAAATTGAGATACAATCAAACAAATTGATATCTGAGAAAACAGCCACTCAATTATGAGAGGCTGTTTAACTCTTCTAAGTTATAACTTTTCTAAGTTATATGTAGTTTCTAAGTATATTTTTAACCCCAATGATTGATTACAAGGTGAAGGAAAACAAAATTGAGGAAACTTGGGCTTTAAGTCTGAAATCGCCAACTTGCATTGAGCAAGCGTGGTGATTACGCTCAATCCTTCTCTGTATGAGAGGAGACCTGTGCCCAGCAGTGGTACGATAAAAAAAGGATGATGATGATGTTTTAGCATACATTTTATAATCGTTTACAATTTCGTAAATTTTAACTTAATAAAACCACTTTTATATTGTGATTAACTTTTTAGTAGCAGACCAGCAGCGGCTTAGTGGTCTCGGCAGCGACTTACAAGTTGAAGCTCGTCTCACAAAATGGTGCAGGAAAACGTCATGAGGAAACTTCAGTCAGAGCCAAAACTTCGAAAACATGTACACGGTTACCGCAGTGGTTAAGCTATTGACTGCTGCGCTGCATGTCAAGGGTTCGTTTCCTGCACGGAACAAATGTATTTATAACTTACAAGACGTAGTTTTTCCAGGTCTGGCTGTTTATGTATGTGAGTATATAAACGCACCCACAATACAGGAGACATTAGTAGTGTGAGGCAATATTTTTTTTAAAAACAATAGCATCTACCAACCTGCACTGGGCCGCGTGGTAGATTACGGCCCACTCCCTCTCACCGAAAGGCGACCTGTGTCCCAGGAGTGTGAACTTTACAGCCTGATTATGTTATCAATACTATGCTCATTACCAATATAGTTCTGAAGTACGTTACTACAAATCTAGCCTTTTCCCAACTGTTTTGGAATAGGCTTCCTGTCTAAATGGATGCAACTGAGTGTCTGTTTCTTCCATGAAGCGACTTGCTATCTGACCTTCATATCCCAGTAACTGGGCATGTGATACCTCTTAGTAAGACTGATTTTAAGCCTTTTTTTAAATGATACGCTAGTGCTTGACTGCAATCCCGTCTGATGGTAAACAGTGATGCATTCGATGTTGTCCGGATCGTAGTGGTTGAGTATCGGCGAGTATCCACTCTCACCTTATTGACACAACGGACGTCGACTGGACGTCCGATGATGGAACGGAGAAGAAGGAATTAACTCATGCAATTCCCTCGCATACTCTGAAAATGCATCCTATAGAAAACAGACAGGCTGGCTACTCTTCGCCTTTGCTGCAGGTTTTGAAGACCGTTTTCGTTATTTAGCACTTCACACGCCTCTCCACCGAATCCAAAATCTGGGTGGTATTTAACAGCACCAGCCCAAATGTAGCTGCAGTACTTCACACACGAACGGACCTGTGCTTTGTATAACATTAGAACCGGTCCTGGTGTGAAGTACCACAAGACCTTTGCAATAACGCCAAGTTTCCTGGCAGTCACCTTGGCTTGACTTTGGGGTTTTTTACTGTCAAAGTTCTGCAAATGGCAACTGGGATTAACTGCTTAACGTTATTTCTAAGTCACGAAGGGGTCTCGGTATGTAAACATATACACCCATCCATGGACCAATCGCGGCAAGTTAGCTTAACCTGATCAATCGACCCGTGCAGATGAAATCACTGAGCCACGAGCCCCTATAGTCCAATATTATGGATAGTTCTTAGGTAGTTACTAACACAAATATGGTCTGTATGGAATGATCTGAAATATAATTATGTTATATATACGACTTTCAGGAATATTAAATTGGGGTCAAAGCTGAACGCTTTCAAATCAGATCATAAGTAAATTATTCAATGCTAAGAATCAGGGGGACAATCGCGCTAAAATAATTCAACCAAAACAGAATTGGATCGCAACCAAACCATAACATTTGTTATGTTTCGTATCGCGCTAACCTTTTGACACATGATTTAACCATAAAAACAAAACTAACTTTTTCTATGCCATGTCAAACTTAGGTCTATACGATTAGATTTACTTATAATTTTAATTATTATATCTGATGAAATGTATCACTCATACGTAGGTATGAGTGATACATTTCATCAGATATAATAATTAAAATTAACTTCGGTTTTAACTTCGGTTGAAGTAAAATCAATGTAGATTGATTTTACTTCAACCGAAGTTAAAACTTTAGCGCGATACGAAATGTGATCGAAACTAAACCATAACTTTAACTGGATTAGATACGAACAAGAGTTGAACTTCTACTGTTTTATTTAGCGCGATTACCTCCCAGGACTGATCGAAAGTCAAAATTAGAAATAAAAATATCACAATACCCTCCAAAGATTTTCAATTGTTTCTTAGCATATTTATCTTATAACAGTTTCTTTTTTTTTGTAATGGTTGTGTTGAATGGGTTCTTGAGTAAAAAAAAATGTTAATAAGACTTATCACCAGTGCGTTAGGTATGTTTCTCCTACGAAGAGATGAGATTCTGCGTAGGGCTATCTATTCATAACTCACTTGACTTTACCGCTACTCGACATGATAAAAATGTATTGACATTAACAACAGAAGTAATGCAGAGATCAGTGAACTACTTACGCAATCACCCTTTTCCAGTTCTCCAATAGCAATTACCTACTAACAGTAAAAACTTTTATACATTTTTACTTTTTTAGTACCTTGGATGTAATAAAATCCGTACTTACAATAGGTGACCGGGTTCCAATAAAAACTATTTTGAAATACGCCATCACATTTAGACCAGGGCTTATGAAATGTGATAAAAAAAAGTGTTAAAATACATTTCGGTTTTTTGCTCGCTGATGTTTGCTGGTCACGCCTTTGACCCCGCGATGGGCATTACGCCGTGAATTCTTTATTAGTTTTTTATCAGTTTGGGCGATAGGGAATGTTTGTGTTTGGTGAAGGGCTTGTAAGTGGCAATCATGGCAGTGTGTCTACAAAAACCGTGAACAGAGAACTATAATGCTTTCGACTTTTAATAGTAAGAGTTTATAAGGCAAGGTTATAATGACACCGAATTGACAAAGCAAACAAAACAGAGAATACGAAATGTTAGAATCGTAACATGCAACGTACCTGTTGCCGTCTCTGCTTACCCCAAAAGGAAATATCAAGTATTATCCTTAACCAGAACTATGCGAATAACACTCCTTAGTTAGCCAAGCCACTTTATGTTTTGGGAAATCATCAAATGGCGTCTCCCGCTCTAGGCTGAACGAAAGGCTGTGTCAGACTTTTACTGACTATAACCTACTCATGTTCCTTCAATGGCTAAGGTATCTTTTACACAGAACCCTCGGCCTTGGCCGATATTGATCCTTGTGACATCTTTTTGAGGCGTGCGTGGAAAACAATACGCCGTCGACCTGAACATGGTTTTTACCGGGTGACGAGCTGCTCACTGTTCGCCACCCTTAAGCCCACGTTAGTCAACCTTTTTCTTTTGTTTGGGTTGGGAAATGATCAAATGGTCATTTGATCCCGCTCTGGGCGGAGCGGAAGGGCGTGTCAGACTTTTACTGACTAAAACCCATCCGTGTTTCTTCACTTGCCTATGAGCCAGGGCCACGGTTTCTTTTTTAGCCAATCCGCAACCCCGTCACGATGTGCTGACATCTCTTTGAGATGCGCGTGAAACACATTGCTCCATCGACTCGGGTCTGGTGCTTACCGGGCGGCGAGCTGCCCGCTGCTCACCGCCCGCAAGCCCGTGCCTACGGTGGCCGGGATTTCGATGTTGTCTCCCGACTAGGGCACATTAGTCAAGCTTTAAGTTACGACTAGATTATGTGATCATAATCATCAATCAAATGAAAATGTATAATATAATTCATCCTTTCCACCAAAGTACCTGCCTTGTAATCTTGACTGACTTGAATCTGTGTCTAATGTTGACTGGTAGAAAGTGGCTAAGGCATTAAAAAGATTACAAAAATAAACTAGATGGTATTTTTACATGCCATTATAGATAATCCCGCAATGAGGTTTCCTTATAATGTGACTTTAACGAAATTACATAACATGAAATGACATAATTCATACTTCTCTAGACTTATTACCTATTGGTTGATTGGCGTTGGTCATAACAGCCTCCGTGGCGTAGCGGTAGCGAACGCGGCCGTTGCGTAAGGAGGCGCGGGTTCGATCCCCGTACAGTGCAAATATTTGTATGCATGAATATGAGTATTTGCACTGGTCTGGTCGTGCCTCGGAAAGCACGTTAAGCCATTGGCCCCGGTTGCCACACAAACATCTAGTGGCAGTCGTTACGGGTTCTTGGAGCCCTCAAAAATCTAACAATTGGTCTAACTGCAATGCTTAGATATCGCCTTCGGGTTGTGGAGGTCAGACGGCAGTCGCTTCACGGAAAATATCGACGTTTAGCCAAAATCAGCAGTTAGACTGGTAAAGCGGACCCCAGATTCCAAAGCTGAAAAGCTACGGATGCGACTGGGATTAACGCTGAGATGATGATGATGATGACATAACATGAAATGACGTATGCAAACCAAATCGGATTAGACAGAATGTAAATCGGTAGAATAAAAATGTTTTTTTTATTATTTTTTTTTATTAAAATATAAACCAGCGCTTGACCGCAATCCCGCCTGATGGTAAGCAGTGACGCAATCGTTGATGGTAAAGCGCACTACTTTATTAAGAGCCTATTCACTCTAGCCTTGAAGACATTCAAATTCTAGTCCGACGGAAACACCGCCGCTGGCAGATTATTCCAGTCCCTCGATCTACGCGGTATAAAGGAGGAGGCGAAACGCTTCGTCCGGTTCGTAGAGGTGTTAACAACATAAGGGTGGAAACTCGCCGTACGACGGGTCGTCCGATGGTGGAACGGAGATGGGGGAATTAAATCGTGCAATTCCCTCGCACACTCCCCAAAATGTATCGTTGATGGTAAAGCGCACTAGTTTATTATGAGCCTATTCACTCTAGCCTTGAAGATACATACATTATGATCAGACGGGAAGACCGCTGCAGGCAAATTTTTTTCAGTGCTACAATTTAAACGGTATACATAAATAATAAGGCGAAATGTCTGTATAGAAGTGGTATCAATAACGCAAGGGTGGATAGTCGATGTATCGTCAACTCTCAACCGTCGGACAACCGTCATTCCGATGATGGCGGAATTGAGTCAATTCCTATGTACGCTCCTCTACAAAATTCATCAAGCCTCCAATAAAATCATTGCATTCTCATTATTAGATTTCAATATCTTATCAACATAAAGTCCTACGCTGCTTAAATGCATCACCAATTTACTTATAGAAATTTGCAACAAAAATAAATCAACAAGGAAGCAACAAATAACCAAACAATTTACATGCAACATAACTCCACAACAAAAGTCGAATGTCAGAAATTTAATTGAAAACCGACATATCTCCAGGATTTGTAACAAGGAATAAATTGGCGTTTCAAATTTGATAGAAACGGTCGGTTCAATCGAGATTTATCTTGATCAATATCCACTGACGTTCCAATTACATTGTACAGGTACAAGTTGTAGAGTCACTCCGATGTAATGTTAAAGAGCGGACACATTTAAACGTTTGACTCATAATTCTTGAATAATTTTATCTGATTTTATATCTGTGAAGGATTCCTTTATTGTCACAAGGATACGCTAGTAGTCTTAGCAAAGATTACACTGATAAAAGATGATACTTGAAATATAAGTACCAATCTCCAGATTGAGAAAGGAAAATTTGAAATTAGTAAAATTTTTGCTTTTGGTATAAAATTTGCGGAAGGCATTAAAGAGAGAAATAATTATAAAGGACAAAAATTAAGAGCTCGCAATAAGATTAAAATACAAAGAAACGCAATGCTATAACTTTTTTTCTACTATTCTATTAATATGTATTATAAATGCGAAAGATTGTGAGATGTTATATGGATGTTTGTAAGTCTTTTACGTCAAAACTTCTGATCGGATTTGTACGAAATTTGGCACGCAGATTGCTTATAACCAGCATTAACATATGAAATATCTTTTTATCCCGTTATGGATACGGAATCGAAACCTATTCGGATAAAACCGCGGGCCCAGGAGCATAGCTATTAATTATACAAATCGATTCCAAGCTCACAGCCCAAATTCTAGGCGGACTGTATTAGTGCAGATTGCCATCGATACCCTAAGAAGAAGATTGGTAACGTCAACTATGCTATCAATAGGTCAAGAATCAAAGTTAAGCTAGATCAGACTAGCAATAGTGACCTGCCGGCCGTAATCGAGTCGATGGTCGGCAGCGAAGAGTCCTGGGATGAGGTGGCTTCCTTAGACGAAACAGTCGTCTCGGAGGAGGAGGCTGTGGATAGGAATAAGGAGATCTCGTCATCTCACCCGGCCCACAGCAGGAGCACCTGGCATCGCCGGAGGGTGGATAACGCCTTCTTCCAGCCCCCTAAATGGGTCCAGGGGCGATAGATTCGGGGACATCTCCACAAAAATCAGGTGGCGTGAAGTGTTCCACGCGCCACTCTTAGATGTCACGGGGGGAGTCATACACCTCACTCCCCCTCCTGACCCGAGGAGCCAGCACCAATCGGGGGTTGCGGAAACAGTGTTCGTTCTCACAACCCCCGGCGTAGGTGGTAGGCCATAACATCGGCCGCCGGCAGAAGTTACCACCCACCAGACAAAGCCTTGCCGTCAAGCGATTTGTCGTGTTCCGGCATGATGTCTGGTGAAGCCGTACGGAGGACGGGTCTGAGCAGTTGTGTTGCGATGTGTGCCGGGTACGATGCGCCTAATGTTGTTGTGTTGGGAGTTTGGTCGTGGAGGGTCTTCAAATCAATCTCCCTTTGGCGCAGCATCGTTGGTCGTGTTGTTGGGTTTAACATTGCATCACCTCGCTCAACTGCTGTCTTCCTTCCTATTCGCTCAGTTTTTCTGAGTGAATAGGCTCTTATTAAACTAGCGCGCTTTACCATCAACGATCGCATCACTGCTTACCATCAGGCGGGATTGCGGTCAAGCGCTAGTTTATAATTATTAAAAAAAAAAAAAGGTTTGAGATGGACCACCGGGGTGTTTTTTAGTCAGTAAGAGTCTGGCAGACCCCGTCACCCACCCAGGGCGGCGGACATCTATGAAGAGTTTCCACCCCGAAAACAAAAAATAAAGATCAGCCTAGCAACACAAATGTATCGAGCCCTTAACAGAACACTCGTTTAATTGTAACACGTACAGATTTACGATGTATAAGAAGTCGGTTATCTTGTATCTGTCGCGGCATGATTTGTTTTTGTTACGTTTATAATATATGGAACCGGTCCCGATCTAAGATACGTACGGCATTGTAATACAATAGTGAGTAATTATGATTGAATGTACTTACTTTCAATATGCTTGTTGAAGAGGTCAATGACTCGTGAGTAATGTTTAGTGTTAAGTAATGATTGTCTAAATATGATTTGTATTGAAACTGTAAGGACACATTTTGCAGGCCCTATACTATTATTAAAAATTGGGTTGTATCCTAAAAACTAATTTAATGTCCATCAGATAGATTTATAAAATATATTGAACACGTATTTTATTTTTTCTTTCATTCAAATACTTAGGAAGATATATTGATTTCAAATGTCGCATGACGTCATACCGTGCTACAAAATATACCACGGCGTCACGTAATTAGCCCCCACTCTGTAATTTTAATACGCTATATCTTAATAGTTTTTGGTAATTTCGACAAAATTAAAAATATGAGTCTTAATTTTTTTTATTATCTATAAGACGGATTAATTATGTTTTTGATTTTCATACCTTGGATACATACCTATTAATTTAAAGAAAAAGAAAAAACATTGCCCCACACTAGGAATTTCTCCTGTATCGTGGGTGCGTTTACAAACATATACACAAACATCCAGACCCGGAACAACTACTTATAGGTCATACAAATATTTGTTGCGAGCGGGAATCGAACCCGCGACACGCAGCGCAGCAGCCAATAGCTTAACCACTGTGTTAACCGTGCAGTCGTTATATTTCTACAATAATTTTAATTTTTTTTCTCCAGTTTAGAAGATTCGCACCCATTGCGATTTTGACGAAGCGTTTCGTCTCGTCTTTTATACCACGTACATCGAGGGACGGTGTTTCCATTGGAATACAATTTAAGTGTCTTCAAGGCTAGAATGAATTGGCTCTTAATAAACTAGTGCGCTTTACCATCAACGACTGCGTCACTGCTTACCATCAGGCGGGATTGCGATCAGCACTAGTTTATAAAAAAAATATATATAAAAAAATAATGTCGAAACCCAGATTCTGGGTTATTTCTGTGAAATTTCTGATACCTAATTTTATTTATACAAGCAAAGAACTAAATCGACTCCGCAGTCGTCTGTTAGCAGCACCGACCATCAACCAACGAAACAGTTTCATCTCTGTATAAAATTGATCCAACAAACCAATGTAAACTGAATTAACTTCGTTATCTGTTTAGCCTTGGTCCAATGATGTTGGAGGTTTCCAATCAAACCAGATGCAACTAAGTGCAAGCATTTTACATAGAATACCTTTCTGACCTCCACAACCGGTGGCAGGCCATAACATCTGCTGCCGGCAGAAGTTACCACCCACCAGATAAAGTCTTGCCGCCAAGCATGATGCCTGGTGAAGCCGTATGAAGGATGGGTCTGAGAAGTTGTGTTGCTATATGTGCCGGTTATGATGCGCCAAATGTTGTTGTGTCGGGAGTTTGGCCGTGAAGGATCTCTACATCAATCTTCCTATGGCGCAGCATCGTTGATCGTGTTGTTGAGTTTAACATTGCATCACCTCGCTCAACTGCCGTCTCCCTTCCTATTCACTAAGTGTTTTTTTAGTGAATAGGCTAAATAAACTAGCGCGCTTTACCATCAACGATTGCATCACTGCTTACCATCAGGCAGGATTTCGGTCAAGCACTAGTTTATAATTATTTATAAAAAAAAACCCGTTACTGAGTGATATGACACCCTTGGTAAGGCCAGTTCAACGAATTGTTAAGAGGGGACTCTAGTGCTGAGGAATATGAAAAATAGTTATCTGAAGAATTTATTGCCGTCGCGTCGCTTTCAACTACTCTCCGTAAAGTGAAAAAGGGACAGTTGCAGCTCAGGCTGAATTTACCTACAAAAACATTGACTAAAAGACGTTTCGTATTCTGCTGTTTTCTTTATCAAAATACAACAGATCTCAATTATTTTTATATCAAAATTTTGATGAGGAAAAGTATACCTATGCATTTATTGTTTTGTTTTTCTCAAAAACTTATCATATTTGTCTAATAGTCGTCTAAACTTCGCAGTAAAAATGGTTTTTATTTTTGGGACTTTTGAAATATGACATTTTTTTTAATAATTAAGTTTTGGAAAAAGTCAAATGATAAGGGCACAATCAAGGTGTAAAATTTTAGAGAGAAAATAATTGCTCTAAAGTCGTTATCCATGAAAAAAACAGCGGAATACGTTCGTATAGAGAACGCGCCACTAGGGTCCCCTCTTAAGGTCTGGTACAAACTAGCGATACAAGTGAAACAATACCTTTTGCATACCTAACTAACTCGACGATAAACTCCATTTTCAGTTATTAGATAACTTGGCTGCTTACTAATGCACAGTTCGTGTTTTTAGATTGTGTTAAATGTCTGTTCAGTAACTTTAGATAATATCTCCAAGTTACTTAAGTAAATGATTGTAATAAATGTTAAATATCAATATAAATACTCCATTGCAGAAGTTCAGAGAGTTAGAACAAGATTCGGGGGCCAAAGGGTGGGGGAGTTGTCACAGGAGATAAGATATCTTATTTCAAGCTTAAACTTAATATAGGACATAACCTTTCCCTTTGTGGTCTTTCTTTATTAACCGGTTTCTGAATTGAGAATTTAAAATTTGTCAAACACTTGTCAAACTATACTGACTTCTAAATAATACTTAAGAATTTACTGAATGCTGAATATTGATACCGTATTGATACTAACGAAATTAAAAACTGCTTAAGATTTTTTTATTTTGTGGATGGGATCATCAAATGACCTCTCCTGCTCTGGGCGGAGCGGAAGGGCGTGTCAGACTTTTACTGACTAAAACCCACCCGTGTTCCTTTACTTGCTTGTGCGCCAGGGCCACGGTATCTAAACAAATATGGAATTCCCACTTAAATATTTATTATATTCTATTTTTTATTATAATGACAAGACAAATACAGATAAGTAATAAAGAAGAGTAGCCAGCCTTTTGGTCTTCTATAGGATGCATTTTGGGGAGTGTGCGAAGGAATTGCATGATTTAATTCCCCCATCTCCGTTCCACCATCGGACGACCCGTCTTACGGCGAGTTTCCACCCTTACGTTGTTGACACCATTGCGATCCGGACGAAGCGTTTCGCCTCCTCCTTTATACCGCGTACATCGAGGGACTGGGACAGTTTGCCAGCGGCGGTGTTTCCGTCGGACTACAATTTGAGTGTCTTCAAGGCTAGAGTGAAAAGGCCCTTAATAAACTAGTGCGCTTTACCATCAACGACTGCGTCACTGCTTACCATCAGGCGGGATTGTGGTCAAGCGCTAGTTTATAATGTTATAAAAAAAAAACATTATCTGTGCTTTTTTTGCAGCCTATTTGGTGTCCCACTGGACAAAGGGAAAATATTGTATTTATAACTAGCGGCCGCCAGCGACTTCGTTCGCGTGGAGTTATGCTCCACTCCTTTTAGTCACAGCGTGATGTTATAAAGCCTAAAGCCTTTCTGGATTAATGGGCTATCCAACGCAAAAATATTTTTTCAAATCGGACCAGTAGTTCCTGAGATTAGCGCCTTCAAACAAACAAATTCTTCAGTCTTATACGAGTATATTAGTATTTTTTTTTTTAAGCTATTGCATAGCTTCTATCGCGGGCCTTGAGCGCGGGGACCGAATCCAGAAATTCCGTAACGAAAAAACCTCACGCTCCCCACTCCGACGGGCACGGAGGTGTGGCTTGAAGGCAGTACATCGTCTAACGTCGTTTCAGTTCGGCAGTCTTCGGCACGGTATGTTTGTGTGCGTGCGACTACATCTTTTGAAAACAATTTATAGATTTTCAAAAAGAGCATGCATATTGCAGGGCGCGAACTCAGTTCTACACACTTGCCATGTTACTGATAGTCGCGATGTGCTAAACTTGCGTTTAATTTTCTCTATGAAATAGGTCTTCTATAGAGATATGTGTGAGTGATTTATATTTTTAAAACCCTAAGACACTCGGCCAATCGAAAGACTATAGAGATGGTCTATTACGCATTGTGCCAATCACTTATTAACTATTGCATCACATCATGGGGAGGTGCCGCAAAAACTCACCTCATTGAAGTTGAAAGGGCACAACGTGCCATACTCAAGGTTGGAGCTGGTCTCCCATTTCGCTTTCCGACTACCGACCTATACAAGAAGTGGGGCATCCTCACTGTCAGACAAACGTTCATACTACTTACGTTACTTAAAAAACATTCTCAAACACAATTCGACGTTGAGCTACATAAAGACAACCGGCGAAAAGGTAGGGTCTGTCCCACAGCTCAATTCAAATCAACACTCCCTACAAGATTCTATTGCTTCCTTGGGCCTTTTCTTTATAATAAACTGAATAAACTCTTAGACCTATATCCAAAAACTCGATCAAGCTGTATTATAGAAATAAAAAAATACTTAAAAACCCTAGACTATCACAAAACCGAAAATCTTTTGACCATTTTGAAATAAACCTAATTTTGACTAATCCCCACAAACACGTAACTGCTACCTGGCTCCTTAAAAAATAACTTTCGCAGGCTACACCATACAAAAATTTCCCTCACTCGCACACTGCTGATCTTAGTTACTCAATCACATGTCACATTACTCCAACACTCCACACAAGATCACCACACTCACTCATCGTCTCACAACATGACTTCACAACTAATTCTGCAATATTATAGGCAGGTATTTCTTATATTTATTAGTATTATTTTTAGTATATCATATTGCTTTTACTTTTTTCTGTTAAGCATGTTGTTTATTTATAACTTTTATTTTGTTATGCCTAATATTTCTCTGTTACTCTTGCACGGTATCTACATTAAAGCTAATTCTAGCAATGGACGGGGCCTGGTGACCTGTAACACAGGTTTTTCTCCAAATACCTATAGCAGGCACCAGTCTCTCACAAAGGTGGAATTCAGCTGATACTTTTTTTTTGTACACACTATTACAAATCAACTTTGTGAAGAGAGAATAAATGATAAATTATTATTATTATATATGATATGTCATAGACGTCATCGACGTTGTCATGGCTACCTTAAAAACGTTTCATATAATTAATTATTAAGTACTTTTATTCAAATTAATTTAGTAGTGTTTTTATAAAATAGCTTTTTTTTTTAACGGAAAAGCTAAGATGAATGTCACGCTAATTTTTCATTGGACTTTTAAATTATTTATAGTGTTGTTTACTAAATAAAAGCGCGTGATTTTATAGAGTAAAAAGTGCTCACGCGGCCGTCTTTTCAACTGTGATTGGCGATATCCGCCATTATTGTGAAATATTTTTTTAAAGAATTTCTATAATTTGTTACACGTGTTATTGGCAAAATTGTGGTATCTATCCACAGGAACCAGATCAAGAGTTGAAGTTGAAGTTTTTATTAAATAAAATATTACAGAAAGATGTCGGTGAACAATGTTAATACGAGTACATTTAAGTGTACGAGTTGTAATATTGTTATCTCCGAAACGAAACAACGAAAGTTTAATAAAAATATGCTCGTCGGCTTTTTCTGAGGAAGACATTGATGAGGCAAAAAAGTTATTGTTTGTTTCTACGAAGACAAGACAAAAACATGTATCGAGGCGTAAGAACAAACAGCAGAAAGACCTAAAATATACGATTACGGTGTTTAAAATCACGGATCCCGAACAATCCCAGTTTTTGTGGCATATGACCTTCACAAATTGCCACCAGTTTGCTTTGACTACGTAGAACGTACGTAAAGAAGTTGATGAAGGATTTATTAATTCTACGGTCAGATGTTAACGCAATCAGAAGTGATTATGTTACTAAAGATCAGCTCGAAAATCTTAAATTGATAACAAATAATTCGACACCGACGCCGTTCATCATCATTTTTTTTTTTAATAATTATAAACTAACGCTTGACCGCAATCCCGCCTGATGTTAAGCAGTGATGCGATCATTAATGGTAAAGCGCGCTAGTTTATTAAGAGCCTATTAACTCAGAAAAACTGAGCGAATAGGAAGGAAGACGGCAGTTGAGCGAGGTGATGCAATGTTAAACCCAACAACACGACCAACGATGCTGCGTCAAAGGGAGATTGATGTGAAGACCCTCCACGACCAAACTCCCAACACAACAACATTAGGCGCATCGTACCCGGCACACATCGCAACACAACTGCTCAGACCCGTCCTCCGTACGGCTTCACCAGACATCATGCCGGAACAGTATAGTATAGTTATTTTCGACGATTCATAAGTTACATCCTGGTGGCAGACTGACAAGTGAGTCTTAGTGATAGTGCCTATGACCCATTGGTTACAGAAGAGTATTTAGGTAATACGCTATTATTAACAATGGGTTTATTTTTGACAGTTCAACAAGATTCTGATATAATTGGCCTGGGTCTTGGATGTTTATCTATACATATATGAATCTATTATAAATATAGTATCGTTGAGTTAGTATCCCATAACACAAGTCTCGAACTTACTTTGGGGCTAGCTCAATCTGTGAGATTTGAAAAAAAAATCATTCCGCTATTTACGTTTTTGAGCAGACACATTTTCGAACATATGAAGCAATGGATTGGCAATTTGCTTCGAAATGATTTCAACTAATTGTAATAGAGCGTTACACAATTAGGGTGCTGAATCCTAAAAAAAACAGCCTTTCGTCGTGTCACAGTTGTAGTTAGAAATATTAAGCTTATGAAATATTTTAAAAACATAGCATAGCATTTTAATAATCCGGTTATTTTTAAAATGAAAGGGTTTTCGTTTCAGGTAATTTTAACTTCGTTATTTACATTCCAACCTTTTTGATCCGTAACGTGGGATGAAAAGGCTATTTACCTAACCTACCTACAAGTCCATTCGCTGTGTTTTTTATACTTCCAAAATATACAAATATTGAAACGTGCTTTTATTATTTTAATTTTTGAAGCAATTACTTTTACTTTTATGATTGAAAGATACATCAATGTAGTAAGAATACTAAGATATTATTTTTCACTAACTGTTTATCAATTCACACCCTCCTCAATCAAGAGCTAACTCCAAATTGGCATTTTCCGATCGTTTTTCATTCACCTCTATACACCTGCGTTCACCCCCTTTCATCCAACCGTGATAGAGCCTGCTCATCAACTGCGACCCTACTCTAAACTGGCACTAGAACACTTCCCGACTCTTTGGAGGGCGTCGAAGCATTAAATAACTGTTAGAGATGAGAGCATACAGGTTGCGATTTTTTGTGTTGTGACTTGTGAGCTGTGTCGCAGTGTCGCAGGTCACGAAAATTTTGTTATCATAAATGTTGGCATCACATACATCTTTATCAAACGTGTTTTTGTTGATATGATTGGAGTGATAACAATATCATAAATTATTGCAATGGGTTACAGTAAACACGTAATCTGCTATGATGTGCCTGAAATGTTTAAATGTGCGTAGGTAGGTATATGATTTAGAACTTAGCATGCAAAAGTAAGCGAGTGAGTGGGTTAGATTCCAGGTCAGCAAGTACCAATATAACTTTTTAAGTTATATGTACTTTCTAAGTATATCTTGGACACCAATGACTGATTACAAGATGAAGAAAAACATCTTGAGGAAACCTGGCCTTTAAGTCTGAAATCGCCAACCCGCGTTAAGCAAGCGTGGTGATTGCGCTCAATCCTTCTCTGTATGAGAGGAGACCTATGCCCAGCAGTGGGACGATAAAAAGGTTGATGATGATGCAAAATTACAGAAAAATTGACGAAATTTTTATATTCATTAAAAACGCAAATGAATGATAATAGAAAAATAACTCTCATTTCTACAAAATAAAGATTAGTTTACGATATAATTTCAAACATTTTTATACCTTTTTTTAATCATTTTAGCCACTGGAAAATGAACTTGATCGTATATGAAATAAAGTTGATATTATATAAATTTAAATAGCATGGGGTGAGCAGATCAGGCTTGCTTTACTTTTGCGTAATTAAAGTTATAAGGTCAAGGTGGACGACACAGTTAGAGCGATGGTTCGATTCCCGGACTGGACAAATATTTGCATGGCCATAGTTAGTTGTCACCCACGAACAGAGCTTAATTATAATTACTCCAACACTTTGCAAGAAAAATAAAATAGAACAAAAAAGTACGAACCTACAAAATTGATCCCAGTTTAACATTATTTTTTTACCTAAAGATACCCAAAATAATTACTGACAAAATAATTCGAAATACTATGTATTTCCATATATCTGCTCAACACGCAAAATAATTGAACACAATTACTGAGAAACCTAATAAAATAATTGAACAATTTCTCGAGCATTGCAACGGCGATACCATGGAAATGCACCAACTAAAACTCGCTTCAATTTTCCCGTACCGCGAATGGGAAACCTTAGTACATCTGGAACACCATCTATTAGTTATACTCCGTACCGTACTCACATCTCGCGAACTAGTATTTACTAGTTTATTCCCATTCGCTGTAGAAATGTCTGGTACAGTGAATTAATGCCTAGATTTAGTTGTTGGCCAAAATGTGTACAACAGTAACAAATTGTGTGGTCATCTGACGTTTATTTATGAAGTGCTGTTCGTGTCAATAAGCCTTGTTTTGCTTTTGGTGGACAACTGTGGTGACTTGTTGTCTTAGTTTGCTCTTTGTATAAGTCATGGTTGTGGCCGTGAATTTGCTACCCTTTCGTTGCTGACATAAAAACAACTACCGCATGATGTCTTAAAAGACAGCGTATGAAATATTTTTTTTAACGATTTATTACGCTATAACACTAAAACGACTGAACGGATCGGGATGAAAGGTACATGGGTAGACCAAGAATGGATCGTAGATGAAACAAAAGAGGAATAAGAGAAATAAACAAAAATAGGTATGAAAATAGGATATTATAAAATCACAGATTATTTAGAAGACAAAAAAGCTTGGGACTGAGCTACTCGCTCTGTTAAGCATTGTTATTAAGCAATATGCGTAATGATAACGTAAATTATTGTAAACATTTTCATTTTTAATGTCTGGACTTGAAAAAAGAGACTTTTGAAGCAATCCCAAGAGTGGGAACATTGCAGATCTCACATTTTTTTCTGTTAGCCTATTTTGTCCCATTGTTGGGCCACATTCCCACATTCCTCTACCACTTCTTGTGTTACGCCTTCTCCATCCATTTGGTCAGAAACTGGTCTAGGTGAACATCCAGGTGAAGGAAAAAACATGACGTGTAAAAGTGATCAGTGATCCTACTTGCTTAATAAACGATTTCATTTAATTTCATTTCAAACAGATTTTGCAAAAATTCGTCGTGCTCCGGCATGGTGTCTGATGAAGTCGTACCGAGGACTGGTCTGAGCAGTTGTTTTGCGATGTGTGCCGGGTACGATGCGCCAAATGTTGTTGTGTCGAGAGTTTGGTCGTGGAGGATCTCCAGATCAATCTCCCTCTGGTGCAGCATCGTTGGTCGTGTTGTTGGGTTTAACATTGCATCACTTCGCTCAACTGCCGTCTTCCTTCCTATTCACTAGGTTTTTTTGAATGAACAGGCTCTTAATAACCTAGCGCGGTTTACCATCAACGATTGCACCACTGCTTACCATCACTCGGGATTGACGCCGTGGAGAATCCTATTAATCCTACATCCTAATAATCCTATTCCACTAATATTGTGAATGTTAATCGTTCGTGAGCGGAAAAACTATTTCAACAGATGTAGATGAAATTTGGCACACAGATACTTTATCATCATCAACATCTTCATTTCATCTGAAAGACGTCCACTGGTGGACATAAGCCCAAGGATCTCCACGATGACTGGTCCTGCGCCTCCCGTATTCAGCGGTTTCCCGCGACCTTCACCAGGTCGTCAGTCCACCCTGTCGGGGGCCTACCCACGCTGCGTCTTCCGGTGCATGGTCGCCACTCGAGAACCCGTCGGCCCCATCGGGCATCGTTCCTACGGGCAATGTGCTCGGCCCACTGCCACTTAAGTATTGCAATTCTTCGGGCTATGTCGGTTACTCTTGTTCTTCTGCGGTCTCCTCGTTTCTGATTTGATCACACAGTGAAACTTCAAGCTTTCTTATAAGGCCCATTGTTAGCGATCACGTCTCAGTTCCATATGTCATCACTGGCAACACACCCTGATCGAAGACTTTTGTCTTGAAACACTGCGGTATTTCAGACGAGAAGAATTTACGTAGGTTCCTCAATAGTTTGTGACCAGAATTAATATATAGGGTACTTTTAATCTCGATATTCCTGCAGCAAGTATTATAAACATGAAAGTATGGGTGTATGTTTGTTACTCTTTTACGCAAAAACTACTGAACTGAATCGGATAAAATTTGGGAGACACGTGGTTTATGATCAGGATTAACATTTAGAATTGTTTTTATCCGAATATTCTCACGGAGTCAAAGTTTATGTAGGTGAAGCAGTGAGACGCAGCTAATAAGGAACAATAATTGAATATCTTGGTCTAAGTTCATGGTTTCATTATTGCAGTAACAGTAACATTAAAATATAAGGTCGATTATATATCAATTCTATTCATGGGCGTAGAGATAACAAAACGAAGTAATAAAGATGCTATTAAACGTTTTATTGAAAGCTGTTTTCATAGCCCACCAGCTGTTGTCTATATCTTCACTTCACCAGTAACTTTCGTATTTTAAAACTAGGTGAAACTAATGTCGACCTGTCCCTTTAGATAGTGTAGTATCTGAGATGTACGTAGCAACGTGTTTTGGCTGCTTTAGTATCCTTGGATGCTTGAATAGTTAGATGACAATAAGATCCTCCAAGACCTCTAATCTATTGACCAAATCTTCTGCAGAACTCTTCTGTTTCTTGGTTACGTTCTTCTTTACGAAGGCCGTCCTTGGCTTTCGTAACTTTATACCCTATTTTCTTGCATTTCGTTCGGTTTTAGGCTCTTATCAAGGCAGTCGTAACAGGAGTCCAATGAGCGGGTTAGTTGATCTGATCAGCAGTTACCAGAGGTCTTTTTTCCATCTGCCTTGCCTATCACCACCAACTTTACAAGATTATCTGATTCCCAACAGGCTAAGCAATCAAAGTTACCTAGAATCCTTTAGTATCAGATCATGCTTAGTTCAAGCCTTATATATGTCGTCCGTGTGTTATCGGGCATAGAATAGACCCCTATCCTCTCGTGGGTGGCGCAAGAGGCGACTAAGGGAACTGTCATCAGGGAAGCGGGCAGCAACGCTTCTCCTGTGGAATATCAAATTCCTGTGATCCCCAACCCGCTTGCCAAGCGTGGGGATTATGGTAATGCCTCCCAATGGAATGAAAGCCTTGCGGGAGGCCTTTATCCATCAGTGAAGAAGAAGAAGACATGTTGCACTCAACTGGCTTAATTCACAGTTAGTTAACCGTCTAGCTTTTAAGCTAAATGTCGTCCGGTCAACTAACGGCCTCATCACTTTGCGGTTGACTAAGCGACTAATTTATCTTGTTGGCTGCGACCTGCATACCTAGTTGTTCGGGATAGATTTTTTGATCTGTGGAAATAGGGCAATAATAAACTCTAGGATGTTGTATTATAAAATAACTATCTATAAGTACAGAATGATCACGTTTCTCCTTAAAACAGCGCTATTTTATGATTACTAAGAATTATTACAGGCTATGAGAAACCAATGTTTAGTGCCGATTTTAATTACCTAAATTCATAGTCGCAGTGTTTTAGAACATAAACAGTAATGGCTTACCTTCTTTGAAATAACAGTACCGAACTTTCGTCGTTTCCTATCAAAGCTCACACCGCGCACGCGCCAAGCGGCGGTAAAAACATTGAACACCGCGTATTCCAACTAGACACACGGTGTTATATTTTCAAGTTTATTTTCCTTCTATTGTTAAAGAAATTTTATATTTTACAAAGTTCTGTGTTAATTTGAAATACAATTTTATTGTAAATTCCTTTTTGAATTCTTCGTCGCTTGTTCTATTTTTGTATTGGATTATTTTTATATTTGTCACGTACTTTTGTATGGACACGATTTTTACCATTTGTGGCAGTTTTAGCCCCTATTTCAAGTCTGTATGCGTCCATTATAATCCATAATTGCAGGTGGTCCAATACAGGACTTACTGGTTATCTTTTTAATATTCTTTTCAACGACGTCAAATTGTTGACAGCAAAGGCTTAAAGTCATCAATCTTGACAGATTACCTGACATGCAATTTGTTGCAATCATTTACAGATCTTAAAATGAGGTTTCTGAACTTTAGCATTTTGCTGAATAACATCGACCATTAACACCTTTTTATTTTTTGTTCAACATTTAGTCTGTATTATCGATATTAAACTTTTGTTTCGAACGTGGAACGAAGTCACAAATTCTATTTCACGACTGTAAAAATATAATCTATGTAGAATTCTTACACTCGAAAACCTAGCGCAAAAGTTCGAAATAGTGCTAAAGAAAAACACAGTGCGACACAGAGCACAGTGTTTCACAAACCGAGGTACATTCAAGTTCCATGGAATCGCCAGTCGTTTCCTAGCTTCTGTCGGCCGAGCCCGCACGAGCACCTTTTTGCTCCAACTTTGAATCACGAAAAACATTCTTTTTTTTCACAAGTGCCAGTGCCAGTGTGACAAAAAGAATTTAACTGTATCATCGTAATAAAGTGGAATAGTGTTGTGATTTTGTTTTTTTGGCGGTAAAAGTTTGAGGATACCGGTGAATGAATGGTGAATGTGAGTATTGGATTTTGCTTATTCTAGTTGTAAATAAAACAGTTTCTTTTGAGACAAAAGCTTACAACTCCTCACTTTAAACATATCAAAGGATTTGAAAAGGAACGGTTTTGCAAATAAACTTTATTTAGATACGAAAATTAATCAAAGGACGTCGTTGCAACGTTTTATGTTATTTATTACCTCCAAAGTTTTATTACCGCTATCAGAATGCTTATTGTTTTGTTAACTTCCTGTTGACACAGTAATGAAAGGTGGAAGAATAAATGGGAGGCCTTTGCCCAGTAGCGGGACAATATATCAGGGAAAAATAAACTTCTTGAAGGTTGGTATTTTGACTAACACTACAATTAGATCGTAGATTTCCTGTTAAAAGACCAAATCTTTAGAATCTATTTCATTGTTTATGTGAATTTATATAACATAACATAATCAGCATTTAATGGTCCCGCTCTTGGGACACAGGCTTCCTATCGATGAGAGGGTGTGGGCAGTAATTTACCACACGGGCCTAGTAGTAGATGTCAGTTGTTTTCGTTCAAGTTTTGCCTCTAAGACATGCCGGTTTCATTACGATGTTTTCCTTCATGGTTTTGAGTGTCCAGTATAGAATCTATTGCATTGTTTTTGTGTGGTCATTTGCAATATCAACGACGTATTGTATTTGAACCTGTAGTTGAATTTATACCTCTTATACATTTTGCTATGAAGACGTTTCTTAAGCATTGAAGTATAACCTTTTAATCTATATTGTAGTGCTTTGGCGTCACGATTTTTTCTTATTGTTTACAAATATGAGTGTACAATTGTCATCAGTGATATCTATTTTTGTGGTAAATAAACGTGGCGTTTACAAATATTTATAGCGTCGATTTCAGTTTATTTCTATTGCATATTAGGCATTATTAAACCTATAATAAAAAATAAAGAACTAACCACAAAAGACCGATGACCTGATGATGGTTGCGGGAAGCCGATGGATGCAGGCAGCACGAGACCGGTTATCATAGAATGCCTTGGGGAAGGTATTTATCCAACAGTGGCATTTATCAATTGGCGTATTTTTAGTCGCCGTGTTTACATTCGCGTCCAAACTGTCTGTGGAGTATCTTAATTTGACAGGATTAAACTAAAAAGTTATCTTCTATCCTTTTCTTAATGAAAAAGAAGGAAAAAATGCACTGTACTTAAAATCAGTTTAGTTTGGGAACAAGAGATTTGGCGCCAATGTCTGATTTATTACTTACAAGGTAATCTATACTGAATTACAACGATTTTAATATACTACTATATACTTAGGTTTACATAATATTATGTAATTATATGTATACAAGTGTCTCAAGACAAAAGTCTTCGACCAGTGTGTGTTGCCAGTGATGACTTATGGAATTGAAACGTGGTCGCTAACAATGGGCCTTATACGAATAGAGTAGGTCGGATAGTACAGACGACAGCACACCAAGGTACTACAATCTGTTAGATTTTTTTTTATAAATTATAAACTATCTACTGCTTGACCACAATCTCGCCTGATGGTAAGTAGTGATTTTGTCGTCCTCCGTGGCGCAGCGGTCAACACTCCTGCCTGCGACGTGGAGGCCCCGGGTTCGATCCCTGGCCAGGTCATGATGGAAAACGATCTTTTCCTGATTGGCCTGGGTCTTGGATGTTTATCTATATATGTATCTATTATAAATATAGTATTGTTGAGTTAGTAGGTATCCCATAACACAAGTCTCGAACTTACTTTGGGGCTAGCTCAATCTGTGTGATTTGTCTGTAGCTGTAGCCTTGAAGACACTTCAATTGTAGTCCGATGTAAATATCACCACTTGAAAATTGTTCCAGTCCGTCGATGTACGTATAAAAGAAGAGGAGAAACGCTTCGTTAGGATTGTGTTGATGTCAACAACGATTTCTTTATTAGATTTTCAACATTACGTCTAAAGCGTTAAGGCTCAAAATTGATTGGGTATGTTTGACAGTTTTGGGTAGCTTGACCCGCTGTCGTTGGTACAAAGTGTTGTTGGTTATTGCCATTTAGAATTTCTCAGTTGCATTGTGAGCCTGGTTTATGGCAGTTGGCTCAATGCTATTATATGGTATTTAAACATACCATAATAATAATGGTGCTTAAAACACTAGCCTCTCAAGTATCAGTGAGCGGGTTCGATTCCAGATCAGGCAAGTACCAATGTAACTTTTCTAAGTTATATGTATTTTCTAAGTATATCTTCGACACCAATGACTGATTAAAAGGTGAAGGAAAACATCCTGAGGAAACCTGGACTTATAAGTCTGAAATCACCAACCCGTATTGAGCAAGCGTGGTGATTACACTCAAGACTTCTCTGTGTGAGAGGAGGCCTGTGCCCAGCAGTGGGACGATAAAAACGTTGACGTTGATGATGAATATTTTAATGGATGTATGTATATGTACCTTGATTGACTGTTGGTCCCGGCTATAATTTGACAAATCTTAAGTAAAAAAATTCGTTTATTTTCTCTCACAATGGTTTTGTACTATTTAACAGTTTTGTAAAATCATAAATTCACATTGTGAGAGCTGGTGCTTGAAGTAGGTTTTACGAAAAACCTGTATTAGTGGCATTATGCAAACAATCAGGCAGTCTTCCTACTACACATTTAAACCAATAAAATAAAAATGAGAAGTTAGAGCAATGAGGATGAAGAACAAACAAGAAAAAAAAACAGCAATATAAACTAAATATAAAAATAGAAGCAGTCAAAAAGTAGATGGTGAGTGAGTAGGTGAACGGTGGTGAATGTGAAGGTGAGTGATAGCTGGTATTTATGTAAACGGTGAATGATAGCTATTTGAAAACAAAAGTCTTACCAAGGGGTAAAAACCCAGTTACTGGGTTGTAGAGCTTTCACCGAGAGAGAGGAGAGAGAGAGGTTGCCTGTGTCCTAGTGAAAATATTCTAGGCTGATTAAGTTATGTATGTTAATTTTGTATGACACCAGTAGTTGTTTCCGGTCTGGCTGTCTGTCTATGTGAGTTTAAATGGTTGTAACTCAAGATACAGGCGAAATTCCCAGTGTAAGTGCCTGACCGCAATCCTGCTTGATGGTAAGCAGTGATGCAATTGTTGATAGTAAAGCGCACTAGTTTATTAAGAGCCTATTCACTTAAAAGTCTTCGTGAGCAGGAAGGAAGCCGGTAGTTGAGATAGGTGATGCCATGTTAAACCCAACAACACGACCAACGATGCTGCGTCAGAGGGAGACTGATCTGGAGACCCTCCACGGCCAAACTCCCGACACAACAATATTTGGTGTACCCGGCACACATCGCAATTCAACTGCTCCGACCCGTCCTCCGCATCGCTTCACCAGACATCACGCCGGAACACGACGAATCGCTTGGCGGTAAGACTTTGTCTGAGGGGTGGTAACTTCTGCCGATAGCCGATGTTATGATCTGCCACCGCGAAAAATTTGGTGAAAATATAAATTAATAACACCTTTACCATTCATTCAAAAACAAAATTACCATACAAAATTATGTTGAAACGGTTTACGAGCATAAACCTTAACACTGGCAGTTAACAAACAAAACATTGGCAAATAAGTGTTAAATAGACGGGCTGTAGTAAAACGCCTCACCCTGTATAATAAAGTTAATGTTGATGTCACAAATGTAAGTACTTTGGTTCGTTCTTTAGGTGGATACTAAAATGGGTCATTTTACTTAAAGATTCGTTGACACGGAGCATTTTAATTGTGTGTTGAATGAAGTAAATTGTATCTTAACTCAAAGCTGTGTTGTTTAAACATTATTTGTAAGAACCTTAGATTGTTTTATAGGTTCTTCCACGTTTCTTAAGACCGCCATTGTTTTAAGTACTAAGAATGGATTTCCAATAAAACCTATTTTAATTTTTCAAATCCATTGTTTTCATATGTGTACGGCTGATTTGAACAGTGTTGTGTTGCGATGTGTGCCGGGTACGATGCGCCAAATATTGCTGTATCAGGAGTTTGATCGTGGAGGGTCTCCAGGTCAATCCCCCCTCAGCATCGTTGGTCGTGTTGTTGGGTTTAACATTGCACCACCTCGCTCAACTGCCGTCTTCCTTCCTATTTACTCAGTTTTTTTGACTGAATAGCAGAAAAAGGTTGGTTTTACGGTAAACTTTGTATTAAAAGTACAATACATATTATGCTTTGTTACAGTGAATATTCATACTGAATTTGTTATAATCAACTTACATACCAACTGTTATACTAAATCAACTCATTTAAACTATATTTTTTCTGAATTTAGAAGGATTTTAATTCATTCGATTATTTAGTTTTCATGTAAGCTACCGATATTAAAAACATAAAATAATTTAGAGTTGACGACCCCTGATTCTTGTCTTTATTTCTTTATATCTTATACGTACCTGGAAAGCTTTTCTTTTTACTATAAGTCTACCAAATCTGAAGTGTTTCTTAAACAGGACCCACGTTGTGGTAGAAAAGTTTTTTTTTTTAATTTAGCTAGGTTAAATTAGCTGTGTTACATAGTTGTGTTTGATTGTCATTCACTTGTCGATACTTGTGGATGCTACGCTTATTGTTTTTTCCCTCGTACACTCTCCAGAATGCATCCTATAGAACACCGACAGGCCGGCTACACTTTGCTTGTGCTCCAGGATTTGGAGACTGTTTTATATCAAATCTGGGTCGCTGATTAGCTTCTCCACACGCCTTTCCACCGAATCCAAAGTTGCCAGGTGACATTTTGCAGCACCAGTTCAAATATGGCTACAGTACTCCACACACGAACGGACCTGTGCTTTGTATAACATTAGAAGCTGTCCTGGTATGAAGTACCGCGGACGATTTTCTTTTTTTATTTGTTATTCGTGTATATATTAAAATGATTTGAATTCATTTCCAAAATTAGATGTTGTATATCTCTGTTTCTATGAACCATTTTTGTCTAAATAAAACGCGATTGGAGTACAGCCGTCATGGTTCATAAGATTACAGTCTTTACACACACACTGCTTTACCGTAAGATTTCAAAGCCAGCACCAATACCTTATACAGACACTAACAATCAAAAATTTTTATATGAATACATTTGGCAATTAAAAATATTCGTACTATTAATATTTTTTACTTTACAACATGTATTACTAATTAGTTCTTTAGTGAAGAAGTGGCGAGTCATCAACCATTGTGTGAGGGGCACATATCCGATGGTAGAATATAGAGGCTAAAGATTAATTATGTGTTTTGTAGTTTGAAGAACTATGTATGGTTTACAATATGTTTTATGAGGCCGAAGGTTTGGATACTGTCTCATGATTTGCAAAAAATTAAAACTAGGTAAACTTCCATTACACAGCAGGCGCTTTTCTTTTCTTTTTTAAATATTGTAAACTGATGCTTGACGGTAATCCTGCCTGATGGTAAGCAATGATGCAATCGTTGATGGTAAAGTGCGCTAGTTTAGTAGTAGTAGTTAGACGGCAGTTGAGCGAGGTGATGCAATGTTAAACCCAACAACACGACCAACGATGCTGCGCCAGAGGGAGATACTGTTTTTCATACAACGTTCAAAGTTTTTCTGTAGTGTATTTAGTATCAGCATTGTACCCGTACGAAGCCGGAGCGCGTCGCTAGTAAATTATAAACTAGTGCATGACCGCAATCCTGCCTGATGGTAAGCAGTGATGCAATCGTTGATGGTAAAGCACGCTATTTTATCAAGAGTCTATTCACTCTAGCCTTGAAGACACTCAAATTGTAGTCCGACGAAACCACCGCCGCTGGCAAATTGTTCCAATCTCTTGATGAACGCAGTATAAAAGACGAGGCGGAACGCTTCGTCCGGATCGTAGTGGTGTCAACAACGTAAGGATGTAAACTCGCACTACGAAGGGTCGTCCGATGATGCAATTCCCTCGCACACTCTCCAAAATGCATCCTATAGTTGTAAGTAAAAGTAAAAAAAACATGAGTTACACAATATTACCGAACACTGATAAAGACAATAGCTTGTGATTATGATTTATTACGTAACATGCAGTTCCCGCTTTGTAATCGGTCCTCTCAAACGAACAGGGCCGCGATAACAGCAAACTTTTAGATAATATTAATTATTTTATTAATTCTGTTTCCGACGGTACATTTTGTATTGGGGCAGACCACCACATGCCAGTTATTACAATAATATTTATTACCATCCATAAATCTTTTTAAATGTTTCCTGATAAATCGTATTTAATTACGAAAATTGGGGCACAGACGTACCATCGACAGCAAAACAAGCTACTACAATCTATCAATTTTCTTTATTAGATTTTCGACTTTGTCGCTAAAGCATTAAGGCTCGTGATTGATTGAGAAAATTTTACAGTTTCGGGTAGCTTGACCTGCTGTCATCAGTACTTACACGCGCTTGTACAGTCACCAAGGGAGATAAGTAACCAGAACGTCAAATTCAGTTGAAAACTAGTAAGAAACCGTTGAATGTGTTTTGACACAAATGGCATTATTTGAAGTTAGACCAATATTTAGTTGATATTAGTGTGAATAGCAGTATTTAAAAAGAACATTCATCATCATCAACCTTTTTATCGTCCCACTGCTGGGCACAGGTCTCCTCTCATACAGAGAAGGGTTGAGCGTAATCACCACGCTTGCTCAATGCGGGTTGGCGATTTCAGACTTCAAAGTCCAGGTTTCCTCAAGATGTTTTCCCTCACCTTGTAGTCAGTCATCGGTGTTCAAGATATACTTAAAAACTTAAGGAAAGTTACATTGGTACTTGCCTGACCTGGAATCGAACCCGCATACTCATACATGACAGACTGGTGTCTTAACCACTAGACCACCACGTTTGTTTCTCCGTAAGCAAGAAAACATTTTTAATTATTTATAATAGGCCAACATAATAGGCGTAGGGATAAAAAACTACCCCCCACGGAATCAAAAATGACGACTCTATGCCATCACAATTCAAGATTTTAGTGGGAGTGGCATCTAATCTACCACACGGGCTTAGTTCAGGTTGGTAAATGCCACGTCTTAAAATCTTGCTTCTATCACAGGCCGATTTACTCTTTCTTATTACTAAAAACTAGTGCTTGACCGCTATCCCGCCTGGTGGTAAGCAGTGATGCTATCATTGATGGTAAAGCGCACTAGTTTATTAAGCCTATTCACTTAAAAAACGTGAATAGGAATGAAGACGGCAGTTGAGTGAGGTGTTGCAATGTTAAGCCCAACAACATTACCAACGATGAGGTAGATGACCAAACTCCCGACACAACAACATTTGGTGCATCCTACCCGGCACACATCGCAACGCAACTGCTCAGATCCGTCCTTCGTGCGGCTTCACCAGGCATCATGCCGAAACAAACGGTGGTAACTTCTGCCTACTACAGAGGAAAAGAGATTAAGATATTTCGACTTTATTTTTATTCATTGTACACGGGTAAATCCGTGTACAATGAATAAACGTAACAGAATAATAAAATACTTCCATCGATTAATTCCTCTAAAATATCTATTTTCAATTTTGTATCGACAACGATAATCATTATTTTCGCACACCGACATCGATATAATCATTATTTCCAACAAAATGAACGGTTTAACTTGGAGTTAAAATTAATTTCCTACCTTCATTAGTGCGGAGTTCTGGGCTGTAACAATTAACCGTCTACGTCGCGTAGCTGGCAACTTCTAACGAACACTAGAACAGCTCAATACTTCAGCAAGTTTAGAAAAATTAGTTGTTAAATGTCGCTAACGAGCAATCGATCCGGTTAACTGTCATTATAGAATTTGTCCCAATTCTGTTGGTGTTTTTGATATTACCTCTTTTTGTATTTCACTATGGGCCTCATAAGAAAACTCAAGGTCGCACACAGAGCTATGTAGGGATTACCTATGAGGAGATTCGTAGAAGAACTAAAGTCGCCGATATAGGCAATCGGATTAGCTCTTTGAAGCGGCAGTAGGCGAGGCGCATAGCATATAGAGCCGATAGCCGATGGGGTAAAAAGGCTCTTGAATGGTGACTACGTACCGGCAAGCGCAGAGTGGGATACCCACCGACTAAGTGATCGGATGACCTGACCGAAACCGCAGGGAAGGGCTGGATGCAGACCGCATCCAACCGTTCTTTTTGGAAATCTTTGGGAGAGGCCTATATCCAGCAGTGGACTTCATGTGAGATTATGATGTTTTTCATGAAAAGTACTCGTATGTTTAAGTAATCTTAGGTTTTAAGTTGTAGTATTGGAGTTAATTATGTTCGCTTAACAGTTTTAAGGCATGAGCGGCAAAGAGGGGCGCCTTTTGACTAGGTAGATGATCTTTGCAGAATGTCTGATAAGTTAATGACAAAAATTCAGTTTAATGGCGTGCCATAAGAGAGGTCCAGCAGTGAATTGCTAAGCTGGTGATAATGATTATACAGGCGGGAGGGATTCTTGCAGAACAGTTTACATAAAGTTGGCATAAAATCTTTTGTGGTCTTCTGGAGGCTGGAGCCGATAGGTACATCTTTATAACTTTGTCCTCCAAGCTCAAGGTCAAGCTACCCGAACTTGCCAAATATGCTGCTTCAAAGATAAAGTTGAAAGTCTAATAAACAAATCTGACAGATTGAAGTAGTAGACTTGATGTGCTGTCGTCTGTACATTTGAATACTGCACGGTTAGCGCAGTGGTTAAGCTATTGTCTGCTGCGCGGCGTATCGCCGGTACATACCTACAAATATTTGTAGGTATGAACTACAACTACAAGCAGTTGTTCCGGGTCTGACTGTTTGTGTATGTGAGTTTATATGTTTGTTAACGCACCCACGATACAGGAGAAATTCTTAGTGTGGGACAAAGCTCTTTAAAAAAAAAAAAACCTAAAACAAAATTTCACATCACACTTTAGCAGCACTCTAAGCAGCGCAGCTTTGCTAAGTTTTTATCCGCTCATACCCTTTAAGCAGTTGTTCTGACTGAAATGTGAATGTTAAGTAATAAGGCGACCAAGAACTATTGTTGCCAACCATATTTAATTGTTCTTAGGACCACACCACACACCACGTTGCTATTTCGAGCACTCAGGTCAGGTGTATGAGCACTCATTTCATTACTAATGCTCAGCTTAAGTGCTCATCTCAAAGATCTATTACGCATAAGTTGGGCTCCATTGTCTAAGAGGACAAACAAAAGACACTAATTCCTTTCACTTGATTTGTTAGATACTACGGTTTTGAGCTTTACTACCTTTTATCCAAGTTTAGTACTTAGAAAGGGTAAGCAATGATTGAGTGAATGTTGGAGTGAAGATCGTAAAGTGAGTAGTATAAAGATAATTGTGTATTTGGAGAAAATGGTACCATTTGCAACGATTACAGATCCTACTTTGACTTTATATTTATAAGTAGGTACAGTAAGCCTTATTTTTAATCTGTTAAGGTATATCCCACTTAAGCGAATATAGTTTATGATGAGTCATTTAAGGATTATGATTTATATTTGTATGAAACACTTACCTAAATTTACTCGCTGGTAGGCCATAACATCGGCTGTCGGCAGAAGTTACCAGACAAAATCTTGCCACCAAGCAATTCGTCGTGTTCTGACATGATGTCAGGCGAAGCCGTACGGAGGACGGGTCTGAGCAGTTGTGTTGCGGGTGCGATGCGCCAAATGTTGTTGTGTCGAGAGTTTGGTCGTGGAGCGTCTCCAGATTAATCTCCCTCTGGGTTAAACATTGCATCATCTCGCTCAACTGCCGTCTTCCTTCCTATTCACTCAGTTTTTTTGAGAGAATGGGCTTATTAAACGAACGCGCTTTACCATCAACGATTGCTTCACTGCTTACCATCAGGCGGGATTGCGTTCAAGCACTAGTTTATAATTATTAAAAAAAAAAATACTTCAACAAAGTAAAATTCAAAGTGCGATAAAGGACTCTTAGCCTGGATAGTTTTGCTAACTTTTTCAACTAATTCTTCTGATAGCTGTAGTAACCGGCACGAAGCCAATCACTGCATAGGAAAGCTTTAAAAAATATTACAAACTGATATTAAAAAGATACAGAGTATAAAGCCAAATCTTGAGGCACAACGCGCCTCAAGAGATGTCAGCACATCGCTAGGTCGTCCACAAACACCGATGCCTACCAGAGTCGCCGGATGTTCGAAAGAGTTATCGTCGCTATGGCGCACAGGCAAGTAAAGATATACGGGTGGGTTTTAGTCAGTAAAAGTCTGACACGCCCTTCAGCTTCGCTCAGAGCGGGAGAGGTCATTTCATATTATCTCATTCGTAAAAAAGGGTAGTTCCACGCGTTTCTCAAGAGATGTCAGCACATCGTGACGGGGTTCACGAAGACCGATGCCTACCAGGCCTAAAGGTTGCTCGAAAGAGATACCATGGCCCCTGGCGCACAGGCCTATGATGGAATAATACTCAATACTTTTATTGCTTTCCACATGTATTCTTAGATATAGTACTTAAAATTAGTTAATGTGGACCCTGTCGGGCACAACAAAATAAGTGAAGTTAGGAGAGAGGAAGCACCATTTTTTTGGGTTTTCTACGTTGCTTACTAACACTTTGTTATATTTATTTTTAAGAGAGTCCTTAGGTGTATAAGTTACAGTTTTAGTACAAGAATTAAAGATGGGATAGGATGGGTTTTGGTCGGTGAAAGTCTGATGCCATTCCACCCAGAGAGATTATTTGATAATTACCCATCATCAAAAACAAAAGGATGGCGTAGCGGTAGTGAACGCAGTCGCGACGCAAGGAGGCGAACTCCAAAGCTGAAAAAGCTTCGGATGCGACTGGGGTTAACGCTGAGATGATGATGATCAAAAACAAAAGCGTAACTGAATAAATAAAGACATAGGGACGAGTTGTTTGAAGGTCACACTTCAAACCAAAAAACATGAACATACTGACATATAACAAAAAGCAACACTTTTCTCACCAAAAACTCAACCAAAATGCTCCAGTTGAGTCGTGATCTCCATTTTACGACCCCGAAAGTTCGTTGTGTGAATAAACAAATTACCACAGTTAGAACAATGAGGCATTGTGAACGAAGGGCGATGGCGTATGTGTTAATTTGTTACTACATCGACCTATATGAGCGCAGCGGAAAGATATATAGACGATATTAGATGAGTTGAAGGTGACGTGTGGTGGAAAGTATACTATTGTTATGATTATAATGATGTAACAAGCTAATTAAAAAACAAAATTAAAATGGTATGGACCAAGATTGATCAATATACGAGATACGATAATACGACTAAAATAATATAGAGTATATACACCTATATAGTGGCGATTAAGTTAGGTAAGTTTTCATTTATTAGGATGTCGTGCCATAACATCAGTTGCCGGCAGAAGTTACCACCCAAAAGACAAAGTCTTACCGCCAAGCGATTCGTCGTGTTCCGGCATGATGTCTGGTGAAGCCGTACGGAGGACGGGTCTGCAGTTGTGTTGCTATGTGTGCCGGGTACGATGACCAAATGTAGTTGTGTCTGGTGTCTGGTCTGGCGCAGCATCGTTGGTCATGTTGTTGGGTTTAACATTGCATCACCTCGCTCAACTGCCGTCTTGCTTTTCATTCACTCAGTTTTCTTTTAGTGAATAGGCTTCAACGACTGCATCACTAGTTACCATCAGATGGGATTGCGATCAGGCACTAGTTTATAATTTAAAAAAAAAACAATAGCTTCACCATGCTTCACCAAGTCAAGAAAAACCTGAATAATCGAACAACCGATATAGCTCGGTAACTATACAGTTTTGAACCTTTGACTGGACAAAATTTTTTGCAAATAACTATTCCCTGTCATCTTTATTAGTAGTGTTACTATGTCAGCTTTAACGGGTTATGTCATAACTACAGCAACAATTTATAATATAGTCTAGCGTGAATCTACGAAGTTTTAAAGCAAAATTAATCTCATATTTTACATCGACGCTCACCCGACCATCATATGTCGATATCTATCATCTACTTAAACGAAAACACTTCAAGCGAACCTGACAAAAGAAAAAAAAAAGACCTATTAACATGCATGCCACATAGTTAACAGGCATCGAACTTCGATCAATAAACTGTGTTGGTACTGTCTTCCCATGGCGATAATTAACATTAACGCTACACGACTAATTACACCTCCTATGGACTGAATGGGAAGGTGGTATAATTATTTTTTTGTTTCGTGACTAGCTACTTCCTCTTTGCGCTTCATTTTTATTGTACATATACATTCGCTGTCGGAAATTGTAAATGTGCAGCTATTGATAAGTGCTAAATACATCAATTAGGAATACAATGGACAGCTATTTCCATCGACATATTTAAATGTGTCTACATTGAGGCGCCACTACCATAAATGCAACTGCAAAATACGTCCCTAGTGGTAGAAGGAATCAGTTTTAGCATTTGCAAATAAAATATTATAGAACGTGACGCCACCGATGGCTGCATTGCGGAACACACAAGTGGATCGGAATGTATCAATTGAACATTGTTCCTGCTAAAAATAATCCTCAAAGTGTCATCTCATCATGTGCCTAGAATTTGATAAACTATTTTGGGGTCGGGTTTCAATTATTTGGTGAGACTGGTTATGAGACTTTTAACTTCAGACCCGTAACGACTGTCAAAGAAAGATAATGATAACCAGGGCTTAACGCTCTTTAAGGCACGGGGTTTTGTTAAGTAAAGATGATCAAACATCCACGAACGAACAGCGGCAAGAGCAGCCTAGCCTAAACCTGTTTACTTATCCATAAGCCCCTCAAATTGTCTTACCAAGTTACATAATGATTGTATAACGTTCATACTGTTATAAAAATAAAAACAACAGAAGTTTCAAAAACCATAATCAATCACTAAGCCACAAACATTGGCGTACAGATTTGATAAAATATAAATAAAAGCAATCTTGTTTCTAATTTCAGACATGTCAAATTAACAAATGGACACACGGGAACTGAATACGTTGAAACAGAAAATATTATTAATGATAGCATTCATAGAATGAATAGACCATTGAACAGATGCCGCTTTCTATAAAGTTTATTAGTAAATTGTGTTCTACTGAAACTAATTTATAATTGAAGTTTTGTGTTAGCTTGTTTCTTGTATTAGCAACATGAGTCTGGCTGTCGAGACATGGGCATTCATAAGTAACTTGCAATTTATGGCCAATTGATGACTGAAATTCAAACATGAATAAATTATGTTGCTGTGTATTCATTAAAATTAATAGTGCCGTAATAGCAATAAAGTTGACCGTTAAGCTGTCTATTAGTCCATAGGTACTATCGAAGACTTCGGCAGACAGATTCAAGTGGTTAAATCAGACAATAATATTGACCTTTTAAAAATACTACATTCCAAATAACAATTTTTGTTTGGGAGGAGTTTGATTTCTCATATAAATATCATACATGAAAGTAAGGAAAAACGATTCCTTTGTTTAAATATTTTACAAAAATATACTTTAGCCAAAAACAGCAAATATTCGCATAGACAGAAGATGTTCGCAACACAAATAAAGGGGTTTCTTTGAAACGATCAAACAGAAAAAAATCTTTGTCACAAACATGATTTAAACATGACTCAAGCAACATACTTGCAAATGAGATCATGTAAATAGCTTTAACTATTATAAAGACTGCCATATCAGTACTAATAACAATATAAGTTCGATGCCCTTTCAGATATACGTGAGGGAAATAACTATGCATATCATAACGTAAGAGTATATAAACCATTGTAGCGGTCACCATGACCAATGAAGTAGGAACTTACGACCGATCAATAAAACCTCTTGCAGCCAAGGTAATGAAGAAAGAGGAAGCTCAAATTAAACTGGCACTAAAAATACCCATAGTCGAACGTGGATTTATAACGATTGTGTGCAACGGAGACGGTTCTCCGAAACAAAATAACTTTGAAATGTGTCGAAGCATGACATAATGAATTCTCGTTTATAAGTGGCCATTTGAACCGTATAATCGAATAGAGTAATGGGAGAAAAATATAAAGGTTAGATATTTTAATTTTAGACGAAAATTTAGTGTTCATGTGCACCGCTTTGAATATGTATAGGGTATTATTTATTCTAGTTTCTACATGCATAGATTGTGCGTAATTAAATTCGTGGACTGAGCAGCTACTTCAACATTCTACTATTAAATGTTAAAAAAAAACATCTTTTTTAATTTTGTATTAAAATAAAATGCATCATTACTTTTATTTGTGACGCTGCAGTTACAGGTCACCTCACCATACCAGTTGCGAAAGTCATTTAAGGAAAATGGATTGTGCTCTCTGCTTATGAATCCTTCACTTAGACACGATGACTTAGCACCCTGCTAACACTTATAGACAATCATAATCTGACAAACTTGGAATATCGATCATTCGACGATTTGTATCTGCTTAGAACAATTTTATACCTATAGTACCTATATAGCTTTCGTAAGATGCATTTTGTTTATCAGCAAAGAATGGTTGATGAATTGCTTAGCGGCGTAAATGTGTCATCAAGCTCGTCCTTTATCATGCATACGATGCGCTATTGACCCCAAAAGGCTCTAAAACAATAAAATATGTAAACGGTAAATTAGTTATTGACAGCTGGACATTATCGCTGTTGATGGTAATGCGCTTACAGAGTGTGGTCAGTATAGTGACAGCTTGTATTGAAGCGATATTGATCGCTTTATGGTCAATATATCTAACACTGATACGTATTGAAACATGAAATTGGGTGATGCTTTTGACTTTGTATTGTTTGAGGTTGAATTTGGTTTCACACGTAAACAGGCTTTCTACATATACCTACTAGTTTGAAATCATATTAGCAACTAATACCAGCCGTGTTGAAACATAGCTTACACCCCACTGCCTCGTAAATTCTATTATTAACAAATTGCTATTAATTTCCACTCCTTTATCTTCCACTGCTTAATATTAAAGCGCTATTGTTTACGATAATACTGGACCGGACAAACATATTGCACCTTTATCTTCCAACATTTGACATTTGACATCGCTATCTCCGAGAAAGTGTCATACAAGTAGTTGTTCATTCTTATCAATTGAATTTGCAATTAATGCTTGGTCATTTAACGTGAATGGCGTTCTTACAATGGTTTCATTGTTCGATGTTGGATGCTATTGTCCTTATTTTATTGCTTTTGTACTGTCCTGTACTATGTTCTGTTTTTATTTTGTGATAGTTAATGTTTCATCTTTTTTTTTTTCTTGAATAGGGCTTTGTGTTGCAGTTATTCCGTGTTATCGCTCCTATTCATGCTTGCTGACGTTAACCTTATTCCAAGATCAGGCTGTTGCGGATTAGTCACTTCACAGTTCTATGATAGTATTTTATATGTAACGATCACATAAAAAAGTCTTGTACATTCACTTATACAATATGCAAAGAAAACCCTGTCCGATCCGTGAAGGTATTGTTAGATATCGATAACTGATCCTACTAATGCCTATAAAGGCAAGCAAAACTTAAAAAAATTATCCCCCTAATAAAATAAATATTATTTCGCAAACGCCAGGTAACTTAATACATGTGCAGTAGGCAAAACATGCGCGGGAAAAGGGGGGCAGACCCGTAGCACGCGCGAGCACACGTCACTTTTTTAAAAATTATGGGGAAGATGGAATTAATTCGCGGAAGAAAAGATTATTTCAAAATACATTAGTATTGTTACTATGATGATTATGTAAAATTTCGTATTTTATTTGGTCGTGTGTTTACCTAACCTTTATTATCCGTATGGGTCCGACGGGATTTTCTTTACATATTGTATAACATCAATGTTCAGAATTTTTTAAGTAAAGAATTTATGTACATAATTTCAAAAAGATATAATGAAAAACCACAAAGTTATGAGCTTGGTATTCTACTTGGTTGTCCCAAGAAAAATATGGTCAAGGCTCCGCTCGGGCGGGTGAGTGCGGTGCGATGACCTCTGGCGTCAGCTGCTGGCCGCGCGCAAGTTCTATGATCTATCGTAAGCTTTTTACGCGCGCTTGACATCACACTGCAATAATTTCTAAATGTATTTGGAAAAAAATATAACATGGTGTAAAAATGATTGGAATCGATTCAGTTGCAGAGCAAACTATTCGGGTTTCGCATAAGCAAAAGATAACATTGTATACTACACAAATACTTTATTATTTAATAGTACGAAACATGCGTTTAATTTATAGCATCTTTTATCAGGTCTAATAACCAGTCTATCCAGAGGTGTTAAAACTGATCATATTTTATTATTAATTCCTGTTGCCTTTCCTCTGTGCTAATTAAGTGAATGGTTCGAAGATAAGTTAGTATTGTTACGATTATTGCTCCTTGATTTATTTCAATAACATAAAGTTACTATGAGCAATTAGTTTATGAAGTGGATCTATGTCTGGCAAGCTGAAATGTGTAGAGAAGTTAGTGTGGACACTATGTTTAACGGTCAGACATTTTCAACGGGTTTTATTCCCAGTATTTCTAAGTGAACGGGAAGTTCTGAGAATGAAAACAGTATGGTAACGGTGGCTTTTATATTGGTCTAAGTGCTGTTCAGTTTAAGCTACATGGTTTTGAAAACTTGAATTTCTTCGGTATCGGAGATACCACCAACCAAAGTACAAGTAGCAGCAAGTGCAAATTTTGCAAGGTCTATTTGACCACCAACCGCGTTAATTTGATGCGTTTTGCATTTCATCGTGGTCACATGTACATACAAAGTCGATTTGAAAACATTGTTCCAAGAACGTTTCACAAAGACAGCCGCTATTCGCATTGACACGATCTTAGCAATTCAAAATAGATAAAACGGGAAAATCAACAACCAAATCATGTAGATTCAAATTTTATCGATTGGAATCAAACATTCCCCGTAACAGTACCTATGTTTATTTAAATCACATCGATCCTTTACAAACGTACCATTTGGAACTCAAATATTGATTCTGGTCAAAGGAGATTATTTGATCTCCACTCGGTTGGTTCGGAAGTGATTACTTTCTTAGAATAGTGTTTGATGTTAGACAAATATTCGAGATGAATTTTGGTGGGCGTTTTTTGTGCTCGAAAGTGTCAATCTTTTCTGTAAAATGTTTGCGTTGGATATGTGCAAAATAGATAGCTTGCGGTGCTATGAGTTTTAGTATCTTCTCAGCTGTAACCAAAGGCTAACATTTTTATTAACTCAGCTAGAACCAATTTTATTTACATAGTAATCTACTTAAAGTCAGAGACGGCGAAAACATTTTGCAATGAGTAACAAATTGTTAGAAATATAATTTACTAATTTCATTCCATCTCTCGAAACTAAAATAAACTTTTATGAAGAATTAATATTTAATTAACTTTCTTGATGTCCTTAATATTTCAAGGTCATCAATCTTTATAATTAGTTAAATTGTTCCCACAAAATTACCTCAAATTCAGGCATTAGGCCTGAAATTTTATAATCAAATAGTCTCCCTTGCAACAAAATAAGGACGAGACGCTTAGGTATTGTAATCTCAACTGACTCACTCGACCCCTAACAAGATTCCTAAGAGCACCCACACAGTACTGTTGCCATTTGCTAATTTCTGCTTTGTCTAATTGCTAAGAATAGCCACGATTACATTGCGAAACGACTTTAATTTCTCTCAACTGTGCTTAAGAATCCATTGCCAGGTTCATTACCAAGTCTGTTTTCTAATCTGGTGTTGAACGGGCTATGTAAAGGTTTGGATTTGAGATTCACGTCTGTGATGGAATCGTTGCGGTTCCAATGCGGGGTAGGGCCTAATTGAAAGTTACTTGGTGGAGTGACAGGGGCCGTTAAGTCAGGCAGTGGCCGCAGCTCTGTGTTGTTGCTTGTCAGATTAACGTGCCTCCCTTGGCGCCTTTGCGTTTAACTGTGTAACAAACTAGCATTGTCTAAAGGGCAGGATTTCTGGAGTAACAAGTTTGGTTCTATCAGAGATTTTGTTACTTAAAGCTGCTGTGTTTATTTACTTCGACTAGGACTGACTAATTCAGCGGTGAATGAGTTTTGCTTCTTGACATTTATTGATTGATATATTTCATATCTTATATTCGTGTTCTGCTATAAGTGTTCCTGAATTCAGGCCTTCGGCTATTGAAGTTGAAAGGTCAATCCCAATTTTGCAATGAGTAATTATCATGTTCGACTGTTATATTGGCAAGCTATTCTTTAAGTATCCTTCCAATTTACGTTAATGGCTAAATTGAGACGTCGTCGTGTGTTCAACGTCACGAACATGTATTAAATACTTGAGCTACTGTGCTTAATAAGGAGACGGGCGATCAGGTAGCAATTCTCCAAGCATACTGTTGCAGACCCTTTTGAACGCTCAATTATTTTATCATTTATTTACACACATAGTATATAAACAGACAAGACAAAACAGAACAAAAAAAGGCACAGAGGTGATTCCTATTGTATAAGTATTCTATTATTATATATTCTATTAGTATATATTCTATTATTATATATATTCTCATCATCATCATCATCATATTATTGTAGTATTTCGAGTATAACTGGGATAAGGCAATATATAAAGCTATGTAAGTAAAGTACAAAAAAATGAAACAAAAGCAATTCTCAAAAACAAAACATTTTTTTTTTTAAATTTAGATAATATTCAAATAGTTAGAAAGAAAAGAACTCAAATCGAATTCAATTCAAGACTTACTTATAATTTCAGCAAATATTTCAACATATTATTGAAGCTTTGTTAAAAAAGAAATATATTCTCTCTCTCATTAGGAATGTCACCTGTATCGTGGGTGCGATTACAAACATATAACTCACATACACAAACTTAAATCATTCTTGATGAATAAACGCCATAGTGTTTAAGGGGTTTATTCATAAACCTCTTAAACACTATGAATGGGACAAACAGGATGATTAAAGTTAAGGGGCGTTAAAATGCCAAACATGTATGGTTAAAGAATCGCTAATCACTAGTTAACTTTAAGCAGCCTTTATGAATAAGGGGATTTATCTTTAAAATTATTAACGTTATTTCCCTAAATCAAATTATTCATTTGCCATATCACTCTTAACTCCTAAGATCGATATGTATAGCGTTTCATAATAAGTAACGACCTTCCTATCTTGACAAACTTTCGTTCGTCAACTCAAAGCTGACAGTGTTTTCTTGTAGACATTTAAGTTTCCACAATGAAGGCGAGTTGACAATTTAACAGTTTAATGACTTGAACAAGTCGTGACAAAACTTTGGAGTTGGCGTTTGTTTTGACCTATTGAGTAGTTCTGAAGTGGTCGGGGTCTGTGTTTGATGGTTGGTACCTTCTTTGGGTTTTAATTTTGTTTTTCGTTGCTGGTACTGAGTACTGGTATTCTTGTTACAAATGCATGGGCGTACCTGGGGGGCAGGGGGGGGGGGGGGGCATGTATGAAATGTGTGTGTCTAATTACTAAACAAAGTATAAACGAGGACTTATCTCTAAATTTTCAATAAACCAAGCAGTAAACATTGATAAAATGTACGGAGTAATTGCCGAAAAACCGCGTGCGAATATAGCGCACGAAGATTCCTCACTCTAAAAACTTGACTTTAAGAATTTATCTTACATTGACAGAGTTATAGTAATTGTAATATTATACAATATGTCACACAAAGGGCAATGGAAAGAGCTATGCTCAGCGTTACTCTGCGTGATCGAATCAGAAATGAGGAGATCCGCAGAAGAACCAAAGTCACCGACATAGCGCTGCGAGTCGCTAAACTGAAGTAGCAGTGGGCGGGGCACATTGCTCGTAGAACCGATGGCCGATGGGGCAGTAAGGTTCTGGAGTGGCGGCCACGTACTGGAAGACACAGCGTAAGGAGGCCCCCAACAAGGTGGACCGATGACATGCTGAAGGTCGCGGGAAGCCGATGGATGCGGGCAGCACAAGACCGGTCAGCGTGGAAAGCCTTGGGGGAGGCCTTTGTCCAGCAGTGGACATCCATAGGCTGAAGAAGATACAATATGTAAAAAAAAACCTGTCCGATCCATAAGGATAATAAAGGTTTGGTAAACGCTTAACCAAATCATCATAGAAACAATACTAATGCATTTTGAAATAATCTTTTTTTCCCGCGAATTAATTCCAACTTCCCCGAAATTCGATAATTTTTAAAAAAGTGACAACACCGGTATTATTATGAGCGAATAGCGATGCGACCACGTGCCGCGTGCCCCGCCCCCCGCCGCCCGCGGAAGTGTTGCTTACCGCACATTTTACCTCTTTTTACGAAATAATATTTATTTTTTTAGCGGGATGTTTTTTTTTAAGTTTAGCCCGGGTTTGTATCCATTAGTAGAAAGTTATCGATACCTAACAATACCTTTACGGATCGGACAGGGTTTTCTTTACATATTGTATATGTTGTGGATAACGATACCATTTTACTAAAAGTTGCTCATTTGATTTATGTAGTAGCGGGGCAAACGCTGTGACATTATTTTGTAATGACGGCACGTAGACAGAGTCAGTTTGGAAAGTAGGGATTGTTGAACGGTGACTTCGGCTTGAGACAGGGACCAGGATACTTCTCCTCTTATTGGCGTCGTCATATATGTATTATTATCCGTGCTAAGCAGTTTATTTAACAAAACTATTGTTGTGCCTACAAACGACACTTACGCCACCAAAACGGAAAATAATTCGTTTGACAGGCGTGGGCTCAGACAACGAACAACTAACAAGCTAAATAATCATTCCAACTAATGCAGCTGGTAGTATCGCATGGAACATAGAAATATTACTTACAAACATAGTTTGTTTAATTCCTTTAGTAGATTTTCAACTTTATCTCTTAACCATTAAGGTTAAAGGTCTGTACATACTGTACCAAATAAATCTGCCCTCTATATTGTGACGAGTATGTGCATATTAAGAAACCCATTGAAAAATGCCACAGACAAGACCACACAGAAGCCGACGTCAATAGAAAACCCACAGCTAATAAAAATAAAACTCTTGGTAGTGAATTCATCTACTTACAGACTATACCCATAAAACTATATTTCTTTCATTCCTCTAAAACATACCAACAAATTTATTTATGTATGTAAGTACCAGCAGGTCAAGCTCCCTGAAACTGTCAACATATCTAAATCAACCTTAAACCTTAATGCTTTATCGGTAAAGATGAAAATCGATTCAAAAATTTGATAGACAACTGACGAAGTGACGATGAACCAAATTATATTTATCTCTTCCATAAGCTGAGTAACAAACGCTCTGACGAAGTTCAAGCGGCATTGATTAAAATAAGTAAGCTGTTTGTTACATTTGATCGTATAACGTTATTCTGTAAACAGTTTCCTGGCTGTTTGGTTTCAGATCATGATCAAAGAGCAGGTGGCTTCACCGGCCATCTTGTATGTATCAATTTTCATGGATTCCATGTCTCTTACAAAGAGATACATTACTTTTTTTAATAATTAAAACTAGCGCATGACCGAAATCCCGCCTGATGGTAAGCAGTGATGCGATCGTTGATGGTAAAGCGCGCTAGTTTATTAAGAGCCTATTCACTCACAAAAACTGAGCAAATAGGAAGGAAGACGGCAGTTGAGCGAGGTGATGCAATGTTAAACCCAACAACACGACCAACGATGCTGCGCCAAAGGGAGATTGATCTGAAGATCATCCACGACCAAACTCCCAACACAACAACTTTTGGCGCATCGTACCTGGCACACATCGCAACACAACTGCTCAGACCCATCCTCCGTACGACTTCACCAGACATCATCGCGAATCACCAAACACGACAAATCGCTTGGCGGCAAGGTGTTGTCAGCACCATGTTTCTCTTTTTCAAAATTTGTTGGGCGAAATTGATTTTTTTTATGGATTCATTACTTGGTCATTTTGCTACGTCGCGTCAGTTGGTTTGGTTTGGTCTTATTATGATTAGATATGTCTTTATCCTTCTCTGTATGAGAGGAGACCTGTGCCCAGCAGTGGGACGGTAAAAAGGTTGATGATGATGTTAATGATGATGATGATGTCTTCGAATTCTAACTTTGATAAATCGAATTTAAACTTTGTTGCTGTATCCATAACTAGCCAAATTATTAATAATATAAAAACATTTTTTGGCATGACTAGCTGGCATATGATAAAAAATTACGTTGTTGTTGTGTTTTCTTGTGTTCATTACTGTACCTACATAGTATTGTATAAAGTCATGTGTTTTTTTTATGAATTGTGCTGCTGGAAAGATCGTTCGGTACTAGGAAGTGACGAAGGGCAGGCGTTTTTGGGGGGACTGTCTTATGTATTATTGACGTTCAAAAAGTTCTGATTTTAGTATAATCAGTCATGACGCAATAACTTTGGCATTAGATGTAATTTTTTTTTTAATAATTATAAACTAGTGCTTAACTGCAATCCCGCCTGATGGTAAGCAGTGATGCAATCGTTGATGGTAAAGTGCGCTAGTTTATTTACCCTATTCACTAAAAAAAAACTGAAAACTGAAACTACCAACAACAACAACACTACCAACGATGATGCGCCACAGAGAAATTGATCTGGAGATCCTCCACGACTAAACTCCCGACACAACAACATTTGGCGCATCATAACCGGCACATATCGCAACACAACTGCTCAGACCCGTCCTCCCTACGGCTTCACCAGACATCATGCTGGAACACGACGAATCACTTGGGGCCAAGACTTTATCTGGTGGGTGGTAACTTCTGCCGGCAGCCCATGTTATCAAACATACAAAAAAAGGCATCATACTAATATCACAAGGATTCTACATCTCAGAATTAGGTTTACCGTGAAACTAGCACGCAGACAACTTCCCTACATCAACTATTTGGCAACTGCACGCCAGATACAGTTCCCGTCTGGTCGAAGGATCCTCCCTTTTCTATGGAGGGAGAGTGAACTATACACCCGGTTCCTCATGCCTCTAAAAACCATTTTAGTATCTATTGTTGACTTTTAATATTACAAAGTATTAAGGAAATAAAACGGAATTAACAATATGAACGGCATATTTTCTCACTAAAGAAACATTATCGAACAATCTCTTAAGACAACTCCAGTACAATCCTTCAATCAAAACATCATACAGGCTAATTCCCGATTATTTAGTACAATGATCAATAAATAAGTCAATCAACCCGTCCTCTTAACAACACAAGACAAACGATAACTGACATGACGAAATTACTCAACAACTTTATTTGGACACAATTGTTAATTTCCTCCAATGAAATAATGGGCTAAATCCTCTCTGTAAAGTTTTATAATTGGTTGATTGGATGCTGCGGAGAAAGCCGTTGGTTCGTCGCGGCTGATTTTTTGCTTCTAAACATGGTTATCGTTTGATCAGGATGTATTAGTTAAGTCACGTTTTGTTTTGGTTGGTTTCAGAGTTGGTTTTCTTATTTCGATGTGACTAGATACTATAAAACTTATAAGGATTTTCGTTGTAAGTATTTCATAATAAACATTTTATTCTTTGACAATATGAAGCTTTCAAAATTGAGTACAACTTCAATATTTTGCGCTATAAATTTCTCCATTGGCAATCTTATTTGCTTCTTTATTATCAACTTTTACTACACAATTTAAAGAGAAAATTGTTCAACGAGGTATAAATACATCGTTAACTCGGGATAACAAAATAGCTTTTCGTAAAATTCTCAATGGAGTAAGCGTCTCATGTTTAACAATTTTGTCATTCCTCTCGAGCCAACTTTTACTGAAATTATTTACTAAATATAGTTTAAGAAGATCATTCAAACATTTTGTGTAGAATACGCTATAATATATATATTTGTAAAATTCCATTATTGTTGAAGTTACAACTACTGTAAATAATTTTCAATGCTTAATCATTAAATTGAAATCATTTAAACCTTTTTTTTTTTGCTTGGTATGGGAAATCATCAAATGACCTCTCCCGCTCTGGACGGAGCAGAAGGGCGTGTCAGAATTTTACTGACTGAAACCCACCCGTGTTTCTTCACTTGCTTGTGCGACGGCCAGGGCCACGGTTTCTTTTTTAACCAACCCGCAACCCTGATCCAGGTGGCATTAGTCTTCGTGGACCCTGTCACGATGTACTGACATCTCTTTGAGGCGCGCGTGAAACACAACGCGCCGTCGACCCGGGCCTGGATGTTATATCCCGGTCAGGGCGTCTCCTACGGCGGCTAGAGGTGTGAGGGCACTGGGATTTCAGCTCCTTCACGCGCTCCGGCTTCTCCATTGCCAGCATCACTGCTTCGCAGAAGTAGGTGACGGCCTGCCATGGACTCTCACTCCGGGCCATTGCCTAGACCAGGGCCGGACGAGAGAGATCGCCACCGATAGCCGCCATGAGGACACGGCGGTGCTCAGCCCAAGCCGTGCAGACCTTCACCGTATATTCCACCGTATCCTCAGGGATTCACTCTAAACTTGAAGATGCTTAAATTGTAACCAGACGGGAAGACCGCCTCGGGCAATTTCAACCATATTATAAAGGAGTTATAGTTATTTTACCATAAAATTTTTGCCAAATAAGTCGCGATGGGAGACTTAATCGACATAACATAACATCATGTCTAGTTTCGTCACAGAGTTGGGCAGCTGTGTACCTACGTACACAAACGTTTTGACGGCAGATAAATATGAAATCCCATGTAATTACGAATGAAACTGCTGCTATCCAGGAATCCAGACTCTGCTCTACTATAAAAGAAATTCCAGATAGGAAAATCTATTAAAACTTTTGCCAGTCCGGGTGGAGACACACACACCAAAGAGGATGAGACTAAATCCTTCACCATTAATCATAAGATTACGTTGACGTCAGTGAAAAACCGAATAAATACGACACCCAATCCAATAGCATTAGCAAAAACATTGGCCAAAACCTTGGCTCCAATATTTGATTCAGTATCTGACCTTCGACCATTCTCATTACCCGCATTAGGAATGGAAACCTGTTTCCTACGCTCCAGAAATGCCTTTGTAAACTCCGTTTGTTTCGGGTTTTACTATCTTATTGGCCGTGAATGTTTTATTTCAGTGAAATTTTAGGTTCTTTGCTATCTGTTTTCTACGTTCCTCTCTTCAAAGAGTAATAATTTGGGTTGTGAACATATCATTAATTTCTATCAGGTACTTTTTCATAACAATAATAACCTTTATTCAAAAAACTTACACAACATTGTAAAATAAAAGCTACAAAAATATTCTTATACAAATACATACATATATTATTGCCTAAATAACATCTAGGTATTATGTGTGACTAAAAATATACATAAGGTCATACAGAACATATTATTATACAGAGAATCATGTAAAATTAGTGAAATGCCCGAGCTAGGTATATTAAGCTGTGTTTCAGGCCATCACAATATATCAATAAGTTCGTAAGATTTAATCGTGCAATGTTATGGTCTAGGAATTACTAGACTAGGACGTTATGGTCTATAGTAGCGTCTGTATTACTTGATCAAAGTACTTTATCAATCACAACGCTGTAAAAAACTTCTGTAGTTCATCACCACATCACTGATCTCCAAACAGCGAAAGAGAATATTGTTAGAAGTAGAAATCAAGTAAGAGATGTGGTATCCACCAATCCGCTCAAGACAGCCACGGTGTAACATGGCCCACGTCCTCTCACAGAAAGGAAACAGCTGTTGGAAACTCAAACTAAGTACATCAAACACTCAACATCATCATCTCAGCGTTTATTCCAGTCGCATTCAAAGCTTTTTCAGCTTCGGAGTCTGAGGTCCATTTTACCAGTTGTTTGTAACTGCTAACTTTTTGTATGATGCGACTGCCGTCTGAACACCACAACCCGAAGGAGATATCGAAGCAATGCAGTTACATCAATTATTGGACTTTTGAGGGCTGCAACAATTCATAACGACTACCATTAGATGTTCATATGGCAACCGGAACCAACGGCTTACCGTACTCTATGAGGCACGACCAGACCAGTGCAAATATTCATATTCCTGCATACAAATATTTGCAAAAGTTAGCGCGGGGATCGAACCCGCGCTAACTTTCGCAGCAACCGCGTTCACTACCGCTACGCGTCAAAGTACATCAAACACTAAACTTGAAAAAACTGCTGTAAAAAAAATCCACTTCGTATACATTCCACCAGTACCCATAAACCGTTCCTTATACTAACTAAAACAACCGAAACGTGATGCAGACTAAATATGTAACCGAGTTCCATTTTAAAAAACAGTGTCATCCATTTTTATAAGCCAAGCACTGCTGCAACGCGGAGGCTCGTTTCTACATGAAAACAAGGCACGGAAGCAAGTAACGGGTTAGTAGGTCACTATTAATGCAATGCACCATGTAAGTGTAGCAGCATTAATATATTTGAATATGTTTGTATTGATATCGTTTCTCTTTTGTTATTGCACTGAATATCTGAATTTTAGATCGAAATGGAGCAAAGGGGGTCGTCCGCTTCTACTATCGAGACGGTTTTCTTATCGGAGCAAAATTTATAAAGCCTATAGATATTATTTCCGGGGTCTATGTTTGTGCGTTAGATTTGTCTAATGGTACTGTTGCGATAGAGACTTAGAGAGGTTTGTGTGTGGGGTGAGAACTGCGGATAAAAATGTGAAGATTCTTTTATTTCGTATCCAACTATCCACCCTTCATATTATCTATTTGCAATAACATTCTGAGTCAATCTCATATATACAATATTCCGATGATAAACAAATAGAAATGACGGAACAAACAAAATATCCACATAAGAATACTTCTACTTTGAATCTAAACCTTTGTAGCGAATGCTTGAACTAAAACAATCCGGACTGTTGCGAAGAAACGTTATCATATGCAACTATTCACAAACAGGAAACTTGTTATGCAATTTTTGTTGAGAAACTATTTTTGAACAAGCGCTAAGCTTTTGTGCTAGTTGGGATTTTGTTCCGTGGAATATCAAACGAGAAATATGATTAAACAGTTCCACGTTGTTTGAAAAACGTGGCAGGATATTTGAAACTTGACTTTTTGAGTTATGGAGGGCATTCTGTTGTAGGCTGACAATCTGACGTGATACGTTGATCCTGTTTATAGCTGGGATTTTAACTGACAATTGAAGAGCGCCGCGCTCATTTGTTCCTGTCACTGAATTTTGTTTTGCTGATGAATGCAAGGATTTATTTCTATCTTTGCATTTTGTTGGCATATTGCCAAGATGCATTTCGCATTAGAAAACTGATTACTACACATCGTATTGTGAATTGTTTGTTTGGATCTCTTTCCGATTTTCTCGTTCCACTAAAATCTAGCGAAGAAAACATAATTAAACTATATTAATTCCCCCATCTTCGTTCCATCATCATGCTTTTAGACGCGTATCTAAAGAAGATTACGGTACGAATTAAATATTATAGTCTAAGTGTATAATTATATCCTACTTATCAATAATTATAAATAATAAATTTAAAATAATAATCATTAATAATTATAAACGCAAAGGTTTGGACATGTAATTGTTACTAATAATAATGTAATATTGTAATAAATATAAATTAATAATCATTAATAATTATAAACGCGAAGGTTTGGACATATAATTGTTACTAATAATAATGTAATATAAAAAAAATAATAATGTAATATAATATAATGTAATATAAAATTACTGGCAACACAGCAAACGTCAACAACATAATCTTTATCATTTTCAGAAATATTATTTTAAATCAGTTTTTTTATTCCATTGTTGTAAAATATTCAACACAAAAGCAAGGCCCAAACTTAAAATAATTTAAAATTATGTATAAAAAGTATTCATATACACATATACAATGAAAAACATTACCGACCATTTGGTGACATCTGTCATGTCACCCCGGACAATATATAATTATTAATCTGAAAACATAAAAGTGAAACAAATATTATGCTATGTTGACAAGATCTGCCGCTCGACGTGCACGCCCACCATCTCCGGACTCGTTGCTCAGCTCCGCCTCGCCGCCGCCGGTCTCCAGCGCCACTGTAAGTGCTGTGACGACCCCGGCCGCGGCAGTTGCGTCGAGCTCGAGCGACGAGTACTTCTCTCCGCCGACGACGCCACCACCTGTTCGCCGACGGGGAGGACGCCGGCCGCCGGACCGCTTAGGACCTCGAGGCCCATCGGCTTCTGACAGGGTCCCAGCTCCCGGCGGAAGTGTGCAGCGCATGAGATGGACACAATCCATCAACGAAAATGTCATGCGCTCATACTATGGGGCTACAGAGGGAGGAAACAACCTGACCGCGTACCGTGTTCGAATGCTCTCTCTGTTTCAGGTGCTTGAACCAGCTGTCAACGTTTCGGCACAACGACTGTCGGATCAGGTACGGGTTATCCAGCGTAATCATATGTTGGATGATACTGTGCTTGATCGCCTGCGAAATGAAATACAGAGTAGCTGTGTCATCGCTCCCCCGTCACAGATCGCGGAGATACCATCGCAGCCGCACCGCAGAGATACCACAAGCTATGCTGACGAGGGGAGCAATGATGGGGCTACAAATGTAAGTACCCAGTGCAATGAGGAATTAAGAAATGCTTTGGAGGCTGCGATTCGGGAATATCGTTTCGTGTCGGCAGAATTAAGACCACGCCTGCCACGTTTGCCCATGCATAACAGAAATAGGGCACTGATGGCTGCTCTGGATGCGCAGTTATCAAATTATTTTGATACCTGCGAGAACCTCACTGATACTCATTCAATCCTGTACTGCGCAGCTGTAGCAGCTTGTCGTGTAGCTCATGTCAAATTTCACACTGACTCCAGAGCTACACGACCGAAACCAGTAGTACCAGCTTGGCAGCGCAGGATTGAACGTCGTATTGGTGGGGCCAGAGCACTCATCGGTAAACTAATCTGCTTCAGGGAGGGTAATACTCGTCCTAGAGTGATGCGCTTTGTGAGGCGGGCATTCTCAGGTACAAATACCAGCCCTGAGAATTATATGGCCCGTGTCACGGAGCGCATCGACTTCCTGAAGCAGAAAGTGTATGCATGGGCGAACCGTATTCGTCGATATAAACGACGAGTAGAACGATACACCCAGAATCGCACCTTCCAGAGCAATCAAAGGTGGGTTTATAGGGACTGGGAACGACCAGAACAAAGTGTGGCTGACACGGGCCTACCAGATGATGATGCCATGTGTTCATTCTGGCGCAGTATCTGGTCGGTGCCTGTCAGTCACACTGAAGGTGACTGGGCTCGGGATGTCGAGCGAGCCTGCGATCCAATACCTGAAATGGGGGCTATCACCATCTGCCCCCAAGATGTAGCTCGTGCAGTCCGTCCGTTACCTAACTGGAAATCTCCAGGACCGGACGGGCTGCATAACTTTTGGATAAAATGGTTTCCAAGATCGCACGCTCGTTTGGCATCTCAATTCCAGACTGCTTTAGTGTCTGGTTCGTTACCTCAGTTCCTAACTACTGGAATAACCCACCTGCTCCATAAATCAGGTAGCACCGCGGAACCCAAAAATTATAGACCGATCACCTGTTTACCGACGGTCTATAAAGTTCTTACATCCATTTTGAAAACTAAAATTAACAAACATATTGACAACAACGCTATCATGTCTGCCTCTCAAAATGGATGTAGGAGCGGGTCCCGCGGTACTAAGGAGCTACTCCTCATTGATATGGCCATTAGCCAACAAGTTCGTCGTTCCCGAAAGGATCTATCGACATGTTGGATAGATTATAAGAAGGCCTATGACTCAGTGCCACATACATGGCTCATGCGGGTGCTGGAGTTGTACAAAGTGGATGCAACTCTACGCACCTTCCTGATGACATGTATGAGGACATGGAGGACAGTCCTTCGCTATCCAGGATGTCGAAATATTCTGAGGAATAGCGAACCGATAAGGATCGAGCGAGGAATATTTCAGGGCGATAGTTTGAGTCCACTTTGGTTTTGCTTAGCATTGAATCCTCTAAGCACATTATTAGAGGATTCAGGTTTAGGCTATCGGTTGAAGAGAGGTGGTCAGGTTATATCGCACCTCCTTTACATGGATGACCTGAAACTTTTTGCTCCCAACAATTCACAACTGAAGGAGCTACTGAAAATTACTGAAACTTTCAGTAGCGCCATCAGGATGGAATTTGGTGTGGACAAATGTGCGGTCATGCATGTAAAGCGAGGAGAGATTGTGGAATCCGTGGGAACCCAACTCACGAGTTCCATAAACCTTAGAGCCCTCTCCGCATCCGAAACCTATAAGTATTTGGGTATGTCGGAAGCGTTGGGTATCAATGTTACTGACATGAAGCAATCGTTGAAGGAACGCTTCTTGGGCCGCCTGAAAAAAGTACTTAATAGTCTTCTATCAGGCGGAAACAAGGTGCGCGCTTTCAACGGTTGGGTCATGCCGGTATTGATGTATTCTTTCGGCATACTTAAATGGACTCAAACCGAACTTGACGCCCTGGATCAGAGGGTCCGTACGCTGCTGACTGCAAATCGATTGCATCACCCACGATCATCGGTTATGAGGCTGTATATCCCGCGAAAATGTGGAGGTCGTGGCTTTTTAAACGCTAAGACCCTCCACAATCGCGAGATATGCAGTCTCAGGGAATATTTTCTAGAAACCGACGTGGGGATGCATCGAGATGTGGTCGCGGTTGACAAGGGCCTCACTCCGCTCTCCTTGGCTAAAGAGAACTGGCGCAAACCAGTAGTGCTTGACACCAATGACCGCATGGAGGTATGGAAGAGCAAAGAGCTTCACGGACGCTTTTTCAGAGCCCTACACGGGCCTGATGTAGATTTACAAGCGTCCGTAGCCTGGCTACGATTCGGTGACCTTTTTGGGGAAACCGAAGGTTTTGTATGTGCAATTATGGACGAAGTTATGATGACGAACAATTACCGGAGATTTATTGTGAAAGACGGCACAGTTGACATCTGTCGGGCATGTCACCGGCCGGGGGAATCAATAAGGCATATTATCTCCGGGTGTTCTCGTCTAGCTAACGGAGAGTACTTGCATAGACACAACCTTGTAGCCAGGATCATTCATCAGCAACTTGCTCTCAAGTACAACCTTGTGGAATCGGAGGTGCCGTACTACAGGTATGTGCCCGACCCAGTTCTCGAAAATGGTCATATCACATTGTACTGGGATCGATCCATCATCACTGACAGGACTATTGTTGCCAATAAGCCTGATATAGTGATGGTGGATCGATCAGAGCGGCGTGCAATGATTGTTGACATAACCATCCCGCATGATGAGAACCTCGTGAAAGCCGAGAAAGATAAACAAATCAAGTATCTTGACTTGGCTCACGAGGTTGTCGACATGTGGGAGGTGGATTCAGCAATCATTGTGCCGATAGTCGTGACAGCCAATGGCTTAATAGCCAAGAGCCTCGACCAACACCTCAAGAGGCTCTCGTTAGGCAGCTGGATCAAAGGCTTGATTCAGAAAGCTGTACTTCTGGACACGGCTCGCATTGTTAGGAAGTTCCTCTCTCTGGAGCCCTGACCGCCGGTAGCTTGGACCCTGTTCCCGATGCCGGTGGGTTACTATTTTTTATATTTTTAAATGTTTTTTTATATATTTTTTATGTAGAAATATTTAAAAATATAATTTATATGTATATTATAATGAAATAAAGGATGTAATATTATAATAAATATAAATTAATAATCATTAATCATTACAAACTTGAAGGTTTGGACATATGATTGTTACTAATAATAATGAAATATTAAAATAAATATAAATTAATAATCATTAATAATTATAAACGTGAAGGTTTGCACCTATGTATGTTACTTCTTTATGCAAAACTATTTAACGGATTTGGGTAAAATTGAACACACAAATGATATATGAAGTGGATTTATATACCGATTAGTTTTTATCTGGACATTCCCATTAATGCAGGTGAAACCGTAAGAAGCAGCTGTTAAGAGAGAGACATGCATACTGTATCTACCTACAGCCACCGCATAATAATTCTACTCATCAAATAATAAAGATATGGTAATGCATCACTCCAAAGGCTACAAACGGAACACACGAATATTTTATTCCGTACCCGAGCTTCGAAATACTGGTAGAATTTCCATGTGAATTGTAGCTAGGATAACACAACGAAGTCTGTCAAAACCCTTCAGGCCACGCCAGTTGCTCTCATATTCAGGGACCATGATCATAAGGTCACATGTATTATGCATTCGACTCGACCTGCTACGTATCCGAATCAATCCAGGAATGTTTGGCATAACGCCCGGAATGAAATACGTTTGTGTAATAAGGGTAGGTTTTCGGTTACATGAACTGTTCTGCTTCGCGAATGATTGGTAAAAGTTATGTGTTTTATTTAATACTGGATGCCTCCCTTGATTTTTTTCACATACCTTTCGATCCCGCTTAAATATAAAGTTAAAAAGTATCATATGGTTAATCCTCATTATAAACTATACTAGTTTCTGGCCGCGGCTTCGCTCGCGTTTGATTCGGGGCATCAGAATTTCCTGATTTAGAACACAGAAGAGAACTCGAAAGAAAATACAAAAAAAAAATTAAATACCTTATCTATTTTTTAGTTTATGAGATAAAGTCAGACGGACGAATGGACAGCTGAGCCATTGTTTCGTTGGTATCCATTCGCATAAATCCTAATTCATCCTTTATACCGCGTACATCGAGGGACTGGAACAATCTGCCGGCGGCGGTGTTTCCGTCGGACTACAATTTGAGTGTCTTCAAGGCTAGAGTGAATAGGCTCTTAATAAACTAGTGCGCTTTACCATCAACGATTGCGTCACTGCTTACCATCAGGCGGGATTGCGGTCAAGGGCTGGTTTATATTTTAATAAAAAAAATAAAAAATAAATCGAACTTTAAAAAGAAAATATCTTACAATACATATTTTAGTTATTAGGTTAACTAAAATATTGCAAGATATTTACCTATCTACCCTAATGATGTTACGAGACAACCAAAATTCAAACTAAAGCTACTAAATGTTCATAATTCACCAGTTATGTTCATCGTCAGCATTTAAGTAACAGTCCCAAATCTCCAAGTATTTGCGTATTAAGATTACTCAGTCCGTGCGTACGCAGCACAATAATGTCCTAAACACCATCCCGGATTCCCATATCAGATCTATTTTCCATAAAATGTAAACCAATTCCATTCATCGCTAGATCCCTTTATGGGAGCTATCTTATTTTAGACCATGGCAAATTGCTCCTAATCTGCAACTCCCTTTGAATCCGGATATAAAACCCTTAGGTTATTATCTGTGCTGGCATCTATGGGGAGCAAAGTGATGAGGTGATTAGCGAAACTCCATGGTGCGTATGTAAGCGTAGTGCGATAACTCTGGCTTGATACGCTAACATACGCGATGTAACGGTTGAGTTGCGTCGTCGGTTACAATAACAATTAATATTTAATTATTTTTCGGTATAACGACTAGAATTTTTTATTTTTAAAAAAATTATAAACTAGTACTTGACCCCAATCCCGCCTGATGGTAAGCAGTGGTACAATCATCATCATCTCAGCGTTAACCCCAGTCAGAAGCTTTACCAGTCTAATTGCTGGTTTTGGCAAAACGTCGATATTTTCCGTGAAGAGACTGCCGTCTGACCTCCACACCAATTATTGGATTTTTGAGGGCTCCAACAACCCGTAACGACTGCCACTAGATGTTAACGTGCTTTCCAAGGCACGACCAGACCAGTCCAAATATTCATATTCATGCATACAAATATTTGAACTGCGCGGGGATCGAAAACGCGCCTCTTTGCGGCGCGGCCGCTTTCGCTACCGCTACTTCAGGTAGGCTGTCATGGATGGTAAGCAGTGATGTAATCGTTGATGGTAAAGCGCGCTAGTTTATTAAGAGCCTATTCACTAAAAAACTTAGTGAATAAGAAGGACGACGGTAGTTGAGCAAGGTGATGCAATGTTGAACCAAACAACACGACCAACGATGCTGCACCAGAGGGAGATTGATCTAGAGACTCACCACGACCAAACTCCCGACACAACAATATTTGGCGCATCGTAATCGGTACACATCGCAACACAACTGCTCAGACCCGTCCTCCGTATGGCTGCACCAGACATCCAATAAATAAAATGCGAATATCTGTTACTATTTGCGACGGCTTTTTTGAATCGTATTCCCCTGTCTTTAATGAAGATTACTTGATTAACAATCCTTTCGATCCTGTACAGAGTATTTTCGCTTATGAATATTCACGAATCGAGCCGCCTCTCTGAACAACATACCTAGTTCATTGATTAGCAATGAAATACAGACGATTCGAGCAACCTTACTTCTTACTGTGTTTTCGCATTAATGCAGATGCTTCCCGTTCCAACACTACCACGCGCTGAAACTCAACCTCATTCACAACCGAACTGACTTGTACAACATACACTGCTTCCTCGTACCCGATAAGGGTGACATGTGAGCGACTAAAAACATTAATGGATTTCCGTTTTAGCAAAGTTGCGGTATTATGGCTGTATCGCGTGTCGGGATAACGTTATGCAAATGTTAGTGCTGTGAATAATTATTTGTGGAGTTTTATTGCTTTTGTTGACCTGTAGATAAATAGTTTGCAACTGTTGTACAAATGGTTCGATGGGAATCTGGTATCTGTGAGAGAGCTTGAAGATCGCTTATTATTTAATTTTAAACTTTCAAGATTTGTCCATAAAATAAAAGCGTGATTTTTGTAATTTCAGAATACCTACTTTGTGTTATAATAGAGGAAAGATAATTCATAATATTAGCAAAATTGTAGCTAGATAACGATTGCATTACTGCTTATCATCAGGCCGGATTGCGGTCAAGCATTAGTTTATATTAAATATTTTTTTCAAAAAAACAAAAACAACTAACTTCCCAAAAAAAAAAACACTACAAAGTGAAAAATAACTAATTTCAGAAGTCGGTGGCTAATAGGAATATAATTTTGACCATGAAGGTCATGGTGTCTGATCTTTGTATATTCGTTTTTGCCACCGACTTTCGAAATTAGTTATTTTTCACTTTGTAGTGTTTTTTTTTTTTTTTTTGGGAAGTCGGTTGTTTATTTTTGTTTTTTAAAAAAAGGAGTTATTTTACAAATTATAGTTGTACAGCTACATCCAATCAAATTGGACGCTGCCGCCAATATAAGTAGTTGGGAATAGGCTAACAAGCAAACGACGCATTTTTTTACTTGATTTTTTTATATAATTATAAACTAGTGCTTGACTGTAATCCCGCCTGATGGTAAGCAGTAATACAATCGTTGATGGTAAAGCGCGCTAGTTAATTAAGCCTATTCACTTAAATAAACTTAGTAAATAGGAAGGAAGACGGCAGTTGAGCGAGGTGTTGCAATGTTAAACCCAACAACAGGACCAACGATGCTGCGCCAGAGGGAGATTGATCTGGAGACCCTCCACGATCAAACTCCCGACACAACAACACTTGGTGCATCGTACCCGGCACACATCGCAACACAACTGCTCAGACCCGTTCTCGTACGTACCGTACGGCTTCACCAGACATCATGCCGGAACACGACGAATCGCTTGGCGGCAAGACTTTGACTGATAGGTGGTAACTTCTGCCGACGGCCGATATTATGACCTACTACTACTAAAAACTACTACTACAAAAATTACAGGTACTGTGAATCGTTGAGGAGTTCCTTAGACTGTCTCTCGGATCCATCATCAGATCTACTGCAGACCTTCATTATTACCCACATGGATGCAAACTTCTCATCAATATAAATCAATTGAGTCCAAATACAAAGTAGCTACTGTAAATCGTTGAGGAGTTAACAGAACTGACCTTTGTCTTCACCATCAGCCCCTTAATGACAGTCACAACCCTTCTAGGTGTAAAGTTCTTATTAATACAAATTATTCAAGCACAAACACAAGGAAGCTGCTGTGAATCGTTGAAGAGTTCCCTCGCCTGTCTCCCGGCTCCGGCCTTATTAAATTGTAGTATTTTAACCTTCGGCAGGCAACACTGCAACAGGGGTCACGCATCACCCCCTTCTTTTAAACTCAAATAAAACAAAACTATGTGAGAAAACGAAAAATATTTATATTGAGATCAATCACTTATGTAATAAAAAATATTGTAACAATGGGGAAAAAATTAAAGTTATTATATTACTTTTATTCCCAGTTAAATGCAGTTTAAGCAAATATCCTTACGATGTTCAGTGCAAGACTGCTGATGACATTTTATGCAAAAAGTTTTAACTTTTTCTGGACCAAAGTGCACATATTCCTTGTTTCTTCAACTTTTCGGGGGGCTCACTGTCGAGGTTTGCGTCATTGATATTTAGAATGTCACGTAAAGTGACTCCTAATTCACGAGGCAAATTTGTACTGAAACGACGCATCATGTGCGGTTCCGCTAATTGTAGAGCTAATTTCTTCAAATAACTGCTCCGGAACTTATTGGCAGGAGTATAGGGATGTTTGGTGGCAATGTAAGGCACCATAGAAATGATTCCATCTTGATCCAGCATGCCATATAAATATTGAAATGGTCAACTTCCAGTTCTATGCTGTCTGTCTCATACACAAGCGCTGGTTTTTTTTTTTTTTAATAATTATAAACTAGCGCTTGACCGCAATCCCGCCTGTTGGTAAGCAGTGATGCGATCGTTGATGGTAAAGCGCGCTAGTTTATTAAGAGCCTATTCACTCAGTAAAACTGAGCGAATAGGAAGGAAGACGGCAGTTGAGCTAGGTGATGCGATGTTAAACCCAACAACACGACCAACGATGCTGCGCCAAAAGGAGATTGATCTGAAGACCCTCCACGACCAAACTCCCAACACAACAGCATTAGGCGCATCGTACCCGGCACACATCGCAACACAACTGCTCAGACCCGTCCTCCGTACGGCTTCACCAGACATCATGCCGGAACACGACAAATCGCTTGGCGGCAAGGCTTTGTCTGGTGGGTGGTAACTTCTGCCGGCGGCCGATGTTATGGCCTACCACCGAGAAATTTATTATTTATTTCTGGTCTTTATAATTTGGTGCTAGTCGTCAAATTTCCGACATCTCTTTCTGATTCAATACTTTGAGCGTTGGCTCGAGCAACTACATATATTTCGCCTCGGTGTTCTACTAGAAGACGGTGGAATAAATGACCGGACGTATCCATTCTTACCTTTTAACACATTAGTGCGTAATTGTGCCAGTGTTACATCTTGATCATCACTATTTTCATCATTTGAAATAATGTTCTAGACCTCAAACTGCACCGAAACATTGTCATCATTTTCCGACGCTTGACCATTTTCTGAACGGCACTAATCATCCGAACTAGCATCAACAATACCTTGCAAATAGTTTTCAATTTGCACAACTGAAATTGAAGCCATTTTTACCTAAAAAATTAAACAATTATAACAGTATCACAAACAATAAATACCTACGTAAACAGCAACAGTGGTGACTAGGCACCCCAGCAATGTCAATATTACAAAAACAGCAACTTAAATTAGAGAATAGATTGAGCGTTAGAAAGAGCCAAAAACAGTACCAACTAATTACCTATTAACACTTTTTCTGAGTAATGGGGTGACGGGTCACCCCTTTTGCCTTCCGAAGGTTAACATGCCTAATGAAAAAACTTACAAATGCACTAGCCGTCCCTACAATTTTTGAAAGTTTCCCTTGATTTCTCTGGTCTTTCACCACCAAACCCTGCTGTCCTTATCATTGAACCACCTTGGGAATGTCCTCTTTTCAACGACAAAAGAATTATCAAAAACGGTTCATAAACGACGAAGTTATCCGCGAACAACATAAAAAAAACGGATATACGGTCGAATTGAGTAACCTTCTCCTTTTTGAAGTCGGTTAAAGAAGTAGCGGTGATGAAATAATATACACAAATTAAAGCGCACGATGGGGTTCAAACCTACGACGTTTGCGGCTGATACCACTAGGTATCAACCTTTTTAAGTAATAATTGAACATCTCTCACAGTTGCATTACATCAAACATCTTAAGTCACAATGTTAGTTCAAACAGCTACAAGATCCTGATATTTTCACTGTAAATACTTAACAACTCGCAGCTCTGTTTTATAGTTTCTTATTTTACACCATAAGCCCATGTTTGGGTGTCGTAAAAAGTCGCTAATTCTTATTATTTGTTCGCGAAACTTTCAAAGAAGTTTTCCGTTTTTATGGCGTGTTTGTGGTTCGGTTCATGACTTTGTATTCAAGTATTTAACTTGTGTACATCCAGATATTTGATTTTTGTTTTGTTAACTGCTACAGCAATATGTGCCCTCTAAGGTTTTTTTTTCTTCTATGACGTTCACTACAGTAGTTATGTTTAATATGATTCTATAATAAATAAATAAATAAATAAATTATCCTCGCTCATTCTAGATTATAGCTCACTTTAGCATAGTGACACAGCAATAGTCTTAAATGTAAAGACGAGTGACTGTCCCTTTCCATTTAATTTTTATGCAACAACTCTCAACAGAACTGACATATGCGTTGTGGTAGCATAGATCAATCTATACAACATATTTTTTTACTATTGCCATGATAGTAATTGTGAATAAAAGTCCCCTTTGTGCTGGCAATCTGAGTGGCAATTCTCTATAGACTGCAGGGCAATTGTGTAAGAAACTATCTATAGCAATGGGTTTCATGTTGACATTTCAATAACATTCATTAGGTTTTTGTACGTTTTGTACATTAGGTTGTTGACAAAACACAATAGTTTTGGAGCAATATTGATATAGCAATATGCTTCAAAATGGTTCTAATTTTGATTAATTTTGTGTTACGTAATTAGGGTGCTATCTATCAAAAATGTCAGTAATGACTTTAAGTTTTAGACATTAACCCCTTTATTCATAAACGTTGCTTAAATTTAACTAGTGATTAGCGACTGTTTAACCATACATTTCTGGAGTTTGCACGTCATTTAACTTTAATCTTCGGTTATGAATAAACCCCTTAAACACTATGGCGCTTATTCACAAACTATGATTATGTCACTGATATGAGTTTGCGACTAGATTTCTAACGGTTTTATTTAGAGGAATTATTTAGCCTTCTGGTTGCTAGTTCATTACCCTGATAACAGTCAAGCATAATAGAGAATAGATGGTCCAATATGACAGTTGTTGCATTGCCAAATGCCTGTCCATTGCCACAATTAGCCGTACACTTCAACGGACCACTGACGACCATACTATTTGAATATCTACATAAATACAAGGTTGACATCTTGATAATGAGTCCACGGAACTATAGGGCTATTTAATAGTGCACTTATTGTTCATTATAAAACAATGCGTTTGAGAGTTATTGTTCCACGGTTTATTTATATTTTTATTGCACAAAGCTCAGCTGTGTGTTATGGCGATTTTCATTATAGATGTTTGGCGCAAGTTGTGAGATATGTGGTTATATTAGAAGTTAGTTCGCTTTAAATATTAATAAGAAAACCCTTATATTTTATAATAATATAAGTTAAATAGTGAGAAATTTTAAGCATTTTGGCAATTTTGGACTACTTCGAAAAGACCTAGTTGTTTTTAAAAACAGATAAGTGCGTTTTACATAAAACTACAAGACCAACTAACATAAGTTCCGTTCCGGGATAACTAATTATAAAATTTAACTAATTTCGGCGACCACGCACCGTAAGACGCATCTGGGGTAGACCCCGACAAGGTCGACCGACTACCTGGTGAGGTTCGCGGGAACCGCTGGAAATGAAATGAAATGAAATCGTTTATTAAACAAGTAGGATCAGTGATCACGTCACATGTTTTTTTTTTTTTTTTTTAATTTTAGTTGAAGCCGGCATTTCCTAACTGACTACCTCTTAGAAGAAATAGCCGAAACAAATTCAGGGATCATCGTCTTTTTTCAAGTCCAGACATTAAAAATGAAAATGCTTACAATAATTTGCACAGAGCGAGCAGCTCAGTCCCAAGCTTTTTTGTCTTCTAAATAATCTGAGATTTTATAATACCCCTTTTTGCAAAGTTTGGCCTTTATATAGTTTTTATATCGTTTAATGGGTAAGTTTCGAATGTTTTTGGAGGCGCTGCAGGAGGCGTAGGACCAGTCGTCGTGGATATCCTTGGGATCTATCTCCTGCCGTGGACGTCTTTCGGCTGGGATGATCATGATGATGATAGAAGGTGTAATTAAATAAACTGAAAAACTTGTGAGTTTTTTCAACCCGAAAAAATTTAATTTATATTCAGCTGTTTTGTTGTGATATGAACAAGTATGAAATATTAGGATTTCTCCAATAGTAGAAGTGTGTTTCTTTCTTTTTTCTTTCTTTTATGACTTCACACGGTTTGTGCAATTAGCCAATGTCACGTAATGAATTGTTCATGTCGAAGAAGACGGCGTGATCCGTCTTACAATGGAGGCTTGACACAAAGTCATGATGTGGCAGCTATGCTGCGATATTTGACTTTTCTTTATGAATTATTTACTGAATGCACTTTTTACCACATAAATCACCCACTTTTATTTAGTAAACAACACTATAAATAATTTTAAAAGTCCGACGAAAAATGAGCGTGACACTCAGCTTGACTTTCCCGCCAAAAAACCCCTAGAAGTGTGTTCAGATATTTTAGTAACACCTTATTTATGATAATGTTTCTCTTTGGCAACAGCCTTATCCAGGACCTTGTTCTGTATTCTAGTTATAGGTTCTAAAAATCTGTCAAAGGATCCTCGCCCACCTCTCCTCTCTCAAATGAAACGAAGCGGATGCTTTTGTTATAGCGATTTTCATTGTTATCGATTCAATGAACGTAGTTTTTTGAATCGATTCGTTGCGAAGTGTTGAGTGTTATGAATGATTTATTTTTATTCAGTGCTTGGTACTGCACTAGTCCATTTAACTCCCTTTGTGTTGTGCCCAAACACGTCGGTGTTAAAATGTTTGGGAGATGACAAATGGTGTTTTAATTGGCAAGGAGAATATTTGAGTTAGCAGTTTGTTTTGAATTTGGATAACTTGTCGATTTTATTTCGTTAGGATATTATTATCTATGAAATGTTTAATATTAGGCCAGAATATTTTAATTAGGTAATTTATCACCATAAATAACCAGATATATACAAATGTTAAAGGTAAAATAAGTTTGTATTTATGCCAAAAAAAAAAAATCATATTGGTACAAATTTAGCAAAAAAAAACAGTTGATAGTTTTCATCATAACGTTTTGTGTTAAGCATTAAAAGTCTGGTTTAAAATATAAGGGAAGACGAAAGTAATATAAATATAATAATAACTGATATTTATGGGACTGGCATACACAGTCGTGTAAAAGTCCTTAAATTAAATAAAGAGAGAGAGAAAAAAAACTCACATTTAAACTATATGTATTTGATCAAAAAAAGAAGTTAACTTATCAGCAGTTTTAAAAATACTCAAAATACTAATGCGATTAAGAAATAGCGTAAGATAAACAGGGCTCAGTGCAAATTGATCAAGTGATCAAACGAGGATTAGGGGGGGGACCAACGTTTGGGTGAAAATTCGGACAAAGGCGAAATTTCCATTAAGACACTTTACGGGTAAAGCTTTTCAGAATAAAATTGTTTAACTATTATTAAGTAGTATAAGACATTAAATTGTGTTTCTTTAAGCAGAGTAAAGAAGAAAAAGGGAGAATCAGAGTGCTGTTCTTTAATGAAATGTCACTTCGGCTTCGATTTTAATGAAATTTTTCGCTCACTAATTACGATTTCAAAAACGGAAGTGTTAATCGAATTTTGTTGCCGTCTCGAGCAAAGGTATGTAAACACTCGGTTTTATCCAAAAGCCATTCCCTTCTTATGTTTTTGACATCTTATTTTCCTACTAATATTTTTCGTATCCATAAGTTTATGTAATGTGTCGTGTCTCAATGCCACTTTCATTATTTAAAAAAAATAACGCAATTAAAAGTTGTCGCATGTTGAGACTCTGTGTATGTAGAATGTTTTCCTAAACACGGATTATAATTATATTTATAGAAACTTTGACACGCAAGCGAAGAAAAGAGTATTTATCCCTCTTCTTCATCACTCTAACAAAATAACTACAAACATTGTGCCAAAATTGTATTATTAATCACAATTTTCAATATTTTTACAATAAGAGTCAACCCGTTTGAACCCCGTACAGTCTCGACCTAATACGAATAGTTTGACACCCTCTCATAAGACTATTATCACGGCACTAATCGATTTGAACCCCGCAGCACCGTATCGGGCCATTCAACCGTTTTATTTTATTGTTCGTACCCACATTTCTCATATCGAACCCCCGTATGACACTACAATACCATAAAACCTTTTACTCACACTATAGTAACCCTTATGACGCAAAAAATTAGGTTCATTATAGAAATGTTTAAAAATCGAGAAAAGGGGCCTGATTGTGTCATATTTGTTAATTTCGAAAATGGAGTCATCGTTTCAAATTACGCTTAAAAAACTGTTAGGTTCCCATGATACGATGTGATTACAAGGGGTAATTAATAATATTTTGCAAATAAAGGGTGAAATAATTATTTACCACTTTTACATGGTTATTTAAGCAGCAATTTATGGGTTTATTATTAGATTTATTATTGTGTATTTAATATTATTTTCTCGTCCAATCGTTCCAAGGTCGGAAAACACTTTAGAATAATAATACGTTTTTTATAAAGAACTCACACGAATTTTGACTCTTACGAGTTTTATACAATGAAGTTACGATAAAAGTACACGACTTCTGTGTACTATCCTGTCTTTTTTTCTATACTTTATTGCATAAAGTTCAAAATATGTATTTAAATTCGTGAGATTCGCTCATACAATTTTTTTTATTAAGTATTTAAAATGACCTTTTCAGCAAGGATATTCCTGCGAATAATAGTCACATTAACATTGAAGAATGATGGATATTTAATGAAGAATAAAAAATAAATGAGGTAATTAATCTTCATAATGCACTTAAAAGTTTGCAAACCAAACAATCTTTTGGTTGTCACTCTCATCTAGCTACGCTTTAAAATAGCTTCTACAACCTTAAATTAACGAAACAATAAATACTGCTAAAATCAGTTCCACACACCCAAAAAACCCATAATTAGCAGGCTAATTCCCTGCAAAATTAATGCCCTGCCCCGCCCCAGAACACCACATAGACCAGACTAAAAAAAACCAAAGACATCAGACCATTAAAACGAACCCCCGCCAAGATATTATACTAAACTAACGCTATTATTTTTATTTCAATGAGAATGGCGGGCACGTCATTGCCAGAGAAAAAAATCCACCAATAATACAATTATCGGGAAACCGCTGGGCTATTAAATGCAGACCGCCCGTGAAATATACCGGCTTCGAGCGAGCGTAGGAGAGATGGCACAGTCAAGGGAGGCGCGTGATGATATAGAGCATTCAACGTAAAAAGAACTAAAGATTTATTTTTAGAAGTCGAATTTAAAATGCATATTAAGGGAGAATTTGAAAGCGTTTTTCTTGAAATATATTAAGAAGATCAGGACATTGAAGTAAAAGAAATGGTTTCGAATTGATTTAAATTTAAATGTGTCAAGAGTTCTTACAAGATACACAATCAAAGTAAACAATTAGTAAGAAGGATTCATTCCTCACAAAAAGACAGCTTAGAAAGCCATGCAATGAAACAAACTAGAAATCTATTTAGATCTGAAACAGGAATACAATGAAACAAAAAAGCTTATGATAATCACCACACAGTTAATGGGTGATAAATAATTGATTGATGAGTTAGCACTACCATTGTTCTCTGAAGAATACAATGGGAAAGATTACGCCTCAAATGGCGTGAGACGACTATCAGATTATCAACGAATTCCCATGGTTCTAATGAATTAAGTACTTTCTTACTTACTGTTCCTAGTCATAATGTATGTAATGGCAAGTATGCCAAACATATTCTTTTAAAGGTGATCCTATACAAGTTGTGGAGCTGTCATTGCATTTCTTGGCCTTTTATCTATTACTAGCTGCGCGACGCGGTTTCGCCCGCTTTTTTTATATGCCCTGCGTCTATTATTTACAGCGTGATGTTATATAGCCTAAAGTCTAACTGGATTAATGGGCTATCCAACGCAAAAAGATTTTTTCTAATCGAAGCAGTAGTTCCTGAGATTAGCTCGTTCAAACATACAAAGAAATTCTTTAGCTTTATATATTCTAATTATCTACCTTGTCAATTCTCAGTCGTGTTGGGGTCAGCTTCTTGTGTGACTAGATGCCATAGGTACCAGTATATTGGACATAGAGTTTTATATATCTGACCTTCATAATCCAGTTACTAGGTAATACCTCTTGGCTAAGGCTAATTGTCGCCCTGGGTGTAGTGACGACCTGTGACTGTCAAAGATCCACGGATGACAGTTGGGACCAATAGCTTAACACGTTACCTGTCCAGAGTACTTTGGATAAGGTTGTCGTGTCGTCCAATTTTTTTCGGCCAAACTGTTTCATTTTATGTACATACAATGAATATACAAATGATTTTCAATAAAACTTTTGAATATACTGAATTTTAGCATTGCATTATTTTTAATGCCTGAACGTGACAGCCAGAATACCGTGCATTACAAACAATGCACCACGTAATGAAGGCGACCGTTTATATAAAATACAGCCACTCACTAAGTGCATTCCATTTTGCTTACCATGTTATAACGAATCTCAGTAATTGCCAGTGGAATTTATTCAAATAATAATGCTTTTCAATAACTCAGTTCATATCATCAACTAACTTAAAAAAAATCGCGGGACATTGATGTTTTTTCTTTTTCTTTTGAAGTGAAACTTCTTTAGGCACGCTTGACTTGGGGAGTAAACTCGCGAAAGCGTTACGAAAAATATTACAAAAATGATCGGGCAAGGCGAACGGAAAGCAAAGTATAGTCCTATTTCGTCTGTAATACAACGAAGCAGTTGGCACATGTAAATATTGCATGACATGCCGTGTATAAAGTTGTGGGTTCGCATCTCGCCGAAGATAATGTATATTTTTTGGATCTTTTTAAGATTTGTTAACAATTGAGTCGAGTATGAAGTTGTGAGTTCGCATCTCGCCGTAGGCAATATATATTTTTTGGATCTTTTTAAGATTTGTTAACAATTGATTACCTAAGAGCACAAATAATTTATAAATTTCGTTCTGTTCTGGCTTTTATATTGTTTTATATATTTTTGCTGAACATTTCTGATATAATTGAAAGTATAGAAGAAGATATCGTCACAATACGATAATTGGACACAAAGTACAAATTGCTTTCGAGCCTCATAAGCTCAATTATTAAGCTAAGTACCTTGATTGATTAAGAACTATGAATTTCTTCGAGAACATGACGCTGCGAACACCCCCCGACTCCCCTCATTGATTACCTCACCCCCCCGAGGATTATCTCGGGAACCAGAGGTCGTGGACTACCCGAGTTTGGGATCCCCTGAATCAGGAGGAGGAGCCCGACCTTTTGGCCCCGAGGGAATCCACTCCACCCTCTCCCCTTCCCCCCTCTCCCCCTCCCCCTACCCCCCGCAACCCCACGAAATCTAACCCCCCCAACACCCCCCCCCCCCGCTTTAGTTACCTCACCCCCCCGTGGATTATCTCGGGAACCAGAGGTCGTGGACTACCCGAGTTTGGGGTCCCCTGAATCAGGAGGAGGAGCCCGACCTTTTGGCCCTGAGGGAATCCACTGCCCGCTCTCCCCCTCCCCCCTCCCTCCCCCGCAACCCCACAAACCCTATCCCCCCCCGACCCCCTTTAGTTACCTCACCCCCCCGTGGATTATCTCGGGAACCAGAGGTCGTGGACTACCCGAGTTTGGGGTCCCCTGATTCAGGAGGTAGAGCCCGACCTTTTGGCCCCGAGGGAATCCACTTTTCTTTTTTTTTTAAATTGGAGGTCTATGCAAAAATATTAATTTATAAATGAAAGCATGAAATAAATTTAAATATTTATAGAAAATTAATATATGTAAATGTGTATACATGTATATATTGTACACACATATATATATATATATATATATATACATACAGATGGTGCGAAAGAAGTTTCACTTCAGTCGTGTGGTCATAAGCACACTCGTTTTTTTATTGATTCATGATTTTTGTTTTTTATTGATTCTCGATTCACTGCTCGTACGTCTGCAAAATATTAAAGATGTAGCTCTCACGCCCAGTTCAGAAAACCCCAATCAAAAAGAATAGGCTCGTGCATTACCGATAAAGCAGGGACGTCACACCAGCAGCGAAAAATGCATTATATATAAAGCATAAAAGAAGAAGTGAAAGTTCTCTTGATGAAATAGGTAATGAATGGTCTTCCATTTACAGTTAAATAGTCAGCGTAGCGACCTGATCGATCACCTGGTCGATCAACTTGGTCGGCTGTTACAATCGTTGTTTATTTATATTGTTTTAAAACAATCATCATCATCATCTCAGCCACCTGAAGTCCACTGCTGGACATAAGCCTCCCACTAGGATTTCCAAAAAGAACTGGTTGGACGCGGCTTGCATCTAGCGCTTCCCTGTGGTTTTGGTCAGGTCATCCGACCGCCGTGGTTGCGCGTCCGACACTGCGCTTTCCGGTACGTGGACACTCTCTCACACTCTAGTGTTTACTACAGTCTAGTTTTCTCGGTGGTAGGCCATAACATCGGCCGCCGGCAGAAGTTACCACCCACCAGACAAAGCCTTGCCGCCAAGCGATTTGTCGTGTTCCAGCATGATGTCTGGTGAAGCCGTACGGAGGATGGGTCTGAGCAGTTGTGTTGTGATGTGTGCCGGGTACGATGCGCCAAATGTTGTTGTGTTGGGAATTTGGTCGTGGAGGGTCTTCAGATCAATCTCCCTTTGGCGCAGCATCGTTGGTCGTGTTGTTGGGTTTAACATTGCATCACCTCGCTCAACTAAAGTCTTCCTTCATATTCGCTCAGTGTTTCTGACTGAATACGCTCTTAATAAACTAGCGCGCTTTACCATCAACGATCGCATCACTGCTTACCATCAGGCGGGATTGCGGTCAGGCGCTAGTTTATAATTATTAAAAAAAATAGTATTAAATGATAATATCTATATCAACTATATTATTATAAAATATATAAGATATGTCTGGGCCTTAAAAGAGACTCCCTTCTTGAGTTTGTTTCAGTTTTATTTACTTTAAAATTTTTGCACTAAAAAAAGGGTACAAAGCCGAAGTAGATCAACACCAACCTCGTCTACTTTAACAGAAAAAGGATTAAAATATTTGTACTGACGACAGCACATCAAGCTACTACAATCTGTCAGATTTCTTTATTAGATTTCCAACTTTATTCCTAAAGCATTAAGGCTAAAGGTTGATTGGGAATGTTTGACAGTTTGGGGTAGGTTGACCTACCGTGGGTGCAGCAGGCGCGCTATCAACGCTGCTTCCCAACATGGGGGGCCCGAGCGCCGCCTGTAGGCGGTTATACGTAGGAATCGTGCGGTCCATGGCCCTATATGGGGCCCCTGTGTGGGCGATGGACCTGACGGCCGGAACACTCGCCATTCTGCGCAAGCCGCAGAGGGCGATGGCCGTCAGGGTCGTCCGCGGGTATCGCACGATATCCTACGAGGCGGCTTGCGTCCTGGCCGGATCCCCGCCCTGGGACCTAGAGGCGAAAGTACTCGCGTCATTGTACCGATGGCGCGAGGAAGAGCGGACACGGGGCTCCAGTCCGGTGCAGCGGCAGATAGAGCTGCGCCGAGAGGAGCTCCGCCAGGTCCTGGTGGCGGACTGGCGGCAGAGGCTTATGCGCCCTACCGCCGGCCTTGCTACCGTCGAGGCGATCCGGCCAGTACTCGACGACTGGCTCGGGAGGAGGCACGGCTCCCTGTCGTTCAGGGTGACGCAGGTACTGTCGGGGCACGGTTGCTTCGGCAAGTACCTGCGTCGCTTAGGCAGGGAGCCGGACGCTCGGTGCCACCACTGCGTCCAATGCGGGGAGGACACGGCGCAGCACACGCTCTCCGAGTGTATAGCTTGGGAGGAGCAGCGCCGTGTCCTCACAAATGAAGTAGGAGGCGACCTGACGCTGCCGGCAGTAGTGCGGAGGATGGTCGGCAGCTCAGAGTCGTGGGACGCGGTGGTGTCCTTCTGCGAGGACGTGATGTCGCAGAAGGAAGCTGCGGAACGGGAGAGGGAGATATCAACTCCCTTCCCGGGCCGCAGAAGACGCACCGGGCGCCGAAGAAGGGCGGATAACGCCCTCTTCCGCCCCCCATGAATGGGTCCAGGGGCGAGGGACATGGGGAAGTCCCCGCCCCCCTATTAATGGACCCCGAGGCGGAGGCGCGCGCGAGTGTCGGCGCGCGCCTTTGAGGTGATGCACGGGGTAGTTTAACACCCCACTACCCCGTGCAGGAGAGGAGGCCCGGACAGACCGGGCCAGCACGAGGGTGGGGCCGTGGAAGAATTTAGACTCCCGCGGCCCCACGCGCGCTCGTGATAGAAGACACACCGGGGTGGTTTTAGTCAGTAAAAGTCTGACATACCCCGTCGCCCACCCCAGGGCGGCGGGCATCCTATGAGGATTTCCACCCCGGCAAAAAAAAAAAAAAAAAAAAAAAAGGTTGACCTACCGTCGTCCGTACAAACTCACTTACAGAGATAATGGCTCCGTTTCCCTTGTACACAAACTAAATATAATTAAGTGCAATTCATGTTTTTCTTTCTATTTCATTAAGAAGCGGACGGAAGAAAAATATTAGTTCGGTTCTGACAAATTAGTTCGCGTCTGAAATCGTTGTATTTTTAGTCGCCATGTTTTTAATCGCGTTTAAACTGCCTATGAAGTATCTTAATTTGACAGGATTAAACTAATATGTTATCTTCTATCCATTTATCAATGAAATAGAAAGAAAAAGATACTTAACTTAAAATCGGTGTTCTATAAGATGCATTTTGGAGAGTGTGCGAGGGTATTGCATGATTTAATGTCCCCATCTCCGTTCCATCATCGGACGACCCGTCGTACGGAGACTTTCCACCCTTACATTGCTGACACCTCAACGATCCAAAACAAAGCGTTTCGCCTCGTCTTTTATACCGCGTACATCGAGGGACTGGTACAATTTGCCGGCGGCGGTGTTTCCGTCGGACTACAATTTGAGTGTCTTCAAGGCTGGACTGAGTAGGTTCTTAATAAACTAGCGCGCTTTACCATCAACGATTGCATCACTGCTTATCGTCAGGCGGGATTGCGGTCAAGCACTAGTTTATAATTTATAAAATTAACTTATGTTTTGTTAGTGAATAAGAAATCACTAGCATTTACACCCCAAAATTTTTCCACAAGAGTTGTATTGCCTTTGACATCTGTATTTATCTTGTGTTGTGTTTCGGCTCGTCTTTTATACCGCGTACATCGAGGGAGTGGAACAATTTGCCAGCGGCGGTGTTTCCGTCGGACTACAATTTGAGTGTCTTCAAGGCTAGAGTGAATAGGATCTTAATAAACTAGCGCGCTTTACCATCAACGATTGCATCACTGTTTATCATCAGGCGGGATTGCGGTTAAGCACTAGTTTATAATTTATAAAATTAATTTGTTTTGTTAGTGAACAAGAGAAATCACTAGCATTTACACCCCAAAATTTTTCCACAAGAGTTTTATTGCCTTTGACATCTGTATTTATCTTGTATCGCTGTTCTTATGCTACAAAGTTCACACCCTTACCGATAGACCCTCTGATATTTACGCTTACTTTATGCAGAGCGGTTGCAGTATATCCTGTAGCTGCCAAACTCACCGGAATTAATTCATTTAAAGGTTCAAAAACTAAGTTACTGCATGCACAGGCACACGTGTTAGTTACTATGCTGAGGCTATTTTGAATACGCTCTATTTGAAATGTTATATTTGATGAATGTAGGTCTAAATTGTATGTGCTAATAATCTGCCTTTTGATAGATTCTGTTATTAAAAGTGAGTGTTACTATGTAGCTGATTTTAATTATTTATTCACTACAGAATCACAAGGGGTGATATAAGTGACATCTATATGTGTATGTAATGCTTATCAAAACGAAATGGGTTGTTCCAAGTGGACTTATCAGAGAATACGGTGAAATAGTACCTATGTGACGGCCACGTGCCTGCCATGAAAGATTTTAATACAAGATTCAAGTGGATTGTATTTAGAGCAGCAATATATTAGAAACTATAAGCAAATATGCGATAGAATGATGACTTCTGCCTTCATTGTGACCGTTAAAAAATCGTGGCCATGACTCGCTAGCTTGCCAGTTCGAAAAGGAGCGTTCACGGTCGCGTTCCGTTAACTTTAAGTTTTCGGCAGGATTCACCGCCGACAAACACATGTGTAAATAGAGAAGATATTCAACACAATATAAACACCTTTGTTACCTTAAAAACATGAGCCAAAAGGAAGTGACTCACACAATTAAAAACTTTTTACCATAACAATCAATGTTGATTGTTTAACGCTACTCAAAACATCCCCTAAGGGGTAAAATTACACCCGGGCACGTGCACAATTTTTACACCCTCAATCATTCAAAGGTGACTCCAGCTAACGATGGGTTCATTCGGCAAATGAAAAGTCTCCTTCAATTAATTAGTAGCGGAACCCTTGCGGTCACGTGTGAGAACTGGTTTTGAGTCCAAGTTACGAGAGTTTCTGGATTTAACAAGTTAATCGCAGAGAACATCAAAAATTTATCATTGCATTCAGAAATCAACGAATCACGGATACAATAAAGCCATGAAAAGGTCACGTAATTGAAAAATTATTATGTGAATTCAACAGCCAATATACATATATTTACAAGAGCTCATCTATTCTAATATATAAAGCTGAAGAGTTTGTTTGTTTGTTTGAACGCGCTAATCTCAGAAACTACAGGTCTGATTTGAAAAAGTATTTTTCCGTTGGATAGCCCATTAATCCAGGAAGGCTTTAGGCTATATAACATCATGCTGCGAGGAATAGGAGCGGATATAACTAACTCCACGCGAACGAAGTCGCCGGCGGCTGCTAGTAAATAATAAGAGCTTGGATTAGTCAGCTGTTCTGGTACAAAAATATTTCTATACGAAGCTAGAACACAATTTTATCCTTAACAGAATTATTCTTAAAATATAAACTGTTTAAATACCATTTAAATCCCGCCCAATATCAAGTCTCTTTTGAATTGTATCTCAAATTGAAACTCTTGGCAACTTTATAATGAGTTCATTAAGTCTCGTTCAATCTCTTCGATAATAACTATTGAAATTTTTCCAGCAGAAACTGTTACGTCATTTTACAATCTGCAGATTTTAATTAATATTGCAGGTTTCAAGCAAAAGTAAGAGAAATATTTTTATTGAAGTAAGAAACTTTTTAATTTGATTGAAAAATAAAGAAAATAACTTATGATTAAAACTTATTTTGTGCTAGACGTTGAAAACTGGTACTATCAATATAATTGCTGTAGACGATACTCAAATAGTGGATTTGGTAGAGGAGCATACTACATAAACGAAAACCTGCAACACCTACAGTGTAAAATCTATTACAGCTAGGAAAATACCCACCACACACGGAACAAACCATATTAGAATACAATATACACTATCTAAACTAAACGAATTATATCTAAGCTAACGATACGTCCACATATAACAAATCCAATTTGGACATATTAATTCGCAAACCGATAACGCGCAGGTGTTTGGTAATCACAAATGTTATCTATACTAATATATAAATCTGAAGAGTTTGTTTGTTTGAACGCACTAATCTCAGGAACAACTGGTCCGATTTGAAAAAAAATCTTTTTGCGTTGGATAGCCCATTAATCCAGGAAGGCTTTAGACTATATAACATCAGGCTGCGACCAATAGGAGCGGAGCATTATAACTAAATACACGCGAAATAAGTCACTGAAGAGTTTGTTTGATTGTTTGTTTGAACGCGCTAATCTCAGGAAGTACTGGACTGATTTGAAAAATTCTTTTTTGCGTTGGATAGCCAATGGGCTATCCAACGCAAAAAAGAATTTTTCAAATCAGACCAGTGCTTCCTGGATTAATGAATCCAGGAAGCCTTTATGCTATATAATATTACGCTGCGACTAATAGTAGCGGAGCATAACTAATTTCACGCGAACGAAGTCGCCGGCGGCCGCTAGTCTCTAATAAATGTGAATAAACATACAGGGGAATAAAGATTGAATAGTAAATTTCAATATAAAGGATAATATAACATAATCAGCCTGTAATGTTCCCACTGTTGGGACACAGGCCTCCTCTCGGCGAGAGGGAGTGGGCCGTAATCTACCACGCAGGCCCAGTGCAGGTTGGTAGTTCTAGGACACGCCGGTTTCCTCACGAGGTTTCTCTTCGCCATTTTGAGAGCAGTGGTGATGGAATAATTTACACAAAGTAAAGCATCTGACGGGGTTCGAACCTACGACCTTGTAAGTCGCGGCCATCGCCACTAGGACACCGTTGCTCAAACAACATAAAAATACGACACAATTTTGATTCATGTCAGGGGGAAAATTTATAACTTAAGTGTCAACTTAAACCTATTTACCACGATGAAATATTTTTAAAAGAATATAAAAGAGCATTTTCACTGTCACCGTCCCCGCTCCAACATTGATGCAATTCAAATTTAGTTTCATAAAAATTGTATCTCAGCGAGAAATCGTTCAGAGTATCGTGGCTGAATTTTAAAGTGGTATCGATATTGGTTATTTTATCCCTTGAATTTCCCTCTTTATGGCTCATACGTAAACATATTAAACTCTTTCATAGAACCAATTCTAGAGACTGAAGTGGGAATTACTGAGGTATCCACCTCAGTAATTGTAAAACACACACTTGTAAAATCATCATCTCAGCGTTAATCCCAGTCGCATCCTCCAGTCTGGGGTCCTCTTTACCATTCTGACTGCTGACTTTGACTAAACTTCGATAAATTCCGTGAAGTGACTGCCGTCTGACCTTCACAACCCGAAGGCGATATCGAAGCATTGCAGCTAGACCAATTGTCGGACTGTTGCGAGCTCCAAAAACCCGTAACGACTGCCATTAGATGTTCGTATGGCAACCGGGACCAACGGCTTAACGTGCTTTCCGAGGCACTCCTATTTGCAGGATGGCATCCTACTTGTAGGATGTATACAGATAAATATTCCAAAGTCGTCACATAGTCGACGGACGAGGTCAGTGAGGCAGTTCTCAGCAAGATTGACATGACGATTTGGACTCGTCGCTAACCAATTGGACGGAGAAGGCACATCATAACGGAAGGTGCAAGAATGTAGGGTATGCCTTTGCGAAGCAGTGAAACTTTGTACTTTTCCCCTCCTCACTATTCCAGCCCTGTCGAAAATTTGTACAAAACATTTCACAGAGTGTTCTCATTTCGCACTACATTTAAAGGGTGTTTGTTAAGTCAGAAGCACGTCACGTGTTCCTAATCGCGTGACACGCGCCTCGACAGACGACGTGATGATTTCGAGACGAGTATACATTTTATTTCTGACAAGGGCGGATGCTTCAATTATTTGCATACGGTTTTCGTTGAGGGGATATATCAAGTATTTTGGTGTTTGAAGATGACAGTTTTTATAAGATACTTTGAGTAAGAACTTGCGATGTCTGTTAGTGATGGGTGTTTAGGATTTTTGCTTGCCTATATTCTGTGGATGAATCCAAATCCAATGTACCTAGATATTTTTTCTCGCAGTTGATTTGAAATGATTCGACATACTCATAAAAGTATTTATAATACAATTATGTTAGCGTACAACAAAATGATATTTTGCCAATCTACACTTGGGAACCCCCCAACAAGGTGGACCGATGACCTGAGGAGGGTCGCGGGAAGCCGATGGACGGGATACACAAGACTAGTTATCGTGAAAAACCTGAAGAAGACGAATCTACACCTCTTTCTCAGTTTCGATAAATACAGGATATAATATGGAGCTTATTAAGTTATGGAAGAACGGAGTCTCCTAACACAGGCTTTTCTGCCTAAAAAGAGGCTACAATCACTAAACTGTGATGTTACTTGTTAAAATAATAAACTATAATTATTCTTATAAGGCAGTTTTTTATCATAAAATAACAGCTTTTCGTCATAAACCACCGCTAGTACACGATATTATCAAAAGCAATCATGTTAAACATTACATATTTGCTTAATACTATAAACCCGAATATATCGCAAAATTAATTTTCGATACGAGGTTATCAAACTTCTGACACGTCATCTGTCAAAAGTGTCAAAGATTTAATAAAAAAAACGTTACACGTTATAAAGGTGGCAAAAAACAGCCCCATCGATAACTATAATCACAGGCTTCTGTGTGATTATCTCTGTTCAAATTACAATGATTTCCTAGAAGTGTTAATATTGGGGTAACATTATCAGTTAGATCGAGCGTACCTTCATGACTATCCGTTGATTATACGGTAATTTCGCGTTGGTCTTTATCTATGTAATTGACCTAGATGTGCCTTAATGTGCGGTTGGGGACGCCGACAGAACTGTTTGGATATAATTTGCGGAACTAATTTATCGGTGTTTACTTGTTTCGGGTTGAGGGTTCTGTTAAATGTCAATTTATAACTTATGGTTATAGGTTAGATTGATGTACTAACAGGTAAGATCAGTGGATGTAGGTAATTTGAATAAAGATTTGCTCCTCATACTATACTAGCAGCGCCCTGTGGTTTTACCTGTGTTTATTTTCCTAATACTATAAACACGACAGTTTCTCAGGGATTTGTTACTCTTTCGAATATAAGTAAGGACCAGGCCCAAGTCGACGGCGCGTTGTGTTTCACGCGCGCCTCAAAGAGATGTCAGCACACTGTGACGGGGTCCACAAAGACCGATGCCTCCTAGGTCAGGGTTGCGGGTTGGTTAAAAAAGAAACCGTGGCCCTGGCGCACAAACAAAAAAACCAAGTGCGTGTCGGCCTCACGCACAAAGGGTTCCGTACCATTGACTTATGAAATTTAAGGATTTAAGTTATTTGTATGAAATATTACCTAGTAACAAGCGGTTTACGACTTACGTGATATTAAAAAAACTACTTACTAGATCTCGTTCAAAACAATTTTCTTTATTAGTTTTATAGTAATGTACATCATATGTTTTTTTTTAGGTTTTTCTAGAGGGGGGGGGGGGGGGGGTACCAACTTCTTTCCACTTTGGGAGCGATTGTCACGCAAATTGGTCGATTTAGAAAAAAAATATTTTAGAAACCTCGATATCATTTTTGAAGACCTATCCATAGATACCTCACACGTATGTGTTTGATGAAAAAAAAAAATTTGAGTTTAAGTTCATAGTATGGGAAGCCCAATATTTATTATTATTTTTTTATTTTTGCACAAAATCTTAATGCGGTACACAAAATACATCTACCTACTAAGTTTCAATAGTATAGCTATTATAGTTTCGGAAAAAAATGACTGACATATGGACGGACAGACGGACAGACTAACTTTTTCCATCATTTAATCTATTGCCATCACAATTTTACAAGCACGAGTATCCTAGCAACGTGTCCTCTAAAATCGAAATAACATTGCTTTTACAGGAAGTGAGTGATCTCTTTTAGATAAAGAGAATTCACAAAGTGATTCATTTTCTAGATAATAATAAAGTATTTCAGATAATAAGCAGGACCTAAGATCACGACCTGAGTCAACTTCACTCCTATTCGTATCGGAAGATGTCAGTCAAGTGATATATTATGAAATGGTAAATTATGCTCATTTACTCTAAGAAACAGGTAATGCTTACGACTTCGTAAGCAGGAGGTAGATTTTCAAAACGCCTGTACCTTTTTTTCTTATGTAAAACCTATATTTTTTGGACATAACATGGTATACCGTTTGTAATAGAAGTATAGGCAGACGTACATGTATATCAAAATGGCTTTTGTTTTCTACCCACTTTAAGTCTATTTGAATCACTCTTCGTTCTACTGAAGAGATCGTAGAAGCGATAAGTCCGCCTATTGTATACTATATGTAGTGTTTGTGTATTATTCCCAATGGTAGGCCATAACATCGGCTGTCGGCAGAAGTTATCACCCACCAGACAAAGTCTTGCCGCCAAGCGATTCGTCACGTTTCGGTGAAACCGTACGGAGGATAAGTCTGAGCAGTTGTGTTGCGATGTGTACGATGCGCCAAATATTGTGTCGGGAGTTTGGTCGTGGAGGGTCTTCAGATCAATCTGCCTCTGGCGCAGCATCGTTGGTCGGGTAATTGGGTTTAACATTGCATCACCTCGCTCAACCGCTGTCTTCCTTCCTATTCAGTTAGTTTTTTAGGGCTTTAGCATCAACGATTGCATCACTGCTTACCATCAGGAGGGATTGCGGCCATTTTATAAACAAAAACATTTTTTTTTATGGTATGTTTTTTGTTGTGTATAACAAAGTATATATAAATAAATTGCCTGCGTCCCGCGGTTTTGTCTGCGTAATTATCGATCCTGTGAGAACATTGAGGTAAAATGTTTTAAATCCCGATTATAAATCACCTACGTGCCAAATTATATCCAAGTCCATGCAATAGTTTTTGTGTGAAAGAATGACCAATATCCATCCATATATACATCCTCACAAAGTTTCGCATTCATAATATTCGTAGGATTATTAGGGTAGTCCCTAATAATCCTACGAAATCCTATAAAGGAGGATAAACGTGGAAGAAAATGTTATATCCAAGAAAATTCGAAGACATGTGACATCTATTAACCTGCGCTGGGCCCAATGTGGTGGATTACGGCCCACTTTCTTTTACTAAGAAGAGGACTCTTTGTCTTAGTAGTGTGAAAATAATAGGCTGACTATGCTGCACTTATCGACAATTTCGTCAGTTGTGTTATAGTGTAGTGGTTGTGTGTTGTTGTGTTTGTTTAGTTATATTGTCAGTTGTGTTTTTGTGACTAACCTATTGTCATCAACTTGGTACAAATCTATTAAGCTACTAAGAATATAATTATGCTGCTACTAATAATATTAGATGGAGAACACATTGGAGTATTATATATGTTTGCTTCTCAAATGTCCTTAAAGCATTAGCTCTATCGATGCGTCTCCTATTCTATTAATAGATAAAATTGTTTTAAATCTCCAACTTATATTATCTGTATAATCTAAATTGACTACAAGTAAATATCCTTTAATTTACGCAACTATACCTATAAACTGTTCGGCGATTATTACATCTACAGCGCCGGTACTGTATTAAAATTATATTACTATGTACTTACATATTACTTACGACGAATATCTTAAATTGTCTTATCTTTTATCATTATTATTCTAGGCATATACTTTATTCCTCTGACACGCCAAAATAAGATTAACATCTCCCACAAAAATTACACGTCGCGTCACCCAGTTAGTTGTGTCGTCACGTCGGTAATCAACGACGTGTCACATGTCACGTCGCATGTCAACTGAGACACGGCAGCGTGGACCATGATTGTCTAATTGTTTCAGTATTTTTTAAGACAAAAGAAACTCCATTTTCAAGGCGTTTTATAATAGGTACTGTTTTTTCAAGGGTTTTACTTTCATCTCTTAGATAGTGACTGTTGTTTGTTTAATTCTGTTAGAATAACCTTTTCTGTGGAAAGTTGATCGTATAATCCAGTTAATCTGAATATTTTTCACAATCCGCTATGAAATTAGGCCAGCTACCTTTCTTCCTCATATCAGAAGCCAAATTTGATCAACGTCTCAGACATTAATTACACATCTAGTCAGTTGTCACGCCGGTAATCAACGGTTTATCGCGTGTCATGCTGGCATGTCAACTAAGACGAGACTCTGTACATAACGCTTGACTAAGCGTTATTAATTTCGCTGTTGCAGGTGTTTCAGATACTTTGAATTCCTTAATTATAAATAAGTTAGTAGGAGCAGTAATATAGTGAATACAAATAATTAAGGTAGGTAATCATTGTTTTAAGCAAAATGGACGATCGATCACATATTGTTGTGTGTATACCTGAAATTGTTTCAATAAAGCAGAGCAAAAAATTGCGCTGTATTACTTTAAAGCTTAAACACGGAAAAGTAATAAATCCTTTTCATACAATATAATTCAGGTGACATAAAAAGTGGAATTTATAAAAACATTAATTCAATACAAACTGAATTCGCTTTGGTGTCACTCGTGTGGAATGAAATTGAGCAGCAGGATTGACTGCCGTCGCATACACAATATTTATTCTTTTACTAACGTTGTTTGTTGTGGAAAATTCATAGTATTTACTACTGTAATTATTTTTTTAAATCAAAGCACTTACAATTTTCATTATTTCTACTTGGTGCTGCAAAATTACACACATATAAACGATCTATTTCACAATAGTACCTTTCAATTCAACTACACTAACCAAACTTCTGTGTTCATCAATTCCAAAACCAAGACATATTACAATTAAATCACTAATGATATCTAACTAACAAACCTTATTTACAACACCTACCCATGCCTACATCAACATGATAGACACACAATTAAATTCTCCACGTCCAACTGAACACGCAAAACAATTGCTAAAACCATATCGTCATACGGAATACCGTACTCAGTTCGATTTGTTACCAAAGTCAGGACTGTCGCGCGCAACACACCTAAATTACGCGCCGTCCTATTCCAGCGTGACACTCGATTTGATATGACGCGTGACAGCTTATTTCTAGCGTATCGCAGCCCTAAAGCTGTTTGATGGTACTGTTATTAATAGCTGCGAAATAATTATTTTTTGGTCGTACCGTGTTGGGTTTGGTGGAAATGTTTGGTGTGGATTAAAAGTTGGTGAAGTTGGATGGATGTTTTACGAAAATTATAATTGAAAAATTATAAGTATTTCCAACATAGTGTAACTATTATGGTAGGCTATATTACTATTATTTAATAAGAAGATACTGATAACTTAGATTTAAAAAAACATACGTATAGAATTTGAGGCGACTTTTCTAATTGAAATGTTAACCAACAAACTTATATATTAAACATGTCTGCTTCAGCTCAAAATTATGGTTAAAGAAAAATATATTTCGTGTACTTGGATGATATATTCGCTACAGTAAAACGCGAGCCCTGGCCATTAATAAGTGTGCAAATAAATGTAGGAGACATAAAAAACAAACACACTTAAAACCAAGGGGAAACACTAATTTGCATATGGAAAACGGCCACATGTGAACTTGGTTCTGCAAAAATTCACTGGATCGATATCTGTCCAGAGTCCGAAGGGTGCCATACTTACTCCCCCGCTGAATAAATAGGATTTATATATAATGATATATGTATGTAGGGAGCTAATTGTAGTTATTTATGATCGGTTTTTAAGGGTACGATTTAGATTTCGTTTTTGAGTGTATTGATTGTGGCCATATATGAAATCGGTAGCAGCAATATACTGTTTTGGTTTTCGTTTGGTTTGCTAATTACTGTTTTTTTTTTCTGGTGCAACTTTTAAAGTCACCTTATAAAACTTAAAATATTCAATCGACTCTCCAAAGATGAGACCAGAATATTTTTGTGTGCTGGTCTTTGAATGCACGTTACCTAAACATCATTTAAATCAAACAGTATCCTTTAAGTATACAAATCCTTAAGTTTAAGCCCAAAAGATTTTACTAAATCTTTTAAATAAACAGTAACAAAGAAACGAACCTGTACGCTTACTGCTTAAGTAAGCAAATGATGGGTGTATATTCAATCCTTTCGAACTTTTTCTGTCCATAAGCGAGCTACAGAAACGGTACTAAAATTGTAACGCTGAAGTTACACAAACTAAATATATGTCAAACAATGGCACTCCGATCAAAACATTGCATCGGTTGAAACATGAGATCTAAATAACGACCCCGCAAATCACAACAAAACATAAAATACACAATTACAACCAGATCTATAATTACTTAAAACTATAGCAGTACTAAATCAATTCTTTATAACAGAGTCAAAATCATGAGGGGTAAGCATAAAAGCAACACTTCATATTTGTTATTACGAGCTAGCGCGGGAGGGTGCCCATTCATATTCAAATCACTTTCAAATTTACAACTATTATTATGCCCAAAGCATTGTGTGGCTCCTTTGGGACCTACTTTATACAGGGTCCTCCAAATCATGCCCCGTGTAAAAGTATTGTTGGAGAGACATCAACCATACAAGACACCGCGTGGGCTAAAAAAGTCTTTAAAAGGGCTGCATTTACAACCATTTAAAATATATTTACCATTCATAACGTCACCACAGAGAGTTTTACGATTCCCGTAAACATAATAAAAATTAAATTACAGATCGTCTAATATATTATCTAGAATTACGCAGTCAAAAGATATCCATTAGTAATAAAACATTAGTGGTGCGGATCTGTGAAACGAATCGGCTCCTTTAGGTAATAATTTATGTGACGCTAAAATTTTTTATGTTTAGTTAATGTCGAATACGATTCCGATATCGGATTGTCTAATGCTTGTGGCGCCTGGATTCCGGACCGTGGGCGGACGTCCCGATCGTAAAACTGTGTCCCGCACAAACACAAACTTTTAGCACCCACCCCTAGTATTGTTTTTTAAATAAACATGTTCACTTTTGTTGAGATTAACTTCGGTAGTTTCATAATATTGACTCGTATGTTCATCGTTGATGGGTGTATTGCTGTTGGAATGAGCTGTGTTTCTTTTAATATATATAACTTTTGATTGAGAATGTATTTGTTAAAGGTAATGTTCAACGTTTGGCAACAGGTTGTCTTCGTTAACAACTTGTGAGAGATATGCAACCTCTTGTGAGTCAGCAGATAATTTGTTATGACTCACATATTTTCGTTCTTTTTTTTTAAATCCTTGCTCTTGCTTGCTTCTTGTTATCAGAAAATTTATATTATATTTATGTAATTCCTTTGTTTATGCACAAGGATATGAAAATTGAAGTCCGCAGGTGGTAGGCGTGGGCGTTCATGATAAAAGAAGTTTTCAATATGATATGGAATATAACAACAGTATTCATATTTCTATTTAAAAGTTTTTATGCTGTCATAATATCATTAAATTTTAATTTATAGTTTATAAAAAACCCATTTGAATTGACTTCTAACAGTAAAAATTGTTATATGGTGACGTGTGTCAAAGATCAGACCCATTTGATTTGAAATGGTTTTATGTATTCGATTCTGTAACGGTTCTTCTCTCATTTCTCTGAGTCGTAAGTAAGATATTGTTGGCGTAGGTCAATTATAATCTGACCATTTGAATAGCCCTTTATTAAATCTTGCTTGTATTGTTTCAGGTTTTTGTGGTGGTGTGTGATCGAACAAAAGAAACACATTTAACGATTGAAATCTTTGAAAAGTACGTAAGTTTATATTAAAAACCATGTAGAATAGAATAATTAAATATTTTCGTGAATTTTTCCTAAACTTCATAGTTATGACAACTATGAAAGTTTATTATATTTAATACAATGACAGATTTATTGCGATAAAATCAAACAACAAAGATTCCCATCTTCGAGACCACACCATACAAATTATTGTATTTAACGATCAGTATGCGACCCAAGTACTAAACAATCGCTTACATCATTGTTATGGTCTATACAAACATTTATAGAGTAAAATAGCCATGATACTAGCCATGATTCCACATTATAAACACATATCAACCAGCGTTTCCGTTGATGGTGTTAGAATGATAAATTCCGGATAGCAAGCCATTGTTTCAGCCAACAATGCTGGCAGACAAACAAAAAAGGGGACGAACGAAGATGAATAAATGTAAATCGCATTTGAGACACTCAAAAACTGGTCTAAGCGCATTTTTATTTTGTTTCGTCATGGGTCAGGAAGGCACGGGGTGTTCGATGTCGGTAATAGCAGGCCATTGATGGTATAGCTCTTTTTCCTTCTACGGCGCGGCCTGTATTAAAAGAAAATCTTACCCAAATTTTGTAAATCGTCTGAGAACAACAATGTTGTTTTCTTGTAAGTAGATGACTATAGAAGCTTATCCCTGAGTATCATGTTTTTCTGCTTCATCTTTATAAAGCGATATAGCTAGATGTATATTTTTATCTTCATAGGCTTGAATATTTTAGTATCATTATTGGGTACATGTTTGAATATTTCATGAAGATAATTCCGAGTACTTTTAATTAAACCGTTTCACGTATAATGAATCCACCTCGCAAACTTCGTTGTTTTAAAGCGAAAAATTACTTTAATCAAAAGCAATATTGGTATGAAAAATTGAAATTAAAATTGTAAATTATTTACATATTTCCATATTTTAGCAAAGTATGAAAAAACGTAATATTAATAAAGCGTAGGATTTAATAACAAACTTTATGAGGATTGTCATTGAAAATATTGAATTTGTTGTTCAAATGAGTTCCTTGATACGCGTGTGTGGTTACAAAGGGATATACAACAGAATTATTGCTGAGTGTGTTACATAAAATTGAATTTGATATGCCAGTGTAAATTTCGTCAAAAAAATTGGACGTTTATTTTTATGTGCACCGGATTTATCAGCAATTCAATCGGCCTAAGTATCGGTAACCTTAGATTTGTTGACAGTAATAATGTTGAAATAACTTCAAATACATCATGAGACTAAAATACAAACTAAAATACAAAATCAATATAATCTAAAAGTTTTCCGTTTATAAACTTTATACCTAAATTATTTACGGGCTTTTGTGATAAGTACGACGAGTATTACGTTGTCGTTGTACGTATGACTGCATGAGTCACATCATGTCACTCCAGTTGTAGCAAGGTCGACTGAGTACGGATATCCTTTGAGCCAAACATGGCTAAGATTATAGCAAAATAAATCAGGAATGGGTTTGGATCTGTGCCCAAACGTTATCTATCGCCAAATTCCTAAAACAATAGCATCAATTCAGAGGGTGGCATAAAATAGGTACAGGACAATTTCTGCAAATTAATTGAAAAAAAATCAGCATCTTACTGCAGCTTATCCTATGAATCATAGCTTATTATTAGAAGATTTATATATTATAATAACATTATAGCGAAAGAGAGAAAATGTTCACGTTCTGCCAAATGATTGTAAAGAAAACCACCATAAAATATCGTTACAATAGCAAAACTAGGACACCACTAAACGAGACTCTGTTGAAGCAAGCGGAATTTTAAGAAATTCAATTTCTCACAAATACATAGTAAAAACCCAACAACGCTATAATATTTGGCAAGATACCAATGAAAAAGGAAATAATATCGCGCTGTAGAGAGTTTGTTGTAACGATACTATAGAAAAAATGGTTGTTCCGAATTCTTAATTGGAACGCTAACTTGGAGAATTTAAGGAGGTCGTTCCACAAGAATAATAGCTGGACAACTAAGTTCTATTGTTCTATTATTAGGCAAGTCTATATCCCATTTCTCTTTACGTGCGTATCGTATCAAATCTCCAAGGGATTATCCCACACTGGTGAGCGGTAGCGAGCCAAGAGTAACGCGATTATTTAGCACCATCTGTATAATCTGAGGGGTGATCTCATTAAGTTTATTCAGGTTCATCCTATCACAATCCGTTAGTGTAGTTTATAAAAGGATACTATCAAGGTTTTTCCATTACAACTGGAAGCTCCCAAAATTCTGTTACATTAATGTTACCAAAATCCATTATCTGAATTGAAATGAGAAAGGTTCTTGTCCAGCTACATTCACGAGCCGTTACATTACTAATTTTTATCACCCAACTCACATCTAAAGTCCATTTATTCACACACTGTAAATTGACACTTTATTTTACCACTTTTTCGCGCGCGATTTTAATTAAATCTGTAAACTGGTGTTGTTTTGTTTTAGCACCCTTTTAGCTGAACGTGCCTTATCAAAGGAAATGTCGAAAGTGACGCTATCGGCTAAAAGCCATCGGCGTAAATGCGTCCAATTAAGCCGCGTGCATCATAAAGACCTAAACTAGGCCGATGTTTCTCTTTTAGTGTAAGAATATTCTGTTGAAGTCTCGTGGTGAAAAATTTAATTATTGTTTGCGTTTGAAAATTACTCTTCTATGTAGTCTGTCGAGCTTTTGCTTTGCTTATGGAGATTTTAGTATGTGCTGGATTTGGTTAGTTGAGTGCTTTCAACATTCCAATCTGGTAGAGGATATCGTACCAAAAATTCATATTTCCATCGACGGTAAAGTCGTCAAACAAATATGTTCTTCAAATATTCATTTCACGAAACGGCAATTGTATCTTTAACACAATTAAGTGCATTCACTCTGCATAAGCCGTTTGAATTGCAAGTAGAGAAGACATGATTTACAGCTCGCAATGACATATTAGTGTAATCTATCACCTATTTAGTTCAAAAGCCAATTCACGATTACTGATATAATTAATTCGATGAAAACTAGTCGATAGGTTCTCGTTTCCTTCTCCATCAGCACTGCACTGTAGTTACAATTAATCTTCATATAGTACAAACCCCCAATTAGCTTCAAATTTAATTACTGCAAGCTCTTCTAACCCTTTAACCTTTGACGTTGACTGATTCGCCGATACATCATCCAGATACGCGACACCAACAATTAGGGCCTGTACGTCGGAAGTAATTACGCCATAAAGTGTCAACCCAACACTATGTCTATAAAACAGACAGACCGTGTTTGATTAGGGTCCGGATGATGATAAAGATATTCCCGAGAGATTTTTTCCACACCGTGATTTGGTAAAAAGTCGTTATTAGGCCTATAGAAATATGGATAATGATTGGATGTAATGTGTGTTTTTGTCTGGAAAGGGAGTGTCAGAAGGAAGCTGGCTTCGATTAAGAAGGATGCTTTTAAGGTTCATAATCGGTTGACAGAAGCAACTTTTCCCTTGACTCACTCGAATTTCAATCACCTTTATATTGTTGAAAAATTATCCCTAGTTCCAAGGATTTCTGTTCAAGTAATGGTAAACATTTTTTATTATTTTATTTAATACGATAAGTGAATGTAAAAACTGGCAGCGTTGGCAATTACCAAAACAATAAAAGTACGCAACATGGCAAATGCAGAACGCATAAAGTCGCAGAAATATGAATAATGTTGAATCATAGTTAATTCACAATCTAGATCTCTTCCGAGATAGTCAGACAGAAGGGGCGTAAATCTCCGGGGACCACATTCACTTAGAATTTGCATTGTTCCGATCTCGTTTTTGTCCGTGATGGTACGCATACATCCAATGTAGTTGGAATCATCCAGCAAAATATTTATATTTATATACATTGCAAATCCCACAGAATTTCATACACTTATAAAAAAAACTTAGTTAATATTGATGCCTTCGATGACATTATCCTTTTAAAGAATACACGTAAAAAGCACACTCTAGCCTAAATGGAAACAATGATGTTCCGTGAGATAATGTAGTGGGCACAAAAACTAAGAGCCCGAGATGATCTGATAACGAAATTATAGGGCAACGCGTTCGGCGCCGTCGCCTTGTGTTTAAATGTCATCACTATATAAAGTGGGAATAGTTAATAGTGAGATATTTTTGAACTTAAAGTAACGGGACCTAGGATGGGTGTGTTGTATGTCATTGTTGTTTTTTTTTCTGTACCTGTGGCATATGTATTTTGTTTTTGATAATTTTTAGAGTTATATATATTAGTCTTCTATGTTAACATATAGCTGTGCGCTGCTGAGTATTTAGTTGCCTCTTCTCTGTTCCATCTAAAGCATTAGAAAATGGTGAAGAACGCACGTTTTAGGGGCCTGACTTGCATAATTTTGACGTTAAAAAACGCTGATTCTCAGCCTAATTTCAAAAACATACTTTGGTTTTGATTTTAGTAGAGCTAAAATCAAAACCAAAGTATGTTTTTAATAGGTATATTTTCTCAAGCAAAGTACATATTAATCTAATTAAATTTGTTGTTGAATAGTGAAGTAAATGACGTGCGTATAAAAATCTTGAATACCTGCAGTTGTTTATTCATTATCAAGTACCTGAACCTGAAAAGCAGTATCTTTAATATCATCTTAAGATATGAATGTCGATAAAGAACTTAAACTCCAACTATGTACATAGTACCAAGGCATAAAAAGACTCAAATGTTAAAACAATAAATGAGGATAATAGTTTCTGCAGAGATATTGAATGGCGTACAATTCCACCAAGTTCATAATTATATCCCTGTTCCTATTTTTATGTATTTCCAACAATTTTTCTCTGGATAACTGTATCTGATTTTATTGATTTTAAAGTATCTGTCTACAGAAAGTTATTTAATTTTAAAACTGATTTCTTCATATTAAATAATATTAATAAAATTGGTAGCTCTTGCTGAATCTTCTTGAATTTGACGATCCGCCAAAGTCTGAAATCTAGGAGGTTGTAAATCTTTTGTAAAAAAAGGTATAGAGATTATAATGTATATGAAAACATTATAATATTTTTCTAAATGACAACTTAGCTTTAGATAATTTTGAGCTGTGTTTCGAAAAGTTGAAGAAATAGATGCAATTTAAAAATATTGAGATAAGAGGGACACCAAAAAGCAAAATATCGGTGTTGCATCATTCACACCATCTATCATAGCATATGAACAAGTTAGCTAAAGGCGACATGTGACATATCAATATGAGACTCCCGTTAAGAACTCATTTAAGTGTGCAGTATCTTCATTTCGACGACGTGACGTTTCTCCTCAAGCTGGCGATAAATTCTAGTTAAATAGCTTACACATGTTGAAAACGCGAGGCACGTACTGGTTCAACGTATCGATAAACACCGCCGTCTTTGATGCTTTTATAGTTAATTTTATTCAAAACAAATGCATTCGATTCGTTTGACTCGAAATTAAAGGACGTATTGATCCACTATTATGATTTAACTTTCCGATTGTTCCGATAACAATACAAACAAGAAACTGTCAGTATAATGATGCCGATCCAAAACGGCACTGGTCGTTTGCAGAAATTTCACAATTTGAAAGTATAATACACAAAAATACGTCTGACTGAGGATTGAGAGACTCCAAATTTGGAAGAGCGGAGTCCACACGCGCATTCTAATTTATACCTCTAATGAAACCGACCGCTTTTTTGAACATCTCCCTTCATTCTTGCAGGTACGAAATGTTGGGTTGGAAAACGATAAAAATGTTCTCCGTCCTCTATAAATATTCATTTCTGACGAGATCACGGCGTAGCAGAGGGGCGGCTAAGTGCCAAAGATATGGGGTTTGTCAAAGGGGAAAGTAATCATAATTTTTATGAAGAATCTTGGGCGTATGTGAAACGAGGCAAAATTTACATCCGAGGCTCTTTCTGATGAATGCACAGGGAATGTATGAGATTACAGCATGATAAATAATGTGAAGAACTTTTTTATCATACGCTTATGTTTCGGAGTTTAAATCGGTGGCATATTTTATATTTAATGGAGGCGCTCCTAAGATCTTGAGAGATATATGGTCGCATAAATCATGGACGCCAATTAAGGTTGTGCAGTTTTCAAATTTTGGTGTATCTCGTTTCTTGATTCATATTTCAAAAGCAAGTGTTTTCCAAGTTCTTTGCCGGGGTAAAACCGTATATCCGATCTAAATTCTCAAATTATACAAACTATTTATCTAACTGTTAGAATGAACTGAAAACATAAGCAAATATTAATAATACAAACTCCTGTTTGGAGAAAATATCTGACTATAATGTATGTATAATGGTGACCCAGATAAAATTGGAAGTAGTCATAACATTCCTAATTAAGGAACAGCACATAATATTTATTGCTGAACAAAATTATTACGCATGTTATACAAAGGCCGCGTGTACACTAAATATAAACGACCAAACAGAAATAGAATCAAACCCATATCTATTAGACCATCAGAAACAATTCCCGTGGTTGGCCCACAAAAAATATACAAGTCAAAGTTTTTTGGAGCCCCTAACTTTACGTGGGTCGTGGATGCTCACCTTTTTTATTCCAAAGGACATTGATTGATTGAACCTTATGGCAGAACTATGAGAAACATAGCAGGGGTATTGTTTTTTTCGATTGTATATAAATACTTCTTATAGATTTACGATTTTAAAATATTTTTATAGTTTATTGTATCTTCATTTCAATATAATCTGTGGGTATCCATCGATTGTTTTCGGTTTGTTGCGTTTTTATAGATTTGATCTTTTTGAAAAATTTTAATTAAAACTTTCTGTTTTGGTTGACGTTTTACATTTTTTTTTTGTTTTGCTTTGTTATTTTATTAACGTCAATAAATAAACTTGGGTACAATAAAAAGATCCTGTCCTGATTCTGCTGGTGAAGTAAGGTTGCAAGCTTTCACGTCAACAATACTTGTCCATTTAGGTTTGTAATTGGCAGTTCTGACTAGGTATTAAGCAACAGAGCTGTTGTCTCTAGCATTGATTTATATGGCTGCGTGAGACGTCAAACAACACACCTTTGAAATTCTTTAGTGGCAACGGCTACATTATGTCTACAACTTCTTTACTTTTAAATAAATTTAATTATACTATTATTAAATTGTACTAACACTTTGCTACCAACTTCGTCCGTCCCATATTGCCATATTCATGATAAATTTCGAAGGGTCTTCATTCCTTTTCAACACAATATATGGAGGGGTTGATGAGTCAGTCAATGACAGTAGTTGGTATTACAATTGTTTTAAAAATTGTATTCAACAAATGTTTTACAGTCGACTTTACTAATTAATTATTATTAAAACTAGTTTAAGTTAAGCTTAGTCTAAGTCCTAAAGCACCATACCAATATATCAAAATGGACGTTATTATAAAATTCACAAACATTTAGCCCAGATTTTAAAATACTAGCGTTTAATATTGAAACAAACGGGTTTGGTTCGTGGCTTGTCGGTTCGGCATAATGTCAAAAGGTTACTTAAACTGCTTAGCGTCCAGTTGTGTAATTTAAGTAGTAAGTAGTAAATCTACGGTCATAAGTATATACACTCACAACACCGACTATATGAGAAATGCTAATAATAATAGACGTCATATTTTTGAAAATAAATTATATAAAGTTAGTAAAATATATTTAGTCAATAGACTATGCCCCTATCTTCTCACATACTCTCAAAATATACATGCTCAACCATTCCCAAGGTGCATTTTTTTTTTAATAATTATAATTAAGCGCTAGACCGCAATCCTTTCTGATGGTAAAGCGCGCTAGTTTATTAAGAGCCTATTCACTCAGAAAAACTGAGCGAATAGGAAGGAAGATGGCAGTTGAGCGAGGTGATGCAATGTTAAACCCAATAATACGGCCAACGATGCAATAGAAAATAAACAATAACATTACAAAAAATATACCAATGATAAATTTAAAGATGGTCTCAAACAATAATATAATACTAAATAACAAGATATTGAAGATATATTAACTACTATTACAAACTCCGAAAACTATATTCAAAGTTATTTACATTACGCTAACAAATTACGTGGAACAACCATCTAACATTTTATCTATCAAGATTTCAATCAGCAAGCTCGTCTGAACTTAGGGTCATGCCACGACATCTTTATTTACTTGAGTTGCGTCACTGGAATAGACGGTGAAATATAGCCATTGAATTTAAATGTAGCCCCTTAACGTTTCCAGATGTTACATAGTACGTAAATGATTTACAGTTGTGCAATTTTTAAAGTCGCTAACAGTACATTGATGACATCAAAAGTCTTGAAAGATTTGAAAAGACTCTAAATAAAGAATTAAAACAAAACTGTTCCAACTCATCGACAAAAAAAGAAGATAATCATATTAAGAAAGAAAAGGTTCGGTTACTTTTATAAGCTCTTTTCTTAATTCTGTAATAAAACAAGAAGAATAATGATTAACAAGACTTCACTACGTTAGATAATCTCATTATAGTGTCTAACTAGGATTTCTTAGAAAATGAAATTTGAAGGATTTCTCAGAATAGATGAAGTGTCCATAAGTATCTACTCTTAATAATAAGTTACAAGAATCCTCTTCATTGTAAGCTTTAAATTAGAAAAATCATATCATAAGGCCAAATTTTTGTAAAGAAGTCAAAGAAGAAATTTAAAAAGCTTCTAACATTATTATAATTTGACCTACTCATATATTATGTATGTATATCGTGACTTTTGCAAGATAAAATAAAAGACATATTATTTCCATAAACGAGTATATAATATATTGTTTTGACATAACAGTAGCTTATGAAATAAGAAGCGAAACAAAAAAATATTTATTTTCAAAACAGAAAAGAGAACGGTTGAGTCTAAGATAGTTTTTATTGCATATTTGGATGGGACAAAGGGTCGATTTATTTACTTGTAGCCAACGGCTATGGAAGCCATTTTTTGATCCGTACCAACGTTTTTTATTTCTGAATTTTGATGCCGACTTATTTTTACACATATTGGCCACGAGTCTCTTGTTCATAAACTCAACTTAATTTAATTTCAATGCATCTTTTTCTCTATATTTCATTACGAAAATGACAGAAGATAAATATTAATTGAGTCCTGTAAAATTAGTCCACGCCTCACGTAAATAGACGTATTTTTAGTCGCCATGTTTTTAATTGAAGTCGTGGTGGCCTAGTGGTTAAAACACCAGCCTCTCAAGTATGAGTGCTCTGGTTCGATTCCAGGTCAGGCAAGTACCAATGTAACTTTTCTAAAGTTATATGTACTTTCTAAGTATATCTTGGACACCAATGACTGATTAAAAGGTGAAGGAAAACATCTTGAGGAAACCTGGACTTTTCAAGTCTGAAATCGCCAACCCGCATTGAGCAAGTGTGGTGATTACGCTCAATCCTTCTCTGTATGAGAGGAGACCTGTGCCCAGCAGTGGGACGATAAAAAGGTTGATAATGATAATGATGATGATGTTTTTAATCGCCTCAAAACTGTCTAAGGAGTAACTTCATTTGAGAGGACTAATCAAATGTGTTATCTTCTATCCTTTTCTTTATAAAATAGAAAGATGGACTACACTTAAAATTACTTTAGTGTGTATTTTTAGCCTTTTGAAACAAAATAATGACTCAAATTAGTTCATTCCAAAACTAAGAACTAAGTCTCTTCCCAATAAATCCACAACTGGTGGATGACTTTTTACGATGCATTTTGTGAGGGAATTGCATGAATTAATCCCCCATCTCCATTTAACTATCGGACGATCGTTCGTACGGCGAATTTACAGCCTTACGTTTTTAACACCACTGCGATCCGAACGAAGCGTTTCGCTTCCTCTTTTATATCGCGTACATCGAGGGACTGGAACAATTTGCTAGCGGTGTTGTTTCTGTCGGACTACAATTGGAGTGTCTTCAAGGCTAGAGTGAACAGGCTCTTAATAAACTAGCGCTTTACCATCAACGATTGCAGCATTGCTTACCATCAGGCGGGATTGCGGTCAAGCACGAGTTTATAATTTTTAAAAAATAACTGAAGACCAAAAAAAAAACAATTAAAATAAAGACTAATGTTCATTACAATGATTCCTCCAGAAAAATACATTGATTAAAATACAATCGCAATTAATCATAACTACACCCACTTCACACAATAGCAGTTTATCGTCTGCTACATCTCCGTAGATATTTTTTTTTCATAATTAATTACATTTTAATTGGCACTTCTTATGGTAACTTGAACCTGTTACAATTTGAAAGTAAGTAATCTGATGCAGTTCTCATAGGCAAGCATGATTTACAATTATGAAGAACAGTTATTCTAAACGTAACTTAATTTGTAACATCATTATCAAAAAGCGAATATCTCATTCATAAAGACTGATTTACACGGTGTAATTTAATTGACTATGGCTTCAATTAAATTGAAGCAACAATAAAAGTTGCATTGTCTAAACACCATTTAGACGAAGCAAGTCATTTGTGGCATCAATTTTATTGTATATCATAGGCAGTTAAATTGCACCGTGTAAATCAGTTTTTACATTATACTTTATATTAATATTTGTACAACACATAGGCGTCGATTACGTATTTCACAAACAAAAATAAGTTTGCGAATTGATGCGCTGAACTTCATTTTAGTCAAGGGTGTCTTCAAATTCAAACAACAACTTTACAAAACCCATAGGTACAAGTTAAAAGAAAAACAAGAAAGGAAACTCTAAAGATATATACCTGCTGTCAAGGACGAAAAATTGGGACATAACGGACCCTACGTGACAGAGCTTGGACTGAGTAGTCCCTTCAGGGAAGGTACGTCCTTCAAACACCCCTTGCAAATAGGACATTCAGTCATGATCCGCCTCGGCGACGCCTGTTGTTGACGAAAAATTGGCCCTTTATCCACAGGTTTGGACCTCATTTCGGAATGAAGATTGAGGCCTTGAGCGGCAATGAATTGAGAGAAAATTTTGTTCGCGCCTTTTGCACCTATTCGATGTTTATTTGATCAAAAACTTGATGTTTGACCTTACGCTTTTTATTTTCTAAAATACAGAGAAAAAGCTAAATTATTTTTTTATTTTAACAGAATTACATAACTCCAACAACTTGACCAAAACAGAACGAAATAAATAAGAACAAAGAAGTTGAGAATTCCCTTACAGCATACCTGCGATAAAACAAAAGATAGAGAGATTTAGACATCGTGTGAACGATTAAAGAAGATAAAAAATATGAAGATACATATTTTTATATATATTCGTATAAAGAAGGTCAAAGTTCTTGAAACCTATGACTGACTCAGTGGCTCCCAAAGTTCCAACGCTCATTTCTCTTGCTAGCACTATCTGGGACTTTACACCTGTTTATAGACGTATTTAGTTTTTTTTTTTCTATAATTTATAAACTAGCGCTTGACCGCAATCGCGCCTTATGGTAAGCGGTGATGCGATCGTTGATGGTAAAGCGCGCTAGTTTATTAAAAACCTATTCACTCTAGCCTTGATGACACTCAAATTGTAGTGTGACGGAAACACCGTCGCTGGCAAATTGTTCTAGTCCCTGGATGTACGCGGTATAAAAGAGGAAGCGAAACGCTTCGTCCGGATCGTAGTGGTGGAAACTCGCCGTATGACGGGTCGTCCGATAGTGGAACGGAGATGGGGGAATTAAATCATGCATGCAATTCAGCGGTTTGTAGCAATTGACTTTTAAATCAATTAATTTCCTAGTGAATACACTGTACAACAAATCATTTCTGTAAAGGGCCACCTATTCCACACACTATACGCGTTTATATACATTTTCCCGCACCCATCACGGCATAATCATTATAAATTACAACAACAAATTGTCGGTCTCAAAAATTCATATTTTCTAACGCCACTAGAGCCTTTTTATCTTTAGCCTCATTGTATGAAAAATGATTGTTTGCCGTCAAATAAAAGTATTATGTATATGGGCCAGCGGCCCTGTATTGTGATTTATATCGTTTTGACGCGAATCCTGTGATAACTTGAAAGCGTAGGACATCTTAAATTAGGAATAGTAAAGTGTGGAATATTTATGACTGAACTTAATGTAGGCTTTGCCCAGGATTTATAAATAGACTAGCGAGCGTTGGTATCAAATGTGAATTTGATTTACTGTTGTCATCTCGTTGCATTTTTTTTTTCAATAATTATAAACTAGCGCTTGACTGCAATCCCGCCTGATGGTAAACAGCGATGCAACCGTTGATAGTAAAGCGCGTTAGTTTATTAAACTCATACACTTAAAAAACTTAGTGAATAGGAAGGAAGACGGCAGTTGAGCGAGGTGGTGCAATGTTAAACCCAACAACACGACTAACGATGCTGCGCCAGAGGGAGATTGATGTGGAGACCCTCCACGTCCAAACTCCCGACACAACAACACTTGGCGCATCGTACTCGGCACACATCGCAACACAACTGCTCAGACCCGTCCTCCGTATGGCTTCACCAGACACCATGCCGGAACACGACGAATTGCTTGGCGGCAAGACTTTGTCTGGTGGGTGGTAACTTCTGCCGGCAGCCGATGTGGCCTACCACCGAGAAAATATTACTTTAGTACTTAAATTTTTGCCTGTAATAAGTCTAAGCACCAGCCTCACAAGTATGAGTGTGCGGGTTCGATTTCAGGTCAGGCAAGTACCAATGTAACTTTTCTAAGTTATATGTACTTTCTAAGTATATCTTGGATACCAATGGCTGATTAAAAGGTAAAGGAAAACATCTTGAGGAAACCTTGAGTTTAAATCTGAAATCGCCAACCCACATTGAGCAAGCGTGGTGATTAAGCTCAATCCTTCTCTTTATGAGAGGAGGATGTACCCAGCATTATAAATTCTGAAACTGGAAGAACCAAAGTACAAAATCGCGATTTCCATCTTAAAATTAACGATGAAGATATAAAGGCGGACTTGGAGGTAGCAACTGAGTTTGAGAATTTTTTTACTAGTATTCCAATAATAACAACAAAAACTTTGTCTTCTTCCTCCACTTCTGCCTACGCCATACTAAAAGAATGTGTTCCAGAATGTGACAAACACTTTGAATTTACGTTTGCGACTGCTAAAGACATTATAGAATCTTTTAAGGATCTTGATGTAAAAAAAACTGCCGATCATTGGGGTTTGTCAGTATATACTGTAGCTTCAATAATAGATGTTATCGCACCTTTCTTAGCAATTGTTTTTAATTCTTGTGTCACATCTGGTATATTTCCTGATTTGATGAAACTTAGCAAAGTAATTCCACTGTTCAAATCTGGTAGTACAACGGATCCCACGAATTTTCGGCCAATTTCTATATTACCAACTTTGAGCAAAATTTTTGAAAAATTAATTTTGAAACAGTTGTTGAGACATTTCAACTTATATAATTTATTGCACGTGAAACAATTTGGTTTTACAAAGGGTCGTTCAACTACCGATGCGGGCGTGGCGTTGCTAAAGAACATATTTGGGGCCTGGGAGGAATCGCAAGATGCTCTTGGTATTTTTTGTGATTTGTCCAAGGCCTTTGATTGCGTACATCATGATACTCTTATTAGGAAACTGTACCATTATGGTTTAAGGGACAGAGCTCTCGACCTTCTGACTTCTTATCTGAATAATCGAATTCAGAGGGTTGATGTTAATGGCAACAAATCTGCAGGATCTGAGGTCACCATGGGCGTTCCGCAGGGCTCAATTCTAGGTCCTTTCTTGTTTTTAATTTATATTAATGACTTACCTCATCACGTGAGGGATAATCACAACATAGTATTGTTCGCGGATGACACTTCTCTTATTTTCAAAGTCAAGCGTCAGCTAGCAAATTTTGACGAAGTTAACAATGCACTTTCGAAAGTTGTCCATTGGTTTAATGTAAATAACCTTCTTTTGAATGAAAAAAAAACTAAATTCATTAAATTTTCTACGCCAAATGTCAGGCAGTTAAGTACCAATGTTCAACTGAATGGAGTAGAGTTGATCCCTGTCGAGTCGACAGTTTTTCTTGGATTGACTATTGACTCAAAGTTACAATGGGGTCCTCACATTGAGAAGCTGTCGGGTAGACTCAGTTCTGCCGCTTATGCTGTTAAGAAAATTAGACAGATAACTGATGTGAATACAGCCAGAATTGTTTATTTTAGTTATTTTCATAGTCTTATGACTTATGGGATTCTTCTCTGGGGAACTTGTGCGGACATCAATACCATCTTTGTTTTACAGAAAAGGGCTGTTCGAGCCATTTACAACCTTGGTCCTAGAGATTCTCTTAGAGAAAAATTCAGAGAGGTGAACATTCTGACTGTAGCTTCGCAATATATATTTGAAAATCTTATGTATGTACATAAAAATATATCTAATTTTAAGAAAATAAGCGAAGTTCATAATATAAATACCAGGAACAAACACAATCTTGCTGTACATCACACTCGTCTCCACAGAGTAGGCAACTCGTTCATGGGTCAATGTATACACTTTTACAACAAGCTTCCCATGGACATTCGAAACTTACCCATTAAACGATATAAAACCTATATAAAGGCCAAACTTTGCAAAAAGGGGTATTATAAAATCTCAGATTATTTAGAGGATAGAGAGGCTTGGGACTGAGCTGCTCGCTTTGTTAAGCATTGTTATTAAGCAATATGCGTAATTATAACGTAAATTATTGTAACATTTTCATTTTTAATGTCTGGACTTTAAAAAAGACGATGATCCCTGAGTTTGTTTCGGCTATTTCTTCTCAGAGGTAGTCAGTTAGGAAATGCCGGCTTCATCTAGTTAAAAAAAAAAAAAAAATAAAGAAAAAATAAAAAAAAAAACATGACGTGTGAAAGTGATCGGTGATCCTACTTGCTTAATAAACGATTTCATTTCATTTCATTTGGGACGACAAAAAACGTTGACGATGGCTCATAAATTCAGTTTTCCAACTTAGAATGAAGCGGTATTAGGCTTAAGTCTATTCAATTTTCCACATAAACGGGATAGTCCGTAGGGATTATCCTTCCTCTTTTGTTCTTAAACCAAGCTTGCGGTTTCTGTAACATCTAGACCGTCTGGCGCAGCATTAATAAATCTAATAGCAAAAACCACATCGTCAATGCGGTAGTCACAATAATGTTACATGGTTTATCGTCGACAATGGCATTTTTTCCAGGTATAAACAGGTTGTTACCCGATGTCCTATATAGAATCCTGTTCTAGCAACTCTCAGGATAACGCTTGCGCAGTGAACATCCTGGTTTTTTATTATTTTTTCATTCTCAGTCTATTTTTTCTCACTGGAAGAGTTTAACCTAGATATTAATGAAACTATTTTACCTTCTAGTTCGCCGCAATTTTTAACCGATACTGAATTTGTTTTATGGAAGATTTTTGAAGTCCCTATTTAATTTCTTCATAGTAATATTTACCTGTCTAAGCAATTTTAATGTGACAATAACTGTGATATTTTGCTACAAGTTAACCAATAGTCTATATTTTTAGTATGTTTTGCGAAAAAATTAAGTTATAAGTTTCATTATTTATACAAAAATTAGGTACATGTTCCATCATAAATATCTTTCAAAGACATGTTGAAGTCAGAAACTTTTTAATCTTCTTCATAACCTCCCTGGTCTGTTCTAGGTTCCGTGTTGCTCAAAGGAACTGCTCGTGCTCTCATTAGTAAGCGGTCGGTCAGTCCCTTCATCCAGGATGCGGTTAGTTTCCTGTTTTGCGTAGTCGACTGCTGTTTGACCACCAGTGAGACCAGACGTCGTATAATTTTATCAGTTGAGGGACGGATGCTGCTACCAACCTTGTACCTTGTTTATATTCCCTTGTACATATAAATCTATATATAATAGCTTACTACTATTTTTATAGAAACTCGTTCGGACGATAAAAACTTATAGGTACGTCATGTTCCAGATGATTTCAATAAACTTTTTAAAATTCTATTATACTAAATTACAAATATCTTCTTGTACTAAAGATTTTTGAGAATTCTACCTTTGTGAGTTTTGTATTCAACAAAAATTAATAGCTAACTTGAAGAACACGGTGTATACCAATGGTAAACTACCATGAATTGGTTAAAAAATAAAAGTACATACAAAACTGAAAAATTCTGGATAAAATCAGTTTATTTAGATGCACTTCCATACACACAAGATATAACTTATGCACTTACCTATGCGACCGTAACCATTTATGCAGAAGCCAACAAAAAAACATCAAAACATGTAAGGTCTAGGTGCATGAAAACCATTACAAAATTAATAACACGACGGTATAAAATAGCATAGCAAACGTGGCGTGGATAAAATTACTGTCAATAAAGTGTGAACTGGAACTGCTCCATAAAGTGTAATCGTAATGGAGCATCCATACAGAGAGTAGTGCTAAAAATTTAAAAGAAGAAATGAAAAGTTGGGAACACGTTGTCATTTGCAATAATTTAGGACCCATAATACCTAGGCTAAAATTCGTAAAAACCAAAGACATTAAAATTATGTAAAAACACAATTGCCTTGTGTTTTTTGAAATTTTACCAGAATTCATTACTTAACATAGGTTTTCCTTAAATTCCTTTATACCCTGGAAGAAATTGTAGAATTACAAATCATCTTCACATCATGTAAAGTCACTCTGTCGGACTACAATTTGAGTGTCTTCAAGGCTAGAGTGAATAGGAAAATAGAAAAGATACAATTAGTCACTGAAATATTTTACGATAAGGAACAAAAATCCGCTAACCGATAATCCAAGAAATTGTAAATCATGACAACTTTCACACCATTATATCCGAATTGATTTTCAGATAGCCGAAATCTATGAATTAATCAGCTTTTCCCATCTGTGTTGGAGTTGACATTCAATTTAACCAGCACTCTAATTGCGTAACGCACTATTACCATCAGTTGGAATCACTTCGAAGCATATTGCCAATCCATCGATCCATATGTTCGAAAAAATGTCTGCTCAACAACGTAAATAACGCAATGAATGTTGTTGAACTGTCAAATTTAAACCCATTGTTACTTTATTTCACACAGAGCGTCTGGCTATCAAATCTTCATAACTCAGTTACTGATTAATTCGATATACTTTCGGGCTTACGACTGTCAAAAATCCACGAGAAAGCCGAGAGCCAAAGATTAACAAGTCTTCCTAGGTACGGAGGGGTCTTTGTAGGTAATGGCTGGTCACTCATCCACAAATCGACCGAAGCAACCGAAACTTAACCTACGATGTACATCATCATCATCAACTTTTTTTATCGGTCCATTGCTGGGCACAGTTCTCCTCTCATACAGAGAAGGATTGAACGTAATCACAACGCTTGCTCAATGCGGGTTGGCGATTTGAGACTTACATAATGTCTTTGCATTAGACCACCGCAGCTCTCCTGTGCAACTGTAAGTACCAAATTGTAAGTGTGTATTGCCCAGCGCTTTAAAAAAATATTTTGATAAATTTTATAAAACTGTACTAATTGCATAAGAAATTGTATTCATATACGGAAAGTATACCTAGGAAATATCTCAAAATCCATCTCTGTAGAATATAAAAATTCTCAGCCAACCACAACTTTAGCTCATAGGTTCACCATTAAAGTTATTATGAATTTAAATTTTATTCTACTCTACGTGGTGTAAAGGAACGAAGCATTTACATAGACTAGGCCGGAAGGAGATGAGACAGTCTCGATGTGGGTAAATTATAAATTAAAACTATTAATAGTCTAGGTGTGTTGTAAATAAATGCATTCTACGGAATCACGCACTTATTGTTGGTGTGACAAGATTTATGGCTCCAATATCACGTAAATTTGTGATATATAATTATAGATATTGCCAGTAATAATAAAGTAATTGTTGGAGTAAACATATATGCTTGCATGCAAAATCAAATTTTGTAGAAAAAAAATGGAGCCGTCACGGGACGCCTGGTAGATGTGAAACATCGACGTTATTTCGTAAAAGTAGTATGCAGAAAAGAACAGATTGTGGTAGGAACTAAAAATGTCAATAAAATAAAATAAAAAATATAACGATTTTTTTTTCTAGATAACGATGATTTTTTATTAAATAAACATTCATTTTCATTGAATACAAAAATTTACATATTTATTTTAAATCGAAACTACTCAATTAGTTTAATCAGTGACTTCGGTAATAGTTACATTCGATGTTGCCTCTGAGAACGGTATTACTGTGACAATTGGTCGATGGTAACTGAAGTACCTACGATACGAAAGTATTGGACATAACATTATTAAGATATCTAATAAATACAGCATCTATTGTCAAGAATCTTAGCTAGTTATTTCAATATACTACTAAAGATCGTAAATTATAAATATAAATAATGAATGTTTCACTATAAACTCCATTATGATTAGAAAAATTAATTAATTTTTTAAAGTTTAAATTAATAACAAATAAGAAAAAGATTCGTGCGCTGCACGCCATCAGCTGATTTTAAAATAAAGTTCTGTCAGTCTTAATAAATTTATTCTCTAAGCAATTGTTTTAATGCATTAATTTCAATAAGAATGAAATTAAAATTAATAATTAATTTAAAAACATGATATGCAATGAAATTTATGTGAATTTTAATCTACCTAGAGAGTAGATTTTACATTTACTGGCGCTCAATACACACCAAATATACGCGTGCTAAATGCACAGATAAATGCATACTTTAATTATAAAAATATAATTAACTTACTGATGACTTGATAATGTGTCATAGTGTGATTTTGCTTTCTTTGCAGGAGGCTGATCACTTCCACTCTCTAAATTATCACGGTCAGACATTTTATTATCAGAACAGAAAAATGATTTATTTACCAGAAAAACACAGGTTATGAGTACTGTAATAAACAGAGTATACACTATAGGTATCCGAGTCCGAGCTCAGTGGAGCGAAAGAGATGGCTTAACGCCGGATCGAGTGAGAGAGAAACGCACAGTCGATTCCGAGCTCAGTGGAGCGAAAGAGATGGCTTAACGCCGGATCGAGTGAGAGAGAAACGCACAGTCGATGCGTCGCCACGCCAGCAATCGGTCTCACGTGCGCCTATAGATGTTTCACATCAAAAATAACTAGGTTTTGCTGAAAGACTGCTATATAAAATCTGTTGTATACCTTCAAAGACAAAATATAAACCATATTAACATTACTTTATACCAAAATTGTAACCTGGGATACATAATGAGTAGTATTTATTTAAATTTCTAATCTGTTATATGAATGTGATATGCGTATAATATACTCTACTTGCCTCATCTATATCAGTATCATAATCTATGTAAATCGCCTCTCTGCGGGAAGCTTTTGGTTATGCCAAGAATTTTACGAGCAAACCATGGTCTGCTCGTAAAGTTCATGGACTAACGAATGGCATAGACTATATCAATATATGTAATTAATAGTTGATTACACACGAACTCGAATAAGAATATTTTATGATAATGGAAACTTGACAGCTTCTGATTGGCGTTCGGCGTTACGCTTCGTGTAATAATTTTTATGCCAATAATAATTATGAATGTTGCTATAGGTGCCGATTATGCTACTCAGCTTGAGATCTTTTGGATTTCCTGATGTTTTTTTTTTTACTGATACAAATTGAATCCCATGTCGCATCCACTCCAGTTCTACTTGATTGCTCTACACTCGAAGCCGTTAACGTATATATGTACCTGGGACAACAGGCCAACTTCGAGAAAGAGGCGTCTTGTTGAATAACTCTTGGCTGGCTAGCATTTGGAAAGCTACGCCACATCTTCTCATCGTCCAAGACACTAAAGTGTCCCAAGATTAAAGTTTTTGACCAGTATGTATTGGCAGTGATGAAATAAGGAACTGAAAAGTGGTTACTCACAATAGGCCAAGGCTCAAAGTCACACAAAGGGCGATGAAAAAAGTTATGCTTGGAGTTTCTCTGTGCGATCGAGTTAGAAATGAGGAGATCCGCAGAAGAACCAAAGCCACCGACTTATGTAGCTCTTCGAGTCGCTAAAATTAAGTGGCGTTGGGCGGAGCACATAGAACAGCTCATAGAATCGATAGCCGATAGGGCAGTAAGATTTTGGAGTGGCGGCCACGTACCGAAAGACGCAGCGGAGGGAGGCCCCCAACAAGGTGGACCTCAATAGGCTGAAGAAGTAGAAGATACAAATTGATGTTAATGCAATCTCGAATGCCTACTAAAGTTTTCTAAACTAGCTAATGACTTAACAATTTCCCCCTTATTAAAAAAACATGGATTTTATTTAGATCAGGTTTAAACTACCTAAATGGTTATTGAATTATTTACGCACCTAACCTTATAGAAATGCACTTCTTTATTTAAAAAAAATGGCTCATTTCGGTAGTAAGTTATCACTTTTGTATTGAGAAGTTTGTTCAAACCTCAATAAAATTTGAAATACAAATACCGACTCAAAGGTTAAGTCTAGATCTAAAGGTTTCATTTTGTAATAAGGGGGTTCGAGTTTACATTGCAGGGACGATCTTTTTATAATATGTCATACAGTTTTAAGTTTCAAAGTAAAATGCTCTATATGGACCCTATGAGACTTCAATTTCACACTAAGTTTTATAAAAAATAAGCGAGATTCCAATTCTGAAAATTCTAGTTCTCAGATGCGAGTTTATACCACTGGCTGTCCAGGAACATTAAACAGTATTGAAAACCAATGATCTTAATTATAAGAAAAAACGGAGCAACTCTAATTGCTTTACCTATAAAAGCAATTACAGTATCCGTAGTGTAGGATTTTACTGAGATTGAAGGAAAAACGGAATTCTGACGCATTAAGTTTTTCCTTGCCGGTTAATTATCATACCACACAAGTCGTAGGATCTGATCTAACTGTTTAACTGTTTGGAATGGGTCCTAATGATGGAAGGAATGTTGATATATTCAATTCGTAGATTTTACTCTCATCATCATCATCAACCTTTTTTTTTTGTTCTTCTTAGCGTTCCACTGCTTGGCGCAGGACTCCTCTCATACAGATAAGTCATACAAGTCCTCTCATTTTTACTCCATTCTATCATAATGTTATTTCTATTGATATCTGAGAATCAGCTACAAATAGATACTTTTATTTTTTTTTCCTAAACAAAGTATTCATCAAAAGTTTCCAGAAAAAGTACACTTTAAAACACAAAAGATTCTAATTTTCATATGACAAGAAAAACCCCAGAACACAATCACAAAGCATCTTAAATCGTGATGAATATTAACCTACCAATACAGAACACAAAAAAGACGCTAAAGTACTTGATTACAGAGATAGGGCATTTGTGGAAGGAACAATGGTACGCGGTGTGGAAGCATCTAGGCGTGGTCAGGAGATGCAAATTGCACGACCCGCGGCCGCGGGGCCTAGACAAATGGCGTCGTGAAGCGACCGCACCGGTAGCACACGAACCCGTCCGCCTGAGGCTCTCGTGTTTATATTCCTACTGGCACCCGATGATGTAGGGTATGAAGCTTTTCATGCAAAATTAAGAATTGATTTAGAACGAGAGTACACGCTGAAAGTTTTAAGAAGGATTTTGGAAGGGTTGTTTGGAGACGCTGATAAATAAAAAAGTTTGGAAAAGTTACGCGTTGAGTTGAAAAAGTTTTGGGTTTTTGTAAGTTGATATTCGCTGTTTTTCCTTTAATGTTCAGGAAGATAAAATTAATGATCTAAATATCCAAGTCAACAGATTTATGTGTTGTGAAGCCATTAAAAGATTCCGTTATAATTCGAATGAAGAACGATTTGAATTCCATTAAAACCGAAAAAATAGAAAAAGCAACCTAATCACGTACAAAATTAAAGGAGACCAAGTATGTAATGTAACATGCAAATTGTTCGCCACAAAACAAATTGCTTCATGAGGTCTCACATATACTCTACATCTATATCGTTTTATAATTCAAACAAGCCCCAGTATCGAGCTCAGGAGGTTTTATTAGGTACAATAAAAGATCCTGTGCCAGTTTTATGTTCTTTCCCAGAATACCTCTTGTTTAGGAGGTACAGACCTTATTTGTTCCAGGAGAAAGCTTTTAGGAATACCAGATCTTAGTGTTTCGAAAAACAAATAAATTTGTATCATCGTCAAATACGGCTATTTAACGATGGTAAAAATTTATTTGGTCAGCGAGACATGGTTCATCTTGCTTACGATAATTTACCAAATCTTTCTCATTTAAATCAGTATCTACAATAGCAATCACCAAGTTCAGGCCAAAATAATGTTTTAAATTAAGCAATATATATGATTGTTCAAAATTGTAGCTTTTAAAGACAATGTATGTAACTGAGAAGTAAACAATTGAAGATAAAAGGTTCACATGTAAACACGACGTTACATTAGTTTAAACATAACTTAAATTTGTGAAGGGTCACGACTGCAGATAACGCATTGATAAATGTTGATGCAATATTACCGAAATAGAAACTATGAAGGAACTTACCAAAGCGACCAATTACTTGGACTATTATAATGTTGTTTCATTTTAAACAGAATTTGAATCTAATTACTGCTATTTATATATCCATCGTAGTTGTAGTCGTGGTGGCCTAGGCCTAGTGGTTAAAACATCAGCCTCTCAAGTATGAGAGTGCAGGTTCAATTCCAGGTCAGGCAAGTAGCAATGTAACTTTTCTAAGTTATATGTACTTTCTAAGTACATCTTGGACACCAATGACTGATTAAAAGGTAAAGAAAAAACATCTTGAGCAAACCTGGACTTTAAGTCTGAAATTGCCAACTCGCATTCAGCAAGCGTATTAGAGCCTGCAAAGAGACTAGTTCAAAACCTGCAACAGCTAAATTTGACTAGGCATAAATTATTTTAACCATTTTGTTAATGTGAATTGATAAGTGAGTACCTCCTTTTAATGTCTGAACAACCCGATTACAAAGGTATAATTTAAGTATAATAAGTTACATATTATAATTAGAATAACAAATTTACTTCCAGTCGTGAAAGCTACACCCATTTTATTAGATATAGTGCCAAGAAAATATGTGAATAAAATAATTCTTCAAATAACTGCAAACATATCTTTGAATCCAAGCGTTTCTGTAAAACGGCTACAATTCCAACTAACACATCAAAATGCTGAAAATTATTGCGATTCTGTAGCGTAGTAATATCATTTCCGAAGTTATTATTACTTTACGTACAGCAAATTCTAAAATATACTTGCAAGCTGCGTCAGGCATTCAGTGTAATGGCGTAGCAACTTTGAAATTATATCTCTGGCGACTGTTGACTCTCGCCGCGAGCAAGTCCATCGCTCACTGCTCAGTACAACTCAAACACCGAGAAAATTAATCCTAAGTTTACATCGTTAACCGTTCGCTTTGCGATCGCTTCTTAGCAGATCGTATTTCGGGATCGAATATCGAGCAACGGGCGTCTAATATTCTACGTGACTTCTTCGAGCGATAATAGATCGACTTGTAAAGATTCCATTAAGCCACGTCGAGCTTTTTTTTTCACCGAGTGTCGTGTACCTTGTCCTATTGTTGGAGAGAAATCGTTCGTAACGGTTATGCTTTTCCCCATTTTCTACGTTCTTATAGAGTGTTGTATTCGTTTTTGCAAGATTCTGTTTAAAATTCAAAACATCATCTTTTTTTGTTTGAGGCAATTTTGGGTAATCATCTGTCTGTGTACGCAAGTTAGCAAGAATAAAAAGCTTTTACGGAATATAGAATTTCACTTTTGTTTGAACGACTCACGTTTTCAATTTGCCTATTGTAAACCTACTACACCACGCTGGGCTCCATCATTCAAGTAGCGGATTTTGGAGAAAAAATATGAAGACTGAGCGCAGTGGGCTGAATTCGTCTCGTGTGTGCACCCCGAGAAACGGTCACTAACTGGACTTTTTTTTTGAAGTGAAACTTCTTTACGCACGCTTGACTTGGGGAGTAAGCTGGCGAACGCGTGACGTAATTTATTAGTTATAAACTAGCGCTTGACCGCAATCCCGCCTGATGGTAAGCAGTGATGCGATCGTTGATGATAAAGCGCGCTAGTTTAATAAGAGCCTATTCACTCAGAAAAACTGAGCGAATAGGAAGGAAGACGGCAGTTGAGTGAGGTGATGCAATGTTAAACCTAACAATACGACCAACGATTCTGCGCCAAAGGGAGATTGATCTGAAGACCATCCATGAGCAAACTCCAAACACAACAACATTTGGCGCATCGTACCCGGCACACATCGCAACACAACTGCTCAGACCCGTCCTCCGTACGGCTTCACCAGACATCATGCCGGAACACGATAAACCGCTTGGCGGCAAGACTTTGTCTGGTGGGTGGTAACTTCTGCCGGCGGCCCATATTATGGCCTACCACCGAGGAAACTCCTGCGAGAGACTCCGGCGAAACCGAGAGAGAGAGGTAGACCACGGTGAAGAAGTGTGACGATTTGGTAACGTTCGCACGGCCAAGATGGCTAAAGATTACACAAGACAGAAAGGAAATATGGGAAGCATTTAGCCAGTAGTTGGACACAATCATCTTCATCTCTGCGTCATCTTTTTCAGCTTTTGAAGTCTTTGGTCTTTGGCTAAGCTTCGATATTTTCCGTGAAGTGACTGCCCTCTGACCTCCACAATCCGATAGCAATATGTAAGAATTGCAGTTAAGCCAATTGGACTTTTGAGAGCTCCTACAACCCGTAAGGATTGCCATTAGATGTTCGTATGGCAACCAGGACCAACGGCTTAACGTGCTTTCTGAGGCACGACCAGACCAGTGCAAATATTCATATTCATGCCAAATTTCATCCAAATCCTTTGAGTAGTTTAGGCGTAAAAGTGGAAACAAACAAACAAACTCACTATCATTTTTAATTATAGTAAGGATTGCTGCAACTACAGCTTTCCCATAAGACCATCCTTCCACAACTGCCATCAAAAAGCACTTCATTTTATTTCTCCGCATTGATCAACCTTATCTTTTTACAATTCAGCGCACGACAGATTCTAGTCGTAAAGATTCAAGACTTCATTCTTCCAGTTCAATCGAAAACAAGCGTAAATTGGCCGTGAACGAACTTTTATACATCAGCACTGAACAAGAACGCGAACGTGAGTGTAAAGCTTGGGGTATGAATAAGATGTCGCACATATTGTCTAGTAGTCGCTGAAAGTCATGATTTAGTAAGTGTTGAAGTAGGTGTTCAGTGTTGAAGAAATGTGTTATAGGAAAATATTTCTTTATCGATACCTAAAATACTCCTACGAGTATTTTAGATGAACGACGAACTACGAGTATGATGATGAATCGTGGAGTCACAAAAAAGGTATTGATTGATATACTACTATATCAATCAATACCTTTTTTGTGACTCCACGATTCATCATCATCATTAACATGATACGATGCCACAGGAAGTTCTTTGCTGAACATAGCCCCCCAAGGATTTCCAAAAAGACCGGTTGGACTCGGTTTGTATCCAGCACTTCCCTGCGATTTTGGTCAGGTCATCCAACCACCTAGTCGGTGGATGTCCGACGCTGCCCTTGCCAGCACGTGGTCGCCATTCAAGAGCCTTTCTGCCTCATCAGCCATCAGCTTTATGTGTTATGTGTCCCACCCACAGCCACTTCAAAGAGCTAATCCGCTGAGCTATGTCGACGACTTTTGTTCTTCTACGAATATCTTAATTCCTGATTCGATCTGAAATACCTAGCATAGCCCTCTCTATAGTTCTCTGTGCGCCCTAGAGCTTTCTTATTAGGCCCATAGTAAGGGACCTTGTTTCTGATCCGTATGTCATCACCGGTAACACACATTAGTTAAAGACTTTTGTATTACTTACTACGCGATTAACGCAAATTTATTAAGCTAAAAGTAATCATTAATCTTTAAATACACAATTGTAAGCATAATACTATGGATGCTAAATGCAAAGCAAAACTCCATTGCATTCTACACAAAACCAAAAAAGACTAGTAACAATTGCCGCAATAATGGATGAAAAGATAAAGAAATTAATCATGCATACACTTTTTATGGATAATTAAATTAAAACTACACCATAAACTTGATTTGATGCACATAAAATTACAATCAAACCGTCAACAACAACTGATCATACTTCGATTAATATCGATTAAATAAATAATAATTAATTAATCGAATTGCAACAATCGCAATTCCACGAATAAAGTCGAAAGTCGCAAGCGCGGGGAACATCTAAGAGGTTGCACACTGCAGCGGATGGACAGGGTTTGCACGTTCTTAGAATAACAAATAGATGGTTGCGGGAAGCAGTTGCAGCCAATCAGAATTGTGGTTGAACCCAAAGGACGATTTGCGAAGATTAATTAGCGAGAACGAATTGAGGTCGCCGTTTTAATTAGTCTTTATTTTGAGAAAGGATAAAAGAATATGGATGAGATCGTAAAAAAATTCCTAAATTCTGAAGGGAAAGTTGAAATAGATGGATGTACTATCTATTTCAATTTTCCCTTTAGAATTTAGTATATTTTTTACCATCTTTGTATATTTTCATCATTAAGAGACTTCAGAATAGTAATAGTAAGGACAAGAGGCTGTATCTTAGGCTCTATAAAATTTCGGTAAACCTAAAACAGACATTATTACATTATCATAAAGCCTTCTTCACGTCACTGCCTCAACTGTAATTAAAAACATTATCTGCCTAAAACTTTCTTATTATTGCGAAGTTATGCGTTTTCCTTACTAAACCAATTTAAGTTTGACCCGAAATGGTCTACCTACATTGCTTACACTCATCGAGATTTACAGGTGTAATTTTGTCATGTTATGATACATCTATGTTTAAATGGTAATTAGGTTTATTTCAGAGTGACTAGATCTAATAGAAGAGATAGATCTAATAAAAATTATTTGAAAATGTTTGTTTATACATATATTGGTGTAAAAATATATTGGTTGACTATTTTGTATTATGTTACTTTACGAGACCTTATTTTTGTTTCTTTTTTAGGCAGCAGACCAACAACGTAATGAAATCGGCAATGTAAATCTTTCCTCTGGCCAGGCAATCAAAACTGCGGTTGCAGCCTACAAGAGATTTATAGGATTAATTAGCAAAACAAATTAATTGGGGTCGCCAATTTACTTTCTCCTTCTGTTTTTACTGTCCTAGAATTGCAAATAGGCAAACTTGAGATTCGTTTTGTATATTTTATTCCAAGACTTTAATTATTGGCGGATAATTATTTCATTTATCTATTTCATGATTCATTGCAATTATTTGTTTGTTTTAATTTGCATCTATATCTAGAATTAAACATATTCAATTCATTACCTATATCTTAGCCTCGTCATCTTTTCCATTAATCATATTTTAGATTTAATTCGCAAATCCACACAATGCGTCAACGTTTGACCCAAGTTCACTAGAATCAATACTTTACTTACAACATATTATTTCTGTCAAAAACCCACTCAAAATTAGGACCCCATACCTACAGCAATAACTTCGCGACCACCATAAGATTACCATCGCACATATGGTGTACAGTTGGTGGCAGCGGTTGTAAAAATTATGGTCCACGGGAGCAAGACGACAATCTCATAAAAATTGATGGACGTGTTTTAAAATTCTCGAATATTGTCAACCCTTTTGGCTTTCGCTGGCATTGTGATGGCGTTATCTTCACACTGGGTGAGTTTATGGGGAAAGCATTGGAACGAGCATTGTCGACGCTTGATTTAGTGAGAACATAAGCTTTACGTAACGGTAACATGGACGGTCTGTTAAAATTTTTGATGACAATGCGGGGAGTAAGTGAACATATCCAAAATAAATTAAAATATATTTTTTTATAATTTTAAAACAGATAATGAAGTGATTGACAAAATATGTAACACGTTGAGATTATAGCCTTAACACTTGACAATTCTTCATGACACATTCAAAAGCAAAAAAGTTATCCTAAAGACAAAACATATTTTAAAAAGGAAACTCCTCTTATCCACTACATTAACCACTAAACCCAAAAATCAATCATGGACCAAAAAACATCGTTTTTCCCATTTCACACACACTTCACAGTTCCGAAGTTAGTGCCCTAACCCAAGAGACATGACGACAGATGACGCGTAAGCTGCGGGGCGTCGTTGAGTAATGAACGTTCGCCCATTACTCATTACAAGCCGTGACTTGCCCGTGTGACGGTACCTTTATTTCAGCGCTGTACTACTGTTTCCAATGATTTATGCATCGTCGTATTTTTATTGTTGAGTTAAGCTATCAATCAGTTTTGTTTAAGGAGTCTTATTTTCGTTGTGACTAAAGTGTAAGCTTGTTAGTGGACAGTTTATCATAAAATTTCATCTAAAAGCAACAGATCTTCGCTACTACAATCAAAATAACATTAACAGTTTCATAATTCCTTAAACGTTTAAGTTTGAATTCTTAGTAACAATAAAACTCCAAGCAAATAATTAATTCGCTTTACCCAAGAGCGTATGTGATTGAAGTCACAACCTTAAAAGGAAATCCTTTAATAATTTTAAAATAGCTAAAGAATCAGTGTTGGCCTTTGAAAAGTCATCCAATGATTAACATGCAGGGCTAGGATAACATGACATCATACAAGAAGCTACATTGGTAATCACACTATATAAATATTCAACATGACGCTTAGGAAGGAACTACTACATATAGAAATGGTAATAATAACATTTAGATGCTACAAATTGAAGAATGATTAGCTCCCTACAGATTATAACTCAAGTTCCCATTGTATCAATACCATTGAACTGTTAAAATTTGTAAGAATACTCGAGATTTCACAAAGATTATTTGTATGCAATAACGGAACGCCCTCCAAACATAATGTAGTAGCTGAGGAAAAAGAAATCCGCATCGATAATGTTACTCGTATTGCACGAGAAGTGAGAGAAATCAACGCTCAGATAAACGATAAGGTAATAACAGAAGCCGATCCTATCTTTTGTACTCTTTTGTTGCACGACGAATACAATGCAGTTGTAAATTTTTGGGTTCTTAACTCCACAATGGTTCCGGCATTAATCTATGGCCGTTGTAACTTGAAGCGGGGTTGGGATCTTTTGTACCTGCTCTGCTCCTCGCCCCTTTGTACCCTGACATGTGCGGGGCAAGGACAAAAACGTTGCGCAATATTGTCTGCCCGAAGACATCGGATGATGTGAAAATAATACCACGAAATATAAAGCAAAATATCCCTGCAGTACAACAGGCCCTTCCAGTTTTCAACGAAGATTCTAATCTCAAAAGCTCGCGAAGTTACAATTTCAGAATTTCATCTCGGATCGAAGCGACCGTTTGTCTATCAGGGCTATTTTTAAAAATGTCACCCGCAACCACATCTAAGCTTTTTTTGACACGTCGTTTCCACTAAGCCCTTGACATGCATTAACGCCTAACATCGACGCGCACTTTTTCTGTCGAATCTCCAGATGTGAGTGCATCATTAAAATCTCCTATGGTACCAAAAAGATCAAAAGTTATCTCCTCCGTTGGAGAGGTTCCCTCTCGCCCCTGCGTCCCTTTCCCCCACAGGTCCCTTGTTGCCGCGACAGTTAAAGTCGAGCGGTCGTGAGGGACGGTCGCTGCCATACGGACGTCCCAGCCGCGTTGCGTACGATATCGCGTTTGTGAAAACTGTTTTCCTTGGTGTCATTTGCATACGTGAAGTGAAACTGATTACATTTTGGAAACTGTGATGGGATTAATTGTACGTTTGCAGCTTTGTTGGATGTGACAGATATTTAAAGTTTAAAGTGAACCTCTTGTGGATAGTTTTTATTTTGTAAATCATCGCTGATGAAATATTTTGGCTGTTTTATCCGGGTAACTATTTATTTATGTATAGTTTGTGTTTATAATTCTATGAAACTATGGAGAGCCATGGTTTCATCACAAATATTAAATAAAAACTATAGCCTATTACGAACTTAATATCTATCGAGTGCCCAACCATTCGTTACAATATAAACATTTCATATCTTTCTCTTGATTGTTCCCAACTTTCCATCCAATTATATGACAGATAGTTTTGATAAAACAAGATTTATGACTTGAACCTCGTCTAAGAAGATATGGAAGTCGGTCACGGATTTATCAGAATCTTACACAACGACGGCACCAAAAACTATTATGTAGCCTTTTTACGACTGACAACGGTAAAAGCGGCTGCAATTGTGACGGTAGGAGAGACTACATCAGATAACGCAGAACAGCATAAATAGGCTAATGTCAATTCCCATTACGATGCTTTGTCACGTGTAGAAGATGGTCCAGGAGATAAAGTAGGAAAAGCTCTAACGATTGTAATTGTGATTTTAGTTCTGATACCGGTAATTGTGAGGTAATTTTGGTAATGTAGGATGCACCTAACGTCTTACAGAGGAGTTTAGAAGTGTTTAAAGAACAAAGTTTTAAGATTTTTTGTTCCGTCAAGGCCTTATAAGCTTATTGCAGACAAAGGATCAGATTTAGCTGGTGTACTGGGACTGTTAATCGTAAAGCTTATTGATGTGATAATTATTATGTAGCAGGAAAATCACTTCTTGGTAATCTATAATAATACTTAAAGTTATAGCAATATGCACATTATTGAAAATAGATATAGGTATAAACTGCAGAATAATTTATTGACTTAGAAGTTTTATCTATTTGAATATTTTACTATCGTATTGTAAAATATACAATAATCAATACCCAGTCCGAGGGCTTGAGGCTTGTTTTAAACCTAGTTCGGCAGCAGATGCTAAAAATTGGACACAATTGTTATTGATTTACTCATCAGCATAATTTTAAGTAGCTCAAACAAATTGTGTAACGATTTACTTTTTTGGTTTAATAAAATATTATATTACTTATATATTATATTATTAATAACAAGATTTTATTAGTCAGGACTATTTTATAAATGCTTTATTCCTAAGTTCTCTAAGCTGAATTTTCGTAATTAAATTTGAATTCTTGCCATAAAACTTATCAGAGTTCAAAGGTTTGTTGCATGTTTTTTTTTTTAAACTAGTGTATTTCATATTTAGTGACGGTTTTCTAACCCACTGTTATCAATGACTACACCACCCTTGCCTCAATTGACGTTAACAACTTGCACAAGATACGATAAAGTCTGTTTACTTTTAACTTTTACATTATCGGTAAAACATGAAACGCTATCGATATTATGTCACGTAATGTTTCTAACATCAACACCGTTGCTGTACTTGTGTCTTCAAATGTTCAGTTTTATATTATGAATAGAAAATCAATTACATTTTTATACTTTTACTTACACACAATTGTCTAATCTAGTTCTATAACAAAGCTGACCTTAATATATGGCCTTAAAAGTACATTTTGATATTAAGAATTTATCATAGATATAATTGTAGGTACTGGCCCTTCTAACTTGGCCAAGGTAGTTATTAATTGAATTTCATATTAACTTTAACAGTTATATGTATGGCTACAATGATTTATATGTGTTTTTATTACTCGTCGATAATGGTGTAAAGGTGATTGAAATTACGAGTCGATTATTAATTTTAAAAATATAGCATTAATAAAAGCTAATTGGTAAAGAAAATGAATTTTACTAAAGATTACTTAAATAATATTACAACCTCTAGTTAATGTCTCTATGTGTCAGTCATCTGCGCGACTCACATGTGTTGGAACTCTGCCCTCCCTTGCGGAAGAAAGAACATGAAAGTAAATAACTAATAAGGCTGGCTGCAATCAACGTTACACGAATGTTCATTAAACATGCAAAATCTCCTAAGGTATGTTTACAGTAGCGATAAGATTACCCACGGAAGCTCTTATCGGAAAGTTCCGCATCTGAGCTATGTGGTGCGCCGGTAATAAAGTAAATTGCAGAATTGCGATTGCCAGGTTCGATTGTCGCAAAGTTACGTCGCCATTGCATCGAAATATTGAATGGAGCGATGGTATTCATAGCTTCGGTGTTGTGTTCATCTATTTCAATAGGTAACGTAATAGTCGACATTAAGAATGTTAAAGATAAACTTATGTGTTAAGTTGAATTCATAAAGTTACTGATTTGATCGAAGATAGTATAAGTTATGCAAATTCGGAATTTATTTGTGGAGTTAAATTTTGTGGGTGTGGTAAATTTTGGTTGAATGGTTAAATCGTATTTATTACGTAGATTAATTTGATAACGACCGGTGATATACGAGCTTACAGGTAATGTTTAGGTACTTTAAATATTTAAAACTGCATTAGACAGAAAGGCAACAGAATCAGAATAACTGATTATAAGACGTCCACTGCTTGAACATATTCTATGATACTTCCTCAAGAATTGCACAACACTGTTATAAATAATAGCAGAATCTAGTATACATATAGAAATAAACTACTCTAAATACCCCATAAACGTAAAAACGAAAGTTAAATCTCTCAATCTAAGAAGAGAAAACACCAAAATGTCGTAACCAAAAATAGGACAAAGTAATCTGAAGTTAACATCAGTCGCACGCACGGAGCCTTCCTTATTAACAACGTTAGAGGTAGTGGGATCACCTGTAACCTTACTATTTGTATGCTCATCTCATTGGCTAATGATCGGAAATTCGGAACTTTCGGTAGAGGATGTTTGAACTATTCATTAGTTTGATTTTTGGAGGAGCGGTGTAAGAGGAAATAGCTAGCGGGTAGAGTAAAATACACAAGAATATGGGTTATCTATTAAATATCTTACAAGCATTGGTTAGCAGAATATCGATTGAATCATATAAATTAATATCTATCAGAAGTCTTTACAGCAATTACATCATCATACATTCATCTTATTAAAACTCGTTCTATTTAAAGCCTTAAACACTTGAATGACAGTTGAACAAAACAGTAACTCTTAATAATTCGATTGTATAAGTCAACGCCAATTCACATAATTGATTGAATGCCTATTTACACCTATAAAATGTTCTAGATATATTGATCTAAAATACCACGCCTTTTGATCACTATCCAATGAGTGTTTAAGCATAATTATTTAAAGCAAACCTACATAATATAGCATTCAATTCGAATAATACAAACTACCGTGATTCATCAATCAATGAAACAGGTAGGCAGAACATTTGCTGTATTAATGATACAAGTTCAGTATGAAAGAACTAACCTCATAAGACATTTAAAATGTACCTTTTTACTGAATTATAAACTAGTGCTTGAGCGCTTTCCCTCCTGATGGTAAGCACTCACGCAAACGTTGATGGTAAAGCGCACTAATTTATTAGGAGCCTATTCACTCTAGCCTTGAAAACACTCAAGTTGTAGTCCGACAAAAACACCGCCGCTGGCAAATTGTTCCAGTCCCTCGATGTACGCGGTATAAAACAGGAGGTGAAACGCTTCGTCCGAATCGTAGTGGTGTTAACAACGTAAGGCATCGTCCTAATTGGCGTAGATCGCACGATGACACGATGCGATGAGTTCACACATACATATTTCATCAGAGTGTCCTAATTTGAACCTTGTAACTAATCGTACGAACACAAGAAATGCTAATGAAAGATCGTACGCATAGGACACATTTTTATTTTCCGTTAAGCGCATGACAATTGTATTAAAAAAGATACTTGAATTATCATTTGAAGTAAAATACATGTATAAAAGCTGAAAAAGCTCTGTTAGCACTAGAGAATCATATTCCATTTCATCAAAGTCTTGAATCTTTTAATGTAATACCTGCAGCATCACTCTGAGTAAGCAATTCTAAACAGAATGCCCTTTTAATTTGGGCCAATAGCTCTGTTCACCTTGATTGAACGAGACCTTATTGGTCCGAATTAGTATTGTTATGATGATCTAGTTTGGTTAGAAAATTACTGGATCAATTAAGATTATCGATTAGGTCATAATCTGAACAAAGAAACTATGGATGGGCTGTTTTAAAAACATTATTATTATAAAAGGTGACTATCGAGATAGCGATACTAATAAGGGTAGGTGAAAAAAAAATAAGTGTTACGGTGTCCACAGATAAACTGGATAAGGGCAGAATGATGATGATCAGTACCCTAATGCACAAACCTCTGTTAGTATTAATTGGAATCATTTTGAAGCACATTGCTAATTCATTGTTCCATATGTTCGAAAAATGTGTCTGCTCAATAAGATAAATAACGCAATGAAGGCTATTGAACTGTCAAAATGATACTCATTGCTACTGTTAGTTTGTTACATAATCAGCCTGCAGGAGATTCTCCAAAAAAAAAATCTCATTGGAGTTTATTCTTTGCATTTAGTATAGTGATTTAAATAACAAGAAGTATTCACAAGAAGGTAGTCAGCTCTTATAAAAATAATGTTTTTGAAAAATCTTCTATTGCGGTTTTTGCAACGAAAATCAAAATTAATAAATACTGGGTGAAAATTCATTTCATTGTTGCAAAATTATGGCGCAGCGAGCAAGTCTTTGCGTTTGTAATAATACTAAGGAAAAAAGATCTTGTGTTAAGACTAACTTATATAAAGTGACTACGGCAAAGCTAAAAGAAAACTTTTCTTTAGTAACTGCATAGCAGTTTTTGCCAAGATTTAATACAAGACTTGGTCTTTGTTTAAAATCTTGAAGTTCCTTTTATAGCGTGGTCTTTGAGTTTTGTTTAAAATTTTAATGAAAAGTGCCACAAAACGTTTTAGTTTTCTTTTCGTTAACTTTTGGATTTGTTAAGTACTAACTTATAGCAAAACTCTACCGACCAAACAAGTGCAAATGTTGGAATTACTAGTACATTGCCACTCCCTAAAATATGTAACCAATGACACAGTAAAATAAGGATCAATAAATTTAGCCACCATTATATAACAATAACAAATTTGACAGTTCGGTTGAAATACAGTGTTCAGCAGTTACAGCGGTAAATACAACATTGTTGCAACAAGAAGCAATAACGCAGCGTACGTCTTTATAATCCAAAATGAGGTTTTATGTTACTGTAATGTTGTTTTCTACATTGTAAGTTCAAATAATAGTAACGTTTGTTTTAAGTGCTGGAGATTTCTTTTCCTTTCAATAATATTATGGTTCTACTAGTAAAGCTGATTCGCTTATGTAACTTTAGTCAAAACAATTTTATGAATTTGATTTCGACTTTGCTTAGTAATCGGTAATGAAGTGTTGAGTTTAATGTTGCTCTAAGTTTAACAGTTTCAAATTGCATGGAAATCACTCACAAGTATTGTAATAGCTCATTTCTTATACGAAAAAATTAAAACACGTCCCTTTCCTATTAATTTTAAATATCGCAAAAACTGCTTTAATGCCTTTCATAATATTATCAGCGGTATTTACTTCTCATATTTTGATTAAAACTTTCGCATGTTTACACCGGAAAGTTCAACCATATACTGCATTATTCAAATTTCTGAGCCCACAAACATTGTTTAATCTGTTTGATCGCTCCCACTATCTTTATTTTCATCATAAACTTTATTAAAACCGCCAGCTACTGTTTTACCATCGTTATAATTATCAAGTACTTAATCGCTACACTTTTAAACGTTTAAGTTATCATTCAGTGATTATCTGTCGTTGTTGACACTTTATTAAATGTCTTTAGAACAGTAAGTCTGTATCTGTAGTATAAATAGAATCCGAATGTTCGATATAATATTACCGTTCGAAAGTTCCAACATAACGGTTCCTTACTAGTTTAATGATCGTAAGTGTGTATAGTAATGACAGGTGGCTATACAATTGTAAATAGGAGAGCCATAGTAACCCATTTCTCTTGATCATCTCTTACAACTTGCGTGGGATTGTGAGCAACTGATGCACTTTATTTTTATTTTTCATGGACATGTATTTCGATGGAAAGTATTGTAGCATGAAATACAACATGATATTCTGTATCCATACGTCCTTGAACTTAATTTATGCGAGTTATTTCTACTTTCTTTGCGGTTTCTTTGACCACGCCCAACTTTTTGTAAATAATACTTATTGCGGTTCTTCAAAACTTACTCATACAATACGTCCAATTTCTATAAAGTATGTTTCGTCACACCAAATCAGCTTTTTACCACAGGCCTCTACTTACCGGCCTATAATAGGGCCATTTATTTTTTCCCCAAAAATGGCCCTAAAGGGTCCTATTAGTCACGGTGCGGTGCTATACAAAAGTGTTCGGCCTAATGACGCGGTGGGCTTGTTCGAAATATGATTAAAAATATGGACCATCAGTTTTCCGAAAGTTTTTTTTATGGTTAATTTTTGAAATATGTCAGTTGTTTTTTGTTTCTAACTTTGTAACTAATATTTTTGATTGGAAACGGTTCTATTTATTACTTTTTGACGTGAAATAATCTTGTTATGTTGAAATCGACAATCAAGTATGTCTGGTGTTACGTTACGTCATAAAATTGTTGTTTTGGTTTTATAAAATGAAGTTAAAACTTACAAAATGCCTCGAATAGTATGTTAAAAGTAGATCTAGCTTACTTTGCATCCATTGCTCATAATATAGCTTTAAGTAGGATTCCATAAAATAAAAGTAAATACAAGAACACAAAAAGTACCTTGTGTTTTCGTATTATCTCGTACAGTTAGTAGGTAAATCACAAGCTCAAAAAAAAAAGGAACGTTAATTGTCAAAGGGTTCACACACCACACAATGCGCGTACCAATACAAAGTTGTCTCAGCAAATATTGATCTAACTTTCCAACTTTATTGTTTTAGGTGATGCGTGCGCGCAAGTGAACATGGCGCGGGGGGGTGTCGTGCTCCTCGTGCTATGGGTGGCCGTCGCCGCCGACAAACATGGTAAGTACCAAGATTTCCTCTTTTTGTTCTTCGGTTAAGAATCGTGGCCGGTTAAAGATATAGCCAGTAATAAAACAAATACATATGATGATATTTATATAAGCTATTTAAAAGCATTGAGTTGATCAGGTTTTTTCTGCATAATCATCGCTGAATGATTTGATAAACGATAAACGTGTTTTACGCTTTGTTAAAAAAACTCTTAAAGGTTACTACTGGAATCAGTCTTTGATTAACTTATTCAAGGATTTATTAAATACTTAACCAAAAAGCTTTTACTTAGCCCAACGTGTATTTCTAAAACTTCCGCACAAAATATTCATGAAATTCTAATCCGCACTTCCAAGAATTTAGGTCACAGTCCTTTTAATTTAAAAAGTTTCAACTTCATATCTTCGCTGTTAATTACGGGCCATGATTTATGGAGAGGCAAAATTTTTCCCCGTAAAGCATCGTTTTATCTGCGACCCTCAAAAATCTAAGTGGGGTAACAAAAAATGGTGTAAAAGCTGCAGAGAGTTTGCACCTAATCTTGGATCTGATAAAGAAAGCAAAAAGTATAACTGTCACCAACGGATCGTCGATGTAAAAACTGATGATACAATGTTACAGTCGAATAGCAAAAAAAGCAATGAAATAGTTTCTTGTCATGACGGTGACGATAATACAAGTAACAAACAAGAAATTACCTGTATTGAGGGCGTCAGTATCGATACTCCGTTGTATATTAGGATTGACACTATATGTTGTCATAGCGCATCTTCGAAGATTGACATGCGAGTACTGGTAATCAAACTGTATTATTTGACCAGTGTAATGGATTTTACAAACCTTATGACTTTGCGTTTTATTAATCTGTCACGATCGCAATGGAACAAAATAGTAATGAGTAAAACTTTTCATTATAATAAGCAAGCGTTCTTTCATCATGTTTGACAGATCAACAGGATACCTATATTATATTTTAACTCGTGTATAGACGTTTGAATTGAGCAAGCAGTTACTTAACCTACAAATTTTGACTTTGGCATAACAAAATAATTAATTGAATCGTCACCAAAGGGCCTTTCAAAATCTTTAAATTCAACACATCACTTCTGTTTGTCATTTGACGCTGTGTTTGTGCTGCTAGTCTTTAAAGGCGTTCTTTAAAGCGAAACGGTACTATTAATGAAGCCACGTCTAAAACATCACGAGTAAACTAAGCAGAGTAAACACTGAATAGCTTTAAAAACAAAATTATCGTTATTCAAAATATTGTATCACTAAGATCGCATCACAAACATAGTTTATAAATCACTGCCTTACACAATATTGTTTCCATATAGCAATGTCTTGCCAAGTAAAGGCTCAATGTAAGAGGGAAAAATCTAGGTCGTGAATATACTCACGTGTGAAAATTATGTTTCGTTAATGAAATCGAGAATCGATACTCGTGTGAGATCATTCGGAGTGTTAGTTGGTCACGACTTTTTAAATGGTAATGTTATCGATACAATGAGTGGTATATTGTGTGGACACTTGGACAGTGATCGTTAAGTTGGACTTAAGTTTAGATGTTGTGTTGACGATTATGCTTTTATTCGAAGTGACGAAATACATTAAAAAAAAAAAACAGCATCCAAAGTCTGTTAAACAAGGTCCAACAATCTGACTTTGCTCAGCATCTAACGTTATAAGAAAAAGGTAAGCATTATCTTGCACAGGAGATAGACAAGGTAGCAAAAACCTGAATCCGAAAGAAAAAAGAACAGCCACAAGAAACAGAACACCAATATTACATTACTCGTAAACCCAGTGAATACAGCACTACCTTGCGACAACAACTTTAAGATCTAAATTTCACGAAATTTCTACCTTTCCCCGTTACCGCGAAAAAAATCCATACATCCATTAAAGTAGAAATCGGAAACGACCACTCGAAGGCAGCTGCATGTGTGAATGAAACAGAAAATAATAGCAAAAGACTCCCAGGAGAAGCCATGGAGCATTATAACCCGACTAACAAAGGGATTATCTTGTTTGGGAACCTCTTGACTGGCACTCTATGTATCGTATTACCATTGAAGTTTTTGTGGGTGTGGTCGAAGTCCGGGTGAGAATTCGGCGTCATTCAAAGAAATTTCGGAGCACTTTTTGCACCTTGTTAAGTAACGTTAACGGTTCATTTGTTTCGGTAATTTGGAATATATTGTACTACACTTCTCGCTTTCTGTCGGGATTTTCTGTTTTCGTACGCTGTCGACACGTATTGGATTGAGTTATTATTATGTAGTTTTAAATTAACCTTAGCTTAGCGAGTTCTCAATATCAATGACACTTTGCTGAACAAAGCTCCAAGTCATTTGCGCAATCGATACTAGACCGTGAGTCATTTAATAAAAACAACATTTAATGCAATCTCTTATCATAAACTGAACTGATCAGAACAATGTACATATTGTCTTTACAACGTAGATAAAACTGTGTTCAAAAAACAGCATCCACTTCATTGGTCAATTGATTACCTCTTGTATCTTTACAAATTCCTTCCCATTTTTACGAACTCGTCAGTAAACGACGTCGGATCACAAAGACCGTCACAGCTCGTTTATTTCGAGCCCTACGTATCCCCGCCTACAGTGCCATTAAATAGATCGAGTACATCTTTTTATGTCTCTCGGGCGCTAAGTGCATTTGCTAGTAAACTGCATCAAGCATCGTCTTTCTGAATGACGTGAGTAAGCTACAGATGTTTGGTAATGCATCCGCTTATTGTATTGTCTTAATGCTCGCGAAATGAATAATTCTGTTATCTTGAAGCTCGTGTTGCTATCTTCACATATCTTTTGCTTTAAAAGGAAGGTTCTAAGTGGTGTCAGCTTTAAGTGGTTTAGATACATAGGCGCGTGCAGTAAAACGTTTTACAAATGCTGGTTGGAAGTCTTCTAAGCTTTCATGTGTTAAATATAAATATACATGTGGCAGCCGCTGAAGTGTGATTACACTTTAAACTTATAATCCACCTAGAGCTTTTAAGATATTTGTTACTCTGCTCTTTTAAATTTTAACCCCATTATGAACCGTCTTCTTATCCAATCCTAACTATCGATCGCGTACTAACACACTATGTAAATACGACTGCATTCTTTTATATATACTCTCCATAACGCATAAAGGCTCTGTTATCGTTCAAGTGAATAGGGCACATGCTGATACCACTGCTATTAAAGCCAACTTTTATAGGAGCACCGTATACCCACTTAATGTACAAGCTACATCTGTTAAGTATCAGTGATAGAATCCCTTAATAAATGTAATGGGAATATTTAGTTTATTTATAAATAAATTGAGTGCTTTAGATTTGGTATAAAGATAAGTACTCTTAGAATAGATGGGTCTGGTTTTATGACGTCCAGTATAAATGGATAATAACTGGTCACTACGTTATTTGGGAAGTACTGATTGAGATTTGGTCATTTGCTTTTATTTCTGTAATATAGAAATGAAAGGAAATTCATTGAAATATTATGTAAACTTTTTATCATTTATTAAACAAACACTTACCGCTGTTTCTGTATGGATCATTCATTTGCCGCTTAAGCATTCAGTTCCTCAAGAAGAAGCAATAGAACAAAAGTAACAAATAATTTCGAAACATCCTTTGATACCAATTGTAGAACTTTAAAAGAGATCAAGTCACAGTAATTGTCTGCCATCATTAATAAAGCCAATTGTTATCCCATCTATAGAACGAACCAAGAATTCTTCTTGGACATTGATTAAGAACGAGCCATCTATAAAACTTCTATCTTGAATAACATCGATGTCTTCATTAATTATTTTGTACTACCTTTTACTGGCTCGGGCTGAAACTTAATACCTGTAAAGTGTGTTCCATTAATTTGGCTCATGTTCGATTTGGGGCAAACGGTAACACTTGATACTATTGTGGAAGCAGGAATTTGTTTAATTGTAGCTATGAAAACTTTAAAGGTGGCAGAGGTATCGATTACATGTTTGAGAGAAACTTCATACAGATTTACTCATGTTGATAGATTGCTGCTAGCATTGTTTGAGATGGGAATAAAAATCAAGAAACTATAAAACAAAACTTTAATTAACACATTGCGATATTGTTGATTCATAATGACAGGATTTCGAACCCAGAGGTTTTGTTTTGTTTATAGATTTCATTCCGGAGGGAGAGAAGAGCGAACATTCGTCATCCTGTACGCGTTTCACGTCAGTAAACACACGACATTTCGTCCCATTTAAAATTCTGTGATTCCAAACGTTTGAGGTATTTTAAAACAAAGAAAACATACCATTAGCTATGTAAGGAATCTCAAAAGTGATTTGTTTATTGTGACGTAAAGGGGAAATGGAAAAAAATATTCTGGAAATAGAAATTTATAAGAGTATTGTAAAAGAAATGTATGATAACGAATTACTTTTGCAGACAATGGCATACGTTAAACAGATTTCTGTGTCCACTTATATAACCTCCTGTTTAGTTATTATCTAAGTGTCTTTGTGACGTTTTTAATTTTTATAGTTACGGAAACTGGAAATGCTTTCAACATACAAGTTTCTTCAAGACAATTCTACGATTTACGTGTAATTTTCTTGTTATATGTACATTTGAGCCTAGTCTCACAATGCTGCCTAAAACCATAGCTACAAAGCCTTTGGTTATAAAACTACATATAAAGCTCGATTTACTACTTAATACAATACAAATAACATCAAAGCTCTACATATCGATCGAAGCAGAAACGCTAGACATTTATTTATAATTTACGAACATCGTGACGGCGATCGGGTTAGTTACGCTTCTTGTAGCGTTTAAATGGAGTTTCGTCACTGTAGATAACACTGGTACAAGTGAATGTGAATCGTGAACACTTCTTTTAGTTAAGATGGTTAGGGCTGGCCGCTTTGCAGAGCAAAATATATAATTAAAAATTTTCTGTCTGTATTCAGAGTTGATTTTTTTTTTTGTTTGAAGTAGGTCATAATTTTTATTGGTTTAACTAAAACAGTTAATCTTAGCTAGTCAGTTACTTAAAAAAAAATTGTTGTGTTTTTATTTGTTCTTATGATTGAACACAATTTAAGACGACCACCATCATACAAAAACTTAAAAATTGTTAGAAGTAAGTTGCAATGAAGTAAAAAAACTTTTATTATATCAATTGTTTGCACTGAAACTTACAACGTATTGTTTAATCTAGCTTTCATTAGCCATGCAAAACAAACAGTTAATACAAAAATAAATATGTTATAATAGATTAAATATATATCTATTAGTAACAAAGCAGCCCTAACTACCGACCTACATAACAAAAGCATTGATATAAACCAGTCAATAGGAAACACATATCAATAGAATACGATAGTAACTGCACTCGAATCGAACATTAATTAAAATTGTGATAAAGCATCGAATCTTGCTGAAGATTATGAAACATTTGATACTAATAAAGCCGTTAATCAAATTCCAAGTGCTAAAAACCAATTAAAATTGACAGGCAACTTGCCCAATCGAGATGGTCAGAAAGGCTCGGAGCAAATAGAATATGTTATTGACTTTACCTTCGTCACTGTGACATGAAGATTGTTTTTTTAGAGGAAATGATAATTAAGTGTCCCGTTTTGGATTTTATTATAATTAGAAAGCGTCAAGTATTTTGTTTTAAGACTAACGAATGCGTGAGATTGGATTTAAAAGAGATTCGATGAGAGTCTGATAATATTTTTTTATATATTCATTTTTTTTTATTTTAATTATTAATATTAAAAAAAATGTCTTTATAGACAACTTCAAAGAGTGGTTTTAAAAGTTAAGTAGTCAAGCAGGTTTAGCAAAACCTGAGCAGTTCTAAATAAAATTGGCATTTTAATAATTATGACACAATTTAGAACCACGAAGCAGGAAATGATCCTCGAAACAAATTCTATTAAGGAAAAATAGATTCCAGAAGGAAATATCGTTCAGCCCCCATGAAAACGGAAATAGAAATAAGCTGAACGGAAGTGAAACTAATTAAGTTATCCACGGTTCGCTCGGGTTGCGGTTTATTTTCGTACAATTCCCTAGTTCAAATAATAGTAATACTGTCAACAGTGCAAGAGTAACACACACTGATGTGCTGATAGCAATTTTAGGCGAAATTCTGGAAAGGGAAGAATTTTATATCGTTGATATTGGATTTTGACATTAACCCAGGGCATCCAAAGTCGCTTTTCCATTGAAGGAAACGGAATTTATTAAGAGGGGAGTACGATATCCAAATATCTGTGTTTTGCGTGTAAATAGGCGCGAGTGACGCTTCAAACCAGGTGCGGACTTGGAGTGAAATCGATGGCATGACTTGGAGGGTACATGTTATTATGACAGTCGCTATTTATCCCGAGCGACACGGAATATATTTTATCTCCGCAATTAGAATAAATCGGTACGTAAGCGAAAGCTATTAGTCTTATTAGAGTTGGTGTTTTGTGAAGTTTTAATTGGTCTTTAAATTGTTTGTGACGTTTTTGAGAAGCAAGCGTGGTATCGTGTACTTACATTAATTTGTTCCCACGCTATGATTTAAAACTTTTAATGGTAGAAAATTTGTTAAGCTCGGGCTTTTAATTGCTATATTAACTGTAACATATTACCCACCATATTTTGGATTGAAAGAGTCACATGGGAATTAGGTGCTTCACTATATTTAATATAACTATTTTGACATTATTAATTCCTTCGCGTTACAAAAGTTATCTAAAATCATTACTCAATTACTTTGACATTTAACAAGGGCACTCAAAATCGATAAACGAACTTAAAAAAAACAATATATAACTGTCTAGAAACATGTAATATAAAGTGGCTTTCTATTGTTACAGAGGGCTCTAACACAACTTCGCCAGAGAACACTACAGCAGCGACAACGCCGCCTATAGCTTTACGACCAGAAAACGCCCATCCTGCAGGCGTAGAAGCCTTAGACCCTTACAACTCTGAGAAAAACTATGCTGCACCACATCACAGAGAATATCTTGAAGAAGATTACGATCACGAATCACACAAAGAAGATGAACACGAAAACAGAGATGATGCTGATGAACTGCCTTCTCTATCAGGAGATCATCTCTTACAAAGTTCTACAGATGATTTACCAATGTTTCTTTTAGAGCCACAGCATGCTTTTGTAGTTCGAAACAAACCTGCAGTACTGAGGTGTCGAGCAGCGAATGCTCTTCAAGTGTATTTTCAATGTAATGATGTGCGATCCGTGGCTAGTACACAGTTTGAATTTGTAGATCCCCAAAGTGGAGTGAGAATTGTGGAAGCTGAGTGTAATGTGACAAGAGATCAATTGGATGAGTACTTTGGTGAAGATAGATTCACATGTACCTGTAATGCTTGGAGTAGTCGGGGTGATATCCGAAGTCAACCTGCTGTCGTCGAATTGGCATGTAAGTATTTTTTGGGAAGTTATGTAGAGTACGTTAGTATAATACTATCTAGATTTTAATTTACGATTTTGGAAGTATTTGCTTTGTTGTTGTACAGTTGATGTTTGATCTTTTATGCTATCAATTTCGACTTTTTACATAGATTTTATCAATTTGAATGACTGATGAAAGTTTTAGATTTTCCTTAATAACTACTCATTTCTGAGTGATATATATAATTATTAATATTGTGACAGAAGTCAATAAATTCAACATGAAATAGGTAAGTAGGTTACGTAAAAAATATCGTTTGTTACTTTTATCGTTTGTTTCTCCAATATTCACTTTCTATTCAGATTTAATCTTACCCAATCAATATACTTTTACCTTTCTAATCAAAAATATTAATAATATTTTTTTACCTGCTCTTCTCGTTCACCATCGATTGCTCTATCAATAACCCAAATATTTCCAATAACCACGGTATTAGGAACGTTATAAATATATATGATTTCCTGTCGAACTGGCACGGACACGGAACGTTTCATCAAAACTCATAATTCGTGGCGATTTTCCGTAGACGATTTTAGACTAACCCAGTTGGAATTGTTGCACGCCCATCTCCGGTCGAAGGCAGTACGTTAATAGCATTGGATCACCGTTCTTTTCAGATGTCAAGATGGATTTCATCTTCCTCACCTTTTAGAAAACAAAATCTTTGAGTTTGACTAATAATAAAACAAACTTCTTTAGTATACCTACTACAATTACTTAGCGGCTTATCAAAAAGGCGGTGATATGTATACATATATTGACATTTAAAACGGCTGACCGCCGACTATCCAAGATACGAGCATGTCTCAGTTTGGGAGTCGTTTGTCTTAAATTTATTTGCCTCTGTACATTTTACCTTACCAAAATATATGTAACTCTTTCTTGTAACGTCTTTGTACTTTCGAAAAATAAAAATTATTATTATTATTAAATACTATGATGGATTTTGTACGTATGAATAAAGCAACGGACGATGAAGTGCGATCCATTATCGTATCTAAAGTACTCTTCAGATACGACATGTTGGTTATACATTTATAGTGTTCTTATGTGCTTCTAATTTGAATGTCATTATACAGTCGGCAAGAGAGTTAAAAGACTTCTTAGCACACTCATAATGTGATTTAAAAGTTAGCTGCTTGTATGCTTATCTTTTTATTTAACTGTACTTTGGGTATTACCAAAATAAACTCTAAAAAGAGCATGTTGTGACAAGATAAACTACCAGCACCATCAAACTCCCTTGATGTATGGCACCATTAATATCGTTCATAAACTGTATTACGGACAGTTGCTCGATTAAATTCAATACCCATTCGTGGTAAATCTTCTATGCATATTAAATAAACGTCGGAATGACCGGTGCCTGGATTTATGGGTGTTGGGCAACACTTGAGGCGGGCAAGTGCGAGCACTGTTATTTGGATGCTATAACATACATCACTCTTTGTTATAATTACCGACCGTGGTCGGAATATTACGATTTTTGAACATTATTTTTAGCGGAGTTTCTCAATTTGTGTTTGTGATGTACTTATCACCTACGCTAGAAGTACGAACCTGTTTAGATCACCAGAAAACCTGTATTTTTTTTTTAATGTTCGCATCTGGGTTGTAATTATTAATCTAGTAATTTTAATGATGTCTCCTCGTGCCGATTCATTAAATAAATTTGTATTATAAACGAAATTTTTTGATCTAGATATCGACATAAACAAAGTGTCAAATGAAAAATATACCTCACTCTTTGACCACAGCACAAGAAAGGCACAGAAATCTGACAGCAGTAGACTAGTTGACTAAAAAAAACTAATTAGTCCGTCAGTTAGTTTTACAAAAAAATACTAGACACGTATTTTTTCTTTTTTCATATAAACAAAAAATGAAGACGAAACAGTGCGTTGAAAACTCATGTGACGTCACTGCACGCTACACTTTTTAGCGAGGAGTGACGTCACCAGCCACCGCTTCTGATCGTTGATGCCTTTTGTATTTGTAAATTTTTATTGATTTGATAAAACAAAATATATTTATCCAATATTTTTCTATAATCTGAATGACGGACTAAAGAGAATCAATTTTTTTCCCCGGAAACATCCGTATTCGCTTCCATTATCTCGCTTACTTTAGTGAATTACGCAAGAATACCTCCGTGACCAGGAATTATATATTCAGCAGCACAAACCTAGATATGATCTGACTGTAATTCACAACATTCAATGATGCCTGCAACAGCACACCTTAGTCGTGCCATAAAACATAAAGTTCATTGTATATGAAACTTGTAGATTCTGTGGAAGTGGCACAACGGTTTAAAGTTGAAGCTAGCTGTTTGCTAAGTAATAAATTGTGATTTTAGATATTACATAGTAATGTATAATAGTAAGCATTTGCATATTCTGGGCGTGAATAAAGGGCGTTGAGTAGGAGAATTTTAATTTGGTGAAAGTATCAGTTGTGAAATGCATGACAACGATTTTTATAGTTATCAGAAAAGCTTTTGTCGGATTTTTGATTTACACTACAGTTTTAAATTAAATTAAATTAAAAAACCGGCCAAGTGCGTGTCGGACTCAGCACAAAGGGTTCCGTACCATTGATTTATGAAATTCAAGGATTTAAGTTATTTGTATGAAAGATTGCGCGGTAATAAGCGGTTTACGATTAACGAGGTATTAGAAAAAAAACTAACAGAGGCTCTAAAGTTTTCGCTAGGGATCTGACTATTGGGCATACAGACAGGAGTACGCCGGTCTATGCCTGTTACCTGGACTTGTCCAGGGCATTTGATTTGGTGTCATATGACGTATTGTGGCAAAAATTGAAAGATGAAACGGACGTGTCAGGTAATGTTATCGCTATATTGAGATATTGGTACTCGAGTCAAAGGAATACTGTGCGATGGGCAGGTACACAATCGGACATGTATGGGTTGGAGTGCGGGGTGAGGCAAGGGGGTTTAACCTCTCCTCGTCTCTTTAACTTGTATATGAATGAGCTGATCGGCGAGCTCAGTAGAGCGGGCCATATAGGGTGCCATATAGATGGACAGTGCGTCAATAATATAAGCTACGCGGATGACATGGTGCTGCTGAGCCCGTCGATTAGTGCCATGCGTAAACTGCTAGAAATTTGTGAAAGATATGCGCGAGCCCATGGACTCAGATATAATGTAAAGAAGAGTGAAGTGATGGTGTTTAAGGCTGGTAACAAATCATTCGCTAGTGTGCCTCCTCTGTATCTTTGCGGTGCCACCTTAAACAGAGTATCAAGTTTCAAATATCTGGGTCACTGGGTCTCTGAGGATCTGAGTGATGATTGTGATTTGGAGAGGGAACGCAGGGCGCTGTCTGTGCGCTGTAACATGCTGGCCCGCAGGTTTGCACGGTGTACCGAGCAAGTCAAGGTGACTTTATTTAAGGCCTTCTGCCAGTCTTTCTACACTTGCAGCCTGTGGACTAAGTACACACAGCGTACACACACCGCTCTGCGAGTCCAATATAATAATGCGTTCAGAATACTGTTCGGACTACGGCGCTGCTGCAGCGCTTCAGCAATGTTTGCTGAGAAAAGAGTGGATGGTTTCCATGCCATCATGCGTAAGCGCTGTGCATCTCTCATGAAGCGAATGCGGGATAGCCCGAACAGTCTTCTGAGTGTTTTCGTGGACCGCTGGGACTCGCCGATGTGGCGGCACTGGATGCGACTACACACTACGGGTGGTCGCGTCCTGGGCTTGGCATAACTTGGCACTTCTGTGCGGTTCCATTTTATTGTATTCTATTTCTGTTTTGTGTACTAACAATAGATTTATAAGGTTTTGTTTGTATTTAAATGTTTGTATGACTAACATTATATGGACTATGTCTGAAATAAATTATTATTATTATTATAGCCGGCTAAGCAAGCTGAAGACTGACGACGGCAGGATCATAACGTCCGGGCCCGAGCTTTTGAGGGAAGTCGAGAATTTCTATGGACAGCTCTACACTTCGACGACAAAACCCGCATTAAATCTTGCTGAAGACCCTAGAGCAAGATTAACCCGACACTACACCGAAGATATCCCGGACGTCAGCCTGCAGGAGATTCGATTGGCTCTGAAACAACTAAAAAACAACAAGGCGCCGGGCGATGACGGAATAACGGCAGAGCTACTAAAGGCGGGTGGTGAACCGATCCTTAGGGCCCTTCAGAAGTTATTTAATTCCGTCATAGTCGAGGGAAAAACTCCACAGGCATGGCACAGAAGTGTGGTGGTACTCTTTTTCTAAAAGGGTGACAACACCCTTTTGAAAAACTACAGACCCATCTCACTTCTGAGTCATGTCTTTAAGTTGTTTTCGAGAGTCCTCACGAATCGTCTCGCCTGCAGGTTTGACGACTTCCAGCCACCCGAACAAGCCGGCTTCCGAAAGGGCTTCAGCACAGTAGACCACATACATACGCTACGGCAGGTTATACAGAAGACCGAGGAGTATAACCTACCCCTTTGCTTGGCGTTTGTGGACTACGAAAAAGCCTTTGATTCGATCGAGACCTGGGCTGTACTGCAGTCTCTCCAGCGGTGCCAAGTAGACTATCGGTATATTGAAGCGCTGAAGGGTTTGTACGAAAACGCCACCATGTCAGTCCGAATACAGGACCAGACCTCGAAACCAATACCTCTGCAGCGTGGTGTCAGACAGGGAGATGTTATCTCCCCGAAATGGTTCACCGCTGCATTGGAGGATGTCTTCAAGGTTCTGGACTGGAAAGGACTGGGCATCAACATCAATGGTGAGTACATGACACACCTTCGGTTTGCTGATGATATCGTAGTCATGGTTGAGACCGCGGAGGACCTGAGTACAATGCTCGAAGACCTCAGCAGAGCCTCCGAGCGAGTCGGTCTTAAAATGAACATGGGCAAGACGAAAGTCATGTCTAATGCCCATGTTGTACCGACTCCTATAAAGATTGGAGACTCAGTTCTCGAAGTTGTTGACAGTTACGTGTACCTGGGACAAACTATCCAGTTAGGAAGGTCCAACTTCGAGAAAGAGGTCAATCGTCGAATCCAACTCGGCTGGGCTGCTTTCGGGAAGCTACGAAGAATCTTCTCGTCCGAAATACCGCAATGTCTCAAGACTTATGGAATTGAGACGTGGTCGCTAACAATGGGCCTTATGAGAAGGCTCAAAGTCACCCAAAGGGCAATGGAGAGGGCTATGCTTGGGGTTACACTGCGCGATCGAATCAGGAATGAGGAGATCCGCAGAAGAACGAGAGTAACCGACATAGCCCGAAGAATTGCAACACCAAAGTGGCAGTGGGCTGGACACATTGCCCGTAGGACCGATGCCCGATGGGGCCGACGGGTTCTCGAGTGGCGACCACGCACCGGAAGACGTAGCGTGGGTAGGCCCCCGACAAGGTGGACCGACGACCTGGTGAAGGTCGCGGGAAACCGCTGGATGCGGGAGGCGCAGAACCGGTCGTCGTGGAGAACCTTGGGGGAGGCCTATGTCCAGCAGTGGACGTCTTTCGGCTGAAATGATGATGATGATGATCCATAGATACCCCACACGTATGTGTGTGATGAAAAAAAGTTTTGAGTTACAGTTCTAAGTATGGGGAGCCCCCAATATTTTTACCCTAAAAACTCTGTCGACGTGATGGGTTCGTTCGTTTATTGTATGCGCTGCTGAATGGTTCGCACACACCTTGGTTGTTAGCTTGAATGATAGTCACGGATAGCCAAAGATGATGCTTTGTTGAATATATTTAACTAACTCATAACAAATGATATATGAATGATGTGTAAATAAGCACAGTCTATGAACACTGACCGTGTACTGTCGCCTTTTTTAGGGTTTCGTAGCCAAACGGCAGAAAGGGAACCCTTATAGATTCGTCATGTCTGTCTGTCCGTCTGTCCGTCCGTATGTCACAGCCATTTTTTTCCGAAACTATAAGAGCTATACTGTTGAAACTTGGTAGGTAGATGTATTCTGTGAACCGCATTAAGATTTTGATGCAAAAATAAAAAAAATAATAATAAATATTGGGGGCTCCCCATACTTAGAACTGAAACCCAAAAATTTTTTTTTTCATCAAGCACATACGTGTGGTGTATCTATGGACTACGGATAGGTCTTCAAAAATGATATCGAGGTTTCTCAAATATTTTTGGAAAAAGTTGGTCCCCCCCCTCTAACTTCTAAAATAAGAAAATGAAAAATCTAAAAAAAACATGTAATGTACATTACTATAAAAGCTACCTATGAAAATTGTTTTGAACGAGATCTAGTACGTAGTTTTTTTTTGATACCTCGTAAATTGTAAACCGCTTATTACCGCGTAATCTTTCATACAATTTACTTAAATCCTTTAATTTCATAAATCAATGGTACGGAACCCTTTGTGCGTGAGTCCGAGACGCACTTGGCCGGTTTTTTTTTTTTTGTTTGGGATTGGAAATCATAAAATGACCTCTCCCTCTCTGGCCGGAGCCGAAGGACGTGTCAGACTTTTACTGACTAATACCCACCCATGTTACTTCACTTGCACCAGGGCCACGGTTTCTATTTTAACCAACCCGTAACCTGTTACTGGAGGTCAATCGGATATCGGTCTTCGTGGACGTGACGATGTGCTGACATCTCTTTGAGGATCTCTTTGCCCTGGCTTGTTACTTCGACCAATTCGGTAAATACCCAGCCTTTCGGTGTTCTATAGGGTACATTTTGAGGAGTGTGCGAGGGAATTGCATGATTTAATGCCCCCATCTCCGTTCCACTATCGGACGACCTGTCGTACGGCGAGTTTCCACCCTTATGTTGTTAACAACACTACGATCCGGACGAACCGTTTCGCCTCCTCCTTTATACCGCGTACATTGAGGGACTGGAACGATTTGCCAGCGGCGGTGTTGCCGTCGGACTACAATTTGAGTGTCTTCAAGGCTAGAGTGAATGAATAGACTCTTAATAAAATAGTGCGCTTTACCACCAACGATTGCGTCACTGCTTACCATCAGGTGGGATTGCGGTCAAGCGCTAGTTTATAATTTATTATTATAAAATTCGACTCGCACATGATTGATTACAGTTCCAAACAAATCTATAATTTATTGGAAAACATTCAGGCCGTCAGTTGAAAACCACTGTTTTGTTAATAGGCTGGCCGGTTAACTAAGCTGCTAATTCAACAAGTTGGCTGCGTTATATACGATAAAATTCAAACAAAAAATATTGAATGTTTCTTTTATGCTCAACAAGCACTCCTAGTGTTGTTACTCGAAGAATTAGTTGCGAAAACAATGTTTTATCGCGTTTCGATATCAACTCCAAAGACGTCTGTAGAGTTTACAAAAAAAAAAAAAACCTATTTTAACAGTTTATTATTTTAACTTATTTATTAATTTAATTAATGGATGTGTGTATGTCGATGGTGCCACAAAAATGTTCTGTTCGTGTTTAGTTATCGATCCCATCGCGTCTGCAGCGAATTTCTAATTAATCGAATTTGGTCCTCTATGATAATCATTATATGCTGTTAAACCACACAAAAGCTTCTTTTTAAGTCCTATTTATACACACAAAACCCACTAGATACCCCACCATCCTATTTCAGAAGCTGTGAACGAACAATTAAAGCCGTCAAGAGGTAGATTTAGTGCATGTTTACTCGCACAGACTGTTCGCACAATTAAGAGTCTGTAATGTCTCTCTCAATTTCTGTATTGTGTATATTTAGACATTTATGAGTTTCCTTAGAATATTACTGGATGCTAACGTACGCGCTTTATTCTGACTTGTTTAGTTAAGTCTTAATTTTATTTATGTTCTGGATTAGGGGTGACAGAATCTGTCTGTATTTTATTTGCTCTCTTCAAGAGAAAACCGAAGTGAATATGATGAATGATATATTTGTATTTGAATTAATGTTCAAGGTAGATTCTTGTACAACTGATAAATTTATGTTCAGTAACCATTTGGTTGCAATCACCTGATTGATGGAAGTACTTAATGCAGCTGCACTTAAAGTAGGCACCCTTTTCGTAAGAGATATATTCACAACCGTGTGTGAAGACATTATATTTCAGGTTGATTCATTCCCAAAATACACAGAATTAGCCACGTCCCTACTCGAAAACAGCATCTTTGAAGCTATTAACAATAATGGATGAATAGTAAGTACGCATAAAAATGTCACAGTTAAGTCGCCTACTACGATTTACTGGATCCAAGTAGGAATGTGATGTTTTAAAGTTTACTGCCATAGTAGGTGCTTTTAATGGAACGGTAAACGCGTTGCGAGTCTATATATAACTTTCATTGATTGTGAGGTAAAGTTCAAATTTAGTTATGCTCCCGATCTATTATTAACAATCGAAGAGGCTTTATTATGTCTGCACGTCGGTTTGAAAATAGAAATAGACTAATTAGGTCGATTTGGTTTTGGAAGGTATTCACGATTTTTGTTTAGTACTAAAGGTGACCGAGATTGGATTTCTTTGTAAGATCTTTGGTATATTAGAGTTAACCTGTCTAGGTAATCTTCAAAGAATAAGGACAAATATACGTACTCAATTAACTAATCTTTCTGTAAGTATGATACTTTCTGAATGTTCGAATGTAAAAACTATTTATTTTACCTTCGAAATTTAACTCCGAAAGTCGCAGGATATTTTCTATGCAAATGTTTTGTCATTGAATCTGGTACCCATATATTTGTCATGAAACAAACAGTTTTATCAGCGTACATACAAGTCTGGCTAAAAATAGAGGAACAGTATAAAAGCAATGTTACTAAAATGTAATTCAAACAGACAGCAAATCTCTATTCTGTATGCGGCGCTGCATTTTTGGCAACAAAACTGTAAAGTTTCATTAAAATGTTTTTACCTTTATATCGTCGTACGTGGCATGGTGGCCTAGTGGTTAAAACACCAGCCTCGCAAGTATAAGTGTGCGGGTTAGATTCCAGGTCAGGCAAGTACCAATGTAACTTTTCTATGTTATATGTACTTTCTATTTCTTGGACACTAATGACTGATTACAAGATGAAGGAAAACATTTCGAGGAAACCTGGACTTTGAGTCTGAAATCGCTAACCTGCATTGAGCAAGCGTGGTGATGACGCTCAATCCTACTCTGTATGAGAATACGATAAAAAAGGGTTAATGATGATGATGATGATGATCTTTATGTGCTTTTTGTAAATCATGCCTGTGGGGCTAAATAATATCAACCGTACAAGTCGATCAACCGATCGACTTGTACGGTTGATATTGGATTTTATTGGTAGACCATCTTTACTTACCGAAAACCTCGAAAAGTATAATTAAGCCGTTAGTCTCGACTGGGTTTCGTGATTCTTTGAGAGTCGGTACTGGTAGTCAGAAGCCCTAAAATCTGACCATCAGTCATAGCAAGTGGTATCCTATTAGTAATAATACATCTGCCTAGTAATATTGAGAAGATCCACAGAAGAACCAAAGTCACCGACATAGCTCTTCGAGTTGATAAAATTAAGTGACCGAGGTCGGGGCACATTGCTCGTAGAACTGATCGCCCATGGGGCAGTAAGGTTCTGGACTGGCGGTCGCGTACCGGAAGACCGGTGGACGGACCGGTATGGTGGAAAGCCTTTTTCCGGTTTTTGTCCAGCAGTGGACCTATATAAACTAAAGGAGAAAAAGAATACATCTGCCTAACCTTTCGAGTAATAGAGTCATGATGTTGTTATGTTGATCGTAAACCATTTTAGGTATTTTAGTAAGAGTTTATAAAAGGAAATTGTATGCGTTATTATGTTGTTCGTAAGCTATTATAACAGTACGGCTGTGTTTATGCAAAACTGCAATATCTCGCTAGTATATAAAGCTTTCTCTAATACCTTTCTTACAGTCACACCTCGAGCAGTTTTCTCTTTACAAGTTACAAAACATGTGATAAGATTAATATCGGATTTCGTATATGAAATAACTCTATTAACTAACTTAGGTACATCACCATCATCTTCAGCCTATAGAAGTATACTGCTGGAAGGCTCCTCCAAGGCTTTCCACAATGACCGTTCTTGTGCTGCCCACATCCATTGGCTTCCCGCGACCTTCACTAGGTCATCGGTCCACCTTGTTAGGGGTCTTCCTACGCTGTGTCTTCCGGTACGTGACCGCCAATTCAGAATCTTACTGCCTCATCGGCCATTGGTTCTATTTATTTATTTAGGACAACCAACAAATCTTACACTAGTTATATTTATATATTACAATGATATAAAATCTTATGTTGAGTGCAGACTTAATTATAGGTTGCCACAGCATGTATCATTTTGTGGTCGGGTTTTTATTCATTCGTTCTACGAGCAATGTGCCCTGCCCGCTGACACTTTATTTCGGTGACTTTGGTTCTTCTGCGGATCGCGCAGAGAAACTTCGAGCATAGCTCTTTCCATCACTTTTTGTGTGACCTTGAACCTTCGTATAAGGCCCATTGTGAGAGCCCTAGTAACCTTGTTGTTAAGGGCAAATAGGTAGACACTCCATATAAAATATTGGTTCTTGCATCCTGTTGGACTGACACCAATCCCATCATAGGTTAGAAAAGGCTAGGTAGATCGGTTGTGTCGTTGCAAAAAAGAAGACCCTTTTAGTTCATATGGTCCCTTTGAAGTCATGTGTTTTTTTTAAATGAACAGACAGCTGTGCTGCTGGGGAGTTTGTTCCGCCACTTCTTCTTCCCAGCGAAAGAACTAGGAAGTAGCGAAGAACGCGCGTTTTGGGAGCCTGGCTTATATAATATTGACGTTCAAAAAGTGCTGATGCTCAGCCCAATTTGAATAAATGACTTTTGATTTTGTTCTTAAGTCACTATAGTTGGTTTATTTTGACTTTATACTTCTTTGTGTAAATCTTATCACTAATCTACGGCTGCTATTACATCATGTCAATATCAGTTTGGCTAGATAGATTGCTTTTTCTAGACACCTTCGGATGTAACAACCAACAAATTAAGTCTACGCTTACTTTACACTTCTAATTACATTTGTTATTCAACCCACTTTTCATATTAGTCTACCCTCCTCGCTCAAATGCCTACCGCTCACGCATCTACCATATTTAGATTCAAGCGCTCGTACGTACGAATTTCGTAGAGGAAATGAAACTCGCACCATAATTAATGATGCTTCACGAACTCTCCGGATCCAACTAACACTTATCAGACGCAGAGTTTAAAGTTACACGGAAATCTTCACTTTTTATACGAAATTATTTTCAAGGAATGTTTTGATGGATTTTTTAATGAAGTATCCAATGACCTGTCATGAGATTGTGTGCCACTTGTTTTGAATACATATCCCGTTTCATTAGGGTTTCATTTTTCAATTGTGAGATAGTGTTTGTCTGAGGAATGAATATTGCGGTGTAACAGTATTTGTGAAGAAATTATTTCAAACTGTAATAATTTATACCTGTTGAAAAATCACCACTAAGATATATTACAATATACACTGTCATTCAAAACGTGTTGAATATCGCTAACAGTTAATATAAAATAAAGTCTAATTTCGCTTGTTTACCTATAACTAATCAAGGTGTCATCAGGCTTTTTAAAACTAATTGGCTAATTCCTACTGTCTTGACAACAAAAAAGGAAAAAGCCATCCCTGCCTATTTACGTCGGCTTTTATTATTTAGATACGTTTCCTTTATTTCTTTCATCAAGGGTGTCGTTTAATGGTTTTGGAGAATGCTGAAGCTTAAAGGAAGAACAGAATAATAAATACAGTTTTGAAAGTTACTAATAGCTAATACTAGATGGTTCTATATCAAAAACACGCATTAGATTCGCACTTACCCCTTCCCTTTCTTTTTCTTTCCCTTTGTTCCTTTCTATTTTTATACGAATTTTCATCCTGACGATGGTCCCCGGGTGCCCGCGTATTTCTCTCTCCTAATTATTTGTCTAATCCATTTTAATGATAAACTAACTTAAAATTCATTCACAATATTACTTAATTCTGAAATTACACAGGAATGAGTAACTCTAGCAGCTAGGTAGCACAAAAGTGTAGGAAAAGTCGAAACAATGAAGCTCATTCATTTTAAAGATCAGCCTGAAGGAGCAGTCGAATTTAGACTTGCCACAACATTTCAGACTTGCCACAACACGAGCTGAAATATTATTATTATTATTATTGCTAACCTTATGATACCTTGCACCTCCTCAAAGTAAGCAAAATAAAATTCATCCATATAATATGATTTAATAATGATGAAGTACCTGGGCGACCGAGCTTTGCTCGGCATCTTTTTTTTTTGTTATAATTATTATTATTAATTTTTTTACATCAAACAATTGCCCATTGTTTTCATAAAAACACATATACAAAATACATTTAAATTACATTAAATTAAACAAAATTAAATTAAACTGATAATTAATATAGTACTTTGATTTGATATAGATGACGTTTACATTCATGGTACACGAAGCCAATGTTTGGTTTGAGGTTAGACCCAGAAAATTGCTCTTAAAATATCATGTGTTTTTTTTACACGAAAATGCCAAAAAGAACATTGAAAAAAAAACGCTTACGAACAATTTAACTCCACGAAGCCGTGACTCATCTCAAGAAGCAGAAGAAAACCTCCATGAAAACAATCTGATTTTCGCTCGTCCCACATGTGTTTGTCAGGCTTCGCACAGTGAGGACCCAGTTGAAGAAGAACTTGATGAAAATCATCAGGTTTCCGCTCATCCCACACGTGCTGCTAAAGTAAGATGCTGGCAAAACTTGACTAACATTTTAAGAACAGTAAGGTCTTATGATTTAGATGTTTCACGAGAGCGTGCAGCACAACGTGTGGCCGCCGAAAATGATGAGCAACGGGAGCGACGTCTGCAAGATATGCGGCAGCGTGCGTCAGAACGTGAAATGATTATTAAAGATGCCGAGCAAAGCTCGGTCGCCCGGTACTATATATTTCTCTCTCAAAAAATATATTTCAGTTGAATCAGACTCAGAATGCTGCTGTCCCGCCCGCAGAGGCAAAGTAAAGATTACATTAATATTATATAGATACACGGGTAGATTTTAGTAGGTAAAAGTCTGAACTGCCTTTCCGCTTCGTATATAAATATAGATTCAGATTTGTGCAGTGAGTAACAGGTTGCATCAATATCCCTACCATCCTGTAGACAGGGTAAAATAATAATTAACTTGCAAGACTTCGCAATCTGAATGGGTACTGATAAAGTGATAAAACAAAGAGAATCTTATATAGTTTTTTCTTTGGGGTCAGACTATAGCTGCTGAAGTTTAAAAGATTTGTTCGTGTTTAATTTTCAATATAGATATTTTAAACACTATAAAATTGTGATGTCCTAATTGAACATAAAAAACAGCCCTACAACCCAATGTTACTACAGAAACGGCGTAAACATCATCTGTGTGACTATTTAAATACTTTAAAAAAAACCTTACCTTTACAATGAGCTTAACAAATCAATAAATATATACACAATGACTACAAAACAATGCAAAATTAAACTATGCCAATTCTTACACAATTTAAACTACGAGGAGACGGAACAACTAATATGCTTACTGTAAGATTGTCCCGTTGGTAAATATTAAAGACTTTAGATAATTAGACTGGTTTATTACACTTGTAGAATTATTACATTGGAATCGACATCTTCTAGGTCAGATCCTAAGTTACAATGACAAGACTATAGACTATATTCATAGACACTAATACATAGAGATGGTATTAGTTACTCGACTACAGAGTAGTGATGTATGATACAACATCCCCCCTGTTTAAGTTTAAATTAACCCTTGACAAACAATATTATAGAAACCTGACTTAGTTACAATTTAGACAATGACTTAAGACTATAGTTAGGTCTTAATCTAGTATACAATGTTCTACTTAATCTATTTCATCTATTAGCCTTCTGGTTGGCTTTACAACTCTTCCAGAACGAGTTACATGTTGACTGACTGAGGATTGAGATGAGAGCTCTTGAGGTCTAGACTCCTGCCTGTTACCTTCCTCTCTCCCCTGCGACGAATTGGATAGCATAGGAGAATATTTGTGTCTTAAATGAACCCTATTCCTCCTATACCTAACTCCATTGACATCCTCAACGACATATGACCTATTATTAGCCAACCTTAGCTTGACAATGGCTTGTTCCCAATTGCTATCTGGCTTTCTTTTAAAGTATACATGATCATTGGGATACAATAATGACAATGACTTTGTATTTATATTATAATATTTAGACTTATTTTTATTATTTTGCTTGACACATTCTTTATAATTTTTGAATGTAACCACTTTAGGTTTTAATTTCTTATAAGACATAGGAATGTTATTTCTTAAATTCCTGGACATTAACAATTGAGCTGGAGATGGTAAATTATTCTTAGGTGTGTTTCTATACTGTAATAAAGCTATGTATGGATCAGATGAGTTTCTTTTACATTTTTTTAACATATTTTTGATAATTTTGACTGAACTCTCTGCTTGACCATTTGACTGTGGATGATATGGGCTAGTTACAATGTGTTCTATGTCCCATTCATGCATAAAATTCTTAAATTCTAATGACTGAAAAGGAGGACCACCATCAGACACTAAAGATAAAGGTATTCCATGACGAGCAAAAATGGACTTTAAATGTGTTATTACATTCTTTGCTGTACTGTTTTTATTTAACAAAGCTATTTCTATAAATTTAGAATAATAATCTGTGACAATTAAATAAGTAAGGTTATCAAAATACATTAAATCAACACCTACTTGTTGCCATGGATATTTATTAATTTCAAAATTTTTTAGTGGTTCCTTTGGATTATTAGGTTTAAATTGTGCACATACATAACATTGTTCTACCAAGTTTTTAATATCAGCTGACATGCTTGGCCAGTACAAAGACTCTCTAGCCAGTTTTAAGCATTTATTTATACCTTGGTGACCTTCATGAATTTTACCTAACATTTCCTTATACATTGCCTGTGGTACTATTAATTTTGACCCTTTGAACAACAAATCTTTGACTACATGAATTTCAGCTTGTATATTCCAAAATGGTTTTATTGACAGACTGACATTATTTTTATTTTTTGGCCAACCTTCATAATAATACTTTTTTAACAATTGCAAAGTATCATCTTTCATCGTGTTCTGTAACAATTTTGTACAGTACTCCTTTGTGACTGCTAGACTTGAATGCATTAAATTGACATGACAAGATATTTCTGACTCATTCTCAGGTATATAATGTTCTTTCAATGCTGCTCTAGACAGAGTGTCAGATATAAACATTTCTTTACCTGGAACATGTATAACTTCCAAATCATATTTTTGTAAAGTTAACATCATACGTTGCAATCTTGCTGGTACATCATGTAATGGCTTTTTAAAAAGATAGACTAAAGGTTTATGATCAGTATGAACAGTTACTTTATGACCGTACACATACTGGTGAAATTTTTCACAACCAAACTGAATGGCTAACAATTCTTTCTCAATTTGAGCATACCTTGACTGAGTTTGAGTTAATGTTTTTGAACTATAAGCAATAGGTTTATTATTCTGCATAATGACTGCTCCTAATGCTGACTTTGACGAATCGACTGACAAGACTAATGGTACATTGGGATTATAATGTGCTAAAACTGGTGACTTTGTAATTTCATCGATTAAACTCTTAAGACATTGATTATGATTTTCATCCCAAGTCCAGACTGAATCTTTCTTCAAAAGATTTCTTAAAATTTGAGTTTTTTGAGACAAATTGCTAATAAAGGGACCTAAATAATTGATCATACCTAATATTCTTTGCAATTCTTTGACATTTTTTGGTGTGGGCATATTGACAATTGCTTTTACTTTCTCTTCATCAACCCTAGCACCATCTTTACTAAAAACATACCCTAAAAAACAGACTTCTGATACTAAAAATTTACATTTTGACTTATTGAACTTTAAATTGACTTCCCGTGCTCGTTGCATGACTTTATGTACTCTCTCATTATGTACTGACTCGTTTGGTCCATATACCAAAATATCATCGATGAATATTAGAACTCCTTCTAAATCACCGAACAAATTCATCATGACTCTTTGAAAAATTTCAGACGATGCATTAATACCAAAAGGTAACCTTAAATATTTATATCTACCGAAAGGTGTTTGAAATGTACATAAATCAGAACTATATTCATCTAGTTTAAGCATCCAAAATCCTGAAAATGCATCTAAATGAGAAAAACAAAAAGCTCCTGCTAGTTGAGATCTGATCTCATCTATTGACTTAAGTGGATAAATTTCCCTTATAATATTCTTATTCAAATTTCTAGGATCTAAACAAATTCGTAACTGACCCGTGCTTTTGACTGTTATCACTATACTGTTCACCCATTCTGTAGGTTTAAAAACCTTTTCAATGACCTGCATTTTCTCCATGCGATCCAATTCATCGCGCAGTTTGTTCAGTAAAGCGAAGGGTACTCTTCTCGGAGCATCCACGCATGGCACTGCTTCCGGTTTGAGTTTCAGGCGACAGACTTGAGGTAGACATCCAAGACCCTGAAATACATCATTGTATTGTGTAAGAATTTGTTCACTAAAATTTTGTTGAGACACAGAGAAAACTCTTTGAATTATACCTAATTTTTCACAAGTTGGTAGACCTAAAACATTCGGACAAACTAAATCTGCGACTATAAACACTATATTTACACTAATAGTGCTATTATTTAAAGATAAACTACATTTTACATTAACTTTACCCATAATGGGTATTGATATACCACCAAACCCACTAACGTTTATTTGACATTTCTCAAGTGACATTTGACTTTGACATTTCAAAGATTGAAAAGTTTTCTTTGACATAATATTAATATCAGCTCCTGAATCAATAATGCAATTAATTTGTGTATGACCAACTAAAATGTTTATGTTCCATGACTGTTTAGAATAGTATTTGTTTTCTTTTGACTCGACTGTATTGACCTGTTTACTATGTGTTGACTTTGCTGTAATAATTCTACAAGTGTTTGTTGTGTGAGATTCCTCAGACTTGTGTCTGTACTCATCATTAAGATATGAATCTCGACTAAGACTTTTTGACTTTTTTGACTTGACTCTGAATCTCTCAGACTGTTCCGTGTTTTCATCACTGAGATATGACATATGACAAGAGTCTTCATTGGATCTCTCAGACTTATCAGTCACCAGTCTTTTTTCATCACTGAGGCATTTTTTGTTAGACCTCTCAGATATGACATTATCACCACTTTCATCACAGAAATATGACACAGGATATTTTTTATGACAAGATGAGTCTACATGAGATCTCTTAGACATTGACTGCGACTGGCCTATGTGCGACCTGACCGTTGATTGTAACTTATATAGTATAGGATCTGACTGTGTGTATGACAACCTGCTATGTCTGTAATGATTTTGATTGTGATGACTTTGTGACTCTAAATGACAATTATATTGACTAGACTTATGACTATGACTGAAGTTATGACAATTTAAAATTCCAACAAAATTATCTTGACTACCAGTTGAACTAAACAACTCTAAATGACTGACTTTTTTATTATTGGAGTAACAAAATTTTGCAAAATGACCATAAGAGTTACATGACCTGCATTTAGCTCCCTGCGCTGGACATTTGTAGCGGTGGTGTTGTCCACAGCGGCTACACGTCTTCGAGCGCTTCTCAGGACTGGGACTTGACTTTGACCTCCCTGCGCTGGATCCCTGCTGACTGACTGGTGAAGCTCGCCGTCGCTGACGCTCCGCTCGACCACGGCTCCTCCGACGCAGATGCATGACTTTTTCAGACTCTTCACTAGTGGACCTCTTGACAATTTGGTCTGCATCCTGCTGTGCGACGATGAGTGTCCTAGCTAGCTCTCGCATCCTCTGATATGTCAGATCAGGTTCCTGCAGCAGTCTCTGACGTACATGTGCTAAGTCCAAACTCAAGTTGGCGATAAAAATATCTCTGATAAGAGATTCTCTGAGCGTTCCAAATTCGCAATCTTGGCTCTTATTTTCGAGATCGGTTAAGAAATCCTCGATGCTTTCCGATTTCTGTTGACATGTGGTAAAAAAACATGTAACGATACATGGTAATATTTTTTCTAGGTTGAAAAAATTCGTCGAATTTGGCCTTGACGTCATGTAATGTGCTTTCTCCAATATTTATGTTGAATGTGTTGAAAATATTTAAGCATTTTTCACCAATGTGATGTAGTAAAATGGCGATCTTGCGTTTCTCACCGGACTTGTCCAAACCCGTTGCCAACAAGTATAATTCGAACTGTTGCCACCAGCGCTTCCAGGTTTCGTAATTGTTGTTTGTTGCATCTGACGATATTTTAAGCGCCTTCAAGCCATTGTTCATTGCAGTTCCGGTGTCATGGTTGCCACCGACGCCATCCGACTTTTGCATTTTTTGAATTTTCTTTCTTCGTATTGGGTTTTTTCACTCTTCTGACACCATGTATGATTGTCCCGTTGGTAAATATTAAAGACTTTAGATAATTAGACTGGTTTATTACACTTGTAGAATTATTACATTGGAATCGACATCTTCTAGGTCAGATCCTAAGTTACAATGACAAGACTATAGACTATATTCATAGACACTAATACATAGAGATGGTATTAGTTACTCGACTACAGAGTAGTGATGTATGATACAACACTTACCTCTTTAAGAAGACTGTTCAGAGAAGAGCTCAGAACACAAAGATAAAACTACTACACAGCTTACCAACACACTCTTCGCTCTCAGATCCACATGTCACTGCATAATTATTCAAACACACATCCATACACACACACACATTATCATATTATACATAAGCCACTCACACAGTCATGCAATCACACGCATCTTTACACATGTAATCAATTCATTCCATTTAAATTAATTAATTATAATTATTTGCAAATCACTTTCTAAATTACCCATAAATTATTAGTCTGTCTTTTATAGTATTATTAATGTAATTATATACATTGTGCCTTTTGATTGGCACTTTCTTAGTATACTTCACGAGGGAAACAGTGCTGATAGCCGAAATACATACAGGCTATGCCTAGTTCGGCTACAGACGCTAAACTCTTGTATTTTAATTGAAATTGTTGCCACATGTAATGTATAGTAGTACTAAGCTTTTGGAAATAAACTGTTATTATTATTGTTAATTAAATTTGACCTGTGCTTACTCAAACTGAAATATTTTATCTTGGAGCGAATAAATCTAACGACGCTAAAGGATTTCCAATATGCGTCGACGTGTTTAATTTTTATTTGTTTAATACCTAACTCGTCATCACTATCATGACAGGTATTAACTAATGCAATAGTGTGCTTATAATTAATTGCAATAACATTATTTATCATAACATATTAGGTACATCGTTATTTTTGTAAGCTCACACAGAAAACAACTAAAAAGATCAATCCTGTGTAATATACATCATTTTCCAATAACCGTATTGGCTTTTGAAGTTATGGGGATATCTAGGCACCGTTCCAATTTCAAGCTTTACCTGAGAATTTTCAATTAAACCACTAGTCACCCAACGCCATTCAGGGATTACTGCGGGCTAACTCAATTACTATCTACTACCAATAAGGAGGTCTTATTACACCCACCTTTTTCTTCACGATAATGCTCCTTCGAGTCTCCGCGTTAGTTATAAAAAGAACTAGTCTCCGCTCGTCGTCAGGAAACGATAATATTTGCCATTTTTCATTATTCTCCGTGAAAGGAGCGTGAAGAAATGAACCGCGTTGAAATACAGTGACAAATAATATCACTTCAACATGTTTATTGTAGTAACACTCGCAGAAAATTCTTAAGTTTTCACGTTCTCGTAGTGTGCGACAATATCTTTGCAGCGAGAGCGAGTAATGGAGCGTAGACCCAACAGATTTATGGACGCACTACGTTAAACCACTTTGGAGTTGAGGGCAGAACATTTTGTGCCGAGTGTACGCCGTATTAGTTTTTGTAGTGGTAAACTATTTGTTATGGATTGTGTATGTTATATGTGTTGTAGGATTTGGAAGTTAGTTTTTTATGTAAACTGAATTCAGGGTTGTAAGGGTCGCCTAATTTATTTGGAATGTTAATGTTGGTTAGAAATAGTTTCTTATTTCTGACTGAGCGCTCCTTGGCAAATAAAATGCTTTGATTTTGAAGAGGATAGTGAAAACATACTGAATTCCATAAGATGCAACAGTACAAAAGTCATTTGTACCACATTAATTAGCGTTACTCGATTTTAAATACGAAAGCATTACAATACATTGCAATGCGCACACCAACTTGTATTTATCCCAACACAAACCATAAGACTGCAACAAAGCAACACAATATTTGTTATCAAATCCTCTTTAAATCAAACAGAAAGAGACGGTGACATAATTGGGCCTTGCAGCAGCCAATTATAAAAATGCGGTACATATTCACAATTAAGATAGCACACAATTATACGGTGGTAACGCGGGAAAACACCGTAAAATTGTTAAATGAACGACAATTATCGGCGTGGGTGAAACTGTCGCGTACAACTACATAATCGCATGTCCCGTTGCGTTTTTATATTGAGATTGACGTGAGAAGGATTTGTGGAGCGCGGTGTGAATTTATTGGATTCGTCCAGGATCTTTTGCTCTATAGACTTTTGGGATATAATTGGAATTAAAGTTGTCGAAGGAAAAGCTTTTGAAGAAAATATTATTAAGTAAATTAATAATTCCGCTATAATTATGGACGCTAAAGCCGAATCTTTTGCATTAACATTTTTTTTATTCGGAGATTACATAATAATAGTAGTTATACATAGGAAGTTGACTGTTTGCTATCGCAGTTTCTAAGAAGGCAATAATCCATTGGCATTTCCTGGCTGATAATATTGAGTGCGTCTCAATACTTGATTGTAAGCCTAAACAACTCGCCAACCCGCATTGAGCAAGCGTGGTGATTACGCTCAACCCTTCTCTATATGAGAGGTGAACTGTGCCCAGCAGTGGGACGATAAAAGGTTGATAATGAAGCCTAAACATCAAAGAAGTTGCTGAAACACAATTTTTGAGATCCGCTTGTCACCCCCAACTTATATCAAACATCATTGCACAACAACTAACAATTGTTAAATGAAATTAGATCAAAAGCTTTTGGCAATAAACGTCAACGTCACCGTTATTGTTATTGACGTCTGATTGTTATGTTCTTAATTTCTTCATTGTTATATAGTATTGTTACGTCAATAACAATTTTGGTGAATTTAATTAATTTTGGTGTAAGTATGCGGGATGGAATAAAAGTGATTGATTAAGTTATTAATTTGTATTTTAATATGCATGTTTTGAGAAATCAATGGACTTTCGCAGAATAATTAATTGTTGAAGACTTTATATGAAGTACGGGAATTTGTATCACGATATGAAAAAATTAAGAACATGATTGAGGACAATCATTAAAATTTTTTAATATAGATAGCTTGATGTTAAGCTTAAGATGGCATCCGCATTATCATCATTGGCATCAGCCTACAGACGACCAATGTTATAGTATTATATACTAATAATATTATGTATGTAGATGTAACATACGTATGTACATAATATTATTATGTTATATTATGTGGGTATATATATCGTCACCATCACCTACTCACAAGTACCTACCTACATCATAACATTCTCCTTCCATTCCCAGATCTCAAGAAACCCTTTGCAATATCACCTTCTCCAACCTCAGTGGAGGCTGGTTCTGCTGCGTCATTGCGATGTTCACCTCCTGCGGCTGCACCAGCTCCAAGAGTCTCCTGGCTGAAGCATGGTCAGCCACTGCAGCAGGATCATAACGCTCTGATCTCTGCTGAAGGGAACCTGCTTATATCGAGGGCTACATTACAAGTAAGTGCCGATATATCAAACAGTCTCATCAATGCTCCAAATAACTCTTTCTCTTATTAGACTTGTTTAAAACAAGTTTAATTTTTTCAGGATTTTTTTTGTATCTAAGCGAAGGAATATCAAGCCACCGTCTCATTATATTAGTCAGTATATCTTGGGTGCTTTGCAATCTATTTTAACTCAAACTAATTACGTATGTATGTATATATTCGTTACTATATTTTATCTGATACGTTTTTTTTTATCCAAGTATGCATCATGTCATGTTGCATTGTTAAACTGATTTACATCCGTCACCTCACGTCAGGTTCAATTGAAAACGAGCGTCAGGCACTAGTTGTCTGAAATTCTTGCTGAACTGGGTCTTATTGGTGCAGCCGTGGGGCACACTTTCGTGCTATTTTCTTACATTGGTCTTGGCACTTTTATTAATTGCTATCTGATGTGTGTATCTTATGTACTGTGTCTTTTAGTCTATACTAAATGTAAATGTATTTTCTTTCGTTCTTAATTGTAAACCCTTTTGTAGTTAATTTATTTATTCTTTCGCACAAGAATTGTACAGAAGCGGACTTAACGCCTTAGGCAATCTCTCTCTACCAATCAACCATAGGTGGTGAAGAGATTAGATCAGGTGCTTTAAAACTATTTAAATAAATACTGTAACCAATCCACTGTAGCCACCCAAACCCCAAAATGAATTGTTTTTTATGACCTACAATAGATCTGCACCAAACCGAGGTTATCCTTGGGTGGATTTGTATTTAAATGCACACAGGGATAATCAATAGTAAGTGTCTGTTTACTTAAAATTTTCTAAATAGCCTCTGCGAATTGTGTTCGGCCCCTCGTATATCTTCAAAAGGTCTGGGGCCCCAAAGTACCGAGAGATCTTTTTCTAAAACTTTTCCTTGCACTAAGAATTACTTCTGTGTTGGTTCTGTGTTGGTTACAAACATTTTACAGTAACTCGTATACACAAGCAGGCAGACCCGGAAACTACCCAAACAAATATTAATGTTCCGTGCGGGAACCGTACTTGCGTTATGCAACCCAGCTAACCAAGTCATCAAATATGCTAAATAATACTAATACTGAGTAAGATATGGATGACAAAACAACGGTCTCCGATAATAACTACCATTTTAAGACTAAAAACAGTAAAACTTTGATCATTGACAAACATATTGCCTCAGATACGGGTGGTAGCTATTTCTCACCCATAAACTTAAAATAAAAATCCAATACTCAAAAATAAATAAAAGCTTCACTATAATAAAATAGCAAACTAAAATAAACATGTCAAACCAATATTCATTAGCGCAATAGATTTATGTTAGATCGAAAACTCTGAGATCATTTGGGATTCTGAGAATGTCCCAGTTGCTTAATCAAGGCTTCAGTTGGCGAGAACCCAGGTCAGACTTATATAAAACTAATATAGTGACAATAAATTCGAAATCGAAATTAGCTTCAGACACAACAAAATTAACAATGTTGAAGTAGAGTTTTAGTTTACGAAATTGTATCTATAAACAAAATAACACGAAGGCCGAATAGCATCTATAAGTGGCTTATTTCGATGAATTTGAAATTTAGAAGCGTGCATAAAAATCTGGCCTTGGGATGTCTTCCAAAACTAAGATAAGTTGACGAGAAAAATCAACGAGTTGGATTGCTTGACTTTAATACGCTCTCCCGGCTTAGTCATCCTATTGTTTCATTTTTTATATTCGTCGGCATGTTCTGAGTGACAGTCGAGAAATATTTTGGCACGAATCCAGTCCATGTCAAAGTAATTTTCAAACAGCCGTCAGAAATAATAATTTAATGATTGAGAACGGTCCCTACATCCCGGAAACCAAAAAGATCATAATGATACTTATTAGAAACATGCTACTGAACCACCCAGCGACCAGCTTCCCAGATGTGCATCGTTTATGATCCATAAATTAGTGCCATAATACTAAAAGCTTAATAAAATACGACCACAAATCCAAACAATGAGTATGGACATGATCTAAGAACACGTTACGAACACATGTCAATATTAGGCCAACTATTTGTACAGTAATAAAAGTATTTATAAATTAAACTTTGTTGTTGAAATATGAAGCCTAAGAGGACTTGGTAAAGCTGAAGTTGAATAGGTCGCATGAATACTCGAAACGACTCACTAACACATGGCAAATTTCGAAGAACATGAAGATCATAGTACATGAGGAACATCGTTAAATATTTAGCGGGTAATGAGTAATGAATCATGGAAAGTAAAAATGATATCGAGATATTATAAAAAGCAGAACCGAATGTCACAACATACTTCGATACTTCCTAAAAAATGATAGCGAACAGTTTTAACCACAACAAAGCAAATTATTGTAGTTTGACAAAATGTTGGTATGATTTCTAAAACCACAATTTTTGCGATACCTTTAGCTTATCATATTTAAATGATTCTAAAGCTCTCACATTTTACTTCTAATCCAATTCATTATCAACCCACACAACATGGGCTAGCTATTTTTCTGCACCATTAATTAATCAATATTATTATAAGGCATTAAAACAAAATCCAAGCCATCGTAACTTTACGCCAGTTATCCAATAAATTGTGAATTTCCTAAATCATATAAATTCACTCACGCATTTGTAACTTGATGAGTTATTGGCTGGTTATCGTTACGTAAAATCTCGAGTCGCAACACTAATTCTACACGAATACTTGTAATTCAATTACATTTTAATGTTATGTAGATACCAGAGTTCTAAATGTTTAATGCGAATTCTGTTATGCATTTACTAATGTAAATAAGTATGTGCTAAGTTAATATCAAGGTAGTAATTCTCTAAGTAAAATCAAAATAATATATTTCACACATGCATACTCGTATATACCAACTGATATAACGTTAGAAGCTAGGCGCACGGTTCGAATTGAGCATTTACAGATCAGAGACGGCAAGTAACTTCACGTTTACTCTTTTAAAAATAATTGGCATTTTACAATGTTTTCAAATTACAGTGTTAACAGGTATGGGAGAACAGTGCAAGCCTTTTAACAAGTACCAAGTATATAATAAAGTAGAAAACGGTTTACATATACACAGAAGTAAGGCCTGCAAAGTTCTCACATTCATTGTAAAAGAATCTAGCGTTGCTTCACATACCTATAAAAAGGCTGGGAATTGTATTTTAAACTACTCTTAGACATTTTCGCTGTCCTTTTCTAGTTTTATTTGCAAAGGATTGGTATTAGATTCAGTTTAGTCTACTAACTGCACAACAGTATCAAAGCCAGTTTCCAAGTTGTAAGCCACGCACCTCATTAAAATGCTCCTTCAAAGCGTCAGTGCGCACAATCGCATCATCTTGTCGCACGATTGCAAATTATTTATTTTATCTCTACGACTGCAACTAATTAGTCGAGCGCGACAGACGTTTATTAATTGCGACACAAGTCGCTGTCGCATGCGCTCGTTTTCTTTTTTCGTCTTTTTATTCCGCCAGTATAGTCTTTCAAAGCTGTTGGTTGTCTTCTGATAAAAGCGTAAAACCTGTGTTAATCCAATTATATGTTTCATGGAAAAAGATTCGTTTATCTTCAGCCATTAATTTTACTTGACCCGCGTATTTTTCTTCGTTCACTTTATGACCGTTTTTGGGCGCAGATTGGCTTCGGTGAAAAATTTGTTGATTTATAAATTAATTGGAAAGATTTTGCTGTAAATTAATTCTGATAACCTATCACCTACAGTACCGAACATTAATTTCGGTCTCATTATGCTAATACTCAGGCAACTGCCACAGTCACTTATTACTATTATTGTATTGGATTATTCACCTCTATTAGTGCAATTTAATTCAATCCAATGTAATGGATTTGGACTGATATAATAATGGATGGATAGAGCAGTGGGGGTCTAGTGGTATCGGTCGCGACTTATAAGTTCTAGGTCGTAGGTTCGAACCCCATCAGGCGCTTTACTTTGTGTAAATTAATTCATCACCACTGCTCTGAAAACGGTGAAGGAAAGCATCTTGAGAAAACCGGCGCGTTCTAGCTAAAAACTTCGAAGACATGTTACATCTATCAACCCGCACTGGGCCAGCGCGGTAGATTACGGCCCACTCCGTCTCATCAAGAGGAAGCCTGTGTCCCAACAGTGGGAACAACATAGGTTGATTATGTTATGTATGTATGGCCAGATTGTTCCCATTGTTTAAACAACCTCTATTCTAAAGAATCAAAAGTATCCATATATTACAGAAGATAATTACAAAAGTCCGGATACTATGCTTTCGAACCGCATCACCAAATAATGGCACAATCGCAAATAACTCATTCCATCTCCGGTTTCCGCTACGCAGCTCCCACTAATTAGGCACTGTTAACAGACATGGATTAATTGCCGCCACTGTCAGTCGCTCTCTCATTGTGGCCTCGTGTGTACCGTGTAACATAATCTTCACAAAGGTGTCTAGAACATTTTCTTAATGAATATGATCGTAATGTGTTGTAGGTCTTTTAAATTAATGGCTCTCGTCTTTTGTAATTTTAACACATTCAAATTTTCGGTTGTAAAAATATATTACGAGACGGGTGTTATAATGAACACTTTAAATTTATATTCTCCCTCTAAAGCAATGCGGGTGCTAATTTGTTTCTGTTGTTTTACAAATGTTTAAAGAGTCTAATTTGAATTATGTTTCTTGCTTTAATTAGGAGGTATATATACATTTTGATGTTATATTTCACAAGCTCTACGCCAGCATTTTCTAAAAGACCTTTGAAATGAAATAGCGGAAGATTTCTCTCAGAGTCAACGTATTTTTATTTTGATACAAAATGAGCAATTTTGGTTAAAGTAGCTATGCTATTACGTTGAGTTTATACCTTTATTCCGTCTTTAGCCAAGCTTAGCTGTGATAGTTGGATAAATAGGTGTCAGTTAACTTTATCGACCTCATAATAAACCTTTATAACCCACGTGCGACGCAGATTTCTGTATAATCGTGGACATTATGACGTCTGAGATTTAGTACAGGTCGCCTTAGCAATTTCTAGGAGATTAGCAAAATATATGTGCTCGTATAATTACAATATGGCCCTGCTCTTTTCTGTAATAGGGTGAGTAAGCAATCAGCGAATACCCCACGAGGTTTTGTGATGCTAATTTGATACTAAATATGATTTGTGTGATATTTATATGGCTAGATATTGGCTATATTACGATGGGTTATGACCATTACTGTGCATAGATAATTTGATATTCTTATACAATGACATTATTTAGCCTACCAACGCTGGATATCAAAACTAACTAACTGTAAATACAAAGATCAAGATCTGTTATTGCTAAATTTAAGAAGCAACTAATATATTTCAATTAATATTGATTGTTGTCCACAGGACATGGCAAACTATAGCTGCGTGGCAGAAAACATTGCTGGCAAGAGAATCTCGGAGCCTGCCCTTCTGACCGTTTACGGTAAGTCACATATTTGCAATCTACACTACTGAAAATGGGCCATAATATCGGCTACCGGCACAAGTTACCACCCACCAGACAAAGTCTTGTCGCCAAGCGATTCGTCGTGTTCCGGCATGATGTCTGGTGAAGCCGTACGGAGGAGCGGTCTAAGCAGTTGTGTAAGGAGTTTGGTCGTGAAGGGTCTCCAGATCGAATCGCCCTCTCGCGCTGCATCGTTGGTCGTGCTGTTGGGTTTAACATTGCATTACCCCGCTCAACTGCCATCTTCCTTACTATTCACTAAGTTTTTAAGTGAATAGGCTTAATAAACTAGCGCGCTTTACCATCAACGATTGCATCACTGCTTACTACTAAGCGGGATTGCGTTCATGCACTAGTTTATAATTATAAAAAAAAAATCTCATAATGAAATCATTAAAATGAGTAATGTTACAAACTAAAGCAAATTAAGTCCGCCTTTGAAGTTTATAGGCGTTACGTCTAATGGAATCCAGATATTATAAACCAGGAAGTCATTCCGCAGTAAACTTAGCCAGAATTTATGTTTCCTTATCAAATCCATAACTTAAAGTAGTAAGCACCACAACGATTACTGACTAAAGAGCGTAAGACAATTTAATAGGTACACCTCACCCAACAAGTTATGGGTGCACGTTTCATTATTTCACGTATAATTTATCAGACAAGCTGTTTAACGCTCATTTCACCCTCGGTGGACGTAATAACTATCTTTACTTCAGTAAGATCAAAGGGCATGGGCTGATAGCTGCAATTATAGCGAAGCGCGAGCGCATGGGAGAGTCATTAGAGACGCCTACGCGATGCAGGCGCCATCTAGCTGATAGCAATCACCACCTCGGACTTGCACGTCCGAAATTCTGTTTCGCGTTCATGATTCATATTTAATTTTAGTAACGTGAGGGGTTACTGTGTCTGGTATGTTAGCTGTTGCTGGGACATGGTCCATGGTTTGTACATGTGAACGTAATTGGGGATAAATTTACTTCCAGTATTAGATCCATCTTGGTACTCTCCAATCACGGGATGGACGCCAGGACGTAGTGTTGAGAATTAGTTACCCAGTTACGCTTCAATTAAAATTACCTGTTATTATTCAATTCACTGTACAAGCTTCGGCAGGATGCTCGTTTCTTTAAATCATTTCTCACGGAACTTATTCAGCATCACCAGAATCTCTATTAAGTTCAATAAGAGTAAATTCTTCACACAATTATTTAATTGGGGACATAAACATTGAGCCTTGGATTTCTAAATGATTATCAATTCCAATATATTCGAAGTTATGACCTGTTCTATGATCACAAATTCTTCTATTGTCCTAGCCTCACAAACTTCAAGTACTCTAATAATAATTGTTCTTGTATAGCACCAATTACCTCTATTAAAAGGGTGTACTCTTTGTTGGTGGAATGTATCTTTGAGTCGCAAATTGGGCTATATATCGTCATTATAGTGAGGCGTGGGCGGGTGTCGTCGCACAGTCCTTTTTATGCAGCACGATTGTATAATGATCTTACTTGATTGTGTTCTTTGTTGTTTGTTCTGTTGGTCTCTTGTACTATTGTAAGGACTGTTTTATTATTCTTTTTATTGATAAAAACTTACACTGTTTTCGGCTTCTTTTATGTGAGTATGTCTATTTGTATTGCAAAATTTTTCACCGTCAAATTTGAAACGATCATTTGTAATATCCCTGCGGGCTCAACCAACAAACAAACAAAAATCCTATAAAACTCGACTTCTTAAAACCATCATTTATAAGGAATTTCTACTTCCACGTAAATACTCTTTATTCAATACACGTTTATAACGTAAAAAATACGTTTGCGTCCTACTAATATAAAATGGTTATTTTAATTAACAAACAATGTGGTGACCTGATGTTAAAACTTTACTAAAAAAGGGTGACGACTTGACGAGTTGTTGTTTTATTAATTAGCTGAATTAATTATTGAGTTTCGTGTTTCGATAGACGAAGTAATAAAAGTTTCCAATTTGAATTTAGTACTTTTACGAGTATGATCAATGACGTTTCCTGGCCGTGATCGACTTTATTGGTTGGCTATTTTTATGGTGTAACTGTATTTTGACTATCGTCACCAATTATACCCACTACATCTTTGCAAGTTTCTTTCATACCTTTTTTTTTATTAATTTATAAAGCAGCGCTTGACCGTAATCCCGCCTGATGGTAAGCAGTGACGCAATCGTTGATGGTAAAGCGCACTAGTTTATTAGGAGCTTATTCACTCTAGCCTTGAAGACACTCAAATTGTAGTCCGACGGAAACACCACCGCTAGCAAATAGTTCCAGTCCCTCGATGTACGCGGTATAAAGGAGGAGGCGAAACGCTTCGTCCGGATCGTAGAGGTGTTAACAACATAAGGGTGGAAACTCGCCGTACGACGGGTCGTCCGATGGTGGAACGGAGATGGGGGAATTAAATCATGCAATTCCCTCGCACACTCCCCAAAATGTATCCTATAGAACACCGAAAGGCTAGCTACTCTACGCTTGTGCTCTAGGCTTTGGAGACCAACCCGATTTAAATCAGGGTCACCAATCAGCCTCTTCGCACGCCTCTCCACTGAATCCAAAGTGGCCAGGTGACACTTAGCAGCACCAGCCCAAATGCTCCACACACGAACAACAACAATCAACATAGTATCTGTATCTGTATTTAATTGCGTATAAATAAAATCATATCACACAGTAGCAGTAGACCCGCAACTCATTAAGATTTTATGGCCGATATTCATATCTACTTAAAACCCTTTCTCGAAGTTCAAACTTTACCTTTGTTCATAAATCGGTAACCTGCATAAAGAAACAACAGAGCAGCTATAAAAGATGAAGTAACATAACTGGCACAAAGTTTAGAACTAAATCCCATGTTCCCAACATTAAAAGAAATGTTTACAATACTATTACAACTATTGGACACGAAATTCTCGAATAGTTTCCTACGAAGCTCATAATCTAACCAAAGTCAAGTTCCTCGAAACGTAAATAATCTTATACGACGTATAAAATTCAAAATTTTATAGATACCTCGACCGCCATTAGAATGTGAGGCACTTTATTAATATTAACAGTGTTTTAATAGTTTAATAACAAACTAGAGAAGCGACCACGCAATCAATTTTTATTGAGAGAAAGATACTAAAATTATACACCACGGGTGGCCAGCGTGTTCTCATTATTACAGAAAAGTTAATTATTCAGTATTCCAACTAATGATTATTGAAAATTTATTATAATTTAGTTAAGAAAGCCAGCTAATGGCTTTTTATAATTCACTTGTTTTATGTTTCAATTTAAAAACTTATGTCGGCGGCGAATAATGATTGTCATTTATTTTAATTTTCGTTAAGAAACTTTTTATAATAAATGTGGGATTTCAAAGATTTATTTCGAAGAAAGATGAAATTATGATATTCGATTTGAATATTTTTTACATTTTCATAACAGACCCACAATGGGACAGGAAATTACCTACTTACAAACTTAAGAAGAAATTGATTCATTAATATAATCTTTATTATAAGATTTGCATAAAATTAGATTTGTATCACATTTATCACTTAATTCGTTCGAGGTGAGAGTTTTTCTCATCATAAACCTGGAGTTACTTTGGTCAAACATTGTTAATCTCTCGCTTATTATACCTACACGGGTTATACAGGATGTATCTGACATCGTAACGCAAACTTCGCGAGAAGGCTACACCGCATGCCACTAATAAAATTGTGATAGTCATTTATATCGTTAATGAGCTGTTACAGAAATAACAGTGTTTAAAAAAATGTGTCGGCTCGGCCTTTGAACGTTGCAAGCGTGCCGCCGAGCATGTTTGTGGGTATGACATTGATCCCTGATGTGAACTCTATTAAATCAGCTGATAGGATAGTTTTTCGAGTTTTGTTTACATTGCACTTTTTTTGTAACTAGCGAATTAATCATTTTTTTACTTTAAAATCTTATTGGGTTATAAAAGTATAGCAATTATGAACGGTTTAAAGGGAAAAAACTGCATATTATTTTTTTTAAATCAGGAAAAATCCGACGAAAAATTCCACCTGTGGGAGGTTCAGAATCATGTACTGGATCCATGGTACTCGTCTGTGCGTCGATGTCAGAGACACCCTTTAATACCGGATTAATAATATGAATCTTATTATTGAAACTCATAATGAGATACGATTGAGTCACTGGTATTATATTATTATACTGTCTTCTACGCCGCAATATTGTATTTTGATCCAGACATAAATTATAATTAAGAATAACCAATAATAGAATGATTTCGATGACACTATTGAAAGTTCGACCTAAGCCACATAAGTATATATATGGTTAACCAATTTTGACAACTTTCTTAGAACGTACAGATTCCAGATTACGTTTTTTTTTTATAATCATTAACTAGTGCTTAACCGCAATCCCGCCTGATGGTAAGCAGTGATGCAATCGTTGATGTTAAAGTGCTAGTTTATTAAGAGCCTTTTCACTCTAAAAAACTGGTTGAATAGGAAAGAAGAAGGCAGTTGAGCGAGGTCTGGAGACCCTCCACGACCAAACTCCTGACACAAAAACATTTGGTGCATCGTACCCGGCCCACATAGCTTCACCAGACATCATGCCGGAACACGACAATTCGCATGGCGATATACTTTGTCCGGTGGGTGGTCATTTCTGCCGACAGCCGATGTTGTGGCCTGCCACCGTAAACTAAACTGTAACTATAGAATGAAACGTAATAGAATAGAAGAAAAAAAATAGTTCAGGCAGGATCCCATAAGGATAGTAACAATTTTACTTAACTTCTAGTATTAGTAGGTTATAGATACAAATATAGGACACAGATACACAATTAATACTTAGCGTGGATCTGCAAAAACCGCCGGAATATGAGAGAATCCCGCCGATCCGCGAACGCATTGAGAATTAATTTATTAATCTGCCTAATCTAATTGAATTTTGTCCGATCTAACGCTTCATCATCATCAACCTTTTTATCGTCCCACTGCTGGACACAGGTATCTTCTCATACAGAGAAGGATTGAGCGTAATCACCACGCTTGCTCAATGCGGGTTGGTGATTTCAGACTTAAAGTCCAGGTTTCCTCAAGATACTCAAGATGTATGTGTATACTTAGAAAGTACATATAACAGAAAAGTTACATTGGTACTTGCCTGACCTGGAATCGTGAAACCTGCACACTCATACTTGGTGTTTTAACCACTAGGCCACCACGACTATAATACATATACGCTTCATACAGACATTATAATGCATGGTAGTATCAATCAATGTTATGTGTGTTGTTATAATCTAGTTCTGTCTGCTACTAGATCCATATGTCAAAATACAGTTTACCTAATGGATAGGATATATGAACCAAAAATTAATAAAGAATGAAAAATATCAAACACAAAGACAATACACGAAGGATGATAAACGTTAGGTCCATAAATAAAAATGACGGATGAACTATATTGGATCCAAAGATAAAAATGACGGATAAAACAAAATGGGATCCAAAGATGAGAGTAACAAAAAAATATATGTCTGTAATAAAATCTATAAAGTTACCTTTATTTTAAGATTCTTCGCTCATAAGACATGCCAGTATTTAACATAATCTCTCTGTATAGCTCTGAACCGTGTTTGACTCGATTTACATGCAACCTAACTTAACAGTTATGGGCTCTATTAACCATAATTTACGAAAACGCCTGACTTCGCCCGCCTGAATTGCTTGTAATACTCATGTATGAAGACGATTTACATTTTTTTTTTACTTTTTTTTTCGTTAGCTACGATGAAATAAAGAGGAGTTACCTACCACAGTGCTGACAAGATTGAGGCTAAAGCTTTAAGCCTTTTTTTATGGCTAAGCCGGTATTTGGTTAGGTAAAGAAATTATTAATTTTGTGTGGGTTTATAATACTATATTATTATCGTGTATATTAATAGGTCATTATCATAATCTTTTACGAGTAGTTTTCTTCCAAAAAATCCGAATATTTTGGGTATAGTAGAGTTAAAACTGCATTCTAATTGTGTCACACACTATTGATATCAGTTGGAATAATTTCGAAGCATATTGCTAATCCATTACTCCATACGTTCGAAAAATATGTATACTCAACAATGTAATAAAACGCAATGAATATTGTTAAACCGTTTGTGGAAATACTATTTCCAGAATGGTTAGAGATGTTATCTGCTCTACTGGTGAAATCGGCCGTTTTATGGACATCTATAAATTATGGAAATACACGAATAATGGTGCAATTTAACTCAGTTGGTCTCCCGAATACGATTGCCTATGGAATTAGGGCGACCATGTGTAAATTAACGGGGTTGAGTACGCCCGTCTTCGGACAATCTTGTCCGTTACCCTAATTCACTTTGACGACCTAATAATGTCTTACTTGGAAACTACGTCAATCCTTTCGCCTATTAAGACAATATCTGCTAATTGAGCCGTTTCTCTTGTTCAGAATCTTAACTAAATTTAAGTACAGAGTTCATTTTTCTTTCTATTTCATTAACAAAAGGATAGAAGATCATCAAGTCCTAATAAACTAAGATACTCCGCCAAGTCTTGCCGCCAAGCGATTTGTCGTGTTCCGGCATGATGTCTGGTGAAGCCGTACGGAGGTCGGGTCTGAGCAGTTGTGTTGCGATGTGTGCCGGATACGATGCGCCAAATGTTGTTGTGTTGGGAGTTTGGTCGTCTCCCTCTGGCGCAGCATCGTTGGTCGTGTTCTTGGGTTTAACATTGCATCACCTCGCTCAACTGCCGTATTCCTTCCTATTCGCTCAGTTTTTCTGAGTGAATAGGCTCTTAATAAACTAGCGCGCTTTACCATCAACGATGCCATCACTGCTTACCATTAGGCAGGATTGCGGTCAAGCGCTAGTTTATAATTATTAAAAAAAAAACATCATTTAAGCCGAAAGACGTCCACTGCTGGACATAGGTCACCCCCAAGAATCTCCACGATGACCGGTCTTGCGCCTCCCGCATCCAGCCGGTTCCCGCGACCTTCACCAGGTCATCGGTCCACCTTGTCAATGTCTAATCTGCTATGTAAATAAAGCAATGAAAGTTGTTCAACTGTCAAAATGTGGGAGCACTCATACTGCTAAAAGCTAGGTTGTAGACGCCTAATTTTATAAGCTGGCTGCGTCATATGCATTGTCAATATAGCAGCAACCGGAAAATAAACAAGTCTAAAGCAAAAACTATTTGAAAGGAAACCTAAAACGTTTTTCCATAAACTCAATAATTTCACCAAATAATTAACACTGCCTTATCGTTTACAATCTTTATAAACGTGTGTAGTACACAAAAAGATGTTATCATACGCTATTGTATTATTAGGCTAAAGTAAATTCTAGCTAGGTTGTTAGGTTACAGGAGTTACACGCGATCTTGCGTGCCTGATCTTTGAGGCAGATATACCCAGCACAGAACGCCCTTTGGGTCTGCCTAGACTGAAATCTAGATTGGTTTTGGTGTAAAGATTTCATGTATTTTGCTTTTTAAAGGAGATTGGAACTGTCGTTGGTAATGTTTTGTTTGTTGGGACTTGTCTATACTAATATATAAAGCGGAAGAGTTTGTTTGTTTGAACGCGTTAATCTCAGGAACTCCTTGTCTGATTTGAAAAATTCTTTTTGCTTTGGATAGCGTATTAATCGAGGAAGGCTTTAGGCTATATAAAATCACGCTGCGGCCAACAAGAGCGAAGCGTAACAAAAATTTAAAATGTATGCTGTATTTTATGATCTAGAAGTGTAATAATGTATCTATAGAAATAAGCTCTTTTGGGGTTAAAATAAAATGTTCAAATAACTAACTTGGAAAATATTTTTTTTGGAAAAGAAAGGAAAAAGGACCAAAATAATTCGAAAATGGAAGAAGGAAAATAATTTTTGATTAATCTGCATTTGCGATATAGTTCCCAAAAATCAAAACAAATATGAGTTTGTGAAAAAATAACCTTAAATTCAACAAAAAAGTTCTGTTCGCCCTACTAGTTCAAACGTTTTTAACATTTTCAATAGTAGCAGTTACTCTGAAATCAACTTAATTAGCATCACAAAAAAGTTTACATTTGTTTAACTTTGAAATGAAGTCAATTTAAAAAGTAAATAAAATTTGAATATACATCGTTGTTCCATTCCTTTTTTAAACCCATCGCGTGAGATGTGCTCAAACACGAACTTTTCAATCATTAAAATTGTACGGGCGACAGGTGGTCAAGTTACCCGAAACTGTCAAATATTTCCAATCAAACTTGAATCTTATTGTTAAGTGATAAAGTTGAAAATCCAATAAGATATAATATAATTGTTGTAGCTTGATGTGCTGTCGTCTGTACAATTTATATATTTGAATCTGAAAATTAAGTAGTTACCTGTTTTTGTAGCGCGTCCATAAACGCGTTTACATAGAGTAAGTTAATGCTAATTATTATCATCAAATGTACCCAAAAAATACCTATTAGTAATAAATAGAAACTATGTTCTACGCCAGCAGTGTGGCTACCATAAGCCTTGATCATCGATATCGACCGCGTTTGTCTCATCGATTTGCTCGCTTCAAGGTTGTAAGAACTATTTTTTTTTAATAATAATAAACAAGCGCTTGACCGCAATTTCGCCTGATGGTAAGCAGTAATGCGATCGTTGATGGTAAAGCGCGGTAGTTTATTAAGAGCCTATTTACACAGAAAAACTGAGCGAATAGGAAGGAAGACGGCAGTTGAGCGAGGTGATGCAATGCTAAACCCAACAACACGACCAACGATGCTGCGCCAAAGGGAGATTGATCTGAAGACCCTCCACGACCAAACTCCCAACACAACAACATTATGCGCATCGTACCCGGCACACATCGCAACACAACTGCTCAGACCCGTCCTCCGTATGGCTTCACCAGAGATCATGCCGGAACACGACAAATCGCTTGGCGGCAAGGCTTTGTCTGGTGGGTGGTAACTTCTGCCGGCAGCCGATGTTATGGCCTACCACCGAGAGACCTATCAACCAATGAGAGCGCCAAACGCGGTCGATGTGTATGATCGAGTCTCGTAATGAAAACTCATAGTAGCCACACAGTTCAAGCACCCAAATACTATAAAATTTTCCCCAATCAAACTTAAACCCTACTGATTTAACGATAAAGTTGAAAATCTATTAAAGACATTGGACAGATCGTAGTACCTTGATGGGGTGGGGACTACCTAATTCGACGCAAGATTAATTTAATTTATTTTAATCGGGAAACTTAGAGAAAAATTAAACAGTATTCTTAAACATATTTGAAGGCAGGCACAGACAAACAGTCGGTACAAAAAAACTACAAAAATCTTTTTATCTATGCAGCTTTTGGATCAGCATTATCAACATTATACTTCTAGCTTTGTCCTAGTCTGACTGATGATAACTCTATGTCATACAAGAAAATTATATTTCAAACTTTATTCCTTACATAAATTCATGTTATTAATGACAATCCTCAAACGGCAAACTCCGCAGTAACTGGTGACGCTGGAACTTTGCACAGCGAGAGGTTATGTATGAGACAAGAAAGCCATAAGACATTTTCCCCTTCCATAAATACTGCCCTAGATATAAAATATCATGAAGTTTCTAATATTACTTGTAGATTCTGCAATGCCACTGCGACACTTAATTTAATTACCGCTATAGGAAAGGCAAATTTACAGTCCTCATTCAAAAGCAGTGCTTGGAATTGTTAATTAGTTATTAATAGGGACATTTCTTGGGTAAAAAAAATGATTCTATTTAGTTCGTCATTCAGATTATAGAAAAATATTGGATATATTTTGTTTTATCAAATCAATAACAATTGACAAATATAAAAGGCATCAAAGATCCGGAGTGGTGGTTGGTGACGTCACTGTTCGCTAAAAAGTGTAGCGTGCAGTGAAGTCACACGAGATTTCGACGCACTATTTCCTCTTCATTTTTTGTTGATATGACAAAAGAAAAAATACGTGTCAAGTATTTTTTGGAAATCTGACTGACGGACTAATTAGTGTTTTTTTAGTCAACTACCCTATTATCGAGAGATTGTCTCAATTTGATAATCTAGTTAAAGCTTTGTCATTACTTTCGAATATTATTAGTGACGTCATACTTTAAGATACTATAAAGGTATGTAGTACTTCCATAATATCCAAGAACGGGAAATTGTGGCTTTGTTTCCCAGAACTTGATGTCAGCGCCACCTACCGAGTTGAATTGCGAATCCAAACCATCCAAGGGTCAAAATCGGTCAAACCGTTTATCATTTGTTCAGTGACAAATACCTACAGAACAATTATAATAATATGTATATTGTTAATGTTATTTTTTGTTCATGCGAAACCTGAATATTCGTTGTGTGCGCGATGACAGCGCCCCTAGTGGCCGCAACTATTCAGGACTTGTCATCTGTCAAATCATGTCAACTAGATGATAAAATATCTTGTGATATTAATTTTCGACTAGTTTTTCAACGAAATTGAAAAAAATAGTGTAAAAAGTAAGTGTGTATATTATACCTAGCGATTTTCTTCCTCGTGAAACATATGGATATTATAATACGTACGGGATTTGAATCGATTAAGCATAAAATACATTTCCAACCTCAAACTGAGCAAAAAGGGAAAAAATTAGTATTAGCACAGCATGTGAGAGAAGTGGAAGAGCTTAGAACGAACGGGAAAAGCTTCTTAATAAGAGCTCGGATCATAAGACAAACGTCTGTGACACAAACTCCCTACAAAACATCATTAAATGTGAGTACATACATACCTACCTACATATCAAGTCATAGAAATAGTATATTTGAGTTAGCTTCATGTCAGCTTACTTATATTAATTATTTTATTGTTTATTATAATTCCAGATAAATGATGAACGTTTTGTTACAAATGTTAAGTGCGACTGTGTTTACAACCAAAGTGGCCCATTGTTTTTACAATTTACGACACAGCATGTACTATGACCCATATCGCCAATTTTTACGTTTTTACTTAAAATTATAAAGGAAGTTCAGAATTAATTCACATTTCTGCCACGTCGTGCGCTACGATCGATTTGCCGTTCCCCACCACCCACTTCGCACATAGTCAATAGTTTGTTCAGAATAAGCAACTGAATCGATTCCAATCATTTTTACACCATGTTATATTTTTTCCCAAATACATTGAGAAAATGGTTGCAGTGTGGTTGCCGAGCTCGCCACGTAGCTTACAATTGATCATATTACTGCGCACATCCGCGCATCAGCTGACGCCAGAGGTCAATGCATTGGTTGCCCACCCGAGCGGAGCGTGGTCCATATTTTTGTTGGAACAGCCATGTAGGATAACATTGATAACAAGCTGATAACTTTGTGGTTTTTCAATGATATCTTTTGAAATTTTGTGCATAGATGTTTTGCTTAAAAATACTGGGTTTTACTTAAATACACGTGTTTCGGGTTCCGCATAAATAAAAAATAATGTGGCATATAAAAATTTAACCTTACGCGATTATTTCTTAAATAGGTTCTCCTAGGATCCATTAAATAAAGTGTAACTTAACCTATAATCCAATTTAAAAGCCGAAACAGAATCCGATAGAAATATATGTGTACAGAAGTTGGTCACGAAAAGACATAATTAAACATATTTACGTTCATGTTATAATTAGGAAGTTAACAAAATTTCCTGTTAAAAATACAGATCGCGTGTTGTATGGCTTTTCAGTGGAAAATAGTAAAACTCATAATAATTGGTATTTTTTTAACGGTCACGCTTATTTCACGTTCTTTATGCAACTTTAAATAGGTAACGAGAATTTATTTATATCGCTTAATACAAACATACATATATTCAAGTTTTTTGTTCTAAATTTAATTTTTTTCAAGCTTTTATTTTCTTTTTTAATAAAAAAACTTATATACCCCAATCAATCAATAATACTAATATACCAATATGAACTTTACACTAATAATGATTAAGTTTATTTTAGAGTCACTAGTGCTATTGACAAAGTTATAAAAATGTAATTGTTTACGCAATTATGTAAAGAGATAAAGTAGATTTTTTTTTTCATAAAAGCTTTCTATTATTTAGAACATATACTCAATCTTATTCCATTACTACCAACTTTTTTTTTTGAGATGCGAAATCATCAAATAAGCTCACCCGCTTTAGGCGGAGCGGAAGGGCGTGTCAGACTTTTACTGACTAAAACCCGTGCTCCTTAACTTGCATGTTCGCCAGGAGCCATGGTATCTCTTTTAAATAACCAGCGGCAAGTAATAATGATCACATTGTAAATTAATAACACAAGTCAATTAAAAACGGTGCTTAAAAGCTATGCAAATAACTAGTCGTAAACGTTTCACTTTTATTTACTTAAATGTAATAAACCTGGAGGCATTCATTTAGTGCATTTTCCTATTTCCTCATAAATTAAAACAAGTCCGTTAACTATTTCATTGGAATAGTTTATTTCTTAGCAACTTTATAGGTACGCAATTCTTATAATAATATTAAAATAATTTTCCTACTTTATTGTTATTTATTGGTATTTTATATTCAAAACCTAGAATGGGCCTATCTTAGCTTAAATTGATTGCATCGATCGGTGAACATAACTCTTCAGGATTTGAAGTAAATATATAGCTACTTACTTGAAAGTGACTATAGATATCTGTAACATAGGATAACTCCACCAAATGTTAAATTATGGAATGTTAGTATAGATTATATTATTTGTTACAATTTAAGGAAAACCAACGTAAAATACTTTTGAAATATTTGCAAATATGTGTATTGTGTATACCTACTGTACATAGTTAATTTACGAAAGAAAGGAAAAAGTTTATTTGCGGAAAAGGTTGTCTGTAAAAGATCGCTCTTAGCGATAAGACCGCCCATTGTGTCACCCTTTGTAAAATATTTATATTTATTTTTTAATAAATAGTATTCTATTCTAAACATGACGTGAAAAAAATTACAAAAAGGATAAGAAATGGTTAAGCGAATATGCGTCACATCCACGCGAAACGGCTGTCGCTCAGCTTTTGGCTGCGCCCTAAACGGTAGCAATAGCAAAGAATTAGTACATTATCTGTCAAGTTACAATTGTTTATTTAACATGTTAACTGTAAAAGTGTATAGACCGTTATATTTTAAGTTCATCTTCACATATAATTGTTTACAATTATATAAAACTAGCGGCCGCCAGCGACTTCGTTCGTGTGGAGTTAGTATTTAAACATTTTATTTTAACTCCAAAATTACAGCATACATTTAAAATTTTTGTTTTACTCAACTCCTATTAGTCGCAACGTGATGTTAAATAGCCTAAAGCCTTCCTGGATTAATGGGCCATTCAACACAACAATAAGTTTTCATATCGGACCAGTAGTTCCTGAGATTAGCGCGTTCAAACAAACAAACTCATCAGCTTTATATATTAGTATAGATACTATTGAGTATAGATTATATTGTAAGTATGTACAGACGACATGGGTCAAGCGACCCGAAACTGTATAATTTTCCCAATCAACCTTCTTTCTTGCTTTAGCGATAAGGTTCATAATCTATTAAGACAACAGATTCAAGTAGCTTGATGTGCTGTCGTCCTTACATAAAACATTGTTAAACATTTTGGAGAGTAACGGCCATCTTGGTTCACATTAAAAGCAACACTGACAACATCTTTGTTCTTGTCAACAGTAAACGGTGGTTGGAGCTCCTGGGGCCCGTGGACGCAGTGCCGCTGCAATGGCCGAGTGACCGGCGGCCAGCGTCGCACGCGCACCTGTACGGAGCCACACCCTCTGAACGGAGGAGCGCCCTGCCAGGGACAGGCTGTGCAGAGGACTTCAGACTGCGTGCCTTGTCAGAGTGGTAAGAGAGATTGTGTTACAAAAAAACATATATTTTGTAATAATAATGTAACAGAGTATTTACTGGTACTCCTTTAACATATAAGGTTTGAAGTTAGGTATGGAGATAGATTCAAAACCGAGACAAAATTATAGTATTATTATTTAAATGTTCTCTCAAAGACGCATTCTCTAAGTCTCATCTGAGAAAGTAGGTGGCTGGATACCCAACATCCCTGGTCACAGTGTTTGAGCACAGATAAGCTGATGCATTTCTGTGCTGTCTCAAGCAATATGACATTAGCGTGGCAGTGATGTTTTCTGCGCTATTTTCCTTTGAAATTTCACTACTACAAGGTATATTCTTGTACTGAAAAAAGCCAGTAAAATTAAAGTCATTTCTACAGCATAACAAAGGAAAATTTCTTTCTACTAAGTGGTTTTATAATAACATCAATACTCCATAGTCATTCTATCGCCATTCCATTACGACACTACTGAGCAATATTTGATCGATCATTATGAATTTACCAGATAACGAACTTTTAGGACAATGATAATGGAATCGTGTTGGAATGACAAATTTGTAAAAATAGCAGATTATGGCCCCTGGTAGTGTCTTACACAATATCCCTGCTGGTATCACTTTGTCGAACTGTTTCCATCGTAACAAGTGTCATTGAACCGCAAGTATCGAGCTCATCAGTTAAAGTTCTAATTGAAACAGCTTCAAGGCTTGAGTTAATCAATCATAATCCGTTAAACTATCGTTTAGGACCACCCCTTACTATATTAAGCTTAATTAGAGCGTAATGGGCATATCCGGCACGCCTCCTCCTTTAGTATAAGTACTTAGTCATAAATAAGTTAAAATTTGAATGGCATTGGTAGTTTTATAAGTTTTTAATTTACTTGTAAAGTTAGTGAACTTTGAACTTGGTGGAGATAGTCTTATTTAAAACTGCCGGTTACACGTTATTCCAAATATTCGTATACATACTTTGGTAAAGGGACTTCAATGATTAAATCAAAATCAAAAGTCATTTATTCAAATTAGGCTGAGAATCAGCACTTTTTGAATGTCAATATTACATAAGACAGTCCCCCAAAACGCCCACCCATTGACACTTCCTAGTGCTTTCGCTGGGGAGAAGAAGTGGTGGAACAAAATCCCCAGCAGCACAGCTGTATACAATACAAATTAACAATAGAAAATTAACTTGTTATACAAGTATTAAGGAAGAGGTTTCATCTAGAACAAATACATGGAAACAGAAGAAAAATACATGTGACTATTGTAATTTAGGATCAGACACAACTATACAACTTACTTATACAATTTACTAAATATAATTCTTTATAGAATTGTATATTTCAGTATAATGTTTACATAATATAAAATCTTTTTTACATTTCATGTACCTAAAAGTAAAGTGATTTAGTATATTTCAGATGTTAAATAACGTATGAATTACTTGAAACTATTGAGTTGCACAGCTGTATATTGATTGTAATATTGAGTTGAAATAAAACGAAAACACATTTCGAAGGAAATGATTACGTCAAATATTGGCGTTCGTTATTCCCGAATGATTCAAGTATTCATTATGAAACACAAAACAGACTCGCAAACATTTAATTGTGCTTTCAACATATTTTTATACAGTAACACTGCGGTTGATATCACGTATTTGAATCGGAAACACTTAGCTTCCAATATGCCTTTAATACAAAAATATTTGGAACATCGCTGATAATACAGTCCAAAGAAAATTCTACTCTATAATTTTGTAATAACGTCCAAAATCTTTTACACATTTTTGCGTCCACTTTAATAAAAAAATCTGCTAAGCAATTTATACTTTGATTCGATTGTATTAGGGTTGTAAATCCTTTGATGATTGCTTGTGGTTATGATGAAATTGAAATGGATTTTTATTTGTTACTGCTTTCAATGAAGAGGGATATATGGATCTGCAAGGATACGATAACACTCAACAATTGTTGATTGGTAAGTATAGTGTGTGTCAATGTTGTTTTTGAAGTACTATTCATACCGGCATCGGCGTACTCAGCTTTTCGCATTAGGGGGCAAGCCAGAGCAGGGGAGGGGGGGGGGGGGGTGGGGGGGCAAGTCAGATTTTTAGGGTAGAATTATCCCCGGCTATATTGTTTTACAAACTATACAAGCACATGAAACATTAGGTATTTAAAGTGTAATGTGTAGGGCAAATAGACGCAAAGGATCAATATAAGTCCCCATTTATATTTCGATTAATAACTAGGGGACTTCATATACGTTCATATATGTTGTTCTTGTAAGGCCTCATACGAAGGCTCAGAGTCACACGAAGGGCAATGGAAAGAGCTATGCTCGGAGTTTCTCTGCGTGATCGAATCAGAAATGAGGAGATCCGCAGAAGAACCAAAGTCACCGACATAGCTCTGCGAGTCGCTAAACTTAAGTGGCAGTGGGCAGGGCACATTGCTCGTAGAACCGATGGTCGATGGGGCAGTAAGGTTCTGGAGTGGCGGCCAAGGTGGACCGATGGCCTGGTGAAGGTCGCGGGAAGCTGATGGACGCGGGCAGCACAAGACCGGTCAGCGTGGAAAGCCTTAGTGGAGGCCTTTGTCCAGCAGTGGACATCTATAGGCTGAAGAAGAAGAAGAAGAAGATATATATTCTAAGAGATTTCCAGGGGGGGGGGGGGGGGGCAGCTGCTCCTTCCCCACCTGGGTACCCCCATGCATACAGGGTAATATCACGGTTACTGTTTAAATATTCTTTGAAAAAATACTAATATCGTAATAACTGCGCCTCACAGCTACATCCGCACCAGTTTCGATTTCGTTGAAATATCCGCAACAAAAATCATAAACTTCTTTGTTAATCTTGGAATATTTCATCCAAAGGTTGTCTGTAACAGATCGCTCTTAGCTATAAGACCAGACTTTTGTAAAATCTTATACAATATGTAAAGAAAACACTGTCCGACCCGTGAGGATAATAAAGGTTAGGTAAACACATGACCAAATATAATATAAAATTTTACGTAATCATCATAGAAACAATACTAATGAATTTTGACATAATCTTTTTTTCCCGCGAATTAATTCCAACTTCCACAAAATTTGGTATTTTTAAAAAAAGTGACAACACCGGTATTATTATGAGCGAATAGCGATGCGACCACGTGCCGCGGGCCCTGTCCGCCGCCGCCCGCAGAAGGGTTGTTTGCCGCAAATGTATTAAGTTACCTCTTTTTGCGAAATAATATTTATTCTTTTAGGGGATCTTTTTTTAAGTTTAGTCCGGCTTTGTATCCATTAGTAGAATCAGTTATCGATACCTAACAATACCTTCACGGATCGGACAGGGTTTTCTTTACGTATTGTATATTTATGTTCTGTCATTTATATGATGTAAGTACATAATATTACAATGTACACACATAGTATTCTATTCTATTATGATAATCCCGTTATTACGGTTTGGGTATGGATACTAAAAAACCAGCTATTAAAAGTTTTTAAAATACCTGCGTCAATTTTCAACGCATTAGGGGCGTTCAGAATTATGTAGCTACTGAACCCATGGAGACAGGATACCATCCAGTGTACAAAGGTACAGACTACAGCATATCAATAGATTTTCTACTTCATTGCTAAAGACTTAAGGCTCAAAATTGATTAGGATTATTTAACAGTTTCGGATAACCTGATCTGCTGTCCTCCGTACATATTCTTCTGGAATAAAAAACTATTAATTCACATATCTGTTGCTTTTCACCTAAACGATCAATTAGGTAATCTGCTTGCCTTTTTCTAACTACGTCAGGGACACCCAGTCTCATCAAATATGGCGTAAGTACTACGTTGTACATAGTACTTATTATTTCCATCGTTTATGGTCTATGACCCTGGCTTTGACATCAAATCAACTTTGTTTATAGTTTGACAGTTTTGCATGTTAGAGTACGAGACTTTTGGTGATATTATTTTTTTTTTCCTGTATTTTGTTTATTATTATAATTTTATGGTATTTAGTTGTAAAGTGAGTTTTGTTTGTGCGGAATTAAAAAAAATCATTCTTTCTTTCTTTCTTTCTTTAGTAGGGCAATTGCGCTAAAATAATTCAACCAAAACAGAATTGCATCGCAACCAAACCATAACTTTAGTTATGTTTCATATCGCGCTAACTTTTTGACACATGGTTTAACCATAACTAGATCAGAAATAGAATGTAACCGCTGTCAAATGAAACAAATCTAACTTTATCTGTGTAATTTGTCAAACTTACATCTAAACGATTGGATTTGTGTATAAATTATTTAGTTTTAATTATTATATCTGATGAAATTTATCACTACATACTAGCGGCCGCCAGCGACTTCGTTTGCATGGTTTAGTTATGCTCCGCTCTTATTGGTCGCAACGTGATATTACAGCCTAAAGCCTTCCAGGATTAATGGGCTATACAACGCAAAAAGAATTTCACAAATCGGACCAGTAGTTCCTGAGATTAGCGCGTTCAAACAAACAAACAAACTCGTCAGCTTTATAAATTAGTATACATACATTGATTTTACTTCAATCAAAGTTAAAACTTAAGCGCGATACGAAATGAGATCTAAACTAAACCACAACTTTAACTGGATTAGATAAGAACAAGAGTTCAACTTCTACGGTTTTATTTCGTCCTCTGTGGTGCAGCGGTCAACACGCCTGCCTGCGACGTGGAGGCCCCGGGTTCGATCCCCGGCCAGGTCATGACGGGAAACGATCTTTTCCTGATTGGCCTGGGTCTTGGATGTTTATCTATATATTTATCTGTTATAAAATATAGTATCGTTGGGGCTAGCTCAATCTGTGTGATTTTTCCGTATATATTTACTTATTTAACGCGACGCCCCCCAGAGAGATCTTTCAAACGTGTATCTCTCCATTTTGTATCAATTACTTTTAAATGACAAAATAGCAAAAAGGAACAAAATGGTGGCTCTCAAAATTTCAGAAAAAATTGAACACTTCCAGTGAAACGAAACGCAACGTCAATGATAACCGAAACGATTAAAAAATGCCGACATCCACATACTTACATATTTTATAAAGACCACCTATTCTGTATTAACCTCTCGACCTCCTAAAAAGTACTTGAAAAACAAAAAACGATCGTTCAGCTCTTGAGAACAAAGAACTCCGAACATTGGCACGAGCTACCATTCAATTGTCTTCAAGCCAAATGGTATTAAAAACTTAATACTATACTACATTAAACGCACGTGTTAATCACAATAAGAACTTTTAGAGTTTCTCAAGCATCATATCTGAACATCTCAGTCGTAAAAACACCGCCTTTTAATACTTTATGCTCATAAACCAAGCACTGAAATCACTTCAAAGAGAATTCGGTTATACTCGTACGGGTCTGTTGAACAGCGAGCTTGTTAGGTTATCGCGAAAATAAATGGTCATTTTGACAGGTTAAAAGGATTTCAGATAAATATTTTATTGGTAGTGAAGTGTGTCACGGTTGTTGAATATTTTTGTTTATTTAACGTCAGTTTTTTGATTGGAGGCTTTGTTCTCGAAGTTGTTGACAGCTACGTATACCTGGGACAAACTATCTAGTTAGGCAGGTCCAACTTCGAGAAAGAGGTCAATCGCCGATTCTCTGTCTGCGCTAAGCTACGTAGAATCTTCTTGTCCAAAATACCGCAGTGTCTCAAGACAAAAGTCTTCGACCAGTGTGTGTTGCCAGTGATGACGTATGGAATTGAGACGTGGTCACTAACAATGGGCCTTATAAAAAGGCGCAAGGTCTCTCAAAGGGCAATGGAGAGGGCTATGCTTGGGGTTTCACTGCGCGGTCGAATCAGGAATGAGGAGATCTGTAGAAGAACGAGAGTAACCGACATAGCCCGAAGAATTGCAACACTAAAGTGGCAGTGGGCCGGGCATATTGCCCGTAGGACCGATGCCCGATGGGGCCAACGGATTCTTGAGCAGCGACCACGCACCGGAAGACGCAGCGTGGGTAGGCCCCCGACAAGGAGGACCGAGGACCTGGCGAAGATCGCTGGAAACCGCTGGATGCGGGAGGCGCAGGACCGGTCGTCGTGAAGAACCTTGGGGGAGGCCTGTATCCAGCAGTGGACGTCTTTCGGCTGAAATGATGATGATATCGATGATTTAACGTAATAAAATATATTTACTGACATTTAGCACGTTTCGTAGCAAATTATTTTATATGTAAACGTCAGTTATGATCAGTACGTAATATCTGTAATTATTTATGAACTGTTAACTTTCCTAAGATGATTTGATTAGTGGATACATAACATTATTACGAGCAGCTGTGGCCCAGTTACAACGGTTTACGTGTTGTAGAATGTCAGTTCAAACCCTTACAGGCAATTTACTTTGTGTAATTTATTTCATCAACACTACTCTCAAAACGGTGATGGTAAAAATCTTCAGGAAACCGGCATGTCTTTGAGCTAAAACTTCATATATGTGTAACATAACAGCCAACTCGTACTGAGCATGCATGTTGGATTACGGCTCACTCCATCACCTATTAGGAGTTCTGTGTCCCAACAGTGGGAATATTATAGGCTGATTATGATAAAAATATCAAAAGCAAATCAATAGTAAATTAGTATATTTTTACTGCTGAGAAATGTTTTGTTCAATACTTTCTAAAAACTTAAGTGAAGTTACTGTGTTTAGACGCCACTTTATTGTCAGCGATCCTGCCGGATTCAAATTATCATCCAACAGAATATACCTACTATAGTAATTACCTAATAAAACCTTAAAGAAGTCTAATAAAAGTAATCAAATTACTATACTTTTTCGAACAAATTTACCTATACCTAACAGAATACTGTCATAATTGTCACGCAAGAACGTATGTCAACTATTTCCCTCGTATGTATCAAAGGAAGTGTTTCAACCGCGTAGACAACAGAACGCAATCAAGAGGCGTTTGTGTCAGAGCATAAAACGTGAAACATTATGAGGTAATTGGAAGCATATGTTTCTGCTCGCGGCAATGCTCGATAAACTTTGTAGCTGTATGTAGTGTGGTCGACGTTTAGGGAGGGCGGAATTTTAGCTTCCAATGTTTTATTGTGCATATTTTTAGTTTTAAGCCATAACCGTAAATCATGTATTAATTTGTAGAATTAAATGATTTTAGCAATCTAGCCAGCCACGTCTCCACCTTAAAATTAAAATAAACCTGGACATTCTATACTAACATATTATAAAGCTGAAGAGTTTATTTGTTTGTTTGAACACGCTAATCTCAGGAACTAATAGTCCGATTTGAAAAATTCTTCTTGCGTTGTGTTATAACACGTTTTAATATGTTAATGGAGACTATCGATTTAGAGTTACTATATGGCAATATAAGAGCAATGATGTGCTTTAGGTCGTAGGTTCGAACCCATCAGGCGCTTTACCTTCTGTAAATTCCACATCGGCTGCCGGCAGAACATATCACCCACCAGACAAAGTCTTGCCGCCAAGCGATTCGTCGTGTTCCGGCATGTCTGGTGAAGCCGTACGTAGGACGGATCTGAGCAGTTGTGTTGCGATGTGTGCCGGGTACGATGCGCCAAGTGTTGTTGTGTCGGGAGTTTGGTCGTGGAGGGTCTCCAGATCAATCTCCCTCTGGCGCAGCATCGTTGGTCGTGTTGTCGGGTTTAACATTGCATCACCTCGCTCCACTGCCGTCTTCCTTCCTATTCACTTAGTTTTTTTAAGTGAATGGGTTTAATAAACTAGCACACTTTACCATCTACGATTGCATCACTGCTTACCATCAGGCGGGATTGCAGTTAAGCGCTAGTTTATAATTATTAAAAAAAAAAAAAATTCGTCACCACTACTCTCGAAAAGGCGAAGGAAAACATCGTGAGGAAACCGGCATGTCCTAGAGCCAAAACTTCAAAGACATGTGACATTTACCAACCCACGCTGGGCCGGCGTGGTAGATTGCGGCCCATTCCCTCTCACCGAGAGGAGTTCTGTGTTCCAGGAGCGCTTTACACTAATACACTGGTTTATCTTTACACTAATACACTGGTTTATCTTTACACTAATACACTGGTTTATCTTTACACTAATACACTGGTTTATCTTTACACTAATACACTGGTTTATCTTTACACTAATACACTGGTTTATCTTTACACTAATACACTGGTTTATCTTTACACTAATACACTGGTTTATCTTTACACTAATACACTGGTTTATCTTTACACTAATACACTGGTTTATCTTTACACTAATTATACACTGGTTTATCTTTACACTAATACACTGGTTTATCTTTACACTAATACACTGGTTTATCTTTACACTAATACACTGGTTTATCTTTACACTAATTATACACTGGTTTATCTTTACACTAATACACTGGTTTATCTTTACACTAATACACTGGTTTATCTTTACACTAATACACTGGTTTATCCAAAGCTACTGTTACATAACATATCCAAAATTATATATTACCTGTGGTGGCACGAGGAACAGGGAGTAATGTTCACTCATCCTCCATAGAAAAGAGAGGAACCTCTGACCAGACGGGTGTTGTCTAGCGGTTCATGTCCAACGGTTGAAATTAGGAAGTTGTATGTATTCTAATTGCACGATACAGAAAGATACGCTCTGCTTGCGAGATACAGAACAGGGATATTTTCTGGGTAAAAAAAAAAAATGATTCTATTTAGTCCGTCATTCAGATTATAGAAAAATATTGGATACGTATATTATGTATTATCTAAACAATAAAAATTGACAAATATAAAAGGCATCAAAGATCAGGAGTGGTGGCTGGTGACGTCACAAGAGTTTTCAATGCACTGTGTCGTCTTCATTTTTTGTTTATATGAAACAAAAAAAAATACGTGTCTAGTATTTTTTGGAAATCTGATTGACGGACTAATTAGTTTTTTTTTTTAGTCAACTACCCCATTCGTGTGACGTCAGTATGACGCGTTGTTTATTTGTGTCGTAGGTACCGCTACATTAGCTATAAACGTTGTCTTTAATCGTATTTATTTTCAGAAGCACTAAGAAAATAATTATGCATGATGATATAAGCCACTTGCATTTAAATGTCAATTGCACTCCTGCACTCAAATGCATTAACACTTCTGTAACATAACTGTATCTCATAAAATTAAATGCATTCAGAACAAAATAAACTACAGTGAAAAAGATATTAATTACAAGATAATTCATTTCGACACTAAACGGTTGATACAAGATAAAAGAGACCTTAACAAAATCTTTAACACCATTCTTCTCAGCACCAAAACCGGAATCTTAAAACAATTACATCAATTTATAACCGAAAATATATGGTACTGCTTCCTGAATACAAAGAATGTAACTTAAAAATGCAGATACTGCGTTCTGAAGTGTCAGGAGACGCAATTACTTGCAATTTATTTGTATAGGTTAAGGAGCGGCTTCACTGTCGGCGTTAATGGAATTTTTTTAAAAAGGAAACCGTTTTGTTTATTCTTTATTTAAAATTTATGTTAGTGGCTAACTTACCATAGAGTTTAAAACATTTGAATACAATGGTTTCTTTGTTCAGAGTGGTTATTCTGGTAATTAGAACTTTCTCTAAAAACTAGATTAAGAATATTTTTAGTTAAGGGAATTGGACTTCAAAAGCCTAATTCTCTTACTTAAATAATGTTTAAAATTTGCCGTAATCTCATCTCGGCGACAAATAACGTCAAAAATGTTGGACCGTGACAGACTATGAACATTCTTGAAATTACCAGTATTGTTCCTCTGATATCTGTATAGGCTCAGGGATGACTTATGCTCATGCATAAAAAAAGAAAACATTTTTTTTTTACTACACCGATACCTATATTTAATTAACAAATCACCAACCAGTATTTTTAACCTCATATTGACTCATATATGTAGACATATGCAAGAAAATGTCATGCTTCATCGAAAATAAAAAATGGAAGGCAATGCTAATGATGATTTTAAACCTTATTATAAAGAAATCATATCATACTTAAACGAAACTCCCATAGTTTCACTCCCTAATCAAAACAGACCCTTTATTAAAAAAAAAAAACACGTAAAATGTATGTAAACGTGAAAGTCCTTAATGTCGTTGTTACTCTAACGAACCGAGACTGATTTATGTGTGTGCGCATTAATTAATAAGAAATGTTACACACTGTTGTACTTTAATATCCGTGTACACCCACACATGGTGGAGGGGCATGGCCCAAGTTGGACATGTGTGGCGGGTTGAATGTCAAACAGGAATGGTGGTCGGCATTTTTTTAATGAAGATAAATATTCACGGAAGAAAGAAACGTCCGTAATGTGCCCTATAAATAATAGTATTCACTTTTTTAATCTAGTACAATATGAGAATCGAAATAAGAATGATTTTACTTTATGAGAATCACAATCTGAATTATTTTGAAAGATGTTTTTGGCTCTTACGATACATGTATTCCTAGTAAACGAGTCAAGGTTACACCTGATGGTTGAGTCCTGAAGTAAAAAATAAATTAATAATACAAAATGTGTGCGATCAATCTCTCTGCTCAACAACATTTTGAATATATGTAGTTGTAAAATTAAAGTCTTCACTTTGGATAGTGTATAAAGAAACAGTTATAACATGTTACACATATTTACCGGGAGTCGGGCCCGAAAACCCGCAGTTTTGCAAGTTTGCACCGTATTGCAATTACCGCGAAAGCTCTTTGATAGAATTTTACCAGGATATGCAAGTATGTGTCTATATCTATCATGAATAGTAATTTTTATTTTTGATTGTGTTTAATTTAGTTTTATGATCTTCCTGTTCGCGTTATAATAACTGCTTTTTCTTTCTTTAAGTAAGTTTGAGCGTCACAAATTGCACATTGTTACGTTCATCTATCAGCTCCCTAAAGCTACATTCACATCACACGACATCGTTTTGTAACGGTTTTGTTTCAAATATTTTACTGTAAAATACATTGCAGCACTGTGTGAACGCCGCTTTAAATAACAAAAAAAAAAAACGACAGGCGCTTGAAATTAAATATGGAACACAGGCTTCCAAAATCAATTTAAAAAACAAATTCGCTAAATCTTCTTCTTCGCGCCAACCAACCATCGCGGTATGAACTATTATTTCTTTTTTTAAAAAACATTGTGATTTATGTCCAGCTTGCATGTAAGGATGCTACGGCAAATGTATTTTAATTTCAATTTATAGAGCGATAGTTCTATCTGTCTCTTTTGTTATTATATACTCGATTTATAATCGTGAACGACGCGTTAATTGGTGATAGCTACTCTTCGTTCTAGGCTTTATAATTGTACGGTGAAACTGTGAATTGTCAGCTTCGATGGAATTACGATTTGAATTTTAATCGATATGTTTCGTGTTTATCAATTTATGAAATAGAAATAGTGTGGTTCTTTGAGGAGAAAATTTTAAATTCAGAAATCGATCGAATGTATGGATGAATTTTGGTAACTCTTTCAGGTAAAAACTAGTGAATATTTTTTTATAATATTTGGCACACAGATAGTATATAAACCAGCACCCTAATTAAGTAAAGCTCTATTATTAGCAGTTGCAACCATTTCGAATCATATTACTAATCCATTGCTCCATCTGTTCGAAAATGTGTCTTTGCTACGTAACGGAACGGGACGGGTGTACGTTGTTGTTACGTAATTAATAATCATCATTATCATCAACAACCTTTTATGGTCCCACTGCTGGGCACAGGTCTCCTCTCATTCAGAGAAGGATTGAGCGCAATCACCACGTTTGCTCAATGCGAGTTTTTCAGTTTTTTCGTTCAACACGATTTCAGACTCAAAGTCCCGGTTTCCGCAAGATGTTTTCCTTCACCTTTTAATCAGTCCTTGGTGTTCAAGATTTACTTAGAAAGTTTATATAACTTAGAAAAGTTCCATTGGTACTTGCCTGGCCTGGAATCGAACCCGCACACTCATATTTGTGAGGCTGGTATTTTAACCACTAAGACACCACGACTGTAATTACACAGGGTAATTACTACTTTCCCTTCCGATATTTTTACTTGATCTAAACTTTTGAGGATGAAAAAGCAGGGCTCGGCTAGTAACTCTCATAAATACAAAATTGATATATTGTTCCGTAAACAATGTGACTTTAATATACTTTTTATTCATAAAAAATTAAAGTAGGTACTCAAGAAAATTAAATGTCATCTTACCTTAAGTGAACGGTACCCAAAAAACAAATATTTATGCTAATAACGCGATACCAAACAAATAAACAGGATCGTTATTTACCTCCCAGAGGCGTCCAATTTCCTGGCTGTATCCTAACACCATGTTAACGAAATAATTTCGAAGAAAATGTCAGAATACATTACAAACAACTGTCGTAAAGAAGCGTTATATTTTTATAAAATTCCAATTTTAAATTCCCAATAATAGGCTATTTCTTGTTGTAAACGTTACCTTAATACCGAGTCTTGAGTGACAGTTTTAAAAGGCTCTTTTCTTACTTATACCGAGTCTTTTTACTCATATAAGTAAGCAAAGAGCCTTTTAAAAACTGTTACATTTATGTAAGTTTTTACTTTTACATTTTTGTTTGCTGTTTTCTTTTTGCTATAGTTGAAAAGAGTGGGGTTATTGCAACATGCCACCAATAGAGCTTTTATTTTGATAGTTCAACATCATTCATTGCGTTATTCATGTTGTAGGGAGGACAAATATTTCGAACACATAACGCAATGGATTAGCTTCTTCAAAAATATTCAGATTAAAATTCATAGTGCATTACGCAATTAGGCTGTAGGAATAACGAAAAGATACCGTGGCCCTTTTAAGGCGAACACGAGTGGGTTTTAGTCAGTAAAAGTCTGACACGCCCTTCCGCTCCGCCCAAAGCGGGGGAGGTCATTTAATGACCACCCATCGGGAAAAAAAAACTGTTATATTAGCGCAGTGATTAAGCTATTAACTGCTGCACTGCGTGTCGCGGTTTCGATTTCTGCGCGGAATAAATATTTGTATGTCCTACAAGTAATTATTCCGGGCCTGACTGTTTGTGTGTGTCAGTTTATATGTTTGTTAACGCACCCACGATACAGGAGATATTCCTAGTGTGAGGTAACGTTTAAAAAAAACTGTCACAACAAACAGCTTAATTGAAAAAAGGTTTTTGTTTTTATTTATTATCATGGTTGATTGAAGGCAATAAAGGCGAATATAAAAGATTATTTCACTAACTACCAGCTCGATTAAAAAACTATCTATACGAAAACAGCTAAATAAACTAAAAACAAAAACATTTAAAATTAACCTACCTCATCATCAAATTCTGAAAAAGACAAACCCAAAACAATTTTCTTACCCATATGTTTGACATAAGAAGAAACATGTCAAGTTTAAATTAAGATTAATGGTGTTGCCATGTCTGCAAAAAGTGATCCGTGATCTTTGACATTGCGTTTAGTTTTTGCTCCGTCGACCGCTTTGACACACGTTCGTAGATCTTTTGAGTTTTATTTTAACCTGTGGTTAAAAGTTTTTTTTTATCAACTTAAGTTCATTACAGATAATCATGCAATAAAGTTTGTTCACCCCTCCTACTATTTTATCTTAATATTCCCACACGATACAAAAACAATGTACGGGGAAGTGTCGGTCATCATCATCATCATCATCATCTCAGCGTTCAGCCCGGGGTCCACTTTCCTGCACATTCTCCTCCATTTCGCGCGATCTTTAGCATCCTGTGGTAAGAGATTGTTGGCACGCATGTCATCTCTCACAACGTCAAGCCAGCACTTCTTTGGTCTATCCCGCTTGTTCCGGCCCGGCGGGGGCGGCATGGTAAGACATTTGTTACCCACGTAACGTGCCGGTTTTCGTAAGACGTGGCCGTACCAACCGGGATTAGCAGGATACGGGAATTCCTCGCTTCCGTGTAACTCCACACATCCACCGCAGCATATTCATCTCCATGACACGCAGCTCCTGCTTATGTCGCTCAAGCACAGGCCACGCCTCACTGCCATACAGAAGGACAGGCCTAATCATGGTCTTATAAACAAATCCCTTAAGCTTAATGGGCATACTTACCATACTTACGGCTTAATACATTACCACATTCCAGCCACGATACCAACATTTGGCACATCGTACCCGCCACACAGCTGCTCAGACCAGTCCTCCGTACGGCTTCACCAGACATCATGCATGTCGTGAACACGACGAATCGCTTGGCGGCAAGATTTTGTCTGGTCGGCCGTGTCTGCCGGCAGCCTATGTTATGGCCCACCACCGAGTTCAAAGGTTTTCTTAGTTCATTGGAAACCTTGCAAACTAATTCAAACATTTACAGTCACAAAACTTTTACAGTCTGTTGTGGTTGTCAATCTATCAAAAATAAATCTAATTACCCTACATTTTTGACATTTGTTTGATGCCGATAAGAAACTTCGACTGGATTTTGGACGTTAAAAAATACGAGAATTAACCTTCTGTGCAAATAGCGTTTTTGTTAACAGAATTAATTTAGTTAAGATTAACGTCTACATCCTTATCAAACCCAACGGCTAATCTAAACTTAATTAATATTACGTTAAGATTACTATTAGGTAGCTATTCAATTTGAGCAACCAATATCTGTTATAATAAATCAATCATTCAAAATTACAGTTTCCGTTTCCTCTTAGAGGTCTCGCTCATTGAATTACATTCATCATAATTATCTTCCCTTTATCTCAATTTATTTAAGGTGTAATACAGTATGTATATTTGCTTCGATATCGCCTTTGTGTTGTGGAGGTCGTACGGCAGTCGCTTCACGGAAAATATCGAAGTTTACCCAAAATCAGCAGTTAGACTGGTAAAGCGGACCCCAGACTCCAAAGCTGAAAAAGCTTCGGATACGACTGGGATTAACGCTAAAATGATCATGATGACAGTATGTATTCCATACCGCTGTATTAGTCGTCTTGTCAGCAGTCATTCTGTTTCTAGACATCTTCAACATTAATTCTCAACTCAACAATTCTCTCTTCTAAATTAATGTAACTAGTGTCTCCAATAATAAATATTCACAAAAGATGCACAACGACAATGACATTTTTTTTTATGGTATACACAAATACTCGACGACTATTCCATCTGAACATAGTGATGTAATCATTGATGATAAAACGTACCAGTTAGTAAAGATATTCACTCTAGCCTTGAATTGTAAAGTCAATACGAATTTACTAAAGATTCTCTCTCTCTCTCTCTCTCAGCGTTACCTGGCCGTTGGGGCAGCTGGTCGGAATGGTCAGTTTGTGGAGCCGACTGCAGACAGACTAGGCGAAGAGCCTGCACTGGAGATACACCATGTTCAGGAGCTCACGCACAACATGCTGACTGCGTGGGAGATTACTGCGGCGTACATGGTGGTAAGTACTTAGATTAAAGTACCAGTTAGAAGATAAGAAGATGTAGATATATAAAAAATTGTCCAAAGATTCATTTTTAGTTAACAAGTAAGAAGGCTATTCTATTCTATTCTATTTTTATTTATGGCAAGTGAAGCCGATGTCGACAAATCTGCCAATGTCAAAAGTGGATTGGAGGAGTAAGAGTGTACATACACAATCAACAGCATCGTCATCAACCTTTTTTTTATAGTCCCACTGATGGGCACAGGTCTCTTCTCATACAGAGAAGGATTGAACGTAATCACCACAATTACTAATGACCGATTAAAACGTGAAGGACAACATCTTGAGGAAACCTGGACTTCATGTCTGAAATCGCCAGCATAAACAATAATGATAGCTAATAAAAAAATAAAAAAATACGATAATGCATAAAAAGTAAGCAGTCAACCCAATGTAACTTACATAGTTTTCCAAATGTCACTTAATTTCTAAACGTTGCAGCTGTCATTTTTAGAGTGTAAGTTTTAAAAATGTAATTGAAACGTATTACATAAAATGGACAGTAACCGTTAACTCTACTGCTGTGACACTAAAATATAAATTTATTTTATAGGTGATTTTGTTCATTCGTTCAAAATTAACCATTAAATTCTGAGCATAGCAGAAAAAAATAAACACTGTTTCTAAAATATATTACGTCGATAATATTTAATGGAATATTACAGTTCGCGTGACTGATATTTCTAATTCTTACAACAACACATAACATTTGTATAAATTGTGAAACCATAATGCCTATAGTTTTATTTTTATAGCCACAACTCGTCGTGTTCTGCTACTAATAATCTCAACATTTCTCATAACGTTTCCGTATCCAAACATATTCTTTTAACGTTAATCGTCGTCATATCTCATCTTATAACATCGGAGCCACGAATAGAAGTGACAACCGAGAAACTCAAACGTTTTCAGCCAAAACTTTACGAGCCCGTGTCATGGGAATTACGAATTATGAAACTATCCACCATGGGACATGTTAATTAATACTATTTCTATGAAATGCTCCAGAGCCAGATGCCGCACTAAATATACACTTCCTTTTCATTTAGCCATAACTATGAAATGTTACTCTGGTCGCTTCATAACAGGCTATCGGCTGTAACTGCCATCTTCCAAGTTATGAAGACCCACCGCACTCCCCGCGGCTTTAGATTTTCTAATCAACATAAAGGTAGAAGCAAGGTGAGGTAAAGGTCAGTATTAGATGGTCACCGTAAAAGATTCGAGAGATACTAAAATCGGGTGGCATGACCATCTGGGCCGTATCATATCGTCTAAATATAGACGAGGGAGTAAATTTTTATGGTGTTCTTACGAAAAAGTTGAGGTAACATTTTATGTGATAACGTTGTGGACGTAATTGGGCAATCTAGAATTGTTCTACTCTGTTTAGACGTTTTTATGGTTGATGAAGATAGTTAAAAGCTAGAAAAGGATGCTTCATTGTATGATGCAGTAACAACCAAATGTTCACTCTTAAATGTGTAATTTTGAACAAAGCACTTATGGCTGAGTTAGCCACTACTCGCGTTTAATTTCAAAGTTTCGAGCAAACTCATGTGTTGACAGACAGACAGCTACTGTTACATTAGTCAAACCCATTCGTAAACGTACTACGAATAATAGTTTCAACGCGGACTGTTCATACACTGAAAATTAATTCTAAGGCACAAACTCCGAACGGTAAACGAAAACATGAGGTAACTCATACACTAACAATAACGGAAATTAAAACGTTACCAATATGTATGTAAAATGAATAAACGGATATTGCTAAGGAGGACAAAGACATACTTCATATGAAAATGGAAATATAAGTCAAAGACGTCGCTTTCGAGATTCTTGCATACAGCAGAATAATGGAATAGGTAGAATGAAGGCACAATTATCAACTCGCGTATCAAATTTCGTCACACAGTTGTGGTGTCTAGTCAGTCGTGGTAGCCTAGTCAGTCGTGGTGGTCTAGCCAGTCGTGGTGGCCTAGTGGTTAAAACACCAGCCTCTCAAGTATGAGTGTGCGGATTCGATTCTAGGTCAGGCAAGTATCCATTTAATTTTTCTAAGTTATATATATATGTACTTTCTAAGTTTATCTTGGACACCAATGACTGATTATAAGGTGAAGGAAAACATCTTGAGGAAACCTGGACTTTAAGTCTGAAATCGCCAACCCGCATTGAGCAAGCGTGGTGATTACGTTCAATCCTTCTCTGTATGAGTGGGACCATAAAATGGTTGATGATGATGTATCAAATTTAGACTAACAGCAGACAATTTAAATTAAAAAAACAAACCTAATTCAATATCTAAACAATGATTACAAATTATCAACTTTCTACAAAGCCTAAAATATTTTCTAATTTCCGTGCCCTAGAAGATCCTTTAATATCATAAAGCAATATTTAACGTCCGCGCAAACACAGGTATTCTGTAGAAATTCGCAGAACATTCGGCATTTAGAATATTCAGTTTCGGCTCTCTCCATTTTCCATTCCAGAGTATTATTTAGTTGTAATACCTCTGCATGTGCCTTTTATTACGATTGTACAAAGAGTTTTTTTACGCTTTTGTGCTGCTGTATTTACGTTTGACATATAGTTATGTACCGCTTGTGGTTTGTGTATTGAAAATTTAAATAGAAATAACGGTATGGGTCAAGTTGAGTAATTTAATTCATCCGTTCTTCTTTAAACGTATTTTTATTGTTGTCATATAAACAGTGCAAGTTGTTATATTGAGAATAACTTGTCGCAATGAAACAAATCACTGGATAATGATACACCATTAAACACAACATTAGGCACGTTTTACACACACCTCTCCCTCGGCGGTCCAAATTCAATCTCAGAATGGAAAATGATCAGTCCATATTTTGTTTATAATACCAATAAATCATTTCCACTGGTCCCCGTTGACTCTGTTTCAATTTCCCATTTCTGTTTATCGTACGTTTTGATAAATAGCTTCGGGGTACCATTTTGGTGTTGTACATTCGGCCTCTTCGCGAACGTTTTCGCGCCATATAAATCCGCCATCTTGGCTTTGTAAACTGTTTTGTTTCGCGCCCCGTGGATTGATTGTTATTTATTGGGATGATCAATCTATTGTGTTCGGTTGTGGGAGTATTTTTTTTTCTAGTGACAGAAATGGACTGAAAGCGTTTTAAAAATTGCTTTTGTTTTTGTGGTTGTAGAAGTAGCAGAGATAAAATTTTCTTCATCGAAAACCGAATTCAAAAGAATGTAACAATACCAAATAGTACTGAGCATCTTGCTACTGCAACTGGCATATATTTGCATGTTGTATAAACATGGCATATTGCTAGTGATTTAGAGCAGTTCCTTTCCCCACACAATTGCTCCTACACTTGACTACGCTGCAATATTGTGCCACATTCAGCAATAACCAAGTCTTTGGTAAATCCGTGGTTAGACTGTTATAACATGTATGTATATGGTACTTTTAATGCTACTTACTGTAGATACTACTATTGTTTCGTTATATTCACTAGTAGATTATTAGTTTCCTGAAACATTAAAGACAGTGTGTGGATGCTATAAACCCAACCCGTTTCTGTCTTTTGGATTGATTCGGCTCAGTTTCAAAAGCGCTTTCTGAATGTATCGTTGTTATTTAAAAGCTATTAGATTAACATAATCATACATAGCATAAGTTTAATTTCAATCAATCATAAAGAATTAGATTTTTTTATGATTAAATCCAATTTCGAAACTAATGTTCCGAACTACGGGTTCCACAATATATTCAATTACTCCAAGTAATTCAAGTAAGCCATATAATGTGGACCATCAGTGAATTGCCCACATGAAAGGTGAGCGTTGAATGGTAGGAAGTCGAGTTGAGCTATTCATTCACGCTCGTTGGAGTCACTTCATTAGCCTAATTGCCACATACAAAGGGGGAAAATGGTGAAATTTTATAGCACCTTTTCATCTTTTGTTGCCTAAACATTAGGATGGAGTGCGGATTCTTCGTTTATGTTGATACGAAGTATTAAGGACTTAAAGTTTAATGAAAAATGTCGTGTTTGTTGTCATGCCCTTGGGAAATGCCTTGAGCTTGTAATTTTAGACTCATTAAATGCTTCGCTTTTAGAACCAAAACAATACACACTGGTGTGTTACCATATACATATTGGGTTTAATTTAAAATACTTTACAATTAAACTCCTCTCTTAGACAAATTCTTGTAATAAGAAAAATTTTGTAATGATTCTCTTATTATATGTCAGTTTGATTTCGACATTATTGTGTTTATCACGCTTATGACGAAAATTATTTATGGTTATCGCCCGTTTCATAACATTGATTTATTTTAACATTTTAATGTCTGTGAACATACTCCCGGTCTTTAAAAGCTAGCCACAAGTAGGTCAAGCGTAATCTGCCAAAACGCCTACTAAAAACACCGGTACTACGCTACTACTATCAGATTAGTACCTATATGTCATCAACACTAACAAAAATAATTGGAGAGAACCTTTCGAACACAAATTCGAGGCATCGCTATCAGTATCAAACTTTCTACTTGACAGATTTATTGAATACAACTTTTATTTTTCACGAAGTCTTTTCATAATACAAATTATAGGTGTATTATTATGTTAATTCGAATGAATCTTCGTGTGAATTGAGTGTTGCTTCCTCTTGTATTGAGGACGGCACATAAATTGTATTTAGTGAATGGTGAAATTTGGAAAAAATTTCGTGATAAAACTTTGGTTCGATGAAGTTCTATTGAATGTTAGTTCGATAAAGCTTTGGTTCGATTATATGTAGGTTTGGTTGCATATCTGCATGAATGTCTGTATAAAATTCAATCAAGTGCGCAAAATGCATACACGTTAACTAAACACGGATTTATGACATTATTTATATGTCCTTTGTTTTCAATAAGCATTAACTTTATGACAAGTACAATCCCCACAAAATTAACGTTCGCTAACAGAGTTAAATTACAACCAACAACGACAACTAGCCGTCAACCGTTGCGGTTTGGTCAAAATTAAATTAAATCGTACAAAACTTTTTAATCAAACATTAATGCATAAACAAACAACAGTAAAATCCAATTTATATGCGATGCGGCCATCATTACTGGAGGTGGGTCTCGTGAATGATTTGTTGTGATTTCGTCGAGTGAGCGCAGCAGGCGATCGCAAAATGCATTCACATATTGCTCCTCTTCATTCAGGCAAATACCGCCTTTACGATAAAAGAAATTACGTATCATATTCGTATGAGACGTGAGCGGAGAGAATTTAATTCCGCAAGCCCTCCTACCACGTTATGGGTGAAGCGACAAGGGTTTGTAAATTTCGATTGGATTCCCTATCTGGGATCTCTGCAACGGACACCGCGCCGTTGGCACTGACAAATGTTTACATAGTGTACAAATTTCGAAATTAATCCGATAATCGTACGTAAATTAATTCCCGTAACGTCTCTGCGGTTTTGATTTGAACGGCGTAAGTAGCGGATGTAATGATTTATTGAATTTCAAACATCGGTTGGCTATAAACCGTGTGGGGACTAGGAACTTGTTTATGAAAGAGATTTATTGATATGAAGTGCGTTTTACTGCAGTATTGCGCCATTGACTATGGTGGATGTACATATTGTACACGCGGCGACTCAAGCGCTGAACGAAGATGGAACATTAAACAGATGTTTTTATATCCACTGCTAGAACAAATACATGTATCTTTAATGTATTTTGAAGTTATTACAGCATTGCTATTTTTCTGTTTACTGTTACCGTTAACTTGTTAACCTACCTTCTCATTTTTTTTTTGTTTTTGCGGTGTAAAATCCTCATGGATGTCCGCCGCCCTGGGGTGGGCGACGGGGTCTATCAGACTCCTACTGACTAAAAACCACCCGGCTGTTCCATCTCACACCTACAACGGGGGCTGCGAGAACGAATACTGCTTCCGCTACCCCCGATTGGTGCTGGCCCGCCATTGTGGGCCTCCTCGGGTCAGGGGGGGGGGGGGGGGGGGAGTGAGGTGTAGGATTCCCCCGTGACGTCTAAGAGTGGCGCGCGTGGAACATTTCGCGCCACCACCTTGGGTCCTGATGTTTATGGGGCGACAGATGTCCCCGGGTCTGTCGCCCCTGAACCTATTTAGGGGTCTGGAAGAGGGCATTATCCGCCCTCCGCCGACGCGACGCTCGGTGCACCTGCTGCCGGCCGGGTGAGAGGACGAGATCTTCCTCTCCCTTTCTGCAGCCTCCTTCTGCTTGACGACTGTTTCGCAGAAGAAAACCACCGCAGTTAACCTACCTACCCTAACATACTATAAACTGTACACACATTAGGAACAGCTGCTCCCATGACATTTCTTTTAATCCTTTCTAAAATAAAAGTCAAATCAAAGCATTTTCATTAGCACTTTTAAAATCAGTTTCATCAGTGTCTGTTCCAACAACGCTTTCAAACTGAAGCCCCTCTCTTAGTTAGTGCTTATAAGCTTGGCAGAGAGCCATCTACGCGAAGCTGCCCAGTGCACCAGTAAAAGAATCACTCAGAGAACAATCGTTACTGTCTCAAGATTCCACTTCTGATGCTACCTGTTCTCTTCCTTGAAGTACTTTACTGCTAACTTTGATGGCTTTCAAAACTATCAATATGTTAAGTTGGAAGTGATTGAAAATATTTATTGCTCACAAAAGGAAATCGTATTGCTCGTAATAATATGTACAAGCTGTAAAAAAGCTAATTCTATTGATAGATAGCTCCTTTTCTCTTTAGTTGTGAAGATTCTTATTGGTTTGATCTTTGAACCGACATAAATTTACATACTAGTACAACCTTTGTGTATTTGGACCAAATGGTTTGTAGTGAATACTTTTTAAATAAATTTCTTTGTTAAGAAGTGACTGTGACATGAATTCGAACCGAGATGAGAGTCTCTCTCTCTCTCTCTGATGTCTAGTAAGACATCACATAATAGAGTAGACTCTCAGGTAAAAGGTAAACGTTATCCTTTTGTTTTTGTTTACTAACCCATATGGAAGTTGCTTATATGTTATAATGATTATTTATTTTATATATTTATTTCCTCGAAGAGCAAAATTAGTCCATTGACAGCTCCCCTAACTTTCGAGCTGTAGGTTGTGCTTTATTTTGTTTAAATCATTTCATCACAACGTTGAGAGCAGTGAAAACGGCGAAGGAAACCATCGTGAGGAAACCGGCATGTCCTTTCATGACATGATACATCTACCAATCCGTACTGGACCGTCGTCATAGATTATAACCCGCTCTCTCTCCAAGAGAATAGCACTGTATCCGAGCCGTGGGAACATAGAGAAAAGGGCTGTTTTCGTTTCGTACATTATAGGTTCTTACATTTCCTTCATATTACTTGCTTCCTTGAATAAAGTAAATATTAACACTACCAATTTTTTCGAAAGTGACTCTTGTATATTCAAGTGTTGGTACACACAGCATGTCAAAACCAAAACACGCTATTGATTACATAAAAACCTATGGTCTCTTTGATTAGAGCTTTGTCGTAACCACATATAAGAAAGTGCGTCAATCTGTTCCGCTTTCACTAGTACCAATCCTTATTAAAACATTCATACGATCTCTTCTTAGAGGTGAACATGCGATGGCATTGATATCAGTGTATTCTTTTACAATACACGTGTTATCTTCTCTACATTCTATCTCATTGTTGTCAAAATTTGAAAGTGAGTAGGTATGACGTGTTGAGTTCATAGTTTTACAAGTGGAGTCATCATGTCATATGTATGGTTCCTGCAAAAGCTAGAACGCACTTAAAGGTCTGTGTAATTGAAGCCTTGTACATAATAATGACACGGTTTGGTAAATGTTTGTTTTTAGCCAAACCGGTTTTCATTTGTCTTAGAAAGCTTGTGAACAATTAGTCTACAAAAATATCTCTCAAATTGATGTCTCAAAATAGTTTACTACTTTTTTAATTTATATTATATTAAAATAATTACCTAGTATATATATATCCAATTTCGAGAAAGAAGTTAATCGTCGAATCCAACTCGACTGGGCTGCTCTCGGGAAGCTACGTAGAATCGTCCAAAATACCGCACTGTCTCAGGACAAAAGTCTTCGACCAGTGTGTGTTGTCAGTGATGACTTATGGAATTGAGACGTGGTCGCTAACAATGGGCCTTATGAGAAGGCTCAAAGTCACTCAAAGGGCAATGTAGAGGGCTATGCTGGGGGTTTCACTGCGCGATCGAATCAGGAATGAGAAGATCCGCAGAAGAACGAGAGTAACCGACATAGCCCGAAGAAATGCAACACTAAAGTGGCAGTGGGCTGGACACATTGCCCGTAGGACCGATGCCCGATGGGGCAGTTGTGTTGCGATGTGTGCCGGTTACGATGCGCCAAATGTTGTTGTGTCGGGAGTTGGGTAGTGGAATATCTCCAGATCAATCTCCCTCTGGCACAACATCGTTGGTCGTGTTGTTGGGTTTAAAATTGCATCATCCCGCTCAACTGCCGTCTTCTTCCCTATTCACTGAGTTTTTTTGAGTGAATTCTATATATTCTTTGTACATTGGTTCTTAATAAAACAGTGCGCTTTGCCCTCAACGATTGCGTCACTGTTTACCATCAGGTAGGATAGCGGTCAAGCATTACTTTATAATTATAAAAAATAAAGTTAGCCTTCAGCCAACATTTATGAAACCCGTTAGTAGACTCCACATGACCTATTTCATTCCCCAAACAAATTCCTCTAAAACGTTTAACATAGAATATAGCACGAAACGTCCACTTATTCCACATGGTAGCATTGACTTGCGTGCAGCAATTACAACGATCAGTATCGGCTCCAAATGGTTCGGATGGTCACGATGTTTATTAATTTATTACATTCGGCTCGGATGCCGATGCCGGTCATTCGATCCGCCGTTTATGTATAATAGCTATATGGTCAGAACAGGCGGTGCTGAGTAATTTGGATCTGTTGGAATTTTGATGTATTTTGACACATTTTTATGTTCCTGGAATTTTGGGCACAGCACAGGCAAGAGACATTGCTAAACGGTCATTGTTTGGTTTCATCATCTCTTGATAGCTTTCATTAAATACGATTTCGATAAAGTTTTTGTTCTGTTTTGACGCAACAGTGATGTGATTTAAACACAATAACTTGTTAGACCAGTGCTGGCGCTCCGTCTCGCGTATGATCGTAGCTTTGTGCTGATCGATGGCCGTTCTGTGTGGATGCGACGCATATTTTATCAACAACTTGTTCATTCTTGTGTTTGTGCCCTTTTCTGCGCTATGCTTACCGCAAATAAACGCAGTTTCTTTATTTTTCTTACTTTTGCAATTTTATTTCTAAAACCAGAAAATTGCTTTGTTTAGTATCTGTAATACAAATACATCTTCTATAAAAATTTAATCTGTTTAGCTATCACGACTCATGAAACACATCGTGATGATAGAGAAACAGATAGAGAAACTCTTACTGACAAGTCCTGCTTTTACCCTTTGTGTACGAAACCCTATAAAGCTGTATATCACCTCAAAATACAGCTTTTTTGAGCCTTTCTTATGTCTCTAATTACACGATAGCACATCCAACTACTACAATCTGTCAGATTTCTTTATTAACTTTTCAACTTTACCTCTAAATATCTAAATATTTGACAGTTTCAGTTAGCTTGATCTGTTGTTATCAGTACATTCATACTTTGTTCGTGTCCATTCCTTTACTCTTGTGATCTCGTCATCATTTTGGATTATTTGCAAATGAATAAAAACATTACAGGTAATTTATTCACAAGCTGGTTTTTAATTGCGGCGAGCACTCATGATGGTAATCAAATTATTGAACACAGAAAATGACTCCATCAACTTATTGCTTTCGGCTGTCTCATTTAATGATAATACGATACATTCATATTACTAAATGAAATGAAATAACATAAAAGACTTATGGTATAAAATAAGAATACATGAGTTTAAAAAAAAATCAGGTAATATAAATAAGTACAACATAAATACAGCGCAAAGGTACGATGAAACATCATTCGTTAATAAAAATGAATGAACAGAAGTATACTAGACTATGAATAAAGGTAGGTATTGGAATTATCCAATAACTTAAAATACCGTGAATGCTACAGAATTATCGTATATACATGAATGAACGAAAACAGAAAAAAAACACGTCTGCCTTGCTTTTAATTACATACGAGTTCAAGATCTTTATCGCATTATCGAACGCGAAGCTTCTAACTTCCTTACTTCAATTCCGTGTTAGCTATTTGAGCCTTCAAAAGCCCATTAATCCCATTTACTATTGTATCACCTTCATGAGAAACGCAAGAATGGTAAGTTCCAATGTTCCGCTGCTATAAAAGTTGTTAAAATCAACCGTGGAAAATCGTTTTGCGTTGCACTGTTGCGGAATTATAGGTTTTACACAGTTTTAATGGAGTTTCTCTTTCTTTGTGTTGCTAGAAAATATGTTGTTTTTTGCACTGGAGTGATTAAAGTACAGTATTTAGTGTTTCTAGATATACAATGCAAAGTATACTATAACAATAGAATGCCCTATATTGCTAAGAATTAAGAGCGTTTCGGAAAGAAGCTTAAGTAAATTATTATCTGACGGATTTTTGGAGGTATAAGGGATAAGGTGTAAAGTTCACTCAACCTTCATAGAAAAGAGATGATCCTCCAGATGTTGTGTCTGGCGGGCACTTGCCCGACGGTTAAAGTCGGGAAGTTTTATCCATACTAGTTACACCGTAAATTCTGCTTGCGAGATACAGGATTTGCGTGACGTCAGTCTTACGCGTTGTTCACATGTGGCATTGCAGATACCGCTACATATTATTTCGTACAAAATTCTGCCCATTTTTGAGGATATCTGGTTGTTTTTTTGAAGTCGAGAGTAATAAGTCCTTAGCCGTTTAAATTTCAGGTCATATCCAAAACTAAATAAATATACTCATTTTAATTCTGAACGCTGCTGAAAATAATTACCATTAAAGAAAGGAAACACAGACATGTTGGCACTTGAATATCATCGACAAGTGGATTAGCATAAATGGTGCCACATGTCATGTAAGAGCATGACTAAGAGACCAATGAGTCAACAGCACGTGCTGAATTTTTCAATGAAAGGTCTCACCAAAATGAGATCGGTCTAGAAATGAATACTTTTGGCAACAAATCTGTTCCTTTAAAATTAAACTCCACTTGTTTTAAAAAGTGTTTACGTATCTTCCCAAATGATATTAATAAATTAGAATAAAACATTAGCAAAAGTGAAGCAATATATCCGCAAAATCAATTTTGAAGGGCAGTTATACTATTACAGCTTTATTTAGATTTTGGTAATGCTTTTGTTAACTTAAATTCGAGTAAGCAGTCAGCTTGATTGCTAATAAAAAAGAAACTTTGAAATATTTGTAGAAACCAGAATGAACTCGTAAAAAATCCATCAATATTATTAAACGACACGTGGAACGCATTTACTCTAATACTCTTTAAAATAAGATGCCATATGTCCCCGCAGTTTTCCTTAAATCTACATTTACAACCACTGCATAAGGATCAAAGAGATCGTTAAAAACATCCTATAATAACGTCTCCTTTTCATTTCAAGGAATTACACAAAAAATATAAGTAATCGTTAAAAAATGCAGCGGGTCCGTTTTTGAAGATTGTGGAGTATTGAAAGCGAGGGATATTTATGTTAATTTTACGATAGCTTCAATTTTTTGTCAACTTTTTCTAGGAGGTTTTGGAGAAGTCATATAAAATTCTTACCTAAACTATCTTATACATGCTTCTTTGCTTTTGGTTAACTTTTTTCAGAAACTTTTGTAATGCTAAAAAACAAGTCAGAAAACTATAGAATTTATTACTCTGAGATTGAATCACTTCTCTGTACCTAATTGAATTTACGAATCTAATCGCAGAAATCCTAGATGTCCTATTAACTCGCAAATCCTAACACCATTCTCTTTTCCTTATCCTCTTAATAAACTTACTGTTCTACGTATATACTTCCCTGTCTTTCTTGAATAAGAATTTCCGTCTCATTAAATGCATATACGACTATTTTTGGAGGTAAAATAAATGTTCTTTTCGCGCTCTCAATGTGACACAGCCATAAAGGCACGTTGACATAAATAATACTAAAGGTGATGCCAGAAACATGGGACGGTGTTCATTCTGAATGAACGAAAACAAATTTAACGATTGCGGTTCAGAAGTTTGAATTTCAACGAATTTGTCTCTTATTTTGAGGTTAGAACGGAAATCGTAAAATTGACACCTCGTTATTTTATCGTTAAAACGTTTTTATGGTTACCGAAGTTTATCAGGTTCTTAATAATTCGGTGGTTTTATATCTTTTTTGTTTGGTTGGAATACAAACTTTTTGTAATGAAGTGGGATAGTGTTGGCTTTAAAAGTTTGCGAGGCGGACTGACTAACTTTGTAATTTATGTTTCTTTGTTTGAAATGATGAATGTTTTTTGCTTTCAAGTTGTGGTTTTTTGAGCGAGATGACAAGTAAAAGTTTACCTTTAGTGTTGTGACAGCGCCGACCATTATTTTTATGACTGCAATCTTTTTTGCTTTCTTAGATGGATCTAAGAAAGAAACACTATGTGGCTTCTAAGATTACTTTTCCTTGAGGCTCCATACAACACACGGCGACAAAAAAAAAAAATTGGATTCACAATATTTCGCTGTTCGCGCGATTGTAAATAAATGCTAGGTATATGAAACTGTCATTTTTACCAAAAATTTAATTTTAAAAGAAAAACGTTCAAAATCCTGTCGAAAAGTCATCTCGGTGACAATACAAAAATGTTAGGAAAGTGATACTGTGAATGTTCTTAAAATTATGATGATTGCCCTTTTGATGATTGCCGTGTGAACTAAACTCTACCGTTAGTTATTAGATTCTGCTTTAATAAGTGATGTCTCCTAACAAGCTGTTTTCTTTTGTCAACAGTGGCAGCACATAGCGACATACCTTTGTATATAGGTATAGCGGTTGCAGTGGTGGTATTCTTGGCTGGAGCTGCCGTGGTTTATAAGTTGCTGCAGAGGAAGACCAGAGACCATTCACTATACACCATGACAAGGACTGGTAAGTCTTAATATAATAATACTAGTTTCGCCCAGCGGTGTATATGTTTCGATCCCGGTAAAAGTATTCTATGAGTTAATTCTGGTTATAAGCTCTCCAAATCTGTGTGCCAAATTTCATTCAAATTCGTTCAGTAGTTTTGGCGTGAAAGGGTAACAACCATTTATTAAAACTGTCGCGTAGAAATTAATAGGATTAGCTAGTTATACAGTACTCAGTTAAGCAATAACGCATGTAATTAGGTTTTTATAAACAAAACTCTTTGAGAACAGACTTCGCAAATTAGTTTCAGATAGTTACTTGACCTGATACTGATGTCTGTTCTGTGTGTTTCCCATATTAAGATTAGACGTATCGAGTCTTATATTAAAATCAAATGGCAATGTCTTCTTCTCTTCTTCTTCTTGTATGTATGTCACTTATTGTACGTTATAAGAAACCGATATGATAAGCAGCTGGTGATTAAACCAATTTACAATATTAACGAAATATGATACGAATATTCATTAAAAAGTAATGACTATCATGAACCCGATACCTTCCACTCGGAAGTCCGTTTCCTAGCTGTCGGGTCATTGACTTAAACTCTTGATTAACATAACGGGAAATGTTCCAATCAACATGAATCAAATCGCATTACCATAAATAACAATAAATTTATTGTAATTAGATACATGTTTTAGTCTCTGCCCAAATGTTCTATCTAACATTTGGACTCGTAATTTTTTGTCCTATAATGATCTTTGGAAACCAGTAGAGTAATTACGTAGAACATTATCAATTGCAATAGGTTTCATTTTGATAGTTCAGTATCCGTTTGTCTCATCGATTAGCCTGCTCCAAGGTTGTAAGAACATTGGACGTATTTCTTGCTATTATCTTGTCTTTTATATGGGAGACCGCCTTAAATATGTATTGTATTTTAATGTAATTATTTACTTTTATATCATATTTACAATTTAATATTCTGTGAATATTTCAAACGTCTACCTTTTGCCGTTATTAATATCAAGCAAAAAATGGAAAAAGAATTATCTACGTTTGTTTCATGAAATTTTAATATTTATCCTTTTGTTTTTGTATTATAACGACACTATCTAAACTATCTGGCAATCACAGCTCTCGAGACAGAAACAGTAAGTGGAGTCGAGTCATAAATAAACTGGGATAGGTGTAGAAAAATTCATATTGGCGTATCTAATTTCCCAATTCAAATAGAAATCTATCTTCTTCAAGCAGATTTTCAACCGGAGATGTACCCGACAGTGGAGAAACAGTCGCTGTCGTTGGCACCAGACCTGATGCAGCACCGGCCGCCAAGATACGAGCATCCGCAGCCTGACTCCAGGGCTGAACACCATTATGACGTACCGCACCTTACTAATAGGTGAGTCAGTTTTATACTACATACATACAAACATGTATACATACATACATACATTATCAACCTATAATGTTCACACTGTTGGGACACGGGCCTTCTCTCGAGAGGGAGTGAGTCGTAATGTACCACGCGGGCCCAGTGTGGTTTGGTAAATGTAATTTTATACTATAATTATGTATTTAACAACAGCGTCTTATTCAAAATGAACATTAAACGGATCTAAAATATTTTTGGATGCTACGCCATAAGTTTTATTTCGATTACAAGATCTTTTCATTTCGATTAGAGGATGTAACATCTGTGGATCCACAGATGTTACCTAATATTGAATGACAGGATTCTAAGTACTTATACTTGATGCTTGATTAAACAACAACAAGACATTAAATTAAATCTAGTTTATTTCAAGTAGGTACTACCTAATTGGACTGTTTGTCCCAGATATATACAATATGTAAAGAAAACCCTGTCTGACCCATAAGGGTAATAAAGGTTAAGTAAACACATGACCAAATATGATATAGAATTTTACGTAATCATCATAGTAACAATACTAATGAATTTTGAAATAATCTTTTTTTTCCGCGAATTAATACCAACATCCCTGAAATTTGGTAATTTTTAAAAAAAGTGTCAACACCTTTTTGACTGTATATAAGCGGTGCGACCACGTGACGCGTGCCCTGCCCGCGTATGGATTGCCTACCGCACATGTATTAAGTTACCTCTTTTTGCGAAATAATATTTATTTTTTTAGGGGATTTTTTTTTAAGTATAGTTTGGCTTTGTAGGCATTAGTAGAATCAGTTATCGAAACCTAACAATACCTTCACAGATCGGACAGGGTTTTCTTTACATATTGTATACTCGTCAACAACTTCGAGTGCAGAGCAACCAACTAGAATAAATTGCCAACATGGTGCGACATGAGAGTTCGACATGATCTTCGTCTTGTCCATGTTCATCTTTAGACCCACTTGTTGGGCAGCTCTGCTGAGGTCATTGACCATTTTGCCCAAGTCTTCCAGGGTCTCAGCCATGACCACGATATCATCAATGGGCCTCATACGAATGCTCAGAGTCACACAAAGATCACACAAAGGGCAATGGAAAGAGCTATGCTCGGAGTTTCTCTGCGTGATCGAATCAGAAATGAGGAGATCCGCAGAAGAACCAAAGTCACCGACATAGCTCTGCGAGTCGCGATACTTAAGTGGTAGTGAGCAGGGCACATTACTCGTAGAACCGATGGCCGATGGGGCAGTAAGGTTCTGGAGTGGCGGCCACGTACTGGAAGACCCAGCGTAGGGAGGCCCCCAACAAGGTGGACCGATGACCTGGTGAAGGTCGCGGGAAGCCGATGGATGCGTGGAAAGCCTACGTACTAAGACTCATACGAATACATAAATAAAAAGTAACATGCAAGATAATAAAAACGAAGTCATACAAATACAGGCAATAATTTCACACGGCAGCATAAATGTCGCCGCAGCATTTCTGGATATCAAGGCAATCCAGTCTGTTGGCAATCATCGTGAGGATTGAGTTAGCGCTGCCAGTCAGTTTTCAATCATCGCGAGGACCGAGTTGGCGCTGCCTCACACTCTGTGCATCATAGTATTATATTAGGGTAGTTGACTAAAAAAACTAATTAGTCCGTCAGTCAGATTTCCAAAAAATACTAGACACGTATTTTTTCTTTTTTCATATAAACAAAAAATTAAGGAGATACTGTGCGTTGAAAACTCGTGTGACGTCACTGCACGCTACACTTTTTAGTGCGCAGTGACGTCACCAGCCACCACTCCTGATCTTTGATGCCTTTTACATTTGTCAATTTTTATTGATTTGATAAAACAAAATATACGTATCCAATATTTTTCTATAATCTGAATGACGGACAAAATAGAATCAATTTTTTTTTTACCCAGGAAACATCCCTAGCATTTTTTCTTGCATTAGTATTTATTTCATTATAAATATAGCTTAATTGGGCCAGCGTGGTAGATTACGGCCCACTCCGTCTCATCAGAGGAGGCCTGTATCCCAACAGTGGGAACAATATAGGGTAATTATTTTATGTGATAGTCAAATTGTTGATCTAACAAAGATTTTGCCTGGACTTTAAAACAGACTGATCTTTGAATTTATTTTACGTTTTCTGTTCAGAGTAGACAATTAAGAAACGCCAGCCTCTTTTGTTTCAAAAATAATAATAATTAACGTTTACAAGTATTTTATTCCTTTTTTTATTTGTATTGTCTTTTTTATGCGGAACAAAACGTTTTTCTTTACAAAACCTCTTACAAAAAAATAAAATTCAAATTATTATTATAAAAGAAAGAGGAAAAAACGCCGAAACAGTATTCAGAATCACATTACCAGTTAATTTTCACCCGTCTATACCATAGTTAACGAATGCTTGCTTTTTGCACAAGTGTTGCGTCAATGGTGAACGTGTTCTATCAGGATCCGCTTCAGGTTCTGCCCTGTAAGGCATAGACAACTGAAATGAATAAGTCTTGAATCCTGATGCTCATAGACAATAGACTATAAAGGTTTTTTCTGCAGTTAGCTTTTAATGTGAAACGTGCACTGAATTTTGTGGATACAGCTGTATTGAGTTCTTAGTTTCAACTCTTACAAGGAATATATTAACTGGAATTCCAAATAAAAATAGATGGAGAGCTCTAAAACAGGCTCGATCATAATCAAAACCAAAAGCTGTTTCTAATAAGTTTTTAACTATCAGTTCTAAATTCATAATTTATACAAACATGTCTATTTAAAACAAGTCCCCGGGCAAAACTAGGTGGGCCAACTAACAAATAAATAACAATTAAGCTGAGCAAACAATCAAATAAACGAGCTAGAATAAACACATGAGATAAAGGCGAATAAATCTCATTTTATTTTTTGTAAAATTACTCTACAGATTAAAAAGCTTAATTATGTGTAAAGATATAATTACAAAAGATATAGTCTAAATCTGCAAATGATTTAGAAACTTAAAACAAATACAAATGTAGTCCCTATAATAAATGAGATATGAAATACTTAGAGTAAAAAATTAATTGATACATGTTTTGTGAATGAGATTTATAATGAATCTAACGTTAAAGTTTTAGGTGTATTATCTAACAAATTATAGGTTTCGATCTAACCTAATGTTATTGCTGCAAAAAATCAACGAACAGCTTATAAGCTATCATATCTGAATGGTTATTACAGACATTTGATATAGCTTTTTATGTGAATATTTATATCATGATGATATTGCGTTGAACCAAAAAGAAACTACTAAATCACTGGCATCTGATTTGGAATGAAATGGAGAATGGATACCTTAAAATATAAACTATACAGAGTTTTAGGACATTAATGCGCAAACTGTTATTGTTGTTGAATTCAGTACATTATTGCACATCCTACATAGTAGAAATTATCACTAGTATACAAAAACAAAATGTTATTTAAAACAAAAGTGCAAAGGAGTATAGAATAGCAATTGTTTCGTTCGATTTTCTTGGTCTTAAATTTCCGCTCCGATGTCCGCTGCGCCGTGAATTATGAGAAATGACATCTGGCTATTTAATGAAAGTTTGTCTGGCTACCCTCAAGGAAATCAATAACAAAATCCTTCTTTACAGCTATGCATCTCCAGTAGACCATCAGGTGACACCATGCGCCTCAAGCAAGGGTCAGAGTGATGACTATGATAGCAAGCCTTACAGTGAATCAGAACATTCGGCTTCCAGCTGTTTTACTAGCTGTAAGTATTCACAGCTTCTTGGATACTATTGTTAACTATTAAGTTAAAAATGTCACAAGGCCTTTTAAGATTTAGCTCCAAAAAATTAAAAAATCTGATTCTTTTAAAATGTTAGTGTTCATTCTACACCATTATAGAAATGGTGACTGTGTCAATTATAACAGAACTAAATACGTTAAAAGTTATCTACATCCGCGTATATTCTATTCAAACTAGTACCACAATTCCACTAACTAGAATTTCTCTTCTAGCCGGCTCAATGTATGATGCTGCGAATGAGTCAGTGACTCTCCAACTAGCGGAACTCGTTTCAAACTCGCCTACATCTCAGTCCCTCTCAGTTTCAAGTGCTGGAGCAAGACTGGCATTACCTGCTGCAGGAGTGGCCCTCTCGATCCCTGAGTCAGCCCTCAGTAGAGGCAGGAGGGAACAGATATATGTGGCGGTGGTCAAAGATGATCGGTATCGACCTAGGTTGGGAAAAGGTTTGTATAACTTTAATCTTTTGTAAATAAAGATATATTTAACCATGACTTAGTAACTGCATTAATGTTTTAAACTGTTCATACGACTTGAACTAAATGAATTTCCATAAATATTTTCACTGATCCACTCTTATATTTACCATATCCTAAATCATCAAATTTCAATGAATATTTATGAGTTAAAACTGAATAACTTTACTCGAGCAAAAGTCTAATAAAAATAAATTGATTTTGCAATACGATAGAGAACAATTTCCAATGGTAATTTTAAACGATATGTAATTATGTTATGGTATCAGCAAGCTATAATTTCTGCTTGAGAAAAAACGCTTGCCTTAGGCAGACCGAGGTGTAACATATGTACCTACATGTAGAACGAAGTGATCACAACAAATTCCGCCCCGCAGGTATCACGCAGCTGAGTCCAGTAGTTAAGTGCGGCCCACCGCGTCTCCAATTAAATAAGTCAGTCATCTTACAAATCCCTCACTGCGCCAGTCTTAAACACGGCTTTTGGAACCTTTCGCTGTACGCCATCGACCACAATAGCGCCAAAACAGATAGCACACAGCCGCAGTGGAAGAAAATTGTCGGCCTTGGCCAGGAAACGATCAATACGCCCGTGTTCACTCAACTCGACAATGATAAAATATTCCTAGTGACCGATATGCTGTCTACGTTTGTATTAGTGGGTGAAAGTTTTAACGGAAAGGCGGTAAAAGCGCTTCAATTGGCGATATATGCGCCGGCAGTGCTCAGTGAAACTAGCGCAGATTACAGTATAAGACTTTATGTATTTGAAGATACTCTTTGCGCAGCCTACTACTGTCAAGAGCAGGAGAAGAAACTTGGCGGTGTACTACTAGAGCGGCCCAAAACTTTGCTTTTCCAGGACGGTGGTTCGAATCTCTGTTTGAATTTGGAACACGTCAGCCCCGGCTGGAAAGCTAAGCCGGGTATCGGCTACCAAGAAATCCCATTCCAACACGTTTGGGGTTCGAATTACAATGCTCTGCACTGCAGCTTCGTATTAGAAAGGACCCACGATTGTGATAATATCGATTTCAGCGTGTCAGCCTGTCAGAGAACCAATCCGTCATACAAGCAGACATTCCGAATATCCCTCGACGACGTGCGGAGCCGATCGCCGCGGGGACGTTCACCCCGCGCCGAGTCGCAGCGCAGTTTTAACATAACTGAAAACCTTTTAGAGGCTCGTATGTGTCGCAGCGAAGACGGGAGCGATGGCAGCGTTAAAAGGAACGTAACAGTTAGCGAGGCGGGCGTCAACGAGTGTGCGGGCGAAGGGCCGTTTAAATTAAGTGCTCGAATAAAAAGGCAGTTATGCGCTATTTTGGATCCGCCGAACGCGCGCGGAAACGACTGGCGCGCGCTGGCGGCGCGGCTCGGGGTGGATCGGTACACGACGTGGTTCGCCACCAAGAGCTCGCCAACGGAGGCCATCCTGGAGCTGTGGGAGTGTCGCGAGCGCGGCCCGGGCGCCACAGCCGCGCTGGCGGCGGCACTGCGCCAGGCCGACCGACACGACGCCGCTGACCTCCTCCACGGCAGACCCTCCTGGTTATGAATTCCTAGTACACCCCTATCCCAATGTAATTAATGATTTCAATTCTACTATACGTATTCGTGTGTATTCTAATGAGACAATTGTGAATGATGATAAATGTGGAACTATAGGCCTATGCGAACGTATGTATATGGACGATTGTTGGTATAATAATGAGTAGTTTAAATGTTACGTTAGAAAAAAGTATAGTTTCGTAGGCCGACGGCCTAAGTTTGTAAAATCTTCGTAGTATATTTTGTATAGAAATATTCTATGCTGTAGATAAGCGATCGATTAATAAATTATATTATATTAGCAATAATAGTGCCTACAATGTCTTTTAAAGAAACATGGCCGACTTGAGACAGTCGACGTCAGTTGGTTATTTTGTTATTTTTTGTATAGTGTTTGAGTGTTTTATTAACTGAGAAATTCGCTTATTTTTCTACTTTATTTGCTCGCAATATTTTGAAATTGTTTATTATAGATTCGAACTTTGTGCCAAAAATGTACTGCCACAGCAAAAATTTTGGCAATAATCTAAAAGAAAATGTTATACGTGTCTAAAACTCTGAGCTTAACTAGCTACTGTTTAAAGTTACAATATAAGTATCTTTATTTGATGTTAGATGAATTTTCCAATATTTACAATCCTTAGAACCATTATGAACTTTCACAAACTACTTTCAACTTCATTCAACGATAGAATAATAAGCAATGACATTAGATATCACTCATTAAATAGTGACAAATTCATCTAATACTATCCTTTACTATAAAGACTTTACAACTGCATTTATATCTAAAGCTAATTCAATGTAAACTATGAATAAGTCAAACTTCTTAGTTCTGCATATGCACGATAATCCATCTAATCTTAGAAACAGATTTGTCAATGCACGACGCCACGTCTTTATGCCTAATACTGTCAAAGATAAATGTGTTATCATCAATTTCTTTAATGTTGAGCTAACTTGTAATAGAACTGAAAAACTATTAAGTTACCAAACACTGCCCTAACAAAATTGTCGTGCTTAGATAGGAACTGTTCAATTTCGCTATCAATAGAAGAGTTCTTGCTATCTTCATCTTTCAATATCATATTCACTGCCGAAATGGGTCGTCGAACGGAATTCAGTAAATTCGATTTCTCGATAGTGAACCAGGCCAAAAAGACAAAAATTATTATCCCCTTTTCAAAATGTCTCATACTAAAGTAGTCGTTGGATAGGTTTTACTAAATAAAAACATAAATAACAATTACATAACATTCCGGTGCAAATTATATTGCTGCTAAAGCATCCAGAAATGTGTAGGAGCCATCACTATATTGACCTTTTCTTCAACGGACTAAGTCAGTCAGACTCCAATGGTCAAAACCAAAATTCTGTTCCAGGTTGTGTTTCACTACTTTCTATGCAACAAATGCAGTCAACATTACTTTAAATATTACTTTTATTGATCTAGTGTATACACGAGGACAAGTTGATAACACCAATCGAACGGCACCGCCGGAGGGAGATTTCGGTATGTACAATTTTAATTGCTATGAATATGAAACTCGTATTCATAATACAATTGAGTTGTACCAAATAAAACAAAACAATAAATGGTAGTCAACTGAGAATGGAAATAAGAAATTTTTATCTGAATTTTATAATATTTAGGTAAAATAAGATTGTTATTAAGTTGTATTTTTGAGTCAGTTTTTAAAACAAACTTCCGTCAAATTTTTAAAAGAAATACTAATAAGTATAAAGTCCTAGTGGTGTGTTTTAACCACCAGGCCACCACGACTACACTAGGCCACTAGCCTCTCAAATATGAGTGTGCGGGTTCGATTTCAGATCAGGCAAGTACCAATGTAACTTTTCTAAGTTATATGTACTTTCTAAATATATCTTGGACACCAATGACTGATTACAAGGTGAAGGAAAACATCTTGAGGAAACCTGGACTTTAAGTCTGAAATCGCCAACCCGTATTGAGCAAGCGTGGTGATTACGCTCAAGCCTTCTCTGTATGAGAGGAGACCTGTGCCCAATATAAAGGTTGATAATTTTAATGGTTAATAAAGTCATTTGTTAAAGAAAAACAATTGGATAACTAAAGTGAATGAGCTGAGTGAGCTGTTCTATAAGTTGATAACAAAGGTTTGGGGCTTAGTCAGTTTTGATGAGACCCAAGGCAGGATACATTTTCATTTGGACTCATTTCGGCAGTGTTATTAACCTAATATCGATGTACATAATGTGATAGAGTGTAAATATCATGTATCGCAGTTACAAAACTAGTTACAACATAACTATTGCTATGTAAAATGGTGACATCACCACCAAGTAGACTATATATATTTTTGTTAAAGTGATGAATATTAAAATAAATGGATCTGTGATACTTAAATATAATGAAATAAATTATGTTTAAATGTGCATACTTTGTTGTTTTATTTGCAATGAGATGGTATTATCGCCACTTTTGTATATTAAAAAAAAAAAGACATTCGTGGTGTGATCTACGTATTTCTCCTGTATTGTGGGTTTATGCGAAAGCCGAAACACGTGTCCAGTCATTTTATGTAAAGAATCTATGTGTACAATTTCAAAAAGATATAATGAAAAACAACAAAGTTATGAGTTTTGCTATTCTACTTGGTTGTCCCGATAAAAATATGGTCAAAGCTCCGCTCGGGCGATCGAGCGCGGTGCGTAGACCTCTGGCGTCAGCTGTGGCGCGCGCGCATATCGTTACCGCTCGGTAACCACTCTGAAACGAAAATGTATTTGGGAAAAAATATAATATGGTGTAAAAATGATTGGAATCGATTCAGTTGCTTATTCTGAACAAACTGTATTCAGGTTTCGTATAAACAAAAAATAAGGTTATATACTTACATACATAAACATCCAGACCCCAGAACAACTACATGTAGGTCATACAAATATTTGTTCCGTGCGAGAATCAAACTAGCGACTCGCAGCGCAGCAGTCAATAGCTTGTCCACTGCGCTAACCGTGCAGTTAACACGGTTATAATAGAATGTAAAAAAAACTTTTTTTACAAAAAAAAAAAAACAACCGACTTCCAAAAAGCACTACACAGTTGAAGTCGGTTGTTTTTTTTTTTTTTTGTAAAAAAAGTTTTTACTTTACACTTTTTAGTTGTGAAAAGTACTGTTCAGCTGCATCCGGTTAGACTGGATGCTGACGCTAAAATACTTAAACAATGAAAAAACTTACAAAGGCACTGGTTGCCTCTACGATTTTTGAAAGTTCCCCTTGATTTCTCTGGTCTTCCACCATCAAACCCTGATGTCCTTATCATGGGACTACCTTGGGAATGTCTTCTTTCCAACAGAAAAAGAATTATCAAAATCAGTTCATAAAAGCATATATACGGTCGAATTGAGTAACCTCCTCCTTTTTGCAGACGGTTAAAAAGGAGAAATCAATAAATAATCTTGATTTTAAAAAAGTCTTTAATAGCTTGTAAATTAGTCCTTGTTTGAGTTATTTGGGACACATTTTGCTATCCTCCAAGTTTCACATAATTATACCCAAATATATCCCACCCCATCCCATTCAAGCTCAAGGAGGTTCAAATAAACCAGATGCCAGAAATACTGGCGGTATACTATGACACACTGCATCTCGAGGGAGACGCACAAAGGATTCCACATCATCTAACAATGAGCCGTGGTATGCAAAGGGGTGAGTAAAATGTTTTACAGATGAATTTAGGTAAGATGTGAAGTAGAACTTTACTCCCCTTAGTAGTTACAACTTCAGTGACCTAATGATTAATCTTCTTATAAAATAAAAAGAATATATATCAATACTAGCTGTTTCCCGCGACTCCGTCCGCGTGGACGTTTCCATGGGAATGCCAAGATAAAAGCCGACAATACTGCAAAATTTTCTCAAAATTCATTTAGTAGTTTTTGCCAATGCCGTTAGTCCATTCCGAAAATAATTAGAAAGAGCTCAGTTGATATAAAATAAGCTCCTGTTAAAATCATGGGAGCAATATGTACGTCTACGTTCATCCCCGTTTTCGCAACATTTTTTGTTACTGCCCTGTTCCTATTGGTCATAGGGGATGTTATATGTCCTATGTTCTTTCTAGGGCTCTAGACTATCTGTGTACCAAATTTCATTACAATCGGTTCAGTAGTTTTGGCGTGAAAGCCTGACAGACAGACAGAGATACTTTCGCATTTATAATATTAGTATGGATTGCGTCAAAGTTGAAACACAAATTGATACCAATCAAGGATCCTACTATGACGTATTAAAACTATCACTATACCGTAGAGGAAAAGGTGATATGACCCCTTTTTTTGGTTCTGGATGGGAAATCTTTAAATGACCTCTCCTGAAGGGTGTGTCGAGACTTTTACTGACCAGGGCCGGTCGCAAGCAATCGCCGCCATCAATTCGGGGCTCTACCCAAGCCGGGCAGTCCTCCACCGTATGCTCGACCGTGTCCTCGGGCTATCATTCTCCTACCCTATTCTCAATTTATTTAGATTAAGCATAACATGCATTTTCATTCCATATTTTTCTAAAAGACTTCATCTCGGTATCCTATTTTACCATGAATCGGTTGGTCACAACTTATTATAAAACAAAGTCACTTTTACTTTCTCTATGTCGCTTTGTATGATTCAATCTTTAAAACTACGCAACGCATTTTGATAGGTTTTTTTTAATATATAGAGTAATTCAAGAGGAAGATTTTTATGTATATAACATGCTTAATTTATAAGAGGAACACTGATAATTTTGAGGTTTCTAACACATGTCGCAAAATAAACCAATTTTTTTGAGGAATAAAACCCTATATAAGAGATCAAATAACCCTATGAAAGAGATCAAAATAATGTACTATAGTATTGTAGACCTTAAAAATGCCTACAAAAAAGTCTACGACACCATATGTCTACCTAATATTTTCTAGTTTCTTCATTATGACTACTTATTAATGTTTGAAAAATTAATTAAATTGCCAGTCGAAATCAGAGCCCACTATTTGTTCCTAATTATTAACCCTTATCCAAATAAATTACGTCATATCAAAGGTAATTTTAGTAGCAGCAGATCTCTTTTTGAATTATTGGAATTGGTTATTTCATTCAGGAGATATCACGATTTATTCAAAACTAGACACCAGAAAATATCCGCGTGCCGCTCGCGCCTCTGCCAGCCGCCTGCTACTTCAGTGTTTCTCTGCCTAAACCGCAGAGTGAGTGGGCCGGAGCGACCGCGGGTGACCATTCTGTTTGAAGGTGGTGGAACTGGTTATCCATGGACAATAAGGTCCATGTATCTTGCAGAGTTAGATAATTTCTGATGGGCGGCACAGTCGACATTATTTTATATTGAAGGGCCACCGTTTCTTGAGGAAGGCTTAGGTACCTATATCATTTGTCCACGTGCGAAGCCGGGGCGGGTCACTAGTTTTACTATAAAAATAACGCCTTGCAAGTTTCCAATGCATTGTTTGCATATAAATAGAGCTATAAACACAATGATTTCTTACCTTTTACACACTTTTCACCTAATTTAAATAGTTAATAGAACATATTTTTAAAATATAGGTCCGATTAAATAATAAAAATTGAAAACTACGAAAAAAGAAATAACAAATATATGACACTAAATTGCGATGTTGCCAGTCGTGTGTCGTAAATGCTCTTAACCGTATATATTCATCGATTCTTTAGTCTCCCTTTACACTGACATGAATTTCTAATCAAGTATAAGATCGCATCAAGTATACCTACATGATACGCAAGTTGCAAGCTCCTAATGTTAGACAAGTAATTAATCAGAATGATATATAATTTATTATTTTGTAAGCCTTCTACTACGAACAACCTATCATTATGTCATTTGAATCTCTTAAAACAATTCATAACAATCATTGTTAACTATCTCTTATTAAAGCTTTGTATGTCGTAGTTTGTTTGAATGCTATGAGTGTAGGGGAGAACTATAAAAAACGATGGATGATATAAAAGATGGTATTTTTAACAATTGAGACTGAGCATAGACTAAAATTATGAGAATTGCTTTCAGTTTCTTCCAATAGCTTAAGGATGACGTTGACAGATGAGAAATCTTAAAATTGTTTAACGCTAAACTCATTTACTGATTGTGGTGCAAGCACAGCTTGACAATATAAGAAAAATCATTAAGTAAATATAATTAATTACCAGAACCAACTTAAAAGAGATTTCGAAATCCAAACAATGGTTAACCAGAACCACAAGTATTCAGCTAATTGATTGCTCCACCAAACACTTATTACGCTTATTCCATTAACAACGAACATTCCTCACACGAGTCGCTTGTAAGTCACGTCGTCTGCACAAGCTCTGAACATCAAACAAAACATGTCCACATCGAATCGACTGCACGAATGCCTAGCATAAAACAAACGAAACAAAGGTGAGGAATCTTAGCTATTTACAAAACTTAACTTTGTCTAAAGAGTGACAAGCGGAGAAATTTTGAAAATAAATTAGGAAATAACAATACTGGAAAAGAATATGATTATGGGACGTGCAAGGAACAAAATGGTCTAACCTCATTTTTATGTATTTTTGAAAAAGAACTTGCACCTAGTTATACGAACTCAATTTAAAGTGTCTATAATTAATATTAATATAAAAAATTGCGTCATAAAAATAACGGATGCTGGCGGCACAGCTGCTCGGCTAAAGAGGAACTGAGCTGGTCATATCTGTTGCATATTTGAGCAGTAATATGCAAAAGCCACCAACTCAGTGGATCCGAAATGCGAAAACGACTGCTCGGCAGGCCTAAAAAAAGATTGCGGGACGAAGTAAACTCCTCTTATAGAATTGGCCCAAAATTAGTAATATTAATAGGCCGGGAAAAATAGAAGTTCTTTACCTTTTAATGGAGCAACACAGGCTCATAATAATATAAAATTAATCACAGATAATAAATATAACGTAATACTCACAAAACATTGGCCTTTTGACGTGTATGATGTTTTAAAACTTACTTATTCAGTTAAAAATAACTAATATTATTAAGATAACTTAGCTATTTCGTTCATATAATGAAGTTTGATTAAATCTAGCTCAGCCTGTCACATCTAGCTTTAGCTTTACTTATTACTAAGTCAACATTCAGTGGTTCTTTTCTACCTATCTTAAAAACATCTTGTAGCTGTCATGTATTCAATTTTAATATTCCCAAAACATGAAAAGGGATGTAAAGGTTATGCCACTTGCTCCCTTGACATAACGTAAAAAGTCGGCTCTATTGTTGCGTATACGCAATGTAGGCAGGTGCGAGCTTGCGTGGTGACGGGTCAGCGTCAAGCCTCATACGCTCGCGTCACGGAAGCGTGACCAATGGGAGAGGGTATCAGTTGCAGCGGCCGATAAAAATAAAAGCTGAACTCGAAAAAGATTTAAATATATCTATCTACAAAGGTGAAAGGCGTGTAAATTAAAAAGTAAAAAATAATAACTTGGCGGAGAGTATTGAATTTTTGAAAGACGATCCATTGAATTATCTGATAGCTACTGTTTGTCATATTGGTGTTAGAAAGGTGAATCGATTTCTGTGTGTGTGTGTGTGTGTGTGTGTGTATTTTTTATGTAATATAACTTCTATACAACACAACATGCTGCTAATGCATGCATATTAAACCGAAACCGTATTACTATCTTATGCAGTAAAAGTAACAGCAAGTATACAATATGTAAAGAAAACTCCGTCCGACCTATAAGGATAATAAAGGTTAGGTAATCATATGACCAAATAACATTTTAAACTTAACATAATTATTTTACATATTCATCATGATAACAAATCTATTGAATTTTGAATAACGAATTAACTCCAACTTCCCCAATATTTGGTAAATTTTTAAAAAGTGACAACACCATTTTCGAGCGCATTCCCTAAAGAACAACAAAATACTACCACTACTAAAATACTGGCGGCATGTTATTTGACCGCGTGCCCTGCCCCCCGTCGCCCGCGCATGTAACGTTTTACCGCCCATGTAATTTACCTCCTTTTGCGAGATAATATTTATTTTTTAAGGGGTATTTTTTTAAAAAAGTTTAGTCAGGCTTTGTAGGCATTAGTAGAATCATTTATCGATACCATACAATACCTTCACGAATCGGACAGTTTATATTAGGCATGGTCGGGTACACCAAGCTGGCTGTGAGAAGAGACGTTGCGCTGGTGAAGTATGTTGTCTCTATATTATTAGGGGTGCTCCAACATCCAGAGGTACTTGAGGAGCTACGCCTGCGCGCGCCGAGCGGGTACGTAAGTGCACGTCGTCGCCCCAGCCTTTTAGATGTCCCCACGGCTAGGACTAACCTACTAAAGTTTGCCCCTATGTCTCGAGCCGTACGTCTGATTAATGTGATTGCGCGTACGGAAGACTTGTTTGGCCAAAAACTTCCTAAGTTCTTACAAGCAGCACAGAACCTAATGGAACAAGGTATAGACTTATAAGAAATTAGTGTATAATGATATTTTAAAAATGCTTCTGTACTAATTATTCTGACCTTATGTATGTTATGTTTTTTGTTTTATGTTTTTTTTTCCTTTTTGTATAATTTATCTTACTTATAGCACTGAATTGGAATGCTCTGTAATAGTGCTATAATTGTTCGTTTCTAAATAAATAAATAAATAAATAAACATTATAATACCTATAAAGTTTCACCTCAAAATAAAATACTCTAAGAATTGATACTAAATTATTGGTTTCATAATTATATTCTAATCATAAAAATCGTGTCACCGCACTACGTACTTTCCTTTGCCAGCATCACAATAGCCAATTTTCAGTCAAAGACTATACCATCGCCTAACTCCATAAAGAATAGAGGTAAACAAACCAATTTAGGGTTATCACAACTCACGTTTTACAAATCTCCTGTTATTTACATGATTGTTGACTTTTACATACTAACTATTTATTACCAATTCCTATTGCAGCATATTTCAATAGAATCATTAAAACAACATTCATAACAACTTGGTATTTGGAAAAACCATTAAAAAGTCGACATTAAGTTTACGTGATAACCCTACAAATAAAGAAAGATGGACGAAATCCAGGTATTAAACACATTTTATGGAATTCAACCAATGAATAAAGTTGAGGCATTTGTTAATACAATTTTGCGTATTTTATTTACTTTCAAATCAACTACGTAACATGCATTGTAATACTTTCAAGTATGGGCTAAGTATAATATATAAGTATCAAAAAATTTAACCTATTAGGAAATTAGCTTATATGTGTGTCATATTTCATTCAAATCGGTTAAACTTTCTTACAAAACATTAATATCTAAACATAAATAAACTGTTTAGATTAGTAGGAAGTAGGAATATTACTTTTATGAAAATCATCTACGTGGAAAAGGTTGTTAACAGCTGTCTTTTAGGCGTAAACTACTCGTTGCCTAGCAACGGTTTGTTTACCTCTATTCTTTATTGAATTTGGCTCAAATATAGCGGTATAATCGGTCCGTCACTGCAAAAATAACTTTTCAATTTGATGCTAGTGCTATTTTGTTTTATTTTTAGCCTCAAAATACGCATTAATATTTCCATTGTGTTCATTTACTGTCGCATTGTCATTTTATGTTCTGCACACTGAATGACCTTTGAATCATTTGAGAAAATTGCCAATCCATTGCTTCATATGTTCTAAAACATATCTGCTCAACAACGTAAATAACGCAATGAATGTTGTTGAAACGTCAAAATGAAACCCATTGCTACTGATAGTATATTACGCAATTACCCTACTATTATATTCAAACAAGATAATAATCTTATTTGAAAATAATTGTGTAAATACAGATAAGATCTTCTGATATCCATTTATCTTCAAAACTTCGCTGTTACTGACACCACACCATCATATATTTTGGGAATGCATTTAAATACATTATAATGCATACTAGGGTACCATGAAAGCAGGTGTAGCTATAAAATAAGTATTACTCACATGCTACTGTCCGTTTTTTATCGAACCCCATCTAAAGGCACCATGTGTAAAAAAAAGTTTTTTCGACAAACGCTTTTATAGTTTTAATTTATGAAAAAGGTGCGTTAGGAATATTTTAATAAGCGGTGCTGTATATAAAAATTGTAATCGTTTTATGACTTTTGATAAATTAAATTGGTTTCGGTTCGTTTATTAGATTTGATTTCAATTATTTCTATGCGGTTCCTTAATTGAGTATCATATTGAAGCTTATTGCTAATCGATTGCTATTTAAGTCCGATAAATATATCTGTTCAATAACTTTAATAACGCAATTAATGTTTTTGAACTGTCAAAATGAATCTTATTGCAATAGGGTAGTTGATTAAAAAAAACTAATTAGTTCGTCAGTCAGATTTCAAAAAAATACTAGACACGTATTTTTTCTTTTTTCATATAAACAAATAATTAAGACGACACAGTACGTTGAAAACTCGTGTGACGTCACTGCACGCTACATTTTTTAGAGAGCAGTGACGTCACCAGCCACCAGTCCTGATCTTTGATGCCTTCTATATTTGTCAATTTTTATTGATTTGATAAAACAAAATATACGTTTCCAATATTTTTCTATAATCTGAATGACGGACTAAATAGAGACATCCCTATTGATAGTGTGTTAGAGAATCACCTTGCTGGTTGGTAAATGCTTTTAATCTGATTCAATGACTTAAAGAGACATCAAAACCATATCCGTCCCTATTGAAACCAATTAGATCTGATCCCTGATCACCCCATGAATGGAAACTATTACTATCCACAAACTAAAGAAACCAATACCCACGAGTTGATTACTTCAACCTACCTATGTTCAATGGTGAGCCACAAGTCACAGACCTTACTGCTAACTAACCCTCGTTTAGTTGTGTGGCTTCTTCGAAGACGCCCTACGACTGAAAGGGACTGAAATGTCGACTAATCAATCGCAAAGGGCATCGTTGTAGACGACGACAAAGGGCTGGAATGTAGGGTAGCCATGATGAGTGCTCGATTGTCCTACGCTTATAACGTTTATATATCAATATTGTTAAAATAAAAAGCATTTTTGAGAAAATGGCATAGAATAGATTACTCTTTATTATGTACACCATATAGATTACAGAAATATAAATGCAAAGATGTTAAAAAGGGTGACACAATGGGTGGTCTTATCGCTAAGAGCGATCTTTTACAGACAACCTTTGGATGGAATACTAAGGGGAAGAAAGTCTACAGTAGGTATACTATTTACATAAATTATATAATAAACGCTTGAGTTAAGAGTATCATACTAGTCAATAAATATATACAAGTAACATTTTCAATCTATAGCGTGTAACGAAAAGATTGTATTATACATACATACGATTTGCCACCGGCATTGTTTCCGTCTGACTACAATTTAAGTGTCTTCAAGCCTATAGCGAATAGACTCTTAATAAACTAGCACGCTTTACCATCAATGATTGCATCACTGCTTACCATCAGGCGGGATTGTGGTCAAGTACTAGCTTATATTTATAAAAAAAAATCGAATCAATTCTTAGAATATTTTATTTTGAGTTCAAATCTTCACAATATCTTTTATATGATCGAAAAACCCATGTTCTTAGTATATTTATCATCATTTCATTATACATTGTACAGGCGTCTGAAATAGAATATGAATAATCATCATCAACCTTTTATCGTCCCACTGCTGGGCACAGGTCTCCTCTCATACAGAGAAGGATTGAGCGTAATCACCACGCTTGCTCAATGCGGTTTGGCGATTTCAGACTTAAAGTCCAGGTTTCCTCAAGATGTTTTCCTTCGCCTTAAGCCATTGGTGTCCAAGATATACTTAGAAAGTACATATAACTTTAGAAAAGTTACATTGGTACTTGCCTGACTTGGAATCGAACCCGCGCACTCATACTTGAGAGGCTGGTGTTTTAACCACTAGGCCACCACGACATAGAATATGGCATAATGTGAAAATCGGATATCCGACTACTGCGATATCCGAATAATAAACCAATTTTATTTGAATACCTACCTACCATGCTTACATTAGTTTGCGCGGATTTTCGTGTTAACGTGAATGTACAATTATGCATACAAGCGGCTAGCGTCTGTTACGTATCGGTACCAACATATGTCCCCACACCTTGACCAGCACCGTATCACGAGGCCCAAACCAGCTGAATCAGGATATTATACCTATTTTCATGCAACTGAAGCTATGCGGAGTATTACAACATCCCAACGGCTGAGTCGTCTCCTCGTGTCGCCGCCTCGTGCCCAGCCGCGAATCGCTAAATCATCAATCACCTCATTAGATGCAACCTCGATAAAACCTATATATGGAGGAATTTCGACAGATGCAAGGACATTAGATTATATACGATAGTAGAGTGCAGGAGTGTCGTCCTAACTTCGGACGCATTCGCACTTAGGTTAAGTAGATTTAGGAGTTACCATGTAATCTTAACTATAATAAATGTAGTATAAGTGATTATAGTTTCCATTTGCACCCTCCGTCGTGGCCGAAAATGTAATTCGTCAACTACTGCCGTCTCTACGTCATCTTTGTTGTTGACGCGTGCTGTCTATATGTTCATTTACATTAACGCATCTTTGCTGACAATGAATCGAGCAATGGACTTAGTCTAGGCAGCCGCTATCAATACTTTTCATCTCTCTAAAACGACATCAACAAGGCCGACAGAACTTTTCTTCAGTCCTATTTTAGGGGTTTGCTCTCTCGGTATAAATAAAACTAGACTTGTACTGAAACTGTAGTTTTCTTTCATATTACCCTAATACAATATTATCAGAGGGATTACAAGTGTGCCACCATACTGGGTCTCCGGAAACGACTGGCGTGGTTCGCCGCTATTCGGCTCGCCCGCCAGATGGATGGATAGGCATTCCGCACGTCCCTACATTATTTTTGAATTGACGCTGATCACTCACTTTATCTGTCTGTAAACAAAACACAATTTTAAAAGCTGAAGCCGTACAAACTCTTCCTGAAAATCACGCGCCATTTAATAATGTCGATGCAAATATCCCGCACAATGAACTCTTATTGTCACCCTACATCACAGGGCACCCATTCATCAACTGTTGTAAGGTCACAAGCAGAAGGGTTCCGACTATTTCCTTTCAAACTGAGGCCTCTTTTTGTACGATAAATTAATTTCTCCGCTCCATGTCACGTGTTGGAGCTAAGTAGGAAATTAATCTTGTGGAGTATCAGCATTTCGACAGGTATAGCTCCTTGTGTCTCTATAGTGTAAGGTGAAGTAGATGATAAATGGTCTGCACCTTCTCCCTAGGGCGACAAAGGTCTATTGTTATGCGAAAATGTTTTAAGGTTGAACTGTCTGAAAGTAGGTTACTTTTTAGGGTTCTGTAAGCAAAAGGTCAAAATGGGACCTTCCTATTAATAAGAATACACTATCTGTCTGTCTGTTACCATGCTTTATCTCATCATCAACAACCTTTTTACCGTACCACTGCTGGGCACAGGTGTCCTCTCATACAGAGAAGGATTGAGCGTAATCATCGCGCTTGCGCAATGCGGGTTGGCGATTTCAGACTTAAAGTCCAGGTTTCTTCAAGATGTTTTCCTTCACCTTATAATCAGTCATTTGTGTCCAAGATAGACTTTTTACTGCGTTGGGCACGCCACAACAGCAGCGGTAGGTCCCCTCTTTTAGGAATGGGTAGAGAGGCGCCACAGCGCCGTCACCTTCCGCCTGACGCAGGTCCTCACTGGACACAGTTGTTTCGGGAGGTTCCTGTTCCGTACAAGGCGAGAGTAAACATCAGGGTGTCACCATTGTGTAGATTACTGTGAGGACACGGTGGAGCGTAAAGGCCAGCCCAGCTTAGGCAGAGTCGGTGTCCTCATAGCGGCGATCGGCGGCGATCTCTCGCGTCCAACCCTGGTCCAGGCCATGATTCGGAGCGAGAGTGCATGGCAGGCCGTCACCTCCTTTTGCGAAACAGTGATGCTGGCAAAAGAGGCGGCGGAGAGCGTGAGGCAGCGAGAATCCCAGCGCCCTCACGCCCTGACGCCCTGGTCGGGAGACGACATGGAACTCCCAGCCAACGTAGGCGCGGGCTAGCGGGCGGTGAGCAGTGGGCAGCTCGCCGCCCGGTAAGGACTAGATCCGAGTCGACGGCGCGTTCTTTTTCATGCGCGCCTCAAATAGATGTCAGCACATCGTGACGGTCCACAAAGACCGATGCCTCCGCTCCGCCCAGAGCGAGAGAAGTCATTTGATGATTTCTGATCCAAAAAGCTACTGCGTGACGAATCGTATAACCCGGGAGTGCTGCGGCACCTGGAACTCTGTGTGCCAGATCGGTACGTAGGTTTGGAGGCGGCAACGCCCGCCCTTGCTTGTTGTGCCTGCGGCAGAACCAATCTGCTGGCCAAATGTCCTCTTATTAGAGCCATGCGGGTGTCAACGTAGTTGATGTACTGTGGTGCAACTTGAGTGAATTCGCAAAAGTTACACTACATATCATAAATAACTTGGATGTAGGTTAAGTTTTTATATAAAGCTTTAGATTAAGGATTATATAATATGTAGGCCCCGCTATCGTATTGGATCGCAGATCTATAAGGGTAGTTGTAGGTAAGATTTTATAAATCTATACTTATATATAAAGCTGAAGAATTAGTTAGTTAATCTTGGGAACTACAGGTCCGATTTAAAAAAATCTTTTTGCGTTGGATAGCCCATTAATCCAGGAAGGCTGTAAGCTATATAATATCGCGCTGCGACCAATAGGAGAGGAGCATATAAAAAAAACATATCGAAACCTACGCGGGTGAAACCGCGAGGCGCAGCTAGTAAATAAACAAATACTTAGAAAGGACGTATAACTTATCTTTATCTCATGAACCGTGATAATTAGCCAATTGAAATTTTCGCAGACGTTGTTGTATTTCTGTTGCCGCTATAACAACATATTCAGCCTCTTATGATCCCACCGTTAGGACACAGGCCACCGCTCGGTGAAAGGGAGTGGGCCATAATCCACTACGCTGCCCAGTGCGGGTTCGTAGATATAACATATCTTCGAAGTTCTATTTTTGACTCTAGGACATGCCGGTTTCGCACGATGTTTTCCTTCGCCGTTTTGAGAGCAATGGTGATGAAGAAATATACTCGTACACTGAATAAAGCGCCTCATGGGGTTCGAACCTACGACCTACAACTTCTAAGTCGCAGCAGTTACTAACCACTAGGCCATTGCTGCTAACGCCTCTAAACATAATCAAATAATTTAGTCTCTTTTTAGCATCGTATCATTAATCATCACATATTTAAGTGCGGCTTCCGTACAACAAGCGTTTTTTGCTCGATATTAATAACGATAACAAATAAAGCTTTTGGAATTATAACAAGAAATATTAAAAATAAACTGAAATAAATGTTTCCTTCAGCTTTTGGGTGTTGAGATTTCCTCGAACCTGAACTTTGGGCGGTTCTTTGAGTCCAAGGCCATGGTGGCTGCCAGAAAACTTGGCGTTATCGTAAAGGTCCAGCAGTACTTCACACCAGGGCAGCTTCTAATGTTGTACAAAGCACAGCTCCGTTCGTATGTGGAGTACTGCAGCCACATTTGGGCTGGTGCTGCTAAGTGTCACCTGGCCACTTTGGTTCAGTGGAGAGGCGTGCGAAGAGGCTGATTGGTGACCCTGATTTAACTAGAGTTGGTCTCCAAAGCCTAGAGCACAGGCGTAGAGTAGCCAGCCTTTCGGTGTTCTATAGGATACATTTTGGGGAGTGTGCGAGGGAATTGCATGATTTAATTCCCCCATCTCCGTTCCACCATCGGACGACCCGTCGTACGGCGAGTTTCCACCCTTATGTTGTTAACACCTCTAGGACCCGGACGAAGCGTTTCGCCTCCTCCTTTATACCGCGTACGTCGAGGGACTGGAACAATCTGCCAGCGGCGGTGTTTCCGTCGGATTACAATTTGAGTGTCTTCAAGGTTGAGTGAATAGGCTCTTAATAAACTAGTGCGCTTTACTATCAACGATTGCGTCACTGCTTACCATCAGGCGGGATTGCGGTCAAGCGCTGGTTTATAAATTAATAAAATAACTATACAGCAGTCTTTTTTTATACATAATTGTGCGGAACCTCGTCATCTTTAGTCAATAGTTTCTGTGGCAAAGTGTTGACTATACTAATTTTGTATAATTCGAATCAGACAAAAAAGAATCTGATAAATACAAGTTCGGTTAATAGTACTTGTTGTGAAAAGTGCACTGCAGTTTTTACAATAAGGGATTACGTAGTACAGTGCATATAAACTTATGGCAAGTATTAAATACGTCACGGGTCTTTCCATTTTTTTTTTTGTAGGTATAATCATAACACCTTCGAACACCAGTGAGTTTTGCAAGAGGTTCTCCATATGCATCTCCAGTAAATTCTTTCATAAGGTTAATTTTCGTTAGTATCTAAAGATTCCTCAATTATCGCTATGATTAGACCACGCTTAAGTACCTCCGGGTCTATATTAGACAGTGACTAATAATAAAATAGCCTAAATAAGTAGAACCAAATAAAACATGAAAAAAATTTATTGCACTAAACACCTACGTCACCGTTGATCTGGGGCATAACGACCCGGTTGCAGGTTTACACACGTGTTACTCCATGAATGGGCGATGGACGTTTGAAGCGAGATACACGAAGAGGAGGGATGACACTTACCTGCAGCTACTGAGAGAGACAATTGTGTGCGGCAATTGCTTCTAAGAAAATTTTCGTAAACAAAAAGTGCACGGTCATAATGACCCTGCCTCAATGACGCCGAGTTAAAACAGCCAGCCTTCTCAAGTATGAGTGTGCGGGTTCAATTTCAGGTCAGGCAAGTACTAATGTAACTTTTTTAAGCTATATGTACTTTCCAAGTACATCTTGGACGCCACAATGACTGATTAAAAGGTGAAGGAAGACATCTTGAGGAAACCTGGAAATTGCACAGCGTATAATAATATAAAGTGGTCTAGTCAGTATTATTACACAAAGAAAACATGGATGAAAGGGAAAAACAAACCAATCATTGCCTATTACTTAACATAACAAATCAATTGCTGCCAATCTCCACGACTCGATCATAAAACGTCACATAGCAATTGCTTCAGTAACAACAGCATTTACAAGTCAATGTGGAAGAGAGACCCAGGGCAGCCACGCTCAGAGGTACCGGGTCAAACTGGTAAGGAGAACGATGTTATCAAATGTCGCTTTCGGCTCGGTGGCCGGTCGTGACTTACCTTACACGTCGATGTGTGGGCCAAGGGGTGAGCACGAGCGGCTGGATCAGGATATGGAATCATCCTACTATAACAGCTCTAATATTATTTGTTAGATAAAAAACAAAATTCGCTATATAAATAAACAATATAATTTAATTACAGTCGGGGTATCCTAGTGGTTAAAACACCAGCCTCTTAAGTATGAGTGTGCGGGATCGATTCCAGGTCAGGCAAGTACTAATGTAAGTTATTTTCCAAGTATATCTTGGACACCAATGACTGATTGATAAGGTGAAGGAAAACATCTTGAGGAAACCTGGACTTTAAGACTGAAATCGCCAAAACGCATTGAGCAAGATCTAATGAGAGGAGACTTATGCCCAGCAGTGGGCCGATAAAGAGGTTGATGATGATAATATAATTTGTAATGCATGTAACGGTAGATATACATAATACTTTCTACACTTACATTCTTGAAAATAAATTATTATTATATTAAATATAGTTTGCGTATTAGGAGATTGTTATCTTGTGTGTTTTTAATTATTACGAGTTAATTCACATCCTGGCCAACATATGTCATTTTTCCAATTTATTCACACTCATAGGCACACAGTACCTACTTTTATTCATGGATTGTAATAGTTGTTACAGGTAGTTAGAAGCTCAAATATCAGTAGGCCTAGTATGAGTTTTCAATACGAAATTCATTCGATCGTATCGAGCGCGTTTGGCGCTCTCATTGGTTGAGAGTTGTTACGACCTTGAAGCGGGCCAATCGCTGAGTCAAACGCGCTCGATATCGGCGAACGTGTTTCGTAATGAAAACTCATACTAGGCCTACTGACAAATAGTCTGACCAAAAATCATCGTATTACCCAGTAAGTGGGATTATGTTGTGAGTAAAGGTTGTCTGTAAAAGATCGCTCTTAGCGATAAGACCTCACATTCTGTCACCCTTTGTAAAATCATTATATTTATGTTCTATAATTTTTATGGTTTACATAATAAAGAGTATTCTATTCTAATCTATGTTGAATAGTATGTTCTAAAGAGTATTCTTTCAGAGAGCTGTTATAGCCTATATGTATGATAAGATAATTTAATATTTTTAATTAAAGGTTACCGTCCACCCTCGGTAACATTTGTAGCCAATGATCAAAACATATAAGATTAATAATATACACACATCAAAAGTGTCTAGGGATCAAGCATTTTTATGCGGATTTCTTGAGATTGAGATGTGGCTTTGTAATAAATTTATGATTTTATAAATTTATATGGATCCTTTTTGGTGCATTTCATAATTTGAATCAGGAACTGTGAATCAAATTCGAGTAAAAGATGAAAATCAGCTGTCAATATTTTCCCTATAAAAACATACAACGCATTGAAGACATTATTAGTGCTACTGTTTCCCTACTACTGATTAAAACCAACGTTATTATGGAGCGGCGACGTCATTTAAGCCGGGAAGAAATGCTCAGAGCCGTGGGAATGATAGAAGCTGGTTCCCGGCAACGTACTGTGGCTTTAGCTCTGAATACAAGTCAGAGTGTTATCAGTCGACTTTGGACACGTTACCGAAGCACTGGTACCGTGGCTGAGCGCCATGGAGGACGGTATCGCTGTACCACACGGAGACAAGACCGATACATTCAAATCTTAACTCGAAGAGCTCCAACAATAACCGCCATGATGTTAGCCGTGAGGCTTCATCACTCTTCAGGGAACTTAATTAGCGACCAAACAGTCAGAAACCGCTTGCATGAAGTGAACCTTCATTCCCGAAGACCGCTACGGGTACCACCTATAGCAATGCACAATCGTAGGATTCGATATCAATGGGCTCTTGAACACAGAAATTGGGCAGAAGAACAATGGCGTTTCGTGTGCTTTTCTGATGAGTCTCGTTTTGGTATGAGACCGGATACAAGACGTATACGACACTGGAGAACCCCTGGACGCCAACAGCGATTAAAATCCTGCCAGGAAGTCCATCCTTATAGTGGTGGAACCATCATGGTATGGGCGGGTATTTGGATCGGCGAAAGAACTGAGTTGATTTGGATCAGAGACGTCATCGTTCCTCTACAAGTGCAAATCGGTCCCTTATTTCAGTTAATGCATGATAATGCACGACCGCACACCGCAAGAGTTGTAAGACAGACTCTCGCCGCAGCTAACATCAATGTCCTGCCCTGGCCTGCTCAGTCGCCAGACTTGAACCCGATTGAGCATGCATGGGATATGCTACAGAGAAGAGCTCTGCCGAATATGGAGGGTATCCAGTCGCAAGAAGACCTTTTTTTGTTGTTGCAACGAACATGGGCGGCCATTCCACAGCGTGATTTGGATGAACTCATTTTGAGTATGCCAAACCGATGTTCTTGTGTTGTTAGTGTTCGCGGTAGAAACACGGATTATTAATTGTTTAAGTTACCCAATAAAATTTTAGAGAAAACTGTTATTTCAGTCTTTTTTTCGAACTTTTGTGTTAGTGGTTCAAATGTCAAATATCCCTTTATTAGGAAAATGGCAAATTTCTTTGTTAATGCAAAGGTGACTTGGTTTATCGTTACTGTGACAAACGAAAACACTTTATTTGATGAATCCTTAAAGAAAAATTTAAATTATATCAATCAGGAGAAAAGTTATTGCAAAAATATATGTTGATCCCTAGACACTTTTGATGTGTGTATTTTAATGACATGGAAAGGAGAACTGGTACAACACCGGGGTAGTTTTTAGTCAGTAGGAATCTGACAGACCTCGTCGCTCACCCCAGGGCGGCGGACATCCATTGAGGATTTTCTACCCCAGAACAAAAAAAAAGGCCTTCTCTCGGTGAGTCTTCACCTACCAGCTGGCCCAGTGCGGGTTGGTTGATGTCACATGTCTTCGATATTTTTGGCTCTAGGACATGTTGGTTTCCTCACGATGTTTTCCTTCACCGTTTTGAAAGCAGTGGTGATGAAATTATTTACACAAAGTAAAGCTCTTGAAGGGGTTCGAACTTATGACCTACAACTTGTAACTCACGGCCGATACCAGTAGGCCACCGATGCTATACAGTATGTTAAGAAAACCCTGTCCGACCCATAAGGATAATAAAGGTTAGGTAAACACATGGCCAAATATAATATAAAATTTTACGTAATCATCATAGTATCAATACAAATGAATTTTGAAATAATCTTTTTTTCCCGCGAATTAATTCCAACTTCCCCGAAATTTGGTAATTTTTAAAAAAGTGACAACACCGGTATTATTATGAGCGAATAGCGATGCGACCACGTGCTGCGTGCCCTGCCGCCCGCCGCCCGCTGAAGGGTGAACGCACATTTATTAAGTTACCACTTTTTGCGAAATAATATTTATTTTTTAGAGGGTTTTTCATTTTAAATTTAGCCCGGTTTTGTATCCATTAGTAGAATCAGTTATCGATACCTAACAACACCTTCACGGGTCGGACAGGGTTTTCTTAACATACTGTATATCAACGCACAGCCGAAAATACTAAGACTTAGAATAATAAATTTTGCAAACAGATTCCCTTTTATTTTGGAACCATACCCCAACAATTTCTCAGTTTGGACCACATCCAAAAATAGCTCGGACCAAGGAGTGGGCGAAGGAAGAATGATGCGAAAGCACTTACGATTGTTTCATTTAAGAATGGAGGTCTTGCTCTTAAGTTTAATGAGTTCTGATATACCGCCGTGATTGGACACCGACTCTAAATCTACCCCGAAGAAACATTAATGGTACTTTTAGTACCCCATGGCCAATTAAGCCATTAATCGTCGCGATACGTTTGTTTTTAACACGTTTCTGATTTAAATTCACTGATACGATGTTCTTTTTCTTTGTAGTATGTTCCAGCAATAAAATTGTAAGTTCTATGCTTGTGATATATCAATTAATTGTTATCTATAGTTAAAGAAGTTTATTGAGTATTGAGGGTGGCAGAGACAAGTTACCAAGAATACAAGGACATGATTCTGGACCCACCAGCGTTGCAGTTTTGTCGGTTATTTTAAAAAAAAAACAGCTATTTTCTAGTTAAACGCAATGCCGACGCGGTCAATAAGTATGGGGCAGCTTTCAATTTTTTAATTACTGACGTTAATTATCAACGCAGTAGCCTTCAGATTTCAGTGCTTCGATACCGCCAGTTTCATTTTGACAGTTTAATAACATTCATTGAGTTATTTACTTTTGTTGAGTAGATAAATTTTCAAACATGTGAGTCAATGGTTTAGCAATAAAATTATCTTATGCAAATAGCCTCATATTGTGTAAGAAACTATGCCTATTCAAAAGGCAAGCAGATATAAATATTGTACCGACTGCACAGTTAGCGCAGTGGTAGAACTATTGACTGCTGCGCTGCGTGTCGCGGGTTCGACTCCCGCACGGAATAAATATTTGTATTACCTACAAGCAGTTGTTCCGAGTCTGGCTGGTTGTATATGTGGGTTTATATGTTTGAGAGCCCACCCACGATACAGGAATAATTCCTAGTGAGGGGTAATTTAATAATATGCCTATAACAGTTACAACAGTGTTAGTGATAATTTTGTAGCGGTTATATAGATTTTTTTAGTACTAGCTTCTTCTGCGATCCAGGATAAAAAGAACCGTTCTTACTCGAGTCAAGGTCTATATTTATGCAAAAGTTCATCCAAAGCCGTTAAGCCTTTTTAGCGTGAAAGCGACACTGAGAGAGTTATATGTATTCTCAATTATAATAGTATGGATTACAAGTAAAACGAAGTGATTTGAATTCTTGTATTTTATGACAGAACAAGTTAATTGCAGCATATTCTCATGACCGGGATATAGGTTTCCTCTCTTATTCTGTCAGATAAATGGGCCTTAATCCACCTCCCAGTTGACCCAGTTGATGTTGGTGGATGCCACATTTTCAAAGTCAAAGTCATCAACATCATCATCAGACTCTACTCGTCCACTGCTGGTTCTCTGCCAGCCACTACAGGCCACCTTTTTAATGTCGTCGCTCCATCTACGTAGTGCATTTTCTGTGTTGAGCAGACACATTTTCCGAACATAAAGAGCTATGTATTAGTAATATAAATGGTAATAGTACAAACAATGTAAACATTGATGCATGTTGGAAGCGCGTGACCGCGTGCGACAAACCACAGACTATGTTAGAAAATACTGTCAAAACGGAACCGGACGTTTCTTAATATTGCCATTATATGAAACTTATGCCATTTTTGAGAATGATATTCTCATAGTTTTTATATTTTCTGTTTTTATTTTTTATATTCCTGTTTGTGTTTATTGAAACAACTTTGGATTTGGATCAATTTTTATGTTTTTATTTTTACTGTACTACTGTCTCGATGCCACTTTTAATTGTTTGTTGCACTGGGTGACGTCTTTACGTCGGCGCCGGCTGTCGCTGAAAACCAGCGCTGGGCTCTGTTTTGCAAGTGACGCAGCATAATGCTGAGCGACAGCCGTTTTGCGTGGATGCGACGCATGTTTCCCTCAACTATGTCTTATTTTTTTGCGTTTTTGTAAACTTTTGCGTCATGTTTTACTGCAAATAAACGTTTTTTCTTTCTTTTCTTTCTTTCAATTGGTTTCAAAATGATTCCAATTGATAATAATGGTGTTTAACGCGATTAGGGTGCCAGTCGCGGCCTTTATCTTGGGACCAAGACAGAACAATAAGTGGCACAACATTCCTTTACCAAAAACAAAATAAAACAGATACTCTAGTGGAAATCAAATAAAACCCTGATCATGTCTATTTGACGATGAACGGGCCACCCACAGCCCTTTCGATTCCCTTGTTTTTGTCTATCCATGCCATGTCCTGCCACCTTATCTTGTAATTAATCAATTTACTACCATATAATCGGATGGTGACCACCAACGTTTCGATACATAGATACAATAACCAGATATTAAAAGATGTGTGGTTCTGATTAGAGTAGCCAATTTATCTTGATACTTTCTGATGGCGCTGGTAGTAAACGAAAAAGTCTGTGATACATCCAAGTTCAGTACTTTTTATATTTAGTTCCATAGTTTGACGTCTGTTAAGCTATACTGGGCCACTCTCTGATGTTGTTAGATTGTTTGTTAAAGAGACATTACATTAGTCTTTTCGCACTCAATTTGCTCTTGTCGCTTTTGTAGGTTGACTGTAAAACCAGATGTCGGATGAATTATTGCCAAACTTAATCACGCTTTACTGTTTCATAGAAGTTTTCTGCTTATAATGCCTAAAAGTGTGTATAAGTGTATATAATACATATACACTGATACACACTTTTAACAACAATTCCCATTATTATTTATCGCACAAAGCATATCACGTTTTATTTGTGCTAACCAAGTGTACAAACATGATGTAAATCAGTGTGTGAAAATGAGTGGCGTAACTTGACACATATACGCACACACACGCACCCGATTTTTAGTTCAAACGTGTCTCCGACACTATCGAGAGCCCTTACGCTTACTTACACATGTATTCACAGTGTCTTTATACAGTTTGTAAACTTAAGTAAAACGCGCGTCGCTGCGTGTGACACAAATACATTGAAACTACATTACAATGTGAAGTTATACATGATGTAATAAATCTACCACACACCGTTCACGCTGCAAATTTCAATGTCTTTACTCTTGCTACTTAATATGTTTTCCTCAAAACACCTCGCAACGCAAAAAGCGAATAAAAAAGGTGAGATATCTATTCGCCACCCCAAAGGGACGAATATAATCAAAAGCCGAGCTTAATAACGACAGGCAGAAGACACGGTGCAAATACATCGATTAATTCGGAAGACTGGAGGCGCGCCGACTTCCAATTAGTCGTCAATCTAACGTCCTAACTGCAGTTAGCCCGCTTTACGTCTCACTGGTGGATCCTTTGACTAGTTCTGCGTGTGTCAACCTAGCTTTACAAGAGGAACCAAAAATAATAACTTTGAACTTGCCTAGGAAAGGAACGTGATATGCGCATCACTGATGAATGTGCACACATATAATAATATTAGTTTTACAAATAAGATTCCGCTGTTTAACGAAAGAAAATCGTCAGAAATCGTCGTTGAAATCGTCAGATGTAAAATGTGATGTCGTAAGTTCGTACATCTAGTAAAATATACACTTATTGAATACTAGCGGACGCCAGCGACTTCGTTCGCGTGGTTTAATTATGCTCCACTCCTATTGGTTGCAGCGTGATGTTACACAGTCTAAGCCTTCTTGGATTAATGGGCTATCCAACGCAAAAATAATTTTTCAAATCGGACTAGTAGTTCTTGAGATTAGCGCCTTCAAACAAACAAACTCTTCAGCTTTATATATTAGTATAGATTAGTGATTCTGTGTCAGTATCACATACCTATTTCTTTTTGTGTAAAAATGTCAAATTTTGTGTCGAATAAGCGTCATTTGCAGGAAGTTAACATTACTTTTTTTTAATTTGAAATAACTGCAGCTAAGGCCTATCGATTGCTTGTAGAAGCTTATAGAGAAGCTGCTTTAAGTGAAAGACGTTTCAAAAGTTTAGAAACTGTGACTTTGATGTGGAAGACAATGAACCTAATGGAAGACCGAAATCGTATGAAGACACAGAATTGGAAGCATTAATGGAGGAAATAAGAAGGAAGAGAAAAAACTTCCCCATTACTACTCCAGACATGACAAAATTATTCTTCTACATGATAATCACCGACCGCATGTTCAAAAAACGGCGGAAACTTATTACACACATTAGTACACATATTAGTATCAATAAAAGCACTAAATTGCAGTCTTTTTTCATGATGACATTTGAAATTTATGAAATGAAATTTATTAAAAAAAAAAAACATACAACAAAAATGAATGTACAAAAAGTCTGTTTGTATAGTAATAAAAATCTTAATAATAACAATCGTAAAAGCTAACTTATGTAGTCTAATACATAATATAAATCTTTAAAGTTACGATCTAAAACTAATGTTGGGACCACCCGAACTAGGTTTATTTAAACCTGTGTTTCAGGCTCTCATCAGCAAGGATATTTGATGTCTATAATATAATAATAATAAACATATGACAAAAGTATTTAAGATAACTTTACTTATTAGTATATAACATAACTTACTAAACTACTCATTTTATTTTAATACCTCCAGCATTTTTTCCGTATCTGTGTAACTGAGGGTTTGTAATAAAACCCTTACAAAATAATTATAATTACCCCAAAAAAAACCTAAAACAATTATGAATAAGGACACGTCACCACACTAATCATCGCCCATTCCAGTATCTCACTCACTCTAAATGGAATTCCTCAATGTTTCAATCATTCGATTCATAAATTCAGGATCCGGTTTCATCGATTAACTCGGAGTCTGGGCCCGACGTCTGTCACGCGTACAATACGTCTTGCAACGTCCATGGTCTTTGTTCCCAGAAATAATTAAGGATGGAAGGAAAAGTGAAGGCGTTCATAAACATAGCTATAAATAGATTCTATTATTTATTCTGGAACAAAGAGAGGTAAACTGCGTAACTTTAAGAAAGAAAGTTCACAATCCATGATATCTTATAGACAGCTTATAATGTTCTCACTCCTTGGACAAGCAAGGGTGCCGCCGTGCGGGTTTGTAGGTATGACGTTGATCCCTGATGTGAACTCTATTAAACCAACTTATAAGATAATTTTTCGAGTTTTGTTTTCATTGCACTTTTTTGTGTAATTAGCGAATTAATTAATTTTTACTTTAAAATCTTATTGGGTTATAAAAGTGTAGCAATTTTGAACGGTCTAAAGTGAAAAAAGACATACATATTTTTTTTTAATCATGAAAAAGCCGACGAAAGTTCCACCACTGGGGGTTCAGAATCATGTACTGGATCCATGGTACTCGTTTGTGCGTCGATGTCAGATACACCATTTATAGTGCTAATTTCTCAACATATTTGACATTATTGTTGCTAACACGAAATTCCGACTACATTTTGATCAGGAATTGGTCCTTAAGATGCGTGCCTTTAGAACAAGATTTCGTTTATTGTGTCTTGGTAATACAATACAATTAAGATCAAATAAAAACAAACGAAAATCGATATTAATATAAACCAATCCCGCTTAACCCCTTTTACATTAACTGCCTATCCCGAATCAGACTAAAAAGCCAATCTCTCCAGTCCACCGCTAATTTACGAGCATTCCCAATAAAACCCTAAAGCCAGAAACTCCAGTCCAAATAAAAAGTAAAAAACCCTTTTAATAAGTCGAACGTCACAAATCAAGGTAGGAACCCTCATCATAATAAAAGTGGAAATTACTCGATAAGGTAACTCGGCGCTTGAGAGCTGCCTGGACTTATCTGGTGAGGTCTGTCGTCGAATACTCGACAGATTTTGAGTGTTTATGATATGGATCCAAGGTATAAGATTTAGCGGGCATAGAAAATGTAGCTTAAAACAATATACATACAGAGACGAATTAGAAAAAGAAAAATGCTAATCGTGACAATAGTTAAGAAAATTAAAGTACTAGAAAGTGGTGAAGGGCAGGGCAGTCGCTAGATGGCATTTTGCAGCTCGGCTGCATTGCTCCCGAAGCGGCGATAGGACTAGTGATGTTCTTAACATTAGAAGCTGTCCCGGTGTGAAGTACCGCCGGACCTTTGTTAGAATGCCAAGTTTAGGAAAGCTATCTTAACTTTGTACCCAATAAGCTGAAGGCGTTCGATGCATTCCAAAGCTACATTCTGAAAAACAGAAGTAGAGGTGAATGGGCTTCTTTTGGCAGTGAATCCCACAAAATTCGCTTCGCCCCACTTGGATAGTGCCTGCTATTATTAACAAAAATTTTTAGGTATTATATACAGGTTTTCCGTACCTAATTTTTCTGCGGCTGCGTCATATTAGATTCCTGCTTTCATTTAATTCAGTATACCCAGACTCATACGTCCGCACTCCGGGAACATAATCTTCGCGTGGCGTATTTCTTACAGCAGACTTAAAACAACAGACCATGTCATTTGAGACAGCCAGACTAAACTCGTTAAACTCTAACAAAATTTTAATAAAAAAATCCATTCGTACGCTCAACGATAGCCATTGCTTCTGCCTTATTGCAGCCAGATTGCTTCTTTCACAGTGCGATCACCCAGCAGGTATCTATCTCTCTACATTCTTCAGCATTCCAATAAAATCCAAGCATCAGCGAATAGTTTATATGCCTCAGAGAGAGAGAGTTTCAAAGAGAATAGAAATCTGAGGAACGCCGGTCATTAGTCGACATGACTCCAATGAGCATTGGTCAACAACAAGTCTTTTATTTTCTATCTCAAATATTTATTTTGAATTACCGAGTCACAGCATCTATTGTCTACAAGGCAGTGTTATAGGAAAAAAAATAACAGTGTTTTTCTTTTATATATGTCCTTATTATTTTTTCTACCATTAATTATTTGCCCTTGTTCCGTATCCGAAATCAGAAATACTTTATTTATGATACATACATAGGTACAGTGGTTATTCATGTTTGAGGTTAAAGTTCACTATGATCAGCCTATTATAGGCATACAAATACAAAAAATAAAATAATAAAAAAACTAAACATAATTGATTATATTATAATAGGAATAATTAAATCAAAAAGTAAAAATAATTTGTCAAGTTAACGCCAAAACCATTCTGACTTAAATACAACATTGACAGATAAACAAAATACATAATGTTATAAAAATAAAGTCAAAACAATTTCTTAAATTAATTTCAAAATAATATGGATTTAAATAATTCTAATATCTAACAATTACAATTATACACAATGTCAAGATTTATGCAACAAAAAATCTGATACACTAATATCAACAACGCAAAATAAATAAAATTAATTTTCCTGCACTGACAAGAGATCTTAAAATTGCAGACTGGTCTAAAGTGATCGCCGAAGTGGATGTAAATAATGCTACCAAAGAATTCAACAACATTATAACAAATGCAATACAAAAACACACGCAAATAAAGACAATTAGCCGCTCTAAATATATCAGAAAACCCTGGATTACACCCGGACTTATTAGATGCATGAACCACAGGGACAAACTCCATCGTGATTCAAATAAACACCCTGAAGACCAAACAAAAAAACTAATTTACAATCGTTACAGAAACTTCTTCACAAATATCGTACACAGGCTTAAACGAGAACACGACAATCAAAAATTAGAAGATAACAAAAACAACATTAAAGGGTTATGGAAAGCTATCAGAAATATTACTGAACACTCCAACAATAGGAGTACTCCTAATGAACTGCTTACAAGTGAATCCTCTGCACAAACCTCGATAAATAGCTGTAATGATTACTTCTCCTCTGTAGGTAAAAACCTAGCTCATAAAATTCTGGCAGACATTAATGAAACCCAAGAATCAGTTTTAAACAAAATACAGCTAGGAATTACTCAAAACGCGAATTTCTTTATGCAACCATCTGACATTTTTGAAATAAATCAAATAATAACAAATCTGAGAAACGACAGTGCCCCAGGTCCAGATAATATTACACCTACTCTCATTAAACAAATAAAAAGCGAAATAATAATCCCGTTAACACATATTATCAATCTTAGCTTAGAATCAGGTATATTTCCTGACAAATGGAAAGAGGCACACGTCACTCCTGTACATAAGAGTGGTTCAAAACTAAATCCAACTAATTACAGACCCATTTCACTGTTATCAATTTTCTCAAAAATTCTCGAAAAAATAGTCAGTAAGCGGCTCACCTCTTACCTAAATTCAAACAACATATTATCTAACAATCAGTTTGGCTTCAGACAGGGAAAATCCACAGAAGATGCAGTAAGTCTCTTAACCAATCTTGTAACATCATATTTAGATAAAAATCAAAAGTGTATAGGAATATTTCTAGATCTTGCGAAAGCCTTCGACACCGTTGCCATTCCTATACTCCTAAAAAAACTAGAGTCGATCGGTATAAGAGGACTACCTCTCAAATGGTTTGAGTCTTACCTTTTGAACAGAAGGCAATACGTGAAAATTGGAGATAAAATCAGTCGTTACAACAGCATCGAATTTGGAGTGCCTCAAGGTAGTGTCCTGGGCCCGACATTATTTATCATTTATATTAATGATATTCACCACGCTATCATCGAAAACGCTGAAGTCATCAGCTACGCAGATGACACTGCTATTATTTTTCATAGCAATTCCTGGGAAAAAGTCCTCGAAAAAGCTCAAAACAGCTTAACTAATATAAAAAAATGGCTCGATCTGAACCTTCTGTCACTCAACATTAAAAAAACGAGCTACATGTGTTTCCATAAAACCTTTTCATCTGCACCAAAACTTCCTATACAAATTAAAATTCACTCTTCAACTTGCACAACTGCCTCTTGCACTTGCGAGGAAATTAAAATGGTCGAGTCTCTAAAATACTTAGGAGTCCTGATAGATCATCGTCTCTCTTTCAGACCTCATATCGACCTGGTAGCTAAGCGAATCAGAAAGCTGACTCATGTAATGAAACTATTACGTAACTCCGCTAACAAATATATCTTACACCTGGTATATGTGGCATTATGTGAGTCAGTCCTCAACTACTGCATTACAGTATGGGGCGGAGTCGGCATAACCTTAATGCTCCAGTTGGAAAGAGCCCAAAGATCAGTGCTAAAAGTGATGTATAAAAAACACTTTCGCTATCCTACAGATCATCTGTATAAAGAAGCATCATTATTAAATGTCCGTCAGTTGTACATCCTTAAATTAGTACTAAAACAACACAAAATGACAGTCCAATCCACAGAATATCAAGAACTACTTAAACAACGCATTTATAAGTGTCCACTTACTGTTGTAAAAACCGCTTTTGCTCAGCATATGCAAGAATTCATGCTCAGTTTTATTTATAATAAAATTGCAAAGATCAACGATATTAAAAATTGTAGGTTAAATCAAGTTAAAAAGATGACTAAACAATGTCTGCAAGCCCAATCCTACGCAGAAACCGAAGCCTTCGTTAGAGTAATGGTATAACACATTTTACCGTAACCACTAGATTGCACTCACTACCATACACCCCAACCACTTCATGCACAAAAACTTTTATATCATCATTCTCCTGGACACATTGTACTTTTTAGGATTAATTAATTTTACTTTTTAGTCTACATTTTTGATTTTGTTTAGGTTAATTAATTTTACTTTATGCTTACGTTATTAAAATAAAAAGCCACAGGATTCATATCACAGTACCGAACTTGATATGTATTTCTAATTGTTAACAATTCTCAAGGACTCCACGAGACAGGCGCGACCTAGTGTGGAGTCCACAAGTTAAAATATAGGATTACGTTTCCACCGAAACATTAATTTTAGAAATAGCTTGTACTTATTTATAAGGAAATGTAAAAAACATTATTTGGTTAATAAACGATTTATTATTATTATTATTATTATTATTACACTATAATAACATTTTTTATAGAGCAGACTTCTTAGTTTTAGTTTAAATAAATTAACAGGCACATTGTTTAGCTCTTTTGGCAATTTATTATATACTAGTGGCCACCAGCGACTTCGTTCGCTTGGAGTTAGTTATGCTTTGCTCCTATTGGTCGGAGCGTAATGTTATATAGCTTTCCTGGATTAATGGGCTATCCAACGCAAAAAAAAATTTTTCAAATCGGACCAGTAATCGCTGAGATTACCGCGTTCAAACAAACAAACAAACAAATAAACAAACAGACTCTTCAGCTTTATATATTAGTATAGATAACCTGTGCATAGTTTAACTACATTTTGTAAAGCTGTTTATGTCTCACATAAATAAAATATCGCCGTATTTCTTGCAGATGCAGACGCTACTTGCGCAAGGCAATCAACTGATAACTGCTGATAGACTTTACTTTTTAATCCAAGATTGCCACGATCAAGTAAAATACTCGCTTCAAACGAAACTAGTTTGAAAGTAAATAAATTTGAGTCATTTAAACCAAGTGCTTTTTATCAAAACAGTGATCTCTCAACCCATCTACCGACCAGTCTTTCAACCGAGATTCTTATCTTTGTGTAAAGATTACTTACTTCAACTTATGAGACATTAGGGTCCTGTTATGTGGTTAACAATCAATCACCAGACAGTTCATGTAGCCGACAATTCTTTAAAAGTAATGTTCGGAATTAATGATGGTGAGTAGTATACTTATGTAATAAGCATCAAGCCTTAGCCCACTAATATTACAAGCATATAGATGGACTAGCGGCCGATCGCGACCTCGTCCGCGTGCCTTTAGTTATGTGAACATTTTATTTTAACCCCGAAAGAGTTGGTTTCTATAGATACAATCATAGATAAGCACAGGTCCGCTCGTGTGTGGAGTACTGCAGCCACATTTGGGCTGGTGCTGTGAAATGTCACCTGGCTACTTTGGATTCAGTGGAGAGGCGTGCGAAGAGGCTGATTGGCGACCCAGATTTAAAACAAACTTGAAACAGTCTCCAAAGCCTGGAGCACAGTCGTAGAGTAGCCAGCCTTTCGGTCTTCTATAGGATGCATTCTGGCGAGTGTGCAAGGGAATTGTATGATTTAATTCCCCTATCTCCGTTCCACCATCGGACGACCCGTCGTACGGCGACTTTCCACCCTTACGTTGTTGACACCACTACGATCCGGACGAAGCGTTTTGCTTCTTCTTTTATACCGCGTACATCGAAGGACTGGAACAATTTGCCGGCGGCGGTGTGTCCGTCACACTACAATTTGAGTGTCGTCAAGGTTAGAGTGAATAAGCTCTTAATAAACTAGCGCGCTTTGCCATCAACGACCTCATCACTGCTTACCATCAGGCGGGATTGCGGTCAAGCGCTGGTTTAAAAATTAATTAAAAAAATATATATTTATTTATTCTTCTGTCCATTTCTTTGGGTGACTTCTTCCGCTCTGTGTCGAGCGGAAGGGCGTGTCAGACTTTTACTGACTAAAACCTACCCGTGTTCGTCACTTGCCTGTAGGCCACGATATCTCTTTCGAATAACTAATGGCCCCGGCAGGCATCGGTCTCGGTGGACCTCGTCACGATGTGCTGACATCTGTTTGAGGCCCCGTCCTTACTAAGCGGCGAGCTGCCTACTGTTCGCTAAGGGATGAGATTTCTTTTGGGAACCCAAAAATCTCTTAATTAAGGATTTATAAATTCAAATTTGTAGTTTTATACCGGTTGAGTGTCTTATGTTCCAACGTGTGTACATAACACACTCATCGCCCCTGCGATTATTATTTAATATAATTTTATTAATGTGGTTTTAGTTTTTAATTATTATCTATTGTTATTTAAATTTTGATTTGTGATTATTTTTTGTTTTCGGATTTTTTATTTTTTACTTCTGATTTTGTGATTATCGATTATTTTGATATATTTTTGACATTTGATGATTATTAATTTATTTTTTTGATTGTTATTAATTTCAATTTATCTCATTTTATATAATTTATGGACGTGTGTCTGAAATAAATGATTATATTATTATTAATTCCCGTGGAACTACCCTTCAAGTACATAAAGACGTTGCCCGGGAGCAAACAGCAGCTTGTCTAAAATAAGCCATTTAAACAACTATCAATAATCACAGTTTCAAAACAAAAAACTCATTGGAAACAAAAACAAAATGCAACAAAAAGTAATTACGTCGCCGGCCGTCTTGTAACCATGGCAACAACGAATAACAACCGTTTTATTTAGCTGTTACGGCTCATATTAAAATAATAATAATTAATGTGTATGTCTATCAAGATGATTTATCAATGTTCCGGATTAATTGGCAATTTATGTTTAGGATTAATTAATGCTGTACTTCAATGATCGAATGTTTGCTTGATAACGTCTTACGGATTGAGTATTATAATCACAACAATAAATTAATGCTTTGACAGCCTCCGTGGTTCGATCCTCGCGTAGTAAAAATATTTGTATGCATGAATATGAATATTTGCACTGGTCTGGTTGTGCCTCGGAAAACACGTTAAGCCGTTGGTCCCGGTTGACATAGAAACATCTAATGGCAGTCGTTATGTGTTATTGGAGCCATCAAAAGTTCAACAATTGATCTAACTGGAATGCTTCGATATCGCCTTCGGGTTGTGGAGGTCAGACGGCAGTCGCTTCACGGAAAATATCGAAGTTTAGCCAAAATCAGCGGTTAGACTGGTAAAGCGGACCCCAGACTCCAAAGCTGAAAAGCTTCGGATGCGACTGGGATTAACTCTGAGATGATAATGATTAAAATAATGCTTTGAATTAACTCACATATTTCGTCGTTGCCAAACCTGTTAGTCTTATCAAGAAATATCGTATTACCCAATAACGTGGTTGTGGAAGCTATATATTTCATACTCCGCGTAAAATACTGGCATGCAGCTAAACTATGTTAAAAATAGGATAAAAACGCAGTAGTTACTTATATTCATCATCATCATCATCATTTCAGCCGAAAGACGTCCACTGCTGGACATAGGCCTCCCCCAAGGCTCTCCACGACGACCGGTCCTGTGCCCCTCGTATCCAGCGGTTTCCCACACTTGTATTTGGTTCATTCTATTCACATAATATCACACTGTACAAATAATTTAGCTTGTAGTTTCATATTCTCTTAAAGTGTATTTATGTATTCATGAAACATTTTAAGAGAAACATTTATTTCTATAATGATATTGTCATTGAAACAGAATAAAGATCTGTTATGTGGTATTTCTTTAGATTTTTTAAGAATTATAAACTAGCGCTTGACCGCAATTCCGCCTGATGGTAAGCAGTGATGCGATCGTTGATGATAAAGCGCACTAGTTTAATAGGAGCCTATTCAGTCAGAAAAACTGAGAGAATAGAAAGGAAGACGGCAGTTGAGCGAGGTGATGCAATGTTAAACACAACAATGCGACCAACGATGCTGCGCCAAAGCGAGATTGATCTGAAGACCCTCCAGGACCAAACTCCCAACACAACAACATTAGGCGCATCGTACTCGGCACACATCGCAACACAACTGCTCAGACCCGTCCTCCGTACGGCTTCACCATAGATTTTAAAGATCTTTATATAGATTTTTTTTTCTTTTGTGTACGAAAGCAAACTAAGAAAGCTTCAGGCAAATTTTTGTACAAGAAACACGAGAGAAATGTTTGTTGTTCAGGTTGTGTTAAAATTTGACAAACGAAACAACGGACAACTAAACATTAAATCAACTTTTAGGGAATTATCGAAAGTATCTTGAACTATGAAGGTGTACTTAATTATGTTTTCTCTTAAATTTCCTTTTTACTGTTGCGTACCTAAAAGGTTAAACCCTATTCATGAGACTCCGCTGTCCGTCAGTTCATCCGACAGTCTGTCACCAGCCTGTATCTCATAAACCGTAATAGCTAGAGAGTTCAAATTTTCAGAAATTATTATTTCTGTTGCAGCTATAACAACAAATACTAAAAATAAAAATATTTAAGGGGAGCTTCTATACAACAAACGTGATTTTTTTTGCCGTTTTTTGCTCCATATTAGTAACGGGAATAGATAGACGCTTGAAATATTCACAGAATATTTAATTATATATCAAAATTAATAATTAAATTAAAATAAAATAAAATAAATACTGAAGGGTAGCTCCCATATAACAAACGTGATTTTTTCCGTTTTTTGAGATCATGGTACGGAACCCTTTGTGCTCGAGTCCGACTCGCACTTGGCAGGTTTTTAGTTTTGTATGTATATATTATAAGTATATATTTTGAGGTTTTGGCGGGAAAGTCAAGCTAAGTGTCACGCTCGTTTTTCATTGGACTTTTAAAATTATTTATAGTGTTGTTTACTAAATAAAAGTTGGTGATTTATGTAGTAAAATGTGCATTTAGTAAATAGTTTATAAACAACAGTGAAATATCGCAGCATAGTGGCCACATCATGACTTTGCCCCAAACCTCACTCGTAAGACGGATCACGCTGCAGTCTTTTTCTACATGAATAAATCATAATTACTTCACATTGGTTAAATGTACAAACCGTGCGAAGCCAAAAAATAAAGAAAGAAAAGAAGAAGTATATATTTTGGTAATAGTATGTATGTACATATAGCTTATATAAGTATTCATTTTAAATAGTGTTATACGTCGGCGCCGGCTGTCGCTGAAAACCAGCGCTGGGCTCTGTTTTGCAAGTGACGCAGCATAATGCTGAGCGACAGCCGTTTTGCGTGGATGTGACGCATGTTTCCCTCAACTATTTCTTATTTTTTATGTTTTTGTAAACTCTTGCGTCATGTTTATTGCAAATAAATGTTTTTCTTTCTTTCTTTCTTTCCGAGGCACGACCAGACTGGTGCAAGTATTCATATTCATGCATACAAATATTTGCACTGCGCGGGGATCGAACCCGGGCCTCCATGCGCAGCGACCGCGATCGCTACCGCTACCCCACGGAGGATATCTCAGCTGAAATCATTCAATTGTGTTTATAAAGAGACGACTAGTGTTCTATTTTTAAATAAGATAAGAGAAGATAAATATCTAAAAAAAATGGAGAATTATAGACCGAAAAGGGTTGGCAGCATTGCTATACCATACGGTAACGCTGACTTTTTGGTCTTTCTGATCACGTGAAGAGTCGGTTCCTCTTGACGACGTCTTCTCCAAAAGGCGCTCTGAACCCATAGGCCATAAAAAATACCACTAGAAACAGAAAACTATACTAGATATATGTAGATAATTACATCTGCGCGTATTGCTAATAGAATGCTTATTCTGACCTGCAGGAATATTCCGCAGTTAAGTGCGAATATGTGCAGTACATTACATGTTTATTTCTGTTTGGATGTGCGCGTATCAAATGCCTATTTTATAATTTTCTTTTTAATATTGCAAGCCAAAAACATGTTGAGTTATTTGTGGTGCAAGCGAGCCTAAGTGTAACAATAACCAGACTGACAAAACATCTACTAAAGCAGTCACAAAAGTGAAAGTTTTTATTATTATTTTTGCCTTGCAAGGCATAATAAAGTCGTGAAAACCGAATGGCTATAATAACTCGCCGAAATGCCTTTAAAAATGCGCTATAAATTATTATTTTATTGCCGTCGGCATCGTGTTTTCATTCATATATTATTATTGTATGTGTCTTTAATCTGTGCTTAAAAACAATGGCGGCAAAGGCGGGAATTTATTGATGATGTTCAGGATTAATTTCTTAATTAAATCCGGTATTTATTACTTTATCTGGGTATGCTGATAAATTAAAATAATGAGGTACGTGGTGGTACGGGTCAACCACACAAATAAGAGGTATGACTCTTTTGTTTGAGATGGGAAATCATCAAATGACCTCTCGCGCTCTGGGCGGAACTGAAGGGCCCGTCAGACTTTTACTGAATTAATTTCGATTGCCTGTGCGCCAAATTCGCGTCTTAATACACGTTAACATTAGTTCGCAAATCTTTAAGGAACGACGGTACGAACGATAGCAGGTCAAGCTACCCAAAGCTGAGAAATATTCCTATTCAACATTGAGCCTTAATACTTTAGTGGTAAAGAAGACAATCTAATAAAGAAATTTTACAGATTGTAGTAGCTTTATGTGCTGTCGTCTGTTCTTCTTTTTTCATCATTTTTGTTTATAATTAAATACACTAGAAGTGCCCCGCGGTTTTTTTTATGGGAATATTTTAATAAAAAATATCCTATATGTTATTCCTGGTTGTAACCAAATTTCATTCAAATCCATTGAGTAGTTTTTGTATGAGAGAGCAACAAACATCTATCCATCCACTCAAATACTTTCGCATTTACCTATGATATTAGTAACTATGATTAGGTACCTATGATTTATTTAAGTACGTAATTTATAAGTAAAAACTTAAATGAAATGAAGATTATAATTATTTACTAACATCGCACTAATATTATAAAGGCGAAAGTTCGAGAGTACATACTTACTCTCACTCAAACTTTCGAATATAAAAATACAATACATTTTTTTAAAATATACACGTTTTTTCTTTAAATACACACCTTGACCGCAATCCCGCCTGGTGGTAAGTGGTGATGCAATCGTTGATGGTAAAACGCTCATGTTTATAAAGAGCCTATTCACTCAAAAAAAATTAGCGACCAGGAAGGAAGACGGCAGTTGAGCGAGGTGATGCAATGTTAAACCCAACAACACGACCAACGATGCTGCGCCAGAGGGAGATTGATCAGGAGACCCTCCATGACCAAACACCCGACACAACAAAATTTGGCGCGTCATACCCGGCACACATGGCAACACAACTGCTTAGACTTGTCCTCCGTACGGCTTCACCAGACATCATGCCGGAAAACGACGAATCGCTTGACGGCAAGACTTTGTCTGGTGGGTGGTAACTTCTACCGGCAGCCGATGTTATGTAAGAGAATATTGTATTTGTTGTGACTCGTCCTGGAAGATAACTTTACTGAACAAAATTAAAAGAAATATATGCTGACCGCGTCAGCGATTAGGTAGTCATGTATTTTATTTACTAAAGATACTGTAATGGTATCATACAATTTATTGCAATAACGTTCAATGTGAACCCGCTTAAACTTGTTTTTAATTTGTTAAGAAACAAGATAAACTTTGTTTTAACAATACAATAAATACAAATTACTTGTAAGTACAAACAATATTTTATCATATTTATCTTACCCTTATTTCAAATTTCAATTTTCTGTCAACATAAAACAGGATATTTAATGTTTGCGCGTATTTATATCTTGCGTGTACATTTATTAATTAATTAAATTGTTAATGAGTTTCCAAAACTTGATGATGTATCGGTATTTTAGTGAACAAGTTTTTTTTTTAAATATTTACGAAAAATATTTTTATGCACAGATAATATTCAGTTTACAGCTGTATACAGATAATAAACTGAAATGTAGATTAAAAATATCCTTGCTTCAAAAGCTTAATTTAAGTGCAGTGTGAATTTGAATGTATCGATTTCTTTTTGTTTTTTTTTTTTATTAAAGAAGTTGATGTGTTGTAAATCGAGGTGAGTTGCTAGTATGAAATATAAGCTATGACGCTACCGAAGGCAAACGGCCAGATGGAAAAAAAATGGCAATAAATACGGTGATACATTTTAAATGTAGCGAGAACTCGTAAAATGTGTAAACAACAAACTCGAGCCGACATAAAGAGACAGTTGCACCCAATGTGGCGATATTAAGATAACGTTCTGACAAGCACACTGAAATTAAAAAAGTTAAGACCGACGAAGAGACTTAAAAATAACTAAATGTGTTCTTTTTTTATTCTTTGTTGCTAACCGTTCTTACCTTCTTGGATGTGCGATGGCTGTTTTGTGTGGATGTGACGCAGATTTTCTTGGACCTTTTTTCTTTTTTGTATTATTTCTTTGTTGCATGTTTGCCGTAAATAACCTTAGTTACTTATTTTCTTTTCTATAGATTTTTTAAATGTTATATTTTTATTATAAAATATAATAATATCATTATTTACCAACCCAGTAGATTACGGCCCGCTCCCTCTCTCGGAGAGAAGGCCTGTGTCCCAGGAGTGAGATCATTATAGGCTGATTATGTGCAGTAAGGGTCAAAAGTGCTTTATCGCTTTTGAACTTTATTGCACTAACAAGTGTCAAAAGTGGTACTCCACTTTTGACCCTTACCGTATATAGTTATAAATAAGCCTCTGATACCCAAGCTAAGATGTAACTTATATACATCAACCTTTTTATCGTCCCACTGCTGGGCACAGGTCTCCTCTCATACAGAGAAGGATTGAGCGTACCTAATCACCACGCTTGTTCAATGTGGGTTGGCGATTTCAGACAAGTCCAGGTTTCCTAAAGATGTTTTCCTTAAAATTTTAATGTTTAGTGTCCAAGATATACTTAGAAAGCACGCACAGTCATACTTGAGAGTCTAGTATTTTAACCACTAGGACACCACGACTTACTTATATTCAGGGTCTCAGAAGTCTATATAAAGGTAGTGACATTGTAATGTGCCAAGCCTCTTCCCAATAATGTAAGACATTGTTTGAAGTTAGACTGGAACTACTGGAAGCCAGATGCGGCTGACTATCAGAAGTCCACAACGCAGTTACGGCGTAATACGACACCCCTTTGGTAAGCCAATCTACAATTTCCAGTAATAGACACAAAAATAGATAAATAAAATATACTCACAGGGGTGACTTCCCCTTTCAAACGCGTAAAATGCGGTAAGCTTGTTTTTGCATTGTCCATCAGTTTTTGGGTCAAGTTTTATTGCAATACTAGCGGCCGCCAGCGACTTCGTTCGCGTGGTGTTGGTTATTCTCCGCTCCTATTGGTCACAGCCTAAAGCCTTCCTGGATTAATGGACTGTCCAACGCAAAAATATTTTTTCAAATCGGACCAGTAGTTCCTGAGATTATCGCGTTCAAACAAACAAACAAACTCTTCAGCTTTATATATTAGCATAGATAAACTTCGCTAAACAGAATACTTGTGTAGTGCACTATATTGTTTTAAAGCACGATGTAGTTGACGAGTAACTATGCAGATGACAGTACAGCTGTAGAAATATACCTGCCGGGTGCTCGGGCTAGTAAGGAATCAATCTAGTCCGAAAGAGAGGCTATGATAGAGCGTACGAATGTTGCACTACAGGCAGTCTCCGAATGGGGCAAAGCCATACATGTAGTATTCAACGCCGCCAAAACACAAGCGTGTCTATTCACCGCCAAACGAAGCCCGTTCACTTTGGCTGCTACTTTTCGAAATGTATCCTTGGAGTGCACCGACCAGGTTTAGCTTCTGGGAATTGAAATTTCCGGGAGTCTAAACTTTGGGCGGTTCATTGGATCCAAGGCTTCAGGTCAAGTCGTGTCTGGGCACGCCACAATAGCAGAGGTAAGTCTTTGAGGAGTCTTTGAGGAGTGGCTAGAGAGGTACCACGGCGCCCTCACAGGCCCTTACCGGACACGTTAGTTTCAGGAGATTCCTGTTCCGTATAAGGCGGGAGGAAACGCTAGGGTGTCACCATTGTGTGGATCGTCCTGAGGACATAATAGAGCATACAGTGAAGGCCTGCCCGGCTTGGGTAAAGCACCGCCGTGTCCTTGTAGCGAGGATCGGCGGCAATCTCTCGAATCCGACCCTGGTCCAGGCCATGGTCCGGAGCAAGAGTGCATGACAGGCCGTCACCTCCTTCTGCGAAGCAGTGATGCTGACAATGGAGGAGGCGGAGCGCGTGAGGCAGTGGGAATCCCAGCGTCCTCACGCCACTAGCCGCCGCAGGAGACGCCCTGGTCGGGAGACGACACCGGACTCTCAGCCACCGTAGGCGCGGGCCTGCGGTAAGAACCAAGCCCGAATCGACGGCGCGTCGTGTTTCACGCGCGCCTCAAAGAGATGTCACGAAGACCGATGCCTCCTGGGTCAGGGTTGCGGGTCGGTTAAATAAGAATTGGCGGCCCTCCCTTCCGCTCCGCCCAGAGCGCGAGAAGTCATTTGATGATCTCCCATCCCAAAAAAAAAAAAGATCCGTTTGTGTCTGGAGTAATGCAACCACATTTGGGCTGGTGCTGCAAAACCCTAGGCTATGGAAGAGGCTAATTGAAAAAAAGGAGGCAGAAATCTTAGATAATTTTGGGGTTCTTTGGGTGTATGTTTAGTATTCTGAACAGATAGTTTGAATGCAAGCTAGAGCCAGTTGATTCACATTGTAATTTCCCTATTGAAAACTATAATATTAAAATATAAAGTACCAGAAAATCTGGTTGTTATTACATTCATCAAAAGGAATTTCTAAATCCTTTATATTAACTACACTAACTTGAAGCTAAATAATTCTTGAATACTAATTATTAAATACCTAGCAAACTCCAACAAAACGCAGTTGTTCACTAACAGTTAAACAACAGCACTAACTAGCTGATTTTAATTAGAAATAGCTAAAGCCGGCAATGCTCAAGTTTATCCTTTAGCACTGGCAGCATTTAAATAATGTAATAAAAATATTTTCACTGTCGAGGGCGGGAGGAAAATGGGTGGAAAATAACTCGGGCGTTATTTATAGCTTGGCCAGAATAGATAACAAGTCTTTCATTTAGAGTTCCTGGTTACAACCCAGTTCTACCGTCATTAAAAGATGCCATCTATAAGTAATAAACACCAATCTCTCCTGTAGTTCAATGTTTACTCTAGGGTGCATATTCGGCATGATTCTAAAAATCTCAAAACAAAAAAAAGGCTCAATGAGGGTTTTATTGAGTCCAAGTGGGTGCCAGGAAACTTGGCGTTTCACACTAGGACAGATTCTAATGTCATACAAAGCACAAGCCCTTTCGTATGTGGAGTCTTCATTACTGCTCTACCACATTGGGGCTGGTGCTGCAAAATGCCACCTGGCAAATTTGGACTTGGTGGAGAGGCGTGCGAAAAGGCTAATTGGTGACTCAGATTTAGTTCAAAACGGTCTCCAAAGCCTGGAGCACAAACAAAGAGTAGCCAGCCTGTCTCTGTTCTATAGGGTGCATTTTGGAGAGTGTGCGAGGGAATTGCATGATTTAATTCACATATTTCGGTTCCCTCATCGGACGAATCATCGCCTCCTCCAACAACAAAAACTGAAAAAAATTCCTAGCGGAGGTGTTTCCATCGGACTACAATTTAAATGTCTTCAAGGCTAGAGTGAATAGGCTCTAAATAAACTAGCGTGCTTTATCATCAACGATTGCATCCCTGCTTACCATCAGGTGGGATTGCGGTCAAGCACTAGTTTATAATTTATAAAAAAAAATAAAGCCGTCCAAATGAGAGACAGGGCTCGCGCACGGGGTTTCTATACCATAGGGTGTTAATACAAAATAATAAAAAGTAAAGCTCTGTTTTAGTATTATTCTTATAGTGACAACAAAAATATGTCCATCATCTGTAAACATTATTAAGATTCAGGACATCTTGGTGACCTACAAACTCTCAGAGCGGAGTTTTAGTGAAAAGGTCCTATTTTCACCCTTTTGGATACGGAACCCCAAAAATACATCATAAATATAAAACCTAAAACATATCACTAAAATCTTCCTATCCGGTGGTCCACAATCTCCGATCTCCGACATAAAAAAACCCAAAACATACTTAAATATAAAGGCTAAACCGCCATTTAAATACTTAATTGTGCGTAGGAGGCGGCATTAAATGAAATGTACGTTAACAATGTGTATTTATTGCAGTCTTTAGCAATCCGATGAGTGTTTCTCGACTTTATACTGCGAACAAATGGGAATATAACTGTTAATGAGCTTCGTTCGATGAACGAGCGACTGAAGATTGTTGCCTTGACTCTACCTAGTCGATGTGCGTACAATACCTACTCTTAGCCGAATGCTTGGTACGTGTAAACGCACCACCAAGTGCTCGGCTAGTGTAACCACTCCGCGCTGATTTGCTTATTCACTCGGCAGACATAGGCGCTGATTCTCTTGATCTTGTCCACAAACTAATTTTAAGTAAAGTGCCTCTTTTTCTGTCAATTTCATTAAAAAGAGCATAGAAGATAATATACGTAGGTGCAAAGACACGTAAGACAAACGTTTTTAAGACAGCAGTGGTGGTTCAGTGGTATCGATCCCAACTAACAAGTTAAAGGTTGTGAGTTCGAACCCAGACAGGTACTTTCACTGCCATCTGTACTGCTCCAGTTTTGTCCTATGGAATGACGTCATAAAACCAATACGTGCTAGACCAGAAGAAAAAGATTTTGGTATAAAGAATATATTGGTAAAATCAAGATTTTCAATAAAAAATAAGAAAATATTTAACACAGTAAAAAAGAAATCATGGAAATATTTCCCAGACTCCTTTATTAAACTAAGGCCATAACATCGGCTGCCGGCAGAAGTTACCACCCACCAGACAAAGTCTTGCCGCCAAGCGATTCGTCGTGTTCGTACCTACGGAGGATGGGGCTGAGCAATTGTTTTGCGGTATGTGCCGGGTATGATGCGCCAAATATTGTTGTATTGGGAGTTTGGTCGTGGAGGGTCTTCAGATCATCTCCCTTTGGCGCTGCATCGTTGGTCGTGTTGTTGGGTTTAACATTGCATCACCTCGCTCAACTGCCGTCTTCATTCCTATTCGCTCAGTTTTTCTGAGTGAATAGGCTTTTAATAAACTAGCGCGCTTTACCATCAACGATCGCATCACTGCTTACCATCACGTGGGATTGCGATCAAGCGCTAGTTTATAATTATTAAACAATAAACATTGAGCTTAATCACCACGCTTTTAAATGCGGTTTGGCGATTTCAGATTTAAAGTCCAGGTTTCCTCAAGATGTTTTCCTTTACCTTTTAATCAGCCATTGGTTTCCAAGATATACCTAGAAAGTACATATAACTTAGAAAAGTTACATTGGTACTTGCCTGACCTGAAATCGAACCCGGACACTCATACTTCAGAGACTGGTACTTAGACTTATTACAGGCAAAAATTTAACTACTAAAGTAATATTTTCTCGGTGGTAGGCCAAATCGGCTGCCGGCAGAAGTTACCACCCACCAGAAAAAGTCTTGCCGCCAAGCGATTCGTCGTGTTCCGGCATGATGTCTGGTGAAGCCGTACGGAGGACGGGTCTGAGCAGTTGTGTTGCGATGTGTGCCGGGTACGATGCGCCAAGTGTTGTTGTGTCGGGAGAATCTCCAGATCGATCTCCCTCTGGCACAGCATCGATTGTCGTATTGTTAGGTTTAACATTGCATCACCTCTCTCAACTGCCGTCTTCCTTCCTATTCACTCAGTTTTTTTTTTAGTGGCTTTAATTAACTAGCGCGCTTTACCAGCAACGATTGCATCACTGCTTACCATCAGGCAGAATTGCGGTCGAGCACTAGTTTATAACTATACAAATAAAATCTGGACTACCTATGCACAGACGCTGCCGGCTTCTCGTCAGCGGTCTAGAATTTGGAAATATTATTTAATACATTTTAAAATTCATCGTTAAAGCATTACGAATCATGGATAACTGACAATTTTGGATAGCTTGATATTGAGCTTGAGCTGGAATCCGCATTATTATCAACGGCTCGTCATCATCACTAGCGAGTACATCGTAACGTTGTCCTTCCATTCCCAGATCTCAAGAAACCGTTTACTATATCACCTTCTCCAAACTCAATATAGGCTGGTTCTGCTGCATCTCAATTAATTTTCCACAAAAGTCGTAAAACAGAATCCAAATGCATTCAATTCTAAATAGTTCCTATGCTCACCATTGCACGGCATTCTTTAAATTGAACACGAGCCATCAAAATAAAATCATGTATAACCAAATATTTCACAAAATATCCGGATGCGACACGCGTTAAAATTCCGGATACCGCAAACGGTGGCACATAATATGGTTAAATTTCGTACTGATACGGATTTAATAAAGCATAATTCAATTTTCGATAAAAGTATGGACTGCATCGCCATAACGAAGTGGACATCGGGAATATTAATTTGTGTTTTAAATGAACTTTTCGATAGTCTATAGTTTCGGAGCTCATGATTTTTTGGAAATTCTTCTTCTTTTTGTAACGATACACAAATACTTAATTATATTTATTTAACAAGATCCAACATCTAATGAAGGGGATCACCGTTCAAATTGCTAGGTATATATGTACTTATTTTTTTTGGAATTATAAACTACTGCTTGACCGCAATCCCGCCTGATGTTAAAAAGTGATGCATTCGTTGATGGTAAAGCACGCTAGTTTATCAAGAGCCTACTCACTCAAAAAAAAAACTGAGTGAATAGGAATTAAGACAGCAGTTGAGCGGAGTGATGTAAGTAATGTTAAATCCAACAACAGGAACAACAATGCTGCGTCAGAGAGAGATTGATCTGTAGTACCTCCGCGACCAAACTCCCGACGCAACAACATTTGACGCATCGTATCCAGCACACATCGCAACACAACTGCTCAGAACCGTGCTCTGTACGGCTCCGTACGGCAAGACTTTGTCTGGTGGGTGGTAACTTCTGTCGGCAGCCGATGTTATGGCCTACCATTGAGAAAATGTCTACTTCATTATTAAACTTTTAAAGTGTAGACATACGCTTGGTCAAATCATACGGAGATCATGAAAATCTATATCTGAGATGGTCTCATAAGGAAAGAATCACACAGATTGAGAGAACCCGTCACAGTTAAGGAAGTACCAGACTAGTCACCGTATTACCATTTTAGTCTTCAATATAATCTTAAAAACATTTCTTTTAAGTGTAGAATTTCCTTTTAAGTGTTTCGTAGTTTACATCTTTTTTTTGGGATGGGAAATCAACAAATAACCTCTCCCGTTCTGGGCGGAGAGGTAAGGCGTATGAGATTTTACTGACTAAAACCCACCCGTGCTTCTTCACTTGCCTGTACGCCAGAGTCAAGGTTTCTTTTCGTAATTTACATTTCAGAATCCTTATAGTTCGTCATGTCAGCCCGACCGTTCGTTGCAGGCGCACCTTCCAAACGCTTAGTGCTAGAATGAAGAAACTTTGCACGGTTATGTGTATTGATAATAAAATCAAGAAAAATATTTTTGGAGACCTACAATCATCATGATCCACCTCCACGTAAAGCGGGGATAAAAATCACCTCCGCTTAACCGCTCGACGCAAAGTGGGGATAATTGTGTTTTCTCGCATCCACTCCCTATTTTGCAGTATCATAAGTCTTATAAAAATGGTGAGAGGTGGCTTAGACGATTAAGGTATCCGCTTGTGAGATAATCAACTTCTAAGAGCATTTTCCGGCTAAATAGGGCATCCCTCCGTTAAAAGGTCAAAACGATGGCTCTTTTTCTTATTTGTATATTATAAACTAGCGCTTGACCGCAATCCCGCCTGATGGTAAGCAGTGATGAAATCGTCGATGGTAAAGCCGCTACTTTATTCAGAGCCTGTTCACTCTAGCCTTGAAAACACTTAAAATGTAGTGCGACGGAAACACCGCCGCTAATAAATTGATCCAATCCCTCCATTTACGCGGTACAAAAGAAAAAAACTGAAAAAGTCATGATAGCAGAACTACTGTCACATGAACATGAACAAATATAACGGCTTAAATGTCTTTTGTCTTATGAAAAATCCGTAGTCAACGTCAGCTCCCGTACTAGCACCGCTGCGAAATGATATTTTAATTTCACATCAACTGATCCCTGTTTATACTTTTAGGGGTACAATTTAATTTTTGCTGAAGCGTGTGTTTGCTTTTGACCCGTTTCGGGTTGACAAACAAAAACAACAGGACGGGTGTAGCGATGGGGGTTTGGGGGGGTCAACAACAAGTGTACTAACAAAAGTGTAGTTAATCGAACAAATGTATGTTTTGTTTTTCTTAATAAATATAAACTACTGCTTGACTGCAATCCCGCGTGATAGTAAGCAGAGATTCAATCATTGGTGGTAAAGTGTGCTAGTTTATTAAGCGTATTCACTCAAAAAATCTTAGGTAATAGAAAGGAAGACGGCAGTTGAGCAAGGTTATGCAAAATTAAACCCAACAATACGACCATCGATGCTGCGCCAGAGGGAGATCGATCTGGAGATCCTCCATGACCAAACTCCCGATACGACAAAATTTGGTACACCGTACCAGGCACACATTGCAACACAACTGTTCAGATGCTCCCTCCATACGGCTTCACCAGACATCATGCCAGAACACAACGAATCGCTTGGCGGCAAGACGTTGCCTGGTGGGTGGTAGTTTCTGCCGGAACGGCAGCCGATATTTTGGCCTGCCATCGAGTAGGTATGTATGTGTAGTTACACAATAACTGCTACCCCAGTACATAAAATACATAATCAATCAGCCCATAATGATTCCATTCCTGGGACAAAGGCTTCCTCTCGGCGAGAAGGAGTGCGCCGTATTCTACTACGCGGGCCCAATGCAGGTTGGAAGATGTCACATGTCTTCTTTTTTGGCTCAAGGATAAGCCGATTCCTCACGATGTTTTACGTCACCGTTTTGATAGCAGCGGTGATGAAATAATTTACAAAAAGTTGGTCTGATGGGGTTCAAACATATGATCTACATCCAGGCCACTGCTGCTGTCTTCGGCAGTAAGTCTTAGGAATACGGTCCAGTTTTTACCCTTGGTAACCAATCCAAAAATCAGGTGTTTAATTTAATAAATCAAAAGTTAGGACGTCTTTTTTATAATAGACGAAATTCCTTTAAGCTACCCCTTTACTTAATTTTTGTTTCGTCTAGAATCAGGTGACGAATTCAGCTTTATAGCTTAAGCACTAGATTAAAGATGTAGTCATATAACTCTTCCTGCTTTATAATTTGTCATAACTTCCATTCCTGCTATCCCCTTATCATCAGCCGTGCATGTTTCAAAAATACGAGTATCGTTATCCGTAGCCAACTGGTTACAATAGCCGTTTAGTCGACCGGCTGGCCGTTGGAAATAGTGCTCGCTTCTCATCACTTTCTCAGTTGGTAACAGTTCTAATCCAACTTATTTGGTCTAGGTGTTGGCTTAATAACTGCGACCAATTCGGCCTGTCCGTGATCGGTTATAGTTTTAACATAAATTATTATTTCCCTGATGGATCCCCCGTGGATGCTGTAAGAGGCGAACTAAGGAAACTCTCACCAGGAAAGCGGGCAGCAGCGCATTTCCTGTGAATATCAAATTACTGCGATCCCCAACCCGTCTGCCAAGCGTGGAGCACAAACCTCTCCAATGTAATGAAAGCCATAGGGGAGGCCTTTGTTCAGCAGTAGACCTCTATAAGTAGAAAAAGAACAATATAATCTTTAGTTAGTTGAATGGCCGCCAGTTAGGTAAAAGTCTAGGCGGTTAACTAAACATCCATATCAAATCATCATCATCAACCTTTATATCGTCCCACTGCTGTGCACAGGTCTCCTCTCATACAGAGAAGGATTGAGCGGAATCACCACGCTTGCTCAATGCAACCTGCATTGAGCGGTCGGCACCAAATGAAAAAAGGGCTTTTGACCTGCAGTTGTCCTCTATAGGGTGAGAAGTAGAACTTACTTTGAAATCAAGTCAATTGTCATTGAAGTGAGGTTCATCATCATCGACCTTTTTATCGTCCCACTGCTGGGCACAGGTCTTCTCTCATACAGAGAAGGATTGGGCGTAATCATCACGCTTGCTCAATGCAGGTTGGCGATTTCAGGCTTATAAAGTCCAGGTTTCTTCAAGATTTTTTCCTTCACCTTCAGTCACTGGTATCCAAGATATACTTAGAAAGTACATATAACTTTAGAAAAGTTACATTGGTATTTGCCAGACCTGGAATCGGACCCTCGTACTCATACTTGAGAGGCTGGTGTTTTAACCACTAGGCCACCACGACATCAAATACTTATAACAAATTTTAAGAAAATAAAAACTTCCAAATCAAGTTCTGTAAGGTGCCGTGGTCCACTTAATATTACCTAAATGTGGTTCGATAAGCCTTCACACAGTTTCAATTTCGTTATCAATTCCGTTCGTTTTATTTACCGCTCCGTTATTGTAAGGTTGTTAAGTGTTTGCGGAATTTGTATGATTCCTGCTATAATGGTTTAAGTTTATCTTTTGTCCGCATCTTTATCCGTTTCAAGGCATTATTACAGGTGGCTTAGACTTTATATGAGGTGGTCGAGTAGGATTCAAGCAATAAAAATTAACTGTAAATATTTATGAGGTTATAAAACATGATTTTACAGAATACTAACTTGCTGAAATGCAATGGTTTAATGTTTCATGCTACCGGGAAGATATTAAAGGAAAATAAATGAGTTTACAGAAATAGTATATATATTAGCGAGTGTACTTTTTCAGGTTCCGTGCTAAAGATTGAAAACCGGCCAAGTGCGTGTCGGACTCACGCACAAAGGGTTCCGTACCATTGATTTATGAAATTAAAGGATTTAAGTTAATTGTATGAAAGATTACGCGGTAATAAACGGTTTACGATTTACGAGGTATTAAAAAAAAACTACTTACTAGATCTCGTTCAAAACTATTTTCGTTGGTAGTTTTTATAGTAATGCACATCATATATTTTTTTTTTTTATTTTCTTATTTTAGAAGTTAAAGGGGGGGGGGGCAACTTTTTCCACTTTGGAAGCGTCTGTCACGCAAACTATTCGGTTTAGAAAAAAAATATTTAAGAAACCTTGATATCTTTTTTGAAGACCTATCCATAGATATCGCACAAGTATGTGTTTGATGAAAAAAAAATTTTTGAGTTTCAGTTGTAAGTATGGGGAGCCCCAATATTCATTATTATTTTTTTATTTTTGCATCAAAATCTTAATGCGGTTCACAGAATACATCTTTCTACCAAGTTTCAACAGTATAGCTCTTATAGTTTCGGAAAAAAATGGCTGTGACATACGGACGGAGAGACAGACAGCCGGACAGATAGACATGACGAATATAAGGGTTCCGTTTTCTGCCAATTGGCTACGGAACCCTAAAATCGGGAACCTATTACTAAAGATCCACTATCTATCTGTATAGTCATCACGTGCCTTTATGTCATGATGGCGTATTTTCCCTTCTTCTTTTTCTCCGTCGTTTCGTTCTTGACAGAACGGTCGTGGTCACGATGACTGATTTTGAGACGTTGATGTAGTTCGGTGCACAGGCAGCCTCGTGGCGTAGCGGTAGCGATGCGGCCGTTGCGCAAGGCACGGGTTCTCTCCCCGCGCCGTGCAAATATTTGTATGCATGAATATGAATATTTGCACTGGTCTGGTCGTGCCTCGGAAAAGACGTTAAGCTGTTGGTCCCGGTTGCCATACGAAATTCTAATGGCAGTCGTTACGGGTTGTTGAAGCCCTCAAAATTCCAATAATTGGTCTAACTGCAATGGTTCGATATCACCTTCGGATTGTGGAGGTCAGATGGCAGTCGCTTCATGGAAAATATCGAAGTTTAGCCAAAATCAGCAGTTAGACTGGTAAAGCGGACCCCTGGCTCTAAAGCTGAAAAAGCTTCGGATGTGACTGGGATGATGATGATGATGGTGATGTAGCTTGCCGCATGATCTCTCTTCATCTATCTCTGTCGGACGACAGTCTGGAGCATTCATTTACAGGTCCGACTGCCGACTTGATTTGGTCGGTCCACCTCGTGGTTGGCCTTCCACCAGGTCTGTTTACTTCTACTCTGCCCTGTATTTTATATTTTATTTAGTGTATTTTAGTTGGCGCTATAACAACAAATAATAATAATAATAGTTTATTGATCACTCCAAGAATTACAAATTTCTCTTATTCTATATACAAAACCATGGTAATTAATACATTCCTTATTTATAAGAGATAACGTTGATGAGTATACTTGTATAAACAGAAACAATTTTTTTATTTATGTAAAGGTATGGTATTCTTCGTGCGCGGGCTTGCGTGTAGCTTCATTAAGTTAAGACCTCCAGTCTAAGCTTAAAAACTCATAAACTAAAGAACTACACGCTGAAAGCACCCTATGGGGTACTTACCTCGGTATAGGGTGTCCCTGGGAAAAGGCAGGGTAAGTACTACAAATAATCACCCCTGCTTAACCCTTCAGAGGAAACAGGTGTGATGTCAAGCTATACATTAAAAGTGGGCAGTGCTCCACCCCAACCCGTTTCAAGTTAAAAAATATCAACCTCACTTCAATGATAATTGACTTCATTTTAAAGTACCTTCTTATCAGCCTATAGAGGTCCACTGCAAGTCAAAGCCCTCACCCAAGGCTTTCCATAATGACCGGTCTTATGCTGCCCACACCATCCATCGGCTTCCTGCGACCTTCACCAGGTCATCGGTCCACCTTGTTGGGGGCCTCCCTACACTGCGTCTTCCGGTATGTCGCCGTCACTCCTGAACCTTATTGCAAAGTGACTAGCTCTTGTAAAACTCTTCTGTTGTTAAGTTTGTTTACATCATTGGCGAATATAATTATCGCACTGTTACTATAGGTAACAGTAATCGCAAGAAAAATCAAACAATTAAACAGGCCCCGGTCGACGACGCGTTATATTCGACGCGCGCGTCAAAGATACATATATCAGCACATCGTGACGGGTCTATTAGGACCGATGCCTGCCAGGGCGGTGGTTTGTTAGAAATAGACACCGTGACCCCTAGCACAGGGAAATGAGGGAACAGAGGTGGAAACTGTGAATCGATACTGGCTTAAGATAATAATGACAACACAGATTTCGGACTGGTTAAAGTCATCTAATTAAGTAAACTTTCAGATATCTTTAGAGTTCTTTTATAAAAATATGTCAAATATGTATTTTATATTGCCAAGGCAATAAGATGATTCTCCCATCTCCGTTCCATCATCGGACGACCCGTCGTACGGCGAATTTCCACCCTTACGTTGTTGACAACACAACGATCCGAATCGTTTCGCCTCGTCGTTTATACCGCGTGCATCGAGGTACTGGAACAATTTGCCAGTGGCGGCATTTCCGTCGGGCTACAAATTAAGTGTCTTCAAAGCTAGAGTTAATAGGCTCTTAATAAACTAGTGCGCTTTACCATTAACAATTGCATCACTGCTTACCATCAGGCGGGATTATGGTCAAGCACTAGTTTATAATTTATAAAAAAATTACAACTGGATTCTGTCGCTCGTCTCTGGAATCTTATAATCGAATATTGAGACACTTACAAGAAGCGGAATACACCACGTCGGCACCATTATAAGCCTTCAAAGTCTTCTATTCGCTAGTGAATTAATCTTCTAAGCACGCGTACTTTCTCCGTGGGACACTATCTATTCAAATGTCTAATTCATCAAGCAATGTAAATATTCAAAGGACTTTGTACTTAACTGCAATAGAATCTACGGTCATCATTAAGCTTCCCCCAAGCACACCCAGTTCAATCCCTTCCGTGGTTCTTGCATCCAACGGGTTCCTGAGGCTTTTACAAAATCGTCGGTCCATCTTTTGGGAGTCAACGTTGCTTCTTTTAGTACGCGGTTGTCATTCGGGAAACTTTCGGCCCCGTCAGTCATCTGTTCTGCGAGCAACTGTCCACTGCCACGAACAACTTGCACTGTCCACTGCCACTGAGGTTTAGTAATTCTCCAGATTATACCGGTGAGTTATCATGCAGATCTCTGAATCTCCTGCGCACTACAAATAAGATTCTACTGCTGCCATTTGAACCTGATATATCTAAATACAAGTATTCTACACGGAGTGACTGCACGAGTTTTCCAACACCAGTAGGCCTAGTATGAGTTTTCATTACGAAAGTCGTTCGTCGATATCGAGGCGTTTGACTCAGCGATTGGCCCGCTTCAAGGTCGTAAGAACTCTCAACCAATGAGAGCGCCCAACGCGCTCGATATCGACGATCGAGCTTCGTATTGAAAACTCATACTAGGCCTACTGGTAACTTTATCGGAGGAATAGTTTTGAATTTTTAAAAGTTCTTTCATGCCAAAACTGTCAGTGGTAATTTATTTATATTCCACGATTATCATAATCAACCTTTTAATCCTCCCACTGCTGGGACGGGTCTCTGTTCATACAGAGAAGGTTTGAGCGTAATCACCATGCTTGCTCAATGCAGGTTGGCGATTTCAGACTTAAAGTGTAGGTTTCGTCAAGATGTTTTCCTTCACCTTGTAATCAGTCAGTGGTGTTCAAGATATAATTAGATTGATGATGGATAGAAAAATTAACTCTAAAGGTAATTTATTTTTTATCGAAGGCCACGTACTACATACCTACTACACGTACTACGGAGTCAACAGTCAATCAGATTAAATCAAAGCATTTATTTAAAATAAACAAGTTACAGGCACTTTTGAATTGTCAGAAGGTCGGTCAGTCAGTAAGGTGAAGCTAGTCGCCCATCCCAAACAGTAGGTTCCTATGGAGAAGAACGGACAAGAAACTCCATGGACACTCTTTTAAATTATCAAGCTATTGATACAAATATTTGATTACATCATTCATTTTGAAATGAACCGTGTGAGAACGATGCAGAAATATATTGTACGCTAAGAGCGTCCATTATGGAAAACACACAAAAAAGACAACAACAAAAAAAGACTAAGCCAACAAATACATACTTTACAGCAAGTACATTGTGCTCACACACAGTTGTCAGGGAGATGAATTTTATGACAATAGTATCAAAGTGTACTGAACACCTTACAATTACAATCCTCACCGAACATTCCTCATCAACGCAAACATGATTCCCGCCTGAAAATCTGCAAAACAAAGATCGAATTTAACACCACAAATTAGCAAAAGACGACTCAATCAAGAGGCCACACATGGCGCTACACTGCGTCTGCTATTCCCAGAATAATTCCCTTTAACAAAACGTTACCTTCGATACATCTCACCGCACTATAATTACCCCAACCTTCATTAATAATGCATAACTCGATCAAACCGAGGAATGAATTTGAATTCGGATGTGTTCACACTCATGCATTTTATTTTGTGTGTAATTATTATGAGACTATGGTAATTTAGTGTCGGTGCTATGCACAATGTTGCGCAGTGGTTTTTTGTGGACGGAAGTGAAACTGGTAGGGTTATGGACGGTCAATGTTTGGTGACAGTAACAAGCAGCTGTTGCAAGTAATTTTAATTAGCAGGTTTTTAATGACAGTGTTTATATCTCACGAAGCAACACGCGCTTTAATTGTGTTTACTAAGTGTACAAACCATAGATACAAACATGAGGCGAATGTACATAATTACATACGTGTAAGCGCAAGCAGTATAGACCGAGAAAGTAGCCAGTGTGTAAATGTGTATTATGTTCTAATGCTACTCGTTACCACAAGTAAAGCGCTTGCTACTTCATGACATAAAAATACTTTAACTGCATTTTATGAAGTAGTAGGAACTATAAGATAGCTTAGATGCGTCACTTAGATAAGCCACCAGACAGTCTTGCCGCCAAGCGATTCGTCGTGTTCCGACATGATGTCTTGTGAAGCCGTAGGTATAGGTACGGAGGACGGGTCTGAGCAGTTGTGTTGCGATATCTGCCGGGTTCGATGCGCTCCAGATCAATCCCCCTCTGGCGCAGCATCGTTGGTCGTGTTGTTGGATTTAACATTGCATTACCACGCTCAACTGCCGGCTTCCTTCCTATTTACTAAGTTTTTTTTTTAAGTGAATAGGCTTAACAAACTAGCGCGCTTAACCATCAACGATTGCATCTAGCACTAGTCTATAATATTAAAAACAAAAAAAAAACATCATGTGCTCCGGTCAGTCAGTCCCGATGCCAATCTTGTCGAGTGATTAATCTCCTACTTGTGTCGTTATTTCAATTTAATTAGAATACCTACTAATACATCTCCCACCTGTCCCTAACAAACATTTTAGTTAGTTTAATGTATTTATGGCTTCAAATGGCAGTGGTTAGTAGTCATTAAGCCCCATGGTAAGTATTAGAACTTAAACTTCGATGGTAAGTTATACTAATACCTCTTTAGTTAATATTACTTACTCCCCGATCGTTAATAGTACTAATTCCCCGATAGTTTGTAGTAATAACTCCCCGATGGTTAATAGTAGTAACTCCCCGATAGTTAATAGGACTAACTTCGGCAATAAAATGGGAGTCCAACCCATTAGACTAAAAGACGATGAATGACAGAAAGATAAAGTAGGTATGCGGAATAAAAGTGTGAGAGGAATAATAGTATAGTTATAATAATAGCGAGAACTTGTATGAAAAGGTATAGTTATAAAAAGTCTCCAATAACGTTGGAAGAAGGTAGAAAAAAAAAGAAAAAAAACTGGACTAAGTAAAGTGGTTAATAGTACTAACTCCCCAATGGTTAATAGTACTAACTCCCCGATGGTTAATAGTACTGACTCCCCAATGGTTAGTAATAGCACCTGCCAGATGGTAAGTTATTACCATACCGATGGTTAGCAGAACTTATACCTTGATGATAAGATGTGAAAGATAAGCGAAGACGCCTTTCTTCTGCCTTATGTTTTCATTGAAGGAACGCTGAAACTAAAGCTTGAGATTTTCCATGTCAATCTATCAATCCATCTTCCCTCCTGTCTGCTTTTTAGTAAAGAAGTTTAGACTTTAAGCCAGTCTTGATTAAGTATATTTCTCATCATTCTACACGATATCCCATCCCGATACTTTTACTATTAAACAGTCTCCACTATTGCTTTGAAACTCCCTCATAAATAGTAGTATGAGGAAATTGATCCTGAACAACAACCCCTTGGAACTTTGGAACTAAAAACATGAATTTATTATTGTTCATGCATTATGCACATCACTTTAAAGTTCGAACACGACCATGTTATTCTGTAAATTATAATCTACCTTAGCACGCATAATCGACTGAATAAATATCGATCCCCTACCAGTGGCTTATGATTACAATATTGCATAAAATTGCACGTGAAAATTAAAAAAAAAAAACTACGCCATGCATCATAATAATCAAAATATTTTCATTTTTTAATTTATTTCACTTTTTTCTTGTTTTTTCACTAATGTTTAGTAGTTGACGTGGGCTGTCTTTGTAAGACGACTTAAATGTCACAGCTTATGAGCATTTAGTAAGTGTATTACATAAAACGTTATTTTTTCTATATATGAAACCTGAATATAGTTTGTTCAGAAAAAGAATAAGCAACTGAATTGTTTCCAATAATTTTTGCACCATGCTATATTTTTTCCCAAATACATTTAGAAATAGTTGCAGTGTGGTTACCAAATGCACAACACAGCGTTAACGGTAGATCAAAGTACTAAGCGCGTGCGCATAGCTGGACAGGCCGCCTCCGCGCCGCGCCGCTGTAGGCGCGGGCGCGCGAGCTGTGCGTTGATCATATTTTTGGTGGAACAACCAGGGGGCCGAGTCTGCTATTTTATATCATTTTGTCATTCCAGCACGTTACCATTGTCATTTTGCTTTTATCCCGTAATCTGCTAAGAACATAAAGATCGGTCATTGATCTCGTAACGGAATGATCATTGCTGTATTGCCATTATTATAAAACTCGTTAGTAGAAATGAGTTTCCAAAAACTACTACTCAATTTGAACATTTCGTAATGCAAGATTTTATGAATATATATTTTTATATATTAATTAATTTTTTATAAGCAGTCTGGAATAGAAAATAGTTCTTAAATAGCAAAAAACATTATTGTGAAACTATAAAACTAGATATTTTGTTATCTGTTAAAGTCAATGTGACGTTAATACAGACTGACTGACGTTTATGTTTTTTTAACAGCTGGTGTTTTGTTATGTATTTACAGTATTTATTTTTGTTTATATTATTAAAATTATAATTACTACGTAAAGAAAAACAAGGCTGGATGTTATTGAAGTCAGGAATACAAATGCTCAGACGAACACATAGCAAAAATGGTTCAAGGTCATCGAGATATCCGTGTCAAAAAAGGTAATTAGGTACGCGCTGTTTATATACATAATTATACGTAATTCATCTTTATGAAAGTTTAGTAGAATAAACCTAATTATCCTAAATCAGAACTTCCACTCATTGGGTGTTCTACAAACATACCCACAATAAGAATTAAGTAGCTTTGAAAACAATAACATAAAATTAAATATAACCCCCCAGCTAAGCTTGTGTTAGATGTAGGTTTACATCAGTAGGTAGTAGTACATTGGCCAGAATTTAAATTATTTATTGCAACTACATACTAAGCGCTAGGTACCAAACCATATTAGATAGGTATAAGAACTATTTATTAAAGTCAATTTTGTTTTACAGGAACTCTGCAGAATTACCTATAATGTCATCAGATTCTGAGTCAGATTTCTGGAGAATGCAAGAGGTGAATTTGACAATTTATTAAAAGCTAGTTTAATGAAATATATTTTAGGAGAGATCTCCTAAAATATTAAACAAACTATAACCTACTAAGTATGTCCATATACTTAGTAGGTTATAGTTTGTTCATATAATAATAGTCCATAGAAGATAAACCCCCTTATTCATAAAAACTGCTTAAAGTTAACTAGTGATTAGCGATTCTTTAACCATACATTTTTGACCTTCTAACGTCACTTAACTTAAATCGTCCTTTATGAATAAACACCACAGTGTTTAAGGGGTTTATTCATAATCGACTATTAAAGTTAACTGACGTGCAAGCTTCTAAAATGTATATTTAAAAAATCGCTAATCACTAGTTAACTTTAAGCAGCGTTTATGAATAAGGGGGAATATGTCTAGCAGTATGGGTTACAAATGGATGTAATAAGTAAATGAAACAGTGTTTATAAAAAGATTAATAATTTATTTTAAATCTTTGTTTTGTGCATGACTGCGGTGGATCTGTAACAAAGAGTTAAATCATTTTAATAACAATTAGAGCGTTTTCATAATTTCCTAGAATATTGAGAAGGGTTTACACTACATACCTGCTAATTTATTGTATACATTTTTCCACAGATAGTCAACAAAAGCCTGGTGCAGTGCTCAACCTTCAAGAAGATCCCGGTTCATACTGCACTGGAAATTAAAAGACTGATTATTGATGTGTTAATATTATTACATTAGGTGTTGTCCCTAGGATTTGTTTTATTATTTAAATGACAATATGTCTTTTTGTTTTGTATAATTTTTTTTTTTTACTTAATGTAAAGTAGATATTTAGTTTATGAGAAAATAGATATATAGTTATAAATAAATGTTGATTTTTAATAGGTATATTAGTTTCATTTATGCTGCTCCCAGCAAAAACAGAAATCAGATCCGGAGATCTGATTTCTGTTTTGGTCTTATTCAGCACCTTTATAGTATGACAGACCGGAGTTTGTCATACTATAAAGGTGCTGAATAAGCTTATGGGTGTATGTTTGGTCTTCTGTGAAAGAAAGTATGCAAGAGAGTCCACTGTTCCATGTTAGTTTTAGTAATTGTCTTTAAGTTAATTAATGTAATTAGTGTTGTACCGTTTTAGTTAACAATAAATAAATAACTGATAGAAGTCAAACTATTATGTACCTTTACCAACATAGTTAAAAGAAATTCATACCTGCCGCAGTACTTCTGCATAATCCTCATCAGGTGGCAATAATGCTATTGACATGTTTGCAATATTTGTGGTTTATTTTTTAGTTTTAAAGTCTTTGTTCCTTCATTGATTGCACTAGACACAGTCATTTGTGAAACTTTAGGGAGGGCAATGTCCTTGTCCAATAAAATTCTCGTAGGACTCTGATGCATAAAATGCAAGTTCTATTAGAATCTGCAATAAAAATATAACATTAATCAATCTATTTCGTGTTTGTAGCTATAGATTACTATAGAATAATACATCAATTGTCAAATTACGTTTCCTCACCTTAATTTCTGCCCATACGCTATCAATTCGACGCAGTCTGGCTATAAGGAGAATGAGTTCTTCAATTAACCCTTTTACTGAGACATATTCAAGGCAAAACGTTTTCAGAAATTCCGCCTCGGAAACATTAATAAAGGGATCCGTATTCAAACTCGTCAAGCGATGTGTTCGACGTCTCCTGCATATTATCTTCCTTCTCTAGCATCCACTGCGTTGGCTAGCTCAAGAATATTTGCTAGTAATGAAAACATTCTCAAATATTCCACAAACACAATGGATATCACACTTTTTGTACAAAACCACCACCACCATCGAGCTGCCTTGCTTCGAAAAGCAATGTTTGTACAAAGACGCCATCATAACAGTTCAATGATCAAAAGAACTGTCAAAATTTTAGCAGATTACCGCATATGTCAGTCATTGATTTGTCATTTTGGACAAGATTACCGTTTTATGCCATTTCGTTCAGTGATTGACCACTTGGCACGCCATTTTGTTAGTAGATTACGGATTTTGTCAAAATCGGTCATTATGACATAAAAAGTCGTCAATTTTGACACTATTGCAATAGCAGACTCGGGCCCCAGGTAAGATAACAAGCTCATAACTTTGTGATATTTCAGGATATCTTTTTAAAATTTTGTGCATAGATTCTTTACTTGAAAATACTGGACGCATTAGGTAATCACATGACCAAATAAAATATGAAATTTTACATAATCATCATAGTAAACAATACTAATGAATTTTGAAATAATCTTTTTTGCCGCGAATTCATTCCAACTTCCCCAAAATTTGGTAGTTTTTTAAAAAGTGACAACACCATTTTTGACCGTATTATTATGAGCGAATAGCGATACGACCGCGTGCCGCGTGCCCTGCCCCCCTTCGCAAGCAGCGCATGTATTACCTACCGCACATGTATTAATTTACCTCCTTTTGCGAAATAATTATGTTTAGGGGTTTTTTTTTATGTTTAGCCAGGCTTTGTAGGCATAAGTAGAATCAGTTAAGTTTTCTTTACATATTGTATAACTGATTCCTACTGACATTACCGTAATAATATTTTTAATAATTTTTCATTTAACGATATATTCGCAAAATACCTGTTTCTAAACTTCTCACTTACCGCCCAGTATTCTTTCCGATTTCCAATCGAGAATCAATAGTTTTAACAGAAAATTGATTCGCATTTATGATGTTAATTCGATTCTTAACTTCGGGACACATCGACATTCTCGGCCTTCCAAATGAACAATGGGACAACGTTTCATCTTGTAGATTTTATCTAATAATGTGTACTGAATGTTGCCACTATTATTAAGTATTGTTTAAGACGTGACTCGACATGTTATAAAGATATTTATTAAGTTACTATGAAATGTTTCTATTGTTAGTACTGATTGTGGATTTATTCTTATTTATGCTAAGGATGTCATCTATTGTAATATATGTAGACTATTATTTCCTAGATAAACTTTCATACCTAACAGATTGGAGCGATTAATTACGTAACTATGTGTCATGTCTATCAAAATATTTACACACACCTAGTGACGCCTTCAAACTTGGTATTTTGAAGTAGAAATAATTTTTAAAATTTTTGGCCCATTATGGGTAATTCTACCAACCTTTTGGGCTCTTATCCTGTTAACTGCGTTGCTGACAAATTTTGCCATGTTTGTTTATTTTTTCCCCTTCTTATTTATGTACATCCTTGTACTATTGTTACTTTTAACATTGTCAGCTATATAGGACATTTATATATGTTAACGGAAATGTATGTAATGCGTCATTGTATACAATTCCTAGGAAATTTATATAATTCCTAAATTTGCTCGGAAATGTGTGAAATAAATTTTATAACACACATTTCCTAGTAAATCTATACATTTCCTAAATAGCTAACGGAAATATATTACTTTAAAGATGTCCATTAGTGTGCGGGGATTATAACAAAACTAACCTAACCTAACCTAATTGTTTCAACCGGAGTCTTAATAATAAATCTGTTTCTAAGTTTAACAACGTGTTTTATTAATTTTATTCATAGAAAGCATGGTTTTATACATTTCCTAATACGATATAGGAATTTTATACAATTTCTAGGAAATGTATACATTTCCCAGGATATGTGTGTATTAAATAATGTTTGGAACAATATTTTACACATTTCCTATATAGCTTTGGAATTGTATACATTTCCTAGTAATTGTATATAATTCCTAGGTTTCATACATTTCCGGTAACATATATAAATAAACGGACTATTTAACAATGATTTTATGCCAGAATCAGAAGATACAAAATCAGTCATGGACAGCAGTCTACGTGCACTTTACAAACCCTTAACTACTTAAGAGCAAAATAATCTTTATCAACACAAAATCTTTACATATGCGTATGGCAAAAGAATGTACCAGAAATATCTTAAGCCATACCCAAAAATTCCAGAGTGAATGTGAAGAACTTTCCCCTCAGTCATTCAGCCCTCTTCCAATACGACTTTAATACTTCACGGCTTTTGGACGCATCAAATTTCAATATTTCCAACACTATCGAATGGAGCGGAAGAGCGACAAGGAATTTTGCGATACTGGGATATATTATGGTATTGTTAAAAATCCTTTACACTCCACTGGCTGGTAATGTATTACGGATTTATTGTGAGGAAAGTGAAACTTTATTCAGATTATTGATTTAATTTTATATCAGATTTTCATCAAGTGTTCGATTATTTATCAATGCTAATGTAATCTAAAATATATTAGATAGTTAGTTTTAGTTTTCTCGGTGGTAGGCCATAACATCGGCTGTCGGCAGAAGTTACCACCCACCAGACAAAGTCTTGTCGCCAAGCGATTCGTCGTGTTCCGGCATGATGTCTGGTGAAGCCGTACGGAGGACGGGTCTGAGCAGTAGTGTTGCGATGTGTGCCGGGTACGATACGCCAAATGTTGTTGTGTTTGGAGTGTGGTCGTGGAGGGTCTCCACATCAATCTCCCTCTGGCGCAGCATCGTTGGTCGTGTGGTTGGGTTTAACACTGCATCACCTCACTCAACTGCCGTCTTCCTTCCTACTGACTAAGATTTTCAAGTGAATAGGCTTAATAAACTTGCGCGCTTTACCATCACTACTTACCATCAGACGGGATTGTAGTCAAGCACTTGTTTATAATTATTAAAAAAAAGACCAATCTTCAAAGCTTTCAAAATTCATTGCAAAGCATTTTGGTGAGTATTGCACGGGAATTATATGACTTGTCGTTTATTATCGGACAACCCATACGTTGTTGACATCACTATGGTCTGGGTAAAGGATTTCGCCTCTTCTATTTATATCGAGTACATCGAAAGACAGGAACAATTTGCCAGCAGCGGTTTTCCCGTCCAATTATACCTTAAGTGTCTACAAGACTAGGCTGAATAGCCTCATACTAAACTAGTGCGCCTTATCAGAAGATTGCATTACTACTTGCCATCAGGCGGAATCGCAGTCAAGTACTAGATTTAAAAAAAAGTTTGATAAGACTACATGTTGGATTTGTATAAAATCTTCTTGCATTTGATAGCACAATTCTTGAGGACGGCTATAGGCTTTTTCTTATTATTCTATGAGCCGTTTGAGTAGAACAAAAAGAAATAATTCGGAAAGAACGCTAGCGAAAACTTAGCATTTTTTTCTGAATTATAATCTTTTCTGCTCACGGGCAGGTGTTACTCTATGCGACGTGGTGGGTCTTGAAAGGAAGAAATTTCACCTTTTGTGTGCATTGTTTCATCAGTTTTATACGTAAACAGTTGATGGTATTCAGTCTTTAGTTCTTAGTAAAGAGCTGTTTTACCCTTAACATTATCCACATTTTCGCTGCTGTGATCATTCATTTGTTTGCTAACAGAATTTTAGGTGAATATAGGTATGTATTTCTACACTTTCTTGTTTGTCCTGCTGTACCATAGCTAGATTAAGAGATGAGCTTTGGTATACTGCCTTGACGTCTAAGTCTATTCGACAAAATTTGCTTCACATTACCTAATTTGCGTTGCACCAATATTTGTTGACTTTTATAACATTCTTTATCTAATATTTTATACCTACTCGAATTTCTCATCGTTCATTTTTTGGCTTCTGCACTCATCTAGACCAAGCGATCCACCCCTGTTTTGACAGAACAACTTAATAATGTTGCAGGAGTATTCATGTATTATGCACATGAAGATGGAGTATGCAAGAATCGCGGCAGGTGTGTTTCTACAACCCCCATGGGAATAAGGCCGTGAGTTTTTATTCAAGCACAAAACATTTTCTAAATGATTGCGTAGTGTGGAAGAACAAAGCAGAGAAATTCGAAAAGTGACGTTAATATAATATAATAATTACAGCTACGTTTTTCCTGCTGACACTGCTAAACAAAGACCGCTCCCCATGACTTTCAGCAGTGCGATTCTTTAACATCTATCAATATGAAAACTTGGCAGAAGCGAGCTTAAAGTGAGATGTAACTCCAACTAATGCTAGCAATTGACATTATTGACAGCTCACTTTTAGCACACTTCAGTAAGATTTTCACAATGAGATTTACAGATTCGGCTGGTAGTTTTCTCAAGTTCATCCCACCATTTTCTAAAAGGTTTTGCGGCAAAAGATTTCGGATAACATTCAAATGAACTGTATTTTAAAATATCGATATTTTAACGTTCATAAGCAAACATCTTATGGAATGATGCCTTTGGAACTCTCTGACTAAGGTACTAAAGGCGGCAAAACACTTACCTCCAACCTTCAGATGCGGAGTTCGTAGACCACAGGACACGGGAAGACACACGCCGACATACTACATTGGCAGACTCACTGATTATATTAATTTAAAACTTGAGGCCTTAATCCTCCCCGGAATTACTTTGAATACTTAAATTTGGTGACCGTTAAAAGAACGTTACCATGACTTCTTGGTTGCCCGATTTGACTATAAGTGGTCGCTTTGCCGCTCAGATACGCGGAGGGCACCGGTTGCGTTTTGTTTCACCTAAAGTTTTGGCAGTGCCCACCGCAAATAAATACCGAATCAGAGGAGGTATTTAACATAATTATTACTTGTAGTTATATTCCCCTAACTCATTTCACTTTCCATATCATCCAATCTACTATTTCCCTCTTAGCATTTCGTTTCGTGCTCGTCTCGTCTGCGGCTCGACTACACTTAAAGGGCCTGCACACAGCTCTTACATTTGCATAAAGTAGTCCTGACGTTGCTCTCTTATTAAATTTCTCATGACCACTGGAGATTTGAACTAAGGTGCGCCTTCGTCGTGATATTATGGATGTACTTTGAGTTTTATGTTCATAATGTCTTTCAATATTCAAAGTTGGTGAGTAAAGCTGGGTTTTAAGTCAAGTTATGAACGCACTCGTGTTTATTTATGGTACATTTTAATATGCAATATTGCCACTGAGTCTACTGAAGAATAAAACGTATTTTTTCCTAAAAATCTATTTATAATACTAAAGTTATTTCTATTCTATTATATTTTTATTGATGGCAAATGAATCCATTGTCGACTATTCAGCCAATATCCAAAGTGCATTGCAGAAGCAAGACGGTGTTACGTCGATGGTTGTTGCTGAAAATAAGCGTTGGTAACCATAGGTTCATCCTAAGTCACTGCATTTTGCTGAACATCAGCTGATGTCCAGCATGCAAAATAATTTAATATCCATCAGATAGATTTATAAAAAATATTGAACACGTAGGTATGTATTTTTTATTTTATCTTCCATTCAAATACTTAGAAAGATATATCGATTTGAAATGTCGCATGACGTCACGCCGTGGTATAAATTATACCACGACGTAACGTAATTAGCCCCCACTCCGTAACTTTAATACGCTATATCTCAGTCGTTTTTGTTAATTTCGACAAAATAAAAAATACGGGCCTTAAATTTTTTTATTATCTATAAGACGGACTAATTTTTTTTTGTTTTCATACCTTGGATACATTCCTATTGTTGTGTCTTTTGTTACAAAAGTAGTTATTTATCCACTTGGTAATTGGCATTTTGTTATTATTTCGTTTGTGTTATTTGTCATCGCGTATTAATTTGTAATGTCAATGTCAAATAATGTGTCTTGTTTTTAATCTATGCACCCTAATTGTTTAACACATTATTACTATCAATTTAAATCATTTCGATGCATTTCGCTAATCCATTGCTCCATAAGTTCGAAAAATGTGACTGCTCAGCAATGTAACAACGCAATGAATGTTGTTGAACTGTCAAAATGTACCCTATTGTGTGTTACACAATTTCCCTGCTGGTCCCGACATCCAGCAATGGACATAGCTGCCAACTTTGTTAGGGCTTGATTACGAAGCTTTTGAATATGTTGTACTAGCGGCCGCCAGCGACTTCGTCCGCGTGAAGTTAGTTATGCTCCGCTCCTATTGGTCGCAGCGTGATGTTATATAGCCCAAAGCCTTCCTGGATTAATGGGCTATCAAACGCAAAAATAATTTTTCTAATCGGAACAGTAGTTCCTGAGATTAGCGCGTTCAAACAAACAAACTCTTCAGCTTTATATGTTAGTATAGATAATGGATTTTTTTTTTAATTTTAATTTTGTTGCCCTGGATAGTTCAGAAGTCGCTTGGTTAAGTTTGGTCGGCTGTCGGCTGTTGCGAAAGCATTGTTCGTTCTCGCAACCCCCGGTGTAGACGTGACAGGATAAATTGGGGTGGTTTTTAGTCTTTAAAAGTCTGATAGACCCTGCCGACAGCCTCCGTGGCGGAGCCGTAGCGAAAGCGGTCACTGCGCAAGGAGGCGCGGGTGCGATCAACGCGCAGTCCAAATATTTGTATGCATGGATATGAATATTTGCATTGGTCTGATCGTGCCTCGGAAAGCACGTTAAGCCGTTGGTCCTGGTTACCATACGAACATCTAGTGGCAGTGGTTACGGATCGTTGGAGCCCTCATAGTCCAACAATTGGTCAAACTGCAATGCTTCGATATCGCCTTCGGGTTGTCGCTTCATGGAAAATGTCAAAGTTTAGCCAAAATGGGCAGTGAGACTAGTAAAGTGGATCCCTGACTCCATAGCTGAAAAAGCTTCGGATGTGACTGGGATTAACGCTGAGATCCACGAGGATTTTCACCCCTAGGAACAAAACTGGTTGGCTGTCGGCTACCGAGGACGAGTCTCAATTCAATCATCGTCAATTGGACATCGATGTGAACCCCTCCACATGGTTAGCGACAGGCTCATATCACCTTTGCCAATCATCATCAATCCTTTTATCGTCCCACTGCTGGGCACAGGTCTCCTCTCATACAGAGAAGGATTGGGTGTACTCACCACGCTTGCTCAATGCGAATTGACGATTTCAGACTTACAAGTTCAGGTTTCTTCAAGATGTTTTCCTTCACCTTTTAAACAGTCATTGATGCCCAAGATATACTTGAAAGTACATATAAATTAAAAAGTTACATTGGTACTTGCCTGACCAGGTACCGAACTCGCACATTCATACTTGAGAGGCTGGTGTTTTAGCCACTTGGCCACCACGACCTTTCCCAATACGAAACAAGAATTATACTGAATTTTATCAACTTGTCTTTAAATACTTCTCAGTTTCTCGGTAGAATAATAGAGATGTTTCCTGGATAAAAAAAAATTGATTCTTTTAGTCCCTCATTCAGATTATAGAAAAATATTGGATACGTATATTTTATTTTATCAAATCAATAAAAATTTACTAATATAAAAGGCATCAAAGATTAGGAGTGGTGGCTGGTGACGTCACTTCTCGCTAAAAAGTGTAGTAACGTCATACGAATTTTCAACGCAATGTGTCGTCTTCATTTTTTGTTTATATGAAAAAAGAAAAAATACGTGTCTAGTATTTTTTTGGAAATCTGTTTGACGGGCTTATTAGTTTTTCTTAGTCAAATACCCTATTATGGCTGTTAGGTTGTGCTGTGTATTAAAAAACAGTATTGCACAATGTTGAAAAAACAACCAAGTTGTCACCAGTAATCGGTAGGGTATAGTAAACAGCAGGGTAATTGTGTTACACACTATACTGATAGTGTGTGCGTGTGTGTGTGTGTGTGCGTGTTAAATAACGCAATGAACGTTGTTGAACTGTCAAAATGAAATCCATTGCTACTGAGCAATGGATTTCATTTTGACAGTTCAACAACGTTCATTGCGTTATTTACGTGGTTGAACTGATATGTTTTTGAACATACAAAACAATATGTTTTGTTTAGGCGAGACCCGAAACACGTGTCCAGTATTTTTAAATAAAGCATCACAAGCATGCATAAAATTTCAAAAAGATATTATGAAAAACCACAAGTTTATGAGCTTGTTATCCTACTTGGCTGTCCCGACAAAAATATGGTCTACGCTCCGCTTGGATGGGCGACCGGTGCTTTGACCTCTGGCGTCAGCTATTGCTGCGTAAGCTGCGTGGCACGCTCTGTAACCACACTGCAACAATTTCTAAATGTATTTGAGGAAAAAATATCATCATCATCATCATCATCAGCCTCTACAAGTCCACTGCTGGACATAGGCTTCTTTCATGGCATGCCTACAAGCTAAATCCTGAGCAGTTCTCCGCCAGCCACTAGACTTTAGTCCTCAGTCGGGTCACCTCATTTCTGATGCGTTCCTTCAGAGAGAAGTCCAACATAGCCCGCTCCATAGCTCGCTGAGCGGCTTTAAACTTATGGACTAGTCTGACCGTTAGTGTCCACGTCTCGGTTCCGTAAGTCATGACGGGTAGGGTGCACTGGTTGAAGATTTTAGTCTTCAAACATTGGGGTATGGGCGACGATAATACCCGACGAAGTTTACCAAATGCTGCCCATCCCAGCTGGATCCTTCTACTTGCCTCCTTCTCGAAGTTTTTTTATTCCTAATTGCAGCGTTTGCCCGCAAAAAATATAACATGGTGTTAAAATGATTGGAATCGATTCAGTTGGTTATTCTGAACAAACTATATTCAGGTTTCGTAAAAAATAACGTATATCAATGGATTAGCAATACGTTTCAAACTGATTCCAATTAATAGTATTTTTGTGTTACACAATTAGGACGCTGTTTTTAATTGAATTACTACCTCTGTCTATTGAACTTAGCCTGAATTAAATTCAAGTTTAGATAAGAACTCTTAACTGTGACTTAAATGCCAGTTGGAACTATCTGGATTAACGATATTAACACCGGTTACAACGGGAAAAAATGAAAATTGAAAAGAAAGAAGTTTAATCGCTCTTTTTACGGATTAAAATAAATCTATATCTGTAATAGTGCCGTCATAAGTCGATTATGTTTCCAGTGCTGGAACAGAGGCTTCTCGCCTTTGGAAGATTTACCACGAGTACAAAATGCGGTTTGATAGATATATTGTACTTTTATTTAAGTTTTCGAATACAAATTTTACCATTTAATGTTTTGAAAGTAACATAACAATAGTTAATTAAATTAGATTTGAGATCTTTAAGATAAAATTTAAAAAAAAATTGTGCCAATTCTCATGTTCTCAAACTAAACTAAATATAAGGTCAGTGCTTCTTATTTTTTACTATTTCATTAAGAAAAGGACAAATGATAAAATATTAGTTAAGACCTGTCAAACTAATCAGCGCCTGACGTAAATTGACGTATTTTTAGACGCCATGTTTTAATCATCTTTAAACTGTCTATACTGTGTATTTGAAAGAACTAATGTTTTATCCTTTTCATAATAGGCTAAAAAAGCCTAATTAGTCCGTCAGACAGATTTAAAAAAAATCCTAGACACATATTTTTATTTTTTGCATATAAACAAAAAATGAAGTTGACACAGTGCATTGAAAACTCGTGTGACGTCACTGCACGCTACACTTTTTAGCGACCAGTGACGTCACCAGCCACCACTCCGAATCTTTGATGCCTTTTATATTTGTCAATTTTTATTGATTTGATAAGAAAAAATATACTTATCCAATATTTTTCTATAATCTGAATGACGGACTAAATAGAATCAATTTTTTTTAACCTAGGAAACATCCCAATTACAGTTCAGGAACAAAAAGATGCACTGAACTTAAAATTAATTAGTATTAGTATTAGTTTAGTTTGTTAACAAGGGAATAGGCACCATAATCTTATATAATAATTTCGAAGCTTGTAACGACTTGGTCTCCGTTTCATACCACTTTATCATTATAATACAAATATGATAAGCATACAACTGCAAACATAACAAAAACAATACAACGTTTTTATCAACAATATCGCCACACCATCGTTTCAATCTCGATCCTCAAACAAATGTTGCCACGTATAAAATTTGCATTTTAAACCGAGCACAAAGGTCGGACCGGTGAGGTGGGCCATTCACTTAAATGTACCGGATTAGGAACACCCGATAATGGCCCGTTTTAATTGTAAAAGGTTTTACTGCTACCAATTTTGGGACTACCACCCATAAATGGAAACATTCGGCTTATAAACGTAGTAATGGCAATAGGAATTGCATACGTAATATGTGAAAGCTTACAGTGGATTGGGATTTAAAATAAATGTAATAATTATTATTGGATCGTTCGTTTTAAATATTGGAATGGAACATAGCGCTACTTCCATCAAAGGACCAAGCAAAAGTTAACGAACGACGATCACCTGGGTAACTGCGTAACACATTTGTAGCAATGGGTTTAATTTTGAAAACTCAACAACATCCATTGCATTATTTACATCGTTCAGAAGTCGCATTTTTCGAAGAAATGGAGCAATGAATTAGCAATAAGAATGCTTCAAAATGATTCTAATTGATGGTAATAGAAGTTAGGGTGATGCGAAGCTTTTTGCCTCTCCCTTTTTAACGCGCACATCTAGAGACGGGAACAATTTGCTAGCGGCGGTTTTTCTGTCTGACTACAATTTAAGTGTCTTCAAGGCTGGAGTAAATGAAAAAAAAAAGCTCTTAATAAACCGCGCTTTACCGTCAATCATTGCATTACCGCTTGCCATCAGGCGGAATGGCAGTCAAGCACTAATTCATAAATACAATAAAAAGAAAAGTCTCTGCCAGTATCTGTAAGAGATTCTAGATATTATAACCCGTCAGCCTTCAAAAAATCCGCTCGTTCCGTCACAGATATGCAAAAAGTAAAACTAAACACACACACAGCATAGTTGGATATTAAAGCGGAGGTCACACCGCCAGCTGACGGACGGAGCGCGCGAAACGAGCGAAGGAAACTACGCGAAATATTGGCGAGCCCTAGCTTAGCTCGTTAGTTGGTGGTGTGAACCCAAGTATGAAAAGAGGTAAAACGATGTCGTCAGGTTTGCCCGCTCCGTCCGTCAGCAGGCGGTGTGGCCTGCGCCTTATTCGACTGTCTCTCCACTCGTCTTGTAAGATTGGAGTAAGATGCCAGTGTTTTATTTTACCTGTTTGATACCGGATTAACCTTATGCACTGGTTAATCCTAACTAATAAAAAAAAAACCTAATATTATAAATGTGAAAATGGGTTTGTTTGTTGTAAATTTGGCACATAGATGCATTATAACTAAGAATATAATATAAAGGTTGTCTCTGACATCGACGCACAAACGAGCACCACGGATCCAGTACATGATTCTGAACCCCCCACAGTTGGAACTTTTCGCCGGTTTTTTCCTAATTTAAAAAATAATATGCAGTTTTTTTTCATTTTAAACCGTTCATAATGACTATACTTTTATAACCCCATAAGATTTTAAAGGAAAAAAAAAAATAATTCGTTAATTACACATAAAAGCGCAATGTGAACAAAACTCGAAAAACTATCCTATCAGCTAATTTAATAGAGTTCAGATCAGGGGTCAACGTCATACCTACAAACACGCGCGGCGGCACGCTTGCAACGTTCAAAGGCCGAGCCAACACATTTTTTTAAACACTGTTATTTCTGTAACCGCTCATTAACGACATAAATAACTATCATAATTTTATTAATGGCATGCGGTGTAGCCTTCTCGCGAAGTTTGCGTTACGATGTCTGATACACCCTGTATAGTTTATATCTCGATGTTCCCACGGTATCGAAACTTAGTGTGGTGAAACCGCAAGACGCAGCTAGTGATATTCTTCTGCAGCCTGTAGAGGTCCATTGCTGGACAAAGGCCTCCCCAAGGCTTTCCACAATAACCAATCTTGTGCTGCTCGCATCAGCTAGTGATATATTATATAAATGTAATTAGTTTCCGAAGATTTAGATAAAACTAGCGACCGCCAGCGACTTCGTTCGTGTGGAAGTAGTTATGCTCCGCTCCTATTGGTCGCAGCGTGATGTTATATAGCCTAAAGCCTTCCTGGATTCATGGACTATCCAACGCAAAAATAATTCTTCAAATCGGACTAGTAGCTCCTGAGATAAGCGCGTTCAAACAAACATACATACAAACTCTTCAGCTTTATATGTATATTATTATTAGTATAGATCACTAGTTATATAAGTCTGCTTTACATTTCAGTTTTTATTTTTTTAACTTAATTTGTGTTTGTTGGGCAAATAACTCCCCTTTTTCTACCCAAACCTTCCTATCTCATGAAGACGTTTAAGTATACCATTTCTAATAATAATTACTTAACCAGTAACATTAACACAGTTGCAACGACTGCTGCATTGCGGGTCATGGGTTCGATTCCCACTAGACTGAAACATTTATATTGCCTCCAAGTAGTTGTTCCGGGTCCAACAGTTTATGTATGTGATTTTAATTGTTCGTAAATGCACCCACGATACAGGGGTAATTCCTAGTGTAGGTTAAAAAAAAATAATATTTTAAAAAAATCTACAAAAGAGGCTGATCTCAGTTTTCATTTGACAAGTTTTCCCACAAAAGTAAATTCAACCTACGAATGCAAAGTTCAGTCGGTCAATCGATGAATATATTTAATTCATTCATTCCATTGTTTCGAGTCTCTTTGTCTATTGTTTGAATGTCGCCGTGTTTTGTTTAGAGAACAATAATTAACTCTACCTCTACATTTGAAATTTTACTTTTAATAAGATTTACCAGTTTCCGGGTGCGGGCAATACATTAATCTGCATCGTATTACGTCTAATTATCCATGTATTTTTGACAGACGTATATTCAACGGGAAAGATTGGATTCCACTTAAACTTTTGTATATCTAGAATAAATGTTATATTAGGTACGAATATTTTTTTCATAATTTAATACTAAGCTTAACTAAGCTTGACGTGCTTGTATGAATCCCGCCTAGAGGCCTAGTATGGGTTTTCATTACGAAACTCGATCTTCGATATCGAGCGAGTTTGACTCATCGATTAGTCCGCTTCAAGGTTGCAAGAAGTCTCAACAAATGAGAGCGCCAAACGCGCTCGATATCGACGATCGAGTCTCGTAATGAAAACTCACAGTAGGCCTACTGATCGTTGATGGTAAAACGCGCTAATTTATTAAGAGCCTATTCACTCTAGCCTTGAAGACACTTAAATTGTAGTTAGACGGTAATACCGCCCATGGCATTATAAATTTAGAATTTCTGATAGTTTTTCTTTCTATTTCAGAATACTAGTAAGACGTCATTTTTACTACCTGATTTTGGTGAAAAATCATAAAATGGTCATTTAATAATAATAAGGAAGTAGTTAATTAGGCGTTTTACAAAAATTAAAATATTTTTTCTATAAATGAGTAATTAAAATTGTGCAGAAATATTATAACTATCACACTTAAACGTATCAGCAACCACTTTTCCGTCATCAATTGTTATTTAATGGATGGATGTTTGTTACTATTTCACACAAAAGCTACTGCACCGATTTAGATGAAATTTAGGATACAGATAGTTTATAATCAGAGATAAAAGATAAGAATACTTTTATCCCGATATTCCTTCACGATCGAAACTTACGTGGGACGCGGGACGCAGTTAATTGTTCATAAAACTATTTGCCGAGACTCGCAAGCATACGATAAAGACATCAGTGTGCTATTCCATAATCAACATCAATTCAAACCTTAAGCTAGTCTGAATAAGATTCTATGTTCGCGAACTTTTAGAGCATTAAGACATGACATTCCTAACTATTCTTTGCACCCCCCCGATAAGTCGCGAAGTCGAATGGGTCTTTTGTGATAAAATTAATTGCATTTTCCCCCAATGCACCCTTCTGCACGGTCATATTATGACAATCTGACATAACATTTGATAATGAATATTAAATCGAAATGTAAACATAGACTATTTTTATATGATTTCGAAGGCAAAGTATCCATTTTGACATGTTAATCGAAAGATCGATGAAAAATAAAAAGGTCTGGTGCAATTTGAATGAATTTAAATTCTTTTCCCTGTGGTATCAAAGTGCAGCGTTCAATTTAAAACAATGAATAAATTAGATTAAGATGAAGTCTATAAATTTGTCGAGTTAGTCTTGAGTTCAATTTTACACATCGCTAAAATAAAAAGACTCACAGCAATGTCGATCGTCTTCAATTTACATAAATGTGTCTTAATATCTAGATAAATCACTAAATCACTAAATGTAGCTAGTAAGTACAGTTTTTTTTTAGAAGAAAGAGAGTTTTTTTATAGCGGCTTATAGCAGACGTAAATAGATACTCCAAGTGACTATCGATAAATGAGATTTCCTAGTCATTTCGGCTGATTGCGAGATCAAAACGCATATCTAAAATGGCGACAACTTCTACAAACCTGAGTAAATAAGTTTCCATCTTGCAATGTTGGATTTTTCCTTTTTTTCTATATTAAGAATGTGTATTTAATTTACGTTATATTTCTTTCTGTCACCTTTTACTACATACAAGTGTGTGTGCGTATGAGTAACACGCAAGGGAATACGTCTGATGGGGGTCAAAAATGAAAATATGTTATTTCACATAAATATATTTATTATTCGTTTCTCGGTCTATCTCGAGTTCTTCAAAAGTATTAAATGTGACTCGTACAAGAAGATCATAAAAACTAAACAAAACAAAGTGAAAAAAGACAAATTATTAAAAAAAAAAGTCCAAAAGGCTTCTATCTAACCTCTTACTTCATCAACAATGCCGTAGTCTGTACGTACAGTGGCATAAGTCACAATGAAACTATTTTCCACAAAAGAAGAATTCCCTTCACCATTGAAAGCTCCGATCTGTTTGTAGCTTGTTAGTCTTATTGCTACTTAGGGAAAGATTAGCGGCCTTATTTGACTTGTATCATTTTCTGGCTTAATCCATTATTTCTTGGTTATTAGCGTTTGTTTGCCTTTGTATATTTGTTCTTGCTTAGGTTGCAATAACTTGCCATTGTTCTGTTTACTGAAGAGTTCTTAGTATGAAATATCGATGGCGGAGAGAAGGAACGGCCACAAAAACTCGGTGGTTGGCCATAACATCGGCCGCCGGCAGAAGTTACCACCCACCAGACAAAGCCTTGCCGCCAAGCGATTTGTCGTGTTCCGGCATGATGTCTGGTGAAGTCGTACGGAGGACGGGTCTGAGCAGTTGTGTTGCGATGTGTGCCGGGTACGATGCGCCTAATGTTGTTGTGTTGGGAGTTTGGTCGTGGAGGGTCTTCAGATCAATTTCCCTTTGGCGCAGCATCGTTGGTCGTGTTGTTGGGTTTAACATTGCATCACCTCGCTTAACTGCTGTCTTCCTTCCTATTCACTGCGTATTTCTGAGTGAATAGGCTCTTAATAAACTAGCGCGCTTTACCATCAACGATCGCATCACTGCTTACCATCAGGCGGGATTGCGGTCAAGCGCTAGTTTATAATTATTAAAAAAAAAAATGATGGACTGCCGGGAGATCGATGGTGTCTCCCGGCTAGGGCGTCACCTGCGGCATTGAATGTGTCAATAATGGTATCATTAGAGAGGGGAAGATGACCGAGGTGTTGACTAATAGAGATTTATGGAAGAAAAATACATATTACGCCGTCCACAAGTAAAATGAAATAAAAGCAGGATGATATTTTGTCTAGTTATTAGTCAAAACAAAAATAATGGATGGACCAACCATTGAATATTTTTTGATCAAAATAACGTACAAAAACGGGGTTTTTCTTTCTGACTGTGCCTTCTATGAATAAACAGAAAATTTAAATACGTTCCATGTTTACCCGGCAAAAAAAAAATGCATCATTTTATTTCCCTATAAATAAAAATCTTATATTAAATTTTCGACATACAAATTGAAACTACCGCCCATAATAAATCTCAACAAAGCCCTTTTTAAAAGGAGGCGGGATTTAAAATTACTTCTTAATAATTTGCCATAAAAAACAGCCATGTGGCAAAGATACTCAAACACACACCAGTTATTAATAAGAACACACTTTACAGCAGTAAGATAAAGTTCAAAATGGCCTGACAAGAAATGTGACTAAACAAATACAACTTTAAAAATTGCATTTGTAATAGTCCCTAACACAAACACAATAAGGTTCAGTTCCCTTTAACACAGATGCAAAGATGGTTGTGTAAAGGTATTCTTAGTAACAGATGTTGTAATCGAGAATCGTTTGAAGGGCACTCCAAAATCGATTATATTGTATGAAGATGTGAGCCCTTAAGCGGATTTCTCATTAATAGTTTTCCTCTGGCTGTGGGGATGGTCAGTGCTTGTATATGATTGAATTTTTATATCGCTATTCATATCTGAGGAGTTATTAAGTTCTCGGGAATGAGAGGCTGTTATATGTTGAGATTGAATTATCGCAAAATTTGCAGTATTCTGGCATGTCGTAGGTAAAACGAATGGTGTTCTTGTGTAATAAATAGTAACTAATTACTATACATGGTATATTTATTTATTTATGGTTAATCATATAGTCTCGGTGGTAGGCCATAATATCGGCTGCCGGCAAGTTACCACCCACCAGACAAAGTCTTGCAGCCAAGCGATTCGTCGTGTTCCGGCATGATGTCTGTTGAAACCGAACGGAGGAAAGGTTCTGAGCAGTTGTGTTGCGATGTGTGCCGGGTGCGATGCACCAAATGTTGTTGTGTCGGGAGTTTGATCGTGGAGGTTCTCCAGATCAATCTCCCTCTGGCACAGCATCGTTGATCGTACTGTTGAGTTTAACATTGCATCACGTCACTCAACTGCCGTGATCCTTCCTATTCACTAAGTTTTTTTTAAGTGAATTGGCTTAATAAACTTGCTGATGGTACGCATCACTGTTTACCATCAGGCGGGATTCCAGTCAAGCACTAGTTTATAATTATTAAAAAAAATGGTACAATACCAATTACAGTAATTAACATAAGTAGAAAGAAACAATTACATTAATTAACTTAAAACAACTACTACTTACTTTCACAGAAGACCAAACATACACGCATAAGCTTATTCCATTCATCCGCAAACACGTCACATTCAGGGTTGGCCATCAGAAGGGTATTCAGCACCTTTAGACTACGACAGACAGCGACGACTATTCAGCTCTGGCTACCGTTTTTGCTGGGAGCTACACTAACAGATTCTGCCTGCGGATTTAACGGCGACCGATATATTTGCACAAATAGTCGGCAGAAAAAACCATTGAGCTCTAGGCAGTCTATATGTCCTCGCAATGTCTCACAAGCTACGGTGAGCTGATCAAAGCCTCTTCTCACCTCCAACGAGTTAAATCCCAACATCCCTAAAAGATAGTTGGTAGTTAATATAAAGTCATGTGTTTTTTAACTGAACAGACAGTTATGCGGCTGGGGAGTTTGTTCTGAGACTTCTTCCTAGCGAAAGAATTAGGAAGTCTGACTATCCTATGTAATATTGACGTTCAAAAAATACTGAATCTCTGTCAAATTAGAATAGGTAAATAACTTTTGATTTTGTGTCAAAAAATTAAGGAAGACGCGAGAAGCAGGTACATATTTCGATGTAAGTATTTTTTCAAAGTAATTCTAGAATGAAGATCGCCAATACTCGGAGATCTAACGACAGGCGTTGTCACTGAGACAAGCCTAACAGCTGAATTCCTCGGCATTCGTGGACCCCGTCACGATGTGCTGATATCTCTTTGAGGCGCGCTTGAAAGACAACGCACCGTCGATCTGGGCCTAGTCCCTACCGGACGACGAGAGACGGGCAGCTTGCCAAGCAAGCCTGCCGATTTGGATCCTGAGGTCGGGTAGTGTTTCCCTGTTAGAATGTTCTTGTTTGACAGCCTGGCCTCTATGATTGTGCCTTTTAGTATCATTCCTTTTTTAATACAAAGGTTATAACCAGCAAAAAAAAAAATGGCTTACAAGCTATGCATTAGTTGCGAACCGTGGCAATATTGGGATAAAAACCTACGTATTAATCCTGATTAGAAAGCATTTGTGTGCAAAATTTCATCAAAAATGCTTCAGCCGTTTCAGCGTGAAGGAGTTACAAACTTTCGCCTTTTTATATTAGTGTGATACTTGTTCTAATTCCAGCTAGCTTAAACACCATGTTCCGTCTATAATTCCTAATTCATCATCATCAACCTTTTTATCGTCTCACTGCTGGGCGCATGCCTCCTCTCATACAGAAAATGATTAAGTGTAATCACTACGCTTGCTCAATGCGGGTTGGCGATTTCAGACTTAAAGTCCAGGTTTCCTCAAGATGTTTTCCTTCACCTTAAGCCATTGGTGTCCAAGATATACTTAGAAAGAACATATATCTTAGAAAAGTTACATTGGCACTTGCCTGACCTAGGATCAAACCCTGTCCGCTAGGCCACCACGGCTTAATTCCTAATTAGATTTCCCAAACTCCATTAAAATATGATTTATCAGTACAGCAGTCACTGTCGTGTAACATGTCAGTCATTGCGCATGATTTAATGTCTGAATTTAACGATCTTCACACGAGTTTCGTGCACAAATTCATTCCGGTAAGCCTTAATATAAACATATAATATTAAACAACGGATGTGGTAAACTAGATGTGGGCCAAATTGCAGCGTTGAGCAATATGGTGAAGTAGAAATATTTATTTCAATCTAAATCTATTTTACATTTGCTGCATATTCGCCAAAACGTAAACAAATGCGCGTTTATGGAAACATAATTTTAATTCTTTCACAATAAAGTTCAGTTTTTTTTATAATTATATTTTTTTGTAACTAGTGCTTGCCCACAATCCCGCCTAATAGTAAGCAGTGATGTAATCGTTGATGGTAAAGCGCGACAGTTTATTAAGGGCCTATTCGCTCAAAAAAAATGAGTGAATGGGAAGGAAGACGGCAGTTGAGCGAGGTGATGCAATGTTAAACCCAACAACACTACCAACAATGCTGTGCCAGAGGGAGATTGATCTGGAGACCCTCTACGACTAAACTCCCGACACAACAATATTTGGCGCATCGTACCCGGCACACGTCGCAACACAACTGCTCAGATCCGTCCTCCGTACGGCTTCAACAGACAACGAACGAGCGACGAATCGCTTGGCGGCAAGACTTTGTCTGGTGGGTGGTAACTTCTGCCGGCAGCCGATGTTATAAGTAGTCTACCACTAAGCATTTTGGGTATATTATATTTTACAGTCAATAAACTTTATTAAAACTTTTAACATTAGCAAAAAGATGCACACACAGTCCGATGTAGACACATTAAAATAACACTACAGTTTCTTTAGCATGTACGGTCACCGAAGAAGATAAGTTACCTGGGCCTTCGGACATAATCATAATTTTTTATTAACCGATGAATATTTTGTGTAAACTATATACGACAATCCCGCACACCAATTGCGTAAAACATTATTAATATCGATTTGAATCATTTTCAAGCATATTGCTATTCCTTTTCTCCATATGTTCTATTCTATTTTTGTTTATGGCAATGGTGTCGATGTCGACAATATTCTGCTAGGAGTTTTGGCGGGAAAGTCAAGCTGAGTGTCACGCTCAATTTTCATTGGACTTTTAAAATTATTTATGGTGTTGTTTACTAAATAAAAGTGCGTGATTTATGTAGTAAAAAGTGCATTCAGTAAATAATTCATAAAGAACAGTGAAATATCGCAGCATAGTGGCCACATCATGACTTTGTCTTAAACCTCCATCGTAAGACGGGTCACGCAGCCGTCTTTTTCGACATGAACAATTCATTACGTGGCATTGGCTAAATGCACAAATCGTGTGAAGCTCTAAAAGAAAGAAAAAAATAAACAAAATATTCTCCTAATGTCTAATGTGCTATGAGAAAACGTGCGAAGGAAAATAAACCATATGTTGTTTGTGTCCAAGGTAAATAACTCAATTAATGTTGTCGAACTGTCACAATTAAACCCATTGCTCCTAATAGTGTGTTACGCAATCACCCTGCTGATCATCCATCTCCTTTAGCGACTGTACACAATCTAGCTGTAAAATATTGGTAAATACTGGTGCGTAGGCGCCAACAACAAATGCAAATGACCATAATTACCCACACATATCAGTTTGAACTGTGCCGACGCAGTGCTAATGGTGCAATTCCTTAGCTTTGTGTTGCCAGTAGTGTTTAGGAATTTTGGGAGAAAACGCTATTAAATAAATTAATGAATCCATTAGGCTTGGGAAATATTTTTGTCAATAAAAATTGAGTTATTTTATTTTAAAAAAAAGTGTTCTTTTTTCTTTTTTGGCTTCGCACGGTCTGTGCATTTAGCTAATTTCACTAATGAATTATTCATGTCGAAAAGACGGCCGCGTAAACCGTCTTACGAGGGAGGTTTGAGGTAAAATCATGACATGGCCACTGTGGCCCTGTTCTTTACGAATTATTTACTGAATGCACTTTTTACTACATAAATCACACACTTTTATTTAGTAAACAACTCTATAAATAATTTTAAAAGTCCAATGAAAAATGAGCACTACACTCAGCTTGACTTTCCCGCCGAAAACTCAAAAGAAAGTGTTGTTTTGATTATATTTTCAAAAAGTGTGTGATTATTAAAAAAAGTTGTATTTTTAGTATTATAGCAGTAACAGACATACTTGACCGCGATCAAGCCTGGTGGTAAACAGTGATGCAATCGTTGATGATAAAGCGCGCTAGTTTATTAAGAGCCTATTTGCTCTAGCCTTGAAGATACTTAAATTGTAGTCCGAAGGAAACATCGCCGCTGGCAAATTGTTCCAGGCCCTCGATGTACGCGGCATAAAAGACGAGGCGAAACACTTCGTTCGGTTCGTTGCGATGTCAACAGCGTAATGGTGGAAACTCGTGGCACGGCGGGTCGTCCGATGACGGAACGAAGATGGGGGAATTAAATCATACAATTCCCTCGCACACTCTCCAAAATGTGTGCTATCGAACACCAATAGGCTGGCTTCTCTTCGCCTACCTATGTAAGCGCCATCATTTTTTGAAGTAATACGTTATCCTTTTAAATTACCTAGTTTAAACATTTAAAAAAAACGTGGAAAAAGAAGGACGAAATTGGATTGACTTTACTAACAAATAAATTAAGGTGACTAATGGTAATCCATTACAGTCCACTTAGAACATACGCATTCTAAATATTCGAATTTAGAATACCATCCATTGTTCAAAACTATTAATTTCAAAATGTCTCATTGTGATTGGTCGTGTCAACACAAACAGCTGACAATCGATGCATATGCGTTACTATTCCTTCAAAATTCGACCAAGTTATCTGATGCAGTACAAATAAAACGTCATGCCTTGTGTTAGAGAACAATTTCTTTTCAATAAATTACAAGAGTGCCTTGTTGAATGACATTTTCTTTTTTGCATTCTCAATACTTTTTATTTCAAGGAAGTAGAGTTTACTTTGGTTTTTGGGAACTGTAAGAAAGTGGGGGAAGTTCTAAAAATAAATTCAAAAATAGTTTGTTCGAAATACTATTTTTGTTCGGCTCCCTTTTGATGTGACACGTGACACTGTTTATTTTGTATTTAAATGTGTTTAAAATATCGTTAAATATAGTTGTCACGACATTTTGGGGAACAATATTAGATTGTTGTTTATATAAGGTTCTGAAATAACTTTTTCTTTTGAAATATTTCGTTGAGGTCGAAATATTAGGTTTAGGGTGTGTTGGGCAACCTACAGATTGCACTAGGTCAAATCATCTGGGCGTATTATGGTAAGTATGTACCTACCATCTTGCTGACTCGTTAATATTTAGGTAAAGCACGACTTTGGAGCTATAAACAAAGTGTGCAGCCTATGATGTTCTCACTCCTGGAACACAAGCTTCCTCCAGCAAGAGGGAGTGCCATAGTGGCCATAATCTATCAACAGTTTTGAGAGCGAAGGTGGTGAAATAACTTCGAAAATTCAACTTACAACTTGTAAGTTGCAGCCGAAACCCCTACATACCCTATTTCATCTTTAACAAATGTAAATTTACGATGTTGTTTGGCATATGCAACAACAGGTTTAATTGTATGGAGCTTGCAAATAAAATATGTTACGTGGTACATAGAATTGCTAGTAGCCGTGAAGTACGAGCCTGGGACAAACAGTCCAACTAGGTAGGTCAAACTTCGAGAAAGAGGTGTCTCGTCGAATCCAGCTTGGCTGGGCAGCGTTCGGGAAGCTACGATACATCTCCTCGTCGTCCAAGATACCACAGTGTCTCAAGACTAAAGTCATTGACCAGTGTGTGTTGATGTGATGACTTACGGAACTGAAACGTGGTCGCTCACAATGGGCCTCATACGAAGGCTCAGAGTCACACAAAGGGCAATGGAAAGAGCTATGCTCGGAGTTTATCTTCGTGATCGAATCAGAAATGAGGAGATCCGCAGAAGAACCCAAGTCACCGACATAGCTCAGCGAGTCGCTAAACTTAAGTGGCAGTGGGCAGGGCACATTGCTCGTAGAACCGATGGCCAATGGGGCAGTAAGGTTCTGGAGTGGCGGCCACGTACTGGAAGACGCAGCGTAGGGAGGCCCCCAACATGGTGGACCGTTGACCTGGTGAGGGTCGCGGGAGGCCGATGGATGTGGGCAGCACAAGACCGGTCAGCGTGGAAAGCCTTGGGGGAGACCTTTGTCCAGCAGTGGACATCCATAGACTGAAGAAGAAGAAGAAGTGAAGTACGAGCAACCCGCTTGTTCTGCACAGAGCAATGTAGAACAAATGCTGGGGAGAGGGCTCCTTTACTCCGATTATTAAAAACGTACAATTCATATTTTACAAATTTAGATCTATTGATTTACTTTCTGGTAATCCTTAACGATGACTACTTCTTGCTGATATTCTGGTGTGATGTGATTGTGCCCACGGACTACGTACGGGCACGCTATCTTCAGTTGGTTTGTGTGACATTTCAGATTTATTTGTATCATTAATTATTTTCTCACTGTCCCTTTCTGTATACGTCCGTTTCCTTATTTCTTGTAACATTAATATGATTACGTGGACATTGGTGTGGGTTATATGTTTGTTTACTATTATACCTTAGCCGACTATTAAATATTGTAATATATATTATTGACGAAATTTTTTTTTTTTTGTACAGGTAAAGATAGTAATTGACTTGGTTTTAGGGTATGATGTTTGAAGTTGCAGCATGAATTGAACTATATCCTGTAGGGACTTATATTTCCAAAAAAATACATAGTTTGTTTAAGATTTTGACAAATAATAGTCTTGCCGCCAAGCAATTCGTCGTGTTCCGGCATGATTACTGGTGAAGCCGTACGGAGGACGGGTCTGAGCAATTGTGTTGCGATGTGTGGCAGGTTATCATCATCATAAACCTTTTTATCGTCCCACTACTGGGCACAGATTTCCTCTCATACAGAGAAGTATTGAGTGTAATCACCACGCTTGCTCGCTTTCTTGTGTGCCGGGTATGATGCGCCTGATCAATCTCACTCTGGCGAATCATTGTTGGTCGTGCTGTTGGGTTTAACATTGCATCACCTCGCTCAACTGCCGTCTTCCTTCCTATTCATTATTTTGTTTTTGTTTTGAGTGGCTCTTAACAAACTTGTACGCTTTACCATCAACGATTGCATCACTGCTTACCATCAGGCGGGATTGCGGTCAAGCATTAGTTTATGATTAATATGAATAAATTACTTTTGATTTTGAGATTATGTATGACGGTGTAAAAATAAAAAATAGCGAAATCGAAATAATTATGTAGAAATTAAAAATATAAATAATAACCTAAAGAGAAAGAAACAAGACATTCTCCAGTCTAATCGTTACACATCTGACTTCTGTTCCTGATGTGGATGACGTCATTTAACTCTGCATACCTCTAGATCCCAATCGATGGAGATATCTCTATAAAAATATTCGGGTCACAGCGAGCCAGAGATGTCGATAATAATCCGTCCGTTCTCGGAAACATACGGATGTGTTTTGTTATTTTAGACGCTGGGCATTAAATGTATATAATATATACCTGTATATTTTATTAAACATTATAAACTAGTGCAGACCACGAGCCCACCTGATGGGAAGCAGTGATGCATCGTTGATGGTAAAGCGCGCTAGTTAATTAAAACCTATTCACTCTAGCCTTTAAGACACTTAAATTGTGGTCAGACGGAAACACTGCTGCTGGCAAATTGTTCAAGTATTTAACGTTATTTTTTATATATGCGGAATCGGAAACACGTGTTTTATATAAAGAATTTATGTACAAAACAAGAAGCTAACATAAAAAATCACAAAGTTATGAGCTTGTTATTTTACGTGGTTGTCCCTACAAAAATATGGTTAACGAGCCGCTCGCCCGCTCGCACCTACAGCGGCGCGGTGCGGCGGGTGCCCTAGGACACTTTGATCCGCTGTGAACTGTACTGTTGCGCTCGTTAACCACCCTGCAACATTTTTTAAATGACAATAAGTTTTTATGAGTTTAAAAGTATTCCCAACTCTTATTTATGCAGAAACTTAATTTGAATTGTTACTAAGAATTCATTGTAAGTATGTCTATCACCGGACTGCATTTCATGAACAGTGATAGCTAGACCGTTGAAATTCTCGCAGTTGATGTTAAAAACAAATGACTGCACGATTAGTGCATTGGTAGCTACGCTGCGTGTCCCTTTGCAAATTGCCAATCCCTTGCTTCATACGTTCGAAAATGTGTTTGCTCAAAACGTACATAAATAACGCAATGAATGTTGTTGAACTGTCAAAATGAAACCAATTGCTACTGATAGTGTGCTACACAATAATTAGGAACCCTACGAGTTAGATTTTCACACGGAACAATTACGTGTATGACCTACAAGTTCCGGGTCTGGCTGTTTGTGTGAGTTTATATGTTTGTGTTTGTGAGTTTGAATACCAGGAACAAACATAATCTTGCTGTACATCACACTCGTCTCCACAGAGTAGGCAACTCGTTCATGGGTGGATGTATACACTTTTACAACAAGCTTCCCATGGACATTCGAAACTTACCCATTAAGCGATATAAAAACTATATAAAGGCCAAACTTTGCAAAAAAGGGTATTATAAAATCACTGATTATTTAGAAAATAATATAGCTTGGGACTGAGCTGCTCGCTCTGCTAAGCATTTTTATTAAGCAATATGCGTAATTATACTACAATTATGACATTTTAAACACTGTTTTTTTTTTTAATTATTGTAAACATTTTCATTTTTAATGTCTGGACTTGAAAAAAGACGATGATCCCTGAGTTTGTTTCGGCTATTTCTTCTCAGAGGTAGTCAGTTAGAAATGCCGGCTTCATCTAGTTTAGAAAAAAAATATGACGTGTAAAAGTGATCAGTGATCCTACTTGCTTAATACCTAAACGATTTCATTTCATTTGTAAACGCACCTACGAGACAGGAGAAATTCCTAGTAGGGGCCAACGTTATTCTTTTTTTAATACAAAACGAAAATACGATATTTTTTTTTTGTTTCGTATTGTTTACAGTATGGTACGGAACCGAGTGACATTTTGATTGATTTTTGACATTGACTTCCTATAAAGATTTAAAAGGCGAATCGATAGTCTAATGCTATTGGGGAGTTTGCTCCATCATTTCTTCTTCGCAGCGAAAGCACTAGGAAGTGGCGAAAGGCGGGCATTTTGGGGGACTGTCTGTAATTCTTGTGATTGGTGGGGAGGGGGGTATTTTCTATTTTCTGTTTTATTTTCTGTTTTTTGTATGTTATTATTTAATTTAATTTTTTTTGGTATTTATTTAGGTATTCATATTTTCTAACTTATTTGTTTATAAAATGAAAGTAAATTGAATACTTATTTTATTTTTTGAATAATTTACAACGTATTTAACATATATATACACACACACATTTATGTATGTCACAACATTTTGGGTTTTTCTATAATTTGGATTACTATTATTATCTAAATATATCATTTATATTATTGCGGACTGTGTTTTTGAAATTCTAGCGTATGACACTCGTGGGTTGCAGCTGAAAATCAGCGTCAGATGGCACATCTTGTGTTGTCATCTGGCATTATGCTGAGCTGAGGCCCTTTTGGCATTATAAGCTGGGTTTTATTGTTTTATAGTTTTAAATGTATGTATTTTGCTGTAATGTCAATAAACGCATTTTTCTTTCTTTCTTTCTTCTTTTCTTATGGGATTAACGCTGAGATGATGATGTTGACTAGTTTATAATTAATAAAAAAGACATACTTACTGACTTTTTGAGGCAGGGCCCTGAATGTAAAAATGGTCAGCCATCCATAGGCCAACCTCGGAATGGGTCGCTTAACCTGGTCAATCGACCTGTGGGGCTTTTTTTTTGGGACAAAAACCGCCACACTTTTCCCACCCTTTGCAACTCCTGAAAGCCAGAATCAACAGTGGAGACCGCAAGAAAATCGCAGAGCAATGAAGCTCGACGAGTCCCGGAGAAACGATTCAACTGTCTTGGGCCCCGCAACGAAATTAATCAGAAAAGAATAGCGGAGGAGTAAGAAAAAAGATATTTTTTCCACTTCCCTCCATAACAAGCAGGAGACAGAACAGAACTAGGCCAATCGGCACAAAGGGACATTATTGCAACTGGGAGAAGCCCAGATTGCCAAGCACCACGGAATAAAATTTGATTAAGTTAATGGGTCCTAAGTAGGTATTTGCTGTTACAATTGATTCCAATAATAGGTGAGGCAAAAGCGACCTGTGGGGCTGTTAATATTTAGCAACGGGCGGCTCTAACTAAAGATTCTTTTTAAAACTGCTGCGGTTCCCCACATAGTTCAGCCCCGTATAATTCCGGCGCTCTTTCCCTATAATTTCGGCAAATCCCGATAATTCATTTAAGCTACCATTACTTAATCCAATCTGACTGACTTGATGTGAAATTAATTAAGTTTTATTAATGAACCTGTACCTCGGAGGTTCAGCTGGATTGTTGTTAGCGAACAAATTGGAATAAAGCGAGAGTTTCTCCTTTTTTATCGGATGAAAATGCTTGGTCTTAATTTGTTCTTGTCTTTTTGTTTTATTTAATTTTGAGTGGTTCAAGACTTTGTTGGCGAAAAATTAAAAATGTTTAATGTCTCAGTTCCTACATTTATTGGTTTGGTTTTCCTAAAGGAGTAACTTAAATTGTGTACGGGCGACAGCGGGTCACGCTACCCGAAACTATCAAATATTTCCCACTCAATCTTGAGCCTTAAAGCTTCCGCCATAAAATTGAAAATCGATTAAAGAAATTTAAAAGATTGTAGTAGCTTAATGTGCTGTCTTAGTGTGTGTTGCATGTTTCCATTGTTAGGACATTAGCCTCTTCTCGGTAAGGAGTGGGCCTTAATCTACTACGTGGGCAGAGTGAAGGTTGGTACATGTCACATATCTTCGAAGTTTTGGCTCTAGGACATGGCGGTTTCCTCACGATGTTTTCCTTCACCGTTTAGAGAGCAGTGGTGACGACATGATTGGATTCGAACCCACGACATACCTCTTTTAAGTCCCGGCCGATACCACTATGCCATCACTGTTCTAAATAAGTATGTCAATAGCTAAATAACATAATAATATTACTGTACAACATTATTTTCTGTTTATGCGAAACCCGAAACACGTGTCCAGTATTTTTAAGTAAAGAATTTATGTAGAAAATTTCAAAAATATATCATGAAAAACTACAAAGTTATGAGCTTGTTATCCTACTTGGCTGTCCCAACAAAAATATGGTCCACGATCCCCTCAGGCCGGTAAACCCGATGCGTTAACCTCTGGCGTCAGCTGTTGCGCGAGCTCGGAGTACTATGATCTACCGTGCGCGTTCGGTAACCACACTGCAACAATTTCGAAATGTATTTGGGAAAAAATATAACATGGTGTAAATATGATTGGAATCAATTCAGTTGCTTATTCTGAACAAACTATATTCAGGTATCAAACAGAAAATAACGTTGTACAATACGGCCCTACGTATACTCTATACAAAAGCACCATCGATTAATGCTCAACCAGGCAAAGGCCTCCAATTTACTTCCTGGTTGAGTTAAAGTCCCGATATAAGGTATTGACTTTCATGCCACAGGTCACCAAAGGTCAGCGTCACATAGGCAGTACATACATACCTCTGCCTTATGACTCAGCTACTGTATCAGTAGACTGTCGCCATACATCGCCGGCTACCCAGCCAGCCAGCCCGTAAATAAAGTAAGCTTGCACTTTGTTATCATTGCCAGATAGTTTCCTACCACATATCAGATTTATTAAAGAGCTACAAGTTAAAGGATGTAGCGTTTTTACAGAAAGGGTAAAAAACAATAGCTTACTACTAAGAATCCACTGTCTGTTTGTACTTCTTCTTCAGCCTATAGATGTCCACTGGTGGACAAAGGTCCACCTTGTTGGGGGCCTCCCTACGCTGCGTCTTCCAGTACGTGGCCGCCACTCTAGAACCTTACTGCCCCATCGGCCATCGGTTCTACGAGCAATGTGACGTCAATCACGCAGAGAAACTCTGAGCATAGCTCTTTCCATTGCCCTTTGTGTGACTCTGAGCCTTCGTATGCGGCCTATTGTGAGCAATCACTTCTCACTTCCGTAAATCATCACTGGCAACACACACTGGTCAAAGACTTAGTCTTGAGACACTGTGGTATCTTGGACGACGACAAGATGTAGCGTAGCTTCCCGAACGCTGCCCAGCCGAGCTGGATTCGACGAGACACCTCTTTCTCGAAGTTGGACCTAGCTAGTTGGACTGTTTGTCCCAGGTATACATACTCGTCAACAACTTCGAGTGCAGAGCAACCAACTAGAATTGGAGTGGGTGCGACATGAGAGTTCGACATGATCTTCGTCTTATCCATGTTCATATTTAGAATAGAATACTCTTTATTATGTACACCATATAGATTACAGAACATAAATATAAAGATTTTACAAAGGGTGACACAATGGACGGTCTTATCGCTAAAGAGCGATCTTTTACAGACAACCTTTTTTAGATCCATTTCTTGGGAAGCTCTGCTGAGGTCATTGAGCTATTTGTACATACCACATTATTTTCTGTTTCTGCGAAACCTGAAACACGTATCCAGTATTTTTAAGCAAAGAATCTATGTACAAAATTTCAAAAAGATTTCTTGAAAAACCACAAAGTTATGAGCTTGTTATCCTACTTGGCTGGCCCAAAAAATATGGTCCGCTCTCTGCTCGGACGGACGACCGGTGCGTTGACTTCTGGCGTCACCTAATGCGCGGGCGTGCGCAGTACTATGATCTATCTGCTATCATAACCTGCGTGGCGCGCTCGGTAACCACACCGCAACTATTTCTAAATGTATTTGGGAAAAAATATAACATGGTGTAAATATTATTGGAATCGATTCAGTTGCTTATTCTAAATAAACTATATTCAGGATTCTCATAGAAAAACATTGTATATCTGTCACCAGGCACACTATATAACTCTTGAATAGTGATAGCTAAACTGTTAGAACTTTAATAAATGAAGTATTTTTTTTTTCTAAATTATAAACTAGTGCTTGACCGCAATCCCGCCTGATGGTAAGCAGTAATGCGATCGTTGATGGTAAAGCTTAGTTAGTTAGTTTATTATGAACCTATTCACTTTAGCCATGAAGACACTCAAATTGTAGTCTCCCGGAAAAACCGCCCTTGGCAAATTGTTCCAGTCCCTCGATGTACGACGGGTCGTCCGATGGTAGAACGGAGTTGGGGGAATTAAATCATGTAATTCCCTTGCACACTCATCACTCATCAAATGCATCCTATAGAAGATCGAAAGGCTGGCTACTCTACGCTTGTGCTCCAGGCTTTGGTGACCGTTTCGAGTTAAATCTGGGTCGCCAATCAGCCTCTTCACATGCCTCTCCACTGAGACCAAAGTTGCCAGTTGACATTTCGCAGCACCAGCCCAAATATGACTGCAGTACTCCACACACGAGCGGACCTGTGCTTTGTACAACATTAGAAGCCGCCGTGGTGTGAAGTACCGCCGGACCCTTGCGATAACGCCAAGTTTCCTGGCAGCCACCTTGGCTTTGGACTGAAAAATTATCTATGGGTGTGTGTGTTCTTGTTAGGTATACTTGATACCAAAAGCAGAATTTTTTCTTTCTTTTTTTGTATTAATCGACTCGCCCTTGGACGATTTTTACTATGGTAAACGAATACCAGGCACAAAAAGCTACCACAAATAATTTTTTTGTTCTAATTCTACTTCTACCTACTGGAAAGTATAACTATGTCGTGGTGGCCTAGTGGTCAAAACACCAGCCTCTCAAGTATGACTGCGCGGGTTCGATTCCAGGTGAGGCAAGTACCAATGTGACATTTCTAAAATTATATGTACTTTCTAAGTATATCTTGGACACCAATGACTGAAGGTGAAGGAAAACATCTTGAGGAAATCTGGACTTTAAATCTGAAACCCGCATTGAGCAAGCGTGATGATTACGCTCAATCCTTCTCTGTATGAGAGGGACCTTTGCCCAGCAGTGGGTCAGTAAAAAGGTTGATAATGATACTGGAAAGAGATATAAAAATGTTTGAACTTATAGTGTAAACTGAACATTTTCATGTCGGAATTAAAGTTATTGTTTCATAAACTCATATTTGTTAATAGTTTTGGCCTATGTGTTGCAATGCTGTTATAGACTTTTGCTTGCTTCAGCAAACAATCTGAAAAGGACCCCATTTTTAACCGACTTCAAAAAGGAGGTTACTCAAATCGACCGTATGTGTGCTACCGACTGTATAGTGGTGCTGATAATACATCAATAAATGAAAACATGAACAATGCTGGTTCATGGGAATAATCCTAAACCATAGAAAATAACCTAGCATCAAAAATAAAAAAAATAAAATTTCAAACAAACTAAATCGCATAAAATTGCAAACGGAATAGACATCAGGGTTTGATGGTAGAAGACCAGAGAAATCAAGGGTAACTTTCAAAAATTTCAGGGGTGACTAGTGCATTTGTAAGTTTTTTCATTAGGTATTTTAAAGCACTACAATTTGATAAAGGTCTAGAGTAGATCTGATGATGGAGCCGCGATACAGGTGAGAGAACTCCTAAACGATTCAGCTATCTTGTATGTGTGCTTGATTTATTTATATTGATAAGAACCTTACACCTAGATGGGTTGTGACTGTCATTAGGGAGCTGATGATGAAGACAAAGGTCAGTTCCGGGAACTCCTCAACGATTTACAGTACCATGTGTTTGGACTCACTTCATTTATAATATTAATGAGAAGTTTGCATCCATGCGGGTAATAATGAAGGTCTGCAATAGATCTGATGATGGAGCCGGGAGACAGGCAAGAGAACTCCTTAACGAATTACGGCAGCTACCTTGTGTTTGTGCTTGATTAATTTGTAATGAGTAGAACCTTACACCTAAATGGGTTTTGACTGTTATTAGGAGGCTGATGATGAAGACAAAGGCCAGTTCAGGGAATTCCTCGGTTTACAGTAGTTACCTTGTGTTTGGACTTGAATTCATTTATATTGGTGAGAACTTTGCACCCATACGTGTTATTACGAAGGTCTGCAGTAGATTTGATGATAAGGTGGAGAGACAGTAAAGGGAACTTTTCAACGATTCACACCAGCTACCTTGTGGTTGTGGTTGATTAACCTTTTGTTTTTTTTTTCGGGTTTTGGCTTTCGGCTTTCTGATTTTGTTTTCGGCTTTTGGTTTTCGGCCTTTGGCTTTCGGCTTTAGACCGCCTGCTTTCGCTTTTTGGCTTTCCGTTTCCTTCTCGTTTTCGTTTTCGGTTTGGTATGATGGAGACGGGAGACAGGATAAAAGCTTTACACCTATATGGATTCTTATTGTCATTAGGGGTCTTATTATGAAAACGAAGGACAATTTAAAGAACTCCTCAACGGTTTACAGTACCTTGTATTTGGACTTTCATTTATATTGATTAGTAAATCTGATAATAAAGACTATAGACAGTTGAACGAATTTCTCAACAATTTACAGCTTTGAAGTTTAACGTAGGACAACAACGTCATGCTGTCGTCGTCATGCTGATGAGGCAATAAAAAAATAGTTGCGAAATCTTGTCATCTCTAGCGTTCAGTCAAGTCCCAGAGGAAATTTATAAAAATCGGTACAGGTTTGGTATTTAAACCAAACTTACGGGTAAAAATTCAAGTAAACAAAATGCGTCGTTTGCTTGCTAGCCTCTTCCTCTATGTTGGCGGCAGCGTCCGTCTGACCAGATGCAGCTAAACAGTACTTTTCACAAGTAAAACTTGTAAAATAAAAACTTTTTTATAATAGAATATACATGTTCATGGTTTCTTTGGATGTATGTTTTTTTGGAGCTCAATTAGAAATCGATTGTTTGTATAATAATATCTCTGGCTAATTATAACAACAGCTAGCTGTAAAACTAACAATGCCTAGCTCTATAACTGGGTTGCATAAAGCTACAACAATAAGTCAAGCGCGGACGTGAACTTGTTAGCATCGAGCCTTTAAATCCTTGCCCTATTTTTCACCCGCGACTACTTACAACTTACACCAACTTACAGGACTTGGTGTTTTTTTTCATTTTGCAGTGTACACGGCACATTATTCACAGTTTTTATGTTCAACGTCTAATATATCAACAAGGACGCTTACACCACATGTGACCTACGATGTTACGTATATGTTAACTTACCTAAGTATTTTGTTAAATAAAAATTGGAGGAAAATTTCGTCCGTGATAGCCTTTGTTAGCAAGAGAATTTAATGAATAACCAAGTACAGTAAAATTACTGAACTTCACTATCCAGCGTTTAGTGTTTCTGCTACGAGTTTACCATATTAAATCATCATCATCTCAGTGTTAATCCCAGTTGCATCCGAAGCTTTTTCACCTTTGGAGCCGGGGGTCCGCTTTACCAGTCTTACGACAAATTTTTGGCTAAACTTCGATATTTTCCGTGAAACGACAGCCGTCTGCCCTCCACAACGCGAAGGCGATATCGAAACAATGCAGTTAGAAGAATTGTTGGAATTATGAGGGCTCCGACAACCTATAACCACTACCATTAGATGTTCGTATGGCAACCGGGAACAACGGCTTAACGTGCTTTCTGATGCACGACCAGATCAATGCAAATGCATATTCATGCATACAAATATTTGCACTGCGCGGGGATCGTTATAACCGCTGCTGGGCACAGGTCTCCTCTCATACAGAGAAGGATTGAGCGTAATCACCACGCTTGCTCAATGCGGGTTGGCGATTTCAGACTTATAAAGTCCAGGTTTCCTCAAGATGTTTTCCTTCACCTTCAGTCACTGGTGTCCAAGATATACTTAGAAAGTAAATGTAACTTTAGAAAAGTTACATTGGTGTTGTATCATACATCACTACTCTGTAGTCGAGTAACTAATACCATCTCTATGTATTAGTGTCTATGAATATAGTCTATTGTCTTGTCATTGTAACTTAGGATCTGACCTAGAAGAGGTCGTTTCCAATAATATAATTCTACAAGTGTAATAAACCAGTCTAATTATCTAAAGTCTTTAATATTTACCAACCGAACAATCATACTTGGTGTCAGAAGAGTGAAAAAACCCAATACGAAGAAAGAAAATTCATAAAATGCAAAAGTCGGATGGCGTCGGTGGCGGCCATGACACCGGAGCTGCAATGAACAGTGGCTTGAAGGCGCTTAAAATATCGTCAGATGCAACAAACAACAATTACGAAACCTGGAAGCGCTGGTGGCAACAGTTCGAATTATACTTGTTGGCAACGGGTTTGGACAAGTCCGGTGAGAAACGCAAGATCGCCATTTTATTACATCACATTGGTGAAAAATGCTTAAATATTTTCAACACATTCAACATAAATATTGGAGAAAGCACATTACATGACGTCAAAGCCAAATTCGACGAATTTTTTCAACCCAGAAAAAATATTACCATGTATCGTTACATGTTTTTTACCACACGTCAACAGAAATCGGAAAGCATCGAGGATTTCTTAACCGATCTCGAAAATAAGAGCCAAGATTGCGAATTTGGAACGCTCAGAGAATCTCTTATCAGAGATATTTTTATCGCCAACTTGAGTTTGGACTTAGCACATGTACGTCAGAGACTGCTGCAGGAACCTGATCTGACATATCAGAGGATGCGAGAGCTAGCTAGGACACTCATCGTCGCACAGCAGGATGCAGACCAAATTGTCAAGAGGTCCACTAGTCAAGAGTCTGAAAAAGTCATGCATCTGCGTCGGAGGAGCCGTGGTCGAGCGGAGCGTCAGCGACGGCGAGCTTCACCAGTCAGTCAGCAGGGATCCAGCGCAGGGAGGTCAAAGTCAAGTCCCAGTCCTGAGAAGCGCTCGAAGACGTGTAGCCGCTGTGGACAACACCACCGCTACAAATGTCCAGCGCAGGGAGCTAAATGCAGGTCATGTAACTCTTATGGTCATTTTGCAAAATTTTGTTACTCCAATAATAAAAAAGTCAGTCATTTAGAGTCTTTTAGTTCAACTGGTAGTCAAGATAATTTTGTTGGAATTTTAAATTGTCATAACTTCAGTCATAGTCATAAGTCTAGTCAATATAATTGTCATTTAGAGTCACAAAGTCATCACAATCAAAATCATTACAGACATAGCAGGTTGTCATACACACAGTCAGCTCCTAAGTTACAATCAACGGTCAGGTCGCACATAGGCCAGTCGCAGTCAATGTCTAAGAGATCTCATGAAGACTCATCTTGTCATATGTCATATCTCAATGATGAAAACACTAAACAGTCTGAGAGATTCACAGTCAAGTCAAAAAAGTCAAAAAGTCTTAGCCGAGATTCATATCTTAATGATGAGTACAGACACAAGTCTGAGGAATCTCACACAACAAACACTTGTAGAATTATTACAGCAAAGTCAACACATAGTAAACAGGTCAATACAGTCGAGTCAAAAGAAAACAAATACTATTCTAAACAGTCATGGAACATAAACATTTTAGTTGGTCATACACAAATTAATTGCATTATTGACTCAGGAGCTGATATCAATATTATGTCAAAGAAAACTTTTCAATCTTTGAAATGTCAAAGTCAAATGTCACTTGAGAAATGTCAAATAAACGTTAGTGGGTTTGGTGGTATATCAATACCCATTATGGGCAAAGTCAATGTAAAATGCAGTTTATCTTTAAATAATAGCACTATTAGTGTAAATATAGTGTTTATAGTCGCAGATTTAGTTTGTCCGAATGTTTTAGGTCTACCAACTTGTGAAAAATTAGGTATAATTCAAAGAGTTTTCTCTGTGTCTCAACAAAATTTTAGTGAACAAATTCTTACACAATACAATGATGTATTTCAGGGTCTTGGATGTCTACCTCAAGTCTGTCGCCTGAAACTCAAACCTGAAGCAATGCCATGCGTGGATGCTCCGAGAAGAGTACCCTTCGCTTTACTGAACAAACTGCGCGATGAATTGGATCGCATGGAGAAAATGCAGGTCATTGAAAAGGTTTTTAAACCTACAGAATGGGTGAACAGTATAGTGATAACAGTCAAAAGCACGGGTCAGTTACGAATTTGTTTAGATCCTAGAAATTTAAATAAGAATATTGTAAGAGAAATTTATCCACTAAAGTCAATAGATGAGATCAGATCTCAACTAGCAGGAGCTGTTTGTTTTTCTCATTTAGATGCATTTTCAGGATTTTGGATGCTTAAACTAGATGAATATAGTTCTGATTTATGTACATTTCAAACACCTTTCGGTAGATATAAATATTTAAGGTTACCTTTTGGTATTAATGCATCGTCTGAAATTTTTCAAAGAGTCATGATGAATTTGTTCGGTGATTTAGAAGGAGTTCTAATATTCATCGATGATATTTTGGTATATGGACCAAACGAGTCAGTACATAATGAGAGAGTACATAAAGTCATGCAACGAGCACGTGAAGTCAATTTAAAGTTCAATAAGTCTAAATGTAAATTTTTAGTATCAGAAGTCTGTTTTTTAGGGTATGTTTTTAGTAAAGATGGTGCTAGGGTTGATGAAGAGAAAGTAAAAGCAATTGTCAATATGCCCACACCAAAAAATGTCAAAGAATTGCAAAGAATATTAGGTATGATCAATTATTTAGGTCCCTTTATTAGCAATTTGTCTCAAAAAACTCAAATTTTAAGAAATCTTTTGAAGAAAGATTCAGTCTGGACTTGGGATGAAAATCATAGTCAATGTCTTAAGAGTTTAATCGATGAAATTACAAATTCACCAGTTTTAGCTCATTATAATCCCAATGTACCATTAGTCTTGTCAGTCGATTCGTCAAAGTCAGCATTAGGAGCAGTCATTATGCAGAATAATAAACCTATTGCTTATAGTTCAAAAACATTAACTCAAACTCAGTCAAGGTATGCTCAAATTGAGAAAGAATTGTTAGCCATTCAGTTTGGTTGTGAAAAATTTCACCAGTATGTGTACGGTCATAAAGTAACTGTTCATACTGACCATAAACCTTTAGTCTATCTTTTTAAAAAGCCATTACATGATGTACCAGCAAGATTGCAACGTATGATGTTAACTTTACAAAAATATGATTTGGAAGTTATACATGTTCCAGGTAAAGAAATGTTTACATCTGACACTCTGTCTAGAGCAGCATTGAAAGAACATTATATACCTGAGAATGAGTCAGAAATATCTTGTCATGTCAATTTAATGCATTCAAGTCTAGCAGTCACAAAGGAGTACTGTACAAAATTGTTACAGAACACTAAGAAAGATGATACTTTGCAATTGTTAAAAAAGTATTATTATGAAGGTTGGCCAAAAAATAAAAATAATGTCAGTCTGTCAATAAAACCATTTTGGAACATACAAGCTGAAATTCATGTAGTCAAAGATTTGTTGTTCAAAGGGTCAAAATTAATAGTACCACAGTCAATGTATAAGGAAATGTTAGGTAAAATTCATGAAGGTCACCAAGGTATAAATAAATGCTTAAAACAGGCTAGAGAGTCTTTGTACTGGCCAAGCATGTCAGCTGATATTAAAAACTTGGTAGAACAATGTTATGTATGTGCACAATTTAAACCTAATAATCCAAAGGAACCACTAAAAAATTTTGAAATAAATAAATATCCATGGCAACAAGTAGGTGTTGATTTGATGTATTTTGATAACCTTACTTATTTAATTGTTTTTATAACAGATTATTATTCTAAATTTATAGAAATAGCTTTGTTAAATAAAAACAGTACAGCAAAGAATGTAATAACACATTTAAAGTCTATTTTTGCTCGTCATGGAATACCTTTATCTTTAGTGTCTGATGGTGGTCCTCCTTTTCAGTCATTAGAATTTAAGAATTTTATGCATGAATGGGACATAGAACACATTGTAACTAGCCCATATCATCCACAGTCAAATGGTCAAGCAGAGAGTTCAGTCAAAATTATCAAAAATATGTTAAAAAAATGTAAAAGAAACTCATCTGATCCATACATAGCTTTATTACAGTATAGAAACACACCTAAGAATAATTTACCATCTCCAGCTCAATTGTTAATGTCCAGGAATTTAAGAAATAACATTCCTATGTCTTATAAGAAATTAAAACCTAAAGTGGTTACATTCAAAAATTATGAAGAATGTGTCAAGCAAAATAATAAAAATAAGTCTAAATATTATAATAGAAATACAAAGTCATTGTCATTACTGTATCCCAATGATCATGTATACTTTAAAAGAAAGCCTGATAGCAATTGGGAACAAGCCATTGTCAAGCTAAGGTTGGCTAATAATAGGTCATATGTCGTTGAGGATGTCAATGGAGTTAGGTATAGGAGGAATAGGGTTCATTTAAGACACAAACATTCTCCTATGCTATCCAATTCGTCGCAGGGGAGAGAGGAAGGTAACAGGCAGGAGTCTAGACCTCAAGAGCTCTCATCTCAATCCTCAGTCAGTCAACATGTAACTCGTTCTGGAAGAGTTGTAAAGCCAACCAGAAGGCTAATTGATGAAATAGATTAAGTAGAACATTGTATCCTAGATTAAGACCTAACCATAGTCTTAAGTCATTGTCTAAATTGTAACTAAGTCAGGTTTCTATAACATTGTTTGTCAAGGGTTAATTTAAACTTAAACAGGGGGGATGTTGTATCATACATCACTACTCTGTAGTCGAGTAACTAATACCATCACTATGTATTAGTGTCTATGAATATAGTCTATTGTCTTGTCATTGTAACTTAGGATCTGACCTAGAAGAGGTCGTTTCCAATAATATAATTCTACAAGTGTAATAAACCAGTCTAATTATCTAAAGTCTTTAATATTTACCAACCGAACAATCATACAATTGGTACTTGCCTGACCTGGAATCGAAACCGCGCACTCATACTTGAGAGGCTGGTGTTTTTTAACCACTAGGCCACCACGACATTAATTAGTATATAGTTTCAAGTATATAATTATATGCTAACGTCTCACGCGAGTGTACGTCGATGATAATAATAATAAAAAAAAACAATATTACTATGGACCATCTAGGCAGATTTACAAAATTACCCGAAGCTAAAGTCAACCTCGAATCATTGCAAGTAGGTGGACATGAAAGGCACATAGAAACGTCTTAATTGCTGTAAAAAAAAAATAGAATGAATCATCATCAATCATAATCAGCCTATAATGTTTGTACAGGCTTTCTTTTGGTGGTTGAGTGGCGACCACGCACCGGAAGACGCAACATGGGTAGGCCCCCGACAAGGTGGATCGACGACCTGGTGAATGTCGCAGAAAACCGCTGGATGCGGGAGGCGCAGGACCAGTCGTCGTGGAGATCCTTGGGGAAGGCCTATGTCTAGCAGTGGACATCTTTCGGCTGAAATGATGATGAAAGGGCCTGATGGGGTTCAAACCTACGACCTACAACTTTTAAGTCCGTAATCTTCTTTAGCGTATGGATATCCACTGCTGGACAAAGGCCTCCTTCAAGGTTTTCCACGCTGACCGGTCTTGTGCTGCCCGCATCCATCGGCTTCCCGCGACCTTCACTAGGTCATCGGTCCACCTTGTTGGGGGCCTCCCTACGCTGCGTCTTCCAGTACGTGGCCACCACTCCAGAACCTTACTGCCCCATCGGCCATCGGCCATCAAGTCCGTAATATTTTATTGGAATTGATTATAGACGCCTTTCAAGAGGTAACTTTATATTTAGGACGAAATGTCGCCGAGTTCTACTAGCTGCTCTCCAGGTGGTCTATCCTATCGATACATTAATAACTTAGAATTCCTACGTATACAGCCTTCAAATCGCCTACTAAAATACAATAAATACAGAACACGCAATAATATTATTACATTGCCCACATAACAGTATAGGTACTAGCACAAATACAGAGTCCGAACAATGCCCGTCACTTAACTATAACCGGGCGTTTTCGACAATGAACGCAGCATGTTGTGGCTATTGTGTGCAACTGTCAGACTCCCTCTGAACGGCAGCATTTGAGATATTTTCTTGGCATCGCGAGATATTTGTTGAGATAATGTTCATAAGTAATGATGGTAAAATGGGGTGAACCGTGGGTGTTTTGGTGAAAATGGATTAAGTTCTTATAAAAGATAGTGACACTAGTTGGATGATAATATTATCAGAAGATGTTGTTGTAAATCCCTATCGAACAGCTCCACTTTAACATTAAACGTATCGTTTTAAGCTTCCATACATCGGCCGCCGGCAGAAGTTACCACCCACCAGACAAAGCCTTGCCGCCAAGCGATTTGTCGTGTTCCGGCATGATGTCTGGTGAAGCCGTACGGAGGACGGGTCTGAGCAGTTATGTTGCGATGTGTGCCGGGTGCGATACACCAAATGTTGTTGTGTCGGGAGTTTGGTCGTGGAGGGTCTTCAGATCAGTCTCCCTTTGACGCAGCATCGTTGGTCGTGTTGTTGGGTTTAACATTGCATCACCTCGCTCAACTGCCATCTTCCTTCCTATTCGCTCAGTTTTTCTGAGTCAATAGGCTCTTAATATACTAGCGCGCTTTACCATCAACGTTCGCATCACTGCTTACCATCAGGCGGGATTGCGGTCAAGCGCTAGTTTATAATTATTAATAAAAATATATATATATATATTTGCCGCATGGATTGCCACCAGGTGGCAATAGGGAATAAAATTCCTAGTTACTACCGGGTGGCGACAGCGAAGTTTTTGCTCCCACTTCAAATCGTTATACACTGGCAGAAATAAGAAGTAGAGAGGAAAGAAGTATATGAACAGAATGGGGAATAACATACATAGACACATCACACACAAACACACACTCACTTTATTTAAGTCTTCATGGTGACATGAGTTCAGGATAGACCGCCATAATATCACAGTATAAAATTGACTTACTGTTTGATTTCAGGTCAACAGTCATAGCTCCCTTTTTGCAAAAATCTTCCAACTTACCCTCCCTTAATGAACTTATCTCACAACGCGATATAAAACAATACATCAAACCCCACACACCATCATATTTGCCAAACAATCTACCACGTTAATCCCAAAGTCTATTACTTTTATCGCTATACTATCAGTTTACGCCTGGCTGGCTGCGTCATGCCCAATACAGGAATACCTTCACGGTATACCCGGTAGGGTATTACCGTTATCAGAGGTAAGGGATAATGAAGTTTGGGGGATAATGCTTGCTGCTCATCAGTTGGTTGGTGAACAAATTGATGAAAGGGGAAATTGGGTGTTGAAACTTGTTAGTTTAGAACTCATACACATGAGTATTATTAGTTGTCGACTGCAGCCGTAGAAATGTCTGCTGCTGGCTACTTGTGTCGACGGCTGCAGATCTGCCGTTGACGTGTACCACCCGCACCAACTTATGACCTCTTATAAGTGGCTAAGTGTTAACATAAAATAACATCTGTATTTCTCAAAGTAGTGGTCAGATGTCTATATATTCCCTATATGTTCTTTACCTATATATAAGCCCCTGTCCTATTTACTCCGTGTGGTGTGGTGTGGCTTAGAATAGTATCAACCCCTACCCTCCCGTGGGTGTCGTAAGACATGATAACTAAGTAAAAGAACTCTCACCAGGGAAGCGGGCAGCAGCGCTTCTCTTGTGGAATATCAAATTACTTCGATCCCCAACCCACCAGCCAAGCGTGAAGATTATGGGCCCTGTCCGATCCGTGAAGGTATTCTTAGGTATCGAAAACCGATTCTTCTAATGCCTACAAAGCCGGGCTAAACATAAAAAAATACCTACTAAAAATAAATATTATTTCGCAAAGTTACCTAACTAACGTGGCAATACATGCGCGGGCGACGGGACGCAGGGCACACGGCTCTCGGTAGCATAGCTCATAATACCGTCAAAATGGTGTTTTCACTTTTTAAAAATTTAGCGTATTTTGGTGAAGTTGGAATTAATTCGCGGACAAAAAAGATTATTTTATAATTATTTGGTCATGTGTTTACCTAACATTTATTATCCTTATGAGTCGGACAGGATTTTCTTTACATATTGTATAATCACTTACGACATCACATCAACACTGAGGCTCTGCCTCTGCATTCATCATCATCATCTCAGCGTTAATCCCAGTCGCATCCGTAGCTTTTTCAGCTTTGGAGTCTGGGGTCCGCTTTACCAGTCTAACTGCTGATTTTGGCTAAACTTCGATATTATCCGTGAAGCGACTGCCGTCTGACCTCGAATCGCTCTGCCTCTGCATTATGCTGAGCAATAACAATTCAGCTAGCCATTTTATGATGAATTAACAATTGACCTATTCATAGAACTGCTCTACATACAGTACAGCAGACAGAGGCAATTATTTTTTGGCAAAATAGTAATGCCATTTATTTGTGTTTCGCGCTGAACGTCCATTAAGTGACCATCGTTTGTAAATGGACAAATCGTGTTAGCCTTACTGGATTAATAAATCTAACTAAAGGCAAAATATTGATGGATTCGTCGTAGACTCATGAGGTACTTTTTTCTCATTGATACGTGCTCTTGGTTATTTATTGATAACTCGGTTCGTAATCATAGAAATAGAAAATTTATATTATATAATGTAAAAATATATATTACTTTTCCCCTTTGATTGTTTCAGTGAGATTATACAAAAAAATCTAGTTTTAGATTGCTTTTAGCTGAAAAATGTACTAATTACTTCCCACTCTGTTGGCGTATTGTCTTAGTTGTGTTGCGATGTGTGCCGGGTACGATGCGCCAAATGTTCTTGTGTCGGGAGTTTGATCGTGGAGAGTCTCCAGATCAATCATCCTCTTGCACAGCATCGTTGATCAAGTTGTTGGGTTTGACATTGCATCCTCTCGCTCAACTACCGTTTTCCTTCCTATTCACTCGGTTTTTTTTTGAGTGAAAAGTTTCTTAATAAACTAGCGCGCTTTACCATCACTGCTTACCATCAGGCGGGATTACAGTCAAGCACTAGTTTATAATTATTAAAAAAAAAATATTCAAAATCAGAGCTTACATTTTCGACAAATGATACAATAGGATTATGGTAACTAAAGCATGAAAAAAATTATAATGAGCGACTGCATACGGTAACATTGTCTGTATAATGCTCTAACGCATTTCTTCTCATATTAAATTTTATGGATTTATCTGTCCATCTCGTTTTACTGTCGCTTTTTGGTTTCAAATCACAATGCAAAATTCTGTTCCTGGATTATCTTTATAATCCAGGAACTTTTTTACACAACGTGATTTTGACAAGACCCCAGGAATTCATGGTAAATGCAACTGCATTTTTAAACCCTCACGACGTAAATACTTTACCTAAACTTAAAGCCAACTAAATAAAATCTCATAATGTGGTTGTTGATAATGTTCTACAAGTCGGGAACTAACGGTACAGGCGGGTACTCAGCTGTTTTCTCTGGAAACTATATAATTTTCCGTGTTATTGAGCTGGTGCGGTTCGCAATGGTAGCGTTGACACGGGCGGCTCCATGGGAGATAGTTGAGTCGAGCTTGTTCGACAACTCATGAGGTATTGAAAAAAGCTGTTAAAAAGTATAAGGTCTAATAGTTTATATATGCGCAGTATTCAAACGGCGGAGTTATAATCGATCTCATCTTAATGATCTTTTAATCAATCTTTGAACATTCAGGCTTAAAAATTTAGGCAAATTAGAGTCACTAAATATTATAAGTATATATTTTGGTAATAGTATGCCTGTATATTTAGCTTATTTAAATATTTTTTTAATAGTGTTAAGAGGTTTTTTTTATCTTTTTTTACAATTATTTTTCAAACGAAAGCACCTACCATCTTATCTCTTCACCACCTGTGGTTGACTGGTAGAGAATGCCTAAGCCTTAGGCATTCTCTACCAGTGTACAGAGGCGGACTTAATGCCTTAGGCCCTAAGGCATTAAGTCCGCCTCTGTACATTTCATGTGCGAAAGATTAAATAAATAAATAAATTCAACGTATTTTTAACAGATTGACACTAAGATCGGTCTGCGAACACCATTTATTCTTAAATTTGATTACAAATAAAAAGGTGGATGAAGCGATTGTATATAAATTTGGGCCTGGTTGTAATACGAATCCCCTGCTTTTAATATGCACTAAAAATGTTGCATGTTATGGCGATGTGAGAGCTGACTAATTATAGGTTTAATTAAAGTGAGGTAAGGTAAAAAAACAACTAATTTCTAGGCTAAAAGAAATATTGTATATTATACTCAACCTTTTTAAACACAAATTTAAAATATTTTTGGTTGAATTAAAATGTGTTCGTAAACTGCAAAAGTTACAGCAAATGTAACCTTCTGGCAACACTGTCATTGATCCATAGACAACTGCTGTTTTGTCCGGCCTGTATCATGAAAACATTATCGATTTAACGATAATATTTTATTTAATCGATTAAGAAAGTAAATCTGTTTTTACTTAATTAGTAAACCATTTAATAGCTGCAATAATTCAATATATTCTTTAACCCAATTCTCGACTGGCATAAAGCAGGTTTACTTTTTTAGATAAATAATCTATTCATTTAAATCGATATTTCATTTAATCGATTGCTTTCGGAATGCCTAAAAATCTTTTTAAACGTATTTCTCAGGTTGTAGGTAGAAAAATGGGCTGATTTTTGTGTGGTAGGATAAAAAATATGTCAAGTTTTTGACCTACACATCAATTTGCTACAAGGGGCCTAGAAGTGTCCAACTCTCATCAACTGGCCTCTACGAGCGCCCAACATGCTCGCCATTCCCCGTACGTTTCCATGAAAGTGACGACCGAATTTGTTCCGCTTATTTCCGGCTCGGCATTCGGAAACGCCGGCTAGATGCCGCCCTGAAATTTCCTGTATTACCAACGCTGCAATTGGAGACCAGTCTTATCTGTCCACTGGCTTTGAATTAATAATTTTCTGGACTGTCCTGCAAATTAATTTAGATGAGTGTTCGTGCTTAAATGTGATTACGTTTTAATGACGTGGATGGGTACCGCAAATTTTAGTTAGGAGGAAATGATCAAAGGTCATACTTAATTTCTGCTTTTAAGCAGAAATTTTAGCAAGACCAGTTATAGATATGAAAAGATTCCGGAATAATTTTGTAAGGACCTATGTAGTGTTGGAATAGAATAGCATATTTAGCTTTATAACCCATACGAACCACATATATAAATCAACAAATTTCATATAGACGGCACTCTGAAAGTTTGTATTCTAGCTTTCTCAGCCAATCTTATCATCAATCAGCAAATCTATATAAATATATTTCCCTTAAATACTTAAATACTTTTTGACTAATGATTACCAAAATATAAATCATTATTAAATCCGCGTTTGCGAAGTGTTCTAGAAAAGTTCGATAGCACAAATTCTTGACTTTCAAATGCATTTCCGATAGTCAAGAAATGATTGATGTCATTGCCAGCATAAAAAAAATCAATTCCAAGCAACAAAAAATCGTTACGAGAAATCGATCTCAAAACGATTGCTAAAACGATTAAAATGATTTTCATTCGCATAGGCACAGACAATGAATAAAAAAGACTGTTTTTTGTGATTTTTTAATAGAAATAGGTACACACAGCCGCACCTGAAGTTATACATGTCGACCTTGAGAGCGCGCTTATCTTGCTCGAAATAAAGGCCGTGTTCATAGTGCAACGGTATATCGTGATGTGCTGCTGACCATACATAAATCGATTTGACTACTAAACTAAATTTCAGACTGAATAAATGAAACGATTCACAAGTGAAGAATGAGAACAAGGTGTTGTGAGGCGGTTGACATTTGACAGTTGTTTAGGAGTGTTGCTATCTCGATTCAAAATGTCTAAAATCGATATCGCCTAAAAATTATGTTAAAAAAAAAAAAAAAAAAATATGTTCACATAGTTTTTGTCCGTTGAGTTAAGCTTTGTTCGTTTGGGTCGAAAGTCGGTTTTTTTTGAAGTGAAACTTCTTTAGGCACGCTTGACTTGGGGAGTAAACTGGCGAAAGCGTTACGAAAAATCATCGGGCAAGGCGAACGGAAGTTAAGTGGGGGATATAAGCACAGAGGCGCCCGTAGCGCCAGCTTGTTACTACAAGGTCTACAACGAGTTTTTTTTTTCCCAATAAAAATAGAAGATCTATGCAAAAATACTTTTTTTTTTTTAATTTTGAGACATGGATACACTTATTTATTTATTTCTTTACACTTAACACTATACATTAAATTTTATGTTGACTGACAACCATTAAGGGGGTCAGTTAACATAAAATTTGGTACCGCCTACTTCACAGTCCCTCCTGTATCCCCCCCTCCCTTACTCCCCCCCCCTCCGACCCCCCTCATTGATTACCTCACCCCCCCGTAGATTATCTCGGGAACCAGAGGTCGTGGACTACCCGAGTTTGGGGTCCCCTGAATCAGGAGGAGCCCGACCTTTTGGCCCCGAGGGAATCCACTCCCCCTCTCCCCCTCCCCCGCAACCCCACGAAACCTATGCCCTCCCCCCTCTCCCCCTCGCCCTCCCCCCGCAACCCCACGAAACCTATGCCCCCCCCCGACCCCCTTTAGTTACCTCACCCCCCCGTAGATTATCTCGGGAACCAGAGGTCGTGGACTACCCGAATTTGGGGTCCCCTGAATCAGGAGGAGGAGCCCGACCTTTTGGCCCCGAGGGAATCCACTCCCGCCCTCTCCCCTCCCCCTCCCCCGCAACCCCACTAAACCAATCCCCCCCCCCCCCCCCCCCCCCCCTCTCGACCCCTTTAGTTACCTCACCCCCCCGTCGATTATCTCGGGAACCAGAGGTCGTGGACTACCCGAGTTTGGGGTCCCCTGATTCAGGAGGAAGAGCCCGACCTTTTGGCCCCGAAGGAATCCACTTTATTTTTTCTTTTTTTTTTCAATAAAAATAGAAGATCTATGCAAAAATATTAATTTACCAATGAAACCATGAAATAAATTTAAATATTTATAGAAAATTAATATACAGTATGTTAAGAAAACCCTGCCCGACCCATAAGGGTAAGGCCGCGGAAGGGTTGCTTAACGCACATGTATTAAGTTACCTCTTTTTGCGAAATAATATTTATTTTTTTAGGGGTTTTTTTTTAAGTTTAGCCCGGTTTTGTATCCATTAGTAGAATCAGTTATCGATACCTAACAACACCTTCACGGGTCGGACAGGGTTTTCTTAACATACTGTACATGTATATATTGTACACACACACATATATATATATACATACAGATGGTGCGAAAGAAGTTTCACTTCAGTCGTGTGGTCATAAGCACACTCGTTTTTTTTTAAAATCAGTTCTTTATTTGATATCTCTTGCAAATATGCATAACTAAGATTTTAGGTAAGTTATCAATCTTTTTGCAGTAGCTAGCTATAATTACGTAATTGCGTTGCTGATAGTTTATTTATTTATTGAAAACGAAACATATTTTCCTTATATATTATAGTGAATGGTATTTTTGCAATATTTTAGGCGGGTTTTAAATAAATAGAGATATGAGGAAAAATCTCAGTACTGCGGTTTCAAAAACAGAAACGCTTATGTCTGGCGGGCACTTGCTCAACGGTTGAAATTGGGAAGTTGTATATATGCTAGTTGCACGGTAAACTCTGATTGCAAGATGTAGAATTCGTGTGACGTCAGTATGAGGCGTTGTTCCAGGTGGTGTTTGTAGGTACCGCTACATCACTCCCCTCCGGAGACCGGAGGTCGATAGTAAGCTGAGTCTTGTAACTTGCGCTGCTTGCCAGGCCATCTGAGGTTCCAGTGAGTCGGAACCGGTTGTCGCGTAGTTCACGGTGAGTCGGAACTGTCTCCGAAGATTCCCCAGTGAGTCGGGGTGGTGGCGCTGCATTATACTCCAGTGCGTCGGATGTCGTACAGCGCCGGGTTGAGGCTGGCTGCTGCGTCGACCAGGAGAAAGGTATGCACGGTCGCTGCATGCTTGTGGTCAGGATACCCGTTGAAGCCGTGGGTGCTGGCTGTCTGGGTGATCCGCCGATGAAGCTTGCGCGAGTGATGATAACGTCACGTTGAATTTGTTGCACGAAGGCTGCGCTGAAGTTCATGCTCGGGGTCACCAATGTGGAGGCATGAGGAACAGGGAGTAAAGTTCACTCACCCTCCATAGAAAAGGGAGGATCCTCCGAGCAGACAGGTGTTAAGTCTGGCGGGCACTTGCCCAATGCTTGAAATTGGGAAGTTGTATATATGCTAGTTGCACGGTAAACTCTGATTGCGAGATGTAGAATTCGTGTGACGTCAGTATGAGGCGTTGTTCCATGTGGCCTTTGTAGGTACCGCTACAAGCAATTGGTACAGGCTTCCATACAAAACCGGCATTCTCCTTTACAGATAAAAAAAAACAAAAGAAAAATAGTCCACAGAAAGTCAATAACAAATCTTTTAGTTTAAACATATAAGAGTATTTATGTTGTCAACGTACATATTTGAAGCCATATCATATTATTATATACTATTTTTAACGAATAAAACTTTTAAAATAACCTAAAATTAAAAAAATTAAATAACCTAAAGTCGTGGTGGCCTAGTGGTTAAAACACCAGCCTCTCAAGTATGAGTGCGCGAGTTCGATTCCAGGTCAGGCAAGTATCAATGTAACTTTTCTAAAGTTAGACAAGATACACTTAAAAAGTACATTCTAAGTATATCTTGGACACCATTGACTGAAGGTGAAGGAAAACATCTTGAGGAAACCTGAACTTTATAAGTCTGAAATCGCCAACCCGCATTGAGCAAGCGTGGTGATTACGCTCAATCCTTCTCTGTATGAGAGGAGACCTGTGCCCAGCAGTGGGACGATAAAAAAAAGGTTGATGATTTTTTTTTTTTTTTTTTTTTTTTTTTATAAATTATAAACCAGCGCTTGACCGCAATCCCGCCTGATGGTAAGCAGTGACGCGATCGTTGATGGTAAAGCGCGCTAGTTTATTAAGAGCCTATTCACTCTAGCCTTGAAGACACTCAAATCGTAATGTGACGGAAACACCGACGCCGGCAAATTGTTCCAATCCCTCGATGTACGCGGTATAAAGGAGGAAGCAAAACGCTTCGTCCGGATCGCAGTGGTGTCAACAACGTAAGGGTGGAAACTCGCCGTACGACGGGTCGTCCGATGATGGAACGGAGATGGGGGAATTAAATCATGCAATTCCCTTGCACACTCACCAGAATGAATCCTATAGAAGACCGATAGGCTGGCTACTCTACGCCTGTGCTCCAGGCTTTGGAGACCGTTTCGAGTTAAGTCTGGGTCGCCAATCAGCCTCTTCGCACGCCTCTCCACCGAATCCAAAGCGGCAAGGTGACACTTCGCAGCACCAGCCCAAATGTGGCTGCAGTACTCCACAGTTTAAAATCAAATCAGATCAATCAGATCAACCTAAAATTAACATCATACACACGTGAAAATCAAAAGCTGGTCATTAGATTTAGTGAACGGCTCTTGATTTGCACGTGTGTTATGACGAGATGTCAAAACATTGAAATTTTAGTGATATTTCGTGTGATTATAAAATCCGAATAAAAACTCATTGCCTAGTTCAGAAGATCCAAGAGGTCACTTAGATAGACCCGAAAAGCGACTTTAATTTAATGTGCATAGATAACATATTCCATTGTTCACATTTCTAAGTAAAGAATAGAACACAAACACAAGATACAAAACAATTGCCTCAGCAATAACTCAATAACGGTCGCAGCTAATACCGGATATCCGGGATTTAGATCCGGCCGTATTTTCTCAATCCCAGTTACGTATTTGAATTATCCACCGACTATATTGACTTTAATACGTTATTATTCAACATGAACCAGCAATAAATACCGACATTCATATTACATCTTCTTATAAGTCGTGGCAGCTTACTGGTTAAAATGCCTGCCTCTCAAGTATGAGTGTACGGGTTCGATTCCAGGTCAGGCAAGTACCAATGTAATTTTTCTGAAGTTATATGTACTTTCTAAGTATATCTTGGACACCAATGACTGATTACAAGGTGAAAGAAAACATCTTGAGGAAACCTGGACTATAAGTCTGAAATCGCCAACCGGCATTGAGCAAGCGTGGTGATTACCTATGCCCAGCAGTGGGACGATAAAAAGATTGTTGATGATGATGATATATCTTCCTTTACCTCGAAGCTACCCTTGGTATGGTTATACATCTAACCATTTGACGTTTAACGCAAAATGTTTGTCAAAATATTATTAATCTATAAAAGTTTTATGTGAATAGTAAATTGTTAACCTTGGGTCGGAAGAATCTTTTTACTTTTTTAATAATCATAAACTAGTGCTTGACTGCAATCCCGCCTGAAGGTAAGCAGTGATGCAATCGTTGATGGTAAAGCGCGCTACTTTATTAACAGCCTATTCACTCAAAAAAACTGAGTGAATAGAAAGGAAAACGGCAGTTGAGCGATGTGATGCAATGTATGACAAAACACGACCAATGATGCCGCGCCAGAGGAAGATTGATCTGGAGACCCTCCACGACCAAACTTCCGAGACAACAACATTTGGCGCATCGTACCCGGCACACATCGCAACACAACTGCCGTCCTCCGTACGCCTTCAACAGACATAATGCCGGAACATGACGGATCGCTTGGCGGCAAGACTGTCTGGTGGGTGGTAATTAGTGGTAGAGGTATTTAGATGCCCGACCGTGACGAGGGCGGCTATAGTCCAAGTAGGAATCAATTTTTTTAAACCGCGTTAAACACTCTACTACATTTCAAATATGAGGAAAAATAAAACTAGTTATTTATTTAAAAAAAAAAAAATATTTCGTCACAGATAAATAACTGATTATTTTTTTTAATTAGTTTTTTTTTTTTACCTAAATCTTTTCACAGCTGCAAGGAGTTATATTTTTTAAGTTAATTCCGGCCTTTAAGTAAGAAGTAATTTTTATGAATTTTTCCCTCTCTAGGAAGGGAAGCAGCATTTTCCACCCAATAAGCAGTTCAAAACCACACTAATTTCCGGGTATGAGAAATGAAAAACATTTCCTAAACAGTACCATTGTCATCTTTTGTTGTTCATTTAGCATGTTTGCACATATCAAAATAATATGAGAGATTATTCTAATTTCTGTTTATGCTGCGCCTCTGCAATGAAAAAGCTTACCTTTATCTTTTTCTTGTATCTCTGTCTTTAGCTCACATTGAAAAGTTCTACCTACTTTTACGCTTAGTTAACATAGATCATCATCATCAACCCGTCCCACTGCTGGGCACAGGTCACCTCTCATACAGAGAAGGATTGAGCGTAATCACCACGCTTGCTCAATGCGGGTTGGCGATTTCAGATTTTAAGTCCAGGTTTCCTCAAGATGTTTTCCTTCACCTTCAGTCATTGGTGTCCAAGATATACTTAGAAAGTACATATAATTTTAGAAAAGTTGCATTGGTACTTGCCTGACCTGGAATCGAACCCGCGCACTCATACTTGAGAGGCTGGTGTTTTAACCACTAGGCCACCACGACTTAGATAACGTTAACTTAGATAACGTTAACTGACAAAAAGAAGAAAATTTATAAAAAAAACTTGTCGTATTGTCGTTGATCGGTATTACGAAATAGAACTTTAACTCGTGTGTTATTTTCCGCGGTATCCTACTTCGTTCAAACCATGCCACCTTGTTAAGAGCAACGAATCGAAATACCAAACATCTATTTTGACAGTTCGAGTCATGGCATAGTGTCAAAAAAAAACACTAGAAAGTATGGCTGTAATTGCTATGCGAAAAAAAATACTGGCTTGATAGAGGCTGTTCGATTTTCAAATGTTAACCTCCTTCATTTATTTGTAGCCCCCCATACAGCATTTTTTTTTGTTATTATTATTATTATCGTTTGATAGCTATAAATGTAACCAGAAAATGTAAAATAGAATAGATATGTAAATAGGCATTAAGTCCGCCCCTTATAGTCCATGTGCGAAAGTGTAAATAGAAAATGTCGTGATATTCCTGATGGGATATTGAGGTAAACCCTAAACCTAAGTGGTCACAACAAATTAGGTCCCAGATCAGTTTCTATGCATTTCAACATTATTTTCATAACAGACTGCCAACGAACAGCAGAACTAGTCACAGCTTTTACGATTGTTTGACCAAATAACAATATCCAATCAAATTATTGCAGTTGACAGGAAACTGGAGAAAAGGTTAAGTTGGTTAAGCACCAGCTTGGGGACACAGCTAACGTCCATACAACTAAAATTTATAACTTCCTCGTCGTGTACAATGAAAACAATTTGCAATCACACAAAGACTCTTTGGACATAATACGATAAACCATTGGCACACTACATACAATTGAAATGGGGAATTCGTCACAGATGCTGGAATATTGGTTAGAGTATAGGAACGCTGTGCATGAATGGTTTGAAATACAATGAGCCGGCAGTGGAAAAATATTTCCAATTCCCTATTACACATTTATGCTTGGGCTATGTGTTTAACCATAGGCTATATTTTCACTGTCTCTAAATGATTGAATCTGAAAGGAAAAGATTTGCAGGGGATCTAAGGTACCGACGTAGCCAGAAAGATTACCAAACTTGAGTGGCAGTGGAGAGGGCAGATTGCTCGTAGAACGGCAATCGTGTCCGCTGGACGCGCAAGACGGACACGTGACATTGTGAAGCTCGCAGATCCTCTGAATGTAGCAAGTACCGAACAGGTCGAAGTGGCGGTTTTTGGGGCTAGTCTTTGTCCAGTAGTGGACATTTATAGAGGTATTAGAAACAGAGTATAAAGGTCACTTAGAAACCGTGGCCTTGGCCTACAGGTGAGGGAACACGGGCGGGTTTTAGTGTCAGTTAGGTGTCAGTAAAAGTCTGACACGCCCTACCGCTCCGCCCAGAGCGGGTGAGGTTATTTGACGATTTCCCATCACAAACAAAAAAATCAAAATAAAGAAGGTCACTTATTTTCCTTAGAAAATGGAGGATCTTCTGACCATAGGGCTGTTGTGTCTGGCTGGTGAACTTTGCTTGCGTGATACAGGATTTCGCGTGACGTCAGTAGCGCGTTGTTCGTATGTGGCGTTGTAGACACTATTACATATATTTCCGCTTAATGTACGATTATATTTCCTAATGCATGTTATAGGCCTTATTCCGTACTGAGAAATAATGAACACATAATATGTACATCTCACTTACTGAGTTTTGGTCTTTTTTATATAAATTATGAACTAGCGCTTGACCGCAATCCTGCCTGATGGTAAGCGGTGGCGCAATCGTCATCAATCTCAAATTGTAAACGCCGCCGCTGGCAAAAATGGTTCCTGTCCTTCGATGTACGCGGTATAAAAGAGGAGGCAAAACACTTCGTTCGGATCATAGTGGTGTTAACAACGTAATGGTGGAAACTCACCGTACCACGGGTCGTCCGATGGTGGAATGGAGAAAGGGAAATCAAATCATACAATTTTGTCTGTTGTACAGGATGCATTTTGGTGAGTTTTGCCTTTCTGTGTTGTAACAACGGCTGTGTTTTGGCGGCATTGAATGCGATAAGATTGGCATTGCCGCATTCGGAGACTGTCTGCAGTGCAACATTTGTACGCTCTGCCATAGCCTCTCTCTCGGACCGGATTGATTCCCTACTAGCCCGAGCATCCGGCAGGTATCTCTCTACAACTGTGCTGTCATTTGCATACGCATAGATACCGAGCATCAGCAGATCGTTAATATGTAACAAGAACAGAGTTGCAGTGAGCTTGGAGAGAGAGAGAGAAAGAGAGAGAGATTTGGGCTCAGTGTGTTTGTTTTGACAAATGAAAATTAATTGCAAGAAATATAGAATCTATACTAATACATAAAGCTGAAGAGTTTGTTTGTTTGAACGCGCTAATCTCATTAACCATCTCAGGGTCCATTTCGAAAAAGTCTTTTTGCATTGGATAGCCCATTAATCCAGGAAGGCTTTAGGCTATATAACATCACACTGCGACCAATAGGAGCGGAGCATAACTAACTTCACGCGGACGAAGTCGCTGGCGGCCGCTAGTATTTTACAAATAGCGGATTCAGTAATAAGTTAAACTGCAAATTTTTACAAAAAAGTCTATGATATCTTGGAAATTAATCCAAGATGTTATAGACTTTTTATTTTTAGTTGGTATTTAATTCAAGGGTACACAGGACTCACTGAATTATACTAGAAGTTCTTTAGAAAAGTAATACTCATAATAGTAACGCAGAACTAAATATTGATCCCTGGAAAGTATCCTACAAGGTAAACAACAATTTGTCGAAACATTGTTAAATTTCCCCAAGTCACCACTAACGCCTCAGTGACAAACAAAACTAAACTCTAACCACTTTCTCAATTGTTCCCCGACCTGTTAAACTCATGTAACCACAAACTGTGCAGAACTACCAATAGTAAAAGGAATAACAATACAAGAAACGCTGTTAAATTATTTTTGAAATGAGTAACTTGCTCTTACTTCATTCATGTTCGAAATACACACATCAAAAGTGTCTAGGGATCAACATATATTTTTGCAATAACTTTTCTCCTGATTGATATTAATTAAAATTTTCTTTAAGGATTCATCAAATAAAGTGTTTTCGTTTGTCACAGTAACGATAAACCAAGTCACCTTTGCATTAATAAAGAAATTTGCCATTTTCCTAATAAAGGGATATTTGACATTTGAACCACTAACACAAAAGTTCGAAAAAAAGACTGAAATAACAGTTTTCTCTAAAATTTTATTGGGTATCTTAAACAATTAATAATCCGTGTTTCTACCGCGAACACTAACAATACAAGAACATCGGTTTGGCATACTCAAAATGAGTTCATCCAAATCACGCTGTGGAATGGCCGCCCATGTTCGTTGCAACAACAAAAAAAGGTCTTCTTGCGACTGGATACCCTCCATATTCGGCAGAGCTCTTCTCTGTAGCATATCCCATGCACGCTCAATCGGGTTCAAGTCTGGCGACTGAGCAGGCCAGGGCAGGACATTGATGTTAGCTGCGGCGAGAGTCTGTCTTACAACTCTTGCGGTGTGCGGTCGTGCATTATCATGCATTAACTGAAATAAGGGACCGATTTGCACTTGTAGAGGAACTTTGAGCGTTGAGGTTGCCTCTGATCCAAATCAACTCAGTTCTTCCGCCGATCCAAATACCCGTCCATACCATGATGGTTCCACCACTATAAGGATGGACTTCCTGGCAGGATTTTAATCGCTGTTGGCGTCCAGCGGTTCTCCAGTGTCGTATACGTCTTGTATCCGGTCTCATACCAAAACGAGACTCATCAGAAAAGCACACGAAACGCCATTGTTCTTCTGCCCAATTTCTGTGTTCAAGAGCCCATTGATATCGAATCCTACGATTGTGCATTGCTATAGGTGGTACCCGTAGCGGTCTTCGGGAATGAAGGTTCACTTCATGCAAGCGGTTTCTGACTGTTTGGTCGCTAATTAAGTTCCCTGAAGAGTGATGAAGCCTCACGGCTAACATCATGGCGGTTATTGTTGGAGCTCTTCGAGTTAAGATTTGAATGTATCGGTCTTGTCTCCGTGTGGTGCAGCGATACCGTCCTCCATGGCGCTCAGCCACGGTACCAGTGCTTCGGTAACGTGTCCAAAGTCGACTGATAACACTCTGACTTGTATTCAGAGCTAAAGCCACAGTACGTTGCCGGGAACCAGCTTCTATCATTCCCACGGCTCTGAGCATTTCTTCCCTGCTTAAATGACGTCGCCGCTCCATAATAACGTTGGTTTTAATCAGTAGTAGGGAAACAGTAGCACTAATAATGTCTTCAATGCGTTGTATGTTTTTATAGGGAAAATATTGACAGCTGATTTTCATCTTTTACTCGAATTTGATTCACAGTTCCTGATTCAAATTATGAAATGCACCAAAAAGGATCCATATAAATTTATAAAATCATAAATTTATTACAAAGCCACATCTCAATCTCAAGAAATCCGCATAAAAATGTTTGATCCCTAGACACTTTTGATGTGTGTATGTTAAGTTGCAACTCTAAAATCTTGCAAATTTAAGCACACTAAGTACATATTTAGCTGACATACAGCAAATAATTTAATTTAATGTTCTGTAACATGTAAAGTTAGTTACTTAGCATACCATGTCTTGTTTATATACAAATAAGTGTTTGTTAGTAGCCAGCCTGTCAGCGTTCTATTGGATGCATTTTGGCGAGTGTGCGAGGGAATTGCATGATTTAATTCCCCCTTCTCCGTTCCATCATCGGACGACCCGTCGCACAGCCAGTTTCCGCCCTTACGTTGTTGTCACCACTAAGATCTGGACGAAGCGTTTCGCCTCATCTTTTATACTGCGTACATCAAGGGACTGGAACAATTTGCCCGCTGCGGTGTTTCCGTCGTACTACAATTTAAGCGTCTTCAAGACTAGAATGAATGGGCTCTTAATGAACTAGCGCGTTTTACCATCAATGATTGTGTAGCACGTTATTATACAAATCATAAACATTGTACTCTTTTACATACGTACCTACAATACACAACATTCAATTCACCTGAGTTTTAATTACGTAACACGCCCTACGCGCTACAATTGCATCACTGCTTACCATGATGTGGTCAAGCACTAATTTAAAATTTATATAAAATAGATCTGTGTTGCTGTAGCTTTGTTCCGACACTTCTTATTCCTTTGTCTTTTGTGATCTTAATATTGTAAAAGTGCTGATTCTTATCCTAATTTCAATAAATGACTTTTAATGTTGATTTAATTACATAATTGGCATTTATTGAAAACTTAAATGAAACCAAAAACGATAGCACAAAGAAAGCCAAAAGAAATAAATCCTAAGACAAAATGAATTTTGTAGAAAATGAAAAACATTCCATGGAAAATGAGGATATTAGATCAAATATTCTTTTAAAAAGTACACGAAACTTGACACACGCTGAAACTATGAAACCGTTGGAAAATCTAACACCCGAGGGCCTACTCAAACTGACATTATATCAGCGATAACAACGATTGGAAAGACAAAGATATAGTGATATGTGACCAACATTAAGTTACCAAAAAGCTTTGCGTCAATTCTTTTGAAGAATATTCTACAAACACGCATCGTTTTGAATATGATTGCCACTTCATTTCAGGGTTTGTGACAAACATAAAAAAATGTATCGGCAACAATTTTCACTGGGCTATGAAACAAAACCATTTAAGTTATAGAATTCTCTGTATTATGTACACCATGTACATTACAGAACACAAATATGATGATTTTACAAATGATGACACAATCACAAATTTTAAGTTCAGTGTGTATTTTTCTTTCTATTTCATTAAGAAAAGGATAGATTTAATCCTGTGAAATTAAGATACCTACTCCATTGAGAATTTAAACGTCATTATAAACATAGCGACCAAAATACGTCAATTTACGCCGAGAGCGGACTAATTTGACGGGTCTAAACTAACATAACATTTTATCTTCTGTCCTTTTCATAATGAAATATAAAGATACAGATGACTGAACTTAATTTTTTTTATTAATTTATAAACTAGCGCTTGACCGCAATCCCGCCTGATGGTAAGCAGTGACGCAGTCGTTGGTGGTAAAGCGCACTAGTTACACTAGTAGCACACCGCCGCTGGCAAACTGTTCCAGTCAGTCGATATACGCGGTATAAAAGGCGAAACGCTTCGTCCGGATCGTAGTGGTGTTAACAACATAAGGGTGGAAACTTGCCGGACGACGGGTCGTCCGATGGTGGAACGGAGATCGGGGAATTAAATCATGCAATTCCCTTGCACACTCCCCTAAATGCATCCTATAGAAGACCGAAAGGCTGGCTACTCCACGTCTGTGCTCTAGGCTTTGGAGACCGGCTTTAGTTTGTGAACAAGAGATTCTGAGCCAATGGGTGGTCTCATGGCTAAGAATGGTCATTTACAAACAACCTGTTTAAGTATATAAAAATAGAATAAAGAGTAATACTGACTTACAATTCAAATAGTATTCTGAATATGGCGGTTTAATAACCTTTTAAAAGTTGGAAATGATTTTAATTAATTTAGGTAAAGAGTTATAGATTTGAGCTCTTCTATAAGACAGTCTTTTAATGTAGTTTCTGTTCGGTTTCGCCTGGCTAAATTTTACAGATTATATTAATAATTTATCATTTATTCTGTCTTTACAAAGTGTATACAAGGAAATGATGAATTCCACCTTTATGAGAGATTGGTGCCTGATATAGGTATTTGGGCAAAAACCTGTGTTATAAGTCACCAGGCCCCTTCAACGGCTGGTTCTAGCTTTAACAGAGATACCGCGCAGAAAGAAATACCTACATAAAATTGCAAAATTAGTTGTGGAGTCAAGTTGTGAGACGATGATTGAGTGTGGTGAATTTATGTGGAGTGTTGGAGTGGTAGGAGATGTGATTGAGTAATTAAGATCAGTATTGCGCGAGAGAAGGTGATTTTGTAGGATGTAAGCTGCGGAAGTTGTATGTCAGATGTATCCGTCAATTGAAGAACCTTGTCAAGATCGCTTAATTATCGTAGATGGTTGACCATCGGACAGGTAAGCCGTTGGTTCCGGCTACAATATGTAGACCTTTTATTTTACAGTTTTTTTTTAATATTACATATAAACACTTTTTATGATTGAGAAGCACAAAAATAAGGTCAATTACTAGTTGTTGCAGATAAAAAAAAAATGCTTGAGAAGGTAGACAGCGTTCTGATTAAATACATTTTCATAAGAACAGTTGCTACGAGTGGTCAAAACCCCACCAAAGTCGTGTCACCTAACCCAAAGTGGGCTATACACAGGGGTCAGCCATAAGCTCTAGGCAAAATACAGCTGCTTCTGGTTATACTAGCAACGGATCCCAGCATAATATTGCTAAATAACCCAAGGCATATTGACGTAATTTGAAACAATAATATCCAAGCCCGTTCACGTGTAAACGCAACATAGGTACTTATGCAAAACATATTCGCCTGATAGGTACTGCTACCAAGCTGCCTGTTTAACCTTACTGACCTTTGAATAAATACGCGCCATAGAAACCACGAGTAACGACAGACTATTATGGTCAATACATATAATATAATGTCAACACAATATTATTGAGGGCACGAAGGTCTTAATAAACACTCCGATTAATGATGTAGAAAGTTGTAAAAGTCTCTGGAGAGTTGACAGCGATGAGCGGTGTGGCAGTAGGCTGATTCTTAAATAAAGGTAAAGGCTATTCCGAATGTTTCAAATTGATAATATTTTAAATTAAACAAATACTCGTATCAACTTTATTTTATTTAATGTAATAAGCATCTAAAGAACATTATTGTATTTTTAGTGGAAATGTTTTCAATTAAAAGTACACTGGCGCCGGTTATTTTGTCCACAAACTTAACTAATTTTAAGTTGAGTACACCCTTTTCTTTCAATGTTATTAAGAAAAGGATAGTAGATAATATTTTAGTCGAATCCTGTCAAATCAAGACATTCCATAGAGATTTTTTTTTTGGTTCTCTTCTTTCCGTCCTTCCGAACGGAAAAGGCAAAGGCATAGTACGCCATACAGCCTAGTCTTCAGTATTTTTTTTTCTTTAAGTAAGCCTATATCCTAACTTATCCTAAATTATCCTAAACTTATCCTAACTTAACCTAATCTAAACTAACTCCTTTCGGTTCCCGTGTGTAGCCGATTAGGAGGGATTTGGCGTGAAAACATGATGTGGCCACTATGCTACACTATTTCACTGTTCTTCATGAATTATTCACTGAATGCACTTTTTACTACATAAATCACGCGTTTTTATTTAGTAAACGACACTATAAATAATTTTAAAAGTTCAATGAAAAACGAGCGTGGCACTCATCATCGCTTTTCCTGTCAAAAACCTTCCATAGAGAGTTCAGAGGCGATTATAAACATGGCGACCAAAAATACATGAAGTTACGTCAAGCGTCAATTTGACAGGTCTTAATTAACATTTGTCTTCCGTCCTTTTCTTATTGAAATTGAAAGGAAATGATGAACTGAAATTATAGTTTTTCTTTTCTCTATGGTAGGCCATAACATCGGCTGCCAGCAGAAGTTACCACCCACCAGACAAAGCCGTGTCGCCAAGCCATTCGTCGTGTTACGGCATGATATTTGGTGAAGCCATGCGGAGAACGGGTTTGAGCAGTTGTATTGCGATGTATGGTACGATACGCCAAATATTGTTGTGTCGAGAGTTTGGCTATAGAGGGTATCCAGCCGGATACCCTCCGGCCTCGGCCGCTTCCTGCCGGAAGCTCGGGCTAGTAATGAAACAATCCGATCCGAAAGAGAGGCCATGGTAGAGCGTGTGAGTGCTGCACTGCAGGCAGTCTCCGAATGGGGCAATGCCAATCTTATAGCATTCAACGCCGCCAAAACACAGGCGTATCTTTTCACCACCAAAAGGAGCCCGTTCACCTTGGCTCCTACTTTTCAGAATGTATCCTTGGAGTGTACCGACCGCCTTCAACTTTTGGGAGTTGAGATTTCCTCGAACCTTAACTTTGGGCGGTTCATTGAGTCCAAGGCTGGCTGCCAAAAAACTAGGCGTCATCGCGAAAGTCCGGCGGTACTTCACACCAAGGCAGCTTCTAATTTTATACAAAGCACAGGTCCGCTCGTGTGTGGAGTACTGCAGTCACATTTGGGCTGGTGCTGCGAAATGTCACCTTGCCACTTTGGATTCAGTGGAGAGGCGTGCGAAGAGGCTGATTAGCGACCCAGACTTAACTCGCAGACTTAGCGCGCTTTGCCATGAATGATTGCATAACTGCTCACATCAGGCGGGATTGCGATCAGCACTATTATATAACTACAAAAAAATAATTATTTATTCACTGATTTATTCAACATATTTGTCCTTGGGGATTGGGTCAATGGGACTTGAGATACAGATACAAAATTGTCTGAGAGCACTTTCTACATACCGATATACTTAAGACAATTAAATTAAGCACGGCCCTTAAAAGAAACTAAACATTAAGATTAGAGTTAAGTAATATGAAATCTAATTTTGGAAGAGACACTTCACAGTTCACATATTCAATTTGGTTCACACGATGTTTTTTGTAATAGAGTCATCGATAAATGTATCTAACTAGTTGGTAGTCTCTTAAGAGGGGACTCTAGTGCCGAGGAATTTGAAAAATAGGTATCTGAAGAAAAATATTGCCGTCGCGCCGCTTCCAACCTCTCCCCGTAAAATGTGAACGGACAGTTGCAGCTCAGGCTGATTTTACCAAAAGACGTTCCGTATTCCGCTGTTTTCTTCTTCAAAACACGACAGATCTTAATTATTTTTATATCAAAGTTTAGACGATAAGTATACCTTCTTTTTCTTCATCTCAGCGTTAATACCAGTCGCATCCGAAGCCCTTTTCAGCTCTGGAGTCCGGGGTCCGCTTTACCAGTCCAACTGCTGATTTTGGTTAAACTTTGATATTTTCCGTGAAGCGACTGCCGTCTGACCTCCACAACCCGAAGACAATATCGAAGCATTGCAGTCAGACCAATTGTAGGACTTTTGCGGGCTCCAACAACCCGTAGCGACTGCCATTAGATGTTCGAATGACAACCGGGACCAACGGCTTAACGTGCTGTCCGAGGCACGACCAGACCAGTGCAAATATTCGTATTCATGCCCCTTCCTTGCGCAGCGGCCTCGCTCGCTATCGCTACGCCACGGAGGCTGTCAATATCAGTATGAAAAGTATCTAGTGTTATATCTGGTTATAATATTTAAATTTCATTCAAATCCTTTCACTTTTATTTCATAGAGCAACAAATATTCATCCATCCATCCATCCTCGTAAACATTCTAGTTTATAATAATTAGGTATTAATAGGATTATTTGACGTTGCATTCATTATTCTGTTATCTAGCGTCTTCAGCGTTCCTTACTGTTTGATAAGGGAGTTCTTTATGCCTGCATTATAGTACAAGTTGTAGCTTAGATACAGGTTTTATGTTCACCATCATCATCATTTCAGCCGAAAAACGTCCACTGCTGGACATAGGCCTCTCCCAAGGTTCCGTTTCCGACCGGTCCTGCGCCTCCCGCATCCAGCGGTTTCCCGCGACCTTCACAAGATCGTCGATCCACCTTGTCGGGGGCCTGCCCACGCTGCGTTTTCCGGTACGTGGTCGTCACTCGAGAACCCGTCGGCCCCATCGGGCATCGGTCCTACGGGCTACGGGGGTTCTATGTTAACCTTCCCCTATAAGTGATTTCGTGACTGATCCTGTTGGCGGTCTAGAGGATATTGTTCACTTTGTGTTATGCCAGAAGAACTGAAACTAAAGAACTATTTATTACAATAAAACTATTTTCAATTTTTTTAAGTTGTCAGAATAGCCCAAATATGTAATCAGAAAGTTGCAGTTAGTTGCCCATTTTAAAACTAACTGAACTTAATTCATTAATATCTATTGAGAGGAAACGGCATGAAATTTTACACCTTTTTTAAATAAATAAATTACAAAATCCCGGTTACATTATTCTGGTTGCATCTATAACTGAGAAATACGATGACGTCATTTAATGTTATACCGGAATCGTGATAGTTATCCCACCACAATCATCATTTACGACTTGTATGTAATTTTAAACACCTATGGGAAATATTATGAGCGGTATTTCTTTCATCTCCGGATCATCATAAACTGGTAATAAATGAGAAATAAATTATATAAAAATGTGAAAATATTATGACCCAACTTTAATTCCCGAATACACAAACCATTTAATTTACAAATTTACAGCACGATTCGATTCTCAAATAACTTAGATAATCGCGTATTTTATCACCACTAAATATTCAAAAGTGCTTTATTAAGAAAAAATAAATATGCCAGCCCTAATCTCTGGTAATAAAAGGCAAATAAAACAGCTGACAGGCGTCGGGTGTAAAATTTTAATGTCTTCTTTATACACGGGGAGACAGAGACAAAAGGTTCACTTTGTACTGTGTCATGGTATGGCGACATGGAAGAAAGAAAGAAAAAACGTTCATTTTGCGGTAAATATGACGCAAAACTTTACAAAAACACAAATAATAAGAAATAGTTAAGGGAAACATGCCTCACGTCCAAGCAAAACGGCTGTCGCTCAGCATTATGCTGCGACTCTATGCAAAACAGTGCCCAGCGCTGGTTTTCAGCGACAGCCGGCGCCGACATAAAGACATCACTTGATGCAACACACAATAAAAGGGACACCGAAACGGTAGTACAATAAAACAAACACACACTTACAGGAAGGGTCAAAAGTGCATTGCCACTTTTGAACTTTATTGTACTAACAATAAGTGTCAAAAGTGGTACTCCACTTTTGACCCTTACTGTAAATGTACATAGTATAGTCAGTCTAATGAAGGCGGTAAAATATAAGAAAACTGTTTTAATTTTCTATCTCAATCATCGCTGTAACGTTGCTTTAACTCAGTGGTGGGCCATAACATCGGCTGTCGGCAAAACTTACCACCCACCAGACAAAGTCTTGCTGCCAAGGGATTAGTCGTGTTCCGGCATGATGTCTGGTAAAGCCATACGGAGGACGGGTCTGAGCAGTTGCATTGCGATGTGTTTCGGGTACGTGTGTCGGGAGTTTGGTCGTATTGTTGGGTTTAACATTGCATTACTTCGCTCAACTGCCGTCTTCCTTCCTATAAACTCAGTTTTTTTGTGTGAATAGGCTCTTAAGAAATTAGCTCGCTTTACCATCAACGATTGCATCACTGCTTACCATCAGGCGGGATTGCGGTCAAGCACCAGTTCATACCTAATTATTAAGAACAAAAAAAATCGTTGTGGTGGGGCTTGGCGCTGCGTACTCTAGATCTGTGTCGGAAAACTTTAGTTTGCCCAAACAGGTCTAAGGTGAGAAGCTAGACCATGAGATAGGTATACAGAAGCTCACAGGACGACATTGGGCAAGCTATTGAGCAGTAGAAATATCCTCCTGAATTCGTCTAATGTCCTCGTTGTTCTGGGCGGACGGGAAGGGAGAGTCAAACTTTTCCTGCACTTTCCTGTGTGCCAAAAAAATATCTCTTTAGAACAAACTGTGACCCTGACAGGTATCAGTCCTTGTAGATCCCGTCACTATATACCTTTGTAATGTTTCTTTTTTCATTACCTACGCAAACACCATGCGTTGTCCCACAGTACAAACATTTAAACTTACAAACACAATCAGCTAGACCTGGAGCAACTACCCGCAGTTTACACAAATATTTGTTTCGTTCTGGAATCGAATCCATGACACGCAGCACAACAGTCGATCTCTCAGCTACTATGCCAACGGTGTCGATATAAAAATCACACCAGACTTTTAATCACAATAAGCCATCATTATCATTTGCCTAGACTTCAAACTAAAATCTCTATCGCATTGCATATGAGTTATAAGGTAAAATGCCAATATGGACCCAACTACAGTAAGTTAGTTATTTTTTGTGAACTGGAAACGTGGTCGCTCACTATGGGCCTCATACGAAGGTCAGAGTCACCCAAAGGGCGATGGAAAGAGCTATGCTTGAAGTTTCTCTGCGCGATCGAAAGTCACCGACATAGCTCTTCGAGTCGCTAAAATTGAGTGGCATTGCTCGTAGAACCGATGGCCGATGGGGCAGTAAAGAGGGCCGATGACCTGGTGAAAGTCGGGGGCAGGCGATGGATGCGGGCAGCACAAGACCGGTCATCGTGAAAAACCTTGGAGAGGCCTTTGTCTAGCAGTGGACTTCTATAGGCTGAAGAAGAAGAAGAAATAATTATTAAAAACTGAAATTAATTATGTTATTGACTGATGACATTCAAATAGAATTATTGTATTTATTGATGGAATTATAATATATTATTAAGTAGACGATGGACTAGAACTAGATTATTTAATGTAATTTGTTTTTTTAATTGTAAAATATGGCTGTTCGTATTAATACTATGTACAACCATGATTTGTACCTTTATTTGCAAAAAAAAATATCTTTATCTTTAAGACTGGTTGTCAGACTTTAGGGCTTCTGACCCGTAACGACCAACAAGAGGTTCATGAATGACAGTATAAATATTAGTATACAAAATACCTCGCGGTTCCTGAGCAGGGAGACAAACACACATACATTATGGTACAGACGCAGCACATAAGGCTACTACTACAATTGTCAAACATCTTTGATAATTTTCCAACTTTATTCCTTAAACGTTTAAGTTCAAGATTGTTTGAGAAAATTTGACGATTTCGGGTAGCCAGACCTGCCATACGCTAAAAAGAATGGAGCAATTCTCGTGAGTTTAAAACGTTGACTTCCTCAATCTGTCCCAAATAACTTTTTATTTATTTATTTCATCATCATCATGATCAACCTTTTATCATGATCAACCTTGTATCGTCGTTTATATAAAGTTTTATTCTAAAATCTCTCACGGACAACGATGACTTAGCCTTGGTAATCTGTAACTGTTGTGCTGCCTGATACAGATATCACATTCTAGCAGTTTTTAGACATTGCTGTCAATGTTAAATATTTCATCAACATTATCATGTCAGCCACACACAGGAAGTCCACTGCTGGACATAGGCACTAGGCGCTTCCCTGCAATTTTTTTGTATTTTGCAATTTTTCCGCCTAGTCGCTGGGTGTCCGACGCTGCGCTTGCCGTTACGTGGTTGCCATACAAGAGCCTTTCTGCCCCATTCGCCATCGGCTCTACGAACTAAGTGTCCCACCTACTGTTACTTCAAAGAGTGTTACTTCTAATCCTCTGGGCTATGTCGGCGACTTTCCTTCTTCTACTAATCTCTTCATCCCTGATTGGTCGGCAAACTTTTGGCGGGCAATGGTCACAAAGTAGCAACATAAACTTAAGTTTGATACTAACTCGTCAAAATAAGAAGGCAAGCTGTCATAAAATTTAATAAGATAATTCATTAGATCTTTTGAAAGCATCTTGAGACTGGAGATCCATTCTGTGCATTTATAAATTACTCTGTACGGACGACAGAAAGTCAAGCTACCCTAAACTCCCAAATATTTCTAAACAATCTTGAGACATAATGTTGGGTTTGCAACTTATTTACAAAACATTTATGGGCCGCAAGTAACACATACGGGGTCCGCTTGCGGCCCGCGGGCCGTCTCCGTAGCTCTCTGTGCAATCTTGAGCTTTCTAATGAGGTCCATAATTAATATTTGATTGGCATTAATTCCCTTGCTCACAAACTAAACTAAATTTAAGTGCAGTGCACCTTTTTGTTTCTATAACATTAAGAAAAGTACAGAAGATATATTTAAGTCCAGTCCTGTTAAATTAAGAAACTCCATAGATAGTTTAATATTTATTAAAAACATGCCTTCTACGTAAATTTACGTCAGGTGTGGACAAATTTGACAAGACTAAAGTAATAATTTTCCGTCCTTTTCTTATTGAAACTGAATCAACAAGACTCACTAAACTTAAATTTATTTTAGTTTCCGTAGGTACGAGGGAATCGCGGCCACCGACAGATTTATACTCTATAGCTTCAATAATTGTGCTTATTGAAAAAACGTATAATCGCGAACCTTCTGTTCCGTCCATTTCATGTAAAGTTTGTAAGGTTTCCGTTATCGATACTCGGTGTCGATTATAGGTATCGAATTGCGACCAGTTAACGAGGAAAATAATATTCGACACTGACCGGCGGTGTCGTGTGACGGGTATTAGAAAAAATATAATCTGTAATGTATACTTGTTGTGTACTGTTTTGTGGGATGGAGTGTAAGTGAGAAGGAATTGGAGGATTAAAATTAATTATATTTAAAATTCATGTAATGTCTGGATCTGTGCCTGGACATAAAAACTGATGAACCGTTTGCGTCGATGTGACGCATGCTTCCCTCAACTATTTCATATTTTTTCATGTTTACCGCAAATTAACGTTTTTTCTTTCTTCTTTCTTTCTTCTTCTTCTTTCTAAATACAACAACAACACAGACACAGTTAGACTTCTGTTTAAACCTTCATTGTATTATAGGCGTGATGTTATGTTATAGAAAAATCTCATTTAGTTCGGGTACTCAACAACTTTACACCCCAAAATCGTGTTTATCAGTTGTTTAGATTGCACCTTGGAGTCAATTTTAAATCGAACTTTAACCCGACAAAGCTAAAGTTCTAATAACAAAAACTGACATTGAATCCAAGTCTAAGTTATCAATTTTGGATAAAGAACTTAATTTTCGTCGGATTAATGTTTAAAATGGAAAAATGTTTAAATTTGTTTAAATGGTCTTGCAGGTTAACATTTTGTGAAGAGATGTTTAAGGTTTTTGTTCAACATGCATGCTTCATGTTTAAGTTCTCCCAGCTCAAACAACGATAGCTTTTCACTTGCACCACAAACTTTTTCTATGATCAGTTTGGACACGGTATCAGGTGTTTGATGGGTTCCGCCGAATTGTAGTTGCGTCTTATTTATTTTTTGTATAAAACAAATGGGAATGGATCAGTTTCTGTCAATACGGCGGTGATGCAAAAAAGTAATTTCATGGGTTAACATAGATTAATTTCTAGTTGCAGCTTTACTTTTACGAATAAAACAAGAAACGGTAATGAAAATCCAATCTTATTTCCTGGAATGAAAAAAACTGTGAATTTGTGTTTTGTGTTAACACTGGATTGCTGAAAAATCGAAAATATCGAAGTTAAGCCAAAATCAGCAGTTACACTGGTAAAGCGGACCCCAGACTCTAAAGCTGAAAAGCTTCGTATGCGACTGGGATTAACACTGAGATGATAATGACTGGATTGTTGAAAAACAATGCTAAATGTAATCTTCATTCATTTCATTCTTCTGTAGAATGCATTTAAAAATTGCATGCAAAGTTATTTCATAAACAATCAGGGTAAATCCATCGGAACACTTCACTCTGAAGTTTTAGTATTGTATACAGTATGTTAAGAAAACTCTGTCCGACCCATAAGGATAATAAAGGTTAGGTAAACACATCACCAAATATGATATAAAATTTTACGTAGTTATCATACTACCAATACAAATGAATTTTGAAATAATCTTTTTTTCCAGCGAATTAATTCCAACTTCCCCGAAATTTGGTAATTTTTAAAAAGTGACAACACCGGTATTATTATGAGCGTATAGCGATGCGACCACGTGCCGCGTGCCCTGTCCCCCGCCGCCCGCGGAAGGGTTGTTTACCGCAAATATATTAAGTTACCTCTTTTTGCGAAATAATATTATTTTTTTAGGGGGATCTTTTTTATGTTTAGCCCGGCTTTGTATCCATTAGTAGAATCAGTTATCGATACCTAACAATACCTTGACGGATCGGACAGGGTTTTCTTTACATATTGTACAAATATTATAAGTATATATTTTGCTAATACATGGTATGATTGTGTATATAATATATACAGTATGTTAAGAAAACCCTGTCCGACCCGCGAAGGTGTTGTTAGGTATCGATAACTGATTCTACTAATGGATACAAAACCGGGCTAAACTTAAAAAAAACCCCTAAAAATAAAATATTATTTCGCAAAAAGAGGTAACTTAATAAATCTGCGTTAAGCACACTTCCGCGGGCGGCGGGCGGCAGGGCACGCGGCACGTGGTGGCATCGCTATTCGCTCATAATAATACTGGTGTTGTCACTTTTTTAAAAATTACCAAATTTCGGGGAAGTTGGAATTAATTCGCGGGAAAAAAAGATTATTTCAAAATTCATTTGTATTGGTACTATGACGATTATGTAAAATTTAATATTATATTTGGTCATGTGTTTACCTAACCTTTATTATCCTTATGGGTCGGACAGGGTTTTCTTAACATACTGTATAAGTATTTGTTTAAATATTGTTAAGAGATTTTTTTTTTTGCTTATCATTGTTTTCAACTAAAGCACTTGCCATCTATTCTCTTCACCACCCGTGGTTAACTGGTAGAGGTAGGTAAATAAATAAATAACGTAAATATACGATTTCTACAGTTAAACACTCAGATAAACTAAAAACTTTTTCAGCTTCTATCACTGATAGAAATCATTAAACCATAATTTAAACCAACAATCATTACATCTATAATAATGATTAAAACAACTCATACCATCGACTGGAGGGTAGATACCATACAATACAGCCCCAAATTAATACCCCATAACAACAACCAAACAGAACCTCAACCCTTTGACCACAAACAAGGCACCGGTTACTTTTCCAATCAATAACAAAAGAAAACTTCTGAAGAACCCCACACACCTGACCCTTCAGTCAGAGCAACAAAGCGGGGTTCGGGTTAAAAGATTAAAACTGGTTAAAAGCAGTTGAAACCGCTTAAAACTGCCTAGAACTGGTCAGAACGCGGTCTAAATCAATGACGTGGGGCGCGTAACAATGCAAGTCGTGACCGCAAAGACATTCGTCCCTCGTTCACGTTACATTTATTGGAAAAGTTCCACTTTAAAATTATGTGCCAAGTTATAAGCGAACTGGCTGTAACTAATTACCAGTAATAACTTTATAAGCGTAAATACCAGGGTTTTGAAATACCAGTCCATTATAAAAAGTAACATCCCGGTTACGAGTTTTAATTTAAATAGTTTTTTTTCTTTCTTTTATGGCTTCGCGCGGTTTGTGCATTTAGCCAATGTCACGTAATGAATTATTCATGTCGAAAAAGACGGCCGCGTAACCCGTCTTACGATGGAGGTTTGAGACAAAGTCATGATGTGGCCACTATGCTGCGATATTTCACTGTTCTTTATGAATTATTTACTGAATGCACTTTTTACTACATAAATCACGCACTTTTATTTAGTAAACAAATAATTTTAAAAGTCCAATGAAAAATGAGCGTGAAACTCAGCTTGACTTTCCCGCCAAAACACATTTTAAATAGTTTATTTCTAAAGAATATGAAAAACGGATAAAACTTTAATTTGACTTTTCCTTTTGAATAAAGAACGTAAATACAACTGTACAACACGAACCTTTTTGCAAAGAGGCCGAGTGTCGTAGCTTCTAGATTATAGAAGGTTCCTTCTAAAATATTTGACGCGCTTCCCTTTTGTTTTTGGAAAGTTGTCTGACGTCTGTCGATAAGGCTGGGCATCGATAACGTGCATCATTTTGAGAAACTGAGGTTGACAGGAAAGCGCGCATTTTTCATTGGACTTTTAAATTTATTTATAGTGTCATTTACAAAAAAAAAAGCGCGTGATTTATGTAGTAAAAAGTGCATTCAGTAAATAATTCATAAAGAACATTGAAATATCGCAGCATAGTAGCCACATCATGACTTTGCTTCAAACCTCCCTCATAGTCGGTTCACGCGGCCGTCTTTTTCAACTGTCATTGGCGATATCCGCCATTATTGTGAAATAAAATTTTATAATGCTCTCATTTTCTCTCACGTTAATTTTTATTATCTTAATATGTTTCTGTCTCTTTTTACTGTCGCTTTTTCGTTACATCGACTTTCAAAACACAACGATGATAAAAAGTCTTCACTCCAATAATATCCCAACTTTCCGCTTCTCTCACGATTTGGTCCAACGACAGAAAATGCAAGGAATGCATCTCGTTGAGAGTAAAGTCCGAACATATAATTTGACCGCTACTACCATTCAATGGTGCTCCGACAATATTTACTATCGAGACGAGAAGAACTTTCTGAATGTTTCAGAAAAATTGTTCAACCTGGTACTAGTTGAAATTATTTTTTTTTATTATTATAAACTAGCGCTTGACCGCAATCCCGCCTGATGGTAAGCAGTGATGCGATCGTTGATAGTAAAGCGACAGAAAAACTGAGCGAATAGAAAGGAAGACGGCAGTTGAGCGAGGTGATGCGATGTTAAACCCAACAACACGACCAACGATGCTGCGCCAAAGGGAGATTGATCTGAAGACCCTTCACGACCAAACTCCCAATACAACGACACTAGGCGCATCGTACCCGGCACACATCGCAACACAACTGCTCAGAGCCGTCCTCCGTACGGCTTTACCAGACATCATGCCGGAACACGACAAATCGCTTGGGGGCAAGGCTTTGTCTGGTTACTTTGTATATGTTACATAATATGTTTCAGTAGGCATTTTTTGATTGCTTTATATGTGGTCGTAATAATACGTGTTACGTAGAAACCTGAAACTGTAAATAAGGACCCAAGAACACAGGCAACCCAGCTAGGAAATGAATTTTAAAACATTCACACAAAAAGGTTTTCAAAGACTGCTAAAGTTAAATAATAAGAAATAATGAGTTCGCACCTTAATTAAAGTAGCTACTTTCACTGAGAAACTTCTATCAGACGAAATCTGGGAGATATTATTCGGATCGTTTGGAACTTTTTAATTAAGACACTGTTCGTAAGGGATAAGTTTAATCAGTAGAGTTTCTCATAGGTGAGGTCTCCGCTAGATAGGGAACAATGATGTTCACTACAACTTGGCTAGTTGTAATAAAAACCATGTGGGGTCTAAGAACCTCTGGCAGGAACGAAGTTTGGAATGAAAAGATGTCTCATCATAAAGGTCTACTATTTTTGTGTTTGTGCTTGTGTTATGTCTTGATGGTCTAGTCATCTAGTGGTTAAAACACCAGCCTCTCAAGTATGAGTGTGCGGTTTCGATTCCAGGTCAGGCAAGTACCAATGTAACTTTTCTAAGTTATATGTACTTTCTAAATATATCTTGGACACCACTGGCTGATTAAAAGGTGAAGGAAAACATCTTAAGGAAACCTGGACTTTAAATCTGAAATCGCCAACCCGCATTGAGCAAGTGTGGTAAACGAAGTTTGGAATGAAAAGATGGTGTCTGCAAAAATTTCAATATGATGAAATATTTTAACAGCTGTCGTCTTCTATTTACATTTTGGCCTCACCTTGTTTACTTTTACACACTTTTTGAGTATAACTATGACACCGGCTCATAAGATTTTTTTTTAATTGTTTATAATTATTAGTTCATAATTATAAACAATAAAAGAAAATGTCGCAATTCTGCCTGATGGTAAGCAGTGATACAAACGATGCATAAGATCAACAATATTAAAATCAACAGCGAATTTTGATTTAAAATTTGGCCTATTATTTTATTACGACTCTGGCTTCATCGCTTTTGAAAACTATAAAGAATTACTACTAGGCCCCATTAAAGAAATTCGTTCCAAATACGTTTGCATATACGCTAGGGCTTTACCTTCTAATACCTAAGGACGACTTGATGTACATATTATATCTAAATTTCTGGTAAACATCACGACCTAATATTTTCCAATACTCTCCAACTTTGAATTGCGATTTATTCGTGAATAATACAAACCTGTTCGAAAAAGTTCGTAACAACAAATATGTAAGTAAATCATTGCATCATCATGAAAGCCTTGGGGAGGCCTCTGTTCAGCGTGGACCTCTACAGGCAGAAGAAGAAGAGGAAGAAATAAATCACTTTTGAAAAAGCCGAGCATATAAGTAACTTATAAATAACTTAAAAATTAGTAAAAATGTTACCAAATTTTTCACTATACACAAATATACTGAAAATATAAATATCACCCAAAATCTCTATTCACATTACTTTTTTTTATATATATACGGACAAATCACACAGATTGAGCTAGCCCCAAAGTAAGTTCGAGACTTGTGTTATGGGATACTAACTCATCGATACTATATTAATAATAGATGCATATATAGATAAACATCCAAGACCCAGGCCAATCAAGAAAAGATCGTTTTCTATCATGACCTGGCCGGGGATCGAACCCGGGGCCTCCACGTCGCAAGCAGGCGTGTTGACCGCTGCGCCACGGAGACCGACTAAAATATTTATAATAGTTATTATATAACCAAATAATAGTTATTATATAACCAAAGCCTTTTCCCAACTACAATATATTCGTTGGAGTCTCCTGAAACTCCATTATTACATTACTTTTTAGTACACAGATGTCGTTTACCTATTTACCAAGAATTACTTATACCCACGAGAACCAACAGAATCCGTGACCTGATTCCGGCTGCAGCTCGCAATGCATCACAACTACCGGCAGCGGAAATTTTTGTCTTCCTCCAAATCATTTGGGAAATTAAGACTCTTAACCTCCTTTAAAACATTTGCACTACCGGCACAGTGCCGTTTTTTCATTAAGACCACGTCGTTACAGTAATGCACGGTATCCTAGTTGGAAAACAGCCAAAGACGGTCTCTGTAGTGGTAATCATGAAAACGATATTAAAACGGCCTCGTCCGGTTAACTTCACACAATGTACGTTTCCCGGACATCATAATCATGGTGCAACTGTCGTATTTGTGCATTTTATGTGTTGAAGTACATAAAAGAAAAGAGTTTTGTATGCAGGCACAAAACAGTTTATTACAATATGATGTGTGACTTTCGTCCATTACACGATGTGAAATTGCCGTGCATTAAGACTATTTAAGTCACAAGTATCATTAAATATTTTATAGGTCGTGTGACCTAAACCGGACGGTTAAGCGCAGAATTAACACCATACGGATGAAATGGCGGCAGGTCACGGGAATCTGTGACTCCTGCAAGGGAATACATATACAATACCTTGGTTAGACCTGCTTGCTTGCTTGCCTTATTGAATGGATCGGAATATTGAACGACAAAAGAAGACCTTTTGTCGTTCAATATTCCGATCCAGGTTCAATTCAAACGTACCACAACCACACCACGCCGCAGTATCAAAATGTGGTCAAGCTATGGTTACGTGTGAATAGTGCCGCAGCGGCTTTTTGCAGTTGCGTTGTGGTACTGACAAAATGACGATATGGTTGCGTTGTCACCAGCACGCGCCAGCTAGGCGCGTTGATGACGTCATGTCATGGCGACAGTGCCGCCACCGGTGGTGGCATTGCCGTCTCGATGTGGTTGTGATGTGGTCGTATTACACATGCACATTTGGTCGATAACAACGGCATAAGTGGTACGTGTAAATTGTAATATTCATTTTCAATACAAAATATACGCCCGACCACATAGCGTAATAGTGGTGTGGTTGTGGTACGTGTGAATTGAGCTTTAATCCTTTCGCGTTACATAATGACCTAGGTATCGATTCCATTTATTGATCTAGAAGAAGTAAGAAAGTGGTACTGGTTATGTGGTGCTCCGACCGAAGATAATCGTCATGAGAATTATGATGTTAATGTGAATTCCGCATTTATTTCACGCTTATCTGTGTATAAAAACGGATTACTTAACTCACAAATCAGCGTAACTTGTGCGGCTTTAGTACACAGTCCTATAGAAATCTCTCCGTAAAGCTTTTGGCTGTTACTGTGTCTGCGGATATACATTACACTGTCAGATTATTTTTCTTTCTTTAATTTTTTTTTTAATTTATATTTTTATTTTTTTTATAAATCCTGATTGTGTGATGTGTATTACTATATGTATATGTATAAAATAATAATAAATAATAAATATATACGGACAAATCACACAGATTGAGCTAGCCCCAAAGTAAGTTCGAGACTTGTGTTATATGGGATACTAACTCAACGATACTATATTTTATAATAAATACAGATAAACATCCAAGACCTAGACCAATCCGTAAAAGATTGAGGCGTGTTGATCGCTGAGCCACGGAGGACGATAAATATAGTTAATGGATGTATTTTTATTGTATATGACGCCATACTACATCGAGGGACTGGAACAATTTGCCAGCGACGGTGTTTCCGTCTGACTACCATCAACGATTGCGTCACTGCTTACCTTATCAGACGGGATTACGGTGAAAAATTAGTTTATAATTATTTTTAAAAAATGTCTCTTCCTAAAGGTCTACTATTTTTGTGTTTATGCTTGTGTTATGTCTCGATGGCCTAGTGGTTAAAACACCAGCCTCTCAAGTATGAGTGTGTGCGTTCGATTCCAGGTGAGGCAAGTACTAATGTAACTTTTCTAAGTTATATGTACTTTCTAAATATATCTTGGACACCACAAAAGGTGAAGGAAAACATCTTAAGGAAACCTGGACTTTTAGTCTGAAATCGCCAACCCGCATTGAGCAAGTGTGGTATTTACGCTCAATCCTTCTGTTTGAGATTAGACCTGTGCCCAGCAGTGGGGCGATAAAAAGGTTAAAGCTAGATTGCTCGCATCGCGACCATCGGTCGCCTGTGGTATGGTGGTAGTATCCGCCGCGACTTATACAATATGTAAAGAAAACCCTGTCCGACCTGTAAGGATAATAAAGGTTAGGTAAACACATGGCCAAATAAAATATTAAATTTTATATAATCATCATAAAAACAATACTAATAAATTTTGACATAATCTTTTCTTCCCGCGATTTAATTAATTTAAAAAAAAGTGACAACACCGGTATTATTATGAGCGAATAACGATGCGACCACGTGTCGCGTGCCCTGTCCCCCGCCGCCCGCGAAAGGGTTATTTACCGCGAATGTATTAAGTTACCTCTTTTTGCGAAATAATATTTATTTTTTTAGGGGGATTTTTTTTAAATTTTAGCCCGGCTTTGTAGACATTAGTAGAATCAGTTATTGATACCTAACAATACCTTGATGGGTCGGACAGGGTTTCCTTTACATATTGTATGTAAGTTGTAGGTTTGAACACCGTCAGGCGCTTTATTTTATGTAAATTATTTCATCACCATTGCTCTCAATACGGAGAAGGAAAACAACGTGAGGAAACCAGCACATCGACTTTAGGACATGCTAGAGTTAAATCTTTGCAGACATATGTGGAAAGGTCTTGGAGGTAAGGAAGGTAAGGTTCTGGAGTGGCGGCCAAGTACTGGAAGACGCAGCGTAAGGAGGCCCCCAACAAGGTGGACCGATGACATGGTGAAGGTCGCCGGAAGCCGATGGATGCGGGCAGCACAAGACCGGTCAGCGTGGAAAGCCTTGGGGGAGGCCTTTGTCCAGTAGTGGATATCCATAGGCGGAAGAAGAAGACATATGTGACGAAACAGGCTTCCACTCACTGAGAGGAAACCTGTTTTCCCGGAGTGAGAATATTATAGACTGTATTATTGCTCTCTTAGTTGTTTTTACCTCACTGCAGAAAGTGTTTTAACAAGAAGTTGATAAATTATTTTTCCGAAGTCCAGCACTCCAATTGGCAACCGCTGGGTGCGGGAGGCGCAGGACCGGTCGTCTTGGAGAGCCTTGGGGGAGGCCTATATCCAGCAGTGGAAGTCTTTCGGCTGAAATGATTATGATGAATTGGCATAATGTCAGTAACGATAAAAAAATGATTGTTTGCTAATCCATTGCTTTAATTATATTCAACAATTCTCCTACTCAACTACATCAATGAGCCAATAAACATTATTGAATGTTCAAAATGAAGAGCATTGCCATTATAATTGAACGCAATGTCTACTGATATCATTGACTTCGCATTCGACATACAAATTAATTTAATTCAGACAAGCACAGATCCATTACATTTACATTAATATTATTGGTATGAACTAATAACTTATGGTAATATCTAATAATTAGAAACGAATTAATCTTCTGGGTGAGGCTGCACACTAGAGGGCTGTCTAGCTTACTGCTTATTACTCTTAGTTAAGTGCAGTAGTTGACAGCAGTTGTAGGTCATAGGTTCGAACCCCATCAGGCGCTTTAATTTGTGTAAATTATTTCATCACCACTGCTCTCAAAACGGTGAAAGAAAACATCTTATGGAAACCGGCATCTCCTAGAGCCGAAGACATGTGACATCTACCAACCCGTACTGGGCCAGCGTAGATTACGGCCCACTTCCTCTGACAAAAGGCCCGTATCCCAGGAGTGGGTTTTTTTTTTTTATTAATTATAAACTAGCGCTTGACCGCAATCCCGCCTGATGGTAAGCAGTGATGCGATAGTTGATGGTAAAGCGCGCTAGTTTATTAAGAGCCTATTCACTCAGAAAAATTGAGCGAATAGGAAGGAAGACGGCAGTTGAGCGAGGTGATGCAATGTTAAACCCAACAACACGACCAACGATGCTGCGCCAAAGGGAGATTGATCTGAAGTCCCTCCACGACCAAACTCCCAACATAACAACATTAGGCGCATCGTACCCGGCACACATCGCAACACAACTGCTCAGACCCGTCCTCCGTACGGCTTCACCAGACATCATGCCGGAACACGCCAAATTGCTTGGCGGCAAGGCTTTGTCTGGTGGGTGGTAACTTCTGCCGGCAGCCGATGTTATGGCTTCACCTAGAATATAATAGTCTTTTAGCTAAAATATGTTATACTAGCTTTCCGCCCGCGATTTCGCCCGCGTGGAATTCGGTTATATCACGCTTTTTAGATTCCCTCAGAAATATCAAAATTTTCCGGCATAAAAAGTACCCTATTATTTAATCCGGACTTCTAACTTTACGTCTGCAAAATTTCAAAGCAATCGGTTCAGTAGTTATGGCGTGAAAGTGGAACAAACAAACAAAAAACCTCTCTTTCCGATTTATAATATTATAGTAAGGATTAATTAAATAAAAAAAAAAAACACTTTAAAACTGAATAACATGCAAACGGATACCTAGACTAGAAAATCGCCTTAGCATTCTCTCTGTACGATCACGCTTAATAAAGGTAGCGGTAGTACATTTGCCTATATCGCAAATTAACAGAACCTAAACAATGACCTATAAACCCTGCAGTCCCTACGACCTTAAGTCCTATAAGACCTATAGCCCTGACCTACCATATAATAAATAAATAAAATAAATAAATAAGTCATTTATTTGTTGCTTTTTACACGTTGAAAATTATAAGTTTAAATGCAATATTAAAGTATCTATACTACATAAGAAAAGAAAAATATATGTAATTTGTTACTAATTGTAGCAAATAGTTAAAAGTTAGGTTTGTTAGTTTTAATTTTTTACAAAAAGAAAACACGTTATTTTTATAGCAAAAGAGTACCATATAGTTTGTAATAAATAAATATATATAAGTGCGAGAGGTCTGCACCAAGAGACCTAAGATAACAGACGGATAGTGGGTAGCATTTCCTGGTAAGGGTGAAGGGTAAACTCACTGCCAGTCCAGCAGACTCACAGGACTGATAAGAAATGGCTAAAGGTGTCTTAACCACAGTGAGGGGTAATTAGACAAGAATAAATTGTAATCTGATTTATTTACACTATATTACAGCTTATATACTACTTTTTCCCAACACACACAAATGTACAAAAACGTCTTGGTATTCTATGCGTGTAATCTGCAATTATAACAATATTTGAAGTAGGCCGCGCGTCAGTTGCCGAAATACTGAATCAATGTTCAAAGGTAGCATTGAACACTCTCTAATAATACCCCTAACTATATTCTTGTATGATTCTTTTTTTAATCAGAATCATACCCAATTTACGTTTAAGGGACCTACCACAAAAAAAAAAAACAAATATCCCTCGTGATTTTATTTAAGCATTTTATCGACGTGGTACATACAATATGTATCAATACAAAGTTTCCTTTTTCTAGCATCAACTGTTTTGAAGGTAAGCCAAGGACGAACGGACATAGTAAAATTATAAGGGTTACGAGATTTGAACTGCGGAATCATAAAAATAGCCTCTAACTATGCCTCCACTCGAGTAAAATCTCGGCAAATATTTTCCCGTCGCCCCAATGGCCGCACAGCACTTCCCATCGACACGAACTTTTCAAATCAATTAAAAATTAATTAAATGGCCTTGTTAGCGTCCTAGTTCACAGTTTTGGCACTCATCGGGAATTCACATCGCACCTGGTGGTGTGAGGTGCCCACCGCTATTCTGCCATGTTTTATGTTTCGGGAAAATATTGGAGCTGAGAATTATTTTGTGGTAGTACTTTTTAGACTTATTAAGTACTTTATACGAAATATTATGGAATGTGTGAATTATGGTGTGGTTGGAAAGGAGGTGGAAGGTCGAGATGATGTCTAATAGAAGAGTATGGAAGAAATAGAATTTCTGTTTCTCATTAACCTCAACTTGGGATTAAAACAGGAGAATGATGTTGATCGTCGTGGTGGCCTAGTGGTTAAAAATACCACCCGCCTCTCAAGTATGAGTCTGCAGTTTTGATTCCAGGTCAGGTAAGTAGTACCAGTGTAATATTTCTAAGTTATATGTACATTTTACGTATATCTTGAACACCAATGACTGATTCCAAGGCGAAGGAAAACATCTTGAGGAAACCTGGACTTTAGGTCTGAAATCGCCAACCAGCATTGAGCAAGCATGATTATTACGCTCAAACCTTCTCTGTATGACAAGAGACCTGCAGTAGGACGATAAAAAGGTTGATGATGATGATGGTGACGGTGAATGAAGATAAGGACAGAAGGCAATGATCCCTCAGTGGTAATAAGTGCGACATACGAAATTCAAACACAGACAGGCGTTTCCTGTATTAATTATTTCATGATCGGCGAAGAAAACATTGTAAAGAATCCAGTATATTATAAAACTAACAATGCGAAGATATGGTTTTGTATCCAACAATCTGCTTCACTTACATAGACTTGAGGCCGATTTCAATTATCAAAGACCTTCAAAGTTATAATAAAATCAAAGAATTTCCTAAGAAAACTGTTTTAATTTCACTGACATTTAAAATACACACATCAAAAGTGTCTAGGGATCAAGCATTTTTATGCGGATTTCTTGAGATTGAGATGTGGCTTTGTAATAAATTTATGATTTTATAAATTTATATGGATCCTTTTTGGTGCATTTCATAATTTGAATCAGGAACTGTGAATCAAATTCGAGTAAAAGATGAAAATCAGCTGTCAATATTATCCCTATAAAAACATACAACGCATTGAAGACATTATTAGTGCTACTGTTTCCCTACTACTGATTAAAACCAACGTTATTATGGAGCGGCGACGTCATTTAAGCAGGGAAGAAATGCTCAGAGCCGTGGGAATGATAGAAGCTGGTTCCCGGCAACGTACTGTGGCTTTAGCTCTGAATACAAGTCAGAGTGTTATCAGTCGACTTTGGACACGTTACCGAAGCACTGGTACCGTGGCTGAGCGCCATGGAGGACGGTATCGCTGCACCACACGGAGACAAGACCGATACATTCAAATCTTAACTCGAAGAGCTCCAACAATAACCGCCATGATGTTAGCCGTGAGGCTTCATCACTCTTCAGGGAACTTAATTAGCGACGAAACAGTCAGAAACCGCTTGCATGAAGTGAACCTTCATTCCCGAAGACCGCTACGGGTACCACCTATAGCAATGCACAATCGTAGGATTCGATATCAATGGGCTCTTGAACCATCGTGGTATGGGCGGGTATTTGGATCGGCGGAAGAACTGAGTTGATTTGGATCAGAGGCAACCTCAACGCTCAAATTTATGCTGAGATGATTGTATCAGACGTCATCGTTCCTCTACAAGTGCAAATCGGTCCCTTATTTCAGTTAATGCATGATAATGCACGACCGCACACCGCAAGAGTTGTAAGACAGACTCTCGCCGCAGCTAACATCAATGTCCTGCCCTGGCCTGCTCAGTCGCCAGACTTGAACCCGATTGAGCATGCATAGGATATGCTACAGAGAAGAGCTCTGCCGAATATGGAGGGTATCCAGTCGCAAGAAGACCTTTTTTTGTTGTTGCAACGAACATGGGCGGCCATTCCACAGCGTGATTTGGATGAACTCATTTTGAGTATGCCAAACCGATGTTCTTGTGTTGTTAGTGTTCGCGGTAGAAACACGGATTATTAATTGTTTAAGTTACCCAATAAAATTTTAGAGAAAACTGTTATTTCAGTCTTTTTTTCGAACTTTTGTGTTAGTGGTTCAAATGTCAAATATCCCTTTATTAGGAAAATGGCAAATTTCTTTATTAATGCAAAGGTGACTTGGTTTATCGTTACTGTGACAAACGAAAACACTTTATTTGATGAATCCTTAAAGAAAATTTTAATTAATATCAATCAGGAGAAAAGTTATTGCAAAAATATATGTTGATCCCTAGACACTTTTGATGTGTGTATAATAGAATAGAATACTCTTTACTACATAAACCATATAAATTACCTACAGAACATAAATATGAAAATAGAGATAATAAATAAAAAAATAAATAGATATGAAATTAGGGAGTAACCGACATAGCCCGAAGAATTGCAACACTAAAGTGGCTGTGGGCTGGACACATTGCCCGTAGGACTGATGCCAGATGGGGCCGACGGGTTCTCGAGTGGCGACCACGCACCGGAATGAAGGTCGCGGGAAACCGCTGGGTGCGGGAGGCGCAGGATCGGTCGTCGTGGAGAACCTTGGTGGGGGCTATGCCCAGCAGTGGACGTCTTTCGGCTGAAATGATAAATGATGATGATGATTATGAAAATAGAGAGTGCCACAATGGACGGTTTATCACTAAGAGCGATCTTTATATAGACAACTTTTGGTTGGAACACAAAGGAGAGGGTGAGACAAATAATGTAGCTAGTCTACAGTGTAATATGTACATAATTTGTATCATACTAATTTAATTTAATATATACATCTAATTAATAAACATCGTACAAAGGCAAATAAATTGTTTATTTCTCAGCTTAGTACATAATTTTCACAACATTTTGCTTAAATCTAAATAGTACTGGTGTATAATTTGCCTAAACTAGGTAGAACCTGCGCTTCATGCGTAAAGGTGCTTATTATAATTTTTATTTTGCAACAAATTAACAATAAAAGTACGACGTAAACATCTAGGACACAACGGAAACATACTGTGTTATTATTAATATTGTATTGCTTACATAGTAATATTAGTTAATTTAATGAGTATCTATTAATTTTAATACTCTGTTTAATCTATTGTATAAAAAAGATTCTAAGAACATAAAGCAACTTGTGTCTAAATGCATGTTTAGAGATAGAGGTTGAGCTCCACACTATATCATTCCGCCTTTTGTTAATTATATCAGCGTGTAAGTAAGCGTAGCATGCTGTTTTAGTACAATGAAATTTTGTAGGATTTAAATTACTTGTAGGTAGGGAAAAGGAAAGACGGAGAATTTGCTACGTTTAGAACAGCTCTTTAGGCACGTTCCAGGGAGAGAATGACAGATTTTGATAATCGTGATAATGGTAATGTTTAAAGAGAGAGGAAGTACTTTTTTTATCAAAGTTTGTCAAGATATTTATCTGTAAGCTTTCTTTCTTTTTCAATCTTTAGAGGTTCAAAGCCCAAAGGTTTTCTGCACTATATATGGGGTTCGCCATAATCTCCAAATAAGCGTGGCCTGCTAAGGCAGGCGGGTTGGAGATCGCAGTAATTTGATGTTCCACAGGACAAGCGCTGTTGCACGTTTCCCCGATGTGAGTTCCCTTAGTCACCTCTTACGACACCCACAGCTTTCATTCAAATCCATAAATTATCAAACAGCCTAAGAATAAAGATAAATGTACATAAATACATAAGTTTTGTAAGGTATAAATCCCGAAACAGTATTTCACTACACTCCAGTCGTATTTTCATGAAAGCCAATAAAACTATGAGCAGGAAATCTAAGCAGTAATACACTTGCGTGCCATTACAGAGGCTAGTGGCGCCATTACGTGAGCAGTTTAGTTGTCCCCATGTGTACGGAACGCCATTCAAATGATAAATACGGATGTACCAAGACGCTTCATGTAATGTTGAGATAAAATTGAGTTTTTTGCTTGTAATGGTATAAGTTTTTTTTGCTATTTGTGTAATAGAGTTACAGATACTTTATTCTTTTGGATCCTATTATTCTTCTTACTTCCTAGTATCCTATTAATATCATAACCATGAAAGTTTGCATGCATGTATCGATGTTTGTTACTCTTGAGCTCTAAAACTACTGGACGTATTTAGATGAAAGTTAGCAGACAGATAATAATAAATAATAATAATAAGTTTATTCACCAATAAATATACAAAGCTTAAAACAACATAAACCTTTTAACTATATAATACATACGCTGCAAAATAGGAGCATCTGCAACCGAACTAGTTAAAACCTATATCTCGGTGTGCAGCGCCAAACCTTTCAGCCCCCTCCCATGTGGCAGAGGTGGATGCAGTTCCACGCTAAGTTTTAAGTTGATTTTATGTATGTATATCTGTGTCTGTAACCTACTAACACTAGAAGTTAACCTTTTGAACGCCAATCACTTCTATACAAGTTCGGGATTTTTGTGCCCTCAGCGCCACTACTTGATTAAAAGTAATCACAGTATAAAATAAATTTACGACTTTTACAAGTCCTTTTATTTTGTTTTTATGGAAAATTGCCCTGTTATCAACCTTATTTTTGATCCCAGTACCTACGCGGTATAAACAACGAGGCAAAACGCTTCGTCCGGATAGTAGCGATGTCAACAACGTAAGGGGCGGATATTCGACTTATGACGGGTTGCCCGATGACAACTTAATTAAATCATTTATTGTAATGGCATTGCAATTGATATTTTCGAATTTTCAGTATTGTGATGGTTTCATAGACATTTTTTTCAATAAAAATGGTTTGCGGGTTTGCTGTCAGATAATCACCTCTGTAGTCAGAAAAAGTCTTTATACTTAGAAGGATTCATTCTCAATGATCTCATCTTTTTCCTAATCAGGCGAAAAAGAAAGTATTTCTTCATTTTTTCGCCTAACTTATGATAAAAATGCTAAAACTGCAATTCAACACTTGAACGAGAATTATCGTCATAGATTCTCTCATGACAATCGAAGACTAACGGCTTAACGCTCTATTCACGACAAGAAGGGGTCTTATCCATGGACTAACCTTATCAAGCGCAACTTAACCTGGTCTATCGACCAGGGTGATGGTTAAGACCTTTCCACTAGCCGCCTCAATCCTAAATATAATATATAATCACTGCTTAAAAGTTTAACCAAGCAAAAAGGGAATAAAGACGGCAAACTCCACAAACTTCTAATCGATTCTTCTAAGCGTTTTATGCATGACAGCTTCAACACTGTTTTGCTCTTAGTTATTTATCTGAGGATGTGCATTCTCCTTGTTAGTGTAGCGCGTAGGATTACTTAGTAAGAATGTAGCGTGACTTCGTTACTGCATAGTTTGCAGTTCTGCGTACAAAATGTTGTGTGGAGCTGTTTAAGCTCGTGATTTTGAGCGTTTAGAGCTTTTTGTTGTTTATGTTGAAGAAACTGTGATGGTACCGTACGGTTTCCACACGTGGTGGAAGCATTAATGTTGTATAAAGCGCCCTGGTTGAATGATTCTCTTCTTACTGAACTGAACAAATATTTATATGCCCTACAAGTAGCTGTTCCGGGTCTGGCTGTTTGTGTATGTGATTTTATATGTTTGGAAACGCACTCATGATACAGGAGAAATTCCTAGTGTGGGGCAAACTTTTTTGAAAAAGAAAACCCTTGGTATATTCGGCATAGGATTGTAATATTGTAGTAGATTGACCTGTAGTAAAGTAAATTACAGTGGGTCCCCGGTAGTCCGACAAACATTTTGCAGGGCAGTGTCGAACTATCGAATTTGTCGGATTATAGAGTACTGCCTAAACCTTCTATAGTCCGAATGTTTTTACAAAAGAGTACCTTATAATCCGACAAATTAAAGAAAAATTCGAGCACAATATTGATGGTGCATACAAGTTGTAACTTGTTAAATCGTGAATTAGCGAAGATATGTATGTAATAGACAATGTCGGATTATAAGGGGTGCCGTATTAGCCAGGGGCCGGATTACCATGGTTCCAATGTATTGTTTTTTTTTTTTAATTTTTATTAATTTTTTTTTAATGTAATAAAGAAAGATTTCTTGTACACACGCCAGCGCATCAAGCGACTATAATCTGTCAAATTTCTTTAATAGATTTTCAACCTTATCGCTAAAGCATAAGATTCAAGATTAATTAAGAAAAAATACAATTTCAGATAGCTTGTTCTGAGTTGTCACCTATACACAAAATTATAGTTTACGTGGAAGTCATACAGTATATATACAATATACTATAATAACAACCACATTTATATGAAACTTCCTCGTCTAATGACCCGCATCGCCCGCTTGCACAATTATCTCGATTTTGCTTAATATTTAGCTTTATTTTGCTTGGCTTATGGGTGTTAGGTCCATATTACAGAACCTCACTCAAAACTCAAGCTTTATTTAAATCTGGTTTGAAGCTATTTGATTGGTTGAAACCAGTTTTGAGTAATTCTTAAATCTTGAGTAAGGTTCTATACGAACCTTAACGTTATATTAACCTTCCTCAAGAATCGGGTAAAAATATTTGGAACTCCAACAAAGGATACATAATTTTGTAACAATATAAACCTTTATGTTCCGCTTTCACGCCTACTCTACTGAAAGGATTTGAATGAAATTTGGCACCAGGAATAACACATAGGAGGAATTTTTATCCCAATATTCCCACGAGATGCTTACCATCAGGCGGGATTGCGGTCAAGCGCTAGTTTATAATTATTAAAAAAAAAAGATAAAAAGTTGCGCTGGTGAAACCGTAGGGCACAGCTACTCTACAATAATAATAGAAAAAGGACATTATATGTGTGCTCCTTCTATGACAGGAGAACATAACATGCACATTCTAAAAATAACTAGGTGGAAACATGACAATGGAAACACAAAAAACTAAAAAAACAAACAATCTCTTGAACTTTACCGTATTCGTTTGATAGTATATGTTACCCTAAAAATTAATAAATAAAACAGTTGTCAATATAAATTATTAATCACACATAGGTTAAATACAAAAAAAAAAAAAAGAAATCATGCACCTAAAGTGCATAAGTATGATGTCCTCTTTACCCCCTAAACCATCTACCAATAAGTTCCAAAATGTCCTACGTAAATGGTTACTCACAAATCCAAAATTATTTCCATTAATTCACAACTTTAAAATTACTTTCTCCCTTTAAAATTACTGAGAGAAAACCCACGTTTTGAGGCAAGACCATTCTCGCTATCAATCATCTTGAGTTCTGAAACTGAGTTCCCAAGTTTTGGGTTTTCAATAGTCCCAACTCAGTTTCCTTCGAGTTACAGATCGATGGGAATTGGCAACGGTGAAGTTTTGGAGAAGGACCTCGTTTATTGTCCAACGGATCTAATACCTTAATTGATTAGTACCAAATTTCGGGTCTTACTGAAGCGATGTTATTGGATATTGAATTGGAAAAGGCATTACAGTCTTGGTTTTAGAACTACACATAAATAATAAAATAAATAAATAAATACAGGAATACCTAGTTTAGGAGACAGGGTAACATGATGTACAACATCGAACTCCTGGCCACCGAAGGCGCGGGCCTGGGCTGAGCTGCCCACAGCTCGCCGCCCGGTAAGGACCAGGCCTGCGTTGACGGCGCATTGTTTCACGCGCGGCTCAAAGAGATGTCAGAACATCGTGGCGGGGTCCACGAAGACTAATACCTCCTGGGTCAGGGTTGCGGGTTGGTTAAAAAAGCCCTACAGGTAAGTGAAAGAACACGGGTGGGTTTTAGTCAGTAAAAGTCTGACACGCCCTACCGCTCTGCCCAAAGCGGGGAGGTCATTTGATGATTTCCTATCCCAAACAAAAAAATAGGGTGACATTACGTTTATGGATTCGAGTAGATTCTTCTTCATATTATATTGAATATCTACTGTTAGATAAGTTTAACCAATAGGGTATTTGACTGAAAAAACTAATAAGGCCGTCAGTCAGATTTCCAAAAAATACTAGACTCGTATTTTTTATTTTTTCATATAAACAAAAAATTAAGATGACACAGTGCGTTGAAAACGTGTAACGTCACTGCACGCTACACTTTTTAGCGCGCAATGACGTCACCAGCCACCACTTCTGATCTTTGATGCCTTTTATAATGGTCAATTTTTATTGATTTGCTAAATAAAATATACGCATCCAATATTTTTCTGTATTCTGAATGACGGACTAAATAGAATAATTTTTTTTTTACCCAGGCAACATCGTTATTACTTACCTATATTTCTAATACTTAATGTTACTTATTAGCACAGTATAATATTACTTATTAATGTGGGGTTCGTGTCTAAAATAATTACAGCGGCACAGATCTATAGAGCTGGTAAAGTTACGGTTTCTACGGTTGGCCTGTGGATGGATGGCCATCTTTACATACCAAGACCCATCCGCGCCTCAGAAAATACGTTAAGCTATTGTTTCTGGTTGTCATTTGCAGATCTTTGACGGTCTTTATGGGTCTTAAGAAGGCCGAAAAGTGCGGGATTGCGGTCAAGCGCTAGTTTATAATTTATAAAAAAAAAGTTCTGGAGACAATCCCCCTTATTCATAAACGCTGCTCAATAAACAACACAGTGTTTAAGGGGTTTATTCATAACCGATGATTAAAATTAAATAACGTTAGAAGGTAAAAAATGTATGTTTAAAGAATCGCTAATCACTAGTTAACTTTAAGCAGCTTTTATGAATAAGGGGGAATATGTTATGTGTGTTTATTAGATTACTGTTCGCGAAGGTGACGACAAGGACAATCAAGCAAACATTTTCCCAGTAAGTCATAAAAACAACGTAGAAACATAATTCTGCTTTTTTATTAGGTCGCATTTATGATGTATGGTACAGAAGGAGATGGGTTGTTGTCATGAGCCCTACTGGCTATAATATATAATTTAATAAAATAGCTGTTTGTTTCCTAATAATTCCAAGTAAACTTTATTCTTTATTATATATTTAGTTTTTAACTAAACTTCCAACTATATCTGAAGTTCTAAGGTAGGTTTATACAATTGCTATCAGTTTTTTTTTTTTTTTAATAAATATAAAGTAGCGGCAGGATTAAAGCGCGCTAGTTTATAAAATCCATTCACTTAAAAAACTTAATGAATAGGAAGGAAGACGGCAGTTGAGCGAGGTGGTGCAATGTTAAACCCAACACGACCGACGATGCTGCGCCAGAGGGAGATTGATGTGGAGACCCTCCACGACCAAACTCCCGACACAACAACACTTGGCGCATCGTACCCGGTACACATCGCAACACAACTGCTCAGACCCGTCCTCCGTCACAACGAATCGCTTGGTGCCGCCAAGCTTGAATAATTTTGAAGCATATTCCTAATCCATTGCACCATGTGTTCGAAAAATGTGTCTGTTCAACAACGTGAATAACGCAATGAATGGTGTTGTACTGTCAAGTCTGTTACGTAATAACCCTACAGATTCCACTAGTGTCTACGGTAAATCCTTTACTGTACAAGCAGTTCGGCTATGGAATGACTTGCCCGTGTCCATAAGGCGTGCTCAAACTCTGTCCACTTTTAAAACCATGGTAAAAAAGCACTTCCTATCTCTTTAAACATATCATTTTTTTTATTTGGTCTTGTATGATGTTTATTAATAAGATGTATATATTTAGTTAAACTAGTATGATATATTTAACGTACATATTTATTGTATACTCTATGTAAATAGTACAGTGTAGACTACCTACACTATTTCTCTCTCCTTCCCCTTGATATTCCATCCAAAGATTGTTTGTAAAAGATCGCTCTTAGCAATAAGACCGCCCATTGTGTCACCCTTTGTAAAATCTTTATATTTTTGTTCTATAATCTATATGGTGTACATAATAAAGAGTAGGTATTCTATTCTATTCTACTTTGATGGCTGTACATACAATTCCAGCTACCTACATGTTCAGTGTACACTGATTTCTGCCAACATTACTATGCACTCCTATGAATTACAGCATCCGTAGCAACTCGTGACGTATTCAATGTACTGCGAATAATAAATTAACATCTACGTTTATCTTAATGGTACCTATTTCCTTGCCAACTTGTAGACTACGTGGGGAGGGTTCAATTTAGATGTTGTACATGGTTTTAAAGTGTGATTTGTGTAGCCTGAGTTTAATGACATTGTTTTGGCTTTCTGTGTAAGAGCAGGGAAGACCGAGGATTCGTTTTCTTTGTAGTTGTCTATGGTTGTGAAAGAGATAAGGTTCCAGTGGAGGCTGAGTGATCGACTGTTACGTTGTGTTTGATTCCCATACGAAACATTTTTTTAAATAATTAGAAACTAGTGCTTGACCGCAATCCAGCCTGATGGTAAGCAGTGATGTAATCGTAGATGATAAAGTGCGCTAGTTTATTAAGAGTCTATTCACTCTATCCTTTAAGACACTTAAATAGGGATGTCCTGGGTAAAAAAAAAAAGATTCTATTTAGTCCGTCATTCAGATTACAGAAAAATATTGGATACGTATATTTTGTTTTATCAAACCAATAAAAATTTACAAATATAAAAGACGTCAAAGATCAGAAGTGGTGGCTGGTGACTTCACTGCTCGCTAAAAGTGTAGCGTGCAGTGACGTCACACGAGTTTTCAACGCAGTGTGTCGTCTTCATTTTTTGTAATCTGACTGACGGACTAATTATTTTTTTTTTTAGTCAACTACCCTATTGTAGTCAGACGGAAACACCGCTGCTGGCAAATTGTTCCAGTCCCTCTATGTACAAGGTATAAAAGAAGAGGCGAAACGCTTCGTCCTAGTCGTAGTAGTGTCACCAACGTAACGGTGGATACTCGCCGTACGATGGATCGTCCGATGATGGAATGGCCATATTTATATGGCTTACAGCCTACAGGTAGTTGTTCCGATTCACCTTTGCCTATGTAACTTTAAATGTTTGTAAAACAATCTACAACACAGAAGTAATTCCTAGTTTACGGCTACGATTTTTTTTTAATTATCAATCCACTGGTAACTACATTTGAACTAACATTAAGAAGCGGTAAAGTTTGTGAGTTTTGAGGATTTAATCTCTGGATTTTGAAAATAAGAATATACGATATTTGTTAATATCATAGACGGAAGGCTTTAGAGTATTCCGAAAAATGAAAAGACTTTTTCGGGGTAGTCGAATTTCAGCTGAAGTAATTTTTACCTCCCATCGCAGTGGGAGCGGATCAGGTAATAATAAAATAAATAATTTCCTCAACATAAAATAAAATATACATTTCTGTCAATAAACAACAATTCTCCGTACCATACAAATATAATTTACAGAAAACTGAGCACTGGCGCCATGAAATACTTAAATCTGTAGTTGGTAACGTTTAAGCCCTCCTAGAGTTTTCAACATCAAATAAAAATATGTAACAAACCCTTTTTATTTTACCGTAAATGAGTTCCGGAGAAGGCCTTGCTGACGAGGATTAACGGGGGCCTACTAAAGGTTTCATAAAGATAGTCGTTTGGAACCCAATTAGGTGCATTTTTATATATTTTAGATGAATCAAAAGTTAAAAGTGATTGTGAATATCAAAAATCATTTATTCAAATTAGTCAGAAAATCTTTGAGTACTTTACAAACGTCAACATTACAAGAGGTAGTCCCCCAAAACCCCCGCCCTTCACCCAGATAGCCTTGCAAGGAAAAGTTTGGTACTTATCGTGCTATGTTAAGGACACTTTCACACTTTTTTCGCCTTAAGAACACAGTTAAAGTAAAGTAAGTAAATTATACAAAACATGTATAATTCACCCCTTAATTTATTTCGCAATAGATTTTAACAGCGGCTTCGCCCGCGTTGTTGTCGGAAATTATCCTATGGGGGAACTTGCAACCCAAATACCCTTCGTAATCCTATCCAAATTATGGTGTACTTGTGTGTTAAAATTCGTTCAACCATTAAGGCGTATGAAGATAACTGACAGACTTAGTTTCTTTCACTTTTAGTATTAGTATGGATATTTTTGGCAAATAAAATTCGTGATAAATGTGGACGAGCCTGTCTGGCAAAACTATATGGCATAGATATAAAGCAGGGAAGAAAAAGCTTTTATTTGCTATAATCATGATTAAAAAATATAAAAAATGGTTGACGGATAAATGCGTTACACCCACACGAAAATCAAAAATAAAAACTAAAATATCGTCATTCGACAAACCAGTGACTTCTAAACTTAGTAGCACCTCATAAAAACTGCAACGCTGCTTGATGGGCTGAACCTTTTTGCTTCCATCGTGAAGGTGATTTAGCGCAGAAATTAATAAGAAACCGCCTTTGAGATTGATTAGAAGTGAAAACTAAAGTTCTTGTTATGATTTGACAGTTTTTGTTGATACTTGTAATAATATAGGCGGGGTTAGAGTGTGGTTATTTTGTCTGATGAATGTACAATCATTGTAATATTGTTTGCTGGCTCATGGAACCTTAATAATATAGAAAAAGTTACTCAAGTCTGACAAAACATGTCATGTTGTTTTTATATCATCATTTCATCAACCGTGCTCAATCAAGATTTTGGTTCAACCTCAGCAAATATAACCATGTGTAGGTATGAGTTCAAATAGATGCCCATACATCAGAGAAGAACTTTGCGCGCTTTGACCATGCTTTCCTCTTTTCTCGACTCTACCACCCCTCCTTCATATCTCGTGTCTGTATTTTTGAACCTTTGTGTGAAAAGACTACACTCTCCCTCTACTCATGTTAGGCAGGTGAAAACTAAAGTGTTGATAAAGGGCGAAGGCTTGAAATCTGAAGACAGCACAGTGTTCTTGGGTAAAACTCTGGATGTTATGCTTCAGTGGGGTCCACATATAGAAAAATTGACAAAAAAAACTAAGTTCTGCTGCATACGCAGTTAAAACAATTCGTGATTTGACTGATATTAAGACGGCCCGTTTAGTGTACTTTGACTATTTGCATAGCGTAATGTCGTACGGCATTCTCTTGTGGGGAAATGCCGCTGATATTCAAACAATATTTGTTTTGCAGAGACGAGCTGTTCGTGCAATTTATAAATTAAGTCCGAGACACTCTTTCAGAGAAAAAATTAAAGAGATTAATGTACTGACCGTGTCGTCTCAATATATTTATGAAAATCTTTTGTATGCTCATAAAAATATAAAATTGTTTAAAAAATACAGTGATGTCTATAATATAAATACTAGAAACAGGCACAAATTTATTGTATGAACTCCACGTCGCAGGCAGGCATGTTGGCCGCTGCGCCACGGAGGTTGACAAAAATGGTTGACGATGAATAAATAAAACAAATATGCTGATTATGTAAATGTATGTATGTATGTGTGTATGTATTAAGTATGTAAACATACTTGCGATATATGGAATCCTAGTATTGGATCCAGAGAATTTGTAAATATCAACGTCTTTAACACAAAACGAAATCTAATTTTAGTTCCAGACATCAGTGAGTAAGTATTTATATTTCGAACTTTATTGAGGTTAAGTCATGTTCGTAATACAAAAGTGACAACTTAGTATAAAGAAAGAAAGAAAGAAAAAACGTTCGTTTGCGGTAAACATGATAAAAAGTGTACAAAATCAAAATGGTGGTTCAAGACCTGAGCCTAAATAAATTCAAATCCTTCATTAAACGTAAGTTGTGTCAGAAAGCATTTTATAGTGTTAAGGATTATATTGACGACAAAAAGGCTTGGGCTTGAACTGCGTCCGATTTCTATACTTACACTGATTGTTCTTTAATTTTTTCCTCTTGTAGTTTAAATTTGCAATTGTTTGTTTTTTTTTTTAATTCAAAGCCAGTACACACTATGTAGCCAGGCATATTGTACGTTACGGAATTGCATCTCTGACAGGGGTGTTCGGCACTGGTGCAGCGACACAGGAGTTAAACTTAGTATTTGGGAACACTGTTGGAGCTGCTGAACCTTGGACAAAACTATCTTTGCATTGTGTAGATTCAATTTCTTAGTATTGTATAATTGCATGGCAACCGTGAGAGCACAATGTACTTGCTGTAAAGCATTTGTTTGTTGGGTTAGTCTTTTTTGTTGTTGTTTTTTTTTTGTGTGTTTTCCATAATGAACGCGTTCTCTTAGCGTACAATATATTTCTGCATCGTTCTCACACGGTTGATTTCAAAATCAAAGATGTAATCAAATATTTGTATCAATAGCTTGATAATTTAAAAGAGTGTCCATGAAATTTCTTGCCCGTTCTTCTCCATAGGTACCTACTCTTTGGAATTGGCGACTAGCTTCACCTTACTAACTGACCGACCTTCTGACAATTTAAAAGTGCCTGTAATTGGTTTATTTGAAATAAATGCTTTGATTTTGATTTTTTTACACAAATTAAGATATTTATTTCTCAAAATAGTATATTTCATTACAAGTGCGGAAAGCCTGTCATTACAACGAGTTCCGACAAATGTCGACCCGAGCCGAGGCGCAGCCGAAGGTGAGGGTTGACAGTCGGAACAAGTTGCAATGACGGTTCCGCACGTGTACTGAACAACTATTTTTAATACAGTTGCGAAAAAATTAAGCAATTTATTAAAATAATAAAAACACAATAAACTCAACTAACTAATAATTTATTTCTTAGAAAAGTTATAATTCACATATACATTGAAATTGGTACAGTTTTTTATACTAACTGGGGAAGTTTTAGGTTGCATATTTACTGTGTGAGACAAACTATTATTAATTTCGTATGATTGTTCATGTATATTTGTCAAAGGTTACAATGGCGTTTGCTAGTTGATGGAATTGGATCTAATGACTTATCATTATCAACGAAGGTAAATGGACGAACTTTCTATTCACTATTGTCATGTGAAGGTGACGGACTGGACTTTAAATTAATGGATTGTGTGATTTTTTTCCCAGTTTCTAGTTTGTTGTGTAATGAATCAGAAATATAGCCTTCTGCAACTTTGTCTGACTTCCAACCTCCTAGTCGCTTTAAGGACGTCAAATTGACTCCTGAATCTGCCAATAATGTAGCAGAGGTCCTCCTGAAGCTGTGCCCAGTATAATACTCTGCATCCGGCAGACCAAGAAACGTAGCTATTTCTTTTGGCATATTACAAAATTTGTTTATCCCGATTGCTTGAGATGACTTTCCTTTTTGATAATTTTGGAAAAAACGGTCGGATTTTCCTTTTTGGGACCGCTGATTCATATATTTTTGCACTATTCTAAGAAAATCTCCTTCAACAACAAAGCTTCTCGGTATCTTATTTTTTGTATTCGGAATCTTAATTAGTAGCATTTTTTCATGGGCTTCAATATCTTTTAAAGTAACATAGGATAACTCCTCTCTGCGGCAAGCACCAACAATGCCAAAAATCAGCGCAACATACAAAAAAAGGGATTTGATTAATATTTTTTTAAATAATTTAATGACTGTATTTTGCGATTTCGTAAACTGAATACTAAAGAAAAATATAAGTACTTATTAATTAATTACCTTTGTAGCTAAATAACGATCATCGGGAGCTTCGTTTAAAAACCTTTCCACTTCATTCGATGTTAATATTTTCGACTTTTTAGTTGTAAAACCGTCTGATTGTCGTTTTAAGAAAGCATTTAGTTTTGGGTATTGACTTATATCCACGTTGTTTCTTATTTTCAGCATACTTTTTATCATCGAAAACCTCGACCATAATGTAGAAGGTTTTAATTTTGCTGAGAGTTCGGAGAAATATGCCAACATAACATTTTCTGAAAAACTATTTGCCTTTTTCTCTTCTCTCCACGCAATAAATTCGTTGTATATAGATGTAGCGACTTTTTGACTTTTCCGGTAAAATGTTCTCCGAAGCATTTTGTGCAATTATACTGAGTTCCGGTGGTGTTAATTCAAATAAAATATCGTCGAAATTACTCATTTTGTGCAACAAACAACTAAAGTCGCAAAGAAAATTTTTTAAAAATGGCGCAAACCGTAAAAGAATATAAGCAGAGATTATTTTTTCTTCACCCATTCGATTAGGCAAAGGGAACTATGCCCATACAGCCAAGTCTTCAGTAGAATTTTTTTATTGATATGAAATGAAAATGAAATGAGATGAAATTAAATAAAACCTAACCTAACTAATTGAATTAAATCATTAAATCTGATATTGAAACAAATTAGTAGCTTCTTTTTAGATTTATTTGCATGAATCATAAAAACTTCTGTGATTTTTTTAAAGTAAAAACTTCATGGTTGGTTTTTTATATATAAATAATAAAGGATAAAATTGAGCTAGCCCCAAAGTAAGTTCGAGACTTGTGTTATGGGATAGTAACTCAACGATACTATATTTATAATAGATACATATATAGATAAACATCCAAGACCCAGGCCAATCAGGAAAAGATAGTTTTCCATCATGACCCAGCCGGGGTCTCTACGTTGCAGGCAGGCGTATTGACCGCTGCGCCACGGAGATCGACAAAAATGGTTGATGATGAACAAATAAAACAAATATGCTGATTATATAAATGTATGTATGTGTGTATGTATTAAGTATGTAAACATACTTGCGATATATGGAATCCTAGTATTGGATCCAGGGAATTTGTAAATATCAACCCCTTTATTACAAAACGAAATCTAATTTTAGTTTCAGACATAAGTGAGTAAGTATTTATATTTCGAACTTTATTGAGGTTAAGTCATGTTCGTAATACAAAAGTGACAACTTAGTATAAAGAAAGACAGAAAGAAAAACGTTTATTTGCGGTAAACATGACAAAAAGTGTACAAAAACAATTGAGTATAGTTGACATGCGTCACATCCACGCAAAACGGCTATCGCTCAGCATTATACTGCGACCCTATGCAAAACAGAGTCCAGCGAACTAACCTGTCATTTCTATATAAAGAACTGCATTTCTATAATGGTTAGGTGCATAATTCAATAACCATTCAGTTACTTTAACCCTGATCTAAATAAAAACCTTGCTTTGTAATGAAGGGATTTGGGTCTTACCACAAAAACTTACAAACTTGTTTAACGTGTGTCTAGTGTCAGTGTTATGTCAAAATTGTCGTGGTCAGCGATATTATTTTAATATATAGCGATATTATTTACGTAGTAGTGGGACAAACCCTGTGACGTTATTTTGTGATAGCGGCACGTGGACATAGTCGTTTTGGAAAATGGGGATTGTCGAATGGTTCCTTCAGATTGAGACGCGGACCTGGGCACTTCTCCGACGCGAAACTTTTGGTTCACCTATTTAAATTATTGTCAGGTATTATTTCCTATTAAGTTTTATCTCGGTAGAATTGAGGGTATATATAGACTTCGTGCTTTAATTCAAAACTTCACCTACGAAATGGAACCCATACCACCACACCAAGATGCTGACAACCCTATCGCTCCGCCGACGCTGACGTCGTTATATAATAATGTCTTGTTTAAAAATGATTACACTAAACAACTGACCCGTGTGGTACCGGGCTTAGAATTGTACCAACCCACATCCTCCCGTGGGTGTCGTAAGAGGCGATTAAAGGAACTCTCACCAGGGAAGCGGGCAGCAGCGCTTTTTCTATGGGTAATCAAATTACTGCGATCCCTAGCCCGCCTGCCAAGCGTGGGGATTATGGCACCCCAAAGCAATGCAAGCCTTGGCGGAGGTCTTTGTCCAGCAGTGGACCTATTGGCTGAAGAATAAGAGAGCATACATCATCATCTTATTCTAGTGTGAAATCGTTCACCAGAATCATGGATTTTTTAAATTGAAACTGCATACTGAATCTGTTACGAAAACAAACTCTTTAGACATGATTCGTGTTTTAATGTCTATGGTTATTTTTTCCAACCACTTGTAAATAAACATGACCATCTGCCTAGTAGCTTCCTGACTATTTCGGGTCCGTTTCTAATTTAACCAAATGCTGTTGAATACCCGTATGGAGCAACTGCCCACTTGACCACTTCAAGAGAAATTTCACAATAATCTTCTGATCACTACAAAGTGTTACATTAAAAACAATTAGGTACAAAAACGTAAATCAATGTAACTAATAGGCATTACAAACAGTTAACCTACTTCAAAATCAAAGGTTCGACCACAATATAGAGTTTATTCACAATTTACAACTCTCTTCCTGTATCGAGTGCTTTGATAATAACTGCCTTTGTTTTTGCTTGTACTTACAATTTGTGGTTTTCACTTTGATTTTGTACTACCTACTTACCTAGTTACCATTAGGTGTTTATTTTGTTTTGTTTCTTTTGTGGGTAATTGAGGTTTGAACACTTACAGAGTTATCTGCCTGTTTTTGTAGGCGTCACGTGGACGAATCGCTACTAAAATTTCTAGATCAAAAAAACTGTGAATTAATAAATAGAAATACCGGTTAAGTGCAAATCAGAATGAAGAGCTTACGGAACGATGAGTTCCGTAAACGTGGTAATTGGGTTGTAACCTAAAAAATAATTTAATATCATATCAGATATATTTATAAAAAATATTGAACACGTATTTTTTATTTTTTCTTTCATTCAAATACTTAGGAAGATATATTGATTTGAAATGTCGCATAACGTCACGCCGTGGTATAAAATATACCTCGGCGTGACGTAATTAGCCCCCACTTCGTAACTTTAATACGCTATATCTTAAATGTTTTTGGTAATTTCGACAAAATAAAAAATAAGGGTCTTAATTTCTTTTATTATCTGTAAGAGGGACTAATTATTTTTTTGATTTTCATACCTTGTATACATTCCTATTACGCTCAATCCTTCTCTGTATGAGAGGAGATCTGTGTAGTGGGACGATAAAAAAGTAGTTGATGATAATGGGGTGTTGATATAGCGTCATCATCTATGAAATTCTCAACTAGCTATCACGATTTATACGATATTGTCTAGCAACCGAGTAGAATAAGTACATACATACTATCAATGTTACCGGAAATGTATGAAACCTAGGAATTGTATACAATTACTAGGAAATGTATACAATTCCGAAGCTATATAGGAAATGTGTAAAATATTGTTCCAAACATTATTTAATACACACATATCCTGGGAAATGTATACATTTCCTAGAAATTGTATAAAATTCCTATATCGTATTAGGAAATGTATAAAACCATGCTTTCTATGAATAAAATTAATAAAACACGTTGTTAAACTTAGAAACAGATTTATTATTAAGACTCCGGTTGAAACAATTAGGTTAGGTTAGGTTAGGTTAGTTTTTCCGTGCGCAGTTTCTGGACCTGCCATCGGACGCGTCCCCAGGTGGCGGATAGGGGAACGGCCCCCAGATATGGGGGTTACCGGTTTACCGGCGCGGACCAAAACCAGAAGTGGGGACCGCTTCGGCGGTCACGCGCGGCGGGTCGGCCACCACTCCAGGTGGCTGACGTGACCCGAACTCCGGGTCACCGTCGGGCAACCCGGCCTCCTCACTGAGAGGAGCTGGGGGCCCCGTTTGCTTCCGGGCAAACGAGTGGGGCTAAGAGGAAGGACACCTCGCTAAAAAACCCGTGGCTGCTGCGTCTTCTCGCACACGGAGACGTGACCAGCCGGGCCCCTCCCTATGGAGGGCCCACTGTGGGCCTGCCTTCGGGCAGGAATCGCCGGCGGGGTTGTGGACGGCAGGCTTGCTACATCCCATGACCCCGCCACTAAGGCGATGTCGGTGTGCCGCTGTTGGGTTTAGTGGGTATTCCTGGCTACAGAGCTGGGCGAGTCCCACACACGCCCTTCGGGGTATGGTGCGTAAATGCATTCCCACAGCGTCAAAAAAAAAAAAAAAAAAAAAAAAAAAAAGGTTAGGTTAGTTTTATTATAATCCCCGCATACTAATGGACATCTTTAAAGTAATACATTTCCGTTAGCTATTTAGGAAATGTATAGATTTACTAGGAAATGTGTGTTATAAAATTTATTTCACACATTTCCGAGCAAATTTAGGAATTATATAAATTTCCTAGGAATTGTATACAATGACGCATTACATAAATTTCCGTTAACATCAAGAATAATGGCGATTGACGACTTTTCAATCTTAATGTTTATGGCATTAGGGTGAAAAGTGGTCGGACTTGCTAGTTGACGGGCCTGATTCTTACCGGGCGGCGAGCTGCTCATCACTCGCCGCCCGGTAAGAATCAGGCCCGGGTCGACGGCGCGTTGTGTTTCTCGCGCGCCTCAAAGAGATGTCAGCACATAGAGACGGGGTCCACGAGGACCGATGCCTCCTGAGCCAGGACTGCGGGTTGGTTACAAAATAAACCATGGCCCTGGCGCACATGCAAGTGAACGAATGGATGGGTTTTAGTCAGTAAAAGTCTGACACGCACTTCCGCTCCACTTAGAGCAGTCACTCAGTCGCAAGTCATTTGATGATATCCCATTCAAAACCAAAAAAAAAAAAAAATAGGGTGAAAAGTGGTCCACTGTCATTGTCCGCACACATAAAATACACACAATTGAAAGCTATCGATAGCGGTAGTCTCCGATATTAAAATCGAACAAAGTCGCCATTTATTTGTAACTCAAAAGAATAAAAATTACTAAGAAGTGTGAACGGGTACACTGCAAGTATGTTATTATAAAATTCTAAACTTTTACTACACTGTATTTTATATTTTAAGCTGCTAAGCGATTTTTCCTGAAGTTTTATACCGGCCGACGTAACATGTGAAGTACTGAAAGCGAAGATGTAATAAAATCTGGAAACACACGGGCATATGAACTAGGGCCGAGACGGTACACCGCATTACATAGGTAGACGTTCATCGTGTGGTAGGTATTTGTGGAATAATATAAAATGGAATAATAAATAATATAATATGGTATTGTACATAGTCATGTTTTTTTTTTTTTTAATAATGAACAGACAGCTGTTCTGCTGGGGACTCTGTTCCGCTACTTATTCTTCCCAGCGAATGCACTAGAAAGTGTCTAAGGGCGGGCGTTTTGGGAGACTATACGTTCAAAAGTTAGTGCTGATTCTCAGCCTAATTTGAGTAAATGACTTTTGATTTTGATAAAGTCGACGTGTGTGAAAATTACCTGGTGTTAGATCAATCAGCCCTAAAGCAAATTAAAATGAGTCTTCACCATAAATGAAAGGAATGGCGACGTAAACTGACGTTTCTCTAGTACGGTCGCACGTTTGAGATAAAAAGGCCTCCGTGGTGCAGCGGTCAACACGCCTACCTGCGACGTGGAGGCCCCGGGTTCGATCCCCGGCCAGGTCATGATGGAAAACGATCTTTTCCTGATTGGCCTGGGTCTTGGATATTTATCTATATATGTATCTATTATAAATATAGTATCGTTGAGTTAGTATCCCATAACACAAGTCTCGAACTTACTTTGGGGCTAGTTCAATCTGTATGATTTGTCCGTATATATTTATTTTTATTATTATTCCTTTATTTCACTGTATATACATATAAATTACATTTTTAAATATTTCTATACAAACAATACATAAAAAACATTTAAAAATATAAAAAATAGTAGCCCACCGGCATCGGGAACAGGGTCCAAGCTACCGGCGGTCAGGGCTCCAGAGAGAGGAACTTCCTGACAATGCGAGCCGTGTCTAGAAGTACAGCTTTCTGAATCAAGCCTTTGATCCAGCTGCCTAACGAGAGCCTCTTGAGGTGTTGGTCGAGGCTCTTGGCTATTAAGCCATTGGCTGTCACGACTATCGGTACAATGATTGCTGAATCCACCTCCCACATGTCGACAACCTCGTGAGCCAAGTCAAGATACTTGATTTGTTTATCTTTCTCGGCTTTCACGAGGTTCTCATCATGCGGGATGGTTATGTCAACAATCATTGCACGCCGCTCTGATCGATCCACCATCACTATATCAGGCTTATTAGCAACAATAGTCCTGTCAGTGATGATGGATCGATCCCAGTACAATGTGATATGGCCATTTTCGAGAACTGGGTCGGGCATATACCTGTAGTACGGCACCTCCGATTCCACAAGGTTGTATTTGAGAGCAAGTTGCTGATGAATTATCCTGGCCACAAGGTTGTGTCTATGCAAGTACTCTCCGTTAGCTAGACGAGAACACCCGGAGATAATATGCCTTATTGATTCCCCCGGCCGGTGACATGCCCGACAGATGTCAACTGTGCCGTCTTTCACAATAAATCTCCGGTAATTGTTCGTCATCATAACTTCGTCCATAATTGCACATACAAAACCTTCGGTTTCCCCAAAGAGGTCACCGAATCGTAGCCAGGCCACGGACGCTTGTAAATCTACATCAGGCCCGTGTAGGGCTCTGAAAAAGCGTCCGTGAAGCTCCTTGTTCTTCCATACCTCCATGCGATCATTGGTGTCAAGCACTGCTGGTTTACGCCAGTTCTCTTTAGCCAAGGAGAGCGGAGTGAGGCCCTTGTCAACCGCGACCACATCTCGATGCATCCCCACGTCGGTTTCTAGAAAATATTCCCTGAGACTGCATACCTCGCGATTGTGGAGGGTCTTAGCGTTTAAAAAGCCACGACCTCCACATTTTCGCGGGATATACAGCCTCATAACCGATGATCGTGGGTGATGCAATCGATTTGCAGTCAGCAGCGTACGGACCCTCTGATCCAGGGCGCCAAGTTCGGTTTGAGTCCATTTGAGTATGCCGAAAGAGTACATCAATACCGGCATGACCCAACCGTTGAAAGCGCGCACCTTGTTTCCGCCTGATAGAAGACTATTAAGTACTTTTTTCAGGCGGCCAAAGAAGCGTTCCTTCAACGATTGCTTCATGTCAGTAACATTGATGCCCAACGCTTCCGACATACCCAAATACTTATAGGTTTCGGATGCGGAGAGGGCTCTAAGGTTTATGGAACTCGTGAGTTGGGTTCCCACGGATTCCATAATCTCTCCTCGCTTTACATGCATGACCGCACATTTGTCCACACCAAATTCCATCCTAATGGAGCTACTGAAAGTTTCAGTAATTTTCAGTAGCTCCTTCAGTTGTGAATTGTTGGGAGCAAAAAGTTTCAGATCATCCATGTAAAGGAGGTGCGATATAACCTGACCACCTCTCCTCAACCGATAGCCTAGACCTGAATCCTCCAATAGTGTGCTTAGAGGATTCAATGCTAAGCAAAACCAAAGCGGACTCAAACTGTCGCCCTGAAATATACCTCGCTCGATCCTTATCGGTTCGCTATTCCTCTGAATATTTCGATATCCTGGATAGCGAAGGACTGTCCTCCATTGCCCCATACACGTCATCAGGAAGGTGCGAAGAGTTGTATCCACTTTATACAACTCCAGCACCCGCATGAGCCATGTATGTGGCACTGAGTCATAGGCCTTCTTATAGTCTATCCAACATGTCGAAAGATCCTTTCGGGAACGATGAACTTGTTGGCTGATGGTCATATCAATGAGGAGTAGCTCCTTAGTACCGCGGGACCCGCTCCTACATCCATTTTGAGAGGCAGACATGATAGCGTTGCTGTCAATATGTTTGTTAATTTTAGTTTTCAAAATGGATGTAAGAACTTTATAGACCGTCGGTAAACATGTGATCGGTCTATAATTTTTGGGTTCCGCGGTGCTACCTGATTTATGGAGCAGGTGGGTTATTCCAGTAGTTAGGAACTGAGGTAACGAACCAGACACTAAGGCAGTCTGGAATTGAGATGCCAAGCGAGCGTGCGACCTTGGAAGCCATTTTATCCAAAAGTTATGCAGCCCGTCCGGTCCTGGAGATTTCCAGTTAGGTAACGGACGGACTGCACGAGCTACATCTTGGGGGCAGATGGTGATAGCCCCCATTTCAGGTATTGGATCGCAGGCTCGCTCGACATCCCGAGCCCAGTCACCTTCAGTGTGACTGACAGGTACCGACCAGATACTGCGCCAGAATGAACACATGGCATCATCATCCGGTAGGCACGTGTCAGCCACACCTTGTTCTGGTTGCTCCCAGTCCCTATAAACCCACCTTTGATTGCTCTGGAAGGTGCGATTCTGGGTGTACCGTTCTACTCGTCGTTTATATCGACGAATGCGGTTCGCCCATGCATACACTTTCTGCTTCAGGAAGTCGATGCGCTCCGTGACACGGGCCATATAATTCTCAGGGCTGGTATTTGTACCTGAGAATGCCCGCCTCACAAAGCGCATCACTCTAGGACGAGTATTACCCTCCCTGAAGCAGATTAGTTTACCGATGAGTGCTCTGGCCTCACCAATACGACGTTCAATCCTGCGCTGCCAAGCTGGTACTACTGGTTTCGGTCGTGTAGCTCTGGAGTCACTGTGAAATTTGACATGAGCTACACGACAAGCTGCTACAGCTGCGCAGTACAGGATTGAATGAGTATCAGTGAGGTCCTCGCAGGTATCAAAATAATTTGATAACTGCGCATCCAGAGCAGCCATCAGTGCCCTATTTCTGTTATGCATGGGCAAACGTGGCAGGCGTGGTCTAATTTCTGCCGACATGTAACGGTATTCCCGAATCGCAGTCTCCAAAGCATTCCTTAATTCCTCATTGCACTGGGTACTTACATTTGTAGCCCTATCATTACTCCCCTCGTCAGCATAGTTTGTTGACTGCGGTGGTATCTCCGCAGTTTGCGATTGGTGAGCAATGACACGGCTACTCTGCATTTCATTTCGCAGGCGATCAAGCACAGTATCATCCAACATATGATTACGCTGGATAACCCGTACCTGATCCGACAGTCGTTGAGCCGAACCGTTGACAGCTGGTTCAAGCACCTGAAACAGAGAGAGCATTCGAACACGGTACGCGGTCAGGTTGTTTCCTCCCTCTGTAGCCCCATAGTATGAGCGCATGACATTTTCGTTGATGGATTGTGTCCATCTCATGCGCTGCACACTTCCGCCGGGAGCTGGGACCCTGTCAGAAGCCGATGGGCCCCGAGGTCCTAAGCGGTCCGGCGGCCGGCGTCCTCCCCGTCGGCGAACAGGTGGTGGCGTCGTCGGCGGAGAGAAGTACTCGTCGCTCGAGCTCGACGCAACTGCCGCGGCCGGGGTCGTCACAGCACTTACAGTGGCGCTGGAGACCGGCGGCGGCGAGGCGGAGCTGAGCAACGAGTCCGGAGATGGTGGGCGTGCACGTTGTCTCGCGGCAGATCTTGTCAACATTATTTGTTATTTTATTTTCATTATTTCAGTTTTTGTGGTGCGGTGACACCTGTCATGTCACTTGCGGTTCGGCTGATTTTCTTCATTAAATTTATATTGTTTATATTTGTTAAAAAAGTATGAATATTCTGTTAGTTCCTTTGGTTTTTATAAATATCCTTTGATTTGTGTATAATAAGTACTGTAAATATAATGATATCCAAAAAAATATTAGCAGAATATGTTGACGTACGTGTTGCCTTGTTTTTTTTTTTTTTTTTTTTTTTTTTTTTTTTTTTTTTATTATTATTATTATTATTTAGCTACAACCAGGAAGAAAGTTCTTATTTTAGAAACTACAACAAGTAAAACAGTTGACTTTAATTTTGATTGCTATTAGGTATAGATAATGGATACCATATTTTTAACAGTACACAAATTACAAGTGGTCAATAATAATAAGTTTATTTCATATCAATTTGGCTTACATTACATGTCAAGGAGCATCCATTTAGGCATAAAATTGCCTGTAGCTGGAGGCTCCGTTCTGCCGGTACATTTTAAATACGAAAGCAACAAAAGGTCATGATATTCAAAGCCAGTTACTTTTTGTAAGTCAGATAATCAGTCGCTTTATTTAAAATTCTGGTATTCAGCAGTTTCCGGTTAGACTGGAAACTGACCCCAACAAAGTTGAGAAAAAGCTAGAAAGTAAGAAAGATCGCTCTTAACGATAAGATCGCCCATTGTGTCACCCTTTGTAAAATCTTCATAATTATTATTTATGTTCTGATATATATATGGTGTACATAATAAAGAGTATTTATTCTATTCTAGGAAGATATATAAATGCGCTCTGGTGAAGGCACATGCAGACTGGTTAAACTGTACGGAGGATGGGCCTGAGCAGTTGCGTTGCTGTGTGCTGGGTACGATGCGCCAAATGTTGTTGTGTTAGGAGTTTAGCCTTGGTGAGTCTCCAGATCAATCTACCTCTAGCGTAGCATTGTTGGTCATGTTGTTTGGTTTAACATTGCATCATCTCGCTCAACTATCAACGATTGCATCACTGCATACTATTATATGGGACTGCGGTCAAGCATTAGTTCAGAATTATAAAAAAAAAACTAAATAATAATTATCAGCAAACACGGCCAGTACTGAACGCTAATCATATTAGCCGTGCAATTCAAAATTTCCCGTCCGTATATTCCTCACACAGTTGGCGCACAACTTATTGGAGTGTTTTCCTTTAAATTTAGGGCACAGAACGTGACCTAAAGGGGACGGTAGTCGACGAATTACGAGCTAACTTTACAGGGCGCTCCATATAGTGTCGTATAGCCAAGTATAGCCCAAGTAGTCGAGTTAGAGGTATAATGTAACTCGGTACGGAACTTGGGGCAATTTCTTGCTCGTTTATTATTAGGGACCCAAAGGGTATGAACTGATTTTGGGTTTAGTAGGATGCTTGTATGAATATATAAGGTTCTTTGTGAGAGGTAAGAGAAAGTTATTTTCTTTGGAATTATGGATTGAGATCGGGTAATGATTATTAAAGGGGAATCATTTTACTAAGCGTTGTAAAGCTCCATTGGGTTAAAGACGTGTCCGACCGCTTTCACACTTGGACGACCTTAGTAGCGTGACAGACGTTGGAATTTTGAAAAAAAAAAATGCGGTTGCCATGGTCAGCTCAATAAAATAAAAAAAATAAAACATTTATTCAAATTAGTTTGAGAATCACCAATTTTCGAACGTCTTCTTCTTTCGCTGGGAAGAAGAAGTGGCGGAACAAACTTCCCAACAGCACAGCAGTTTAATGAGTTAAAAAAACACCTGACTTTATTCAATAATATGCAGATAAAGTAACTAACGTAACAAAACAGAAAGCATTAAATTAAATTATTTACTAAACACGCGATTTAAATAAGTCATCCAATCACAGAACTATCGCAAGATGAGACAAATTAATGATTAGTTGCGCTTCTCTAAATATAGTCAATTTACCGTCTTTTTTTTTTAATGATTATAAACTAGTGCTTGACCGCAATCCCGCCTGATGGTAAGCAGTGATGCGATCGTTGATAGTAAAGCGCGCTAGTTTATTAAGAGTGAAAAGGTCACTCAGAAAAATTGAGCGAATAGGAAGGAAGACGGCAGTTGAGCGAGGTGATGCAATGTTAAACCCAACAACACAACTAACGATGCTGCGCCAAAGGGAGATTGATCTGAAGAGCCTCCACGACCAAACTCCCAACACAAAAACATTAGGCGCATCGTACCCGGCACACATCGCAACACAACTGCTCAGACCCATCCTCCGTACGGCTTCAATAGACATCATGCCGGAATACGACAAATCGCTTGGCGGCAAGGCTTTGTCTGGTGGGTGGTAACTTCTGCCGGCGGCCATTTAAAGAATCTGTATTTACTTATTGAACTGAATAATCAGATTAAGTATACCAAATGTTTTTAGACGGGCGCTAATCCTGTCGACGGATTGTGACGCAGTTTGGCAAATTTCATAAATACTAGCTGCGCTCCACGGTTTCACCCGAATAAGTTTCGTTCCCGTGGGAATATCGGGATAAAAGTTATCCTATTGTTATTCCCGGTTATAAACAATCTGTGTGCCAAATTTCATTCAAATCCCTTGAGTACTTTTTAAGTGAAAGAGTAACAAATCTATCCACCCATCCTCACAACCTTTTGCAGCGGTCAACACGTCTGCCTGTGACGCGGAGGCCCCGGGTTCGATCCCCGGCCAGGTCATGGTGGAAAACGATCTTTACCTGAATGGCCTGGGTCTTGGATGTTTATGTATATATGTATCTATTATAAAATATAGTATCTTTGAGTTAGTACTCCATAACACAAGTCTCGAACTAACTTAGGGACTAGCTCAGTCTGTGTGATTTGTTCGTATATATTTATTTATTTATAATATTAGTAGGATCTATAAGGAATGAGTGAGTGAATCTGTATGTGATGATTTTGTTCATAATATTTTTTTAAGGATTAATTACATCACGCGTGTGTTCCTCAAAGGAGTTGGCAGAGATGCACAGGGCTGCAGGTACACATCGACATGCAAAACTGAATGCATGAATCTAGCACGTGATTCGACAAGAAATTTGATAGTGTATACACATGTGAAAGCTTCAGACACCAAGTGTCGTTGCTGATCCCTCATCTGCAGTTCCATCATTAATGGGCGTGTACGTGTAGGTAAAATAATACTCGCAAAATAACGCATAATTCACTCCCGAATATCACACCGAAACTTTACCATAAAATTTAATGATATTCACTAATTAAGTCAACTTAAATAGTTATTAAACTTGCATCAGCGCGATTTACACGAACATATCCGCTGGGGATTTGTTCATGTGCACTGCGAGACTATCATATTCAAAAATGTTCACCATCTCCGGCATTTTTGTTTTTGTTGGGATAGGAAATCATCTAATGACTTCTCTCGCTCTGGGCGGAGCGGAAGGGTGTGTCAGACTTTTACTGACTAAAACTCACCCGTGTTTCTTCACTTGGTTGTGCAACGGCCAGGGCCACGGTTTTTTGACAGTCACAACACTATTAAGCGTTACCCGCTCTAAATAATAAAAAAAACCAAATAAATTATAAACGCAATTTTTTTAGAAAGTGTTACAATAAATCTATTTAATTATCACACAACTTCATACATATTATATAAAGGGAAATTATAAGTCAAGCCATAATAGTAGTTTATGAAACTGATACATAATGAGGGATATTATGTACGAGTGTGAGTTTAAAAAACGAGCGAAGCGAGTTTTTTAATAGTATCACACGAGTGTGTAATACCTAATTATTTACAGTTTCATACACTACTTTATCTAATCCCATGTTTGTATTGAATATATGAAGTAGCACTTTTATTCATTTTCCATGTTAAAAAATCTTGATAACATTTATCGTATAATTTCCTTGACTTAATTGGTAGTAATTTAAGATTGACTGCTGTCGCAGCCTCTAAAATAACGGGCGGCGTCAAATTTGTTTCATTGTCACTTGACATTTTAAGAAATAATAATAATCAATTATGTGTCCAGCGAAACACAACAACGACTTGCAATGCAAAGAAACTTATTTGGCGCCAAAATTCTGCACCCTGCGTCACCCCGCACGTGCGCCAAAGCGCGCGCAGCCACAGATAAAAAATTAAATAGTGCTGTCTATGGTTTTTAATCTGTACGGTAATGAAAAAAAAAATTATTATAACAATATTTTGTTAGAGAAATAATGTTATAATTTAATTTTTTAATTTCCTTTCGAAATACTATTGGTAAAGTACGTCAATATAAACTCCTTTTTAGTTTTTATTTTTAATTTTTTGACATGAGAGTAGATAAAATTATTTATTGGACACGTGTTTAAACTTATAATTTTATAACTAAGCAACGGGATAATGACATAGGCGCCGATTCTGTTGTTCACAAACAAAACTAATTTTAAGTTTGGCGCATCTCTTTTTCTTTCCATTTCTGTAAGAAAAGGACAGAATATGAAATGTCAGTTTAGACCTGTCGTATTAGTGCGCTCCTGACGTAAATTGGTATAGTTCGTATTTTTAGTCGCCATATTTATAATCGCTTTTAAACCGTCTATGGAGTATCTTAATTTGACAGGATTAAATTAAAATGCAACACACACACACACTCATATACACTTATATAGCACACTTATGTAAACACCCAATTTCAAGTTGCTTTTGTAAATTCCGTTATGGAAACACTGACTAGAATATCTTCCTCAAACACCAGCAGTACTATTCTATTACCATCTTACGATAAAAACTTGGTTAGTTGTTAATTTTTTGTTCAGTGTATATTCCACCTAACCGGTTATGACTTTACATCCCGGTTACGCATTTTGACGCTGTTTTCCGCTAATTTCGTCGTTTCTAGGATAATTGTTTTTTCACGAAAAGAATAGCTATTCAGCAAAACTCTATTTTTCAACACATATTTTTTTTATCTCAAAATTCCTGGCTAAATGCTGGATGAAATGAAATTCCAACTAAGCCTGGGCTGTGTGCTGTGAGCTGTACTACCTCTACCTTTTCGTGGTGAGTTTTTTACAGAATCCATCGGCACATTCGATCCAAGAATGCCTAACACTCACGCCTGCGACCTTTAGGCCTGCAAAGTAGTCTTATGCCTATTTATTATTCCGTTACTATATAACTAAGCCAATAGTTACAAATTGAACTCTAAGTAATGTATAACTCACAGAAGTGTTTGGTAACTCCTAATGGATCACAAGGGACTTTTAGTCATATGTACGATATGTTTATATTATGTAAGTACTTTAGGTACTAACATTATTAATTCAAATGTTAACACTTACTTCATTACATAATATTTATTAGCTTACACTAATTCAAAAAACATATTTATAAGAAGCTTATTATCTTACCTGGTTGTCCCAACAAAAATGTGGTCAACGCACTGTAGTATTAGGGATGTCAGTTGTGTGATCTGTCAGCTGTGTTGCACGCTCGCTAACCACACTGCAACAATTTCTAAATGTATTTGGGAAAAAATATAACATTGTGTAAAAATGATTAGAATCGATTCAGTTGCTTATTCTGAACAAACTATAAAGTTATTATAATAAATAATAATATTTATTTGCTCAAAACATGGTATAACAGATCTTACAGATAACAATAGTACAAACATGTTTTGCCAAGCTTAGACTCAGCACGCAAATTAGAATTCAAAATAAGAACAAGAAGTATTCAACATTTTGTGTCAAAAAACTGTTTCAGACTATAGAAGTTATGTTGGTTTAGCCATGCACTCAATTTCCGCTTAAAACAATATCTTGTGTTTACCAACTTAAAGTCACCAGGCAATTTATTATATATTCGTACACACATAGCCAAGCAGCCTTTGCTATACTTTGCAAGCCTAGGAGCATTGCTTAGGACGAGCCTATAAGGGTCTCGTCGGTTTCGAAGACATATTCAGGTTTCGTATAAAGTAAAAATTATGTTGTATATTATAGAGCTATGAGCAACAGGGTGTAAAGTTCACCCATCCTCCATAGACTAGGGAGGATCCTCCGACCGAAGTTGTATATGCTAGTTGCACGGTAAATTTGCTTGCGAGATGCAGAATCTGTGTGATGTCAGACTGACGCGTTGTGGCATACCGTTGTTGCTGTCGGTAGAATCCTCTACAATATAATCATAATTATTATCATATCTGAACAGTGACAATCCTTTACGTCTAGCAAGTCCAGATTGTGGTAGTTCTAATTTTTCACAAGAACAGTTGTTTCTGCAACTTAAGTAGTCTTACACGCGATAACATTAACGACAACTTGTTTAAGTACGTGTACCATTATAAACTTGTTCACTAAGTTCATACTTAATTCTAACTTGAGGCGAACATCGTGTAGTAGTGATTAACATAGACGTTACTTAACTAATGCAGATTTAACTTGTCGAAGTTAACCGTAGATAAGGTATGTCGATACCTTCTGGGTTATTTTTCAAAGATGATCAAAATTTAAAGCTACCTGGTCCATTAGACTGGACAATTTTCTGCATGGGAGAAGTACAGCCCTAAAATATTATTTTCAGTCAGTTTAAGATTTTTTTTAAATTTATAAACTAATGCTTGACCGCAATTTCGCCTTATAGTAAGCTTTGATACAATCTTTGATAGCAAAGCACGCTAGTTTATTACGAGCTTATTCACTCTAGCCTTAAAGATACTTTCATTGTAGTTCGACAGAAACACCACCGCTGGCAAATTGTTCCAGTCCTTCGATGTACGCGGTATAAAAGAAGAGGCGAAACGCTTCGTTCGTATCGTTGTGGTATGACCAACGTAAAGGTGGAAACTCGGCGTACGCCGATATTTCGATCATAGAACGGAGATGCGGGAATTAAATCATGCAATTTTCTCACTGAAAGACTGAAGGTGAAGGAAAACATCTTGAGGAAACCTGGACTTTATAAGTCTGAAATCGCCAACCCGCATTGAGCAAGGGTGGTGAATACGCTCAATCCTTCTCTGTATGAGAGGAGACCTGAGCCCAGCAGTGGGATGATAAAAAGGTTGACGATGATGATAATGATGAATTTTCTTACACACTCTCCAAAATGCATCCTATAGAACACTGACAGGCTGACTACTCTTCGCCTGTGTTCGAGTTATTATGAATTAAGTACATTATCCCTCTCACAGAGAGGTGTCCCAACAGTGGGAACATTATAAGCTGATTATGTGTGTTATGTGAGTACATTTTCAAGTATTTTTGAACATATTCCTAGTTGACTGACTAGAAAACTCAAAGTTCAGACATTATACGTTGTATATAATGTAGTGAGTCTGATTTCCGAGTTTGCTAAAATAATTCATATGCCAGTTATTTTATTAATATGGTTTAATTCATACACTTGAGTTACCGGATAAAAAACTCTTTTATACAGTGTGTTATGAAAACCCTGTCCGACCCATAAGGATAATAAAGGTTAGGTAAACACATGACCAAATATAATATAAAATTTTACGTAATCATCATAGTACCAATACAAATGAATTTTGAAATAATCTTTTTTTCCCGGGAATTAATTCCAACTTCCCCGAAATTTGGTAATTTTTAAAAAAGTGTCAACACCGGTATTATTATGAGCGAATAGCGATGCGACCACGTGCCGCGTGCCCTGCCGCCCGCCGCCCGCGGAAGGGTGAACGCACATTTATTAAGTTACCACTTTTTGCGAAATAATATTTTTTTTTTGGGATTTTTTTTTTTAAGTTTAGCCCGGTTTTGTATCCATTAGTAGAATCAGTTATCGATACCTAACAACACCTTCACAGGTCGGACAGGGTTTTCTTAACATATTGTATATGCGATGAACGGGATGTAATATAATTATAATTATTATAATGTTAGCGAAGACCGGCAACACCACCTCAAGCTCACTATAAAAGGCGCGGCCTACCCGCGCCCACTCTTTTTCGACAAGCGATACTCAAACCAGTAACACCAATTCTGTGAGACCTATATTTTCCGTATTGATTAAACAAACACCACTTGTGATCGCTAAAAATATAACCATTGCAGCTTTGAGTTGATTTGTATTAGATTGCAAAGAAATATAAAAAGTGATATCAGCACATCGTGACGATCCACTAGGACCGATGACTACTACAGCTGCAAGTTTTTCGTAAGAGATACCTTGGCCCCTGGCACAAGAAACTGAAAGAACACAATCCGCCCGATTGTATTCAATAAAGTTTGACACTTCCTCCCGCTTAGATCGGGAAATATCACAATATGATGATTTTCCACCAAAAATAAAAGAGAACTGTAGAGGCATGACGAACAAGGTGTAAAGTTCCCTCATCCTGCATAGAAAAGGGAGGATCCTCCGACCAGACGTCGGTTGAAGTTGGGAAAAAGTATGTATGCACGGTAAATTCTGCTTGCGAGATGTAGAATTCGTGTGAAGTCAGTGTGATGCCACTCCATGTACTTGTAGCAGCTGCAACAATTCAGACGCGACGACCCGACGACCCGTTGTGAAGCGCCTATAAATCACATTAGGATCGCGGAAGTCATGGCGGGCGTGTCTATCACCCATCGCGAAGTGCCTATAAATCTCACCCCGGAAGCACACACACACTCTGCTGACCACCTTAGATGTGCGTGGGAAACCACTAGCGCGCTGTATTGCACGTGAACTGTGAATTGGCGCTCTCTTTACATCGACCAATCACACGCCGCGCTGAACGCGCTGAACGCACGCGCCACCGCGGGGATTTCTGCAGCACAGCAAACTGCCTTTCTATTGGTTACCCCACTATAGAAAAGATTAAGTAAAATTTATTTAAGTCAGTGCATAGCTGGTAAGAGACATCCTGATCCATTCCTGTACATTCTGATACAGACTCTTGTACATATTTATCTATACATCACGTTATTATACACGTCATACACATTGTACTCTTTTACATACCTACAATACACAACATTCAATTCATCTGAGATTTAATTACGTAACACGCCCTAAGTATGTAGCAATACTCATATGATTGCTATAGACAAAATGCACAAAACATGGCCAATCACGTAATATAAAGGTCAGTTCAGATATAACAAGCGCTGCTTCAACAACAAACACTTCATCAACCAATTGAAATTCAGCGCACCGTCCGAAGAAAAACCACTGAAATATTTCTTGTCTGGCCAAACAAAATAGCGCTTAGGAATTTGTCCACGACCGAGGTGGAATTATTCTGGGAATCCTAATAAATTGGGAGCAATTTTAGGTAAATGAGTTCCGCCCAGCGACGGAGGAATCGGAAAGGGCGGATGCCCTCCGCCTTTAATTTGGATTAAGGTTTGTACACAGCAGTTTGTGTACTTTATTTGCATTCTGGTGGAATGGTCATTTTTTTTGTCTGCAAAACAAGCCAGCGTATTTTTTTTTTTTTAGTGCGAGAACTGTAAGTATGTAGTTTCGGTGTGTTGTCTGAAGTAAATGATGATTTTATTATAAGCTTTTTTGCTTACCAAATCATCTACTCTTTAAACTCTGGGGCCTTATTTAGCTTAACTTATTTTTAGGCATGAATAAGTTATCACCTACCAGACAAGGTCTTTCCGCCAAGCGACTCGTGTTCCGGCATGATGTCTGGTGAATCCGTACGGAGGACCTTAGATACTAAAATAAACTAAAAAAAAGGTCGATGGATTACGGGTCTGAGCAGTTGTGTCGCGATCTGTGCCGGGTACGATGCACCAAATGTTGTGTCGGGAGTTTGGTCGTGGAGGGTCTCCAGATCAATCTCCCTCTAGCGCAGCATCGCTGGTCGTGGTTTAACATTGCATCACCTCGCTCAACTGCCGTCTTCCTTCCTATTCACTAAGTTTTTATAAGTGAATAGGCTTAATAAACTAGCTCGCTTTACCATCAACAATTGCATGACTTCTTACCACCAGACGGGATTGCGGGCAAGCACTAGTTTATAATTTTAAAAAATACAATAATTATAATATTGTTACCATCAAATTATTAGTTTCGAAGTACCCTACCGCCATGCCTATAAAAGCGGTGCGCGGTCAGTACTCGCCCCTTGCCCTGGCTGGAGGCTTTAAATTCATTTAAGGCATCCACAGGAAAGTCCGGTTAAGTAGTCACGGCCTCTCAAGGTCAACTACGAGATGCCATATCAAAAAAAAAAAAAAAAGTACTCGCCCCTTACTTCGTCTTCGGCAGCCGTCGTGATAACATTGTTTCGTAAGATTGTCTAAAGTCGTTATTTTAAATTTGTATTAGAAATTGTGTATTTAGTTTGTTTTAAGGTTATAATTATTGTTAACTGATTAAAATCTAGATTGTGGTTATTCTGCTTATTTTTTTTAGTTAAAATTAATATAAATCGCCATTAATATATTGATAAATCTTCTACATCACACCACAATCAAAATTGCTTATTCTACGTACAAGTAGCTGTATAAAAATGTTGTCGTAAAATGTCAAAAAGCCCCACAAGAATTGAACACGTTGTAAACGTCCCTTATTCCTTTAATTTAGCTTAATATACGTTTGATGAGCCCTGTAGATTTTCGCAAGCTGTCGCCAGAATTCTTAGCAATATAATATGCATGAGTTCGTAAAATTTCGCAGGTTAAATGAGGAATATTTTTTGAGTACTCTTTTTAGGCACAATATTTTAATAAGTACAATTTCGTATTCATAAAATACTAACTAATTCTAGACAAGAATACAAATTGTCAGTGTGCGTACCTTATTAACTCTAATTACCGTCTCACAATAGTTATTGTGTCATAAAATAGGAGTAATATGTAATGAGAACCCTTGCTTGGCGATCACGTAGCAAAGAAATAAGTCCAACAACATTAAAACTTAAGCAAAACACGTGTACAGGTACGTTGGACAAATATAATTACGTATATAGGAAAAATATCTAGGTGACCTTATGAGGAAGACATAAGGGTGAGATTAGAGTGCAGGATTAAGTATGAAAACGCAACAGCTATGTTATGTGTTTCAGGTTGGTCTTGGGAAAGTGACATACGATGCTGAAGAATGGCGGAACACTCGTGTTGTTTTAAAAGATTTTACAGGTTTTAAGCCCTTTGAACCCTGAAGCGTATCTTAGAGACTGGATCATGGCCAGGGCCGGACGCGAGAGATCGCCGCCAATCGCCACCACGAGGACACGGCGGTGCTCTACCCAAGCCGGGTAGACCTCGACCGTATACTCCACTGTGTTCTCAGGGCGATCCCCACAGTCCCAACATCCTGATGTTTCCTTCCGCCTTATACGGAACAGGAATCTCCCGAAACAGCCGTGTCAGGTGAGGACCTGCGTCAGGCATAAGGTGGTCTCTAGCCACTCTTCAAAGCGGGGACTTACTATATGTATCTCTGTCTTATATTTGTGTCTGTAACCTGCTAACAGTAGAAGTTAAGTAAAATTGATATAGCCTGTCTGTAAAGTCGTGAAAATAATTGAGTGCGCTGCGGCCGTGCATATAGTAACCCTGTTAGTGTGACTGAAATCATTTTGATACTAGTAGGGTGAGATGTCCAACAGTGAGCCAGTGGTACACATTGAGCCACCATTATTACTTTGTAAATGCTTCGTTTCCAATCCGTGCTTGGACATTAATATACTCGGTTTTTACTGCGCCGCCTGCTGGTAAGTCTGGAACTAGCTAGCGTCAAAGACGTCCGTGTGGCGGATCGCAATACGATTTTCGGCGATAAAACGCAATAAAACGTAAGTACTACCTTTTCGTATTACTTCTGTTATGCGTACTTTTATTATGTGACATTTATTATACCTAATATAGCGTTTATTTGGCTATCGTATGCAACTAAAATCACTACAGTAACTCTTTTCATTTGTTTTTAAGATCACCTTAAACGTTGAATGATGGGTGTAGTACACAGTGAACCGCGAACATAGTAATAACATTGTTGTTGTTTCAGCATAGGGCGAATCAAAGCAGCGCCTAGGAAAATTGGAGGCCACACAAAAGAACTCATGTTGCAAACCATGTTGCTAGTAAAAGATGGACGTTTCATATTTAAAAATAAAAAACATTGTCAAAACCATTTAAATAATAAAGTTGATTACTTAGTAACATTTACAAGGCGTTTTATAGTTTTACCTTAGTTTTGTAGCATAAATAGTCATAATTTATTGTAAAATAAATAGGAAGCTTCACTGAGTACATGTTGGTTCACTATTGACCAGGCCCCGGTTCAGAGTGTCCTACGTGGTGGACTCAGTGAGCCATTTGCCATCTTTTAAAAAAACTTAAATATATACTATCTTGTTGCGTTTGGTTCTAAAATGAATATGCAAAATTATAGCCAGATATATGGAAAGTCCTCTAGTAAAAAAAAATCTTCATTATCTTTAGAAACGGCTGAGCTATGAATGTGCAACTTTTTCATGGTTCACTGTTGGACACCTCACCCTACATTATTTTGTACTAGAAGCAAAACTGGTTTTAATGAAAACACAAATCTATGGTCAGCATTTAAATAAAATGAGAAAAACAAAAAAAAACATACATATTTATTATTATATGTTTTAACGAGTTTTTAACAATGAAAAATATTCCAAAACATAATAATTGCTTTCATCATCTTATTGCAAATATTCTTCGTTAAAACCCAACTTTATTGGAGTCTTCTTCCAGTCTACGTCTACGGCTTCCAGCGACTTCGTTTTAACCTCCACAGCTCTGTTACCGGGTAATACGACCCTTTGGTGAGATTGGTTATCAGACTTCCCAGCTTCCGACCACCTGTAACGACTGACAAAGATGTACGAATGACAGCCAGGGCCACCGGCTTAACGTGCTTACCGAGGCACGGCGGGGTCATGGTATGTAAAGATGGTAACTCATCCAAAAATTAACAAGGGTAGTTTAACCAGATCGATTGACCGGTGCGGTTTTTTTTTTAAATTAATTATAAAATAGCGCTTGGCCGCAATCCCGCCTGATGGTAAGCAGTGATGCGATCGTTGATGGTAAAGCGAGCTAGTTTATTAAGAACCTATTCACTCAGATTGAGCGAATAGGAAGGAAGACGGCAGTTGAGCGAGGTGATGCAATGTTTAACCCAACAACACGACCAACGATGCTGCGCCAAAGGGAGATTGATCTGAAGACCCTCCACGACCAAACTCCCAACACAACAACATCTGGCGCATCGTACCCGGCACACATCGCAACACAACTGCTCAGACCCGTCCTCCGTACGGCTTCACACGGTATTTGATTACATAATCAGCCTATAATGTTCTAACTCCCGGGACACAAGCCTCCTCTCGGCGAGAGGGAGTGGGCCCAGTGTGGGTTGGTGGATGTCACGTGTCTTCGAAGTTTTGCCTCCAGGACATGCCGGTTTCTTCAGGATGTTTTCTTTCACTGTTTTGAGATCAGTGGTGATGAAATAATGTACACAAGGTAAAGCGCCTGATGGGGTTGCGGCTGATACCACGAGGTCACCGCTGGTCTCCCTCTCCTTACTTAATTAAGTAGTATTGAAATAAATTCTAACCCAAAATAGTCGGCCAACAAGTTCATCCTTCTACCAAACTGTATAACTCCTAGAGACACGCCTAATTTGGCTTTATGAGTGCGGCTTAAGGGAAGGCTCCGAGTAATGTATGAGCAAACTAACCTTCCTCGCAATATACATACGTTACAGTTTACGAGATGCTGCCACCAACAAGGATATACGGGTACCGCTGTATTTTTGTATTAGTTTTTGTACATTCCAGCCTTCTTCCCAAGGGATTAGGCAGAAACTAAAAAACACCACCTGGTACCGTTCTTTTATACTTTTTTTGCCTCGTTTACCATCATATTTCTGGTCATATGCGCACACCGGTTCCGAATACTACATTCTTGACTTTTCTTCTCCCGACTTTTACACTCGCATCTGACTACTAAAATTAATTTCATTTTCTCGACACTACATACCACTTTTTGGATAGTTCTGTCAAAAACATTTGTTTTAAAAGTGAGCAAAGTTGTGCACCCCCGCCCTTTTTAAAATTAAACAAATATCAACGTTATCTCAATGAAAATTAAATTGATTTCCCAATCAATAGCATCATTGAACGATTGTTGCATAGTATTTATTTATTTATTCGTTTATTTGTGTACATAGGCTTAAAGTTCTTAAAGTCAAATATGATCTCCATGTGATACCAGTTATTGGCGTACAAATAATAGATAATATTATAATGATACAAATTAATAATCACAGTTAAAAGAATGAGATTACATTATGGTGAACAAATAATTATAAAATAATGGTACAAATTAAGAATCTCAGTTAAAAAACATGATACAAATTATTAATGTCAATTAAAAACATTAAGGTGCGTTGCGGTAAGATCAGCGCTGCGATAAGAACGTACAAATCCCATTTATTTGGCTATATTTTTAATGGTAGCTACATTGCACGCCACGACATTATGTTCTGCCCCCACCCGACAGTGACCGCCGATTACTTCGGCAAGTTTGACGTATACGACGCATCGTTAGAAATAACAAGGTATGTTTTGTAAAATATTTGCCTACCCGGTCTTTCACCTTCATATTTTTTTTTTTTTTTGTAAATTTTAGCAAAAACATAGCTTACTTTTGTATTACTTTGCCTAAATACTAAGTTTTAAGCAGTGAAAAACCGATGAATCTAATCCAGTAATGCCTACTATCTCTCTCAGCTGAAATCTGGTGATACCCATCTCGAGTGTAGACCGGACAAAAAACATCCGGCCTTAACCCGTTTTAAAATTTGAAGTGATTATCAAACTTTTATTACGTCTGGCATAAAATTAAGTACTTATGTCAACAATTTACTTGCATATGCCACGTAAATACTCCAGAACCTGGCCACCTATACAAAAGAAATACTGCAATTAGCCATCCTGAAAATTAATAATCCTAAACCTTATGCAAATTGATACCATATACATGATACCAAATGATATCGGAAGGTTTTCAAATCAAAATAAAATACTCAAAAAATTTATACTAAATTTTCGGTTCCGTGTGTTTCTTAAATTCAAATCGTAACAAACTTGCACCACTCTACATACGTTAATAACTACTCGTTACACGTTACATTACTTGGCAAAATCACGATAAATGTTTCAAAAATTCTGTGCTCCTAGTAGGTCCTGAGGTAGTAACCTATCACAGGCAGTGCTTTTTCTCGTAACTTCCTAACATAAAGAGATAGAATTAAAAAACCGTTCCAATATCGATTGATATCATGTAAAGATGCCATGCCCTTGGTATGTATATACCCTTTATGTTACACGTTGTTTATTAAATAATATATTCTTTTGTCTTACACGTTAGTTTCCTTATTTTAAGATTCCATGTTTCTAAGAAAACGCAATTTAATTCCTGTATCCTCTTCCCTTCATCTCTCTAACAACCGTACATTATTTCGGATTGTTATAATTCTTTAACACACATTTGCCTTATTTAGTAGTATGCTTGTGGATACAACTAAACATTGAGAATCTTAAAATCTTCTAATTGTGGGGATACATCGGACAGTATAAACAAAAAAAAAAAAAATGGAATTGCTTGGTACATCATAATTTTTTGTGGTACATCTTTGGTACAACATTCATTTCTTAAACTTTGTGCTCCCAGTAATAGAAATAGTTTAAAATTATTGTCCGAACTTACCCCTTGATAGCCAAATTGCCATTATACTTAAAATACTTAAAAAATGTGTCAACAAGCTTAAAAAGCAATAAGTAGTGAGTGTTTATAAATAAATAAAATTTTGAATTATACCGTGTTTAATCATTATCCATTTCCACCATTTTTCAAGAATCTGTTGTAGTACCAAAATTAAGAAAAAAAAAAGTTTATGCAATATCCTTGCAACTATTACAAAATCCGTCTGGTAAAAAGAATAGATTTCAATATGGTTATATTAGTATTAATATAATTGAACAGTGATATTACTTCACCTCATAAGCATCATAGCGTGTAATGTTTACCGTTTAATACTACCTGTAACTTGTCAAACTAAATCAAAATTGTTAGGATGGTTTAGCCATAAAAAGGTATTAAAGATGTTGAGAAGTTAATTTCTTAGTTTTATTTGCAAGGATTTATGTAACATACGTTTATAAAGGTATGTAAAAGTCTATTCAAATTTATGTTATATCAAGTTAAATATACATATATTAACTTTATTATAATGGCAACTAAGTTGATTTCAGTGTTAGGCTAATTATAAGTTTATTCAACATATTGATATATACAAACTTATAAAACTAAATAAATACAAATTACTAAATAAAGCTATTACCCTAATTAAAACTATTAATAAATTACAATACAGCATCAAAAAATTCTTCGTCATCGCTGTCGACTGGTAATGTACCCAAGAGACTGGCAGCATTGCCGCGTTGAATGGCAATACTTAGTCTCTGGCCAAGGTAAAAGCCAGCCCTTGGGTCACGGGAAGTGTCAACAAGCCGTTTGGACAGTTCATTAAAAAGACAAAGAGCACTCGGACCCCACGGCCCAAGAGTTTCAACCCCAAACGGCTCGAAAATATAATTTCCGATAAGGTTGTTATATTTTCGCCGTTTGAGGTTTTCTGCAGCCGCAGCAGCAACGCCAGCACAGCACGTCGATCCAGGAAGATGGGATGGCGCAAGAGTATCGACGCAGGTTGCATCCCACACTAAAGGCCTACCCATCTTCCAAGGAAATAAGGACATGCCGTCCGGTCTCTTACCATCATCGCGCACCAAGCCATTAGGTTCTAATACAGCTGGAACGCCGACAGTGACAAGAGCTCGTCGAATGATGTCGTTAATGTTTGCGTGCCGAGCTAAGCGACCCGCACTTCGGCTGCAAGCCAGGCCGTGGTGTCCGAGGCTGTTGACATCTGCACCACAGTCACAGCGATGAGGAGAACAGCCAGGAGCTCCTAGTCGTAAGGAAGCAGCGATGCGGAAAGTGGTGTCGTCGAACAAAGTGCCTATGTTCGACGAAGGTAGTGCATGAAGCCAAAGACCCGACTCCCACCTTCCCACAGCTAGCAGGCGCGCACGCTCCGCATCAGTAGCAGACGAAACAAGTAAATTGTTCCGTACTACTCTACAGAGCGGCTCGTCCCACTGTCTCTGGGAAGATGGATTGCTGGGTGGATCTGTATTCGGGCAAGTGATTCTCCAGGAATCCATAGCCTCGGAGAAGAACGGCACATCAAAATTAATCAGTGAGGGGGCTAAAATTTTCCTGATTAATTTATCAGTGCCGTGGACCGAGGTATGAAAGCCGGTAAACTAATATCAGAAATTTTGCGGACGCCGAGCCCCCCCATACGAATCGGGAGAGTAGCTTGTGCCCAAGCTCGGTCGTCCATGGCCACATTTAAAATTGAAGTTAATGTATGCCTGATAATTTTGTCCATTTTGTCTAAAAGGTGAGTGTGCTTCCATAAATGGGAAGCGCGAAGGAAGTCAATTAATTTAGGGCTAAAACAGCAGTAACGAATCAAGGTTATGGCCGAATGCATATTAATTTGCAACAATCTGTCCGAAACGTCATTGAAATTTTGAATTTTTTCGTCAATGAAAATGGGAAAGGAATTCTCGAAGATTAGAGACCCAAGGAAACGAAGAGTTGTTTTTTCGATAATTTTGATATCTGGAGCTATTGACTTAAATTTTGGGAGTGTCAGGTGTCTGTCAGTACTGTCGGCTAAGTATAGTTCACATTTTGAAAGATTGAGATCGAGGCCTATGGAGTGAAGTTCATTTTGTAGGAATTGAAGGTCAGTTAGTACTGTTTCTACATCGCCTCCCAAAGTTCCATCATCGAGATACCAAACGTTAAATTTGGAATTTAGCTGTCGAATAATTGGGTGAATGGCTAAACTAAAAATCACTGGCCCGAGGGGGTCACCTTGTTGACAGCCAACAGCAGATTCCATGAGATTGTCCCGAAATAGTAATTTAGAAGGGTGTCTGTAACATTGCCAAATGAAACTATAAATTTGGGGTATTTCTTTTCTAGTTTCTGTCAGCAAGGTGTCCCTATTAACAGAGTTGAAGGCATTCTTTATGTCAACCTTCAGGATGACCTCACCTTTTCCAGAATTTAGGTAGGTCGACAAGGCATGTACGGCAGCCTCACAGCCCCTTTTGGAGCCGAAACCTAGCTGCAGGGGCTGAAATTTTTCCGAAACTACCTCACCATAAAATTTACAACAGATTTTGGCTGCCATACGACGGTAGGTGGTGCCCACGGCAATTGGACGAATGCCGCCATCCTTCTTACGCAGGGCGCAAAGATTAGCCCCGTAAAAACATCTCTTTTTCTCTTTGCTCTCCGGCAAAGTGAATGAGGATTCACTTTGCCGGAGAGCATAAGATTTATCAGAACCGTAAGTTCCTTCAAGAGCGACTCACCAGCTGCCCCGGCGCCTGAACAAATAAGGTCCTTCAGGTGCTGAGGACTCAGACCGTCAAGGCCTCCAGCCGATCCGCTTCGGAAGGAGCGAACGGTTGTGATTAGATCTCGACCTGTAGTGGTGAGGGAGTGGTGATCATTAGGATCAGGGGGGTCGGGAAAAGGGAGGCTATCCGCTGCGGCAGGGTGTTTGCTCAAAAGAGCAGCGAGTATTTCAGGGGAACACGGTGCTACCACATCACTGCTAAAAAGAATCCTGGTGGCTCCGCTAATGTCACCCTCCCCTAACTTAGATTCCACGAGATGAGATATACCTCTTGTAGGCGTACATCTCTGTGTCAATTTGGGATCTAAATCAAAAGCCGAAAGGTTGCAAATTTCTTTAATTTGTACCGTCAAAGTCTTTTTGGTAGCCAAGTTCTTTTTCAAATGTAAAATTCTGTAAGGGAAGGTGAGTGAGTCAGTGTTTGGTATTATTTGAAAAGTTATAAAAAAAATTGACGCTGTAGCCTAAACTGGACCTTATTGTATCAAAATTAAAGTTATTTTGCCATTTATTTATATTTGTTTACATTTATGGCGAAAATTGCGAACACGAAATATATATACATAATCTTTTAAATTTTTCACATCACATTTTAAGCTTATGTAACTTTTTGTCACGAAAAAATTTGTAGCTTAAGTCATTAATAAATTTAAATTAGGCGAAAATGGGACGATGCTGATATAAAACTGCAGTTCAGGGCACATATACCTAATTCAAATTAGACCCACACTCTAAATAAAGTGAAGTGACAGATACTCTCAAAATACTGAAAATCACAGGTGGAGATTATAAACCTTGGAAAAAGAATTATAGAGCAAAACTTTATTAGTACTTATTAGCGATGATCTTTAGCCATACAATTTGAGGAAGAGTTTTATTTCTTTAATATACATTATGTAAAGAAAACCCAAAAGAAAAAAAGTTTTTTTTAAAGTTCGAAACAATTCCATGCGATATTGAATCGAGAATGAGAATGAGAAATACTAAATCGATACCAAAAATAGACGAGTAAATCGTATCGATCGAGCAATCAATATTTTGAGTACTTACACATCTCTACTCAAAGCATGCTGCTCGTTCGGGCAGCCGCGTACCTATTTTTATAAAATAAAAATCGTTTTTACTTTAAATTATCAGTTTCGCGATTGCTTCCGTGTAGACTACACGTGTATTGTGTGATCATGTCGTTTTCTAACGTAATTTAACATGCTGATGGTAGGGTAGTAACTGCAATTAGCTGTATTGTGAAATTTGTGATCAGGTGTTGGACGATTTGGATGTGGCTACTTATCGGTCAATGTGGTTCCAGCATGACGGTACCCCACCACATTTTTACCGATCTTTACGTGAGTACCTCCCTTGTCAGTTCGGCGAGCAGTGGATTGGTAGGTAGGGGTGGACCAATTTTGTGGTCCGTGCGAAGTTGACATCTCTTGATTTATATATGTGGGGACCATCAAACAATTAGTCTTCACAAAGGTTTGTCATACTGAAGAAGAGACGCGTGGGCGAATTGTAACAGCTTTTCAACGCATTAAATCGTACAGAACGGTGCTACAAAACGTCCTTGCTAATCTCGTCCGACGGTGCCAGGCCTGTATCGTTCTTAGTGAGAGAAGTATGGAACAAAATCTCCCCCACAGCCATCGTGTTTACCTTCATCTGACCTTCCTACTTTAGAAAAGTTCTTTTCACGAACTGCCTAAGTATCACTGTTTCTTTCGAAAGTCGATAAACGTGGATAGACTACCTATACATGCATGAGGTCAACTGAGGTCATGACCTTTCGAGACCGCTACGTATAAGCGACCACGTGCCGCGTGCCCTGTTTGGTCGCTTGCGCATGCCTGTGTTGCCACGAAATTACCTATTTATTTTATTTATTTTTAGGGGGTATTTTTTTTAAGTTTAGCCTGATTTTGTAGGCATTAGTAGAATCAGTTATCGATACCTAACAATACCTTCACGGGTCGGACAGGGTTTTCTTTACAAAAAGTATATGTACAATATACATGTAGTGTATTTGCATTTCTCTCTATAAGTCGGCATGGTAAAGTTATTACTGAGATCCTCCTTGTGAAAATCCTAGAAAATCCAAAACTAAACAAGACAAACAAGAAACACGTCTCCGCGAATTTTGTAACGCTAAAACACACTCATATTTAATAAAACTCAAAATATAACACACATGTCTACTACTTAGACACGTGTTAGAGCCTGATACTTCCCGAAAGGCACATGTAAAACAATATATTCCCTACAATTAAAACAGAATGTATCTGTCTCCGCGGTGACAGCGTTTACACCGTTGTAGGTTTTCTTTAGATTTTGACACTGACATGTAGGGTGTCAACGTAACATCTCGGAGGAAATAAATAGCTTCAGAGACTTGGTAAGTGGTAGATGTGGTTAGACCAAAAGGCTTATTCTCATACTTTAAAACGAAAATGTCAAAAAATTGTTATATTGTAGGGAAATTCTGCTTCGCCGTAATCCCGCTTGACGGTAATCAGTGATGCAATCGTTTATTGTAAAGCGCGCTAGTTTACTCAGAGCCTATTCACTCTATCTTTGAAAACACTTAAATTGTAGCCAGACGGAAACACCGCCGCTGACAAATTGTTCCAGTCCCTCGATGTACGCGGTATAACAGACGAGGCGAAACGCTTTGTTCAGATCGTAGTAGTGTCAACAACTTAAGGATGGATACTCACCGTACGATGGATCGTCCGATGAACGGAGCTGAAGGAATTAAGTCATGCTATTCCCGTACACACTGTCCGTAGAGGGATGTTTCCTGGGTAAGAAAAAATTTATTCTACTTAGTCCGTCATTCAAATTATAGAAAAATATTGGATACGTATATTTTGTTTTATCAAATTAATAAAAATTGACAAATATAAAAGACATCAAAGATCAGGAGTGGTGGCTGGTGACGTTACTCCTCGCTAAAAAGTGTAGCATGCAGTGACCTCACACGAGTTTTCAACGCACTGTGTCGTCTTAATTTTTTGTTTATATGAAAAAAGAAAAAACGTGTCTAGTATTTTTTGGAAATCTGACTGACGGACTAATTAGTTTTTTTAGTCTCTATATAACGCCAAAAGCCTGGCTACTTTTCGTCTGTGCTCCAGGCTTTGGAGACCGTTTTGAACCAGATCAGGGTCACCAACAGAATAGAATAAAATAAAATACTGGTCTAACTGCAATGCTTCGATATCGCTTTCGGGTTGTGGAGGTCAGACGGCAGTCGCTTCACTGAAAATACCTCGATCGATATTTCGGAGTTTGGAGTCCGCTTTACCGGTCTAACTGTTAGACCTGTAAAGCAGACCCCAGACTCCAAAGCTGAAAAAGCTTTGGATGTGACTGGGATGAACGCTGAGATGATGATGATAAGAACACGCTTTATTATGTACACCATATAAATTACAGAGCCATAGAAATTCACAATGGGAGGTCTTATTACCAATTAGCCTCTTTGCACGCCTCTCCACCGAACTCGGGAACTTTTGACGGATTGAGAATGGGAAAAGACTGTGAACATTCTTAAAATTACGAGGTTTTCGCCTTTCACCCTCTCAGGTGTTCCTGTAGATAAAATAAAAAAAAATAATACATAGGTTTTGACACAATAACACCAATTCTCTTGCTCCCAAAGTATCCTAAATTTTAGCTCAGTGCAGTACTGGGCTTAGAATAGTGCCATCCCTTATTCTCCCGTGGGTGTCCTAAGAGGCGACTAAGGGAACTCTCACCAAGGAAGCGGGCAGCAGCTATTCTTCTGTTGTATATCAAACTACTGCGATCCCCAACCCGCCTGCCAAACGTGGGGATTGTGGCAAACCCACCTAAAGTAATGAAAGCCTTGGTTGAGGCTTTTATCCAGCAGTGGGCCTCAATAGGTTGAAGAAGAACAAATGCTCAGACGAGAACTATTAATTTAAACCTATCAAATTATGTTACTCGATAGACAAGTCTAGACGTGATTAATAAATTGACAACTTAAAAATACGTCAATTTACGTCAAACACTAACTAATTTAAGGAGATGAATATGCTGCGGTGGATGTGTCAAAATTAAAATCAATCATGCCATGGCGCCTCCACCGCTGGCTTGACGATGTAAGAGATGACATGCGTGCCAACAATCTCTTACCACAGGATGCTAAAGATCGCGCGAAATGGAGGAGAACGAGCAGGAAAGCGGACCCCGGGCTCCAACGCGAAAGCCGCGGATACAACCGGAACTAAACGCTGAGATGATGATAATGACTAACTAATTTAAGAGGGCTAAACCAATAAGTTTTATTATTATTCATCTTCTATCATTTTCATAATAAGAATAGAAAGAAAAAGATGCATTGAGCTTAAATTCTCTCGGTGGTAGGCCATAACATCGGCCGCCGGCAGAAGTTACCACCCACCAGACAAAGCCTTGCCGCCAAGCGATTTGTCGTGTTCCGTCATGATGTCTGGTGAAGCCGTACGGAGAACGGGTCTGAGCAGTTGTGTTGCGATGTGTGCCGGGTACGATACGCCAAATGTTGTGTTGGGAGTTTGGTCGTGGAGGGTCTTCAGATGAATCTCCCTTTGGCGCAGCATCGTTGGTCGTGTTGTTGGGTTTAAATTTGCATTACCTCGCTCAACTGCCGTCTTCCTTCCTATTCGCTCAGTTTTTCTGAGTGACCTATTCACTCTTAATAAACTAGCGCGCTTTACCATCAACGATCGCATCACTGCTTACCATCAGGCGGGATTGTGGTCAAGCGCTAGTTTATAATTATTAAAAAAAAATAAAAAATTTGTTTAGATTCTGAACAAGGGAATCGGGATCATTATCCTAGGTAAACACATTGTTCAATGCTACATTTGAACATTGATTCAGCATTTCGGCAGCTGACGCGCGGCCTACTTCAAATATTGTTAAATTTGCAGATTTCACGCATAGAATACCAAGACGTTTGTGCATGTGTGTGTGTTGGGGAAAGTAGTATATAAGCTGTAATATTATGTAAATAAATCAGATTAGAATTTATTCTTGTCTCATTACCCCTCACTGTGGCCAAGACACCCTTAACCATCTCTGATCAGTCCTGTGAGTCTGCTGGACTGGCAGTGAGTTTACCCTTCACCCTTACCTGGTAATCCTTCCCACTATCCGTCTGTTACCTTAGGTCTCTTGGTGCAGACATCCCGCACTTATTTATATATTTATTTATTACAAACTATATGGTAGGTCAGGGCTGTAGGTCTAATAGGACTCAGTGTCGTAGGGCTTAGTTTAGGTTCTGTTAATTTGCCATATAGGCGCATGTACTACCGCTACCTTTAATAAGGGTGGTCGTACACGTTTGAATGACTGGAGTCTACGTGACCAGATGGCTGGTCTATTTTTAGCCCAAAGAATCAGTATAGTCATCCAACGTGGTAATGCAGTCTTTTGGGCACTTCTCTCACTGTCAGCGGTGTGGATGAATTTTATGATGCTCAATGAACCTTATTCTTATTTATGATTATTTTACTTGTGTAATATATTAAACGATTTAAAACCCATTAAACGATTTAAAAACTATATAAAGGCCAAACTTTGCAAAAAGGGGTATTATAAAATCACAGATTATTTAGAAAATAATAAAGTTTGGGACTGAGCTGCTCGCTCTGCTAAGCATTGTTATTAAGCAATATGCGTAAATATACTACAATTATGGCATTTTAAACATTGTTTTTTGTTTTTAATTATTGTAAACCCCTCCCTATTGTAATCCCTGAGTTTGTTTCGGCTATTTCTTCTCAGAGGTAGTCAGTTAGGAAATGCTGGCACCATCTAGATTAAAAAAATATGACGTGTGAAAATGATCAGGGATCCTACTTGCTTAACAAACCATTTCATTTCATTTATCAGTGGTTTCCTGCGACCTTCACTGGGTCGTCGGTTCGCCTTGTCGAGGGCCTACCAACGCTGCGACTTCCAGTGCGTGGTCTCCACTCGAGAAATCGTCAGCTCCATTGGACATCGGTCCTACGGGCAATGTGGCCGGCCCACTGCCACTTTAGTGTTGCAATTATTTTGGTCGTCGTGGAGATCCTTGGGACAGACGTTTTTCGGCTGAAATGAATGAATGATGAATGTGTAAACATGTTTATATAGATATTTTAATGTTAGCTAGTTTAATACAAATAATAATCTAATTTTAAGAAACAAACACTTGAATTATGTTACGAATATTTAGGTTTCAAATAGTGTCCAAGGAGTTTCTTGTCAATTCTTCTCCATAAGAATCTACTACAGAATTAGAAACTAGAATAGAATAGAATAGAATACTCTTTATTATGTACACCATATAGATTACAGAACATAAATAAAAATATTTACAAAGGGTGACACAATGGGCGGTCTTATCGCTAAGAGCGATCTTTTACAGACAACCTTTGGATGGAATTCTAAGAGGTAGGATAAAGAAATAGTGTAGGTAGTCTACAGTGTACTATTTACATAGATTATACAATAAATATATACGTTAAGTGTATCATACTAGTTTAAATAAATTTATACAACTAATTAATAAATATCATACAAGAGCACATTGACTATTAAAAATATAGTTGTAAATCGTAATATGTTTACGTACTGGATAGCATACGTAATCTTATAGTCTAAATCAAAAGCCATTTACTAAAAGAATGCTAAGAATCAACACTTTTCAAAATTGCAAAAGACAGTCTCCCAAAACGCCCCACCGCACTTTGTGCCTTCGGTGGGAAGAAGTGGCGCAAACTCCCCAGCAGCACAGCTGTCTATTGTACTAAATATAACCACAACTTACTCATAGTAACAGAAAACTGCTACTCATAATATAAAAAACTATTTCCAACAAAAAATTAAAACAGGAAAAGTTCCAACATCATAAGCTCTACATTTTTAATTTGCATATTAAACAGCAAGCTTCCTTTCTCTATAATTGTAGAGACACAGTAAATGAGATGTAGAGCAAACGACACTGACAAAGTAGTCTTTGTAAAGGGTACTCTACCGTAGAGACTCGATGGAATACGTCCGCTGAATGCAAAGAACTGTAGCTTAGACTCCATTTTATATTTAGTTGTTTGAATAGATACGGAGCTATTTTATTAAGTTGAAATGTTAAGAGATTGTGTGTTTTATACCAGGTCACTCAGAAAGTTTTGCGACAAAAAGTTCTTAGGTTTGATAAACAGGCTAGTTACAATTAATTTAAAAAATATGATTATTTATAACTAATAATACCTACTTACGTTCCAAATTCAAAACTTCCCTCCACGTTTTATGTGAGCTAATTAAAATGATGGTGTCTCTTTGAAAAATTGATTTGTGTCGCGACTATTTTCGCGCTATATTTTTTTAAGATTTTTTCAATTGTCGCCTGGAACCAGACAAATAGCACGATAGACTTCAAATTTCATTCCTATATGAAGGCCATTCTAAGGCAACCGTGTATCGGTGGTATAATGAATTTAAGCGCGGTCGACTAACTTTGGGGGATGAAGAAAGAAGTGGTCGCCCTTTGACAGCTGTTACAGAAGAAAACGTGTTAGCAGTGAAAGGTTTGATTCAAGACAATAGACGAATTACATATCAACCAAAAAATTTAGAAGCCTTCACGAGATTCTACACGTGCAGCTTCGGTTACGGAGGATAGTTTCACGCTGGGTGCCGCACAATCTCATCCAAGGCTCAGAAGCAGGCACGGATGGAATGGTGCGATGATATGATAGACAAATTTGAAGCAGGCTTGTCTCAACGTGCTTACGACATCTTATAGATGATGAATCTTGAATTTATCAATAATCCAGAAGCGAAGCGTCAGTCGCCTACCAAAGTGAAGCGATCTAAAAGCGGGGCTAAGATTTTGACCGCCAGCTTTTATAGTTTGACTGGCTACTTGGCGTCAATTCCTTCACGAAACCAAAGAAGCATTAACGCTGAATGTTTTACTACCTAATGCTTGACAGAAGTTTTTCTGTTGTGAGCAACAAGCGACCAAACACAGGGCTCCGCGGGTTACTGATACACCAGGACAATGCGCTCGCCCACACCGCCATCAAAATGAGGGACATCCTGGACAGTACACCGGTCAAACTCCTGGATCACCCTCCTTACAGCCCTGATCTAGCGCCCTATGACTTCTTCTTATTCCCAAAAATCAAAGATCAGCTCAAAAGGATACAATTTTCGTCGCCGGATGATGCGCTATCAGCGTTCGAGCAGGCTGCAAACGAGGTGTCTGCGGCGGACTGCAAAAAATGTTTCTAAAATTGGTTCAGACGCATAAACTTTGTATAGAGGCTGGTGGAGAGTACTTTGAAAAGATGTAAGCTATGCTAATATATAAAGCTGAAGAGTTTTTGTTTGCTTGAACGCGCTAATCTCAGAAACTACTGGTTCTATTTCAAAAATTCTCTATACTTTACATAGCCCATTAATCCAGGAAGGCTTTAGGCTATATAATATCACGCTCCAACCAATAGGAGCGGTGCATATGAAAAAACATATCGAAACCTACGCGGGTGAAACCGTGCGACGCAGCTGGTAAAAATATATGTATGTCGAAGTCAGCGACGTCGGAGCGATAGAGTCGTTACCGTCTTGGTGTGGTGTTAAGGGGCCCGTTTCGTAGCTGAAGTTTTGAATAACAATTTAAATAGGCAAACCGACAGTTTCGCCGTGGAGTAGTGCCCTAGTTCACGTCACAATGCAAAAATGATTCCCACTTTTCAAAACGACTCTGTCCACGTGCCGCTATTACAAAATAACGTCACAGCGTTTGCCACACTACTACGTAAATCAAATGAGCAACTTCTATTAAAATGACATCGACGATCCACGACATGTACCCATAGAACATTTTTGTTAATATCGCAAGACTTTCTGAGTGTCCCACGTATACGCAAGTTAATTTTTGTGTCGGTAGATGGACGGCGCTGACGAGGCCGGCCCGGAAAGGGATGATGAGGTAACATGACGAAAAGAGTCGGTCAGATGACATGAGGGGAAGAGACAGTGAGATGACATGAGGGGAAGAGACGGTGAGATGACATGATGGAAAGAGATGGTCAGATGACATGACGAAAAGAGACGGTGATATGACATAACTGAAAGAGACGGTGATATGACATGGCGGAAAGAGATGGTGAGATGACATGACGGAAAGAGATGGTCGGATGACATAACAGAAAGAGACGGTGATATGACATAACTGAAAGAGACGGTGATATGACATGGCGGAAAGAGATGGTGAGATGACATGACGGAAAGAGATGGTCAGATGACATGACGGAAAGAGACGGTGATATGACATAACTGAAAGAGACGGTGATATGATAAGGCGGAAAGAGATGGTGAGATGACATGACGGAAAGAGATGGTCAGGTGACATGACGGAAAGAGACGGTGATATGACATAACTGAAAGAGATGGTGATATGACATGGCGGAAAGAGGCGATGAGATGGCATGACGGAAATAGACCATGAGATGACATGACGGGAAGAGACGTTCAGATGACATGACTAAAAGAGTCGATAAGATGACACGATGAAAAGAGACGGTGCGATGACATGACGCATCGTGAGATGACACAATTCTCGTAATTTTAAGAACGTTCACATTCTAATCTCAGTCTCATACTAACAAAAAATAGGTTATTATGACAAGTTTTGACATTTACTTGTCACCGAGATAAGAATGTAAAAAGAAAGAAAGAATTTTTTTTATATCGCTCAAACAAAACGCACTTTACAACTAAATACCATAAAATTATATTACAAACAAAATACAAAAAAATAATATCACCAAAAGTCTCGTACTGTAACATGCAAAACTGCGAAACTATAAACAAAGTTGATTTGATGTCAAAGATTTTGAACGACTTAAATTACGGAAATTACTCATTGTATTTAATTGTTTAACCGAAGCCTCAATAAAAGTTTCGAAGTTTCACCCACCAGACAATTTGCTATTACTGTGATCAGCACAATGACAGACGAGCTTACTTTCTACGTGTCAACAACCCCAGGTACTGAATATTTTCAGTTAGATACATCAATAATTTAAGCCGGACAAGAGAAAAATCAATATCATTCAGCCATTAAAAACACACATTTCACACAAAAGTACACAATCTAAAAAACAAATTAACTAACAAACCCACTGAAACACAATTCAATAATAACTATTACAAAAAATAAAACACGACAGAAATAAACATAAGCAAAACAAAACAAACATCAAATAGAGATAGATATTGGTAATGAAAATTGTAACATTCAATTCAGTTATGATAAAAATTTATTACTACAGAAGCCCAAGCTTCCGCGTATTAGTATAAATTGAAACAAAGCTCCGTCGAACTGAAAAAAACACGTTCCGATACTAGACTGAAATATTCAGTGCTATCGGTGGGTCTGGTGATGTTTTTCTTTTTGTTTACGTCTGAACTGTCTATGAGAGCTAGGATGAAAAACAAGCTGATGGCTTATAACATTTATAGAAAAAAAAGAAGATTGAAGAGATTTTTTTTTTGATGCTGGTACTTGGCCGCTATCACGCCTGATGCTAAGCAGTGATGCAATCGTTGATATTAAAGCGCGCTTGTTTATTAAGAGCCTATTCACTCAAAGAAACTGAGTGAATAGGAAGGAAGACTGCAGTTGAGCGAGGTGATGCAATGTTTATTGTTTAACCCAACAACACGACGAACGATGCTGCACCAGAGGGAGATTGATCTGGGGACTCTCCACGACCAAACTATCGACACAACAACATTATTTTTATTTATTTTATTTATTTATTTATTTAATCACACACTTTCTACCATTACAGGTTGCTTAACCTAATGCGGCAGAAAGGATACATTAAACATACATTGTGGAAACTTACACATATAATAAATTAAATTAAATTAATACAAAACTAATAAAATTTAAACAACAGAATAAAAAACTAAAAAATAATATTAAATCTAAAACAACACTATTCGATACAAGTTTGTTCAGTAAACATATTTCCGAACATTTGGAGGAATAGATTAGCAGCTATTTTCAAAATGATTCTGACTGCAACAGAGTGAAACGCCACTAAGATGCTGGATAGCACAGTGTCATTAAAAATTAATTATGTATGTACGTACCCGGCACTCATCGCAACACAACTGTTCAGACCCGTTCTCGTCCTCGTCGTCCTTTTTTTAGTTTAGTTAATGTCTAAGGTCATGTTTGTAGAATAACATCTGAAAGTATGCCTGCAAGATAGCGCCTAAACACGAAAGAGGAACAACATAATCCAACCGACCTAATCTCTAAAAATCTTATCATGAAAACTACAATTTAAGGGTCTTCAAGGCTAGAGTGACAAGGCTCTTAATAAACTAGCGCACTTTGCCATCGATGATAGCATCACTGCTTACCATCAGGCGGGATTGTGGTCACGCACTAGTTTCATCATCATCATCATCATCATTTCAGCCGAAAGACGTCCACTGCTGGACATAGGCCTCCCCCAAGGTTCTCCACGACGACCGGTTCTGCGCCTCCCGCATCCAGCGGTTTCCCGCGACCTTCACCAGGTCGTCGGTCCACCTTGTCGGGGGCCTACCCACGCTACGTCTTCCGGTGCGTGGTCGCCACTCGAGAACCCGTCGGCTCCATCGGGCATCGGTCCTACGGGCAATGTGTCCAGCCCACTGCCACTTTAGTGTTGCGATCCTTCGGGCTATGTCGGTTACTCTCGTTCTTCTGCGGATCTCCTCATTCCTGATTCGATCGCGCAGTGAAACCCCAAGCATAGCCCTCTCCATTGCCCTTTGAGTGACTTTGAGCCTTCTCATAAGGCCCATTGTTAGCGACCACGTCTCAATTCTATAAGTCATCACTGGCAACACACACTGGTCGAAGACTTTTGTCTTGAGACACTGCGGTATTTCGGACGAGAAGATTCTTCGTAGCTTCCCGAAAGCAGCCCAGCCGAGTTGGATTCGACGATTGACCTCTTTCTCGAAGTTGGACCTTCCTAACTGGATAGTTTGTCCCAGGTACACGTAACTATCAACAACTTCGAGAACAGAGTCTCCAATCTTTATAGGAGTCGGTACAACATGGGCATTAGACATGACTTTCGTCTTGCCCATGTTCATTTTAAGACCGACTCGCTCGGAGGCTCTGCTGAGGTCTTCGAGCATTGTACTCAGGACCTCCGCGGTCTCAGCACTAGTTTATTATTTAAAAAAAAGGAAACTTAAGCGCCGAAAGCTGTCAATAGTATCATTCCGTAGCATGAAGTGGAATGACTTCTTATTTTAACCTCACTTCACTTCAGTTTTCACATTGAGATTTTACAGAATAAACTAACAGCTCCTGCCAAATAAGTCAACTTACCATCCAATTATTATATAAACGACTGCAGAACATCAAAAACCAGCGGTGGTCAAATTATTATTCCCTACAAATCGTCTGAAACAAAATCCTTTTGAATTCAGGTAAAAATCATAAGAGGTGAAGTGGAGTCACTTTCAGTAAATTATGACATCTAATTATGAAAGCATTGTCGAATTTCAACGCTGCATTTAATATTGTTTGTACCAGCTATTTGGCGATGGTGCAAAGTAAGAGCGAAGAGTTTACTTAAGAATATCTGAAGCACACAGTTCGCAAAATTAGTCACTATTTTGACTGCCATGTGTATTTTTTTATACATTTATTTCATGCTTCATGGTCCACATAAACATATTCAATACTATATTAACATAAAACTTAAAATACTGTAAATTCATATATCATAATTAACTACAGCTAATGCACATTAAGTGTCGGCGTCGTGTTTCGCTGACTGGTGTCATGTAGGAAGCCACGAAACCGGTGGTACACAACACCTTTCGGCCAGAACACTTCTTTGAGGTACTTCTCGAGATGTGTTATGCTTTCCCAACCTCGGTTCAGAAGTTGAATTTAGCCTATAATGCTGCAAGCTAAGATAAATTTCAAAATCGGTTTATAGCGTCGATATTTGGTTCATAGACAGAGGCCGTTATTTAACCAAAAGACTATAATATATATAAAACTAACTCAAGTAATTCAAAGCAAACACGTAAAGACGACGTCCCCAAATTTCTGCAATTTCGTGCAAATTTTCCACTATTTTCTCAATTTTTGATCACAAACCTCTCACAACTTAAGCCGCGCGTCAACTGTCGTTTAATTTTACACGAGAGCATTGGAGTGTGCGCTGATAAATGCGTCCTCTCACCTCGCCTTGCGATAATGTCGGGTTGGCGACCAAATTAATTTTAAATATACCCTGTTATTGTCATTTAATTAAAACACGAGCATCGCGCAAGAGCTCAAGATTAATTATGTTGATGAAATAATCAAGGCCTTAATCTGGTTTTTATCGCGGTAATGTGTTTTTGGACTCATCCAAAAACAGAGTTAATAAGAAGTTAAGTTTAAGAGTATTGTTGTGTCTGTTTATTTCTCGCTTTCATTGCCTTAATTTAGCATAACTCGACTTTCAAAAAGTCTGACAGTTTTCCTCAGAGCTGAACCTTTTACACTAAAATAAATAAAGCAGTTGTTCAAAGTCTAGTGTGTTTTCTCAGTTACTCAAATTCGGTTTTCTTCAGTTCCGAAGTCTAGAACTTTTATCCCAATGCATACCTACCTTACTTGCGGCACAGGTCCATTACCGACTTATAAGGCTCCACTATCTTCCAATAGTTTCCAACTCTAACAGCAACGTTCGAAGCCCGATGAAAGGGAATTTCGAATGAAATAAATTAAAACTTGAATTTGAGCAAACAGTTTTAACAAAGCGAGCCCCTTACCAAAGCTTTAACTCTGCGGGTAAATGGAACCAATCTCGAACTAAACTATTTATCTAAACGAAAACACTCCCAAGCGATCCTCGCTATCTTTTACTTAAACTGCTATTTAACACAATACAAAGAGCAAAAAACGTCGGGAACTATTCAATTCTTTAACAAAGAAAGGTAACTAATCGCTCCCGGTAGACTAACTTAAAACTACTCCAGCTAAAGAGTTTAACTTAATAAAGCTGGTTAAGATGGATAGGGGGGTGGACGTAGTGGGAGTGGAGGAGAGGTCGTGCCAAAAACAAACGCTGTATGAAGCACCTGGGACACAGTGATAATGAAACTAATTTACTAGATTTAGCCTTTCTCCAGGTTTTGGAGCGAGGAAAGAATGTGGAGAAGGCATTGTAATTAGTGTTGTAGCAGAGTTATTAGAAATTCTTAGGTTGTCTCTAAGAAAAATTGGTTATTATCTTTCATATTCCCTGAAGCTCTGTAGTCTTTATAAAGGATACATGAGCGCAAATGAAAAGTAACTACTGCCGGTTATTCTGTAAATCTCACCGTAAAAAATTAAGTAAACTGAGCTTAGAGTCAGATGTAAATAGTCTCAATGGCTAGCATTAATTAGAACTTTTATACCGCGTACAACGAGGGGCTGGAACAATTTGACAGCTGCGGTGTTTCCGTCGGACTATAATTTAAGTGTCTTAAAGGCTAGAGTGAATAGGCTCTTCATAAATTAGCGCGCTTTACCTTAAACGATTTTTATTTATTTTAAACTAGTACTTTTTTTTAAATAACTATACACTAGCGCTTGACCGCAATCCCGCCTGGTGGTAAGCAGTGATGCGATCGTTGATGGTAAAGCGCGCTAGTTTATTAAACCCATTCACTTAAAAAACTGAGTGAATAGGAAGGAAGACGGCAGTTGAGCGAGGTGGTGCAATGTTAAACCCAACAACACGACCAACGATGCTGCGCCAGAGGGAGATTGATGTGGAGACCCTCCACGACCAAACTCCCAACACAACAACATTTGACGCATCGTACCCGGCACACATCGCAACACAACTGCTCAGAACCGCCCTCAGACTTGACCGCAATCACACCTGATTGTAAACAAGGTAAAGGATGATTAACTGTCAAAATTATACTAGTTTTTGTAATAATCCTTTTTTTTATTTATTCTCTGTTTGCTCCTATTGCAAGCCACGTTAACGAACTTTGTACCAAAAATTCGGAAAATATTATATTTGTAAAGTTTTCTATCAGCTTCGTATATTCGGGTTTAGCTGGAGACACTCGACGTTCCATTGAATTAAATTTTCTTAGTCAATGAATGCAGCTGCGATATCGCTTAAACTTCATTATTTAACTTGAAGCCATTACAGAGTGCTTATTTTACTATTTTTGTGCTAGGTAATGAATTTTAGGTTCGTTAATATTTTCTTTTGTTTTTGTTAGACATTCCTTTTGAATTTAAAGTCGAGTCTGTCTGCTCGTGTGTCTGTCCGTCTGTGGATAATCTGAGTGGTCGTTATGACTAGAAAGCTCACATTTGGTATCAATATGTAATAATCATGAAGACAAAGTGGTAAAATTAAAAAGTGGCCAAAAATATAGCCGTAAATTGAGAAGATATTTAAAAAAAATATCAGTTTTAAAATAATAATATGTACAAGTATATAAACTGGAGGGGAAATAATCAAAGGGCATCATAAATTCACCCGCATCAATGTCGATTCCAAACATTCGGAAAAAGCTGACCGCATTTGGTAATTCTCTTTGACCAAAATATTCTCAACACGCATTTTGATCACATAGAAAAAATTTAAAAGTTACAGTGATGACGAATTTCGACCACATAAAAAATGTTCATAAATTGTTTTTAAATTTCATTGAATGCAGTGAAGTGTTTACATTAGTAGCAGTTTTAAAGAACAGCACCCTAAATAATTCGTCCTTTTAATATTCGCGAACGTAATCAATTTCATGTTAAAAAAAATAGTTAATTACATATTTTTCATTACGCCAACTACATATTTCACGTCAGAAAATACCATCATTTGATCCGCACTCCGTAATGCAACCTCATAATGTAATTAAACTTAAAAATGCACAATAAATGTTTTCCGCTCATACCTGTCATCCACCAGCCACCTGTCTATCAACCGTAATGAAGTAACAAGTGTACACTGTCCAATTATTCGGGCACGCAGTATAATGTAAGCAAAAACAATGTGTTGACTGTACGGGCACCCGCAACTAAAGTTTACTGAACAACGACGTATTGCAGCGTACATGTCAGTGCAAACAAAACTGCACACAGTGCGGGCGGTTAGTTAAAATTTCACAAGTCGGTCTAACGGTTGGGCGCACTGTTATTCCGAGTTCGAATTTCGTTTCGTTTTCGAACACCATTTTTTGAATATTTCAGTTGGTGTTCGGCGTTTTTTGGCAGTTGCACGTTTATTTATGTCACTTCAACTTCAGTATTTAAATTTGGAAATTAGCATATTTTCTATTCTATTTTTATTGATTGTAAGTGAAGCCGATGTCGACTCTTCTGCCAATGTCAAAAGTGGATTGGAGAAGCAAAGTTTACATAAACACTAATAATAATTAAAAAAAATTTTCGATACTACTTTGGACCTTTTTATATCTTTTGAAGTTATTAGAGGAATTAAACAAACAAGAGGAGAAAAATACATATGTTATGTGTAATAATATGTACAGTTGATATAAAATTTTTGAAGCAAGAAGAAAAGCAACTTAAAAAGAGAAAATATTGCAAGAAACATTAAAAGAAAAAGTGAACACAGTTTTAGCAATGTAAGACTTTTCACTAAACGTAACATTTACGGAACAATTTTAGATAACAATGATAAAATTATGACATAAACTATAAAATTTGGATCACCATTGCCCAAATTCTCATTTTAATAACCACAACTAATCAATACCCACCAATCACAAACCTAACAAAACGGAATACCGAATGAACGTAAAACATCGAAACTCATACATCATAATTAACAAACATTCGGTCATATTAAATTCCTCACATTTTCCAAATTTACATGACAATGATATCAGTAGAATTTATTATGTATTATTTTACCTATTGGAATCCATTGGTCCGTCACGGGCCGAGAGCACACAATTCAGATTTATTTGTATTAAAACAATACAACCCTGAACAAAGGTTCGGAACATCGATTGTTTCATCTGCTATTCAGTTATTAAGCACCCACAACCCATGTATAGCCAATAAATTCCGATATATAATATTTTTAAAGGGCTTGCATATTCTGTTTTTCAGTTCGGAGCTATGAATGTATGGTCATGTAGATGTCGTTTGTCCGGTCTTGTTGAACACTAGGTTCTGCCGAGAAATTTCGGTCTGCGATCCGCAGTCTTACATTCCATCACTGCATTGCCGATATTACGTGTAGGTAAATAGCCTATACTTCTGTGACGGCAACCTGCCTGCCACGAAAGATTTTAAACAAGATTCAAGTGGACTGTATTTTGGTTAACAACATATTAGCAAGGTGCTAAAGCGGCAAACCACTTACCCGCAACCTTCAGATGCGGAGTTCGTAGACCACCAGACCAGATCAAGAGAAGACGCACGTCGACACAATTCACTGACAGTCTCACTAACTTTATTAATTTTGATTTTGAGGCCTAAAGTCCTCCCGGAGGTAACTTTATATACTTAAATTTGGTGACCGTTAAAAGAACGTGGCCATGACTCGCTAACTTGCCAGTTTGACAGAGAATGCGATCGTCACGCCGTGCGGCGGTCACCGGAAGCACGCACACTCTATAAACACAAAAATCAGAGAAGATATTCAACAACTTGAATACCTATTTTACCTACCTTCATCGAAAATATAATAATATTCTTCATCTCCAACTATTACTGTTCAGCTTTATAGTATAGAGGATATAATATAATTCATCTTTGATATTTTAAAAAACATCAATTCTGTATAAATCTCACCGCAAAAAGTTTAGTGATGTGCGTATGTTTCTTAAAGCGTCCCTTCGAAGGCATTTTAAATCCTCATATTATCCTGTAATATACATTGCCAAACCCACCTGTGGCTACACATATCATCTAACAACAAAAACCTAAATATAATAAGCCCTACTAACCCAAAAGACATACGCGTACATTTCCGTTCTACTAAAAAAATAGAACGACAACCGAAGTTATTTTCACTTACACATCGTAATCTACACCGCTGCATTGTTCTGATGTCACAACTTGACAAGCGATGGACACAAAGTAAGTCGATAACGTCACTCACAATATGCAGGGGTACACAAAGGCGGTAGACATTTTGTATTTTCCTGCTTCCGTGACTCCGATGGGAAGATTAAAAACATTTTGTTTGCTGTAAATGTTATTAAATTGTGATAGATTTTGAAACATATTTTCTTTGAACAATATTGTATAAACGCAATCTATGCTTCATCGGATTGCTTGTGAATGTGACGGCGTTGGACAGCTCAGTTTAGTACATTAAGTTCATTGCAAAGTCCGGTCATGAATGTGGGACTGTTAAAAGTCTCGTCTGTGTGTTTCTAGGTGACAAAATTAAGACATATATTCAAATTAGGCACAGAATCAGCACTTTTTGTAAGTCAAAATCATATAAGATAATCCCTCAAAACACCCGACTTTCACCACGTTCCTAGTACAGTCACTTTTTAAAAGAAGTGGTGCAACAAACTACCCAAAAACACAGTTGTCTGTTCAGTTAGAAAATACTAGATCGTGTAATACAAAGTATTACAAGACACAGTGTTAAATACCGAACACCGCTAAGGTACCGAGTACTTAAAAGTTGACCTTTATGGGTATACAAGTAGGGTTGACGTAATCAAAATATAACAACTACTGTATACTGTTCTATAGATGCGCTTATATATTTTTTAAATTCCAAAGGATCCAACCAAATCATTGTCATACAACGCCTGCGACTTCTATTTCGAAGTCAACGCCATCTAGTTGCTTTTAGTGTAAACCTTTCATAAATATATTTTATGATGTTAAACTTGATGAACTGCTTTGATCAATAATGATCATTAACACACAGAATATATATATTTTTGGCATATACCAACAATTACCTATAGCAAAAATCTGACTTGAGCAAAAATATAATGACTAGAAATCTGAGGGAATGTGAGCTTGTTTCTTTGTTCCGCTTTCACGCCGTAACTACTGAACCGATTGCTTTGAAATTTTGCAGACGTAAAGTTAGAAGTCCGGATTAAATAATAGGGTACTTTTTATACCAGAAAAATTATATTGATATTCCCGAGGGAAAACAAAAATATTGTTAGCTTCATACTAGTTCAGTGATAGATGGCGCTGTGTGTCGTTTAAAACAATATAATATATTGCAAACGAATATGAACATGTAAACTTAGAAGCCAAATGATATGATAATTAATCCCCGAAAATGAGTTATCTTAAAAGCGCGATATAACCGAATTCTGAGGTCGGAAAGCTAATATTGTATATTCTTTTCGAAGAAACGTACTTTATTCGTGGTCGCTAACAATGGGCCTTATAAGTAGGCTCAAAGTCGCTCAAAGGGCAATGGAGAGGGCTATGCTTGGGGTTTCACTGCGCGATCGAATCAGGAATGAGGAGATCCGCAGAAGAACGAGAGTAACCGACATAGCCCGAAGAATTGCAACACTGAAGTGGCAATGGGCTGGACACATTGCCCGTAGGACCGATGCCCGATGGGGCCGACGGGTTCTCGAGTGGCGACCACGCACCGGAAGACGTAGCGTGGGTAGGCCCCCGACAAGGTGGACCGACGACCTGGTGAAGGTCGCGGGAAACCGCTGGATGCGGGAGGCGCAGGACCGGTCGTCGTGGAGAACCTTGGGGGAGGCCTATGTCCAGCAGTGGACGTCTTTCGGCTGAAATGATGATGGTGATGATGTACTTTATTGTAACATATGTATTGAAAAATATATTAGATCACGTAATTTAGGCATAAACCAAGCTCAGGTAAAAGTTATTGAGGTTTGTAGAACAAGACACATGTTGATTATGTGTATAGCAAAAAAAGTCTATTTATTTACATTAACCCATTAGTTCCATTTTATTAAATCATTGCGACGATATTGAACAAAACCTAGAGACCTAGCCTATAGAGGTCTACTGCTGGACAAAGGCAAGGCTTTCCACAATGACCTGCTGCCCATCCATCGGCTTCCCGCGACCTTTACCAGGTTATCAGTCCACCTTGCCGTCCACTCCCGATCCTTACTGTCCCATCGGCCATTAGTTCTGCGCACAAGGTGCCCCGCCTACTGCCACTTAATTTTAGCGACTCAAAAAGCTATGTCGGTGACTTTGGTTCTCCTGCGGTTCTCCTCATTTCTGATTCGATCGCGCAGAGAAACTCAGTTTCACTGTACTCGAAATTATATTTTCCGATAATTCTAAATTAAAACTAATTTTAGATACAGCTAGCGATGGCGCTCTGAACCGATTGTAAAATAAAAAAGGCTTTGACAGCTCATAACATACCTATCTATTCGTGGCAGACACACATCATATATGTAGGTTGCATATATGTATAGCCGCAATATAAATAGCTTCAATACCCGTTGCCTGAGTAAGTACATACCTAGACTACAACGTTCTAAATCAAAATATTATAATATTTGTGCAATACAATAATGCGTTCAGGGTGCTGATGGGGTTGCCGCGGTATTGTAGCGCCAGTGGTATGTTCGCAGAGGCGCGTGGACGGCTTTCACGCCGTCATACGCAAGCGAAGTGCGTCTTTAATGGTGCGGGTGCGCGGCAGCTCCAGCGCCATCCTGGCCGCGTCCGCAGGCCGATGGGACTCACAACTAATAGCGCATTATATAGGCCTACGCGCCAAACCTAGTGCCTAATATATTTTCATTGTTTTGTTTTATTATTATGCTGTTACTAACATAGGCACTTGGGATACGTCAGATCCTAGGTATTCAGCGTTAGCTTATCAAAAAGTACTTAATAAAATAAAAAAAATGGTCTATAGATCTAAAATCTATAGGGCTTCAGAACCAAATTTGCGTTTTAATATTGTTTTAAACTCGTATGTGACTTTCAATTGGATTGGATTCGACGACAAATAAGAATTGTCTCGGAAACCTTTCATCATCATCATTTCAGGTGAAAGACGAGCATTGTTGGATATAGACCTCCCCCAAGGATCTCCACGACAACCAGTCCTGCGCCTCCACCAGGTCGTAGGTCCACGCTGCGACTTCCGATGCGTGGTCGCCACTCGAAAACCTTTTATTAATCATAAATTCTATGGAAAACGGGATTATAATATTTCCAACATTTTCCTTGAGCTACTTACGGAACCCCAGTGCCATGGGCGCGTACTCCTAATCCGCAGCTGTAAGCATAACAAGCGTTTATTGCCTTGAACGAGAATTTATGTCGCGACCACAACCAACTTTCACCTGTGGCGTAGATTACGAAATTTATACAGAAAGGACATGTAAAGATCGTTTTGAACTTACAAAATAAAATTACCGACAAAACATCAGAGAGGCAATTTTAAAATCATACGCAATCTCACACCCAGTCGTGGTGGCCTAGTGGTTAAAACACCAGCCTCTCAAGTATACCAATGTAACTTTTCTAAGTTATATGTACTTTCTAAGTATATCTTAGACACCAATTACTGATTACAAGGTGAAAGAAAGCATCTTGAGGAAACCTGGACTTTAAGTCTGAAATCGCCAACCCGCATTAAGCAAGCGTGGTGATTACGCTCAATCCTTCTCTGTATGAGAGGAAAACTGTGCCCAGCAGTGGGACGATAAAAAGGTTGATGATGATTATAATGACGCAATCTTATCTCAGTGTCAAAAATACCTCTATTTTCCCTACTTTTTCACAAGTTGTGTGACTCGGTTTGTCGTCGTGATAAGACTGCGACTAGATTTAGAATGTTTTAAATTACGAGAATTAACTTTTGGAGGTTCTTCAGAAGTTATTTTAAATATAATTGTCAATTGACACATTTCTTTTACTTTTGGAGTGAAAATTTCCGAAAATATTAACATTATCAATTTATCTAAAATCTCTATTCATTTAAAATGAAATACCTATGCAACAATATATCACACGTTAGGATTCAAAAGAAGAAATATCTCTTCCATTTTACTTGTATGGAAACCCCTCATAAAACATTTTTTACACTCTTTATTTAACCAATTTGTCGCTGTGATTGATTAACATATTGGTACCAAATTTCAGCTTGCTAGTGCGAACGGTCACTGAGATTATCCGCAAACGGACGGACAGACAGACTTGGCGAAACTATAAGGTTTCCTAGATTACTACGGAACCCAAAAAGCTGGCACTCAACATTTTTCAAAACTTGTTCTACAACCATATTAACGAAATCCAAAAGATATATTCGCGAATGAACTTTTGAAAGGACAATTGCGCGAAAGACACTTGCGCGAAAGCATTTGCGCGAAAATGTTTATTTGCGTATTAAACTTTTGCGTTCAAAAATCTGAGAATGATCTTTTGAGAAATCGTCATACGATTATCCCAAAATTAGCCAAACAAGGCAGAATACATTTGCAATAAATCGCCCCGAAGTAACGCCAACTCTGTTTCACACGTATTTTTTACTCTTTGACCCAAAAATGTTACGGGAACGCGGCAGCCATCGACGCGGTGAAGAGATTGATGCTTTAATTTCAGTAATGTCTGCTTTCAAGAAAAATAAGATGGCTTTTGGGATAAAATAAGATAAGAATCTTATTTTCTTAAACATGTATGTATGTACCACAAAAAATGCATATAAAATGCTAAATTCAATTAAGTGTGTTTTTAATTACTCGTAATGTTTGTCACTAAGTGATGAGTATACAATAAAATAAACTAAAAAGAATCCTTTAATGAGAGCCGGGCCAAACGCCTTAGCATAATTTCCGAAACATGGAGGCCTGGAGGGGCCTTGGTATATAAAGATGGTCACCCTTCCACGAACTAACAGCAGCAAGCCTTTTTTTCCAGCGCGAAAAATCCTCATGGATGTCTGCCATCCTGGGGTGGGCGACAGGGTCTGTCAGACTCTTATTGACTAAAAACCACCCCGGTGTTCCATCCCACACCTACACCGGGGATAGCGAGAACGAACGCTGATTCCGCAGCCCCCGATTGGTGCCGGCCCGCCACTGCCGACCTCATCGTGTCAGAAGACTGAGGTGTATGACTTCCGCCGTGACGTTTAAAAGTCCGCCACCTCGGGTCCTGATGTTTGGGAGGCGACAGATGTCCCCGAAACTGTCCCCCCTGGACCCATTTAGGGGGATTGGAAGAGGGTGTTATCCGCCTTCCGCTGACGCCCGGTATGCCTGCTGCGGGTTGGGATAAGATCCCTCACCCTTTCCGCAGCCTCCTTCTGCGAGACGACTGTTTAAAAGAAGGAAACCACCGCCTCCCAGAACTCTTCGCTGCCGACCAATGACATGATTACGACCGGCAGTGGCAGATCACTGCCTACTGTAGAGATGAGGAACAGCAGCAAACCTAACTTAACCAGATCCCCCAACACGCGAGGTTTTTACCTAGCCATAATTCCTTCATTTGTAGTGTTTCATTCATTTGTAATGTAATAATAATAATAACCAAACTCAGCTATTCGTGCAAAAGCAATATTGTGAAATCGTCCTTCGATTCTTCAGTGCCAAAAAAAAGCAAAGACAATCCATACATCATTTCCTATTTTCCTGTCCCTCGTAATCGGCGCTTGGTAATCCGAGCATTGCGTACAAAACGAGTGCTTTGGAATCCCCCACAATTTGTACAGATATAATAATCTATAATACGGTATAATATTGTGTAGGGATGTGAAGCGCATTGTCGATATCTAGGGAAATACTGATTGAGCATTTTCCACAAAATGTATTTTAATACGGACAATAACGGTGATGTATAGTACAATCGCCCACAATACACATTGAGATCTAGCAATTGTTTTTATAAAAATACTAGCTGACCCGGCGAACTTTGTTCCGCCTTAAAGGCAATAAATATCACATGATCACATTTTTTACTTTTTAAATTAGGAACACTGTAAATAAATAAAAAAAGACATGTGGCACTCGGGGACTGCCGCGGTAAAGCTATTGCATAGCATTTTGTATCAATTTATGCAATTATAATTATTTATTTATTTTATTTATGCAGTATTTCTTTTTCTTTGATATTAATTCAAGTTACACTTTGAGCGTGGTGACCGATAAGAAAACAAATTTTTCTTTTATTAAATAAATAAAAAATTAATATTATTTAAAATATTTTTATTATTTTACAATACATGTGGGTTTTATTACCTTACAGTAGCTGTTGGTTATTCAGGAATATTTATCATTGAAACTATAGGTTTATGATAACTGAAATAAGAAACATAAGTTTGCGACTTAATATCCTCTAAATACCTAGAAAATACCGCGTCAATGGTGGTCCCATATTTTGTTGTGGACTCTTGTGGATCATTATTCATTTTCAAATTCAATGTTTTGATAGAAAAGTTGTCAACCGCTCTGATTTTTTATCAGCGAAGTTAATGTTGAAATCGCCAGCCAAGATAAGTGGAAATTTATTACCATTTGTACCAAGTATTTTCGAGCCTTCTTCAGTGTACTCCAGTAAAGTGCGATGAATATGCTCTACCTCGTCCAATTTTGGATTCGGAGAAATGTAAATTGCTACCATAACTATTTGTAGGCCATTTCTAAGTTTGCATAAGCACGCACAAATATCTCCAACAACTGAGCGCCTAACATTAACATCGCTAACGTGTGCAATATTTATTTCAATATTCGGAGTCATAATATTAGTAATAGCATTTTTATTTTGGTAAATAGCTACCCCACCTTTTGAAACAGTATCTCGTTTGAACTGAACAATACAATTAAAATTAGGTATTTCAATTGGATTATCATGCGTCATGCAATATCTTAAATCTCTTTGGTAAGAAGTAACACATTTGTTTGTCTCGTAACTGAATCTTGTAAATCGTATTTATGACTATTTAGACTTTGGCAGTTGAAAGTCATTACTGAAATGCCATTTCTATTACTAATGAAATCTAATACACTTTGAGCAATCGTCTGAACACTATTTAAAGACAGTCTTTTGAATTCTTGCAACAATTGAAAAAACGGCCGCGTGAGCACTTTTTACTCTATAAAATCACGCGCTTTTATTTAGTAAACAACACTATAAATAATTTAAAAGTCCAATGAAAAATTAGCGTGACATTCATCTTAGCTTTTCCGTTAAAAAAAAGTTATTTTATAAAAACACTACTAAATTAATTTGAATAAAAGTACTTAATAATTAATTATATGAAAAGTTTTTAAGGTAGCCATGACAACGTCGATGACGTCTATGACATATCTCTATAGAAGACCTATTTCAGAGAGAAAATTAATCGCAAGTTTAGCACATCGCGACTATCAGTAACATGGCAAGTGTGTAGAACTGAGTTCGAGCCCTGCAATATGCATGCTCTTTTTGAAAATCTATAAATTGTTTTCAAAAGATGTAGTCGCACGCACACAAACATACCGTGCCGAAGACTGCCGAACTGAAACGACGTTAGACGATGGGGAGCGTGAGGTTTTTTCGTTACGGAATTTCTGGATTCGGTCCCCGCGCTCAAGGCCCGCGATAGAAGCTATGCAATAGCTTAAAAAAAAGTATTCCATGATTTTTTTATTTGTCATTTATTTAGTGTAGCACCTTGTGAAAGAAATGAATTTCTACTTGTGCTTCGTAAATTATCTAGCTATTGATCTCTGAGATGTCGTGGTGGCCTAGTGGTTAAAACACCAGCCTCTCTTGTATGATTGCGCGGGTTCGATTCCAGGTCAGGCAAGTATCGATGTAACTTTTCTAAAGTGATATGTACTCTCTAAGTATAATATCTAGGACACCAATGACTGAACGTGAAGGAAAAAATCTTGAGGAAACCTGGACTTTATAAGTCTGAAATCGCCACCCCGCATTAAGCAAGCGTGGTGATTACACTCAATCCTTCTCTGCATGAGAGGAGACCTGTCTCCAGCAGTGGGACGATAAAAAGATTGATGATAATGATGATGATCTCTGAGGTTTGTTCGCCGATTTCGCATTGTCAACGGAACAGTTTCACGGACTGCCGCCTCCCTTTGCTCTTGTGAGTGAGAAGCACGAAGTCGAGTCATAGTAAGGCGGCGCTCGAGAAAGATTTGATGGTCTTGGTCACGGCATGATATTTTGATGATAAATTATTATGAATATTGATGATAAATGGCACAGCAGGCTTTGTGGTTTTTTATTAGAAACTTTAAACCAGCAGAGAGTATTTATATTCTTTGCTTTAAACGATTGCTTCAACCGGTTAGACTTTTTTTTAAATATGCTCAGCTGTCATTTGCTTTTTGTTCTACCATTTTTGGTATATGAATTGCTGACTTACATTTTGAATGAGTTGGACCATGTCTTATGTCACGTCACACGGGAACGACGGGAACGGGTTCTTAACTACCTCCCACCAATATTCAGCTAAATCGGTTCAGCCGTTCTTGAGTTATATATAAATAGTGAATAAGCAACTGAATCGATTCCAATAATTTTGACACCATGTTATATTTTGTCCCAAATACATTTAGAAATTGTTACAGTGTAGTTACCGAGTGCGTCACGCAGCTTACGATACATCATCATAGTATTGTGCGCGCGCAACAGCTGACGCTAGAGGTCAACGCACCGCGTTCGCTCGCGCGCGGATCTTTGACCGTATTTATGTTGGGACAACCAAGTAGAATACTCGTAGCAAGCTTATTATAACTTTGTGGTTTTTCATTATATCTTTTTGAAATTTTGTACATAATATTATTAACTTAAAAATACTGGACACGTGTTTCCTACTTTGTGGAGGTGCAGGGTACCAGGGTAGCACAAATTTTAGGAGAAGTCGAAACAATAAACCTCATTCATTCATCATTATCAAATAATCGTAATACATGAAAGAAGGTTTATTGTGCATATTTTTTGACGTGCAAGGTACCAGGGTAGCATAAAAGTGTAGGAGAAATCGAAACAATAAAAAAGCTCATTCATCATTATCAAATCACCATAATACATGAAAGAGGTTTTATTGTGCATAGTTTGTGGACGTGCAAAGTACCAGGGTATCACAAAACTGTAGGAGAAGTCGAAACAATAAACCTCATTTCGTTCATCATTATCAAATAATCGTGAAAGAAGGTTTATTGTGCATATTTTTTTGACGTGGAAGGTACCAGGGTTGCACAAAAGTGTAGGAGAAGTCGAAACAATAAACCTCATTCGTTCATCATTATCAAATAATCGTGAAAGAAGGTTTATTGTGCATATTTTTTGACGTGCAAGGTACCAGGGTAGCATAAAAGTGTAGGAGAAATCGAAACAATAAAAAAGCTCATTCATCATTATCAAATCACCATAATACATGAAAGAGGTTTTATTGTGCATAGTTTGTGGACGTGCAAAGTACCAGGGTATCACAAAACTGTAGGAGAAGTCGAAACAATAAACCTCATTCGTTCATCATTATCAAATAATCGTGAAAGAAGGTTTATTGTGCATATTTTTTTGACGTGGAAGGTACCAGGGTTGCACAAAAGTGTAGGAGAAATCGAAACAATAAAAAAGCTCATTCATCATTATCAAATCACCATAATACATGAAAGAGGTTTTATTGTGCATAGTTTGTGGAAATGCAAAGTACCAGGGTATCACAAAACTGTAGGAGAAGTCGAAACAATAAACGTCATTAATTCATCATTATCAAATAATCATAATTACATGAAAGAAGGTTTATTGTGCATATTTTTTTGACGTGGAAGGTACCAGGGTATCACAAAACTGTAGGAGAAGTCGAAACAATAAACGTCATTCATTCATCATTATCAAATAATCATAATACATGAAAGAAGGTTTATTGTGCATATTTTTTTGACGTTCAAGTTACCAGGGTAGCATAAAAGCGTGGGAGAAGTCGAAACAAAGAAGTTCATTTATTCCCACAGGAACGACGGGGAGCGGCATAGAAAGTATCCTATGTCCTTCTCCCAGTCCTTAGCTACCTCCTTACCAATTTTTAGCCAAATTGGTATAGCCGTTCTTCAGTTATAAATGATGTAACTAACACGACTTTCTTTTATATATATAGATAGATTATATATATAGATAACTTAAAAATACTGGACACGTGTTTCCTACTTTGTGGAGGTGCAGGGTACCAGGGTAGCACAAATTTTAGGAGAAGTCGAAACAATAAACCTCATTCATTCATCATTATCAAATAATCGTAATACATGAAAGAAGGTTTATTGTGCATATTTTTTGACGTGCAAGGTACCAGGGTAGCATAAAAGTGTAGGAGAAATCGAAACAATAAAAAAGCTCATTCATCATTATCAAATCACCATAATACATGAAAGAGGTTTTATTGTGCATAGTTTGTGGACGTGCAAAGTACCAGGGTATCACAAAACTGTAGGAGAAGTCGAAACAATAAACCTCATTTCGTTCATCATTATCAAATAATCGTGAAAGAAGGTTTATTGTGCATATTTTTTTGACGTGGAAGGTACCAGGGTTGCACAAAAGTGTAGGAGAAGTCGAAACAATAAACCTCATTCGTTCATCATTATCAAATAATCGTGAAAGAAGGTTTATTGTGCATATTTTTTGACGTGCAAGGTACCAGGGTAGCATAAAAGTGTAGGAGAAATCGAAACAATAAAAAAGCTCATTCATCATTATCAAATCACCATAATACATGAAAGAGGTTTTATTGTGCATAGTTTGTGGACGTGCAAAGTACCAGGGTATCACAAAACTGTAGGAGAAGTCGAAACAATAAACCTCATTCGTTCATCATTATCAAATAATCGTGAAAGAAGGTTTATTGTGCATATTTTTTTGACGTGGAAGGTACCAGGGTTGCACAAAAGTGTAGGAGAAATCGAAACAATAAAAAAGCTCATTCATCATTATCAAATCACCATAATACATGAAAGAGGTTTTATTGTGCATAGTTTGTGGAAATGCAAAGTACCAGGGTATCACAAAACTGTAGGAGAAGTCGAAACAATAAACGTCATTAATTCATCATTATCAAATAATCATAATTACATGAAAGAAGGTTTATTGTGCATATTTTTTTGACGTGGAAGGTACCAGGGTATCACAAAACTGTAGGAGAAGTCGAAACAATAAACGTCATTCATTCATCATTATCAAATAATCATAATACATGAAAGAAGGTTTATTGTGCATATTTTTTTGACGTTCAAGTTACCAGGGTAGCATAAAAGCGTGGGAGAAGTCGAAACAAAGAAGTTCATTTATTCCCACAGGAACGACGGGGAGCGGCATAGAAAGTATCCTATGTCCTTCTCCCAGTCCTTAGCTACCTCCTTACCAATTTTTAGCCAAATTGGTATAGCCGTTCTTCAGTTATAAATGATGTAACTAACACGACTTTCTTTTATATATATAGAAGATAAACCAGCGCTTGACCGCAATCACGCCTGATGGAAAGCAGTGATGCAATCGTTGGTAAAGCGCACTAGTTTATTAAGAGCCTATTCACTATTATTAGCGTCACCACCATCACCATGAACAGTTTTATTAGTAGTCAATGATTTCCGATCTTCTTCTCCTTCTTTATCCTATAGAGGTCCTATTACATTGGGGAGGGAGCGGGGGTGTTGCCGTAATCCCCACGCTTTACAGACGGGTTGGGGATCGCAGTAGTATGATATTCCACTGGAGATAATAGAAATAAACTAGTATGAAAGCCAAATACGAATTATATAAAATATCTGTGCTTTTTCTAATGCACTGGTATTAAAAAAGGCTAATGTGGCCGATTCGATTAAGTATTGATAGGATAAGATTTTACAGGACAAGCTTTATTGAATGCTGACCAAACGATGGACATTAATGGACCATAGTTTATGCTGAGTCTTGAAAATCAAAATTGGCAATCGAAATAATGCTATGAACATTATTATTATTTAAATTATTTTTAGTTACAGGTCTTAATTTAATGGATTAATTAATTTTTATATCTTATCTAAGTCAAATGATACAAGTTGACCAGGATGGTCTGAGCTGATGTCACTAATTAAAGACGAGTCTTTATTTGTAGCCTTATTCAATGTCATTCTCTTTGGCAGATACACAATAACCGCCGTTTTAACTTGCATGCAGTTTCATACTCTTTTTGAATTCTGTAGACAGTGTGGATCATCTACATAGTTCTAACAAAGAGTTTTCTAACAGAGTAATGATATAATCCAAAGGAAAATCTACCAACAAATGCGTCTTCTAGTGGAATAAGACTGAAGATGCCTGATTTCCCCGAAGAAGGTAAAAAACCTACCTAAGTACTGAATTTATTCAAGAACCAGACTCACATGCGGGGTAATCTGAAATCCATCACAATATACTCAGGTATTCCGGTGAACAGTAATCCTAGACGCGCGGTTTAGTGCTGTACCGTGTTTGCCGATAAATTCCGTAAGGAGCTCAACGTTAATAAATAGTTTTCTTGAAACCTAGTAGATCGAGTTATGAAAAGCTTTATGAGGTACCTAACCATCTTTCTTCGTGTAACAGAGTTAATTTCAAACTATTTAGCCAAAACGTAATAATTTTACCAAATGAGTATATCTTGATGCGTGAGACGCAGGACCGGTCGTCGTGAAGATCTTTGGGGTGGCTTATGTCCAGCAGTGGATGTATTTCGGCTGAAATGATGATGATATCTTCTTTCTACGTCATTTTCATATAGATAATTTCATCGTGAATGATGTTATCAAATATTTTCTATTTTATGATTTCAAATAATTTCCTTGGAGTTCCTTGCCCGTTCTTCTCCACACTTTGGAATGGTCAACTATAGCTTCATCTTTCTAACTGACCCACCCTTTAACAATTATGAAACCACTGAGGTACCATAAAAACGACATGATCAAAAAAATATCGAAATTGCCTTCCCAGCCCTAAAGAAATCGATAATGCATCGAATTTCCCGAAGGGCTCGAATCGAAGGCAAATCGACAAAGATGGATCTGATTTAAGACGAGTCGGAAACCTAATCTTCATATTGGTTATCATATTTTTATTATAGGATGTACATAGTTTATAATTCAATCAAAGTATATTAGAAGTTTGTATGAGACTGAAATGCAGTTGTACTTTTATATCTCAACCACAATTACTGGAAGCCGTCCCAAATATAGTTGACAAAAGGCTGGGTATATAAATGTACAACATTATTTTTTGTTTATGCAATACCTGAATATAGTTTCTTCAGAATAAGCAACTAAATCGATTCCAATCATTTTGACACCATGTTATATTTTTTCCCAAATACATTTAGAATTTATTGCAGAGTGTTTACCGAGAGGTTACGATAGATCATAGTACTTGCAGACGCGCCACAGCTGACGCCAGAGGTCAATGCACCGCGTTCGCCCACCCGATCGGAGCTTTGACCATATTTTTGTTGCGACAACCAAGTATAGCAAGCTCATAACTTTGTGGTTTTTCATTATATCTTTTAGAAAATTTTGTACTTAGGTTCTTTACTTAAAAATACTGGACACTTGTTTCGGATTTCGCATAAACAATATGTTTTTATAGGCATCGATTAGGGTTTTATTACTTCTGCTTATATTATATTATATAATAGACTAAATTCTTCGAGAGAGATACCGCGCTCCTGGTGCACAGACAAGTAAAGCAGTATGTTTCAGCCAGTAAAAGTTTGACACGCACTTCCACTCCGCCCAGAGCAAGAAAGGTCATTTGATGATATCCTATCCCCAAAAAATGAAAAAAATGGTGCCTCAAGTCAGTTACACGAAGCGCTTCAATGCGCTTTCCAGAAAATGTATGAAAACTAGTAGTAGGGCGGCTAACTCGCTGCAGTGGTGCCACTGCAGCGCTTCATCAGGCCTCTAATTTAAAGGCATTTGCGACTTGAAACTCTGGGAGATGTGCTTAAGAAGGAAACATACATATAGTGACCTTAAATTGTGATGTTCTTAGGAAAGGTCAGGTACAACCGCTGTGCGTTTATGACCAGAAGGACAATGTCCGTAATTAAAAACCTGCCACGCACGAAGGGTTGCCTACCATTATCTATACAACATATTGAATTTTAAAAAAAGATCTGTTTTTGGTATCTGTTGTTACAGTGCCAGCAAAATTTTCAGTTTTCTGACTTCCTGTAACAACTAACAAAGTTCCGCTAATAACAGCCGAGAACCAACGGCTAAACATGCTTTCCAAGGCACGTTATATGAAGACGGTTACTCATCAATAGATCAGGGCGACTAGAGTAGCGTTGCGCAATTGGCATTTTTGTTTTTAATAAATATAAACTATTGCTTGACTGCAATCGTTAATCGGTTAGCGTGGTAAAGCGCGCTAGTTAATTAAGCCTATTCGCTTAAAAAACTTAGTGAATAGGAAGGAAGACGGCAGTTGAGCGAGGTGACGCAATGTTAAGCCCCACAATACGACCAGCGATGCTACGTCTGAGGGAAATTCATATGGAGACCCTCCACGACCAAACTCCCGACACAATAACATTTGGCGTATCGTACCCGGCCCACATCGCAACACAACTGCCTAGACTCGCCCTCGTGACGAATCGCTTGGTGGCAACACTTTGTCTAGTGGTAACTTCTGGTTGGTAACTTTTTAAAAAGTGGTTGGTGGTTTTGGTAACTTCTGCTGGCAGCCGATGTTACGGCCTACCACCGAGAAAATTCATCTCTTAAAAAAAGTTTAATTTTTCCAACTTATAAACTGTAATTCCTAACTATCGTTACAAACAGCACCTTTTTCCGCCTTTTTCTCATCCACATACAACCCGTTTTTAATTTATGAAAAATCGTAACAACGAATACCTTTGACGGACTATTTGCAATGTAAATCTGAGCGTACGTTCGACGCATCTGCCTAATGGACACGGTCTGCGAGCGGACACTGCTTGAATCAATGAATTGCTTGCACTGTGCGTAATGTGGAACTATGGCGAGGTATGTACATTTGAAGGGTTATAGGTACTCTTGTATGAATTTAAATATTGTATTTTGTTGTTTATATATATATATGTATTATGCTCTATTTCACCCCAAAGAAGTTAAGAAATAACTTAAAACAATTTCAATTGGATGTGCTGGAGAATTGATGGCCTTGTGGAAGTATGCGGAACAGCGTGTAAAGTTCACTCATTCTCCATAGAAAAGGGAGGATCCTCCGACTAGGCCGATTGTCTGGCGGGCACTAGCCCACCGGTTGATGTCGTGAACATACAGTATGTTAAGAAAACCCTGTCCGAACCGTAAAGGTGTTGTTAGCTATCGATAACTGATTCTACTAATGCATACAAAACCGGGCTAAACTTAAAAAAAAAATCCCCCTAAAAAAATAAATATTATTTCACAAAAAGAGGTAACTTAATAAATGGGCGTTATGCACCCTTCCGCGTGGAGCGGGCGGCAGGGCACGCGGCACGTCGTCGCATCGCTATTCGCTCATAATAACAGCGGTGTTGTCGCTTTTTAAAAAAATACCAAATTTCGGGGAAGTTGGAATTAATTCGCGGGAAAGAAAGATTATTTCAAAATTCATTTGTATTGGTACTATGATGATTACGTAAAATTTTATATTATATTTGGTCATGTGTTTACCTAACCTTTATTATCCTTATGGGTCGGACAGGGTTTTCTTAACATACTGTATATGCGTGCTAGTTGCACAGTAAACTCTGCGAGATGCAGACTTCGCGTGACGTCAATATGATGCGTTGTTCGCATATAGCGTTGTAGGTACCGCTACATTACTCCCCTCCGGCTGAGGGTTCTGTTCGTTTTTCGTCGTGATTGGTTCGTCGGAATCAGTTCAGGATCGGTTCAAAATCGGTTCGGGATCGGTACGGTTCGTCAGGATCAATTAGCGATCGGTTCGGTTCGCCCGGTTTAATTAGGGATCGGTACGGTGCGTCGGGATCAATTAGGGTCGGTACGGTTCGTCGGTATCAATTAGGGATCGGTTCGGTCCGGTTCGGCTCGGTTCGGGATCAATTATGAATCGGTACGGTTCGTCAGGATCAATCAGGGATCACGTCGGGGTCAACAGTTTGGAGGTATGTAAAGTTCACTCATCCTTTTTTCCCCACGCTGTTATCCTTTACAGTTTTGAGAGCAGCGGTCATGAAATATATACACAAAGTGAATTGTCAGATAGGATTCGAACCTACGACCTTCAACTAGTAAGCCGCAGCCGATACCACTCGGCCACTGCTGCTCGTACCATAGAAAAGGGAAAATGAACCAAGCAACATTTTTATTTTTTTAATAACCGGTGAAAATTTTCAACCTAGGATGATTCAGAATCAAGTCCTTAATCATGGTAACAGATTTGTGCGTCGATGTATGACTATCCTTTATTATTAAAATGATAATCATCTCATTACTTACTTATACCTATCTTTAGGTAGGTGACAAGTCCTAACTCATCACGTCAATCCTCAGCAGACATCAGCCCGTTCGTCACAGCACCCATTCCGAGGACATTAACGGCCACATAACAATAGCGTAACGTGTTTACCGACGGCCATACGTAATGTTGATTAATGATGACGCAATGCAAACCTTCCGGCAGCTAAATCATTTGGCTTCTGAATGGCTTAAAGACATACTTTTGTCCCAGAGTAATACCAGAAATACTGTTTTATTCACGTATAAGAAAGAAAAAGAAAGAAAGAAAATACATTTATTCAGCACAGACATGAAGACACACAATCTAAAATAAACATACTTCAGGCAGCAACAAATAAAAATGAAAAAGAAAGTAAAGATCAAATAGAAAGTAGATTCAGCAAAAAACAGACAACTAGTGCCTGACGCTGGTTTTCTATCGAAACTGAAGTGAAGTGATGGATATAAATCAGTTTTACACTACAACGTAAAGTGTATATGCATTGTGCATACGTATGAGCAGTTGTGTTGCGATGTGTGCCGGGTACGATGCGCCTAATGTTGTTATGTTGGGAGTTTGGTCGTGGAGGGTCTTCAGATCAATCTCCCTTTGACGCAGCATCGTTGGTCGTGTTGTTGGGTTTAACATTGCATCACCTCGCTCAACGGCCGTCTTCCTTCCTATTCGCTCAGTTTTTCTGAGTGAATAGGCTCTTAATAAACTAGCGCGCTTTACCATCAACGATCGCATCACTGCTTACCATCAGGCGGGATTGCGGTCAAGCGCTAGTTTATAATTATTAAAAAAAACGTATTAGATAAAAAAAAATGATTACGACATTAATTAATATACCAAAAAAAATCTAAAAAAAAACAAATACTGACAAATATACATGATGATAGACTTTCGCTTGTGTACATAATGTCGTTCAATACAATGATATATGAACATATAACTACAAACACAAATTAAAAATACATAAAATCTGATCACATAAAATTAATGCAAATAAATGAAATGACCAATAAATCATTTTTACCATCAGGCGGGATTGCGGTCAAGCACTAATTTATAATATTTATAAAAAGGCATTCGACCTTTCCACAATAACTACTACTTGCAAACAATTTCCCCATATCAACGGCTAAATTTATCTGTAATAGGGATGTATCCATGGTATGAAAATCGAAAAAATAATTAGTCCGTCTTATGCATACTAAAAAAAATTAAGACCCGTATTTTTTATTGTGTCGAAATTACCAAAAACTGCTGAGATATAGCGTATTAAAGTTCCGGAGTGGGGGCTAATTACATCACGCCGTGCTATATTTTGTACCACGGCGTGACGTCATGCGAGATTTGAAATCAATATATCTTTCTAACTATTTGAATGAAAGGAAAAATAAAAAATACGTATTCAATATTTATTATAAATCTATCTGATGGACAATAAATTATTTTTTAGGATACAACTCAATTCCAAAGCCTATATCAATAAAATGTAACCACATAAACACTTACAAATATTCAATAACAGTTATAAAAGGAATGGTGCCGGGTAGTGGGAAAGGGGATTAGAACGGACATCGATTCTGGATCTAATATTAAAGGGATGCTGCTTTGAAGGAAGATTTTAACTGTCTACGTATGAAAGTGTGTTGTAGCATCATCTTGGTTTAATGGAGATACGAATGGAGCGCTTCACTTGAACTTAATATAGAGAAGTTTTGTGAGGTAATCAGTTAAAATGGCAATCAGAAGTCAAACTAAAACAATGATATTTAACGGTTTAACCAAAGATTTTTTTTTTTTTTTTTTTTGTTATGGATGGGAAATTATCAAATGACCTCTACCGCCCTGGGCGGAACGGAAATGTGTGTCAGACTTTTACTGACTAAAACCCACCTGTGTTTCTTCACTTGCCTGTGCGCCAGGGCCACGGTTTCTTTTTTAAGCAACCCGCAACCCTGACCCAGGAGGCATCAGTCTTCGTGGACCCCGTCACGATATTGTGCTGACATCAAAAATAAAAAAAAAATCAAAATCAAATTTAATAGAGCTCCAAATTATTTGACATTAGTTGGTGATTGGAGCCTCCTGTTAAGCAAATAATGCCTGTTTTAGGAGACTCCGCTCTTCCACAGCAGTATACAATTTTTACGAAACCTTATGTAGATATAATTAACCTTTAACTAGTGACGTGACAAATTGAGAACAGTATAAGGGACATGTAGTCTCACAGGCTACAACTTTAAAATTTAAACTTTGTCATAAAATTGCATTATAATGATTTAAAATTCGTTGATATTTATTTGTTGAAATGTAATAAAACAAATATAAATTAATACAATCAGTTTTTATAATTACTTAAAACACAAATGATAATTAACACTTACCTGTACTTTTCAGCCTTAATTGACATGAGATCCTTAATTTAACATTTTAATAGACCTTACATAAATGATATGACAAATGTAACTCTTTTTATAAAAAAATAAACAATACAAAGATAAAAAAAACATAAAAGCTACTTCTGAAAACAAAACATAAAAATTCTGACACATACTTTATTTGGCATAAATCATTGGCAATTTTTACACAAGGGTCGAGAACATTGCAATCATACGGGATTGCAACACCCGACACATGTGTACACAGTCATTCTGTGAAGTTTAGGCGGACAAATACTGCATGCCCTTCGTTTGCCTTGACTAGTTTCAGGAGTTTGGACATCTTCTTCAACCATATCTTCAGCCAGAACTCGTTTCATCACTAGGCGTAACTCCCTTGGTAATTGCCTGCATACAACACGTCTTTGCAAGTGGGGTAGCACTAGTGAACGGGCTAATGACTTACGAAAATCTCCTCTATCTATATTTTTGGGCTGATGCATATTATATAATATATAAGCATTCATGCCGCTCAAGTCCACTATGCGGTAGAATACCACCATTGGCCACCTTCTCGTTCGGCGGCTGCTGGAATAAATGGAGCATTTTTTATCTGCTTCATCTACGCCTCCTTTTGTCATGTTGTAATATAGTATAATTTCAGGCTTTTTAGTATCTTCGTCAACTACAACATCGTGATGCATTGAGGATACAAGTATCACCGCTCTATTCTTCTTAGGGACATATGAGCACATAGTATTTTGTTTTGTAAAACCAAACAAAGTTGACTGGACATCTCGATCTTTTTGCGGATGAAATTGGCTTGGTATTTCACGTTTGTTTTTTTTCATTGTACCCACGTAAGTAAGCTTACGTTTTGCTAACTCATCAGTTAGTTCAATAGAGGAGTACCAGTTGTCAGCAGTCACATTTCGATTACTTCCTTCAATTGGTTGTATCAACCGTAGAACACACTGAGTGGGCACGAGATGTTTTTGATCTTGTGTGGTCAAACCGACACCGTGAGAGCCTTTTCCAGTATAAACATATCCGTTACAGAAATAAGCATTTTTTGCATCACATAAGGATTGTATGACTAGTCCGTATTTCCCTGGTTTCTTCGGCATATATGAAATCAAGTGACTTCTTCCTCGAAACTTCACTAACATCTCATCTATGGTTACGCATTCACTCAATTCGTAATGTTGTTGGGAATTTTTGACAAACTTGTTGAAAATAAAAGATATTGCTGCCAACTTATCATCGTTCTGCCTTTCTGTGCGATCATCTGGATTATCGAATCCCAAACACAGTAACAATATGACAAATCTATTTTCTGACATGCCGCATCTAAATATTTCACAGCCTGTACCATCTCTTGCAAATAAATAACCTGTACGTTCGTGGTTAGACTTCAAAACAGCTGAATAAAGTAAAAGCCCCACAAAAGCCTTCAGTTCAGTCACATCTATGTCTTTCAGTTCAGGTTTATTCTGCCGAGCGAACTTCATCCTGTAACTGGCAATTTTTTTGTTAGTCCAAGTCAAAACTTGTTGGAGCATTTCTTCGTCAAACAATTTATGCCAAATGCTCAAAGGATCTTTCGCATCTTCACCTGTCAATTTCGACCCACAAGCACGCGTAATTATATTATGTTGCAGTGTGCGAACCCTAGCATTAGGAGGCGTTTTCGACCATTTATAACGATTTTTACCGTAGTAAAAATTCGATTTCCGTAATTCCGAAAGAGGCAAGGCATCATTAGAACTATCGGTGCTATCTCCTTCTCTAGTGATCTCGCTCCCCACATTGCTGCTATCCACTTCTAAAATGTTCTCCTCTAGATCTTCATCTTGGTCACTTTCACGTAACTGCAGAAGTTCACGGTCGGAAACCAAAAACTCTTCAATATTACCTTCACTGTCTGATTGGTCTGAAGCTAGCAAGAGGGCATTGAATTCCTCTTCAAATGATGGACTATCCACTCGTAATATTTTTCTTTTTGATGAAGTCGTCGGCTGAAGTTCACGTTTCCTAGCGTTTTCTGCCATTTTGCACTAGAAACAAAAAAAATATTCGAAATAATATTTATTTGACAACTAGGGACATGTAGCCTCACAGGCTACAATCAAATTTCAAATTAAAATTACGAACCTGTTATATATCCGGCGCCACGTCTGCTTCCTTCTATGGTCGTTTTGGCAGTAAAACAAAAGCTACTGAGGCGCGGGGTCGCGGCAAGCGGGGGGAAACCATCATTTCTAAGAATTCACCAATCACACGACGCCTGTGAGACTACACGTCACTAGTTAAAGGTTAACAATAAGTATGTGTGCGTGTTTGTGCGTATGTGTTTGTGTATATGTGCGTGCTTGCGTGCGTGCTTGTATCATTTTGTGTGGTTCAATAGTTCCTCAGTGTCTGTGTAATTTAGTGTTGTCCGTAATAAAAAAAAAAAAAAAAAATTCTTAACATTTTTTACAGTCATGTAAAAACATCTCTGTCAACTGTCTCTGTCTGCGCATGAAACACGTTGCGCCGTCGACCCGGGCCTGGTTCTTACTCGGCGACAAGCTGCCCACTGCTTGCCGCCAGCAAGCCTAAAGCACGTCACCCTATAACGTGGCTATAAAAGCTAACAGCCTTTTAGACACTTTACCTGTTGACTGCGGTGCCGACGAATAATGCCTTGTGATTCATTTCCCTGTTTTTGGGATTCTGATTTCCGAACCCCGGTACAAACAGTACCTTATTACTAAGAGCCCATTGACTGTCTCTCTGTTACCAGACAGTATGTCATAAGTCGAAGAAAATTTCATAAATAAATTATTGCTGTTGCCGCTGTAACAAGAAAAAAAAAACAGGATTTCTAATATAGATACGAAACCTTTCGTCCGACTTGTATGTACTTGGCCCGGTTTTTTAAATACTTACTATTAAACCTTTTAGCATACATTTTTTTTTTCTTATAATATTTATAAAGTATATAAATACTACCTACATTAAATATTATATAAGAAGCCATTTTTCATTACGTTGCCCCACAGTAGAAATTGCTCCTATAACTGCGCTGTGTAGCTGCGCTTACAAACATTTAAATTCACATACACAAATAGACAGACCCGTAACAACTATTTGTAAGATACGCAGCGCATCAGTCAATCACCTAACTAGTGCACCATCCGAGTCGTCAAATAACCATCCATGTAACATTCACACATTATAAAGTCTTAATATATGAACCAAAACAATTAATTAAATGTCTCAGGAAAATGAAATCACGTTGTTGGCACCAACACGCATACCGGAATTCATTGAACCACAAAACCATTATTATATCATGCAGTTTTCTTTTAAAAGTTAATTCATTATCGTATCACATGGCTTAACTTGATTCGACGGCGGCAGACGGCCATTCACTGACTCGAATGCAACTTTTTCAGGAGCGTAGAAGGGAGTGAGAAATGATATAATATCGTCAAATGCAGAAAATGTCGTTACGTTATCATCCGCCTAGCCAACTACCTGAAGCGACTGCCTATCTAACCTCCACAATCCAGTTACTGGGTAATACGATACCCGTTGCTTGGACTGCTTGTCAGACTTCTGGTTGTCGGTCAATGACAACCGGGACCAACGGGATGTCGGTACCTATATTAAGATGATCCCCAGACCAGCCGCCGCGGTGCGGGTAGCTTAACCTGATCGATCGACCTGCGCAGCTGTTATTATTTAGCAACTCGCCCCTACTTAGCCACTAATCCCTATTTAGCCACTTGCCCCTATTTAGCCACTCGCCCCTATTTAGCCACTAGGCCCTATTTAGCCACTAGCCAAACACTAATACAAAATGTCGTTACAGTCAGAAATAATCTGAAACATGGCATTATTTCATGCTGACTGGCTCCGTAGATCACGCCCGTTTTTAATAAATCACGCGAATATTATAAATGTGAAAGTATGTTAGTGTCTGAGGTTACTCATCACGCCCAATTTTGATGAAATTCGGAATGGTCAGAGTATAAAACTAAATTTAACCAGGTTAATTTATATTTCGATATTCCCTTTTGATCAAAACGTACGCTGGTGTAAATGCTGGACACAGCTGGTTTTGCCATAAATCTTGAAAAAACTTAGATAGTTCCTCTAATTACAGCTTACGCAACATCAATATTACTCTCCTAAAAGACAGCCACTGATGAGCATAGCTATTTTTTTTTTATATAGGAAATCATCAAATGATCTCCCGCTCTGGGCGGAGCGGAAAGGCGTGTCAGACTTTTACTGACTAAAACCCATCCGTGTTTCTTCACTTGCCTGTGCGCCAGGGCCACGGTTTCTTTTTTTAAACGGCCACGGATTTTTTTCCTTCTCATGAGCATATAGGTCTCTAGAACGACTGGAATTTCACTCCCAAAATCTAGCGGATCCTTTTGACCTTCACTAAATCGTCGATTAGTCTTGTGGCCGACATCCATACAAAAAAATTAATATAATTTACTTCAGTAGGTACACACTAAAATGCCTTTATGTTCATTTTAGATATACTAGATTAACAACACATGGGTTCGCTTTATTCATCGATCTCAAAAAATACTGAAAGCTTATTACATACCCGTTTTACAAATTGAAACTGGCTTTCAAAAAGACATGAACAGGATGGCAGGATAAGAAGCAATTTTAGAAACATCTCAATACTCCTAACACCGAGGTACTTTATATCCAATTATTGAAAAAAACTGGTAGTTAGGATTTTATTTGTATGCATGTCACTATACTCTATCGGTTTAGGTAGTTAACCCACCATTATCATCATCTCAGCGTTAATACCAGTCGCATCCGCAGCTTTTTTTCAGCTTTGGAGTCTGGGGTCCGCTTTACCAGTCTAGCTGCTGATTTTGGCTATATTTCAATATTTTCCGTGAAGCGACTGCCGTCTGACCTCCACAACCCGAAGGCGATATCGAAAGCATTGCAGTTAGACCAATCGTTGGACTTTGGAGGGCTTCAACAACCCGTAACGACTGCCATTAGATGTTCGTATGGCAACCGGGACTAATGGTTGCCATACGAACATTGGTTTAGATAGTTAATAATAATAATCATTTATCATTTATTCTCTCTTCATAAAGTTGATTATTGTTTTTAAGTAAAGATAACCAAAAAAAACCACGAGTCTTTGATAATTACACCATCACTTTGCTTTACTTTTCATGCTACGCCATAGTTCCACTCTTCAACGTTATTATTCAGTAATAATATTGCTAAATTTAACCAAAGGCACCTTTGCACAAATATACTAAATAAAAAAAAAATCGAGTCGCTTATTACAAAAAAAACCACAAACCATTTTAGCTATTCAAACAGTAAAAGATTTCCAAGGAACCGCTTAAAGTACGTAACAATATTATACAGTAAATAAATTCCTTCCCAGTAAAATCAAGAAAACCGCAATGTTGCCACAATATAAAATGAAACCACATCATAGACAAACCTTCTATTTTCAAAATAACAGCCTTTTGTTTTGTATTATATTAATTATGTGGCATTAACTACAAAGGTTTGAATCCACGTTTTATGAAAACAAAAGCGAAAAGAGTTTTGTTTTTTTTTTGTAACATATGACTTCGAAAAGCGAAAAGGACGTGTTCTATAATTCAAAAATCTATGACGTAATATGGAACACAAACCTAAAATGTTAGGTACCTTGTGTGTGCCTTGAGGTGGCGACATTGTAAAATACGCAAATGAACGTACTTAGGTTACTACACGCATTCAGCGTGTAGTAACAATTTTCAGACCAGTCGTCGTTATCGTCCCAGTGCTGGGCACAGGTCTCCTCTCATACAGAGAAGGATTGATCGTAATCATCACGCTTCCTCAATGCGGGTTGGCGATTTCAAACTTAAAGTCCAGGTTTCCTCAAGATGTTTTACTTTTTTTTTATAAATTATAAACTAGCGCTTGACCGCAATCCCGCCTGATGGTAAGCAGTGATGCAATCGTTGATGGTAAAGCGCAGTAGTTTATTAAAAGCCTATTCACTCTAGCCTTGAAGACACTCAAATTGTAGTCCGACGGAAACACCGCCGCTGGCAAATTGTTCCAGTCCCTCGATGTACGCGGTATAAAGGAGGAGGCGAAATGCTTCGTCCGGAACGATCCCGATGAAGCATTTCCACCCTTACGTTGTTGACACCACTCCACGTCTCTCACGTCCGGATCGTACTGGTGTTAACAACATAAGGGTGGAAGCTCGCCGTACGACGGGTCGTCCGATGGTGGAACGGAGATGGGGGAATTAAATCATGCAATCCCCTAGCACACTCCCCAAAAATGTCTTCTATAGAACATCGAAAGGCTGGCTACTCTACACCTGTGCTCTAGGCTTTGGAGACCATCTCGAGTTAACTCAGGGTCACCAATCAGCCTCTTCGAACGCCTCTCCACTGAATCCAAAGTGGCCAGGTGAGACTTAGCAGCATCAGCCCAAATGTGGCTGCAGTTCTCCACACACGAACGGACCTGAGTTTTGTACAACATTAGAAGCTGCCCTGGTGTGAAGTACTGCCGGACCTTTGCGATAACGCCAAGTTTCCTTCTCAACACCCAAAAGCTGAAGGCGGTCGGTACACTCCAAGGATACTTTTCGAAAAGTAGGAGCCAAGGTGAACAGGCTCCTTTTGGCCTTGAAAAGACACGCCTGTGTTTTGGCGGCATTGAATGCTACAAGATTGGCTTTGCCACATTCAGAGATTGCCTGTAGTGCAACACTCGTTCGTTCACCTTTTAATCAGTCATTGGTGTCCAAGATATACTTAGAAAGTACATATCACTTAGAATAGTTACATTGGTACTTATCAATGTAACTTTTCTAAGTTCTACTACTTACTGTACTAATGTACAAAGTGTAATGTGTGAAATGTACACACATTTATACTTGAGAGGCTGGGGTTTTAACCACTAGGACACCACTGTTAGGCCACCATGACTGTTAGGCCACCACGACTGTTGGTCTGTGGACGGGAGACCATTTTACATACCGAGATTCAAGGTCAAAGTCAAGTCAAGGCTAAAATTTTGTAACTGTAATTTGTAACAAAGTTTTTTTTAGTATGTATGACAATAGTTTGACGAATACGCGTGTGTTAAACGTCTCTAATTAGTTCTACCACAACTACATACATACGTTCATTTACTTACTTAGATTATAGGTACGGCATATCATGTAGTCATACAGTATGTTAAGAAAACCCTGTCCGACCCGTGAAGGTGTTGTTAGGTATCGATAACTGATTCTACTTATGGATACAAAACCGGGCTAAACTTAAAAAATAAATCTCCCTAAAAAAATAAATATTATTTCGCAAAAAGTGGTAACTTAATAAATGTGCGTTATGCACACTTCCGCGGGCGGCGGGCGGCAGGGCACGCGGCACTTGGTCGCATCGCTATTCGCTCATAATAATACCGGTGTTGTCACTTTTTTAAGAATTACCAAATTTCGGGGAAGTTGGAATTAATTCGCGGGAAAAAAAGATTATTTCAAAATTCATTTGTATTGGTACTATGATGATTACGTAAAATTTTATATTATATTTGGTCATGTGTTTACCTTTATTATCCTTATGGGTCGGACAGGGTTTTCTTAACATACTGTATAATAGTCATGTACTAGGGGAGTAGAAATAATGAGAAACATTACTGAACTTGTACTGCAGTGCCTCTATAGGCCATGTGGCGTGTGTTATAATAGAAGGGTGTGTCTGCCTGGAATGTCTCATAAGCAGGGTTCCAAGGGTTACAAAGACTTTGATAAGTTTTTTTTGTAAGTGTATAACATTATGTGATGAAAGCCATGAATGAGTAAGGTGTTTATAGGAATCTTGAAAAAAAACCGGCCAAGTGCCTGTTTGACTCACGCAGAAAGGGTTCCATACCATTTATTTATGAAATTAAGGTATTTAAGTTATTTGTATGAAAGATTACGCGGTAGATAATAAGCGATTTATGATTTAAAAGGTATTAAAAAAAACTACTTACTAAATCTCGTTCAAAACAATTTTCATTGGTAGTTTTTATAGTAATGTACATCATATGTTTTTTTTTTTTTAGATTTTACATTTTCTTATTTTAGAAGTTAGAGGGGGGGACCAACTTTGTTTTCACTTTGAAAGCGTCTGTCACGCAAACTATTCAGTTTAGAAAAAAAATATTTTAGAAATCTCTATATCATTTTTAAATACCTATCCATAGATATCCCACACGTATGTGTTTGATGAAAAAAAAATTGAGTTTCAGTTCTAAGTATGGGGAGCCCCCAATATTTACTATTTTTTTTTTTTTTGAAACTTTAATGAGGTTTAGGTACAGAATACATCTACCTACCAAGTTTCAACAGTATAGCTCTTATAGTTTCGGAAAAAAATGGCTGTGGCATACGGACGGACAGACGGACAGACAGACATGACGAATCTATAAGGGTTCCGTTTTTTGCCATTTGGCTACGGAACACTAAAAACTGTAGAATATGATTCAAATTCTTTTTTTTTCTGTTACAGATAAGAATCGTCATTATCATTATTTCAGCCGAAAGACATCCACTGCTGGACATAGGCCTCCACCAACAGTTTCCCACGACCTTTACCAGGTCGTCGGTCCACCTTAACGGTGGCCTACACACACTGTGTCTTCTGGTGTGTGGTCGCCATTCGAGAATCCATCGGCCTCCTCGGGGAAAACATACTTTTACATCCGCAAAATGATGCATATTTCCAATTCGTTCCATAAGTTTTTGCCATCATAAGATGGCATGGCATGGACATAATTCCGTTGCTATAAAATTTTTGAGACTTCTGATCAAAATATCGCGACAGGGGGTTTGGTAGTCCTCTAGTCTGTTAACCTGACACTGTCTAAAGAATTCTGAAGAGACAAAAACAGGTAGAAATCTGAAAGTGCAAGGTCAGGACTATATGGCGGATATAAAGGGTGTCTCTGAGATCGACGCACAAACGAGTAGCATGTATCCAATCCAGTACACGATTCTGATTCCTCCACTGGTGGAATTTTTCTTCGGTTTTTTTCGTGATTTAAAAAAAATAATATGCCCTTTTTTCACTTTAAACCGTTCATAATTGTTATACTTTTATAACCCAATAAAATTTTAAAGTAAAAAATAATTAATTCGCTAATTACACATAGAAAAGCGCAATGTGAACAAAACTCGAAAAACTCTCCTATCAGCTGATTTAATAGAGTTCACATCAGGGGTCAACGTCATACCCACAAAGGCTTGCAACGTTCAAAGGCTGAGCCAACACATTTTTTTAAAGACTGTTGTTTCTGTAACCGCTCATTAACAATATAAATGACTATCATAATTTTATTAGTGGCATGTGGTGTAGCCTCCTCGCGAAGTTTGCGTTACGATGTCAGATACGCCCTGTATTAACATCTCCCTGCCAAACTAGCTTAATTTTTGCTGAGTAGCTAAAGAAGCTGTGAGGTCTAGCATTTTCATGATTAAAATCCACACCCCTTCTGTTGATTAATTCCGGCCGGCTCTCTCTCAACTTCTTACCTTAATCTAATCAGTTGTTCGCAGTAGAGTTCAGAATCAATGGTCCCGCCTGGTGGTAACAGCTCATAATGAATAATGCCCTTTCAATCCCACCACACACGCAGAATCATCTTGTTGAGAGTTAATCCGAGATTCGCCACAATCTGCGAAGCCTGACCGGTCTTTGACCACGACCTTTTCGCACTTTCTTGTCGTACGTGATCCCCTTTTCATCACCAGTTATCAGCTTCTTCAAAACTGGTTCGGTTTCATTACGTCGTAATAAAGAATTACAAATAAGTACGCGGTTCATTATATTTCTTTCAGTGAGCTCGTGAGGTAAACAAATATCGTAATTTTTTACGTAGCCAGTTTTTTCTAATGTGCCAAAACTGATTTGTGGTCAATTCCCAGTTCTTCAGCTACGTCGTAACTACTGATATGCCTCCAGCCCTGCTCTTGCTCCACTTTATCAAAAACGGCATCGATTTTATCCGTAATAGGGCGACCAGACCGATGTGTGTTTTTTTGAAATCAAAATTTCCGGGTTGAAAACGCTAGACATCGCAAATTTTGTCGCGGCTTGCGTTGCATTTTACCTTTTTTGTAGTTAAATTTTAAAATTTATCTAATTTCTTCATTAGATTCACTCATCTTGACTGTACGAAAAGCAAATAAAAATCACAAATTTTCCTAATTTCAATTTGGAATTATATTCTTTATACTTTATATTTTACTTTCAATGATACCAAATCTGACAAATACAAATAGTATACCCAAAGAGATTTTAGTGCAAGCTCATACATACTATAATGCGAAAAGAGTTTTTACCCAATCTAATAATTTTATTGGAAGCTTCTATAATCTAGAAGTCGTCTCGGCCTCTCCAAAAAGGATTCCAAAAAGGTTACAGTTATACACCTACGATCCTCCACTACGATCCGGACGAAGCGTTTCGTTTCTTCTTTTATACTGCGTACATCGAGGAACTGGAACAATTTGCCGGCGGCGGTGTTCCCGTCACACTACAGTTTGAGTGTCTTCAAGGCTAGAGTGAATAGTTTCTTAATAAACTAGTGCGCTTTACCATCAACGATCGCATCACTGCTATTTTAAAGGCATGAGGAACTACGGCGTTACTGCGGTCAAGTGCTAGTTTATAATTTATAAAAACACAAAGAAAAACTTTAAATATTCAACACTACCTACCTAACAGCCAATAAAAACCTTGGACAATGTAAATACAGCTATCTAACTGCAACATTGTTATTTTAAGCACCCCCAAGAGTTTGAATCGCATATAAAGAAGGATGTAGGAATGGGCGATTCTCTTCCGTTTTAATAATGGATGGAAAAACTGCTAAGAAAATGACGCTATGTTATGCAGTTAGGGGAGAATTTTCTTTGTTAAAGTACTGAAAAAGAGTATTCAATTAGAATATTGAAGAAGAATAGCCCTAGGAAAGTTCTAAAGAATGTTCATGAATAAAGCAATAGAGTAGTTGAAAAAAAAAAAACGAATTATTCCTTCAGTCAGATTGCCAAAAAAAGTAGACGTATTTTTTCTTTTTTCATATAAACAATAAATTAAGACGATACAGTGCGTTGAAAACTCGTGTGACGTCACTCCTCGCTACAGTTTTCAGTGCGAAGTGACGTCAGTAACCCCACACCTGATCTTTGATGCGTTTTTTATTCGTAATTTTTTATTGATTTGATAAAATAAAATATACGTATATTATTTTCACTAATTATTCAGTATGTATATTTTTCATCTTTGTTGTTATCCTCATGTAAGAAGTTTTGAAGTAAAAATTAGATTATTGTAATCGTTTTTTTTTTCTTCTAAACTTTCCAACATTTACAATAAGAAATGTTCGAAATTAAATATTTAAGACCCGTGTGGTACTGACCTTAGAATAGTACCATTCCATATCCTCCCGTGGGTGTCGTAAGAGGCGGCTAAGGGAACTCTTACCAGGGAAGCGGGCAGCAACGCTTCTCCTGTGGAATATCAAACTAGTGCGATCCCCAACCCGCCTGCCAAGCGTGGGGATTATGGCAAACCCACCCAATGTAATGAAAGCCTTGGGGGAGGCCTTTGTCCAGCAGTAGACCTCATAGGCTGAAGAAGAAGAACACGATGAATTTAAAACCATCATCATCATCAACATTTATATCGTCCCACTGCTGGGCACAGGTCTCCTCTCATACAGAGAAGGATTGAGCGTAATCACTACGCTTACTCAATGCGGGTTGGCGATTTCAGACTTAAAGTCCAGGTTTCCTCAAGATGTTTTCCTTCACCTTCAGTCAGTGTCCAAGATATACTTAGAAAGTACATATAGCTTTAGAAAAGTTGCATTGGTACTTGACCTGGAATCGAACACGCGCACTAATACTTGAGAGGCTGGTGTTTCAACCACTAGGGGCCACCACGACTTTAAAACCATAGTTTGTAATTTATTTAAGTGAGATGACGAAGAAAAAGGGATTATTGAATAAAATGAACATTAAGTTCAACATCTTTTTTTTTTTTATAAATTATAAACCAGCGCTTAACCGCAATCCCGCCTGATGGTAAGCAGTGATGCGATCGTTGATGGTAAAGCGCGCTAGTTTATTAAGAGCCTATTCACTCTAGCCTTGAAGACACTCAAATTGTATTGTGACGGAAACACCGACGCTGGCACATTGTTCCAGTACCTCGATGTACGCGGTATAAAGGAGGAAGCAAAACGCTTCGTCCGAATCGCACTGGTGTCAACAACGTAAGGGTGGAAACTCGCCGTACGACGGGTCGTCCGATGATGGAACGGAGATGGGGGAATTAAATCATGCAATTCCCTTGCACACTCACCAGAATGCATCCTATAGAAGACCGAAAGGCTGGCTACTCTACGCCTGTGCTCCAGGCTTTGGAGACCGTTTCGAGTCAAGTCTGGGTCGCCAATCAGCCTCTTCGCACGCCTCTCCACCGAATCCAAAGTGGCAAGGTGACATTTCGCAGCACCAGCCCAAATGTGGCTGCAGTACTCTACACACGAGCGGACCTGTGCTTTGTATAAAATTAGAAGCTGCCTTGGTGTGAAGTACGGCCGGTCCTTCGCGATGACGCCTAGTTTTCTGGCAGCCACCCTGGCCTTGGACTGAATGAACCGCCAAAAGTTAAGGTTCGAGGAAATCTGAACTCCCAAAGCTGAAGGCGGTCGGTGCACATCGAGGGACTAGAATAATTTGCCAGCGGTAGTATTTTCGTCTAACTACAATTGGGTTGTATCCTAAAAAATAATTTAATGTCCATCAGATTGATTTATAAAAAATATTGAACACGTAGTTTTTTTTTTCTTTCATTCAAATACTTAGGAAGATATATTGATTTGAAATGTCGCATGACGTCACGCCGTAGTACAAAATATACCACGGCGTGACGTAATTAGCCCCCACTCCGTAACTTTAATACGCTATATCATTTTTTTTTTATTATCTATAAGACGGACTAATTATTTTTTTGATTTTCATACCTTGGATACATCCCTATTTAAGTATCTTCAAGGCTAGAGTGAATAGACTCTTAATCAACTAGCGCAAGCATTTCTATACACGATTTAATTAATCATCTTATAATGCCAGGATGCGCTCGAGATCATTTTTCAACTTGCAAATTGTGTTCCTTTGTCATTCAGTTAATCTGTCATTGGATATATTTAGCTGGCGCTTAACAAATGTAAAAAACTGACCATATTTATCCTACGAATAATTTTTTACCCCCTAACCAACAATACAAACTTGATTCAATTACATATCCCAATAAAAACTTCGTCTATCTACATGTTGCTAACAATAGATAATGATAATCTAATGAAACAATCATTAATCTATGTCCTTTGATCATTGAAGTTTCCATTGAATTGATAAAAATTGACCGTCATTAGTGACACGTAATTAGGACTAATGTTAGACACTTATATAAATTGACGTCATGTGGTGGTCTTTAGTTCTGTTGTGTCAAGTATGTCATAAATTGTATTTTTGTATTAGATTTTTTGGATAATTTAATATCTGTTATTAAAGATTTATATCGTAGCTTGTTCCATAATCTCCACTTACCGCTGTTTAAAACCAATTGGATATGTAGCTTGGTTTAATTTAATTTTCTTTTTTGAAAAAAAATTCTGATTTTGAAGTCAAACTCAGCGAATGTATTATTTCAAATAACTCATTTCCTGGCATTTTTGAGGTGTCAGTTAAGACAGAAAATTAAAGCTTTTTAAGTTGCCCATTCCGAAACGTACGAAACCGAACCGCATCTCCAATAGAAGCATCTTAGTTATTTAACTAATAAAGGATGTATCTGACATCGATGCACAAACGAGTACCATGGATCCAGTACATAATTTTGAACCCCCCAGTGGTGGAATTATTCGTCGGCTTTTTCATGATTTAAAAAATATATATGTATTTTTTTTTTCACTTTAGACCGTTTATAATTGCTATACTTTTATAACCTAATAAGATTTTAAAGTAAAAATTAATTAATTCGTTAATTACATAAAACAGCGCAATGAAAACAAAACTCGAAAAACTATCTTATCAGCTGATTTAATAGACTTCACGTCAGGGACTAACGTCATACCTACAAAACCGCACGGCGGCACGCTTGCAACTTTCAAAGGCTGAGCCGACATTTTTTTTTTAACTGTGAATTCTGTAACCGTTCATTAACGACGCAATTTTATTAATGGCATGCGGTCTAGCCTTTTCGCGAAGTTTGCGTTACGATGTCAGATACACCCTGTATAGAAGAAATGTTCGTCAATATTATTAAAAGCCCCAATGGCTTTTAGGTCTATCAGATCCCTAAGGCTCTGTTCTATTTTCTCGTATCTCCATTTTTAACTGCAAAGGACCAGTACTTATTTTTGAAGATGAAATGGTGAAATAATTTACACAAAGTGAAGCACCAGTTCGACCCTCCAACCGCCGGTTCGTAAATCGCAGCAGCACTTACAATAAGAGTGAAGGTCATAGCCAACTTACACGACTCTGCTCCCACCTGGCGAACAGGATATTGTTTAAATATACCTAGGCTTTAAATATTGCTGCTTTCAGCGGACTGCTCGCTATCAGCGAGCTTACCGCCGTTAGACATCTCTGTAGATAACTAACTTTTCGATTGAATAAGGACATGAGGAACAGAGAGTAAAATTCACTCATCCTCCATTGAAAAGGGAGGTTCCTCCGATCAGACTGGTGTTACGTCTGGCAGGCACTTGCCCAACGTATAAAAACGTTGCCCCACACTAGGAATTTCTCCTGTATCGTGGAGCGTTTACAAACAATTAAACTCACATACACAAACATACCAGTATTTGTTCCGTGCGGGAATCGAACCCGCGACATGCGGCGCAACAGTCGATCACTCAGTTACTGCGCCAACTGTGTCGTGGAATTTAATTTCCGCAGTAAACTCTGCTTGCGAAACGCAGGATTTGTGTGAGGTCAATATGACGTATTGTTTTGACCTAACTATTGAAGATATTCGCCAAGAATGTAAATAAATATAAACAAATGGAAAAATAACTTTAATTCATACACATTATAGTTCAATTTACGTTACAACTTCAAACATTTTGTAACTTTTTCAATAATGTTTGTCACTCTGAAATCAGCTTAAGTTATAATTGAAATATGACGAAGCAAAAAAGATTATTACAGTTATGAAATAGTTGTTGACACATACAATTCTTTAGTTTCTCTCACATAGACATAATAACGCTTAAACTCCGAAAACTCACCCTCACACGATCACATACACACACCTTCACTTAACCTATGATCACACAGACTCACAGTAAAATTCACATGATCATAAACTTATTTTTCTTTTTTAACAGACTTCAAAAAGTAGGAGGTTGCTCAATTCAACCGTATACAGTAAGTTTTTTTAGTCACCGCCCAAATTTATTCTAGGCATTAGATACCATTCACTACATAATTCCATTATTTTTTTTTTGAAGTCAGTTGTTTTTTTTTTTTTTTTTTGTAAAAAAAGTTATTACTGTAATTTTATTTTTAATTCTCGATTTTATATTTTTTTTTAATTTTGAAACTTTTGTTAAATTCTCCTTAATTTTGATTCTAAATTTTTTCATTCAATTTTTTTTTTATTTTAGTGAGTCATTTGAATCAAAGTTAATTTACTCTTTTACTAAACATGTTTTTAATTTGTTTAAATGGTAAACCTTCTATATTGGTACCCAAGATAAAGACTACCTTGGTTTGGCACTAATGCAAAATCTCTACAATCTTTTGAACAATAAAGTTTTTAATTTATTTATTACTAGCTTTCCGCCCGCAGCTTCGTCCGCGTGTAGTTCGGATATATCTCGCTTTTTAGATTTCCCACGGAATAAAATTTGATTAAGTTAATGGGTCCTAAGTAGGTATGTGCTGTTACAATTGATTGCAATAATAGGTATGGCAAAAGCGCCTGAACGCACGGAAATTGGTTCTAGTTTCTAAAAGGTCCGTATAATAAACGACTCCGGATGTAACTTGCATATTATCCAACATAATATCGCGTTCATTCTGCCAAAGAATACACACAACATGTGATGTACTGACTGTTCGAATTCACAGTTCGATTTAAAAAAATACAGTTTACTTTTAAAGTTGCCATGACCTATGGGAAATTGGGGAACGCAGTGGTCTACCTTCAGCCATGTCTTAGCCAGCCGATCGCCAACGGATGGAAAGAATAGATGGAGGTGCCGGTCCTTGATGGAATTATCCCACCTACTTTGCTATTCGGATAAAAGGTCCTCCCAGACTATAAGATAAGTAATCTTTGCAAGTTTTCTATGCATTGTTTGTATACTATCATGTCTGATGACGAAGCTTCAAGATAATATACATGAACACAATATCTTGTCTCCGGCCCCACAACTTGACGCTTTGTGCACTAAGCGTCAAGCTTGTAGATAATTGACCACATTATCCTATAGAGCCTCATATCAGTGACGTCATAGCAGATTAATTACAAGCTCCAACGGATACATAATATATACGTAGATATACCACAGAACAGCTAGTTTGGCTTAAAGCTTGGTAATAAATGCGTAGTGTGATCTTGAAAGCTCGTGTAAATAATACTAGCTAGCATAAATATAGCTCTCGTGTGAATATTAGGATAAAAGTATATTTTGTGTTTATCTTGGGTATAAACTATGACTATAGGTATAAACTATATCATCATCATCATCATCATCAGCCTCTACTCATCCACTGCTAGATATAGGCTTCTTCCATAGCACAACAACAAGCTCGATCCAGAGCAAATCTCTGCCAGCCGCTACCAGCCACTTTTTTGATGTCGTCACTCCATCTCGCCCAAGGGCGTCCTATGCTACGTTTTCCGAGACGCGGTCTCCACTCGAGTACTCGTTTACCCCAACGGTTGTCGGATCTGCGGCATATGTGACCAGCCCATTGCCACTTCAGCTTGCTAATCCTCTCAGCTATGTCGGTGACTTTGGTCCTCTGTCGGATCACCTTATTTCTGATGCTGTCCTTCAGAGAGACACCCAACATAGCTCGCTTCATAGCTCGCTGAGCGGCTTTAAACTTTGTTGACTAGTCTGACAGTTAGTGTCCACGTCTTGGTTCCGTAAGTCATAAATTATATGACTCATCAAAATTAATCCATCCGTTCGAACGTGGAGATGTAACAAATATACAAACACACACACACATTCAATCACACATTTTCGCGTTTATAAAATTGTTTGTAATAAAGATACCCAAATCAATGAAACTACCTAAAAGCATCACATCATCATCATCATCATCGTCGTCCTCCGTAGCGCAGCGGTCAACACGCCTGCCTGCTACGTGGAGGCCCCGGGTTCGTTTCCCGGCCAGGTCATGATGGAAAACGATCTTTTCCTGAGTGGCCTGAGTCTTGGACGTTTATTTATACATGTATCTATTATAAATATAGTATCCTTAAGTAAGTATCCCACAACACAAGTCTCGAACTTACTTTGGGGCTAGCTCACTCTGTGAGATTTGTCCGTATATATTTATTGTTATTATTTATCATCATTTCAGCCGAAAGATGTCCACTGCAGGACATAGGCCTCCTTCACGACGATCGGTTCAGCGCCTCCCGCATCCATCGGTTTCGCGTGACCTTCACCGGGTTGGTTGTCGGTCCACCTTGTCGGGGTCTACCACGTATTCCGGTGCATGGTCGCCACTCGAGAACCTGTCGGCCCCATCAGGCATCGGTCCTACAGGCAACGTGCCCGGCCCGCTGCCTGTCGGTTACTGTCGTTCTTCTGCGGATCTCCTAATTTCTGATTGTATCTCGCAATCAAACCCCAAGCATAGCTCTCTCCATTGCCTTTTGAACTACCTTGAGCTTTCTTATAAAGCCCATTGTAAGCGACCACGTCTCAGTTCCATAAGTTATCACTGGCAACACAAACTGGTCGAAGACTTTCGTCTTGAGAAACTATGGTATTTTGGACGAGAAGATTCTACGTAGCTTCCCGAAAACAACCCAGCCGAGTTGGATTTGACGGTTGAGCTGTTTCTTGAAGTTGGATCTACCTAAGTGACTAACTCCTCGGATAATAATAAATGGTATAGAAGGGCTTTTCAATCATCTCTTCAGAAGTTATGAGAATAGGTACATTGATACCAGAAACCGAACTTTTCAAAATGAAATAATAACATCACTAGCAAGATGTTAATCGTCATATACAACGATATTTTATGTTCATACGAAACCTGCATAATAGTTTGTTCAGAATAAACAACTGAATCGATTCCAAACATTCTTACCCAATGTTATATTTTTCCCCAAATATATTTGAATATTCTTGCAGTGTGGTTACCCAGCGTACAACACAGTTCACAGCAGTTCAGTGATACTAGGCGCGTGCGCACAGCGGAACAGCCCCCCCCCCCCACTCCTCTGTGCAGCTGTGCAATACGTGCTAAGTAAAATTGGCTTCGTTTACTTAATTCACCTGAATTAATTCACTTAGGTGAACTAAATACACTTTTAGTAAACTTTAAACATCTGGGTGAATTAAAATTAAAAAAAACTTGACTCATCTGGGTGCATGAAAATTACCCCTTCGTTTACTTAATCCACCTGATTTAATTTACCTACGTGAACTAAACACACTTTTAGTAAACTTCAACTTGTCTTCAAGGCTAGAGTGAATAGGCTCTTAATAAACTAATGCGCTTTACCATCAACGATTGCGTCACTGCTTATCCTCAGGCGGGATTGCGGTCAAGCGCTAGTACATAATTTATTTAAAAAAAAATGGCGGCCGAAGAGTGGGGTGCAATACGTTTAGTTATTATTTTAAATATAATGTATTTGTGACCAGCAATACAGGTGTTTAAAGTTTACTTAAAGTGTGTTTAGTTCACGTAGGTAAATGAAACCAGGTGGATTAAGTAAACCAAGGGGTAATTTTATTGCACCCAGATCAATAAAGTTTTTTTAAAGTAATTTTAATGCACCCAGGTGTTTAAAGTTTACTAAAAGTGTGTTTAGTTCACCTAGATAAATTAAGTAAACAAAGCCGTGTTTTAAGAAAGTTATGGTAAGTATGATGAAAAATGTTATTACTAGTCAATTACAAACAAAGGGTCAACGTAATGTACTGGCCGCCCAGTCGCGCCGCTAGCAGCGCAGGCTGGCGAGCGGTGCGTTGATCATATTTTTGTTAGGACAACCAGTGCGACAATGCGATACCATACCTATATTTTATATCATAACAAGATTTTTTTTTAAATAAAAACGTACATGCCGTTAGTTTAACGGTCGCCGTTTAGTCAAAAGGCTAAGTGGTTAACTGAAATACTTGGCGGCAACATGTATATAATCATATATCATCCCATTATTGCCCCTCCCTAGAACCGTGGGGCGATAACAATGGCTTAGATATTGACATTTCACGGCTCCTATATCGCCATTGTGCAGCTAATGACAAACCAGTGAAAATCTGTACAATGATTATTGATTTTCTGATATATTGAGGGAGGAACGATTAGGTTTAATCTCTCCGTTCCGGTGGCTAGTTGCGCAGAAATTGAAAACGATCGAAGGGGTGTAGTGAGGCCTGTGGCGTATTAATACCAGCTGCATAGGACTATCGATCAGGTTAAACTACGCTTGTCGAGGTTGGTCTGTAGATGGGTAGTTCATCTAGGCATACTGATACATTCCGCCTTCGAGGAAGTAAGGCGGGTCCGATTAGCGGCTTAGGGGGAGGCCCTGAGCCGGTGGAGGGAAGCACTCCGCTCCCCAGCTGCCGGCCACCGGACGATTGGAGCGATTCGTCCGGTGTTGGAGGGAAGGGTTGGGCGCCGGCATGGCAGCCTCACCTTCCGCTTGGTGCAGGTACTGACCGGGCATGGCTGCTTCGGTCACTACCTGCACAGGATCGCCCGTCGGGAGGAGTCACCGCGGTGTCACCACTGCGACTCCCCCGACGACACGGCCGAGCACACCCTCGTGGAGTGCCCGGCCTGGCGAAACGAGCGCCGGGACCTGGTTGCGGCGCTCGGAGGCGGACGCCTCTCCCTGGCAACCATGGTGCGAACCATGGTTGAAAGCGAGAGTGCATGGGAGGCTGCCGCCTCCTTCTGCGAGACCGTCCTCTCGCAGAAAGAGGCTGCGGAGAGGGAGCGGGAAGAGGATGCTCTTGCCGCTCCCATCCGGCGTAGACGGGTGGGGCGAAGAAGGCGGGGGCGAACCCCCGTCTCCTTTAGCCCCAGAGTGTGACCATCGCGTGTGGGTAGAGCTCCCGCACGCGCATTGCACAACGGTCACCACGTCTGGGGATTACTCCGTTACCGGGTAATCCCCCTTTGGCGCGGAAACCGGCCTTAACAAGGCCGGTAAGCCCTGAGAGTGGCACGGAGTCTAGGCCTCCGGGTCGTTTCACTTCCCTTCGCGCCCCCGCGCCGTGTGGTGTGAAGTTAATACGCTCCTATTATATTTACGAATATCGTGTTCCGATTATCAGTTCCGGCTGGTGTTTTTCTTTCTAGGTTGTTTAATTTGTGTCTAGTTTTGGTATCGTAAGTTTATTTTTTGTGTTTGTTTTTGTAATTACTGTAAATCAATCAATCTCGGTGAGTACATTTATTTTCTTTTTTGTGAGGGTAACGTAATTTTTTTTTTCTTCTCACTAGTTTTATTTTCTTTTCGTTAAGTTAGATTTGTTTTCTTGTTTATTAATTAGTTATGTCAACTTACAATGATGACCCGCCTGATCGTGGTGGAGATATTTTCCGTAGAAATAATAAAACACTTAGATCGCCGCCAACGCAAACCTCCGCTAAGCGTCTGTTTTGTGAAATGTCTCCGACCGACAAATTAATAGACGATCAGTCGAAACGTCTACAAACTGCTCCCGAGTCGCCCGAAAAGTCCTCGCCTACATTAAATATTTCCGATCGTAGTAACAGTGACAATTATTATGATTTGGTTTCGGAGGCGTCTGTGTACCTGGCCAAAATCAACGAACTGGTTAACGATAACGGTTCTCGTATAAATGTCGCGAATAAATCAGCTATTATGGATATGACTCAACGAGTTACAAGTATCGTGTCCTTGTTAGCCTTAAAATCATCGTGTAACGAAACCAAGCTTGCTAACACCGAGCGCGAATTAGAAATAATTAAATTAAAATCCGGCGTTAAAACCATTACTGAGGACAATAAAATGTCATACGCAGATTCTTTGAAACTGCGGTTACCTAAAGTTGCCCCCGCTATTGAATCAAGAGTGCCCCTGCCTTGTGTCGTCGCCTATCCGACCCAAGAGCGATCAGCTGACTATGCGTCATCATCCGCCACTAAACAGGCTCTTATGAAGGCGATTAGACCGAGTGACGATGGGTTTCAAATAGTCGGTATTAAAAAAACCGCCAAATCGGGTGTTGTATTGCGTGTAGCGAATGAGAACCAATTGAAAAGGTTAGAATCGGTAGATGCTATAAAGTCTGCGGGTCTTCGCTTAGAAAAACCAAAGGGTCGCCGCCCCCGTCTATAGTTAAGGACATTCCCGCCTCAATGGAAGACAAAAATTTTTTGCAAGCTATTTACCGCCAAAACATTAAAAATGAGTTGCCAATAAAATAAGACGATTTCATTAAATCCACCAAAATAGTCCGTAGGCGTTCTACCGATACCGGTCGGAAATGGATAGGCATAGAAATTGAACCTGAGGTACGTAAACATCTTGTGACTACCAAGGATAAATTATTTATTGACTGGGCCACTTGCCGTTTTGTTGATGATATCGAGATAGTTCGTTGCGCATATTGTCAACAATTCGGTCATGTTAAAAAGCATTGCGCTAATAAATCACCAACCTGCGCTGTCTGTTCCGAGGCTCACGAAACCAATGTTTGCCCGCATAAGGGCGATTCAAATTTTACCCCGGTTTGCGCGGCGTGTAAACGTTATAAAAAGCCCTTTGAGCATCGTTGCGGATCTGAACAGTGCGGTACCTATAAATTAAAACTCGAACAACTTATCCTACATACTAATTACTAATTAAGATGGATAGGTTAAACATAGGGCAATTAAACCTTCACAACGATAAGGTGGCGACATCAGAGTTAGATAAATTAATTATTGACTACAACTTAGACCTTGTACTCATTCAAGAACAATATCAAAACTCACGTTTACGTCACAGGGTAGTGCAGCTGGATTGCAAGGCACGAGCCGGAATTTATGGTGCGCGGTCTTCTAACTTTACGGTAACGTCTTGACGTGACCTCATGACGCCACACTGTGCGGTTGCCGAAGTATCATCAGCTTCTTTTAAAGTATTCGTTGTAAGCTGTTACTTTCAATATTCAGATCCTGTTACTCCTCATATACATAATCTCCGTCATGTCTTGCGGTCACTCGCGGGCTGCAAAGTTATCGTTGGCGCGGATGTCAACGCGTCATCGTCTCTGTGGTATGGCAAGGTTCGGGCCACCGATACCGAACGACGCTGCGCTGTTGAGGATTTCATTGCTGAGATGAACCTATCGATTCATAATACCCCTGATGCACCACCTACTTTCTGCAGCCAAATGGGCGAATCTTGTATTGACGTCACACTTTCAAGTGCGGACGTACGTTTGGATAGGTGGCGTGTCCTACCGGACGCGTCTTGTAGTGATCATCGCCTGATCGTGTACGAATTTATTCCTGGTTATATTCAGGGTCCGTCTCATATTCCCGGTAATTTCAGATATAGATGTAAAGGCGCGAACTGGGAATTTTTCGGCTCGCTTTTTGCGTGTCACGCCAAAGAATTCACTCGGGACGGGCTGTCAGCCGAAGAAAGTGCTGACATTATGTCAGAAACCTTTACCTACAGTGCTGACATTGCCATTGGTCGCGGATCTATGACCAATATTCGTAGATGTGACTGGTGGAGTGATTATTTAGTTGAACAGCGTAAAAGATATCGCAGAGCGCGTAGACAGTTAAATAAACTCAAGAGCCGAAAGATTACTGGAGATCTTCTTACGTTCGCTTTAAATGCTTTTAGAGTTGCCAAGTCACGCTACAAAGCATCGGTGGAAAAATCTAAGGGTAACTTGTTGCGAAAAATCGTTGATAAACTTGACAGGGAGGGTCCGTGGTCTCCTTTATATCACGAATTTAAAGCTAACAGATCGGTCGACCTTGCATACGTTCAAAACATTAAAGTCAATGATAAGCATACCACAGGCATAGAGGAAACAACAGAAGTGCTAATTAATACACTTATCCCTGATGATTCACCGGCTAACGATAGCGACTACCACCAACAGATTCGAGCGTGGGCTCCTGTGCCACCTGAATCACCAATGTCAGACGTACCATCTAATGACGAATTTATAAATATTGTTAGAAAACTACCGGTCAACAAATCATCAGGTGAAGATAAAATATCTAATAGGATGATTAAAGAAGCGTGTAAAACAGCGGGTGATGCCATCTTAACTGTATACAACCGATGCATTGCTGAAGGCGTTTTTCCTCGTAAATGGCGACGCGGTTTCATACGAATAATACCAAAGTGTGGTGACAAACCACCGGATGATCCGAAGTCATATCGTCCTATCACACTTCTACCATCTTTGGGTAAACTTCTTGAGCGCCTCATCGTTCCACGTTTACTACCGAACGGTCCAAAATAATCAATATGGCTTCACCATAGGTAAATCTACAGTCGACGCGGCGCTTTCTGTCAGAAGAACCGTTAACCAATCTGAAAATAAGTACGTAATTGGGATCTTCCTGGATATTTCTGGGGCTTTTGATAACGCCTGGTGGCCTATGCTGTTGTTAAAATTAAAAACCCGCGGTTGCTATAGAAACATATATAATCTCGTTTACTCTTATAAACTCTTTATAAACGGTTCCGCGGTACTTAAGCTCGGTCATTTTTCTAGTATTAAAACACTAACCATGGGATGTCCTCAGGGTTTAGTTGTCGGTCCTTATTTATGGAATTTGGGTTTTGATGACTTCCTCGCGATCCCGCTTCCTTGCGGCTGTTCACTTACTGGTTACGCGGACGATGGCCTACTGCTTATTCAGTCAAGTACCCGAGCTGGACTTGAGAACTTGGCCAATACTTGCCTAAATTTAATATCTCAGTGGGGTGATCGTAACCGCCTAGAGTTTGCGCCACATAAAACCTATCAACTTCTACTAAAAGGTAATCTTAAACCATTACCTACTATTAAATTTAACAACGTTCCCATTAAAAAACAGCAATCCGTATGCTACCTTGGTATGATCTTAGAAAGGAATTTTTCATTTATAGAACATATAAAAATAGTTGGCTACGGTGCACCTGTTTGGCCGATAGGGCCAGCATAGGGGCGGTACGACGTAAACTGCTTCAAAGCCAACATTGATATTTTTATGCAAGGCGTATAGAACGGTCAGTACTGAAGCCTTACCGGTACTGGCAGGTGTACTTCCAGTCGACCTTGAGGTACAGCGACGTGCTTCAATGTACTACTCCGCGAGGGGGGAGGCCATGGACACTAATTTTGTTACACAACGCGACTTTAATAAAATCTCTAGATTATTTAAACCTCAGACTGAAGTCTGGGAGGACCTCTTATCCGAATGGCAAAGTAGGTGGGATAATTCCATCAAGGGCACCTCCATCTATTCTTTCCATCCGTTGGCGATCGGCTGGCTAAGACATGGCTGGAGGTTGACCACTGCGTTGCCCAATTTCTCACAGGTCATGGCAACTTTAAAAGTAAACTGTATTCTTTTAAACTTGTTCCTTCCCCTTTGTGTCAGTGTTCTACATCGAACTGTGAATTTGAACAGTGCGCACATCACATCTTGTGGGAGTGTGTTCTTTGGCAGAATGAACGCAATATTATGTTGGATAGTGTACAAGTTACATCCGGAGTCGTTTATTTTACGGACCTTGTAGAAACTAGAACCAATTTCCGTGCGTTCAGGCGCTTTTGCCATACCTATTATTGGAATCAATTGTAACAGCTAATACCTACTTAGGACCCATTAACTTAATCAAATTTTATTCCGTGGTGTTTGGCAATCTGGGCTTCTCCCAGTTGCAATAATGTCCCTTTGTGCCGATTGGCCTAGTTCTGTTCTGTCTCCTGCTTGTTATGGAGGGAAGTGGAAAAAATATCTTTTTTTCTTACTCCTCCGCTATTCTTTTCTGATTAATTTCGTTGCGGGATCCAAGACAGTTGAATCGTTTCTCCGGGACTCGTCGAGCTTCATTGCTCGGCGTTTTTCTGGCGGTCGCCACTGTTGATTCTGGCTTTCAGGAGTTGCAGTGGTTGGGAAAAGTGTGGCGGGTTTTGTCCCATAAAAAAAAAAAAAAGGCCTCCGGGTCGGCCCCGTGACACTCTCAACACAGGGCCCGAGGGTAACCGGGTGGTGTTAGTGGGTATTCTCGGCTTCGGCCGGGCGAGTCCCACACACGCTCGTCGCCTAACTAGCGACGGGTATGGTGCGTAAAGGCATTTCCATCCCGCAAAAAAAAAAGGCATACTGACACATACTGTTGATCCCAACTGTGACAGCCTCCGTGGCGTAGCGGTAGCGAATTCGGCCGCTGCGTAAGGAGGCGCGGGTTCGATCCTTGGGTAGTGCAAATATTTGTACGCATGAATATTCAATTTCACTGGTCTGGTTGTGCCTCGGAAAGCACGTTAAGCCGTTGGTCCCGGTTGCCATACGAACATCTAATGGCAGTCGTTACGGGTTGTTGGAGCCCTGAAATTTCAACAATTGATCTAACTGCAATGCTTCGATATCGCCTTCGGGTTGTGGAGGTCAGACTTCAGTCGCTTCACGGAAAATATCGAAATTGAACCAAAATCAGCATTAAGACTGGTAAAACGGACCCCAGAGTCGAAAGCTAAAAAAAGCTTCGGATACGACTGGGATTAACGCTGAAATGATAATGTTGACTGTTGGTCCCAATTATAATTCGTGGATCTTTAACAATCGTTACCAGATAGTCAGAAGCCCGAAAGTCTGACAACCAGTCTTACCGAGGGGTAGCGTGTTACCCAGTAAAGGGTTGTGGAGGTAAGATCGCCCCATGTAACATAATGGCAGTCAGCTGCATCCGGTTAGACTGAAAACCGACCCTAACATAGTTGGGATATTAGCACAGAAAGTGCAAAAACTGACAACAATTTCTCAGGAAGCCGGCTTCCGGCAGAAGTTACCACCCACCAGACAAAGTCTTGCCGCCAAACGATTCATCTTGTTCCGGCATGATGTCTGGTGAAGCCGTACCGGGACGGGTTTGAGCAGTTGTGTTTCGAAGCGTGCCGGGTACGATGCGCCAAATGTTGTTGGGTTGGGCGTTTGGTCGTGGAGGGTCTTCAGATCAATTTCCCTCTGGCGCAGCATTATTGGTCGTGTTGTTGTGTTTAACATTGCATCACCTCGCTCAACTGCAGTCTTCCTTCCTATTCTTTTTTTTTTATAATTTATAAACTAAGGCAAGGTTCGGGCCACCGATACCGAACGACGCTGCGCTGTTGAGGATTTCATTGCTGAGATGAACCTATCGATTCATAATACCCCTGATGCACCACCTACTTTCTGCAGCCAAATGGGCGAATCTTGTATTGACGTCACACTTTCAAGTGCGGACGTACGTTTGGATAGGTGGCGTGTCCTACCGGACGCGTCTTGTAGTGATCATCGCCTGATCGTGTACGAATTTATTCCTGGTTATATTCAGGGTCCGTCTCATATTCCCGGTAATTTCAGATATAGATGTAAAGGCGCGAACTGGGAATTTTTCGGCTCGCTTTTTGCGTGTCACGCCAAAGAATTCACTCGGGACGGGCTGTCAGCCGAAGAAAGTGCTGACATTATGTCAGAAACCTTTACCTACAGTGCTGACATTGCCATTGGTCGCGGATCTATGACCAATATTCGTAGATGTGACTGGTGGAGTGATTATTTAGTTGAACAGCGTAAAAGATATCGCAGAGCGCGTAGACAGTTAAATAAACTCAAGAGCCGAAAGATTACTGGAGATCTTCTTACGTTCGCTTTAAATGCTTTTAGAGTTGCCAAGTCACGCTACAAAGCATCGGTGGAAAAATCTAAGGGTAACTTGTTGCGAAAAATCGTTGATAAACTTGACAGGGAGGGTCCGTGGTCTCCTTTATATCACGAATTTAAAGCTAACAGATCGGTCGACCTTGCATACGTTCAAAACATTAAAGTCAATGATAAGCATACCACAGGCATAGAGGAAACAACAGAAGTGCTAATTAATACACTTATCCCTGATGATTCACCGGCTAACGATAGCGACTACCACCAACAGATTCGAGCGTGGGCTCCTGTGCCACCTGAATCACCAATGTCAGACGTACCATCTAATGACGAATTTATAAATATTGTTAGAAAACTACCGGTCAACAAATCATCAGGTGAAGATAAAATATCTAATAGGATGATTAAAGAAGCGTGTAAAACAGCGGGTGATGCCATCTTAACTGTATACAACCGATGCATTGCTGAAGGCGTTTTTCCTCGTAAATGGCGACGCGGTTTCATACGAATAATACCAAAGTGTGGTGACAAACCACCGGATGATCCGAAGTCATATCGTCCTATCACACTTCTACCATCTTTGGGTAAACTTCTTGAGCGCCTCATCGTTCCACGTTTACTACCGAACGGTCCAAAATAATCAATATGGCTTCACCATAGGTAAATCTACAGTCGACGCGGCGCTTTCTGTCAGAAGAACCGTTAACCAATCTGAAAATAAGTACGTAATTGGGATCTTCCTGGATATTTCTGGGGCTTTTGATAACGCCTGGTGGCCTATGCTGTTGTTAAAATTAAAAACCCGCGGTTGCTATAGAAACATATATAATCTCGTTTACTCTTATAAACTCTTTATAAACGGTTCCGCGGTACTTAAGCTCGGTCATTTTTCTAGTATTAAAACACTAACCATGGGATGTCCTCAGGGTTTAGTTGTCGGTCCTTATTTATGGAATTTGGGTTTTGATGACTTCCTCGCGATCCCGCTTCCTTGCGGCTGTTCACTTACTGGTTACGCGGACGATGGCCTACTGCTTATTCAGTCAAGTACCCGAGCTGGACTTGAGAACTTGGCCAATACTTGCCTAAATTTAATATCTCAGTGGGGTGATCGTAACCGCCTAGAGTTTGCGCCACATAAAACCTATCAACTTCTACTAAAAGGTAATCTTAAATCATTACCTACTATTAAATTTAACAACGTTCCCATTAAAAAACAGCAATCCGTATGCTACCTTGGTATGATCTTAGAAAGGAATTTTTCATTTATAGAACATATAAAAATAGTTGGCTACGGTGCACCTGTTTGGCCGATAGGGCCAGCATAGGGGCGGTACGACGTAAACTGCTTCAAAGCCAACATTGATATTTTTATGCAAGGCGTATAGAACGGTCAGTACTGAAGCCTTACCGGTACTGGCAGGTGTACTTCCAGTCGACCTTGAGGTACAGCGACGTGCTTCAATGTACTACTCCGCGAGGGGGGAGGCCATGGACACTAATTTTGTTACACAACGCGACTTTAATAAAATCTCTAGATTATTTAAACCTCAGACTGAAGTCTGGGAGGACCTCTTATCCGAATGGCAAAGTAGGTGGGATAATTCCATCAAGGGCACCTCCATCTATTCTTTCCATCCGTTGGCGATCGGCTGGCTAAGACATGGCTGGAGGTTGACCACTGCGTTGCCCAATTTCTCACAGGTCATGGCAACTTTAAAAGTAAACTGTATTCTTTTAAACTTGTTCCTTCCCCTTTGTGTCAGTGTTCTACATCGAACTGTGAATTTGAACAGTGCGCACATCACATCTTGTGGGAGTGTGTTCTTTGGCAGAATGAACGCAATATTATGTTGGATAGTGTACAAGTTACATCCGGAGTCGTTTATTTTACGGACCTTGTAGAAACTAGAACCAATTTCCGTGCGTTCAGGCGCTTTTGCCATACCTATTATTGGAATCAATTGTAACAGCTAATACCTACTTAGGACCCATTAACTTAATCAAATTTTATTCCGTGGTGTTTGGCAATCTGGGCTTCTCCCAGTTGCAATAATGTCCCTTTGTGCCGATTGGCCTAGTTCTGTTCTGTCTCCTGCTTGTTATGGAGGGAAGTGGAAAAAATATCTTTTTTTCTTACTCCTCCGCTATTCTTTTCTGATTAATTTCGTTGCGGGATCCAAGACAGTTGAATCGTTTCTCCGGGACTCGTCGAGCTTCATTGCTCGGCGTTTTTCTGGCGGTCGCCACTGTTGATTCTGGCTTTCAGGAGTTGCAGTGGTTGGGAAAAGTGTGGCGGGTTTTGTCCCATAAAAAAAAAAAAAAGGCCTCCGGGTCGGCCCCGTGACACTCTCAACACAGGGCCCGAGGGTAACCGGGTGGTGTTAGTGGGTATTCTCGGCTTCGGCCGGGCGAGTCCCACACACGCTCGTCGCCTAACTAGCGACGGGTATGGTGCGTAAAGGCATTTCCATCCCGCAAAAAAAAAAGGCATACTGACACATACTGTTGATCCCAACTGTGACAGCCTCCGTGGCGTAGCGGTAGCGAATTCGGCCGCTGCGTAAGGAGGCGCGGGTTCGATCCTTGGGTAGTGCAAATATTTGTACGCATGAATATTCAATTTCACTGGTCTGGTTGTGCCTCGGAAAGCACGTTAAGCCGTTGGTCCCGGTTGCCATACGAACATCTAATGGCAGTCGTTACGGGTTGTTGGAGCCCTGAAATTTCAACAATTGATCTAACTGCAATGCTTCGATATCGCCTTCGGGTTGTGGAGGTCAGACTTCAGTCGCTTCACGGAAAATATCGAAATTGAACCAAAATCAGCATTAAGACTGGTAAAACGGACCCCAGAGTCGAAAGCTAAAAAAAGCTTCGGATACGACTGGGATTAACGCTGAAATGATAATGTTGACTGTTGGTCCCAATTATAATTCGTGGATCTTTAACAATCGTTACCAGATAGTCAGAAGCCCGAAAGTCTGACAACCAGTCTTACCGAGGGGTAGCGTGTTACCCAGTAAAGGGTTGTGGAGGTAAGATCGCCCCATGTAACATAATGGCAGTCAGCTGCATCCGGTTAGACTGAAAACCGACCCTAACATAGTTGGGATATTAGCACAGAAAGTGCAAAAACTGACAACAATTTCTCAGGAAGCCGGCTTCCGGCAGAAGTTACCACCCACCAGACAAAGTCTTGCCGCCAAACGATTCATCTTGTTCCGGCATGATGTCCGGTGAAGCCGTACCTGGACGGGTTTGAGCAGTTGTGTTTCGAAGCGTGCCGGGTACGATGCGCCAAATGTTGTTGGGTTGGGCGTTTGGTCGTGGAGGGTCTTCAGATCAATTTCCCTCTGGCGCAGCATTATTGGTCGTGTTGTTGTGTTTAACATTGCATCACCTCGCTCAACTGCAGTCTTCCTTCCTATTCTTTTTTTTTATAATTTATAAACTACCGCTTGACCGCAATCCTGCCTGATGGTAAGCAGTGACGCAATCGTTGATGGTAAAGCGCACTAGCTTATTAAGAGCCTACTCACTCTAGCCTTGGAGACACTCAAACTGTAGTCCAATGGAAACACCGACACTGGCAAATTGTTCCAGTCCCTCGATGTACGCGGTATAAAGAAGGAGGCGAAACGCTTCGTCCGGATCGTAGTGGTGTTAACAACGTAAGGGTGGAAACTTGCCGTACGACGGGTCGTCCGACGGTGGAACGGAGATGGGGAAATTAAATCATGCAATTCCCTCGCACACTCCCCAAAATGCATCCTATAGAACACCGAAAGGCTGGCCTTGAGAGTTCAGATACTCTACGCTTGTGCTCTAGGCTTTGGAGACCCTCTCGAATTAAATCAGGGTCACCAATCAGCCTCTTCGCACTCATGTTTTTTTGAAAGTAAATAGGATCTTAATAAATTAGCGCGCTTTACCATCAACGATTGCATCAGTGCTTACCATCAGGCGAGGTTGCGGTCACTAGTATATAATTTAAAAAAGCAGCCTTAGTAACAATAAACTCAATGAATATCCTAATAATCATGAGAACTATAACCTTTTATCACTTCAGCTATCAAATTATTCACCGCAACCATAGTTTCTAAAGGTACGTACTTAATAATAAAACAAGCTTCTCAAAATGGTGATCAAAGGATCATAAAAATATAACTAAAAAACATTTTTACTGCGAGATTCCATTTTTATGGAGTTTTTAGAACAACTCATCATTTCTCCCATAAACTTATTTTAATAGATTCATGAAATACCAAGTTTGTGTACCGTGGTAGTATTTTATATTACCCTTTTGACTCTATATAAAGCTGACGATAAATATTTCATTTTTGAATGTTTAATATTCAAATAGTCATTTGAGACATTTCGGATGTCTTTTTGTGATACTGAGAAAACAGCATATTCTTTATAAATATGGGAAGGAATTAAGTTTCCTCACACGACTTTTAATGACTTGTTTGACTTGGAACGACCAAAAACTAAACAATATTTTTAAACCTAACGATCAATTTAAGGTTTTTTTTTTAAATACGAGTAATTATAAACTAGCGCTTGACCGCAATCCCGCCTGATGGTAAGCAGTGATGCGATCGTTGATGGTAAAACGCACAAGTTTATTAAGAGTGAATAGGTCACTCAGTAAAACTGAGCGAATAGGAAGGAAGACGGCAGTTGAGCGAGGTGATGCAATGTTAAACCCAACAACACAACCAACGATGCTGCACCAAAGGGAGATTGATCTGAAGATCCTCCACGACCAAACTCCCAACACAACAACATTAGGCGCATCGTACCCGGCACACATCGCAACACAACTGCTAAGACCCGTCCTCCGTACGGCTTCACTAGATATAATGCCGGAACACGACAAATGGCTGGTATTAACACTGAGATAAAGATGACGACATTGAACATATAATCAGCATATTTATAGGTTTTGATAATGACGTGATGAAGGTGTGTTGGGCACGCCACAGGAGCTGCGATCCCATCTTTGAGGAGTGGCTAGAGAGGTGTCACGGCGCCCTCGCCTTCCGCTTGGAGCAGGTCCAAGGCTGTTTCGGGAGGTTCCTGTTCCGGATAAGGCGGGAGGAAATGCCAGGCTGTCCACTGTGTGGATCGCCCTGAGGACACGGTGGAGATCTGCCCGGCTTAGTCATGGCAGGCCGTCACCTCTTTCTGCGAAGCAGCAATGCTGGCAAAAGAGGAGGCGGAGTACGTGAGGGAACGGGAATCCCAGCGCTCTCACACCCCTAGTCGCCGCAGGAGATGCCCTGGTCGGAAAACAACATTTTTTTCGTCAAATAACGAATACAACTTTGATATAACGACATATTACAATCGTTAATGGTAAAGCGCACTAGTTTATTAAGAGCCTATTCACACTAGCCTTGAAGACACTCAAAACGTAGTCCGACGGAAACACCGCCGCTGGCAAATTGTTCCAGTCCTCCGATGTACGCGGTATAAAAAAAGAGGCGAAACGCTTCGTTCTGATCGTTGTGGTATCAACAAGCGTAAGGGTAGAAACTCGCCGTACGAAGGATCCTTCGAGGATGGAACGGAGATGGGGGAATTAAATCATGCACTCTTAATAAACTAGCACGTTTTACCATCAACGATTCCATCGCTGCTTACCATCTGGCGGGATTACGGTCATACACTAGTTTAAAATTTACAAAGAAAAAAAAACAAGATTTTGAATATCTACCTACTTATGCAGAAAGACACACATTTCCACTAGATGATAGGAAAAAAAATCATCCGTTTCTTAGTAATCACCGCTTGAAACTACAATCAAAACAAAACTAAGAACGATCAAAAGCAGTAATTTGGAAACGAACACAACATTAATTCGATATTAAGCTGAGCGTTAGTTCGGCAAACTCAATACCGAGCGCATTGCGGGGTGACAAATCATGAAAGCTTGAGTAACTCCCACCAAGCTGGCAATGGAAGGCAAACTTTGGTGAATGCAAATGCGTCGTAACTTTGCGGTGATTAAGAGACATGCCGTGAGAATGTTACTAAGTTTGATATCACACTGAAGCAGTAGTATAGTACGAGTATTATGAAAGTTTGCAGTATGTACGTACATACATATATATCTTTAGGTATAGTCAGCCTCGAAATTACCACCGTGAGGTTGAATGCAAATTTCGTGAGGAGAGTTTTGAGTATAAACTCCTGGGACAAAACCCGCCACACTTTTTCCCACCCACTGCAACTCCTGAAAGCCAGAATCAACAGTGGAGACCGCCAGAAAAACGCCGAGTAATGAAGATCGATGAGTCCCGGGGAAACGATTCAACTGTCTTGGGCCCCGCAACGAAATTAATCAGAAAAGAATAGCGGAGGAGTAAGAAAAAAGATATTTTTTCCACTTCCTTCCATAACAAGCAGGAGACAGAACAGAACTAGGCCAATCGGCACAAAGGGACATTATTGCAACTGGGAGAAGCCCAGATTGCCAAGCACCACGGAATAAAATTTGATTAAGATAATGGGTCCTAAGTAGGTATGTGCTGTTACAATTGATTCCAATAATAGGTATGGCAAAAGCGCCTGAACGCACGATAATTGGTTCTAATTTCTACAAGATCCATATAATAAACGACTCCGGATGTAACTTGTACACTATCCAACATAAGAATAGAATTGAGGGTATTTTTTGTTTTTTTTTTTTTTTTTTTGGGACAAAAACCCGCCACACTTTTCCCAACCACTGCAACTCCTGAAAGCCAGAATCAACAGATTGCCAAACACCACGGACTAAAATTTGATTAAGTTAATGGGTCCTAAGTAGGTATGAGCTGTTACAATTGATTCCAATAATAGGTATGGCAAAAGCGCCTGAACGCACGGAAATTGGTTCTAGTTTCTACAAGGTCCGTATAATAAACGACTTAAAATTGAGGGTATATGTAGACTTCGTGCTTTAATTCAAAACTTCACCTACGAAATGGAGCCCTTACCATCACACCAAGATGCTGACGACCCTATCGCTCCGCCGTCGCTGAGGTCATCATATAATAATGTCGTGTTTAAAAGAGTTTAGAGTATATCGATGTCTATAAGAGTAGGGAAAGACCAATGAAACGATGGGTAGAATATGTAACTGATGATATGGTTAGAAAGGGGGTGAAGAACTGAAGAACGAGATGTATGGAAGACAAAGACATGTTGCGCCAACCTCAGATATCAACATTGGTATAAGTACAAGTGAATAATGTTGGAGGTTCAGTGTCATTATCATCATCTCAGTCGCATCCGAAGCTTTTTTAGCTTTGGAGTCTAAGGTCCGCTTTACCAGTCTAACTTCTGATTTTGGCTAAACTTCGATATTTTCCGTGAAGCGACTGCCGCCCTCCACAACCCGATGGCGATATCGAACCATTGCAGTTAAATCAATTTTTGGACTTTTGAGGGCTGCAACGACCCGTAACGGGGACGAAGATATCCGTACCATTATATCTTCTTCATCTGCCTAAAGAAGTCCACTACATGATAAAGGCCTCCCTTAAGGCCTTCATTGCTTTGGGGGGTTTCCCATAATCCCCATGCCTGACTGGCGGGTTAGGGATCGCAGTATTTTGATATTCCACAGAAGAAGCGCTGCTGCCCGCTTCCCTGATGAGAGTTCCTTTAGTTGCCTCTTACGACACCCACGGGAGGATAAGTATTAGTACTTTTCTTAGCCCGGTACGACACGGTCCAATATATAATATCGTGATATATGTTGTTGTACCGCCAACAGAAATACACTGTTCTGTGAAAATGTCACCCGTCTAGCTATCACGATTCATAAGATACAGCCTGGTGACAGACAGACGATAGACAGCCGACAGATAGTGGGATTTGTTGCTCCCTGACCTACCACGTCACATTACTTCGGCTTCCCCTTGCTATTACTTCATTTTCTTTTTGCTCCACTCCTTAAGTTCCTAGCGTGATGTCACGTAAACGGTGCAGTGGCTGTACCATTGACTGCTGCGCTGCATGTCCCGAGTTCTATTCCCTCTTGGAACGTATATTTGATTTTGATATAATTACTTGCTCCGAGCCTGTTTGTGTATTTTATAAACATTTAAACTCACATAGAGTTTAAATATCTAAGATCTTTATCTTTATCTAAGATCTATATAAGATCTTTAGTAGAGGTATAATATTTATATGTAAATTTAGAATATCAATCTATAATAAAATGTTTAAATAAACAGCTTTATTATAAGTGTAACAGTAGTAATAGTTGGTACTCTAAACATTGATCGGAACTTTAGTAGGAATATAAGTTTAGGATACCAATTTAAAACAAAAGGACGATCTCAAATGAAAAGAAGCATAGGAGGCATATCACCCACAAAACGCCGATGGTAACAAATAAAATATCATAAATCATCCCAACAAGAGAAAATAGAAACATTAACAACGTCAAACCACTTGAAGCAAACATAATAGCATAATAACTATTATCTTCAACAATACTTGCCGTAAAGTTACGGGAACGTTCCAGAAACTTCCACAAATGCTATTCAACACATATGAATATGCCTGCAGCAGTCAAGCGTAGAGGACTGGGAAGTTGAGAGGGAAAACAATACTCAAAATAGTACGCTCGATAATAGAGCATATTCCCTTTGATCACAAAATAAACTAAATTTAAGTTCAATGCATCTCTTTTTATCAATGTCATAAAAAAGGATAAAAGATAAATATTAATTTAGTCCTGCCAAATTAGTCAGCGCCTGATGTAAGTATAAATAAATTAGTACTTTTAGTAACTAAGTTTTTAATCGCGTCTAAATTGTCTATTAATTTAACAAAGGGAAAAACGCTCAAACTATAGAAAGATAGTGATTTATGATTCGAAATACAAATGTGTCAATTATAAACTCGCTAAACGTAGCCCATTTGACACAGTCCAATGGTGGTAGCCGCGACAGAGACAATAGGGATGTTGCCTGGGTAAAAAAAATATTGATTCTATTTAGTCCGTCATTCAGATTAAACAAAAATAATGGATACGTACATTTTGTGTTATCAAATCAATAAAAATTGACAAATATAAAAGGCATGACTTATCTGGAGTAAAAAAAGCTAGCTCGCTAAAAAGTGTAGCGCGCAGTGACGTCACACGAGTTTTCAACGCACTGTGTCGTCTTCATTTTTTCTCTCTGAGTCACGGACTAAATAGTTTTTTTTTAGTCAACTACTCTATTATGATCACAGCAACATCGAAAGGGTCAAGTCAATAAAGTATCTTGGCATAGTGATTGATTCCAACCTTATGTTCAAAGAGTACATAATACATTTATCTAACAGAGTGCGCAAACTAATAAGTAATTATGCAATCACTAATCAATTTACACGAAAAGACTGCCGTTCTCTACATTCCAATTTACACGAAGACTGCCGTTCTCTACGGTTCAATTTACACGAAAAGACCGCCGTTCTCTACAGCCCAATTTACACGAAAAAACTGCCGTTCTCTACAGCCCAATTTACACGAAAAGACTGCCGTTCTCTACAGCCCAATTTACACGAAAAAACTGCCGTTCTCTACAGCCCAATTTACACGAAAAGACTGCCGTTCTCTACAGCCCAATTTACACGAAAAGACTGCCGTTCTTTACAGCCCAATTTACACGAAAAGACTGCCGTTCTCTACAGCCCAATTTACACGAAAAGACTGCCGTTCTCTATAGCCCAATTTATACGAAAAGACTGCCGTTCTCTACAGCTCAATTTATACGAAAAGACTGCCGTTCTCTACAGCCCAATTTATACGAAAAGACTGCCGTTCTCTACAGCCCGATTTACACGAAAAGACTGCCGTTCTCTACAGCCCAATTTACACGAAAAGACTGCCGTTCTCTACAGCTCAATTTACACGAAAAGACTGCCGTTCTCTACAGCCCAATTTACACGAAAAGACTGCCGTTCTCTACACCCCAATTTATACGAAAAGACTGCCGTTCTCTACAGCCCAATTTACACGAAAAGACTGCCGTTCTCTACAGCCCAATTTACACGAAAAGACTGCCGTTCTCTACAGCCCAATTTACACGAAAAGACTGCCGTTCTCCACAGCCCAATTTATACGAAAAGACTGCCGTTCTGTACAGCCCAATTTATACGAAAAGACTGCCGTTCTCTACAGCCCAATTTACACGAAAAGACTGCCGTTCTCTACAGCCCAATTTACACGAAAAGACTGCCGTTCTCTACAGCCCAATTTCTGAATAATACGAAACACCTTCGTTATACTTAGTCACATGGTTACCCTTAAATTCTGTAATAGTTTTTACTTTAAACTAAACTGTTACTGCTTTTATGTTCACAATACGAATTTTATTTGGTTTAGAATTAATAAAAGCAAAGAATTAAAGAGGTTTCCCTTTAGAACCTATTGACCAACCGAGTTTTAAACTACAACTAATCAATATCGATGTGATGAACTGTTTGTTTGATTGCTTTTGTCAACCGAATGAAAAGGTCACAAAATCGTTGTCATCAAAAATTTTACACCGCCACCAAAAAATATCCTTTTTAACTTGTTCAATCTCAAATTCTTTAGCTCACTTCAGTCAGGCGCACAGGAATGTATTTATAGTAAGAATTAATATCCTGGGCGTCGATCACTAGTCTCGTCGAATGGCTTTTATTGAAAATATTCAAGAACAGGTATTCGTGAGGGAATCCCTTTTCACGTCACCAAGACACGCGGGCGCCTACTGTGGAAATTCGATATCTATCTAACTCAAATTTCAACGTGGAGTGCGAGATAGTCGATGTAACTTTAAATCCCTGGTGATTTAAGATTGTATTGACAATCATTAAAATGATAATTTCTTGAAGAAAAAGGAACTTCTTGTTATTGATATTTTATAAACTGCCTATGTTACATTGACACCCCTCTATTCCCCGGAAAGGACGTTAAGCCGATGGCCCTCGTGTCATTTCTAGATCTACTTCTGTGATTCCTTCCACGTATAATCCGTGATCATCATCTCAGCGTTAATCCCAGTCGAAGAAGCTTTTTCAGCTTTGGAGTGTGGGGTCCGCATTACCAGTCTAACTGCTGATTTTGGCTAAACTTCGATATTTTCCGTGAAGCGACTGCCGTCTGACCTCCACAACTCGAAGGCGATATCGAAGCATTGCAGTTAGACCAATTGTTGAACTTTAGAGGGCTCCAACAACCCGTAACGACTGCCATTAGAAGTTCGTATGACAACTAGGACCAATGCAAGTATTTATATTCATGCATACAAATATTGGCATCGGTTCTTGCGCAGCGGCCGCTTTGCCGTTTGCCAAGGAGGGCGTCTAAGTCTTTTCAAATCAAGAGTAACAGGAAATTTTCTTCTTGTTCGTTCCACCATAGACCTTACCCAACACTTTTCACCGGGTGAGATTTAACTCAAACCAAAACCATTTATCCATAATAATATTATAAATGCGAAAGTATCTCTGTCTGTCTGTCTGTCTATCCGTCCGGCTTTCACACCAAAACCACTGAACCGATTGTAATGATATTTGGTACACAGATAGTCTAGAGCCTGAGAAAGGACATAGGCTATATAACATCCCGGTATGACTAATAGGAGCAGAGCAGTAACAAAAAATGTTGCGAAAACAGGGGCAAACGCAGATAACAGGCGCTTATTTATATCAAGACGCGGACGGAGTCACGGGCAACAGCTAGTTTTAAATAAACCAATCACGGTTACTTTTGAATAATCAAGGGGTCGGTCAATCAGAAGTTGCCCATTATAAAGCGTAGTAGCTACTTATGGAGAAGAAGAATGGGGAAGAAACTGTGAATGCACTCTTTTAAATCATAATAACAAGGTCGCATGGTATTGATTACATGATTCATGTTAAAAACTTATGCAATTGAGCTGCAGAACGTGAAATGCATACACAATGAAAAAATAATAAAAGAAAAACAATTCAAATATTAAATTTAATTAAAACATTCCATGGCGGCTAAGAGATGATCATTTCCTACTGATGGCGCCTGTAACAAACATGACGCTTAGATTGAAGGGACAGGGACGGAACAAATAGGAAAAGAAAAATCTTTCTCAGTTATCGAACTAAATTCTTCTCCTAAATTCCTCCTTCTCCTCACTGCTGGACAAATGCCTTCCCCAAGGATTTCCACAATGACCGGTCTTGTGCTGCCCGCATCCATCGGCTTCCCGCGACCTTCACCAGGTCATCAGTCCACCTTGTTGGGGACCCTACACTGCGTCTTCCGGAACGTGGCCACAACTCTAGAACCCTACTGCCCCATCGGCCATCAGTTGTACGAGCAATGTGCCCCGCCCACTGCCACTTAATTTTAGCGACTCGAAGAACTATGACGGTAACTTCGGTTCATCTGCAAATCTTCTCATTTCTGATTCGATCGCGCAGAGAAACTCCAAGCATAGCTCTCACCATCACCCTTTGTCGAACTAAAATATTTTGATTGAATAGAATAGAATTGAATACTCTTTATTATGTACACCACATAACTTACAGAATATATACAGGGTGTATCTGACATCGTAACGCAAACTTCGCGAAAAGGCTACACCGCATGCCACTAACAAAATTATGATAGTCATTTAGGTCGTTAATGAGCGGTACCAGAAATAACAGTGTTTAAAAAAGTGTCGGCTCGGCCTTTGAACCTTGCAAGCGTGTTGCCGTGCGTGTTTGTAGGTTGATCCCTGATGCGAACTCTATTAAATCAGCTGATAGGATAGTTTTTTCTAGTATCTCAGTTCTCGGTGGTAGGCCATAACATCGGCCGCCGGCAGAAGTTACCACCCACCAGACAAAGCCTTGTCGCCAAGCGATTTGTCGTGTTCCGGCATGATGTCTGGTGAAGCCGTACGGAGGACGGGTCTGAGCAGTTGTGTTGCGATGTGTGCCGGGTACGATGCGCCTAATGCTGTTGTGTTGGGAGTTTGGTCGTGGAAGGTCATCAGATCAATCTCCCTTTGGCGCAGCATAGTTGGTCGTGTTGTTGGGTTTAACATTGCATCACGTCGCTCAACTGCCGTCTTCCTTCCTATTCTTTTTTTTTATAATTTATAAACTACCGCTTGACCGCAATCCCGCCTGATGGTAAGCAGTGACGCAATCGTTGATGGTAAAGCGCACTAGCTTATTAAGAGCCTATTCACTGAATAGGTTCTTAATAAACTAGGGCGCTTTAACATCAACGATCGTATCACTGCTTACCATCAGGCGGGATTGCGATCAAGCGCTAGTTTATATTAAAAAAAAAAAATATCTATTGTTCACATTGCGCTTTTTTTGTAATTAACGAATTAATTAATTTTTACTTAAAAATCTTATTGGGTTATAAAAATATAGCAATTATGGACGGTCTAAAGTGAAAAAAACTGCATATTATTTTTTCTAAATCGACAAAAAGCCGACGCAAAATGCCACCACTAGGGGGTTCAGAATCATGTACTGGACCTATGGTACTCGTTTGTGCGTCGATGTCAGATACACCCTTTATAAAAAGATTTTACCAAGAGTGACACAATGGGCGGTCTTATCGCTAAGAGCTTATTAGAGTTTAGTATTTGATTTTAGCAGCAGCATTTACAAAATATGTAAACAAGTTTTCCTATAATACTACGTAAATAGTATTGGATTTTCGCTGAAATGTCGATTCAGAACATCACAACAACGTATCCGTCCCCACCAACGAGTTTCATAATAGTGTCGCGCGTTCACAAGACCTTCCAGAATTCGATGTAAATTGAAAATCTCTCCATTTGAAGATCAAACGATCGAGGGTCTTTGTGGGTATTCCATAAGAGCGTACATTTTGATGCCACGTAACAATATTCTGGTTTAATATTTGTGATATTAGCGTACTGAAAAGGTTTCAGAAATGATATGTTGTTTTTTTGGGTTTTATACCCAAAGGTTAAAATCGGGACCCTATTTTTGACTCCTTTCTCTATTACCAGGATCCTGAATCTCATGATAGCTAGACAGCTGAAGTTTTCACAAATGAATGTGTTTCCGTTACTGTTATAACAACTAATAATAAAAGTCAAAAATAATAAACCTTTTCTATTTAACCTCAATAAATAAGTTCTCAATCTCAAAGTGAGAACCTCCGTGGCGTACCGGTAGCGAACGCATCCTCTGCGCAAGGAGGCGCGGTTTCGGCACAGTGCAATTATTTGTATGCATGAATATGAATATTTGTACTGGGCTGGTCGTGCCTCGGAAATCACGTAAAGCCGTTGGTCCCTAATGTCAGTCGTTACGGGTTATTTTAGTCCTCAAAAAGTCCAACAAATTGTCTAACTGCAATGCTTCGATATCGCCCTTTGGTTGTGGAGGTCAGACGGCAGTCGCTTCACGGAAAATATCGAAGTTTAGCCAAAATCAACAGTTAGACTGATAAAGCGGACCTCAGACTCCAAAGCTGAAAAAACTTCGGGTGCAACTGGGATTAACGCTGAGATGAAGAGAAGATTATGGGCAGTTTCACTTTAACACATTTTTTTTTTTTTTTTTGTAATAATTATAAACTAGCACTTGAGCGCAATCCCGCCTGATGGTAAGCAGTGATGCGATCGTTGATGGTAAAGCGCGCTAGTTTATTAAGAGCCTATTCACTCAGAAAAACTGAGCGAATAGGAAGGAAGACGGCAGTTGAGCGAAGTGATCCAATGTTAAACCCAACAACACGACCAACGATGCTACGCCAAAGGGAGATTGATCTGAAGACCCTCCACGACCAGACTCCCAACACAGCAACATTTGGCGCATCGTACCCGGCACACATCGCAACACAACTGCTCAGACCCGTTTTATGGGTTTAATTTTTGCGTTCAAGATGTTGTATAAATATAAGGTAGCCATTAACTTCTATTTGTTCGCAGAAATTCCCGTTACCTCTGGACATTCTCATTGAAAAATTAGGGATGCCCAATTGACAAAATTTATTCACGTTTGGACATATTGCAGAATATAGACAATAATGATTATCGTGTCTTAACCCTCTATCAAACAATTAAAAACAGTGTTGGGACGAACGTATTTTACGAAAACGCAAAAAAACGCTTCCCAAAAGAAAATACGTAATTTTTTTCATGAAAAATAATATTTATTATGTAAAGAAAACCCTGTCCCTGTATATCCGCGAAGGTAATGTTAGGTATCGATAACTGATTCTACTAATGCCTACATAGCCGGGCTAAACATATAAAAATCCCCCTAAAAAAAAGTAATATTATTTCACAAAAAGAGGTAACTTACGTGACTAAATACATGTGCGGTAGGCAATCTATGCGCCGGCGAAGGGGGCAGGGCACGCGGCACGTGGTCGCATCGCTCATAATAATACTGTCAAAATCGTGTGCTCACTTTTGTTTAAAATACCAAATTTCGGGGAAGTTGGAGTTAAAACGCGGAATAAAATATTTCAAAATTCATTAGTATTGTTACTATGATGATTACGTAAAATTTTATATTTTATTTGGTCATTTGTTTACCTAACTTTTATTATCCTAATGGGTCGGACAGATTTTTTTTACATATTGTATAATGTGTCCTTAGAACTACAACGTTTGATAAAAATCATTCATATTTTTTATATTAAATTTTCACTATGTTTAATCTAAACCTCGATGGACAAGAATTTCAGTTAACGCAATTTTTTCCGGAACGTATCACTCGCGTAAAGTGGAGTATAACTGTATTTCACGTGTGCTGGTGAACGTACGTTTACTATTCTCATTAAAATCAAATACAACACTTACTAAGCTTGTCAAAATAATTGAACGTCCAACTCAAACAGCTTCACAAACCAATTACAAAATACACAAATATTCGAAATCACCTCTCCAAACACCCGACAATTCAATTAAAGTTGTATTCAACGACGGTATTTCTAACAATTGACGGTGTTTGATCGATTGTTTTGCTCCAATTAGCAACTTTAATAATTATAGCGAATAATACAATATTTTATACAAAAATCGGTTTTGCTGTTGAAATATTGTTAAGTAGTGATAAAGGGACACTATTGAAGAAAAAAATGGTAACCGACGCCTTATTTACCAATCAGCATTCAGTGGGGCGAGTGATTGAAAGAACTACGTTAAACAAATATACACGAGATTGTACCAAGACGCATCTTTACCTTCAACACCTTGGTTCGAGAGAAATCTATTGGTAGCTCCATACTGTTAACATAGTTAAGCTCGTGAACAGAAGCAGCAATGTATGTAAAATAATTCGAAAGCAACGAGATATTAAATCTAGATGTTTAGTTTTCTAATAAAAGTATCGATGTTGTTAGAATCCATTCAACTTGCAGGACGACACTGTGTAGTTAGCAATAGTAATTTAAAGTTGTGATCGAACTAAAAATAAAAAGTACAGTCGGTCGGCGATCGAATCGTCAGTTCGATGACGTTGTACATTGCTGTTTTTTTTTTTTTAGTTTGTTCATAGCTTGCAATAATGTTTTCATTCGGTTGACATCGATGCTGTAAACCGTGTATTCTACGTGTAATTGTTTGCTAGCAAATATTTGTGGCACTTTTATATCATTCGTGTGCTTTCAATACTTACATTAGTCTTGCATACTATAACCACCATGGACAGATAGGCAGTCGCTCCATGTGACTAGTATTCAACTACATTCGGTGAGACTGGAATCCGCCCTAGACATTTTTTTTTTTAAGAAAACGTTGCTCTACATTAGGAATTACTCCGAGTTTTGGTGGAAAAGTCAAGCTGAGTGTCACACTCATTTTTCATTGGACTTTTAAAATTATTTATAGTTTTGTTTACTAAATAGAAGTGCGTGATATATGTAGTAAAAAGTGCATTCAGTAAATAATTCATAAAGAACAGTGAAATATCGCAGCACAGTGTCTTTGTCTCAAACCTCCCTCGTAGGACGGTTCACGCGGCCGTCTTTTTCGACATGAATAATTCATTACGTGACAATGGCTAAATACACAAACCGTGCGAAACCAAAAAAAGAAAGAAAGAAAAGTATTACTCCTGTATCGTGGGTGCGTTTACAAACATTTAAATTCATATATACTACGTGTAGGCGATACAAATAATATTTTAATTGAAGCCGTGTCGTCAAAGTTTGGAAATGGCTGGGCAGATAATGAAGACGGATTAGTATTAAATACTCTCACTGATGGGACACACCTCGTCTCCCTGTGAGAGTACGTTGGCTTTATCTCACTCTGCCGTACCAGTATATTTTTGATCTCGAAACTGTAACTTGGTAGCATGCAGGATGAATACCATGAAGAGCGGCTGTGAGAAGGACGTCTTCGATGAAATCATTAATTACAAAACACACTACGCTTGACTGCAATCCCGCCTGTTGGTAAGCAGTGATGCAATCGTTGATAGTAAAGCACGCTGGTTTATTAAGCCTTATTCCCTTAAAACTTGGTGAATAGCAAAGAAAATGGCAGTTGAGCGAGGTGATGCAATATTAAACCCAACAACACGACCAACGATGCTGGGCCGAGGGAGATTGATCTGGAGATCCCTAAAAGTTTTTGACATTTGATTGTCATCGAGTTACAACTGCGACTAGATTTGGAACCTTTTAAAGGTCAAGAATTGGCTTGTATCCTAAAAATAATATAATTTAATGTCCGCCAGATAGCTTTATAAAAAATATTGAACACGTATTTTTTATTTTTTCTTTTATTCAAATACTTAGGAAGATATATTGATTTGAAATGTCGCATGACGTCACGCCATGGTGCAAAATATAGAACGGCGTGACGTAATTAGCCCCCACTCTGTAACTTTAATACGCTATATCTCAGTAATTTTTGGTAGATAATTAAGACAAAATAAAAAATACGGGTCTTAATTTTTTTTATTATCTGTAAGACGGACTAATTATTTTTTTGATTAAAGTTTCAAAAGTCTGCTTTTTAAGTGAGTATAACAGTAAATATCCGAAAGGAAGTGCTATGAGTGTTGCTACACTATAATAATGAGTAATAGTGTTGTAACATCTAACATAAATCAGGTAGCAAAACACTCGAAGTGTCTATTAAGCCAAAGCAGTTCAATTACGCCCAACTCTTAAAGAATCAGACCTTTCATACTTTGTATACAATGGGAGGTTGTCTACACTGACTGACACTACGGCTTCATTTAACTGGTCTGGTCTTACCAGAGTGTAAATATCACCCACGTTGTATTAAGTGAGTGTCGCGATTCATAAAATAGTGTTGTGAGGCACTGTTTGATATTGCCCGGAACTAGTCGCTTTAGAATATAAAAAAGTAAATGCAAAATCAGTAATAAGTTTTCATACTTTATTTTTGTGAAGGCAGTTTTTTGAAAGGTTTTTTTTTGTAAGTTTTCTTAGAATAAAATGACCTCGTCTTGTTTCGTGCGTTTTGATATATTTTAACGCTGGGAGCCGAAAGTTATAAATATTAAAATTTCCAGCTTTTTTGATTCGTACCTCAACCAATTGTTAAAAATAATAGTACATTACGATATAAATGCAGTAAGTTGAAAATTACAGCCGAGGCGATATTGCTGTAAGGAAACAGAGGCTGTAATTTTCAAAGCGTACTTATGTCGTGCGACGTTTTATAACATATTTACGAGGAAATAAATAAAACTTTGACTTTCTTAAACGAATAAATCTTTAATTACTTGTTGAAGCAGTTATAGAAATTTGAACAATTTTTAAAAGTGATTGTTACGTTGCCAGTTGGCATTTTTAATGTTATCATGTTATTATTATTAGTTACAATTTCCCCAGTCTTTCTGTCACTCTCTTGAATGATAGTAGGAAAAACGAGACCACAGAGATCTGCAGTCGGTGGTGGAGGCCGAGGCGGTTGCGGCTGCGGCGATGATGGTGGCATGTACCGTGCTCGTAGATGGTTGAAAATCAACACTTGACTCCAAATTTATATTTCTTGAAATGCGAGTGCTAATTACTTCTTTATTTCTTATCGAGTCATCTACAATATCTAAAGAAAACCCTGTCGATCCGTAATGGTATTTTTAAGTATCAATAACTGATTCTACTAATGGATACAAAACCGGGCTATACGTAAAAAAAATGCACCTAAAAAAATAAATATTATTTCGCAAAAAGAGGTAACTTAATACATGTGCGATAAGCAACGCTTTCGCGGGCGGCGGGCAGCAGGGCACGTTCACGTGGTCGCATTGCTATTCGCTCATAATAATACCGGTGTTGTCACTTTTTTAAAAATTACCAAATTTCGGGGAAGTTGGAATTAATTCGTGGGAAAAAAAGATTATTTCAAAATTCATTAGTGTTGTTTCTATGATGATTACGTAAAATTTTATGTTATATTTGGTCAAGTGTTTACCTAACCTTTATTATCCTTATGGGTCGGACAGGGTTTTCTTTACATATTGTATATATCCTTCGGTTACATTGCTCAACCGCCATTCTCCGTGATGTTTTAGTGTCAATAAGTCCGCACCTGAATCAGCGAGCAATGTTACCGTGGACCTTCTGAAACTGTGCCCTGTGTATTCATGTGCTTGAGGCAATACTAAGAAAGTGGCAATTTCTTTCGTCATTGCTCCAAATTTATTAATGCGAATGGGTAGGTGCATTTTCCTATTTGGTAATTTT